>OV702288.1:560838563-562088563 GCA_916181665.1 Avena sativa
CTTTGTACAATTCAAAGTGTGTGTTTTCAAGTTGAAAATAATATTCATATACTTTAAGAAATATTATTTGGGCTTAAAGGGGATTTAGAGTATTTTTACTCAATTAAAAGTATTTATTTAATTCCAATAATAAACTTGGTACTTATACAAAAATATTTTAAATAATTCCAAAAAATAGGGTTTGGAATCCTTGTATTTTTCCCTATTTGAAATTATTTTTATTTTATTTTTTGAATAGTTTTAGGGTTTTTCTATTAAATTGCCCTAACCGGACCATTCGGTTCAATTGAAACGGTTAATTCACTCTCTCACCCCTCTCTCTTGTCCTCGCACGCTCATGCGCCCGGGCGCTGCCTTGCCATTGACTCCGACCGCCGTCGGCCCCTCGCCCCCCACCATGCCTCTTAAACTAATCCTCTTGCTCCGATCTACCGTTCTACCGTTGAGATTCGTTCCTCTCCCTCTCTAGCAGTCATGCTCTTCCCTAACGTAACTTTAGGGTTTCGGCTATGGTGGATCCGCCATGCCTAGTGATACTCTAGCGCTTATCAACTGTCGAGATGGTGCTAGAACGCTTTTCTGGTGTCTCCTTCTTGGTAGTGTGGCAGACACATGTCAAGGTAACAACCCATGGGTGCTCCTTGTGCCACCACAATGGCCGTCTTACTCCTCACCGGACCTGGTGAGACCGACACCTATTTTGGCCAAAGGTAAGTATCCCCTTCCCTCTCTCTATTCCTCTTCTCTACTTTCTACTACTAGCCCACTTGTCTAGGATTTGCCTCTATTATGGATGATTCTAGGGTGGGTTTCATTTTAGATGTTTCTAGTAGCTTCTATAGCATGTATGATGCTACTTCTACTTGTGTGGTTGATGGTTTCTAGGTTTAGTATATACTTGGTTCACTTAATTCTCCATTTTGTAGTGTCCACTTCTTCTGTTAGAGGGTTAAGTTCTGATGTTAGTGAATATGTAATGTATGTTCATGATTAATGTGTTGCTCAGGTTGTTTAGTACCGATCCTTTCATTTCTATGATCAATACTGTCAAGTTTCTTAACTGAATTTCACTGTTATTTGATTACTATCACTTTCTTGTGTAGGTTTACTATGTATTACAAGAATCTTTTCTTTGTACCTACCTTTTCATCCTTAGGCTGATCATGTGATCTATTTGAGGGATGAGAGGCTAGATATGAAGTTTGGTTCGTAATTACTTTTAGTAGCTGCTTGTGCTCCTAACTGGTTTGGTAGCTATGGTGTTCTTCCTTAGGGAAGATGTACAGTTGCTAACGAGTCGGTTATAGTGCTAGGATTTATATTCTAATCTCTCTCTGGATCCTAATGATCCTTGACTAATAAGATCCTATATTAGGGTTTTAACTAGAAACCTTTGAAGATTCCAAAGTTTTCTTGAGGAAGATCTGATGTTGTTCTACTTATTCCTTGCTCATGTTCTTAATTCTTCTCCCTCTCAGATCTCTCTCTCACACACACACAAATATATGTGGATTGTGTTTTTATTCTCACACTCAACCTCTGGTCTGAGTATTCTTATGATCCTTGGCTCTAAGGATTGTGATCTTTGGATCTAGGTCCGGGCTCCTATTTATAATGTTCTAGGGTTCTTAGGAGCTGACACCTAAGGTCTGCATGAAAGTGACTAACCCGTTTCTACCACCTCTATAGATTGGTTTCTAGCTGGTATTTATGTCACGCTATGGGTTATAGTCGCTTTGATCATATGCCTAATTGGTCATATCGGTTTAAGGTCAATTTTCTATCTTTTCCTTTGTTAAATTGGACAAAAATTTATTTTAAACTTGTGATTTTTTGACTATCTATTTTATTAGTACCGAAGTTCATTTTGGTTGCTTAGAGATTTATCTGTCCATGATTCACTTATCAGGTTTGGTGAACTGCAAGTGTTCGCTAGCTTGAACTTTCCTTCTTTCAAAGAGTCCAAAGTTTGAGGTATTTTTATTTGAACTTGTGAGTTCCGGTGATTGATTCATACTGCTATTTGATCTACTACTTTATTGTAATCTAGTTGTTATATGTTCTTAGGATAATCTATTGTTGCTACTGACGTCATCATTCTCTATTGTGATTTTACTATTTCTTGATCTAGTGTACTACTAGTTGCTCCTTATGTTCCATTTTGTACACTGCTCTCTTGCTGTCAACTTAAAACATATTTGAATTATTTTCTTTAAACCTCAAACTTTAAGGTTTAGGACAAGCTTCTAGGATTCTATTTGGATTCTACAACATTTTTTTGCCTAAGGTAAGACCAACATTTTAACCATGACTCAATCATTTGTTTTTGATGTTTGTCTTACATGTTAGAAGGGATAAAAGATTTAGAAGATCAAGATCAAGAGAAGAAGTTATCTAGTTTTTAATTTAGGGTTTACTTTCTTTTCCTTTCCTTTGTAGTTTGTATTACAATTGGATCCTATTTGTAATTTTCAATCATGAAATCCTCGTGTACATAACCTTGTATTCATTTTATTATGAATAAATATCATTTTATGAGCATTGTCATACTTTCCTTATTTTTTTGACTTTTATCTATTTTCTTATGTGAATTTGTATTTGAACTCAAGTTTGAGTAATTCAAACCTCAATTTTGAATTCAAAATTGATTCTATTCAACGTAGAATCTTTATTGTTGAGTGTAATTGTGCTTGAGTCTTTGACTCAAGTTTAAATGTGTGTTGAAATCCTAAAGTTTGAAAATACAAGTTCAATTTGAAATTTTAATTCGAATACTAGAGTTGACCTAAGTCAAAAAATCAGCACTAGAGTTCAACTTCAATCACTTGTATCCTCTCAAAACAAAAGTTTGAAAATTTTCACACTTCTTCAAAAACATGCAATGTAGTTTCACAATTTAGACACTATTTCTTAAGCGTTCCTATTCTTCGGGATGTTACATCGGCGTAGGCATCACCTTCTTCTTGTGTAAAGAACTCCGCGCTGGCGACGACAACGACATCCTAGGTTTCCTCTTGTATGAAGAACTCGGCATCGGTGGCGGCCTAGGAGCCGGATTGGATGAGGTTTTGCATGAAGGAGTCATCTTGTGTCATTCCCCCAAACACACTGTAGGAATTTTGGATGCCACCGTCATTCTGTTGCAAGGACTCGGCTCCTTGGAATCCTACAACTAGGCCAAATGGGAGAGGCCCGTGCCGCATGGCCGACGAGCCAATGTAGGCGAGGTTGTGGTCGGTGTTGAACCCAATGACCTAAGGAGCATGATCGGTGACACGCTCATGCGGTAAGGTGAGGTTGGGGTTCAATCCACAGAGTGGATCGCCGTCTGCATACTCAGGTAAGGGCGAGAACCTTGATAGTGGAATCGCATGCGCGTGGCCCTCATGGAACATCACGAGAGAGGATGACGAGAGGATTATCAACGACAAGACACTCCCTTGGCTTACCTAAACATCAGGACTGACTGGTGTGAGGTGGATGCCTCTCCAAATTCGACTTCGCCGCATTCGCCGCCTTGTCTTTAGCCTTGACCTCTCCGTCCCGAGTCAGACAAGAGCACCACCCGTCATGCTACATACCTCGCCCACTCGATGTTGATGCCCACATGTTTCTACTTATCTTGCCTCAGCTTGCTTTCCGTGTTCGGCATGGCCGACGCCAGTTCTAGGTCATCTATCGAACAAAGGCCGCCGGACTTCTTTGGTGGCATGGAGAAGGTGTGTCGTGGGAAGTAAAATGGTGGAAGTAGCATCAGGGGAGGGGAAGGGGTGTTAGAGATATGTCCTAGAGACAAATAATAAAGATGTTTTTATTGTCATATCTCAAATGTTCATAATAAGTTTTATGCCATGCTATAACTGTATTAAGCAGAAACATTAGTATATATGTGGTATGTAAACAAACCAAGTCCCTAGTAAACTCTAGTCAACTGGTTCATTGGTCAACTGATGATCAAGATTTCATGATCATGGACATTTATGTCAATTGAAAATGAGATCGTGTCAGTTGGTGAATGATGTGATGGACACATACCCAACATGAGTATTGTAATGAGATCTAGTCACAAAATTCAACATTTCGATAACTAGGAAAACATAGTAACCTGACCGTGAGATCATATCTATTCACTATCTCTAGAGGGGCTTTGTCTGCATCAACCGTCACACCGTAACAGGGTGATCATTAAGGTGTCTCTCAGGCATCCTAAAGGAATATGTTGAGGTGTATGCCTCAAGATCGGGATTTGTCCATCCGCGTGACGGATATATACTTTAGGCCCACTCGGTGATATTACATCTACGAAGCTTGCAAGCATGTGACTATGTCACGGGTATCATGGGACGAGTAAATGTGTTTGCCGGCAATAATATCGAACTAGGTATAGAGATACCAAAGATCAGATCTTGGACAAACTAAGTATCGTGTGGTGACGGGATTAGGACTCGACGCTTAAGGTTCAAGCAATAAAGTTAATTCATGGAACGTGTAGGGACCATCATTGGTTTTCAAAACCGATGTTGGTCATTGATCAGAGAGGTGTCTTGATCATGTCTGCGCATTCTTGAACCGTAGTTGGGAACACTTAAGGGTATACGACACTTAGGGTTTGATTCGAGACCGTTGGAGAATTGAGAGGGAACTCCAAAAGTATTCTGGAGAAATGTCGGAAAGTTTCCGGAGTCGATGAATCGTTTGGAGACAAATAATATGTTTTAGTATTTAACTAAAAGAATTAAATATTAAAACAAAATATATATGGTCTACCCCTAATTGGCCACCACCAAGGTAGACCACTAGGGGGTGCCCCACACCCCATGGGGGCTGGCGGCCCAAGAGGGGGGCGCAACATTGAGGGGAGGGGGACACCGGCTTCCCTAGGGTGGGAGGCACCCTATATGGATCCTACCCTCCCCCTTAGACTATATAAAGGAGGGGATCCCCTCCCCTCATTCATCCCATTGCCTTTTTCCTCTCTCCTCTCTCCCTCCCTCTACCTCATGCGTGGTTCCGTAATATTAGAACGTGCATACGGGGTTAGAGTTCTCTACCATACGCACGACATTGTGCTGATGGTTCCTTGGTTCGTATCATTCTTCTTCCACTGCTTCACTGGACTGGATTCCGGAGGATGTCGTCTACACCGGACGCGTGTAGAACTTCGGAGGTCCTACCAGTTGTAGCACTTGTTGCTTGTACGTTTGCACGACCTTGAGGTGGGCCTCGCTGTATGACTCCACCATCAACGTTCATTGGAACGTAAAGCTTTCCGGTCTTCAAGGATATGAACATTGAATCCCTCCTTTACCTTACATATGCATAAAATAGATCTTGGCTATATCGTTCTCGTTGTTTAGGATTTTTCTCTGCTATGGAACCCTACAATGGTATTAGAGCTGAGCTATGCGTAGATGTTTGGTATGATTAGAACACATAGTGATATGTGGGCATCTATTTTCTAGTTGTTACCCTCCCACGTGTACTTGTTCATATTGTGACATTGTTTGATGATGCGACCTGGACCGACCTTACGTGTACTCTTACGCGAGACTAATTCCACACCTAACATATGGCTTGTACCATATATCTGGCTGGCAGGTGTCTGTCTCTCTTACAATAGTTGATATAGAATTTACAATAGATGACCCTGCACAAGGGATTTAAAGCGACCACTAATCAATCCATATTGGGGTTCAAGTTTATAGGTAAGAAACGGTTCTTAGTGAAAGCCGTAACAACCATATAAAACTAGAAAAATATAAAGTAGAGGCGTCTAACTTTATTTTATAGGGCATGTGATATGATATAGTCATAGTAAGTATTTATGAAATGTTAAGCCACCGGCATGGAGGCACCATGGACCTAGTGTTGTGCCAGGAGATCTCGATGGAGATCAAGGCGCAAGGACCGTATCATGTCACATATCATATGATGTTATTTCTTATGCATCCTATTTTGTTTGTATTAGATATATGACGGTAGCATTATAATATGATCCCTCAATTCAATTCAAATAAACGTGTTCTCCCTTAGTGTGCACCACCAAGAAAGTTCTTTGTTATGAAGCACGCCATGACGATCGTGTGTTATACATCTTGGTGTTTACATACGGTGGATGTAATCCACGTTGCACAACAAATACACTGAAGGTTACATTGGCGAGCCTAGCATGTACATACATGGCCTCAGAACACAAGTGACCAAAGGGTTAAACATAAGTCACATAGTTGATGTGATTGAAATTTTGATGTATACCTTTGAAACTATGCCATTGGCCATGACAATCGGGGTTGTTGTAGTGAATTAGGATCATGTAATCACTAAACAACAATGAGGGATGTTCGTTTAAGTGGGAGTTCTTGTAATTTAGTTTTAATTTAAACATGAACTCGCTTTATGAATATAGACTTGATATCTTTGTAAATACCATTGTAGATGTTTCACCCCACCTTCAACCAAGGCCTGTTCCTTGAGAAAGATAAACTTAAAACTGATGGGACCAACTTCATGTCCTGGTACCACACTTTGAGGATTCTCCTCGTTCCACATAAGATGACCTATGTACTTGAGGCTACGCTAGGTAACAAGACTGCCAATTCTGCCTCTCGGATGATAAGAATGTTTATCAATCCAAGTCGGATGATTCCGCCTTAGTTCAGAGCGGTATGCTCTATGCCATGGAGGATTATCTGTAGAAGTGCTTTGAGAAGATGAGTGCTCATGAGACAATCACTGATCTCAAGGCTGTTTTTGCACCTCAATGCCAGGGCCAAGAGGTATGAACCCTCATAACTATTGTTCTCGGCCAAGATAGAAGAGCATAGCAATGTGAGTGAGTATGTGGTCAAGATGTCTGGCTATGTTCAGTGCCTGAATGCTCTGAAATGATCTTTGGTGGACTTTGGTGGATATTCCCTTTGCGACAAGTCGATCCATGTATGATAACCAAGTATGGACTTTGGTGGATATTCCCAATGAAGACAAGTCGATCCATGTATGATAACCAAGGTTGTTGAGAATAAATGGATCTTTTAGAAAAGACAGATGCTGACGGTAATGTGACCGTCTATAAAGCTCGACTTGTCACAAAGGGTTTTCAAAAAATTTAAGGAGTTGACTACGATGAGACATTCTCACCCGTAGCAAAGATTAAGTCTATCAGGGTTTTCTAGCAAATGCTGCATATTTTGATTATGAGATATGGCACATGGATGTCAAAACTATGTTTCTAAATGGAAACATTGAGAAATAGTTGTATATGGTACAAACATAAGGTTTTGTCGACCCTAAGGATGCTGTAAAGGTATGCAAACTTTATCATTTCATTTATGGACTGAAGAAAGCATCTCAAAGCTGAAATCTTTGCTTTGATGAAGTGATCAAATGTTTTGAATTTGTCCAAAATGAAGAAGAAGCCTGCATTTAAAAAAAGTGACTGGGAGCTCAGTAACATTTCTAGTATTGTATGTGGATGATATATTATTGATTGGGAATAATGTGAATCTTCTAAAGAGTGTAAAATATTATTGAAATAGTAAATTTTCTAAGGACTTAGGTGAAGATTCTTACATATTAGGCATTAAAATTTATAGATATAGATCAAAATGCCTATTAGCATTAAGTCGGAGTACTTACCTAGACAAGGTTCTGAAGAGGTTCAAAATAGATCAGGTGAAGAAAGGGTTCTTGCCTATGGTGAAAGGTAACACTACAAAAATACGCCCATACCCGACGGATTTTTCGGGCAGCATAAGCAGAAAGAACCGGTAAAAGCTGGTTACCTGACGGATGAGCTATCATGGCACCATTTTGTCGCGATGGCCAAATGGACGCTGTGGTACATGATGGGTTCGTAGCATGGAAAACAAAAAATTTCTACCGCAAGAACGAACAAAACCCAGATCTAATCTAGATAAAAGCCAAGATCTAATCTATTAGACATGTGCAACGAGATAGATCTGTACTAACCCTTGTAGATCCGAAAGCCTTGTGCGAGATCGGATCTCGTGGTTGATGTAGACGATCACTTTCCGATCTCAAGATCGAGTAGACGATCCTTCCGGCACCGTGTTCTGGCAGCGCTTCCGTAGTCGGTCACACGTGCGGAGTCGATGCAGACCTTCCTCTCCCTGTTCCAGCGAGCAGCGGAGGTAGTAGATCTCTCCACGGAATCCCAGCAGCACGACGGCGTGGTGGTGGTAGCGGAGTAGAGAATTCTGCAGGGCTTCGCCAAAGCCTGAGCAGAAGGAAGGAGGAGGAGAGATGTGGCTAGGGTAAGAGTGGAGGGGCAAGGGGGGGTGGCGCCTCCACCCCTCTATATATAGAGGGAGGGGTGCGGCCTAGGGTTCCCACCCCTAGGCCCACCTCCTAGGGCCGGCGCACAAGGGGGGCTTGGGGGGAGTTTCCTTCCCCCCCAAGTTTCCCCTTTTTCTTTCTTGGTTTTCAAGTAAACTCCATAGAAATTTCTAGAACCTTCCGGAACATTTCGAAACCGTCTAGAACCCCCATATAAACACTCCAGGACATTTCCGAACCTAGAAAATGATCTCCATTATATGAATCTTATTCTCCGGACAATTTCGGATCTCCTCGTGATGTCTCAGATCCAATTCGAGACTCCGAACAACATTCGGTCTCCAACGCACATTCCATATCTACCTAAATAGCATCGAACCTTAAATGTGTCACCCTTCGGTTCGTGAATATGCAGACATGATGGAGACACATCTCCGATTAATAACCATCAGCGGGATCTGGAGATCCATAACGGCTCCCACATACTCAACGATGACTTCGTGGTCGATAGAACCATGAACATATGAAACCAATTCCCTTTGTCACGTGATACTCTACTTATCCGAGGTTTGATCGTCGGTATCTCCATACCTAGTTCTACCTCGTTACTGATAAGTACTCTTTACTCGTTACATGTTATGTCATCCCTTGTGACCCAGTCACATGCTTGCAAGCTAACTAGATGACATTCCACCGAGAGGGCCCAGAGCATATCTATCCGTCATATGGATGGACAAATCCCAATCTTGGTCCATGCGCTTCAAAACATACTTTCAGAATACCCAATGACACCTTTATAACCACCCAGTTACGAAGCGATGTTTGATGTCATCAAAGTACCCATCCGGTGATGGTGATTAACATAACCTCATGGTCGAAGGATTAGGTTACTATGCATTTGAAAGCTTGTAGCAATACGAACTAAATGACTTGATCTTATGCTACACTTACTATGGGTGTGTGTCCATCACATCATTCTCCTAATGATACAACCTTGTTATTAATGACATCCAATGTCCATGATCACGAAACCATGATCATCTATTAATCAACAAGCTAGTTCAACAAGAGGCTTACTAGGGACTCTTTTACGTTTACAAAACACACATGTATTAGTGTTTCCTTATAATACAATTATAGCATGGGATGTAAACATTCATCATAAACACAAAGATATAATAATAACCACTTTTATTATTGCCTCTTAGGCATATCTCCAACAGTACACAGGGTACCGGCAGTTTTTTGGTGCCATGGTACATGGCACGTAAAAGCAGTGATTTTTAATGCCACACTTGGGCAACATTGTCATTCTCTTGGTACGTCATCCAATGCAAGCGTTGTTAATTGGATAGCTGACAGGTGTGGCCCGCCACTACCCACTCGAGCATTGACTTTTATGTATGGCCTTCTATGCCATTTGACCCACGTGGCTGGCCGCACTAGTTCTACAACCCAAGTAACAAACCCTAGATCTCACCAACCCCCGTTCCTATATAATACAGGGTCCTCTTAGTCCCCACACTCCACTAACCTCCCTTCGTACGACGCCGCGCTCCCACACTACAAGAGAAAAGAGTTTTTGTGACAAATCACTTTCGTCACCGAAAATGCCATTTCCGTCACTAAGTACTCCCTCGTGACGAAAACGTGGCGTCACCAGGGTCGTCACGGAAGCTCCGTCACAGATTCTTTTATAGTGACGGAATACAAATTTTCGAGACGCATGATTGAGCTTCGGTGACGGTCCTTATGGCGTCACCTAAGATAGGTTATCCGTGACAGACCTTCTACGTCACCTAAAATAGGAAAATCTGTCACCGTTTAGCATATCCGTTGACGAAATATGCCGTCACGAAAGATTTATGGCGTCACGAGGATTCTGGTAGGTGGTACCTGCAATGCTGACGTGGCATCTGGCAGGTGGGTCCCACCATGATGACGTGGCATCTGACAGGTGGGTCCGACGATGCTGACGTGTCAGCTGGCAGGTGGGTCCGACGATGATGACGTGTCAGCTGGCAGGTGGGTCCGACCATGCTGACGTGGCAGCTGGCAGGTGGGTCCGATGATGCTGACGTGGCAGCTGGCAGGTGGGTCCGACGATGATGACGTGGCAGCTGGCAGGTGAGTCCCACCACAATGACGTGGCATCTGACAGGTGGGGCCAATGCGATGACGTGTCACCTTCGTGTGGGGCCCGCAGAGATGACATGGCAGCTGGCAGGTAGGTCCAGCAATGCTGACGTGGCAGCATGTACTTGGGGCCGTCAACGATGACATGGCGTTTGCATGTGGGGCCCGCGATGATGACGTGTCATTTTTTGGGCCGGCCCATTCGGAACTGCCTTGTGGGCCGGGAGGAATGTGACGCCGTCACCATTTTTTTTGCACGAACAAATTTGATTAAAAATTGAAATTCCACGCAAATTACGAAACAAAATTAAATGGAAGCAAATATTTGAAATGGCAGAAAATTTATAAATATGAATTGTATCACACGCAAACTTTAAAATTCTGGTAGACTAAAACTGCTGTATCAAACTCGAATGACTAAAGGAATAAAAAAACAATGTTTCGGCCCACCCGGCCCATTAGCATGCAGAGATTTTTGGCCCAAGTCATGGGGACTGGGACTGGGAGTTCTGCGACATCCTCAACAGGTAACTAAGCATGCCATCCATTTCCTTCTGCCTCTTCTCAAATGCCAGACGATTCGCTTCGCTAGACTTTTTCACTGCTTCAAGTTCATCATCCTGCTTCTTTCTCATCTCTTCAAATCTCCTTTCCTGCTCTTGCATCCATTCCTCCATCTCGCGTTGAACCCTTTCAGCTGCATTCAATGAATCTTGCTCCTGACTTGATAACTTTTCTTCTCAATCACGGATGCGCCCAGCTGAGACGCTAGACCTCTTGGAAGCAGATGAAACTCCGATGCTGGAAAGGAAAGTAATTGATCTTGAATTGTTCTGGTCTCTCAGGACTTCTTCAACAATCTCCAGATCAGTTTTGGGAATCCAATCTTCTGGGTGTGGTCCCATTTTTTGAAGCACCATCTTAGTCTACAATAGGATAAAAAAATAGCAAGTCTAGAGTTAGAAGAAATCAAATAATTAGACAAACTAATGAGAAATGCGTAGCAAATAAAGTAATTTACTTACATAAGCTTCTGCTGATTTCTGGGACATCATACCATCCTTGTTAGTGTGGCTTGCTTTAAAGAAAGCAATCAGGGAGGTATCGACGTCCTCGGTCTTCTGAGATTTCTACAAGAATTATGACACGATGAATTATAAGTGTGTATGGCATGTTCACAAAAAGAAGTAGGTGTTGCATCTGAAGAGTTCGAATACTCACAAGTGCATGGTAATGTGCAACAAAGCTTCTTGAGCCAGTGGTGTGTTTCTTCGTCACAGCATATCTGTTCTTCTTGTTACTCTCGCAGATTGCCTATGTACATATGCATGAATTTAGTATTCCACAGTACAGTAGTATGTCTACGATAGATGTAGCTGAAACAACAGGAATCGTGTACCTTGTAATGCTCATCATGCCATATATCAAGAAGCTCTGCCCAGCTTTCCTCGTCTACCTCTTTTGGTTTCAACAATAAAGCTTGCTCGCGGGTTAGATATTTAACATCTTTCCAATAGACCTTTTTCAGCCTCCAACGTTGTTGGCGAATACCTTTCTGTAAAATGTCGGTGTAAATGTCTTTGCCAAGGTCACCACTGCTATCCATTGCAAATTTCCCCGCAGATAACATGGAACACAAATTCATATCAGCATTGAATGACAGAATTGTTAAAAAATCATCCACCAATGAGACATTTTATATGGAAAATCAATAAGAGGTTAACGGACTTACAGTTATAGACTTAATGGTTTCCGGAATAGTATCTTTCAGACGACCTTCCTTGTTACCATACTGCTTCCAGTGGGTTGCTAGTGGCATCTTGCTGCGTATGTGAATGCCACACTCTGAACTCAGTTTTGCTGCTTGCACAGGATCAGTGGGTCTCCTCATGCCAGGGGTGAAGTTGATCTGCATCTTAGCCCCTCCATTCCTTCTAGACCACTCGTGTACCCCATGCCCCATAGTAGGTTTGCGTACATTACGCTTTTCCTTTAGAGCACCCATGTCTACAATTGCAACTAAAACCAGTGACAAAACAAGAGTCAAGACTTCAATTGAAAATTTTGCAACTAAACCAGTGAATAAATTGTAGGACGTGTTGTCAATACCTTCCGGTTCGTTGTGGACAAGTACATTCTCCTCAGGTGAGTTGCTGCCTCTAGAGGTTTGAATTAGCATGGGCGAGGATTCATTTCCATTAGTACCCCCTTCCCCTGCTTTCTGGGTAGGGGTCTCTGTTTCACCATCATCTTGAGTCTTTGCATTTGCTGCTGACCTTGTTACAACATTTGGAGGCACAAAGGTTTTTGAGCGCTTCTGCTTCTTTTCTTTTGTAGAACCTTCCGTTACCTGCATTTTAATAGATCAAGCCATAAATATTAAAGCAATCTGTACATATCCTACATGTGAAGGCAGGAGAATGCTGCATTTCTTCACCTTAGAGGAAGATTTAACAACATCATGGTCCTCTTCATCCGGAACAAACACATCATCATCAGTGGGCTCGTCAGCAGGATCAGGTTCATAATTAGGGTCCTCGGTGATATCCTTCTCCTGCGGCTGTGCCTCTTTCCGTGTTGTCACTGCCACCGGTTTCTTAGCAGTACCAAACACAAATTCACGCGCCATCGCCGTGAAATCCAACATTGGCTTGCCATGTTCAATAGCATTCTGCTTCAGTGCTTCAGACAAACGAGACACGTTCTCATCCATCACTTGTTTCCTAACATTTTCATATGCGTCTGCTGTTTTGACTTGAGTAACTGAAAACAATCAAGCAAAGGCAAGTCATGATCATACTCATTAGTACAAATCTCGTATCGTCATTCAGTTAACTGTCTAAACCCTACTGTCAACAAGTTCAGTTAAGTGTCAGGTTCAGTGTATTAGGTATCAAGTTGTTCAGTTGCGTCACTTAAGACGCCAAGCAGCAGGGTTTATCCAACAAGTTGTGCCCTATTACCTGAACCATTATGTAGGAACAGAAACCTAAATCTAACACATAGTTATCAGATCGGATCATAGGGTGTCATGCTCAACACATTCATGGCATCTGGAACCATGATCTATGAAATTAAAACCCAAGACAAGCACATTGTCGAAGGATTCGGATCATAGGGTGTCACGTTCAACACGTGCTAGGCATCTCGAACCATGTCTATGATCTAAAACCTAGATCTTGCACATAAGCTGCAGCATCTTGAACAACAATCTACACATGTTGATCTACTAGAACTCATGCTTGACTGATCTAGAAAGAGGCATAGACCTAGGGCGGCAGAAAAATGACATGAGCGTTTACGCTTTTTCTTCGGTGTCGGTGGTAGCACATTCCGGTGTGGTGTGCCGCTTCGAAGACTGCCGGACATGTCGCCCGCTGTAGAGGGTAAATCCGCCGGCACATTCCGGCGTGGTGTGCCGCTTCGAAGACTGCCGGACATGTCGCCCGCCGGCAACCAACGCCTTGCTTGACGGATCTGGGGTCGAGGAAAGTGGCGATGGGGTTCTAGGTGGGCGGTGAACAAGGAACGGAATTAGGGGATGGGTATGCGGGAGGTGGGGGCACGCCGTTTTTAAAGTGTCGTGGGGGCGGCAAATTGTTAGCGCCAAAATGGGCGGGCGGGTGGAAAACAAAAGAGGTGGGAACGAAATTTTTCGGTACACAAGTGGAGGGAACAAAAACCATTCATTGTAAATTTGATTGGAAAAAACAGAGGGAACGGAACGGGAGGTTTACAAGCGGGGATTATCTCTAATTACATATTGTAATTAAATAAATCCTAACACATGCAATGGTTTAGGTTTTGCCACTACTTAGACCTCCCGTGCGGAATTTGTAATATGGTTTACAAGCCGGGATTATCTCTAATTCATTGTACTATAAATTTATTTGGCCATGAACCATATTAAATTATTTGAATAAGTCATTTGTTTATATATGAAAAGGAAAACAAAATATGTTCATTCACGTACAACAGTTGGATTACTGAGCAAACAATACCATTAGTTTCCTTCATTCCACAACTCCAACTTGAAAGCTGAAGCACAATATCACTTAAACAAGTAAACCTCATTGATTCGAAAAAAAAATAGAAGAGCAGAATTATTTCACATATTAGATATGTAGCCAGCAAAATTTTCTAACATCCACCAAAAGGTAGGTGATCTCATTAGACTTGACACCCAGAAACTCAGCAAATAGTTTTGCAACTAGGAACAGGGGCGGATCTGCTTGGTCACATCCTGATGCACATGCAATAGGGTAGAAAAAGCATTTTTAGTCTTACATATTAGACTTAAGCATAGTGTATCAGGAAAACTTAAACAGAGTGCAGACATGGAAATCCTAGATCCTCTTCCTAGTCTAGGAAGAGGCAGACATGGAAATCTGATAGGGTCAGGACACGGTCTGGACGTCCGTACTAGCCCTCTGACATCTCCTCCTCCTTGATGGGCATGGTCTGCGTGTCCCTGTCACCGCCACTGCCATCATCGTCGCTGTCATCATCGCTGCTGGTGTCGTACTCCCGGCGGGAGAGTCTACCACCGTAGATTGTGACGACCAGCTCCGTGTTGCCAGCATAGTAGTCGAACGCCAGGATGTTGCCTAGCGAAATAGTGTAGCACTTGACGAACTTGGGCCAGCCCCTGCGGAGGTACAAGCGGCTGTCTCGATGATCGAAATACATCTCCACATCAAAGGTCAGCCTACTGTTATGCTCCCGGACGCGCATAGTGTTGGGCTGGTCACCGCTGATGTAATCTTTGAAAGCATGGCAGAGGGAGAGCTTGTCCCACTTGTCCTCGTGAAGGATGCGGATGAACATAAAGTCGGGGTTCGGATACAGCGGCAGATAGGGTGGTGGAGACGGTGACGGCGACGGCGACGGCGAGGGCGATGGCGATGGCGACAGAGAAGTGGCCCTGCCCTTGCCGCTGCCGCTGCCCGTACGACGAACAACACGCGTTGCCGGCGTACGTGTCTGTCCTTCACGTCTCCTGCCCGCCGTCGCCTTGGCACCCCTGAGCATGGACACCGTCATAGGCAACAAATCATTTATTCTTCAAAATATTAAGACGAAACCCTCTCGGTTATGCCACCCTTCTGAATGCGCTTTCTTCGAGTATATGAGAACAGCCTGTCCCTCTTCTAGATCTGTGCTTTGTACCAAACACTTCCACCCATCTGGATCGAAGAAGAGGCGATCATCCTTTTCTATCTTGAAGTCGATGGGGGTGATCTCCTCTTTAGGAAGACACACTCCAGTTGATCCTCCCTCACAGATTTGTAGAGCATTAACAACCTTCTTAGGCAATTTCTGATCAATACAAAACAAGATATATAAGTTAGTAAGTCGATGTCATAAACCACATAGACAAATTGCATACACGCATGGCAACAAAAAAGAATTAAAAGAAAGTTATATGAATGTACCATGTGGTACAGCTTAAGATTCGTTTTGGTCAAGCGGGTTACGAATGGCAACCCGACAATTTTGCCCATGTTCGATTGAAGTTCCAGCAGATGGTCTTGCTCACTCTCAGTAAGCCGGCATCTTTGGGCGATGAGTGGTCCGAGATCACGCTTCTGCGAAGATGCTCCTGCCATGTTAAAGAATGGGCTGCGCATACAAATTTAGCACACATTAACAAATGGTAAAAGTGTAGGAAACACATTATAGGTATTACAGCGTCACAGCAACGTATTTCATCACAACAATACAAATATCGTTTCTGCAAATACTTGCAAGTTATTTCAATGCTACAAGCACTAGTCATAGCATAGGAAAGCTCCAGACTCCTATTCTGTCAGATATAAGTTCTCTAAGAACTACCTTTGCTGTGTTGGATTTTAGAAACATCGTAAGTACTACATTAGTTCTTGCCATATATAGTAGCTAGATGGCCGATCTTTTTTGGGAGACTAGGAAGTTTAGGCCTATTTCTTATAGAAACAGATCATAGCTAGTAATTATGTTCTGTTTTAGTCACCAGAATATAATGCTTCAGCGATTTAGCACATCAGAGATGGAAAGTTAGTGTAGGTTCTTCCATTTCTGATGTTGTGGTTGCATGTGGTACAACCGACCCCAAAATTGTCCCTCTATGCATCATGTGGTTGTACTTTTTAGGCATGTGTTTCTGGTTCATTGTCATTCATTCTCTGGACCTTTCTTACTGCGAGTTGTTTCCTTGCAACAAGGAAAACAGCCAGGTGGTATTTTCTACACATGAACATCCATCGATAATTCCGGCATTGACAATTTCTTAAGACATGTCATGCCTAACTAATTTATCATCTATATATGTGTGTGTCCAAACAAGTTCCATTTTTCATATCAAGATGTAGCTAGCTAAACTTGTTATGTTTGATGGAGAGAATGAATGTGATCTGGTCATCTTGGTCATGGCAGAATGATGCATTATTATGCACCAAGGAAATGGACCACCACCAAACTTCACTTTGAATCTCTGGCTTGTCAGTATTGTACATTAGATTTACTTTTTCATGCCTGATGTGCTAAGTTATAGCTATAGTGTATTCCTACCTATTAGGAAAACATTTATTCACAAGTGTTATCTGTTGCTCACCCTTGGCTAAGATTTTCAAGAAGTGGCACATGTTCTAGTTTCTCTTATTTGCAGGCACACAATGATGCAACTTCCTATAAGTACAAGGTTATCAAGTATTGGGATATAATTAGCACACTTTAATCAAGGGATCGAGCTACTGAGCGGGAGCTAGGACTGCAGCTGAAAGCCGTGCGGAAATGGCGGACGAGAACGCTAACAATGATAACATCATTGATCAAGCTGTGTTGATATAATGAGCAGACAAGTGTATTTGTGGATACATTGATCTTTATTCATGTTGTAGTTGATTTTTATTTTGAAAATATCATATTTTATTTACATTATGTAATTGAATTTTGAAGCCAAATGTGTTGTTGATTTCACAATTGGCTTAAAATGGCAGCCAAACAGAAGCTGTAAATCATTTCATTTCAGAATTCCAGGTGGCAGCCAAACATAAAAATTCATTAAGGAATTTAAATTCCATCCAAATGAAGTGACATGGGGATTTCATTTCATTTCATTTCAACCAAATGAAATGAATGCATAGGAGCCAAACGAGCCCTAATATATTTTCCTACACATGCATTGTAGAGTTTAGACCTTATGCAATGTTTCCTTCTAGTAGTGTTTGATTTATGGGATTGTAATGTGCAGGAATTATTCCAGTAGGTACACTAGTGTATTTTCATGGGAAATCTAGCTTCAGCACATAGCTCGTGGAAAACCCTACTGGACAAACAATGCAGACATGATTTCAGTGGGCAGCACAAGTAAATCCAACATGATTGGGCTCACCTTCAGCACATAGCAAGGTTGCAGAGATGCGGTCAACGCCGATGGGCCGGCGTCGCGGTGGTGTGGCCGGAGTCGATGCGGACGTGCACGTCGTTACGGGCGGCGGATGCGTTGCGGAGATGCGTGGCGACGTGGCTATGGAGAAGCGCGGTGGCGGGGTTGCAGAAATATGGTCGTCGGTGGCTGGACGATCCTGATGGAGGCGACGCGGACGGCCACGGCGGTGCGGAGATGCGGCGGCGATGCAGAGATGCGGATGGAGAGGAGCAGTTTGGGGAAAGTACGAGCAGGGGCTAGGATATCCGCAGGGATAGATTTTTTCCCCAATTAGGTAAACTATTATTTGTACTAACATTGGTGCATGTTGGACCCAGTTATACTAACATTGGTGCATGTGGGACCCACTTATCAATGTTTAAAATAGCGGGCTATTTGATTTAGCGGCACCGATTTTAAAAGCTATCAAAAGCTATAGCGGAGCTATAGCTATGCCCATTTAGCGGGTTTGCTAAATAATGATTTTTTTAAAAAGAGCAGTACATATTGGTATATATATCAATAATTTACAAATATTTGACAGTTTTACAGATCAATGCTCTGATCAACTCACTTATAACAGGTTTGACAGTGCATAGTGCATATTACATAGTAAAATTTGAAACAGAGCCACTTATACTAGCATTGGTGCATGTGGGAACCAATGGCATCTATGGTTCATGTTTGGCTGAGTTTGGGCAAAATTTGACCCTGATGACACATGTGGGTCCAGTTACAATAGCATCGGTGCATGCGAGTACCGATGGCATCTGTGGTTATAGTCTAAGTGAGTAGTTTGGGCAAAAGTTTGACTGAAATTGTATAGACTTTCATGTTAAGTGAGTTTGGGCAAAAGTTTGAGTGAGTACCGATGGCATCTGTGGTTACAATTCTAGACTTTCATCAAGGCAAGTTTATATCTGTTGACAATCATATTCCTTTAAACTAGTATAGCCAGTGCACAAACACAACTGAACACACATATAACATTACATAGATATGTTTGCTAGCTCACGGTACTTTAAGAAACAAGCATACTAAAGTAGTTCAACTTAGAAAGTAAACAACAACAAAGTACCACGATTTGTACTACATAAACAACATACAACATCACGAATATAACTGGCTATAGTCTAGTAACGTGCATTAATTCCAGCCGGTGGCATTGGAGGCGGTGGGGTCGGTGGCTTTGTCGCCCCAGGCAGTGGTGGTGGTGTCGCCCCAGCCAGCGGTGGTGGTGTTGCCCCAGCCAGTGGTGTCGTTCTGCTCGCCGCCCTGGTCATCTTCGCCCGCTTCCCGTGAGCGTTTGGCGACATGCACCACCTCTCCATCCGCCTCTTCCGCTCCCCAGACCGCCTGCTGCTCTTCCCAGCTTGCCCTCGCCTGTTCCCTTTCAGCCTGCTGTGTTGCATCATCCTGCTCGTCATCTGCATCACTCTGGTCTGCAGCAGCTGCCGCCTCGGCCGCAGCTTTTTGATGATGAAAATTAAGACATGAAAATAATTTGGATGATGTACAATTTTTTGATGATAATGTTAAACAAGGTAATTGCATAACCGTACCATTAGGCCATGTACAACACCCACAGATCATGCATAATACTTGAACTAACATGTCTAAGTATTTGAAATAAACGAGTGCAAGCAATGTATTTGCATTGGCTAATTATACATGATCTCAAATGGAAAATAAAAATATGCACATAACCAGTTTCGGACAAGGCTCCCTTCTCCTGCAGTATAAATGCAAACTATGACATGATAATAATTTGGATGATGTACAATTATTTGATGACAACGTTGAACAAGGAAATTGCGAAACCGTGCTATTAGGCCACGTACAACGCCCATAGATCATGCATAATACTTGATCTAACAAAATCCACAAGGACTTAAACTAATAGGAATTAAACAATGCACATAGGAAAAATTTCTAAGGATCAGAATCCTCCAAAATTCATATGAGATTCCTTTGAATCAAACAAGCCCTGCACCAAAGGAGGCCTGGTGTGAAAACGTTTGTACAGGGTACAATCCTATGAATCAAACATGTGCTGATGGAAAAATCATAGGGATTAAATCCTGTACAAACCCATAGGAAATCCTTTGAATCAAAGGAGGCCTGGAATAGAAATGCCCATCCTTAGTACGTATATTACCTGCACTAGTGGAACACGAGGACAGTCTCCTTTAGGGCGATCTGGACGACGGCGAGCTTTTGTGACGGAGCTTCGTCCCGCCTATTCCTTGTGTACTCAAGGTCGAGTCCGAGGAAGTTGTAAGTCTCTTTCTCGAGCAATTGCTCGAACTTCTCCAGCATGTGATTCAAGTAGTTCACATCGTTGGTGTACACCACCTCCATAATCTTCGTGCCATAGGCACAAATGGGCTTGATGTCAACCATGGTTTTCCCGTCATCGAGGATGTCTCCATAGGGATCCATGGATGCTGAGTTCCCCGTCGTGTGGAGGAGGAAGACGCGAGAGGAAGAAGAACATACGAGAAGCGGACGCGTTGCGGTTATTGTGGTGTTACGGCGGCGGTGGAGTCGAGGCGGAGGGCCCGTACATCGATGTAGTCGACCCGTTACGGTGCGATGCGGTTAGTGCGGTGCAGTGCGGTCAGTTTTGTTACGGTGCGACGTGTTTAGGAGTGGTGCGATGCGGTTATTGCGGTGCAGTGGGGTAAGTTTTAATTTGTTATGGTGCGACGTGTTTAGGTGTGGTGCATGCGATGCGGTTATTGCGGTGCAGCAGTGGGATCACGCGTGTAGGTGTGGTGCGGTCCGGTCGTGGCTGCAAACTTTCAACAATTGAACGCACGGGGCTTTCACCAATCCTCTGGTCGTGGCTGCAACTTAATTTCAAAAATTGAACCCACGGCTTTCCTACAACTTTCAACTCAAGTTTGACCTAAGCTTGTACAGTGCATAACTAATTCAAAATATCTCATAAAAATTGAAAACCTACACACTGATAAATTTTAAGTGAACTAGTTGACACGAATTTTTTTAAACTTGAAACATTTCATTCTCATCAAAATAACAATCCCGTATATGAGCTTCCACATAGAATGTACCATGACTCACGTGGGTACACATACACAAGCATTAGTGCAAGTGGGCCCAATAACATATGTGGGTCCAGTTTGACTAAGATTGGGCTTAAGTTGACCCTGATGACACATGTGGGCCCACATAGCTAGTAGAAGTGCATGTGGGACCCTATGGCATCTGTGGGTCCAGTTTGACTAAGATTGGGCTTAAGTTGACCCTGATGACACATGCGGGCCCACATAGCTAGCAGTGGTGCATGTGGGACCCTATGGCATCTGTGGGTCCAGTTTGACTAAGATTGGGCTTAAGTTGACCCTGATGACACATGTGGGCCCACATAGCTAGCAGCGGTGCATGTGGGACCCTATGGCATCTGTGGGTCCAGTTTGACTAAGATTGGGCTTAAGCTGACCCTGATGACACATGTGGGCCCACATAGCTAGCATTGGTGCATGTGGGACCCTATGTCATCTGTGGGTCCAGTTTGACTAAGATTGGGCTTAAGTTGACCCTGATGACAAATGTGGGCCCACATAGCTAGCACCAAGTGTTTCCACGAAGCCATGGATTTTTGCCCGGTTTCTACGTTTTGGTTGTTCGGTCTAACGTATCGCCCAGTTTTGGCATGTTTTGAGCGTAACCGACACACGCGAGACGCTAGTTGTGTTTTCCACGATGTCGGGCTGTTTTCCACGATGTCTTACGGTTTCCATGTTTTCCCGTTCGGTCCAACGAATCGCCCAGATTTGGCCTGTTTTAAGCGTAACCGACACACGCGAGACGCTAGTCATGTTTTCCACGATGTCGAGCACCAAGTGTTTCCGCTACTATATGCCAAGATACTTCCATGATGTTGAGGTACGTTCTTCCAGACTTGTTCAGTCTTTTGTTTCGCCAGGTTGTTATGGATTTTTTTCCTTCTGGCAATGTTGTCATCTTGCTGCCTTGTTCGAATAGGAATGACCGAGTGTTAGCTTTTTAGATGCATGATGTTCAAACTCATGAACTTGACTTGGTCAAAATCACGTCGAACAAATATAATGCATTATGATGTGCAAGCTCTCTTTCAAAGTTCTACCAATGTACAAACCGCATGCTATACCTCCATTTTAACAACATATAAAAATATGGTATCAAAATTTGAAAGTTAACTTGCTCAAAATTCAAATTTGATTTGGAGGTGATTTAGTATTTTTAAATTTCTACATGCACCAAGTTTTGAATCTGAAAAAACTCTACAAACGAATAATGTGGCCCCTACATTCCTTCAAACAATGGTGAAAACCTTATAGAATTCAGACAAACATAGCTCCTCAAATCTAAATCTGAATTTTTCTAAAATTCATGTCAAAATCACCTATTTGATGTTTTTAACTGAATTTTCAAATTTGTACATGCACCAAGTTTTGAATCTGAAAAAACTCTACAAATAAATAATGTGGCCCCTACAGTCCTCCAAACATTGGTAAAACCCTCATGCAATTCAGACAAACACAGCTCGTCAAATCCAAATCTGAATTTTTATCAAAAAATTCTGAAAACTAGTCGGAATCTATAAAATATTTAAAAATGATAAAAACAAGAATAAAAAACTAAGTACATAAAAATATTACATTTATTTTATATACAGTTATCGAATCTTTATTACAACTTACAAGTAATATTGAAATAATAACAAAATGTTTAAAAAAGGAACTCAGCCCAGTCAGGCCTTCTGCCCCGACAAGCTACCTACGACCAAAGTGGCCCTCTTTCAGCCCATTATGTCCCCAATGCCACACGACGTCAGACAGGTCGGACGGCTGGGAGTTCAGTACCACCTCGCCAACTGGAGAGGATTCCGACCAGCTTAAATAGTCGCGCGTTCGGCTGCTATCAACATCCTGGCCATTCATTTGGTTTCTAGTCGTATGCAGGCCGTGATTCCCTTAAGAAATATCCTGCCAGTGGGTGGTCTTTTTTTGCTTTATTTAATCTTTTTTGTCCTATATTTTAACATAAATTCATACGTTTTTAATACAAATTTACATGGCATAGTGCATATACAGCACTATCTCTGCACTTAAATGGCCCAAACCATTTCAAATTTTGAAACACTACTACAATTTGCTACACCTATCAAAACCTTCCAATTTAAAATTGACGCAATGAAATACATTTTTCTAACTGGCAACACAACTATCATGGCACAACACAGATACATATATAAGAAACAAGCAATTAAGAGCATGTAACCATAACCTTACTAGCAGCATAATAACATAGTAGTCTTACGGGAACTTCACCCTACCATCACAAGGTTACCACTTATAACCACAGTAGCAAAAGAACATAGTTCTCAACCACTTCTACCTAGTTAATCAGTTCGACATATTAACCATATATACATAAACATCATCGCTATACTGATGATGAGACCATACATACTAGCAGCTGATATCAATATTTACTCCTCTTCAGTTTCGGAGTCGCTGAACACAAACTCATCTGGCTGGAGGACCCTGAGTAGAGCTTCGTGCCTGCCACGATCACGCAGGTCACCCTCAAAGTAGTCCTCACCCAGACGTCCACGAGTGGCTACCTCTCGGACATGCTGCACAAGCCCCACCCTCAATCCCCCATGTGGCTTGAAGTGGTGGAATGGGCACCTGTAGAACTCGGTGCTGAATGGCAGGTAAGGAGAAATCCCCTTGCGCCTGAGCTTCTTTTCTTCTTTCCTCACAAAGGACTTGTATGTCCATTGCTCCACTTTAACATCTGAACCAGAGAAGTACTGCACAATAAATAAAACAAGAAAACAGTTAGTACTGCCTACTAAATATAAAAACCTACTATTTTTGTGCATGTCCAAATGCACTACAGCTGCTTGGAATAACATACCTCCTCATCAGGCCACAGGGAGAGTACATCATAGGCATCACCTGGGGTTGGTGCCTGCCAGACAATTAAGATAAATGAACACTAGCATTTAAGGTAATTACTAAAAGCATTCAATATTAATAAATGAAAAACACTAGCAAAAATTAATAGCACAATAATTCGACTTCACAAATATGATCATAAAAACAACATTGATTCAAGAAACAAATCATTAAACTACATCAATGCTTTTTATACTACATTCCATTAAATTACAATGATTATTTGGAGGTTGGAATTGAAGGTAAAGAAACTAGACTATACATTCAAACAAAAAAAATATCAAGGATCAATCAGTTTAGTATCAGGTTGCATGAAGCTCCAGCAAGTCAAAATAGAGTAGTACAAAGTTTGTAAACTAATTAGTCTACACAAATCTGTTCATACAAGCATAAGCATCTAAAGAAATGTATCTTAAAATCAATTGGTACAAGTAAAGGAAAACAAAAGTAAGTACACAGATCACTGCTTTGCACACTATTATGATGCACCACTACAATCAATTAATAACATACATGCCATATGGTTATAACCACATCGTTCAGATCTAGTGCTAGAAGTTAATAAAATTCTATAAGTAATTTTAACACATTTCCCGTAAAAGCAATTAAAGCAAAAAAAAAGGAAACTACAAAAGTATACCGAAGCTAGATAACCACATTATATCACAGCAGCTAATTCAGACTAGTTGAATAGTTGTAGCCAGCTAACCACATTATACCACATGTACCAAAAAAACAAGCCATAATGTTAACTAGTTGAAACTAACTAACCACATTATATCACAGTAGCTCAAATGAGAATCATGTAAACCATGTTCCTTCAACATAATACGAATTAACTACAAATTAAACTCTGTCAATTTAACAACAAATAAACCATGTTCCTACTAATTGGAAAAACTTCACCAATGGACTATCAACATTGGTCATCTATACAAAATTACACAACGAATCTACAGACCCAGCCTTCCATCCAATAAATCCCTAAGGCCCCGGTCGTTTTACTTTGGATTGTCCTAATTTGACATGGATTGATGTGGTCTAAATCCTATCTAAGTCAAAATATACTCTAATCCAATCTAATCCAGTCCAATCTAACGTAGAGGTGGGTTAACCGAACATAGCCCAAAGGATATGAATCCCTAACACTGAAAGAGCTGAATCTACAAAACACATCTTACTTCCAAATAATTTGAAGGGATTGAACGGAAATTAGAAGAAAATAATACTAACCTGCATCGCGGCGACCTGTGGAGGCTGGACCGGCGCCAGATCCTCCGCGCCGCCGACCGGCACGTTCAGATCTAGCATTTCCACCTCGCCGAGGTCCACATGCACCAACTCCTCCTCTCCGAGCGCCTCATCGACCAGAGCGACCAGCGCGGACCGACGACCTCCTCTACCGCCATGGCCCTCCACCACCTCGACCGCATCTGGGCGGCTCACGGCTCCAAACCCCGCCCTTGCAGAACCGCCTGCATCGCCGCCGGACCCCACTCCCGCCATAGTCGGCGTCGAAATATCGCGGTATGGGAGAGCTTGAAGGCCTCAGGCAGAGGAGACGATGGGGAGAGCTAGGGTTTTCTCCCGCGCTCTTCTTTCCGTATCTAGTGAGGCAAAAGGGGGAAAATGGTGGGGATGAGGCCAGGCGAAGCGGCCGAGGGAGCTCTTATACGTCGCGTCGGTTCGTTTCAGCTGACGTCACCCACGCACGTGACACCCATCCGTACAAAACTAAATTTTTTCAGCAGACTACTTCTATTTTCTGGATAACTGAATTTTCAAATTTCTACATGCACCAAGTTTTGAATCTGAAAAAACTCTACAAATGGAAAATGTGTTCCTTAGAGTCCTTCAAACAATGGTGAAAACCTCATGGAATTCCGACATACACAACTCCTGAAATCCAAATCTGAATTTTTAGGTCAAATTCGCGTCGAACACAGAGGACGCATATATACGAACCAAGCTGACCTAACAATATATCCATGATTAAACCACATCTTGTGGACCTAAAAATGATTTTTGCCAAAACAAATTAGGTTGCAATGATGTAGATGTAGATCAATATTTCAATGTTTTGACCATATTGACCAAAATTTGACTTGAGGTAAAATTTGAGCAAACAGTCATTTGACAATGAACAAAGTGGTCACATTCCAACTAAATGACCCCAAATACCATACCATGTTGGTGAAATACAAATTTTATTCAAATTTTTGAACTACCTTTACAAAATGTAGTTGAATTTCAATTATTAAAATGGAAAATGGTATTTGAAATCATAATTAGACCAAAAACCCAAAAGATGAAATGTGTGCTATGACAAGATACACCTACATGCCAAATCTTAGACTATTCTGAGAAAGTATGCCATGGAGTTGGGCATCTCCTAGGTAATTTGGGTACTTACACATGAGACTCACACTTGAAACCAACTGTGAGAGAGCAACCTCAACTTTCATTCAACAAACTCAAGGTTTATTATTTTTTGTGCAAACTAGGGTACAATGTAAGACACATGGCCAATGTTTTACTTTTTTTTGATTTTTTTAATTTGCTTAATTTGTATCAATTAGTATCCTGTTTGCTTAATTTTAATTTACTTTTTTACCATTTTCTTAATTTGCTGCTTATTAATGTGTTGATTCCATAGTGTGTATCAATTAGTATCCTGTTAAGTGTAATGATCAATGCGTTTGAAACTTAAATTCATCCGAGTCTTGTTTCATTCTAGTGATTATGATTGCTCATATGATATCTATCAGTTAATAGTTATCAGATTACATTCTGAATTTATATAATATAGAATTTGTAGAGATTTCCGTTGCAACGCGCCACTCTCCCAAATGTCATGCGTGGGTCCAATGTGAAAGTAATGGGAAAGTGGACTACATGCAGGACTACACGATTCCACAACCACGCGTGCACCAGAGGAAACCGAACCGCCAGCATCTATATAACACATCGGTATCATCGTCTCTCCCACCATCGTCCACTTCTTCCCCAATCTGCCGAAACCCCAATCCGCTCCCACCACCGCACCACCAATCTCATCCCTTAGTGAATCTGCAAGATGAAGCGCGCTCGCGAAGACGAGATGGAGTCGAAGGCGGTCGGCGGCTCTGGCGATGCACCCGCGGTCGTCGCTGCGGTGGCGAGGAGTCTTCTTCGGGAGCACCAGCCGCTCGTCGGCGCGCCGTGACCGTTGCAGACTCCACCGTACCGGTCGTGGTTGCCGTCGATGATGAGAAGAAGGAGGACGTCGTGGCTCCCGCGGCAGATCTACAGAACCCGCATGCAGGCCGCCAGGTCATCGTCGTGCCGGACGATGAGTACTACGACGGTGAAGACCCTGACTCCATCGAGTACCTCTATGAACAAGCCCGCAAAGAAGATGTACCGTTCAAGGAGGAGGCCTCCGACGACGGCACCGAGGTTCTGAGCTGTTCTATTCGATCTCCTCTATTCATCTTACTGTTCACATAGGGTTTGTTCGTAGAGTAGATTGATTTGTGCTGTCTAGGTGGTCTTCTAGATATTCTTGATTCTAGGGTTCGTACGGTTCCTTTGTAGTTGACTTTGATTTGATCTGCCATATAGTATTCTTACTCATATGATATATATGGGTTCATGGTTATCAGATTAATTTCTGAATGTTGTGCCTTAAATTCATCCGAGTCTGATTTGATTGTAGAGATTATGATAACAAAGATTTTTGTTTGGGAAGAAAAGATTGATCTGATGCATAGAATTTATAATTACCATTTTCTTAATTAGCTGCTTATTAGTGTGTTGATTCCATAGTGTGTTATCAATTAGTATCCTGTTAAGCGTAATGATCAATGCGTTTGAAACTTAAATTCATCCGAGTCTTGTTTCATTCTAGTGATTATGATTGCTCATATGATATCTATCAGTTAATAGTTATTAGATTACATTCTGAATGTGTTAAGATAGTTACCTTGCACATGATTGATCAACGCAAGTGACTTAAATTTATTTCAGTCTAATTTGATTGTAGAGATTATGATAGCAAGAATTTTGTTTGGGAATAAAGGATTGATCTGATGCATGGAATTCATAATTACCATTATCTAAATTTACTGCTTATTAATGTGATGATTCCATAGTGTGTTTGAATCAGTATCCTGTTTAGTGTAACGATCAATGCGTTTAAAACTTAAATTCATCCAAGCCTTCTTTAATTCTACTTATTATGATTGCTCATATGATATCTACCGGTTCATAGTTATCAGATAACTTTCTGAATGTGTTAAGGTAGTTAACTTGTAAATGATTCATCATTAAGTGCCTTAAATTCATCTGAGTCTAATTTGATTGTAGAGATTATGATAACAAGAATTTTATTTGGGAAGAAATGATTGTTCTGATGAATGGAATTTAATGTGTAATGATCAATGCGTTTGAAACTTAAATTCATCCGAGTCTTCTTTCATTCTAGTGATTATGATTGCAAGGATTTTATTTAGGCAAAATTGGTTATTTGCCCCTAAAGTTCACATGCCTTGAATTATGTCCCCAAAGAATATTTTCTTTAATAAATTATCCATTATGGACTTTGAAGCAGATAGAAATGAACGCTCAGGCGTTCCAGCGCTCACTAGACATGATAAGACAAAACTGTCCTCGATTCATCAAATATTGGTCACACAACATTATCCTCGATTCATCAAATGTTAGTACTATCACCGCAACACAAAACTGTCCTCGATTCATCAAATGTTAGTACTATCACCGCAACAATTTAGAATAATTTTGGTAGCATTGTTAATTTTTTATAACTTATTTCGTTTGATCGTTGTTGTGCTCCTGTTTATCTCACTTCTTACGTATTTCAAAATTCACAGGAACACTCTGACGACGTGGGCCACGGCAAGGACGATAGGGACCGCAAGAGCCGCTTTGTTCTTAAGCGGCTGGTGAGTGGCCAGATACCTTTCCGCAGCCGCGGCGAGCTATCTTGCCCATTCTGCGGCAGAGTCATCACCAAGAACTTAGAGAGCATGATCGAACATGCGGATGGCGTTGGCGTAGGCAGCAGGCAGAAGCACAAGGGCCACACCAAGGCAAAGCATTCCCCCTTTGGCAGATTCCTCGACAAGTACGTCAAGGGTGGCCTCATCCCGGTTATCGGTCCTGCTGTTGGCCCTCATGTTCTGTTTCCACAAGTTTAGTTTATGTTTGTGTTGTCCCCCTGGAGATGAAGAGAAACTGTGTGCTGTTTGAAGACTAAGTTTTTATTATGTATGGTGGAAGCTGGGCAATCATACCCAGTTGTTTAAGACTATGTTAATGTGTATGGAGTTTGCTGTTGCGTTACTGGTGCACTTGTTATCTGAGTTCTCATGTTGATGCACACTGCATTTGTTTACTAAATTAGATGGTTTGATGCTTTATTTTGTAGCTAAGAAAGTTTGAAGTAAGTTTGGACTACAAAAAGTTTTTGAAACCAATCTCAAACCAAAAACTTATGTACTTTACATACTGATGATCCTTCAGAATGTCTAAAAACAACCACAAACATGAAAGGCAAACTCCTTATTTCCAATACTTTTCATAAAATTTGCAAAATATTCTAAGTAAAGGATTTAATTAATATAGTAAATTCTTTCCTTGTTAGTCTCAAGATTCTATTTTAGAGGATCTTACAGGACCTAACTATGACGACTAAGTCAGAGCAATAAAAACCAAATCAATTTCCTTACTCTGCGCACTAAATGTAATCAATATATTTTCTTGTTTTGCCTAACGGCTAAAGCTAATCACGTCGAGCCCACAAATTAAGCTTACAACTGGGTCTAGGCCCGGCATGCAAGCATAGTCGGACCATATATATATATATATATATATACGCTCTCCCTCCAACAAACCCTAAAGGCATAGTTGGAGTCAGCGCCGTCATCTAAACCACCTTTGCCTAGGCCGCAGACCTGTCGAGAGAGAGGGATGGCGAAGGGCAAGATCGTTGCGGTAAAAATCTAACCTATCTAGTTTGCATGTACTGGATCTATTTGGACAAAAATGTACGGCCAATGATCTTTAAATTTTCTTTTTTTGATTCGTAGTGTCCTTGGTGTTTTGACACCAAGGGTCTGTGCGGATCAAGTCCTTTTTCGTTCTCACCCTTGTAGAGAAATTTGAAGAAATGACGGTACTAGTTTTTTTTGTATTATCATCAGTCTTTTCTATTCCACCCTTTTGTCATGAATTATAGCATCTGTTAGTTTGTCATGTAGTAAACATGTTCCATTTTTCTTCAGTTAATACCCTGCTATGCTAGAGCGAATTTCCTTAAGAAGTTTGCCATCGACTCTGTCGACCACGAGAATGATTTTGTGGTCGAGGTGGTTACGGAAGAAGGGTTCGAATTCAACGTTGATTGTATCAACAAGGATGGCAGAACATACCTTGAAGGCCAATATTGGAGAGAATTTGCTAGAGTCTACAATCTGGATGTTGCAACGGAGCTTGTCTTCTCTACCGACACACAAGGTCCATCTACCTCTGTGACGTCGATCAACCTACCGATCACCCACCCATGTAAGTAACTGCTTATTTGAAGTACTCCCTCCGTTTACAAATATACGATGTTTACGAGTTTGTATAAAATGGATGTATATATGTAGATCCACTAAAATATTTAGGTTCACCCATTTTGCTCGGTTTCTAGTCTACTTTGTAATGTATAGAATGTCACCGATGGAATTGTCTCTAGTTTTTTCCTTATGAAAAAAGAAGTAGTTGCTTTGTGTTTAGCACGATATTTTTTCCTTGTTCCTAAACAATCTTAATGTTGACGTACGTACCTATCATGCATTAATCTTAATTTTGATTCAGTAATATTCATTTAATTAAGTATTTGAACTTGTACAACATATTACAATCTGACCTAGGATAAGAAAGGCATACTTGACGCTATGCATGCCACTGACGAAACCATAATTAACTGGAGAATGATGGAGTCAGTGGTCAGCAATGTTGACATCATTTACACGCTGGTTGATGAACATGGAGCTGGGCCTTATCAAGTTGGAAAATATGAGTCTCTGATCCACACATTAAGCTGGACAAATTGCAGGAAGAAAGAGCTGGTAAGTATGAGTGATCTACTTTGTTGTGCCTGTAATTTTCCGATTAACAAATGTTCATATTGTGCATGTGGACCAAGAACAGAAACTCCCGTGATGCCTTGTCCCTAAAGACATGGCTGAATCTGGTGATATCACAATTGTGTGTGATAAATACACAAAGATCAAAGGGTCGTACTCAATTTTTCCTGAGGATGGCCGAGTATGCTGCGCTGGGTGGAGGGAAGTGATGTCACAGGAGGAGGATTTTCGACGAATTGGAGAAAGATGTTTTTCATGCTGTACGTGGGACGTAAGGGGGCTTTCCTATTTGCCTTCTATGTTCTAAATGTGGAACTTTAGTAGCCTTGATCATTTTCACTATGATGGTCATGGGTCATTTGTCGACTTAATAATATGAGATGTTAAAACAATATTTTACGGTCCTTTCATTATGTGGCATTAGTATGTCTGAAGACATGGTTAAGTGTAATGGTACTATTAAATTTTTTATGAGCTGAAATACATTATGTCTGTCGTTGCTGCCAATTATAGTGAAATCGTGTTAATTGAGTTTATTTCATCGGTATCTATGAATATTTTATGAGCTACAAATTTTATGCGTGCACAACTTACTAGACGGACATGTCTATCGCGTAGGTTGTGTCACGTAAAGAAGTATCTATCTCCAGTAAATCTATTTTGCTGCTCGAAGTAAGTATGAGAAAAACAAGCAAAAACATCTAGGTACGACCATATATATCATTGTAATTAATAATTTTGTGTATAACATGGTTACTGGGAATTAAATGCAATAGTCTCCATAACTAGTATCAAACAGTACAACTGCGTGCTAGTATTTTAGTAACGCATTTTCACAAGGTACTAGTCAATATCACTATCAACATCTGAAATGCTCCTTTCAAATTCATCGACAACCGGTTCCAAGTCTTCTTGTTCTTCGTCGCTCAGGTCCATATCATTGTTTACACCATTTTTCCCTGCTAGTTGTCTAACAGTCTGAGAGTCAACAAATATCACATCATCAGAGCGATCAGCCATGTCGTCTTTATGATCATCAACATATTCATCTTCCTCGTCCTCAATTTGGTGAACAATGGGATCTTCCGAGCCTAGGTCTTCCTGGTATGCACCTGCATTGCCTTCATCATCTTTTTCTGGAACATCGTATACATTCCTGTGCTTGAAAGTTTGCACCACCTTCCAAGGATCACCAAATTTTGTGTCTTCCAAGTAAAAACAAGTTTCTGCTTGGTAGCTAATATGAAAGGGGCGTTCTTGTACCACAATACAGACGTATTGATGCTTTTAAAGTATCCATCATCCTTCATCTCTGTGGTTTTCCTACTTCCAAGATCAAACCAATCACACGGAACAAGAACACAGATCTGTCGCCATGCTTGTTTCTCGGATACTGTAACTCAAGAACCTCCTTCATCACACCGTAGTATTCTTGATCTTGTTCGTCAGAAACGGATCCCCTTGTCATTATGCCTGAGTTTGAGTCCTCATGTTCTTCTCACGCTCGACGGAACGGAACCTAGCACCATTTACATTGCACATAGGGTGTACAACTACACGAGCATCTGGACCAAGTGCTAGTGATTTTAAATCTTCTGGAGCATTGTCCAAATTACTGACATGTTTTTTAAACCATGCAGGGAATTCTTTCTCTAGTTCCACCTCAATGTTGTTCACACCCCGGTTCTGTAGTTGTTGTCGGAAATTCCTAAAAATCAAAAACAAATTAGTAATGGTACTGCTATAACACAAAATATTACTGAAAATTTTGAATGATTAATAAAAAGGTAAATAGACCTACCGAATATAATTTTGTGCCTCATCACAGTTCTGAAGTACATACCAAACCATACTGTCAAATTCTTTGGGAAAATACTTCAACTTGGATAGTCCTAAACCTCTGGCTCCATCTGAAAAAATATCAAACTCTAGCGGATCAACTCTTTGTTTCTTATCTTGGTTCCTCTCAGGCTTGTTATGTCTGGTTTCTATGACTTCGCCCAAAAATTTAGAGCAATGATGCAAGCACTCATCCACGATATATCCCTCAGCAATTGAACCTTCAGGCCTTGATTTGCTACGCACAGTTGATTTCAGGTACCCGAGCCTTCTTTCAACTGGATACATCCAACCATATTGAACAGGCCCCCTCTGAAGTGCCTCATCAGGTAGATGAATAGCCAGGTGCACCATTACATCAAAGAATGATGGAGGAAATAGCAGCTCAAGCTTGCAAAGAATTATGACAATTTCAACCTTCATTCGACGCAACACAGATGCTCTTAGAGTTTTGGCACACAACTCCCTGAAAAAGTTTCCCAGTTCAGCAATGGTCTCATACGTCGCCTTTGATGCAATCCCTCTCAGACCAGCTGGAAACACACGCTGCATAAGTATGTGGCAGTCATGCGTCTTCAGACCGTGCACTTTACCCCCTGGGATGTCCACACATCTTGCTAAGTTTCCAGCAAAACCATCTGTGAACCTAGTGTTGGCCAAATACTTGCACAATTTTTGTTTGCCTTCCTTTTGAAGCGTCCACGGTGCTTTCTCCTTTGAAAAACCCTTGGCCTCAGGTTTCATCCAGAACTTCTTCCTGACATTAAATTTCTCCAAATCCATTCTACCACCAACAGTGTCCTTGTTCTTTCCATCAAGCTCAAGAAGGGTACCAAGGATATTGTCCAATATGTTCTTCTCAATGTGCATCACATCTAGGTTGTGAACAAACTTCAATCTTGACCAGTATGGCAGATCATATAAGCTGATTGAGGTGCCAGGTTGGCTCACCAGTCATGCCACGCTTTCTCTTCCTAGTTGATGGATTTTTCCCTGGCCTGTAATCCTGAACTCTCTGTACCCTCTCCTCTCTTTCTGCAAGTGTGAAACTTGTTGGTGCATCCTTAGGTTCAGGTTTTCCATTGAAGGCTCTGCTACTCCTCCACTTGTGATCGTGAGGCAGAAATCGACGATGACCAATATAACCAATTTTATTATGCAAAGACTCGTAGCAAGGATCCTTATCGCAGGGCGCACATGCGAAAACCCCTCTTGTGCTACGGCCAGACATCGTGGCATATCTAGGATAGTCATGAATCAACCAAAGAAACGCAGCATGCAACGGAAACTCTCTACCTGTGCACGCATCATATGTGCCCACGCCACTCCATAGCTTCATCATATCTTTTATCAATGGCTGTATAAATACATGAAAAATCCTTTCCTGGTGATTTTTTTCCAGGGATTAGCAATGACATCATGAAGTTGGATTGATCCATGCACATCCACGGTGGGAAGTTGTATGGAATGACAAAAACTAGCCACATACTGTATGAACTACTCATGTTTCTGTATGGGTTGAATCCATCTGTCGCAATACCAAGCCTTATGTTACGGGCATCTGAAGCAAACCATCCAAACTCCTTGTCAAAGTGCTTCCATGCTTCACCATCAGCTGGGTGCCTCAAAATACCCGGTTGTGCAACCCTCTTCTCCTTGTGCCACTTGGTGTTCATCGACGCTTCCTTGGAAACAAAAAATCTCTGTAACCTTGGGATTATAGGAAAGTATCGAAGCACCTTGTGGGGAATCTTTCTCTTTGCTTCCGGGTCTTTCCACCTTGAAAATCCACACTCGGGACAATGAGTTTTTTTGGCATGGTCTCCCCAAAACAGAGCACAGTCATACTTGCGTACATGAATTGTGTCATAACCAAGCCCAACCTCAGAAAGAACACTCTTAGCTTCAGCATAGGACTTGGGAAAATTCACTTTTGGCAAAGCAGCACATAAGACAACCATAAATTGATCAAAAGCTCTATTTGTGACCCGGTTGTATGATTTCACGTAAAGCATCTTCATAATGAATGATAACCTCGTCTTAGTGGTGCATCCCTCGTGAAGCTTTTTCTTAGCTTCTTCGATGAGTTTCGCATAGAAATTAGTGTCACTTGGGCCTCTGTCACCAGAATCATGCAGCTCATCTAACATCTTGTCAACATGATCATTATGATTCTCATTTCCATCATCATAATCATCATCGTCATCGCTTTGATACAAACTATGATCATAGTTTTCATCAGGACCATCATCTTCTCCATGACAACTCCACTTTGTGTACGAAACGGCCATACCATTGACGTGTAAGTGATACTCAACAGTTTCCTGAGTCTGCTGCATAATATTAAAACATTTTTGGCATGGGCACAATATTGATGCACTTTCGTTGCAGTTTGCGCGCGCAAACTCCATAAACTCGCGGACACCTTGTATGTAAAAATGGGTGAACTTGCGCCCATGAATAATCCACTATCAATCCATTGCCTACAAAAATATATATAATGTGTTCTACTCGAGTCATGATGCCATTCAATTTGTACTAATCGATGTGAAAATTGTTTACCAAAGTCCAAATAAATCACAATGTGTAACATAAACACCAATCCAAATCAATTTCATAACAGATCTCAAAGGAACTCACATGTGCTTCTTATCGCCGTGCGCCGGCCTGCCGCGAAGCCTCGCTAGCTGGGATCGTGATCGATCGTCGTGATCGCGTAGGCGCAAGTCGCCGAGACTTGTAGATGAAGGAAAGCGAATGTCGTGATCGCCTGGACAAGGGATACCCTTGACGGCGCTCGTTCGCAAGAACAGAGAAGAAAACTATTTGGAAGATCGCACAAGTCCTAACTATAACGATCCGTGTTTGTACATGCCACGTGCTGCACATAGAGTTTATAAAATGGTAGGCCAATCAAACAATTCAAAAACCGAACGGTAGCCCAGCGGTAACGAAACGTTTTACTTTGTACTAGGTCCTCGGTTCGAAACCCATCTTTGCCCTTTTATCATTTTTAACACAATTGCTAACTCGTTGGTCCCACGAACAATCGGTGACGGCTTAATCTACGACGCTCTAAAATCCATCGTGCGGATAATCGGCGACGGTTTGCCGTGACGCGAAACGCGACCGTCACGCATTATCAAGCATACGTGACGCCCAAAACTAATCCTTCACCTATGGTTACTTTCGGTGACGGTTCTGAATTTTGTCACCAGGCAATTCGTCACCGATTGTAGGATCTGTTGTAGTGCCACTCTCCGCACTAATTAGCAACTCTCGCAAATTCTAGATCTCACAAACTACTCAGTCTCGCTTCATATTTTGCGATGCCTTGGAATCTGAAGACCTACATGCTACGTACTTGCGATCAATCTGATGCAGCCTCCGCACCGGAATCCTCTCAACATAGGGTATCTTCATCTAATCGATCTTGTTTTTGGTTTTTCCCTAACATCTTGCATCTTGTGCTATCTCTAATGGACCAGTTGTCTCTTTAAGATCCATGCCGTGGTGGCCGTCGGAGTGAGGTGCCGGGAGGATAATGGCTACGCCGCCGTGGCCTTCGGAGTGAGGCGCGTGGAGGCTAGCTGTCGTGCCGCTGCGGCCGTCGGAGTGAGGTGCACGACGGATAGTGGCCGCGCCACTGCGACCATCGGAGTGAGGCACATTAGGATAGTGGAGTGTACAGATGGCATGTCGCCGTGGACGTCTCCCTAGTGCGAGCAGAATAGATATGCGCTCAAGATTAGGGAGTAGGATTAAGTATAAGTGGAGAAAGTAGTTTTATTTTTTTCCTTTGGAATGAGAAAAAGGAATGTAATAAAAATAGAGAGGCTCAAGAAATCTAACGGAAATGTAATTATATTTTAATTTTATGGTAATTTTCGATTTGTTGAATTGCAATAGAGTTTTAGCAACCTAAATTAGTTATCGTTAAGGTAATTAATTTTCAGTGATGTTGGAAGGTGTAACACGGCAAATAATTCACGGTTACACGACACTAAAGTTCCACCGTCCTCAGTAATGTAACAAGGCGCATCCTCTTTCGCACCGCGGAAACACTAGCTCAGCGGATCAGGTGGAGGTACCCTAGATGCCACCTCTCCTTCCCCTTGGCCTATAAAAAGGAGGAGAACCCCCTCCCCTCATTCATCCCATTGTCTTTTGTCTCTCTCCTATCTCTCTCTCTCTCCCTCACACGTGGTTTTGTAATATTGGAACGTGCATACATGGTTAGAGTTTTCCACCATATGCAAGCTTCATGCTGCTGGTTCCTCGGTCCATATCATTCTTCTTCGCTAGACCGGAGCCTGGGGGACATTGTCTACACCAGAGGTGTATAAAACTTCGGAGGTGCTGCCAATTGTAGCATTCATCGCTTGTACATCTACACAACCTTGAGTTCGGTGTTGCCGTATGACTCCATCATCAACATTTGGTGGAACGTAAAGCTTTTCGGTCTTTAAGGTTATGAACAACGAATTCTGCCGTTACCTTACATCTGCATAGAATAGATCTTTGCTATATCATTCTCATTGTTAGAATTTTTTGTTTTCTGCTACGGAACCCTATAGGGATCTATGGGAAAAAAGGGAGAAAAATAAAATTAGGGGAGGAAATCCATTTTCCTCACGCGCCTTTTTTGCTCCATTCGGCACCCCCACTCGCCTCCAGTGGGTTGGATTCAACCTAAGAGCCAAATGAAGTTGGAATATGGGGAACCACCCGCGCGATATTTTTATCACCTGTGCCCCATAGCCGGTTTGGGCGAGGGGAAGATTTGCAGGGAAGGGGGACTGGATATGCTCTTACTGCATGCTATGGCTGCGACTCATCATCTAGGGGTGTGTTTGGTTGTCCACAGAGGCGTTCCCCACACCTAGCCAGAAGGAATAAGCCCGTTTGGAGTGTCGTGGTGTTCAACGGACTTGGCTCACACGAGTCTTAAAGCACTCCCAATCCTGGCTCCGGAGGAACGCCGAAATCAAGCGTTTCCACGGGTATAGGTCCTGGTGAGAGCAAGGAGAGGAACATCATGCGTGCGGAGGCAACACAGAGATGGCGGGAGGCGAAAATATTGCATCACGTATGGCACGAAACGTAGGCTCACCTACCTCTTTGGCTGTCATCACCCGTGGGAAGACAAATCCGTCCCCATATTCTTAGGGCGATGACTTGGCAGCGGTGATTTAGATCTCCGGACCGGTACCCAGTCCACTACTCTGTCTTCTCCGACACCGGCTGCTACAGTCTCGCAGATCTGCGTCATCGACTTGTCCTGTCTGTCACCGTCTCCTCTGGCTGCGACACCTCCTTGCCATCTTCAACCATGGATGTAAACACTGAGCCCTGTTCCCCTCGTCCCCAACGTTAGCTACATCCCCAACGTTAGCTACATGCCTAGTTTGCTGGACATTACGTCTGATTTGTTAGGTACTTACGCACCGTCATTTTGATTAGGTCCAATGGTTCAAGATTTTCATCCAAGCAGCTGCCTGGTGGCTGTGATTCATGCCTGAATGCTTTTAATCTAGAGAAGAGCGGCTGCTAGGAATAATAGGATGGCTGTAAAATATGCTCCCATGGTATATTGGGACAGAGAGAGGATAGCAAATCTGAACTACATCTATGACACAATGATGGAGAAGCTATAGCCATGATCCATATGAAAAGACGCCATTTTAACCAAGTTGTGCAAACATTAAGGGGTAGGGGTTTGCTTACAGACCACATCCACTTCTGTATCAAAGAGCAAGTGGCACTGTTCCTCCATGTTCTAGGACATAACAAGAGATTTCGAGTGATTCACATCACATGGAGGAGATCCATGGAGACAATATCCCGGTATTTCCATCAAGGGTTGTATGCTATTGGAGAGCTTAGAGGAGAGATGATTAAGCCACCATCAACTCAGACTCCAACATAGATACAAAATAGCTACTGATGGTTCCCATTTTTCAAGGTGAGAGAAACTCCCGATTGTACTCAGCGGGAGGAATGTTCTTCACTCAGGACTAACAATTTCTTCATTTTAAGATTGTATTAGAGCAATTGATGGCACTCATGTGATAGCTAGAGTGCAGAAAGCCGAAGCATCTACATACAAGGGAGAAAGCACTACACTATCCAGAATGTGCTTGCCATTGTTAATTTCTACATGAAGTTCACATATTGTTTGATGGATGGGAATGATCAGCCCACGATGCCACCGTTCTGGGTGACAGCCTTGAGAGAGATGATGGCCTAAAGATCCCTGAAGGTAAGTTCTACCTAGCATATGCAGTATATGCTTGTCGTCCTGGAATTCTATCACCCTTCAAGTCAACAAGGTACCATCTCACTGATTTCTCTGCAATGTTATATCCTCAAAACGCATAAGAACTCTTCAATCTCAGGCACTCTAGCCCTAGAGTCACGGTAGAGAGGGGTTTGGCTGCTCTAAAGAATAGATTTAAGATCCCAGATCAGAAGCCATTCCATTCTTTCCCCATGCAAGTTAAACTTTTCTCGCTTGTTGCATTCTGCATAACTATATCCTGCAATTTGGCGCGGATAAATCTTCCCGGAAGAAGATGTGACGCCTAATGACAATGATAACATGCTGATTTTTGCATCAAACCAGCCATAATCATTTTGTTGCCAAGCAAACAACTAGCCAACATTATAGCAAAACTAGTTGTGAACAACCAAATAAGTGTCAAACTTGTCCAAACCAAATCTCGCCGCATGTACCATCCAAACGAGAAATATTGGCAGCAGAGAGCAGCTTGGCAGGACGTGGAAATGGAGGGAAGAGGAACCAGCTAGACGTGTGTCTGTCCCCCGGCAGGAGCGGGAATAGGATTGGGATCCATGTCCGTCCTCCCTGCCTGCCATCTGTGCGCTGCATGCATTCCGTTCCACGGCAGGAGCTAGCCGATGGCACTGCACGCTGCACACTTAAAGGTCACCTCTAATTATTCATTGCTCTCAGCTCGCTAGTGGCCGGTGACCCCAGAGCTGCACTGCACCTGCCTCCCGCACACGCAGTTCAGGACCACGCTTCGATCGGGCTACCTCTTTTTTCAGCGACACTACTTACTCTGGAAACCTCTCGGCAGTGATGAAGCATGCGATTACTGGGCTGGTACTGCTATGGCTGCTGTTGCTGTTGCTGGGAGAGACGAGCTCTAAAGGAAAGGGGGCATATATATGATGCTCGATCGATCGTCGTGCATGTCGCAGGGACACAGTCACAGTCATGCATGCACAGTCACGGCAGCTCTGAGTCTGACTGCATGTGTTTTAGTGTCCATGGCTCCGTGCCCATGGAGCAGGTGACGGGGGAGATGCTTACTCATTATTAGGGGTTTGGTCCTAGAAGAAGAACGCCCCCAACTACAAGCATGGGCTTACTTTGCACTCATGTGCAAATAAGGCTGGCGCACGTCCAGTTCATAAAATTCCCTCTCTACGTTTCTCTACGGCCGTAAGTTTTAGGCATGACCTCTCCTCTCCCTCATACGTTTGCTACTCTCCGTCTCAAATTAGTACTCTCCGTCTCACATTAGTTTTCTCGGATTTGTCTAGACACAGATGTGTATCTAGACAACAACTAATTTAATACTCCCTTTATTTTAAAATATAAATGTTTTAGTTTCTTCTGAAACACATGTACCTGCACGTCTTCAGTGCGTAGGTTCACTAATTTTGTTCCAAACTTACACGCTAAAAAATGTCTAGATACATGTGGTTTAAATAAATGCTAAAACATCTTATAATTTGTGAGGGAGTAGATACTTAGTTTGGTCCTTTCGAATGAGTTATCCCAAGGAACCTATCTCTCTCTCTCAGGATGTTCTGATGACTGCTGATGTTTGTCATTAATTTATGTGACTTGCACTCTTGCTCACACTATCAGCTAGTTGGGAGGTGTTGGGAACGATCAATCATGATACCGTTCGTGGTCGTGCTAACCTGCAAGGTAGGCATCAAGAGTATACGAGAAGATGCTCTGCGTGCACAGATTTATCTAACATTCATACTATGTTGCATGCATGGCATGTCTTTGTTGTGATGTCAGAGCAACAGATCGATATGATAGAGGTCGTCCCTTCGATCTGGGTATTATGTTGCAGTGATGCAGTATGCATGCATGCACACAGCCCGGTGAAAAGTTTGCTGCAGAGTGCAGAGTATTCTGGGTGGTTTTAACATATTATTATAGTACTAATTAACAAGTAGATGTTGCTAAGAGCAAGGATAATGGCTATATCCTATTGCCATGCACTCCATAGCCAGATTTGTATCTCGAAACAGTCTTTCACTCCGTTTTTTTAAATAAAGAAACGTCCAAGTACAGCCAGGTACCACAAACATCCAAGAACAAAGTACGTCTGCTGGGACATCAGCACAACAGAGCCCAAAAGAAAAAAGAGAAAACGAGAAAACGACGAAGGCGTGACAGCTCCCCAGGGAGGCTCATGCAGGGTCAAGAGCCGAGAAGTGTTGATTCGTCTTTCTTAGAGACTACAACGTGTTGTCCAGATGCTCCCGATCCCGCTTCCTAGAGATCGGGTACCACTGCTGAAGATAGACAAGAAAGGAAAAATAGAGTCAGAAGCAGTCTAGGAAAGATGCACTCAATCACCATCTTATTGCGTATATTCCACAAAGTCAATGTTAAGGCCGTAAACACTAAATAGAAGAGGCGACGATTCCTTCCGGTACGGTTTGCCTTCGTTTTCAGGAATTCCCCAAGGACTTGGGCTTGCCATACGGGCCCTAGAGCCTCCTGGATAAAGCTCCATAGAAACTAATCGGCTGGGCATGCACGCGAACATAATGTGGGCACATGTTTCTGGCGTCCCACACAATGGGCATAGCCCAGTACCAGGGCCATTGCGTTTGGACACCTCCACCCCTGAGGGTAGACGGTCCCGGAGGAGCTGCCACACAAAAATCCTGAGACTAAGAGGAAGAGGGGATTTCTAGGTGGGGTTGTACACTCCAGCTCTAGACCCTGGAATAGGGTCCGGTAGGCCGAACAAACAGAAAATCCCTCCACGGGAAGGGCCACCAAGATGCCAAGTACCATACTTCCGAGAGGGACCCGGGCATGGACTCTCGCAGTCTCTCGAAGTCCGTGGCCTCATCGAGGCTAAAGGTTCTCCTGTACGGAATGTTGCAGAATCCCTCGGGTGCCGCCTCAGCCACCAACATCATAGGAGATGCGCAGATGGCAAAGAGGGTAGGAAACTTAGAACAAAAGGGTGAGTTAGAGAGCCTCGAGTCCATAAAAAACACCTCTCTCCTGTTGCCAACAGAGAAAGAAGCACCTAGCCGGATGTCTTTCTTGATATCCTGGATGGCTCTCTAGAACTGAGAGACTTCTCGATGCTCACATGCCAAAAGGGTGCGGCCCCGGAGCTATTTGGCTTTAATGAGCTGCAGCCACAATCCTCCATCATCCTTGAGGATACACTAGATCCATTTAAGCATTAGATCCACGTTGAAGCGGTGGGAGTTGAGAATCCCTATACCCCAAGGATCTTTGGTATTTTTGGTGGCCGTCACTGGCTACCCAAAAGAATTGGAACAACTCTTTCATGAAGTCTGCGTGGGTCCTTTAGGTAGAAGGTATAGCCCCATCTAATACATGGGGAGACTAGATCGACACGAGTTGATCAGGATGGTCTTGCTACCTTTGGTCGTGAGGCATGCTCTCTAGGGTTCAGCTTTTGACCGAACCCTAGTAACCAGTGGAGTGAGGTCCCAAATCAGAACTCAGGTATCCTGGACTAGCATCCCCATGTATGTGATGGGGAAGTCCGCCAGTTTACAGTTGAGGTTGACAGCAACCCACTGCCTATCCTCATCTGAAAATCCTAAGATCAAAACCTCTCTCTTGTCGAAGTTGATCTTGAGGCCTAACATCGATTCGAAGAAAAGGAGTAGGAACTAGACATTGATGATGTCTAGTTCCGACCCATGTACCATGATCATCGTGTCATCGACATATTGGAGGTGGGAGATGCCACCTTTGGGGATTAGATGTCCTACCACACTGGATATGTGGTTATCGAATTTGGCTTTGTCCAAAATCTCTACAAGGGCATCTGCTGTAGAGTTAAACAAACGTGGGTAAATAGGATCCTCCTGTCTTACCCCACATGAAGGTCTAAAATATGGACCAACCTCCCTGTTGATATTGATGGTCGTGTTTCCACTCATGAAAAGCTTCATAATCCAGCAGATCACCCTATCATCCGACCCCCTGTCGTGACCTAACATTCCACTGTATGTTGTAGAGCGTGAGTCATTGGCTTAACACTCATAGAACACCATTCCATGAACATTACACTAATAGAGTAGTACAACAGAAACATTGCAGGTCCAAGGTATAACTATAGTATTATATCATAGATCTTCATAGAAGATCTTTTGAACCTCCATGGCACAATGAGCTCATCAGGTTAGTTCCTGTTCAAACCAAAATCTATAAGAAGCATCTTCTAGTCTAGTCTAGCACTAGATCTACTTTTAGACCTATCTTGATGTCTAAAGGCTGTCTATTTTCTCTAATAACTAGTAAATTCTATTGGTATGGATGCTATTCATGGGAAATGGGTCTCTTCTATGTTTATCTTGATATCCACTATCACTAATTAAGTTGTAGTACTTACTCCTTTGAATCTGTTGAACTAATGTCAGCTTCCAGTAGACGCCTTACCAAGTCTTCTAGTACCACGTTTGCAGTCTCGTCATTGATTTGAACCTAAGAAAGGGATAAGGAGGATAGATTGAGTATAAGAATACTCAGCAAGTTCTAACTATGTGGTTGTTTGATGCACTAACTATAGTCGTGGATCAGACATCCTAGGCTTGTGTAAGTTTTCGAAATCGGGTTTTTAGAAAAGTTAAGTTTTAGTTTATAAAATTCTTTGTCTTGTCAGCCTTCACGGGTTGCGAGAACTTCATGGAGTTCCTTTCCATGTTGCGATCGTAGTTAATTCTTTCCTAGAACATGGAGTACCATGACACGTTTATACACTATCGAGAGGTGCTATACTTTTCCCACAAAGTATTTAGCCTTGTTGCATATCAAGGCAACTTATTCCCGTTCAGACTTCCTTGGTTTGAGGGCCAGTCTAAAGACTAGCCAATCACTACCTCTCCATGACCCCACTGCCCACCCTTTGTAATGAGTTTTGCATGAGACCTACGGCCAATTACCATCCCTTCTAATACACTCAGTCGTTATCCTTAGACACAAGATAGGGATGTCACGGTTTCCCACCCATTGTTATTCCCCACAAGGAACAACAACCCAACTAAGCATATGAGGACAAATAGAAGGAAAAAGGTCTATCTGACTTGCCCATCCCATTCCGGTATCTATGGTCGGTGTTGTTTATACAACACTTTTGACTCACTAACTGCATTGGCTATTAAGTCCTAACTTTCCCGGTACAATGGAATCTCCATCACATGGCTTCCCCGCCATATATTCCAATCCATGATTCCATTGCCCACCATTTCACATTTCATTTCATTTATAAAACCGCACTTTTCTTTTAATGCAAGTGATAGAGTTTTGAAAAGGTTTTTGTAAAATAATTCAAAGGATATGTAAGACTGCACTTGCAAAAGGGTGTGCAAGTATGGTCTCATAAGTGTTGTGCAAGAATGAACTTCCCTCATGATTGCATAATATGCAATCAACATCTTATAGTCGTCCTAAGATCCAGATAGCATCATCGGTCCAGTAAGGACTAATGTTTAAAGATTTTCAATATGATATAGACGTTAAATAAACCGTTTGTTTCCCTCCCCACATTACTATTATTATGGTGTCTATCGAAGTCTCGTGTTATAAGTATTAAATACTAGAATGACACACTTGGAAGCAAAAGTATAAGGTTTGTTGAAAGGGATATGTGTTGGTTGATATCACTTAGTGATATAGGATTTGGGTTATATGGTGTCAAAAGAATGTTTGGGGTTTAAAATGGTTTACACAAGTGTAGAGGTACACTTGGATAAAAATCAATATGTGAAGTGTGATGATGGTGTTGAGGTGTATATGACTTGGGTATAAGGTCTGTGGTCTTAGGTGTCTAATGAATGGATCTTGTCCTGAAGAGGATAATTGTTGTAAGTGGTATCAACTTGGTTAAGTTGAAGTGGGTGTGATGGATTATGATGTCTTCTCTTGGGATCATGTTCTGAATGGCACATCTTTAGGGTTATACCATTGTCAAGGTGTGATCAATGGTGAAAATGGCTAAGTATTGGTTTTTAGTGAAATGGAGTAATAACACAATATATGTAGCATTCACACAATTCAATTCAGTTAAAGATAAATACTTCAATCAAGTCAATCAATTTATTATTCTATTAGTGATCACTTATACAATATTCATTCTTGAATATTCAAATAAGCAAAGTCAAATATGAATTTGTACTTTTAAGTCAAACAATTTTGTTTGAGTTGGTTTTATTGAATTGCTGGTTTGTAATTGGGACTATCATATTACGCTGCAATATGATATTTTTTAAGTGATAAAAATCATTTAATTGATTTTTCCTCGCACTTGGGACATTGGCAAGCGTGGAGAAAGCTCCAGGGAGCCTAACGACCACTGGTGCGGGCTCCGCCTGCCCGTACCGTGTGGCAGCATGACCGCCTCGTCAAATACTTTCACCTCGCGAAGACGGACCGAGATCTAACATTCACAGAATCTTCTAGCCATGAAAAACAGAGAGGGATCTGGAGGAGGAACTTGGAGAAGGGCAAATCCCTGCTGCTTCACAGATCATTAGAGTACATCACATCATCCCCTTCACTAACAACCGCTGCATATCCATCACCATTACTACCACCATCTTCCTTACATTAGATCTTTTTGTAATTCCGGATTCAATTGTGGTTTGCACTAGATTCATCCCCATACTTTTATCCATCCATTTGATTACGATGATGTTGTTGATTGCTTCCATGTGTGAGTAGTTTCCTTCGTTCTTGGGAGATGGAGAAACCCTAGCATTATTATGAAACAAAATAAATATGATCTACTACTTGTGTCCATGATCTATTTATTTATGATATTGTGTTTGATCTCTCTCTTTAGATGGTATGTGTAGTCGACCACATATCATTTGCCTTCAGGACTAAAGAGAGGGTGAAATCCTTAGGACGTGTTTGGGATTATATCCAGTTTTATTCGTGACTACAAGCATTGGCTTATGATCTACATGGTCAAAGGAGGAATAAGAGAGATTCACTAAGCTAATTACGATATCCACGGAGAGATCCCTAATTGTGGTGGTCTGTATGGGTGACTGCTCACAGACATCATGGTGGTTATTTAGAGATGACCTCATTCCTTGGCTCAAGAAAGTGACTGCCTACGAGCCTTGCGCTGAACATCTTATTACGGAACTCTCTCCACACATGTCATGACATAAGAAATAGGTTATCTTAATTATGATTAATTACAACATGCTATTGGTGTATCCTACATCCTCGAGAACGCTTTAGCCTTATTGAGTTCAACCACCATTCAAACACTTTCGTTACTTGCTTTCTTTTACTTGTTTTATTTACTTTTCTGCATTCAATCAAAAACCTTTCAAACACCTTTTACTTGAAATTAAAGGCAGCTTACAAGTATCCTTTGGTAGATAGTGACGAGGGGCATAAAGACCTTAACCAAATAGCTCTCTGTGGGTTCGATACTCTTATTTCAAAACTAGCTATAATTGATCTGTGCACTTGGAGTCATCAAGCTATTTTCTAGCACCGTTGCTAGGGAGCTAAGCGCTTTTGGTCTTTTTTCTTAGTTGCTTATTCTACTAATTGTTTTACTAAGTTGTTTAGTAGTTTCAAGTAAACACCATGACTGTACTCAGACTGATGAATCAGCTTGATGCAACCAAATTCCTCGGGAAGTTCAATCAAGGATTTGTTAAATAATTCCCGAGTGGGAGCAAACCAGAATATGAGGTTAATCCTCACTTTATCGCTATTATTAAAGAGAAAACTTTTGCAGGAGACGATCTAGATGAGGATCCTTACACTCATTTAATGCATTTTACCGAGTTATGTTGGACACTTAAATTGAGAGGCTATTCTCATGATGAATTGAAACTTAAATTGTTTAGCCAATCTCTAACCAACACTGCTTTAGCTTGGTATAGACTTTTCCCTACAGAACAAATTGATACTTGGGAAAAGCTCAAAGGAGAATTTGTATTTTGATTCTTTCCCAAAGTAAAGACGACTGAGATAAGAAGGACAATCACAAACTTCAAAAACTGCCCAAGTGAATGGTTGGTAAGGGCTTTCAAAATGTATAAGTCCATCCTTAATAATTGTCCCCACCATGATTTACCTGAACGGTATGTTTTACATATTTTCTATGTGGAACTTAATCAAGAAATTAAACATGAGCTAGACAAAAATTCTAGAGGCTCTTTTATGGAGATAACTATAACTAAAGCTTGGGAACTCCTAGAACATATTCGTCACAATAGAAAAACTTGGGGATTTGATTTGAAGGAGGTATAGAAATCGATTTTATTTGAAATCAAAGGCAGCTTACAAGTATCCTTTGGTAGACAGTGACGAGGGGCATAAAGACCTTAACCAAATAGCGCTCTACAGGTTTGATACTCTTATTTTGAAACTAGCTACAATTGATCTATGCACTTGCAGTCATCAACCAGCTAACACGTCAATCGATCCATGACCTCGAACATACAAAACTAGGTTATAAACTTCCCTGTTTTGCCGAAAGTGACTCGGAGGGTGACTTCTTCAGTGTCTTTATTTGGCTTACTAGTTCTGCACTCTATCTTGAACTGATCCACAAGAACTTGTAGATAATCCAGAATCCTAAAAGAAATAGTGCTCATAATTATGGTCAGATCTGAAACGCTTCCCCGAATTCATACGTTGGCGATGTATGGAGAAACGAGGATTGAGGAGTCGGAGTGAATGCTTAGGGACACCGGCGGAAGGGTGTGGTGTCCCAGTGCATCTCCCGACCCTAATATGGCAGATTGAGCTATTTTTCTATCGACTCGGCTTGTCATCGATCTGGTCCAAAGATAGTTCAGCTCGTAGGGGAAGGATTTTGTGGATCGAAGGGAGCTTGTGCGTCTGTTTCCTTGTCTTCCTCTCCTACCGGGTTGATACATGGCATCACTCGCAAGGTTGTCAGCTCCTATTCCACGTCGAACTCCATCCAGCGTTGCATTGTGTGACACTGGTTATTTCCGTGAGAGCTCATCCTATGGTATCCATACCAGTTGTTCTTTGTTTGCTGCGTTGGAGACACCCATATGGCATAGAGCGGAGCTTCCCTATTGACAATTGAGTGTTATCCTGCTGTTATTTGCTCACTGATCGCTCGGTGAGGTTGGGCCGGTTCCTAGTGTGACCCTAGCCTAGTCCCCATTCCCCAAGAAGAGGTTTTGGTATCTGAGCATTCTAGGCACATCCTTCTTCTGAGCATAGAGGCGAGAATTTATTCCTTCCTGCCAACCTGGGCAGTCGGTCAGGGCTCCATCGAGGTGCATCGAGCCCCCATTCCCGTGATAGTGGTGTGTGTCTATCGCTCACAAGTCCCAGTAGGTTGACGTACTCCATCCTTATCATGTGGTCGAGTCCTTCGTAGTGGCACTCCAAGGTGGACAACCGAGACTCCCTGAGGTCCCTATGACCGTCTGTATGGTGCGGGTCACCAGAATAGTGCTCCATTTAGTCGACGTTGGGCAGGAAGAACCTTGCGTACCTCCTACTGAAGCTGAAAGTTTCTTCTGGTTGGAGTCTATCATCTCCTTGGCTAGCCTAATCTTGTACGAGGAGAGTTGAGTTGTAGGTGGTCTTGTAGTCCCGGCGGTCCTAGACACCGGGCTTCATCGAGGTAGATCTGGTCTGCATGAAGCAGGCTCCCCCTTCCTGGCGTGCCAACTGACGAAGGATAGTTTTCACGATCCCTCTATAGTCTCACTTTCGAGGAACAAAAGAGAGTTTATTTGTTCGACACTCGTCTTAGGTCAGGAGGTTTGGATCTCCAAAGACAAAGACAATAATATATATAATGGGTAGGATTCCCTCACACTTTATTCATAAGGTGATTGAGAGATCATACAGAGTGGATGCGAGATGATATCGGTGGGTTTATAATGTTACCCAATGAGATATGAATCTAGGGTTTATGACTAAGTCTAATGACTAAGACTTGGGCGATTATGGCGTGTCCTCTTTAGGTGAATGTCTTCAGGTACTTATAGGCATCAATGGTGTTAGAGTTTACTTAGTCACTTCAGGTCTTAATCTTGTTTTGCATGTCATGTTGATCTTCAACCTCCCTTGTATGCGCGTTTGTTCTTCGGGATATCTAGAGAGCCGTCTTACAGCCCCACGAGTCAGGTCGGTTGAGAGCTTCTATCTAGATGTAGGCCTTTAGGTCTTTGATCATAGAGACATGCGTGGGTAGGAATCGTGGATTAAGGCCCATGTGAGGTACATTCCCAAGTCCACCCATCACTCAAAATATAGGAAATGTGTTTAATGTCATTCCGCATGAGTTCTACAGAGAAATAAAATATGAGTTAGAACTACCTGAGTACGAGGATAAAATATGACAATTATGCTAGCCAATAAGACTCTTGGAATTTCAATGGGAGTAGTTAACAATGGTTTCATACTTTCATTAAAGTTGGTGCTTTTGAGTTCCCTATCGATTTATTAGTAGTTGATATGCCCACTGATTATTCTTGCCCAATTATTTTTGGAAGACCCTTTTTGAATGCAATAGGGGCAACGATTGATTTAAAAAACAAGACCGTTCTTGTTAAGTTTGGGGAAGCAAAAATGTAATTCCACTTTTCCAAATTTTAGGATAGTCCTAACTATAAGAAGTAAAAAGAAGAACAAGAAGAAGAAAGAGTTGGAAAAACTATTGCTGAGATAGCAGCTATATATTATAGCACTCCAACTGACGAACTAGATAGAAGCTTGGTAAATGATGATAATACCCCTAAAGATACTTCTAAAGAAGAATTAAATGAATATCTCGATATGATTGCTATAGTAGAATACCCCATGAATGAAACCTACAAGGTTATAGAGAGGAAAGGAGATGAAGGGCCTCCACCTCCTAAACTAAAACCTATACCTAAAGAACTAAAATATAGATTCTTGGATGGTACTAACAAATGTCCTATTATTATCAGTTCTAACCTTATAAGACCAGAAGAGAAGCAACTTATGATTATACTAAAAATGCATCATAAAGCTTTTGTGTATTCTATGGATGACTTGAAAGGGATAAGTCCCTCAATAGCTACTCATCGGATATTAATGGAAGGAGGTGCTCAACCGGTAGAAGAATTCCAAAGAAGATTGAATCCACACATGAATTAAGATGTAATAAAAGAAATTGTATGGTTACTAGATGTTGGTATAATATATCATATGGCATAAAGCGATTGGTAAGTCTAGTCCATTGCATTCCTAAGAAGGAAGGACTTACAGTGGTAGCTAATGAGAGTAGTGAGCTAGTTCCAATTAGAACTTTTGGTGGATATAGGGTGTGCATCGATTTCAGAAAACTCAACAAAGAAACTAGAAAGGATCACTATCCATTACCATTCATAGATTAAACATTAGAGAGGCTTGTTAAGCATTCTTACTTTTGTTACTTAGATGGGTATTCTGGTTTCTCACAAATTGCTATCCATCCTGATGACCAACATAAAAGAACTTCCACTTGTCATTTCGGTATGTATGCTTATTGTCGCATGCCTTTTGGTTTATGCAATGCTTTTGCAACTTTTCAAAAATGTATGAGTACCATATTTGCGGACTTTGTAGAAGAAATTATGGAAGTGTTTATGGATGAATTTTCTAGTCTATGGCACTTCATTTAAATAATGTCGCAATAATCTTAACAAAGTTTGCAGCGATGCGAGGATACTAGTCTTATTTTGAATTGGGATAAATGGCACTTTATTTTAACATAAGGCATAGTACTTGGGCACAATATATCAGGTAAAGGTATAGAAGTGGATGAGGCAAAAATTGAAGCAATAGAAAGATTACCACCTCCATGAGATGTGAAAGGTATACGAAGCTTTCTTGGTCATGCGGATTTTTACAGAAGGTTCATAAATAACTTTTCAAATGTTCCAAGACCTTTGACTAACCTATTGTAGAAGAATGCTCGTTTTAACTTTGATGATAGTTTTTTCATTGCTTTCAAATTCTCAAACAAGCTCGATAAATGCTCCTATAATCAAAACTCATATTTGGGAACAACCCGTTGAACTAATCCGTGAAGCTAGTGACAAAGCCGTTGGGGATATTCTTGGATAGCGTGATGGAGCTGGTAAATTTAATGTTATTCATCATGCTAGCCGGACTCTTAACAGTGCTCAAAAGAATTACCTAACGTTAAAAAATGAATTATTTGTTGTTATATTCTCTTGTGACAAGTTTAGATATTACATTGTGGATTCTAGAGTGAGAGTCCACACGAATCGTGATAGATTAAAAGAAATTCTTGAAAGTACATATGTTAAGCTAAGAATGATTCGTTGGATCCTTTTACTTCAAGAATTCGAGACAGAGATTGTACAGAGAAAAGAGGAGCCACCAAATGATTCGAAGACAGAGATAGTGTCCAGAATATTTGTGGCACTAGGTACGATAAAGTTTATAAAATAAAGTTTACCCATTCTATGTACAAAGTCAATAGTTTACTTCGAAAAGTGGCATGCACTAGGAAGAGGAAATCATCATCAAAGGTAAAGTACTCACTAAAACCTTCGTGAACGTGAGCCTTTGTTCTTTCTTTTTAGGATTTCTCTAGTTTAGACAACTGTTTAATAATTTGGTTTTAATTTTCTTCTTCCTTGCGTTTTCCTGGAGAGTTTGAGAGGTTTTTGAACTTGGTACAGGTAGGGCGTACGAGCAGGCACCACTAACTCTTTGGTCCCTAGGTTGAAGTTTCCAGAATTTCTCGGATTTTGGTATGGGAAGCTGTAAGGCGAGACCTGGTTGTACGGATGACCATTAAACTCCCAGATGGTTCTGTACAACAAGTATCGAAGTGGTACGGGCAGTCCATAGGGCCACACCTCACCGTACAAGTGCTTGTCCATAATCCAGATGATTCTCTTCTCGTTTCTTTGGCATTTCTGTGTGTTAAAAATCTAAATGTCACGTCCTGACTATTCGTATGGGTGGACAGAACGGGCGCGACCTGCCCGAATTATAACTTGTAAGGTTTGACGACGTAAGTTTTTAGAAATTTTTCACCATAGGATCGGGTATGGGTGGGCCGTAGGGACGCAACTCGTACCAATGATTGTTACAACACCCGTCTTTCCCTATTTTGCTAATTTTGTTAGATTTATTGAAATTCTTTTCTTGGCCGACTTAAGGACTCTTATGTCGGGAATTTCTGGGCTCTAACCTATTTGTATATTCTCCTAAAGTTGTTGTTCTTATTTTATTCAACAGATCTCATCTACATCATGTTCTACCTAATTCCAAACAAAGGCAAAACTCTAGGAATCAATGCTCCATCCTGGGATAGCTTCTAGACCTCGTCGCTAGAATCCAATGATCACGAAGCTTAGGGCCTGAGCCCAAATAACGGGGAGCCCTCCTTTGACTCCTATGATGAAGGCTATGAGCCATGGGACGACATCTACGTCAGCTAACCCGACTATGCACGGCCACCAAAAGTGAATTAGGTTGGGTGTAGGAGGGTTTTTCTCTGAAGAAGAGTCTCCATGGGAAGGGATGCATCGAGACTATGAAGTTCATCTCCACTAACCATCAGGATCTTAAGTGTAAGAAATCTCCAAACGCCACTGTAGGAACCTACGAGTAGATGATGGCTCATAGCTCCAGCATAAAGAAGCTTACGATAAACATGCATATACACGTGAAGCTACGGGAGGAGTGGGAGGATTTCTTCTTCCATGACATGGTTGCATAAAAGCATACAAATACCAAGCGTTGCCTTGAAGAACTTGAGATATATAAAACAAGAGCTTATTCACCATCATATTATGCGTGAACACCTCAGGAAGTTGGAAGACAGGAACGATATGAACATGATGCTTGGGAGGTTCGTGGATAGAATGAATACCACACGAGGTGACCTACAACGATGCTATCATCACATCTTCACCCTAGAATAAACCAATAGGAAGATTCACACAACAATTGACAATACCATACTGCTACCATAATCGACCATGTCACGGTATCAAATAATCTCAACGGATTATTTGATCTCATCTGGCTTGATTTTAAGCTTGGGGAGATCTTTCAGACCTTATAATCTACCTTAAAATATTTTACATTTTTACTTTTCTGCATGCATCTTAGTTTACTTATTATAGTTTTGCAGAATAAGTTGCTACTTTAGCTCCCTTAGAGGAAGGAATGGTTTATATCCTTTGGATTGCGAGTTTTTATTTTATATGAAGTATATTAGTTTGTTATTTTATTAGATGTATGACCTAGGACGAGCTCTTTCATACTCGTACCTTTTGATGACTTTGGAATCTTCGACACCATTAGTACCATTCACAAATTTGAAGAAACCTTGATAGTATGTTATATATCAATGGTTTGATTATTAAAATATAAAGGAATGAAAAGATAAAATAAATAAGTTGAGAAAATCAAAAGCTATGATGCTTACAAAGATTTAGAATGAGTACAAGTTGTGGTATAAGCTCAAACCACTAGCGTGAATTACTTCATACTCTGTTTAGGAGTTTTATTAAAAATTCTTGACATATTCCCATAAGATTGAATAATATGTCTAGTACCTTGCACATAATTAGAAATTATTAAGAGAATATGTGTAATTCAAAACGAATGTACAAAGGTAAAATAGACATAGAAGTCAAGAATATGAGAGGAAACATTCAAAAGTTAAATCTGAAGTGGATTTCTGAAGTTGTAAATCTATTTGAGACCTCCATGCATGCTTGTTTGTTCGAACTAAAAGTTTTATATTGTGCTATCATTTAATATTCTCATTGGTGGATAGTACTAAAGGTGTGGAAGCTTATAATTAATTTTGCTATGTAGAAGTGTGATGAACTCAGAAGAGGGTTCAATATCTCTTACTTTAACTATATGCTAAAATTTCTCGTTCTATTTTATCGGCTCACGCTTCATGAACATGATAACCTTGTCCATAAATATGCTATCTTGCTCCGAGACGAGCAAGAGTCTAAGCTTGGGGATGTTGATGAGTGCATTTTTTCAGCATATTTACCTTGCGTTTTTGCATGAGTAGTGATAGGATTTTGGTATTTTACCGTGCTCGCGTGCCCCTTTTATGCTTGTTTCAACAGGATCCCGAAATTCAAGGTGTGGATGAATAAGTCAATTAGATATGTCAATTATAGGCATAAATATACTATTTGGAGGCCATTAAATGCTCCAAAATAAATATCCACACACTTGGGGATAAGGGGAGCAAACCCCCCTTTGAGAGCTACAGTCAAACACTTTAATGACCGTCCATATAGGTAGAACCCGCTTGTACGACGCACCCATACGACACGGCACCGGATCTTCCTTGTCAAATACTTCCACCCCGTGCAAACAGATCCCAGATCCGACATTTAGAGACACCATAGTTCATATAAACCTCACCTCTGGAAAGGATCCGGAGGGGGAATTAACATTAAGACTTTGATCCTCACTACTACGAAGATCCTTGAAGTCTTTGACATCATCTTCATCACCATGTCCATCAACTGCTGCAACTCCGCCATCACCACCGATCCTATCATCTCCATTACATTCATCTTGTTGTATTTCCTAGACTTTGTTGTTGATTTGCATGAGTATTTGCCGATCCATTTGTATTCCATCCATATTACCCTGTTTTTGGGTAGATGGAGAAACCCTAGCATGGTTATGAACTGAAAAAATATAATCCATAATTTTGTTCATGAATATGTATCGTTTTTCTTTCTTGATGTTGTGCGAAGTTGGGCACATAACATTTGTCTTCGGGAAAATTGAGGAAACTACCCTTGGGCATGTGTCGGTGTGATGGGGATATACCAATTGGGGTATGCCCAGAAGGACGATTCGACTGTCCTAGGACCTTGACGAGTGGGCCTACTGGCGCGTCGACTGGAAGGAGACTTCAATGAAGCCCGACTATTGGAATCTGAAGGCCTAAGACTTTAGTTAGGCCCAGTCGGATTAGGTCAAACCCTCCGAAACCTGAACTCATTTGGTTGTAATCTTGTAAACCCTAGCAAGATGACCCTATATAAACCTTCCTAGGGTACTCATTGTACTTACGTGCTATTAGCTACCACATCCAAGTGACTCACTGCCTAGCCACCAAGCTCACCGATCTTGTAACCCACTTGCAATCAATACAATCAAGCAGGAATTAGGTATTTACCCTATGGAGGGCCGAACCTGGGTAAACCCATGTGTTTGCCCTCAATCTCGATCCAAAGATGGCGAACCGCTCTTGCCCTCAATCGGCTCAATTGCTACCCCTGGTAGTGACTGCCATGGCCATTCCCATGATAGTCTCCTTCCTCGCTGACTAGGAAGAGGCGCAGCAACCCGAGATGCTGCCCTACCTCTGCTACTGGTCCCTCCACTTCGACGAGTCCATGAATTTGGACGGCGCTGGGGCTGGAATCATCCTCACACCTTCTCCAACATCTCCACCATCATCACCATGATGAAGATGAAGTATTCCACCTCTAGAGTAGGGTTTGTGGCAGTAGCTTGATCTAATTCTATCAATGTTTTAGTACCATATGAGCTGTCCAACATGATTATGCTCATATATGTAATTCCTATATGGTGGATCTTTATTCTATGAGTTGATATTATAGATTAGAATCCAATTATATGTGTAAGATGTATGAGTAGATGCATATTACGTACCCCATTCTTAAGTACTTGTTTTGATCCAACTTGTATGAGAGGGCATGTGTGGGGGAACGTGTGTCTTATTCGGAGTAACATGGTGGTGGTGATTTAATAGTGACAACAAATTTAAGATCTATTATGGTTTTTACCTTTATTTTGTTACCTGACTAGTGATTAAGTGAATGCATGTCCTATAATTATCTAGTGACAACTTTGATAATCTTGTTTGTTCAAGGTGGTATATTTGTTATTCAAACATCACGTCATTGTACCAAAGGCTATACTCTATTTGTTCTTAATTCTAGATTGCTTGGAGCTTTCTCTTTCTAGAGGAGTATAAGAGAGATGTGTTGCATCATCTCTAAGATAGGACATGATGCCCATACAAATGCTTATCATACACATAATGAAGTTTCATCAATATTATATTGCTTGTGAATTGTTTTATGTCCATTACACCTTATGAGAGAATAGACAAGTGAACCCAGGAATCCTGGTCCAACTTTTATCATAAGAAACAACTTTCTGACACTTTTATCATACTTTACATTTTATGCATTAATTAAATCCGAAAATACCAAAACACTTTTACTATTAGCAAACACTTTCTATTGACAAGAAGACCAGTTTCACCATGAGGAAGTTGTATCGTGGTGACTTTGAAGGCTACCAAGTTGAAAATAAGTTCTTATGCCCCTTCTTCAAGAGGACCATAGGGACCGACCACCTAAGTGCCATGATGCATGTTGAGTCCCTTGTATCCTTGCATGTTAATATTCGTGGGAACAAGGCTTATGGCATCTTCCTCCGAAATTTCTGTAACCTGGGATTCTAGCGGGGTGTAATCAAGCCTTTGAAGCCAAAGGTGAAGGGGCATGGGAGCAGGAACTTTAGGAGGAAGTAGAGGATGAGCCTGATCTAAAGAAGTTGCTGCTATCATCTTGTCACTATTGCTTAGTGACCAGTTTTATTTTATGAACTTCATATGTGTTGTTGTGATCATGGTGAACTTTTATGTGCTGCTGGGGTCTGTTTGAACTCTATATGCATGTCATGTGCATGTTGGATGTTGCCCTGATAAATGTTGGGCTATGCTATGTTATATGCATGATGGTATTTGCAACTTAATATTTGACTAGCTAATACCAGGTTAATAAGTGCCCTATACTTGCTGGTGTTGTGTTTTTGTTTCCAAATTGGGCGAATGGGCTGAGTGAGAGAGAAATAGAAGCTTATCTAACCTATTTTTGTTTCCAGATTCAGGGGATGGGGTGAGCGAGAGAATCTGATTTGTTTCCAATTTGGGGATGCATTGAGCCAGAGAGAGAAGCTGCTATGACGTAACCTTTTGTTTCCCCCTCCAAATTGGGTAAAGGGTGGGTAAGAAAGAAGAGAGAAGTTGTTCACACCTGTCTCTTGGCGGCCCCACTCATTAGTGCAGGTAACGGTCAAAGGAGGATCCAACACTATGTGGCCCCACTTGTCAATAGTTAACTGTCAAGGCTTTGACCGATGACAATGTCCAGTTTGAGCATTTGTGAGGGTTTCACACAAGAGCGAGGAAAAGGTGAGTAAGTTTTAGAGCGTGGACAAAACTTAAGCAGAACAAAGGAACAAAAGGGCACTAAAATAGTTAACCCAAGATTTTAAAGATAAGTTTAATTATTTTAAAATGGATCTAGAAAAAATCCAAAAATATTAGCAGTGTAGTTCAAATATATTGTTGACCTGAAAAGTTTCAAGTTTGTATTTTCTTTCGTTTGGAAAGAATGTTGCAAGTTTGCACATGGACCTCAGCAAAATATTGAATGGTGTGCATAGGGGTGTCTACCTATGATAGTGTTTAGGAAAACTACTATTAGGATATGTACAATGGGGTGATGTCAGCCTTTCCTTAGAGTCCACACGCTAGTTTTTACTTAGTTTAAAAGAGAGAATGAAGAAAGGTATGACTGCCTTCCCTTAGCTAAGGGGTGATCTCTACAAAATGAGAGAAATCTATTTTGTTCATTCACTAGTGGAAAAAGGGCCTCTAGTCCCGGTCCGGAACTGGCTCTAGTCCCGGTTTTAGACCCATGACTGCCAGATCGGGACTAGAGGCCCCTATATCTAGTCCCGGTTTGCTACGGCTCAGGACTAGAGTCCACCATGTGGCAGTTTCCGCGCGGCTGGGGGCGGAACACCTCTAGTCCCGGGTCGTAACACCACCCGGGACTATAGTAGTTCCTGCCGCGGCAGAGATTCGTGTGTTTCTCTGCCACGGCAGAGATTCTGTGTTTTCATTTTGTTTTTTCCATTTTGTTCTTTTTTGATTTGTGTTTCACTATAATTACAAAAATGTTTCATACACTTATTCTACGCTACTACATACACAGTACACCTTGATGCATATATAAGTAATATTCGATCTCTTGCGAGCATACATGCATATATACAATATTCGATCATATCAAAAGGAAGGAAATGTTTGAAATTACATGGTCATTGATGATATATATATATCATATCAACTACATGGAGATCACTAAGGCATATAGAGTTTCTCGTCGTCCATATAATGTTCTACATTTACATCAATGACCTCCTTCATCAGAAATCCCGCCAGATCCTCTTAAATTGCTCGTGCGCGCAGTTCTGGCTCTAGATTTTCCTGCAAACCGTGAATATAATGTGAACCAACATTCCGCTCATTGGTCAACTCGCGAATATACTCACAGACGTAGAATCCATATAAATGAGTCCCCGGTGGTTGCTGCAAGCTCTTCACCATTTTATAAGTTAGCTCATCTTTGAATGAACCATCTATTTTCTGTCTAAACCGTGTCCAACACCTGCTCGGCAAAGAAATTGAACAGAGAAGTTATTAGTTACTTGATATCAAGAAATGCATAACTCATCAATTACACTTAAAAAAGAATGTGTACAAGACAGAAACACTCACTTGAAGTTGTAAGGAAATAGTATGTGTGTAGCGTCCCCAACCTTTAATAAGATTGAGTCCCCTGTGTTTACAATGCTAGTCCCTGGATCAATAGCTAGCATCCACAGTTCAGATGTAATATCAAGAAACAAAGGTCATAATACAACTTTATAACCAGGAGTAACATAATTTTATTACATCAATACATAGCTCATTGGCTATTCACATTACATTGCAGCGGATTAACTATAAGTATTGGGTCCTTCATCTTCAAAGTGCCACAGGCAGACATGTTGGTTGTAGACTTTGTAATCCTAATCAATCAATCTTCACTAAAATCAATCAAACCTGCAAAACATTACAAGTTACAGCCACAAGGGTCAATACATTTGAATTGTATTGGCAAGTGATACTTTGGTAGTATAGTGGAGTCTATCATCTATATGCATTTTGGCTAAGTGGAGTTGAGGCTTGCATTGCTCAAAAAAGATTTTTTCCTATCATTTTGAAAATACTAAGTTTTGTTTGTCAAACTTTCCAAGGCATCTACAAATCAAAGACTGAAGATCCACTCAGGGCATCTACCAATCAAAGACTGAAGATTTGCTTGGCAAAAACAATTTTCCTCAATCAATGATTTCAAGATCCTTGTACCAAGACATCTCTCCATCAAAGATTGAAGAATTTCACACAACCCTTGTTCACCCACAAGTTTTAATTTAGAAATTTGAATGATGAGATTCTTGATTGTTTCCATGTCTTGATGCTCAAATTGTCCTTTACCAGGGACATGGCTAAGTACTTAGGTTTTACACTCTGCAGAGGTGGTGCACTTTTCCCACAAGACTTGGTTTCCCAAGACAAAATCTTTCAGAAGCCTTCCCTTAGACCAACATGGACGCGCTCCAACCTATCAAACACTACCACCCACTGTCCATGTGGCTAAGTTCTTGCAACCTATATGATCATGGCAGAGCCCATATTGCCAAGTGGTTGCACTTGAAGCTTCTCAACATTTGACATCTCAAATCTCTTTGTTTCCTGGGTAGCCATCCACAAGTGTGATACACAAGGTTCACCAGTACCCCTGGCCTTGTGTAACCACTCAACATAAACCATTCCTTCCATTTCCACCCGGGTGATTCATTAACTTAGTTGTTTTATTAAACAAAACACAAGTCCATAGACTTAGAAATTTTCATAGCATGAATATATATCCCACCCAGGTTTTCTATTAGCTAGGCTAAGCTTGATGGTAATAGGATTCTTAACTTAGGAAAATCCTTCTAAGGATTCATTCTACTAGTTTTCCTATAGCAAGGTCTATACTTAGCAAGATAAAAACCATGCAAGTTTTACTTAGCAAAACACTAATGCATATTGAAAATAATGGGACATAAGATATGAAGCATCACTTGCCTTTTTGGTAGAGGGTATAGGTTCACTCCTTGATCTTGCTAGTCTCACACTTCACTACAAGTCGATCAAGCAAACACTAACTCAATCCACCAATCAAGCAAAACAACACACATAAAATATCAAAGTCAAGGCAATGCATGTAAGCATGCAAAGGTTGGTTCTATTGTAGGGATGGTCTCCACTAGGCTTCTAAACTTTGTAGGTTCCAAATTGGTCATTTACCAAAATGGCAAAGTCATTTGCAAAGAGGGTCTCTACTAGATTCCTAAACTTTGTAAGATCCAAAATGGTCATTTACCAAAGTGGCAAAGTTAAAGAAATGCATGCAAGCATGCCAAGCCTTGTTTTGTTTGAAAAAGGGGTTCCTAATGGGTCATAGACAATTGGGTACACCTAATGGTCATTTTGTGAAGTGGAGTCATTTGCAAAAAGGTTTCACTATAAAACCATTTGCAAAAACAAAGTGTCATTCTATGTGGTGTAGAAACATTTCTACTAGGGTATTAACCTATAGGGTTTACCAAATGAGTTGCTATTGCAAAACTTGGTGTTTTGGGTCAGTAGGTTTGGTCTAAACCAATTCTCCAAAGTTTTCTTTATGAAAGCATTTTCATAAACAAAACAAATAGTTTTAGTTAGCTAGAAATGGACTAAACTGATTAATCCATTCTAGTCTTTTCCAAAATCACTTTCCAAACTATGGGTTGGTTCCTAGGGTCAGCAAGGTCACAACAAACTAAATTGGCAAAGGTTTTAACCTAAAAATCATTTTTAAACGATTTTTCTAATGTTAGCAAGCACACAAAATAATCTGCAAAGTTAAACAAGCTAACAGTTACTATTTGCTAAACTAAGGGTAGGGTTGGCTAGAGCTTGTCTTGCTGATTCCAACGACATCAAATTTGTAAAATTTGGACGTGTGGATCCAAAGATATAAAGGTTTGAAGTTTGCAAAATATTCTGTTTTCAATTTCTGTTTTAAACAGAATAACAGACACGTGTCCTAACCCTATTCGCTGATACCGCTTCGGTTGGATCAAGCGTCGAGAGTCGTTGGATCTAACTCAAATCGTGCGGTCCAGAGGACATACCCCTTCGGTGTTAAGTGATTCTATCTAGTGCGTCCGATCCAGATCGAACGGCTGTGGGGTGCTCGACCACAGACGAGCGGCGCTGCGGCGGCTGCTGGCGGCGGAGCGATCGGTCGATGACGGTGCCGGCGATACAGGAAGCGAGAGAGGAAAAGGGGAGGCTCACCGAGTTCGCAGACGCTTGGGGAAGCTCAACGTGCTGATGGGGAGGCAGGGAGCGCACGGACGGGTTGGCAATCTCTCGCCGGAGTTCGTGGCGGCGTCGGGTGCGTCGGGTGGTCGTCGTGGACGTCGCTGTGGACCACCCCAAGGCAAACGAAAAGCACGGTCAGATGCGCCAGGACACGACGAAGGTATGTGCGTGAACGAGAGGGGAAGAGGCGGTCTGGTCTCACCGGTGGGACCTGTCGGAGCGGAGGCAGACGGCGGCGGTGCTGGAGGTTGTCGTTGCCGACGCTCTGGAGCACCCGCGGTCGAGTTTGATGCACTAGCAGATGCGCCTGAGTGTGGGGAAGCTGTGAGCTTGGTCGGGGAGGAGAGGGGCGGTGAGGGGCTGCCGGAATTGGCTTGGAAAGTCGTCGGAGTGGCGGCGGTACAGAGGAAATTGGCGACAGCCTAGTGGCCGAGAGGAAGAGTGGTCTGGGGGAAATGATAGAGGAGAGGGAGGCTTTTAAGGGAGCGTGGTCGCGACGAGGAATTATCGCGGTGTTAAAGCGAATTTATTCGGCGGAATCAAAGCAGAAAACGGCCGGCGAGAGGAGGAAGAATCGGTCGCGGTGGAAACGACGATGAATAGTGGAAAGGGGGTCCAGCGGTCAGTGGGAATAGAAGAGAGGAGGAGGTCCACTTGCCAGCTTCTGTGTGAGTTTCTTCCGCGGTGCAGAAAACGGTTCGGGGGCGTGAGTGAGAGAGGTGGGGTCGTCTCGTCAGCGAGTGAGAGAGAGGGAGAAGTGGGTCCTGGTTGTCATTGACTCAGCGGGTCTGTTATTTGGTAAGAATTGTTTTCCTTCGGGGAGGGAGTACTGGGCTGGACTGGGCCTATTGGGCTGCTCTATTTTTTTCTGTCTAAATCTTTTTTCCTTTTTCTATTTCTTTTCTATTTTAAATTTCAAACAATTTATCAAACAATTCAAACAACACTCAATCAATTCAAACAGCAAACTTTTCATTTGAATTTGGTTCTGTTTGACAACATAATCCAAATCTCAAAATAAAATAATATTTTTATTTATTTTAGGATCCATTAAATAATTAAATAAAATGGATCTTTAGTTTATTTAATAGTGTTTGATTTATTTAAATAGAATTTCCATTTGTATTCCAATTATTTTCAAAACCAAACCAGAAGGTTTTATTTGAAAAATAAATGAATACTTGGGAACTTATTTAAATAAATAAATAAGTTTTGGTGTTTAATTAAAATGGGAAAGCCTTTACTTAAATAAAATTTGGATATTTAAATCCTTATTATTTTATTTAAATAATCCTTTACTCATTTTAATCAAAGCAAAACCTTTTAATAAAAGATTTCAAAGTAGTAATAAAATACTTGGTGTTCATTTAAAATGGGAAAAGCTTTTACTTAAATAAAATTGGATATTTAAATCCTTTATTTTATTTAAATAAACCTTTACTCATTTTATCAAAACAAAATATTTTATTTGAAAAGTTTGGCCAAAATTAATTTGGCTTATCTTTTCATTTGAAACCAAAGTCTTTTATTAAAAGATCTAAAACAGTGTTTCCAAAACAATTTATTTTTCCTTTATTAAATGTTTATCTTTATAAATCCTTTAGGATTATTTGTTCACTAATTGGTAGGGGCTTTATTGGCTTTGGAAATTCAATTCCCTTAACTCATTATCTTCATAAGGTTTTGTCCATGGCTCCAAACTAAGTGAAACCAATCTCTATGGTCTTTCTTGATCCTTTGAGAATATTTGTTGATCAACTTGGTATGGATCAAATCCATGGATTTGGAGATACTTTGGAAAATGAATTCCTTCCATTAGGGTTTAGGGATTTGGATTTATTTTCCATGTGTTCAAAAATTCCAGATACATTCATTGAGGAATGCATTTCCCTTGGTTTGGATTTGTTGAAATCAAACTTTAGAATCCCATCTTTAACAAACTTTGGCTAAAGTTTTCCTTTTAGAAACAAAAGTTTCTTTTCACCCTGATTTTCCAACAAAAATTTATTTTGTTTAATTTATTTTTCACATTACAAGATTTGGAAAATCTTGGGATGTGACAGGCTACCACCCTTAAAAGAAATCTCGTCCCGAGATTTGGGGAGGCTAGGGTTACAAGTTGGCTCAAACAGCTAGGGTACTACCACCCTTAAAATTTTTCCAACTACACTACGTCTTGGCTTGCTTGGAATCTTGAGGAAAACTTCTTCTTGGAAAGCTTCTGCATAGTGTCCTTTGTTTCCATACTTGACTCATGGGCCAAGGTTGAGATCCTTCATAGGCTTGTTTATCTTGTTCTTCATCTTTTCTGGACAATTGCTTACATAGTGTCCTGGTTCCTTGCAATTGAAACAGTGGATATCTTGGAGTTCTTTACGTTGCTCTTGTGGACAAGTTGCTACATAGTGGCCTGGTTCTTTGCAATTGTTGCATAACACTTGGCTGATCTCTTTATCCTTCGGGTTCTCTGGGCATCCACTGGGGTAGTGTCCCATTTCCTTACATTTACGACATTGCACAAGGCTCATGTCTTGTTTTGGTTTCTTGGATTTCTTTGATCCTTTGAATTGGGTTGTCTTGTTTGGAGGTATCAGTGGTCCTTTTCCTTTGGTATCAACATTCATGGCGTACTTGGATCCTTTTTGTTTCCTTTGTTCAACAATGGCATAGATGGGGCATTGAATAGGTACATGGTCATTTCCTTCACAAAGGTAACAAGTAACTTGAGATGTGGGGCATTGGCCAACTGGATGTTCCTCTTCACAATTGGGGAATTGATCTTCATGCTCTTTGGAAGTATGATCCTTGTCTCCACAAATAATGCAAGCTGGGGCTCCATCTAGAATAATATTCTTGTCATCCTTGTTGTCATACACTCTTTTGGGATAGTTTTCTTCCATGCTGATCATTTGATTAGTCACCTTAAGCATCAGTTGGGATTGTTCTTCCAAAAACTTTTGCAAGGTAGGGTCTTTATCACTATTGTTGGCTATGAACTGAGCTGTTAGTTGGCTCAATTGGTGTTGGGTTGCTAGGAGTTCTCTCATGTTGACCTCTTGGTTGTTGTTGTTGTCACCATCCTTGATGTCGGAGTTTCTTGGAGAAGTCATCTGTTTGGGTTGGAGGGGATTAGAATAGGCAAAATATTTCTAAGGAGTCAGTCCTAATCACACACATCACAATTCACACAAGCAATGTGCATGCATTCACAAACAAACAATTCACTCAAAGTCTAGCACATTTTTAGGCAACAAAGTAATTTTTGTTACACCACATAAGTTGGTGGGTTTGACTTAACTAAAATATGGTGGTCCATCTATATGGTTCACTTGTGATCTTTCCATCCTTCTTGGTTGATTCTTCTTAATTGAGATCTTTGTACCCTTGGAGAATTCTTGTGTCTTGGTCACAAATCTTCAAAAGTGTTCATGGTTTCTTCTAAGTTGTGTTTCCTTAGTCTTCAAATCTTGAGTAATATTTCCTGTCTCACTTGTAGTCTTTAGTGTTATCCAAGTTGGAAGTCCTTGGTGTACATGTTGCAGATGTTGAAGAAGTTGAAGTCATTAGAGTTGATGAAGTTGAAGAAGTCCTTTGCACATGGTGAAGTCTTTGGTCATAGGGTAGGCTTTTCCATCAAGTTTTGAAGTAGAAGAGAAGTAGAGTTGAAACCAAAATGATTGAGGAAAGAGTTTACAAGATTGTTTTTGTAGATAAGTTTTGGAATAAGACAACTCCTATTGTCTAAGGGTTTTTGTCCAATCCTAGGGTTACAAATCCTACAGGCAACACAATGCTCTGATACCATTCTGTAGCGTCCCCAACCTTTAATAAGATTGAGTCCCCTGTGTTTACAATGCTAGTCCCTGGATCAATAGCTAGCATCCACAGTTCAGATGTAATATCAAGAAACAAAGGTCATAATACAACTTTATAACCAGGAGTAACATAATTTTATTACATCAATACATAGCTCATTGGCTATTCACATTACATTGCAGCGGATTAACTATAAGTATTGGGTCCTTCATCTTCAAAGTGCCACAGGCAGACATGTTGGTTGTAGACTTTGTAATCCTAATCAATCAATCTTCACTAAAATCAATCAAACCTGCAACATTACAAGTTATAGCCACAAGGGTCAATACATTTGAATTGTATTGGCAAGTGATACTTTGGTAGTATAGTGGAGTCTATCATCTATATGCATTTTGGCTAAGTGGAGTTGAGGCTTGCATTGCTCAAAAAATATTTTTTCCTATCATTTTGAAAATACTAAGTTTTGTTTGGCAAACTTTCCAAGGCATCTACAAATCAAAGACTGAAGATCCACTTAGGGCATCTACCAATCAAAGACTGAAGATTTGCTTGGCAAAAACAATTTTCCTCAATCAATGATTTCAAGATCCTTGTACCAAGCCATCTCTCCATCAAAGATTGAAGAATTTCACACAACCCTTGTTCACCCACAAGTTTTAATTTAGAAATTTGAATGATGAGATTCTTGATTGTTTCCATGTCTTGATGCTCAAATTGTCCTTTACCAGGGACATGGCTAAGTACTTAGGTTTTACACTCTGCAGAGGTGGTGCACTTTTCCCACAAGACTTGGTTTCCCAAGACAAAATCTTTCAGAAGCCTTCCCTTAGACCAACATGGACGCGCTCCAACCTATCAAACACTACCACCCACTGTCCATGTGGCTAAGTTCTTGCAACCTATATGATCATGGCAGAGCCCATATTGCCAAGTGGTTGCACTTGAAGCTTCTCAACATTTGACATCTCAAATCTCTTTGTTTCCTGGGTGGCCATCCACAAGTGTGATACACAAGGTTCACCAGTACCCCTGGCCTTGTGTAACCACTCAACATAAACCATTCCTTCCATTTCCACCCAGGTGATTCATTAACTTAGTTGTTTTATTAAACAAAACACAAGTCCATAGACTTAGAAATTTTCATAGCATGAATATATATCCCACCCAGGTTTTCTATTAGCTAGGCTAAGCTTGATGGTAATAGGATTCTTAACTTAGGAAAATCCTTCTAAGGATTCATTCTACTAGTTTTCCTATAGCAAGGTCTATACTTAGCAAGATAAAAACCATGCAAGTTTTACTTAGCAAAACACTAATGCATATTGAAAATAATGGGACATAAGATATGAAGCATCACTTGCCTTTTTGGTAGAGGGTATAGGTTCACTCCTTGATCTTGCTAGTCTCACACTTCACTACAAGTCGATCAAGCAAACACTAACTCAATCCACCAATCAAGCAAAACAACACACATAAAATATCAAAGTCAAGGCAATGCATGTAAGCATGCAAAGGTTGGTTCTATTGTAGGGATGGTCTCCACTAGGCTTCTAAACTTTGTAGGTTCCAAATTGGTCATTTACCAAAATGGCAAAGTCATTTGCAAAGAGGGTCTCTACTAGATTCCTAAACTTTGTAAGATCCAAAATGGTCATTTACCAAAGTGGCAAAGTTAAAGAAATGCATGCAAGCATGCCAAGCCTTGTTTTGTTTGAAAAAGGGGTTCCTAATGGGTCATAGACAATTGGGTACACCTAATGGTCATTTTGTGAAGTGGAGTCATTTGCAAAAAGGTTTCACTATAAAACCATTTGCAAAAACAAAGTGTCATTCTATGTGGTGTAGAAACATTTCTACTAGGGTATTAACCTATAGGGTTTACCAAATGAGTTGCTATTGCAAAACTTGGTGTTTTGGGTCAGTAGGTTTGGTCTAAACCAATTCTCCAAAGTTTTCTTTATGAAAGCATTTTCATAAACAAAACAAATAGTTTTAGTTAGCTAGAAATGGACTAAACTGATTAATCCATTCTATTCTTTTCCAAAATCACTTTCCAAACTATGGGTTGGTTCCTAGGGTCAGCAAGGTCACAACAAACTAAATTGGCAAAGGTTTTAACCTAAAAATCATTTTTCAACGATTTTTCTAATGTTAGCAAGCACACAAAAGAATCTGCAAAGTTAAACAAGCTAACAGTTACTATTTGCTAAACTAAGGGTAGGGTTGTCTAGAGCTTGTCTTGCTGATTCCAACGACATCAAATTTGTAAAATTTGGACGTGTGGATCCAAAGATATAAAGGTTTGAAGTTTGCAAAATATTCTGTTTTCAATTTCTGTTTTAAACAGAATAACAGACACGTGTCCTAACCCTATTCGCTGATACCGCTTCGGTTGGATCAAGCGTCGAGAGTCGTTGGATCTAACTCAAATCGTGCGGTCCCGAGGACATACCCCTTCGGTGTTAAGTGATTCTATCTAGTGCGTCCGATCCAGATCGAACGGCTGTGGGGTGCTCGACCACAGACGAGCGGCGCTGCGGCGGCTGCTGGCGGCGGAGCGATCGGTCGATGACGGTGCCGGTGATACAGGAAGCGAGAGAGGAAAAGGGGAGGCTCACCGAGTTCGCAGACGCTTGGGGAAGCTCAACGTGCTGATGGGGAGGCAGGGAGCGCACAGACGGGTTGGCAATCTCTCGCCGGAGTTCGTGGCGGCGTCGGGTGCGTCGGGTGGTCGTCGTGGACGTCGCTGTGGACCACCCCAAGGCAAACGAAAAGCACGGTCAGATGCGCCAGGACACGACGAAGGTATGTGCGTGAACGAGAGGGGAAGAGGCGGTCTGGTCTCACCGGTGGGACCTGTCGGAGCGGAGGCAGACGGCAGCGGTGCTGGAGGTTGTCGTTGCCGACGCTCTGGAGCACCCGCGGTCGAGTTTGATGCACTAGGAGATGCGCCTGAGTGTGGGGAAGCTGTGAGCTTGGTCGGGGAGGAGAGGGGCGGTGAGGGGCTGCCGGAATTGGCTTGGAAAGTCGTCGGAGTGGCGGCGGTACAGAGGAAATTGGCGACAGCCTAGTGGCCGAGAGGAAGAGTGGTCTGGGGGAAATGATAGAGGAGAGGGAGGCTTTTAAGGGAGCGTGGTCGCGACGAGGAATTATCGCGGTGTTAAAGCGAATTTATTCGGCGGAATCAAAGCAGAAAACGGCCGGCGAGAGGAGGAAGAATCGGTCGCGGTGGAAACGACGATGAACAGTGGAAAGGGGGTCCAGCGGTCAGTGGGAATAGAAGAGAGGAGGAGGTCCACTTGCCAGCTTATGTGTGAGTTTCTTCCGCGGTGCAGAAAACGGTTCGGGGCGTGAGTGAGAGAGGTGGGGTCGTCTCGTCAGCGAGTGAGAGAGAGGGAGAAGTGGGTCCTGGTTGTCATTGACTCAGCGGGTCTGTTATTTGGTAAGAATTGTTTTCCTTCGGGGAGGGAGTACTGGGCTGGACTGGGCCTATTGGGCTGCTCTATTTTTTCTGTCTAAATCTTTTTTCCTTTTTCTATTTCTTTTCTGTTTTAAATTTCAAACAATTTATCAAACAATTCAAACAACACTCAATCAATTCAAACAGCAAACTTTTCATTTGAATTTGGTTCTGTTTGACAACATAATCCAAATCTCAAAATAAAATAATATTTTTATTTATTTTAGGATCCATTAAATAATTAAATAAAATGGATCTTTAGTTTATTTAATAGTGTTTGATTTATTTAAATAGAATTTCCATTTGTATTCCAATTATTTTCAAAACCAAACCAGAAGGTTTTATTTGAAAAATAAATGAATACTTGGGAACTTATTTAAATAAATAAATAAGTTTTGGTGTTTAATTAAAATGGGAAAGCCTTTACTTAAATAAAATTTGGATATTTAAATCCTTATTATTTTATTTAAATAATCCTTTACTCATTTTAATCAAAGCAAAACCTTTTAATAAAAGATTTCAAAGTAGTAATAAAATACTTGGTGTTCATTTAAAATGGGAAAAGCTTTTACTTAAATAAAATTGGATATTTAAATCCTTTATTTTATTTAAATAAACCTTTACTCATTTTATCAAAACAAAATATTTTATTTGAAAAGTTTGGCCAAAATTAATTTGGCTTATCTTTTCATTTGAAACCAAAGTCTTTTATTAAAAGATCTAAAACAGTGTTTCCAAAACAATTTATTTTTCCTTTATTAAATGTTTATATTTATAAATCCTTTAGGATTATTTGTTCACCAATTGGTAGGGGCTTTATTGGCTTTGGAAATTCAATTCCCTTAACTCATTATCTTCATAAGGTTTTGTCCATGGCTCCAAACTAAGTGAAACCAATCTCTATGGTCTTTCTTGATCCTTTGAGAATATTTGTTGATCAACTTGGTATGGATCAAATCCATGGATTTGGAGATACTTTGGAAAATGAATTCCTTCCATTAGGGTTTAGGGATTTGGATTTATTTTCCATGTGTTCAAAAATTCCAGATACATTCATTGAGGAATGCATTTCCCTTGGTTTGGATTTGTTGAAATCAAACTTTAGAATCCCATCTTTAACAAACTTTGGCTAAAGTTTTCCTTTTAGAAACAAAAGTTTCTTTTCACCCTGATTTTCCAACAAAAATTTATTTTGTTTAATTTATTTTTCACATTAGAAGATTTGGAAAATCTTGGGATGTGACAATGTGCTTGACAAAATTTTGCCCTATTAAAAAAGTGTACATGTCATCCTCCACGTCATTGGGGTGATTGTGTAACATATATTCATTAATGATATATGGGTCAATAAACCGAACGTCATATACTCTTGCTCTTTTGCATTCAAGCATCTTCATTCTGTAGAATATAATACCGTACAAAAGGATATATAGTCAGGATGATATATTACATGAAATGAACTAGCTGATCTAAAGACTTAATTACAGAAATAAATCACTTACAGACAATAGCAACCGAGGATAGATTTGTCGAGGGCATGCTGATTGTTTAACTGAAACAGTTTGGTCATTTGAACCAGTATCGAGTACTCTTTGAAGTGATGCTCCTTTCTAACAGTCACCGAAAACCATTCTTTCTGGTGCCTTTTCTCTGTTTGTGCAGTGTACTAATTCTGCAGATTTCGCATATGTGTTGGTAGATGCGTGAGCTCCTCATGACTGACTAGAGGTTCCCCTTTAACAGATTGCTGCACTACCTGACCCACTGGCGTATCTTCATAGTCTAAGAATTGACCAAGAAACATACCTACCGCCATAACAAGCTCTTTGGCTATCGCTACAGTGATGGCTAGTAGTGCAGCGGCAGACCTGGCTCTGGGGTCCATTATTTGCATGTCCTTATCCATTTCGGCTCTGAAGGCCTTGTTGGTATCTAAAATCACTTTGAGTGGGGGGAACGACTGAATCTTCTGTTGTCCGAGTTAGGCAACTTGTTTTCCAATTTTTGCACTTGTTATTTTTTTCTGCTTTGCTTGCTTAATAATTTCACGATCATAGTCTGATTTCAGATTCAACGATACTTGGGATGGTTGCTTAAGAAAGGACTTAGCCCACTTTTTGTTTTTTCAGTAAATACCGGCTTTGGCTCGGGCTTTTTTGATGCAAAAAAGCCTGAGTTTGGGCAGCCGATATCGCGTTGTTTTCCTCATCAGTCATGTCATAAGGTCTCTTTGAAAGAGCTGGCGGGATGTCGACTATCTTCGACGTACTACGACCTTTCTTCTGAGTGGGATGCGGGTGAGGGACGACCGCCATCCGTTTTTTAGTTGGGGGCAGAGGCGGAGGTGGAGATCGAGATGTACTCGCGCTGCTGCGATCGACATCCCTCTCGTCGAGGGATGGATGACTTGAAGGTTGACGATCGGCATCTCTCTCATCGAGGGATGGTGGACTTGGATTCCTCGGAGTCGGTGGCCTTGGCGCCGAGCCTGGAATCTTGATGTACTTCTTCCACAGAATGATGTGGCACTTGACATCTCCCAGTTTCCTAAGTCCTTTAGGTGTAGCGATGTCAATCTTTATGTCCGCAAAATCCTCCACTAGGTCATCCACCGAGACACGAGCATAGCCAGGTGGAATCAAAAGTGAATGGTGGAGTGCTCCAGGTAGACAAGGTAAAGCGGTGTCGATCGCCACCTTGAAGGATAGGTTGTTCATTGGCTGATGCAGTTCACATTGTGTCATCTCTCTGACATTGTCCACGGGGTAGCGAGGCGCCGATGCATCATCTAGCAGTGTTTGATCATCAGCTTGGACCTCCGTGGAAGCCACACTGCTTCGCTGCTGGCTATGATCCATTGCAGGACCATCATCATGCGGCTGAGATGTCTTTTGGCTAATTGCTTCCACCAGCTTCTTCATCCCAGCTAGATCCTCTTCTATCTTCTCGATCCGGTCTGCCTCTCGGTCCTTCTTTCTCTTACGACTTCTGTAATTGTGATCGTACTCGGGAAACCCTTTCTTCCACGTAACACTGGCACATTTGCCTCGTGTCCGTCCACCTTTTTCAGGATTCCCGAGGGCGCGTGTCAGCTTGTCGTTCTCTCTGTTGGGCCGAAACAATCCCGCTTCAGCATCGGCCATTTCTTGAATAAGTGCATTGGAGGGTGTTAGAATTTTTTCTTGAAAAATTGTCGCCCCTGTTTCTGGGTTCCACTTTCCCCCATGCATGTACCACCAGTGCTTTGACCTCTCGGGCCATCCATCTGTACCGGGAATGATCCCTCTAGTCCACATGTCGGCCTCCATATTTTCCCACTTAGGCACAACACTCTTGTAGCCACATGTCCCCATTTTATGGTGGTATTTCTTTTTGGCATCATTTAACGCATTCTTTTCCAACTTTGCCTGGGCTACAGAAGATAGCTTGTACTTTACAAAATCAGGCCACTGTTCTCTCAACTTCTCGTATTCTCCTTTGAAGTCTAGAGTTTTCTTTTTCGCGACAAACTTCGCGTATAATTTTTTCTTGTGGTTCCGATATAGTCCGCCCATCTTCTATAGAGCCCACTCCTTGACTTTCGCTCTTCTTTCAAGCCCACCCGGCCTTGGGGTAGTACCATCTTCCTCGAATTCTTCATACTCTGGAGGTAGTATGAAATGTGCTATGAGCTTCCCCCAAAGGTCATCTTTGGCATCATCGGTGACATAACTGGTGAATTCTTCACCTTTTTTCTTTGACTTATTCTAGTTTTGAATGGTGGTCGGGAGGTTGTCCCTAAGAATCACCCCGCATTGATTTACAAACATCTTAGCGTGCTTTTTTTGGATCAATCGGTTCTCGAGTATCATCTATTACGTCAATGGTAAACCTTTGATTACCATCCAATTTTTTGGTCGGGCCTCGTTTCGTTTTAACTATCGATTTGGTTGATCCGGAGGGCTAAAAGAAGAAGAGAGAGTGATTAATATATATATATATCCAGATTAATTAATGCATCTAGTCACAAGAGGCTTAATATATATATGTACCTCGCTACTTGTTGTCGAGGGGCCATCATTGTGGTTTGTTTGCCCTTCATCCATCAGTTCTAGCTGATGTCCATCACCGGATTGATTTACAAATGACGATATCTCGTCCTCGTTTACAACATCTTCACCTATTATTATGCCCTCGTCTACAACATCTTCACCTCTAGTAATAAGAGGAATTTCACCTCTTATCATGCCCTCAAGAAGTTCATTGTCGGTGTGATGATCCATCACTTAACTATTCTAGAAAGAAAGGTAAAACAAGTTAGAAAAAATAGACATATTAATATATTACTCTACCAAATATATTACTCTACCCTAATTAAAATAGACATATTACTCTACCACAAATTTATTTCTACAATAGACATACTTACACTAAACCCTAAAATAGACATAGACCATAAAACCCTAAAATTTCTACAATAAACCCTAAAATACTACTAAACCCCTAAAAAGTACTACTACTAAAAATAATAATTCCTACTACAGTCGACCCCACACACGCCAAGGAGGAGGCAACTCCGACTTCAACAGTGACCTTTAGAAGAGAAAGTCGCAGCCCTTGCACCGATGAAAATCATGCCCGATCAGGTGGCATCGTTGTCACAAATCGCCTCGCAATCACAGCTCCGACTTCACCATCACAATAGGGTCAGATGGTGAGAAAGGGCATGTCGCGACTCACATCCACTCACCATTGTCATTGTTGCCACACAACTCGCAACGCCAATACCACCATCATCCACTGGTCCCTCCGGCCTCGGCCCGCTGCCGACCGGCCAGTTACCGAGGACAAGGCATTTGCTTGGATCTTGACTTGTCATCCTGCATCGTGCACAAGGCCGGACCACCTGCAACCATCAGCCCGCCAGGGCTACCTCCACCACTGCAGCATCTCGTCCTCAGGGCGACAACCCCGGCAAACCTCCGGCCTAAATCCCTCATGCCCCGTCAACCCACCACCACCACCACGCAACCTCCCTGGTGCAGACTCGCAAGCCACACTACCGCAACCTCACCTCCTCCGGCCGAAATACTACTAATTATATTACTACTAACTAATTATATTACTACCAACTAATTACATTACTACTAATTAATTACACTAATTAATAGGGCACTAGCTAGGGGAGTGCCGCACGGAGGACGACGACGGCGCCAGAGACGATGGCGGTGGTGACGACAGCGTGCGGAGGCGGTCGAGCGCAGCGGTCTCCTCCCTGCTGCAGACTTGCGGCGCAGCGGCAGTCAGCGCGTGCGCTTACAGCAGCGACGGTCGTGCGAGCGGCTCAGGCGCGCGGTGGTGTTGCGGCGGCGGCTCGGGCGCCGGCGCAGGCTCGGAGGCGGACGATGGACGGCGGACAACGGCGCGCGCGTGAGATTCGGGCAGCCTGCCGGCGCCGGGTCTTTGTGGGCGCCTCCTGCGTGTAGAGAATGACAGAACGGATCGGGAAGAAGGAAACCACGGCGGTTTATATGCCGTAGCCCTCTAGTCCCGGGCCGTGGCACGACCCGGGACTAGAGACCCTTTAGTCCCGGGCGGTGGCACGACCAGGGACTAAAGGCCCCCCTCTAGTCCCGGGCCATGCCACCGCCCGGGAGTGAAGGCTATTTTTCGGCCTCCGCCGTTTTTCACGCGCTACCAGACCTTTAGTCCCAGCTCTTGTTTAGACCGGGGACTAGATGGTGTTTTGTATGTTTTTAGATTAAAAAACATTTATAACTTTGGAAATTCATAGCACTACTTAATAAATCCAAATAATATGTCTATTATTATCAGAAAATATAAGGAATCTTAATATATCATCCATATATCTCTTTATATCATGCATCAAATTGTGCCATTCTCATTTCAAAGTGTATTCACTATTTTTGTAACTTTTTAAATTCAAACATTTATAACTTTTTAAATTCATAACACCTATTTTTTCATATTTTTGAATTTGACAAAAATTTCAACGTGAAAAGTGTTTGAATTTGACAAACCTACATATTCCACCTACCAACCTTGCACCACACTTACACACATATGGTAGGGATGAAGGGTTCCGTAGCAGAAAACAAAAAAATTCTATCTACACGAACACTAATACCAGGAACTATACTATGTAGACATAAGTAACGAAGAAGGAATATAATATTCATACCTTTGCAGACAGAGGCACGCCTTACGCAGGAAGACGTATATTGATGAAGACGAGCAGCACCCCAAGTGTGGTGCCTCTGAAGTTCGTCACATGTCCGGTGTAGGAGACGTCAACTGGACTCCGATCCAGCCAAGCAGCGGAAGAAGTAGATGCCGGATCACAGAGCACACGACGGTAGTGTGAGGGTGGAGAACTCACCCACGAGGTCCTCCCCAATATTACAGAGAAGTCCTCAGTGGAAGAGAGAGAGAGAATGAGAGGGAATGGGGTGATTCCAAAGAGGGAGGGGAGACCCCTATATATAGTGGGAGGGGGCACACCACCCAGGGGCCAGGCGGTATGGGACTAAACCCCACACCCGCCGGCCACCTAGGGGCAGCCGCCAGCCCTAGGTGGGCCCCATTGGGACGGTCCACCAAGCCCAGGCCGGCTGGCCCCCACTCCCTAGGCGCCTTGCCCTATTGGGCCTCCCTTCGGGTGAGGCCCATTAGCAATATGGAGCCTTTAAAAATAAAATAAAATATATATTTAATATTAATTCTCCAATTAACATTCAAATACACATATTATATTATTTCTTCCATCCGGAACACCTTCCGGACCCCTTCCGATCTCCATCGGATGTTACAAAAACTATTCCGGTTTCTCTCTCTATTTCTCATACGATACCTCATCTACCCTAAGCGTCCCTACCCTTAAGCGTGACATCCTTCGGTTCGGAAACACTCCGGACATGATTGAGACCACTCTCACATCAATGATAAACAGAGGGACCTGGATGGCCATGTGACCCCCGTGCGTTTCACGAATACAATTGCTCGAACTGTGAGATAGTTGTTCCTCGTTCCCTTTGTCATTCGATACCTAATTCATCCGAGACTTGATCTTCGGTATCTCCATACCTTAGTTCGATCTCGTTACCGATGAACTTATTTTCTCGTTCTCATGTCGTTGCATTCCGCGACCTAGTCACATGCTTGCAAGCTTCATTAATGCAACACCACCAAGATGGCCACATGTATATGTCCGTTACATGGACTAGACAAATCCTGGTCTTGATATGTACTCCTCAACACATCCCTTCGGAAAACCTGAGTGGCATCTTTTTGATCACCCTTTTACGAGATGATTCTTGATAACCATCAAAGCTTCTTCCGGAAATGGTGATTTGCATTACCTCACAGTCAAAGGATCAGGTTGCGAGGTTCTCTGTGTTTTATCATCAATGGTGAACTTTGTAACTAGATCTCATTAAGATATAATGGTCGGATGTTTGTCTATCATGTTATTCGACTAATAACATGACCTCATTATCAGTTGGCATAAATGCCCATGATCTTGAAACACAGTTATAGCACGGTATGAAATGTATTATGAACATATAGGAGATATATCAAATAATACACTTTATTATTTGCCTCTAGGGCATAACTCCTTCACTCTCCCACTTGCACTAGAGTATAAACAAAACTAGTTTACAATAGGCAGGAACCTAACACCAATGGAATCTCGGTGTTGTTCGTGCTTTTCCTGATGGAGAGCTTTAGTCAAAGGATCTGCAACATTCAGTTCTGTATCTACTTTGCAAATCTTGACTTCACCTTCGTCAACGTTCTGCCGGATGACGTGAAATCTTAGCTTGATGTGTTTGGCTGTGGAATGAGTTCTTGGTTCCCTTGTGTTTGCAATAGCACCCGTGTTATCACAATAGACTGTCACGGGGTCTTGCGCATTGGGAAAAACTCCCAGTTCGATGACGAAATTCCTCAGCCAAACAGCTTCATTTGTTGCATCAGCCGCAACAATGTATTTAGACTCCATTGAAGATTGTGCCACCACCGGCTGCTTCTTGCTCTTCCAGCTTACCGCCCCACCATTCACCAGGAACACAAATCATGTTTGAGACTTTGAGTCATCATGATCTGAGTTCCAGCTCGCATCCATGTAACCCGTTACGTTTAGAGATTCATCACTTCCTCCATAGATTAGGAACATATCCTTTGTTCTTTTCAGATACTTCAGGATATTCTTGACAACTGTCTAGTGATCCGGTCCTGGATTACTTTGGTATCGGCTCGTCAAACTAAGAGCCAATGCCACATCAGGTCGAGTACTTAACATTGCATACATGATAGACCCTATGGCTGAGGCATAGGGTGTGAAAGCCATCTTCTTTCTATCATTGTCCGCTACAGGACATCGAGTCATACTCAATTTGCAATTCTTCATCATGGGTGTAAAACCCTTTTTGGTGTTTTCCATTTTGAACCTCTTCAAAATCTTTTCTATGTAAGTACTCTGACTCAATGCTATTAGGTGCCTTGATCTATCTCTATAGATCTTGATCCCTAATATATATGCAGCTTCACCTAGATCCTTCATGGAAAATTGGTTGCCCAAATATGCTTTCATGCTTTTCATAAGATCCACATCGTTTCCCATGAGTAATATGTCATCCACATATACTACTAAGAAAACAACTGAGCTCCCACTCGCTTTCTTGTAAACACAGAACTCTTGTTGGTTTTGGACAAATCCAAAACTCTTGATCACTTGATCAAAACGTTGGTTCCAGCTCCGAGATGCTTGCTTCAATCCATAAATGGACCGTTGAAGCTTGCATACCTTTCCAGCATCCTTAGGATTAACAAAACCTTCTGGTTGCATCATATACAACTCTTCATCAATGTGACCATTGAGGAATGCGGTCTTGACATCTATCTGCCAAATTTCATAGTCGAAATGTGCAGCAATTGCTATTAAAATCCTGACAGCCTTAAGCATCACTACGGGAGAGTAAGTCTCATCGTAGTCAACTCCTTGAATTTGTCGAAACCCCTTTGCGACAAGTCGAGCTTTGTGAATGGTCACGTTACCATTCACATCTGTCTTCTTCTTAAAGATCCATTTATTTTCCATGGCCTTGCGGCCTTCTGGAAGATCCACCAAGGTCCAAACTTGGTTTTCATACATGGATCCTATTTTGGATTTCATGGCTTCTAGACATTTCTCGGAGTCAGCACTATCCATAGCTTCTTTGTAGTTTGTAGGTTCTTCCTGTTCATCTACGATGACCGACATCACAAGGCTGATGTACCAATCAGGAGTGGCATGAACCCTTGTAGACCTGCGAACCTCAGGAGTCTCGACGTCATTGTTTTGATCATCATCAATGGGCTCTTCCTCCATATTAGAGAGCGGTTTCGGAACAGCTTCCGTTGCGCTACTCGGAATTTGAAGAGAAGGGTCAACAATTTCATCTAACTCAATTTTGCTTCCACTCACTCCTTTCGCAAGAAACTCTTTTTCGAGAAAAGTGCCGGTTTTTGCGACAAATGTTTTGCCCTCGCCTTGGTTGTAGAAAGTATATCCAATGGTTTCCCTTGGATATACTACAAAGATGCATTTTTCCGATTTGGGTTCGAGTTTGTCAGGTTGTAGTTTCTTGACGTAAACCTCACATCCCCAAACTTTCAGAAATGACAACATTGGCTTCTTGCCATGCCATATCTCATATGGGGTTGTCTCCACGGATTTGGATGGTGCTCGGTTTAAAATAAAAGCAGCGGTTTCTAACGCGTATCCCCAAAAAGACACAGACAAATCAGTTAAAGACATCATGGACCGTACACTATCCAATAGGGTTCGGTTATGATGTTCCGACACACCATTACGCTGTGGTGTTCCGGCTGGCGTAAGCTATGGGATAATCCCACAGTCCTTCAAGTGCATGTTAAACTCATAACTCAAATACCCGCCTCCTCGATCTGATCGAAGGTGCTTCATTTTCTTGTTAAGTTGATTCTCTACCTCTTTCTGAAATTCCTTGAATTTTTCAAAGGTTTCAGACTTGTGCTTCATCACGTAGATATATCCATATCTGCTTAAGTCGTCAGTAAAGGTAACAAAGTAACGATAACCATTTCGTGTTGAGAGACTCATTGGTCCACATACATCCGTATGTATGATCCCAAGTAGGTCTACAACTCTCTCCACTATCCCGAAGAATGGTGTCCTAGTCATCTTGCCCATTAGGCATGGCTCACATGTATCAAGGGATTCGAAATCCAATGATCCAAGAAGCCCTTCTGAATGAAGCTTCTTCATGCACTTTATGCCAATGTGACCAAGACGGCAATGCCACATGAACATGGAATTATCGTCACTGTGCTTACAACGTTTAGCGTCAACACTATGGATGTGTGTATCACAATCAAGATCAAGTAAGAATAAACCATCACACATAGGAGCATGAACATACAAAACATCATTCATATAAATTGAACAACCATTTGTTCCTGATTTAAACGAATAACAGTCTTGCAACAAGCAAGACCTACTCACAATATTCATACTCAATGTGGGTACATAGTAGCATTTATTCAAAACCAATAATAATACTGACGGTAGATGGAGATACAGGGTGTCGATGGCCATCACTTCGACTCTCGAACCATTGCCGACGCGCATCATCACCTCGTCCTTCCTCAGGCACCTCCTACTCTGCAGATCCTGCTAAGAGTTACAAATGTGAGCAACAGAACCGATATAAAATACCCAGGTGTTACTCCTGGCGCTCGTAAGGAATACATCAATAACATGTATATCATATATACCTTTATCCGGGGTGGCTATCTTGCCAGCTCGCTTGTCTTAAAGGTACTTGGGGCAGTTGCGTTTCCAGTGCCCATCCCCTTTGCAGTAGAAGCACGAAGTGCCGGGTTTAGGGCCAGACTTGGTAGTCTTTGAGGTGATGGGAACAAACCTGCCATCCCTCTTAGACTTCTTACCCTTGCCTTTCCCTTTTTGCCCCGGTTTCTTAAAGTTGGTGGTCTTGTTGACCATCAACACCGTGTGCTCCTTCTTGATTTCAACCTCAGCAGTTTTGAGCATGGCGAACACCTTAGCAAGGGTCTTAGTCATCCCTTGCATGTTGTAGTTCATCACAAAGCTCTTATAGCTAGGGGGAAGCGAGTGCAGCACCCTATCTATAGCGAGCTCCTCCGAGATTTTGCAATCCAGGGCGTTTAAGCGCTTAACGTAGCCAGACATTTTGACCACGTGCTCACTAATACTACTGTGCTCTTCCATTTTAGCAGAGAAGAAGAGCTCGGAAGCATCATACCTCTCTGCACGAGCCTGTGGAGCAAAGACGGCCTTGAGATCCTCAATGATCTCAAAGGCATTCATCTTCTCAAAACGCTTTTGAAGCTCCGGCTCCATGGCATAGAGCATTCCACTCTAGATGAGGGAGAAATCGTCCGCCTTGGACAGCCAGACATTCTTTTCGTCCTGGGAGGCAGAATCTGCAGGCTTAGCCGGAAGCTCAGAGCCTCGATGACATAAGTCAACTTGTAGGGGACTAGGAGGATCCTAAGATTGCGGAACCATATGGTGAAGTTGGTTCCATCAGTTTTCAGCTTGTCCTTCTCGAGGAAAGTTCTAAGGTTGAAGGTGGGTGGGCGAGACATCTACAAAGGATTTGCAAAGTGTTTAGACTATGTTCATAATAATGAGTTCAAGTAGTATTTAAAGGAACTCCCACTTAAATGGACATCCCTCTACTCGTTTAGTGATCACACGATCCCAATCCCCTGCACCTCCCCTGATCGGCACGGCCATCAGTGCAGTATAAAAGGTGGACATTCCCTAATGTCGATCACATCAACCATGTGATTCATGCTCGACCTTTCGGTCTCTTGTATTCTCAGGCCATGTCTGCACATGCTAGGCTCGCCAGTTCTAACTTGTGCGTATTCGCAGTGCAACATGGCTTGCACCCACTGTATGCGAACGTAGATATGTCTAACCCCTACTCACTGCAGGGCGCCTCATACCGAAGAACTTTCTTGGTGGTGCACACACAAGGGGAATACGATAACTGGAATACTACGAGGGATTATCTTATTATGCTACCGTCTAGTAAGTATACTAGCACAATAAGTAATACTTCAAAAGTAAAGTGTTATGACATGGTTATTTCTTTATGATCATCATCAACAGCCTTAAAGTTTCACAAACTTGTCATTGCCATGTTATAATACTTGCCCTTATGCAATAATGAAGATAGACGCTTCTATATTAACTATTGCAAGTTTTACGCGGCTTTAGGGCTTTCGCAGTAGAACCCCTTCCCACCTACGAACATCGAGCCACAACATGGATTCAATGATTGCCATTCTTCTTCCCTTTTCAGGGCCCTCTAGTGTCAATGCCATATCAACTACTGTAGAGAGACAGACACCCCCTAAGCCACTTTGATTTGTGGACCAGTCTCGTGAATCACCACGTGAGGTCGGTTGGGGGCCGCTTCATCAAACAGTGTTGCGATATGAACAATAACATTAAAGAGGTTAGCAACTAGAGAATCAATGCCCACATATTTCTACGTGTTCTATCTGTATGACATGTCTACCCATAGACCCGCTCTGATACTACTAAAGGGTTCCGTAGCAGAAAACAAAAAAATTCTATCTACCCGAACACTAATACCAGGAGCTATACTATGTAGACATAAGTAACGGAGAAGGAATACAATATTCATACCTTTGTAGATAGAGGCATGACTTATGCAGGAAGGCGTATATTGATGAATACGAGCAACACCCCAAGTGTGGTGCTTCCGAAGTTCGTCACACGTCCGGTGTAGGAGACGTCAACCGGACTCCGATCCAGCCGAGCAGCAGAAGAAGTAGATGCCAGATCACAGATCACACGACGGTAGTGTGAAGGTGGAGAACTCACCCACGAGGTCCTCCCTAATATTACAGAGAAGTCCTCAGTGGAAGAGAGAGAATGAGAGGGAATGGGGTGATTCTAAAGGGGGAGGGGAGACCCCTATATATAGTGGGAGGGGGGTACACCACCCAGGGGCCAGGCAGTGTGGGACTAAACCCCACACCCGCCGGCCACCTAGGAGCAGCCGCCGGCCCTAGGTGGGCCCCATTGGGATGGCCCACCAAGCCCAGGCCGGCTGGCCCCCACTCCCTAGGTGCCTTGCCCTATTGGGCCTCCCTTCGGGTGAGGCCCATTAGCAATATGGAGCCTTTAAAAATAAAATAAAATATATATTTCATATTAATTCTCCAATTAACATACAAATACACATATTATATTATTTCTTCACTCCGGGACACCTTTCGGACCCCTTCCGATATCCATCGGATGTTACCGAAACTATTCCGGTTTCTCTCTCTCTATTTGTCATACATACCTCATCTACCCTAAGCGTCCCTACCCTTAAGCGTGAAATCCTTCGGTTCGGAAACACTCCGGACATGATTGAGACCACTCTCACATCAATGATCAACAGAGGGACCTGGATGGCCATGTGACCCCCGTGCGTTTCATGAATAGAATCGCTCGAACCGTGAGATAGTCGTTCCCCATTCCCTTTGTCATTCGATACCTAATTCATTCGAGACTTGATCTTCGGTATCTACATACCTTAGTTCAATCTTGCTACCGATGAACTTGTTTTCTCGTTCTCATGTCGTTGCATTCCGCGACCTAGTCACATGCTTGCAAGCTTCATTAATGCAACGCCACCGAGATGGCCACATGTATCTGTCCGTTACATGGACTAGACAAATCCTGGTCTTGATATGTACTCCTCAACACATCCCTTCGGAAAACCTGAGTGGCATCTTTTTTGATCACCCTTTTACGAGATGATTCTTGATAACCATCAAAGCTTCTTCCGGAAATGGTGATTTGCATTACCTCACAGTCAAAGGATCAGGTTGCGAGGTTCTCTGTGTTTTATCATCAATGGTGAACTTTGTAACTAGATCTCATTAAGATATAACAGTCGGATGTTTGTCTATCATGTTATTCGACTAATAACATGACCTCATTGTCAGTTGGCATAAATGCCCATGATCTTGAAACACAGTTATAGCACGGTATGAAACGTATTATGAACATATAGGAGATATATCAAATAATACACTTTATTATTTGCCTCTAGGGCATAACTCCTTCACTCTCCCACTTGCACTAGAGTATAAACAAAACTAGTTTACAATAGGCAGGAACCTAACACCAATGGAATCTCGGTGTTGTTCGTGCTTTTCCTGATGGAGAGCTTTAGTAAAAGGATCTGCAACATTCAGTTCCGTATCTACTTTGCAAATCTTGACTTCACCTTCGTCAACGTTCTACCGGATGACGTGAAATCTTAGCTTGATGTGTTTGGCTGTGGAATGAGTTCTTGGTTCCCTTGCGTTTGCAATATCACCAGTGTTATCACAATAGACCGTCACGGGGTGGAGCCACTCACGACATAGTGTCAACACTCACGACATAATGTCGACACTCTTGTTGATAGTCCCGGGTGGAGCCACTAACCGGGACTAAAGATATTTCCTGCTATTTCCCACCGCTTTCCGCTATGCTTTCCCGCCCTTTCCCTCTAACTGGGCCTTTTAGTCCCAGTTGGAGCCACTAACCGGGACTAAAGATATTTCCCGCCATTTCCCACCGCTTTCCGCTATGCTTTCCCGCCCTTTTCCTCTAACCGGTTCTTTTAGTCCCAGTTGGAGCCACTAACCGGGACTAAAGATATTTCATGCCATTTTCCATTGCTTCCCGCCCTTTCCCTCTATATCTAGTCCGACTGCGCCATGGCTATCCACACATCCACACGTTCCTCTCTCAACAATGGACACCGCATACTGGGCCATTCTCACACTCGAAGAGACTAAGGCGCTGTGGGCCTCCAGCTACCCATGCCCGTCGGGCTACCAGGTGCCCGCTGACTGGATGCTGAGCATTGGAGGAGTTCATGTCCCTCTTGTGCCTCAATGTTCTGCACGCCAGGCGGCCATCACGAACCACTTCTACCTCGAGCTCACGACGGAGCAGCGGATGGATCCCTATTGGGATCCCGACAACTACGACACCTGGAATGCCTTCTTCGCTAACCGACAAGAAAGGGAACTCGCCATGTATGAGGGAGACGGCCCGCCCCCGGTGATCCACAACGAAGCCGGCCGCTGCCTCTGGTGGGTGAACCGGACTATCATCGGCGTGATGCGCTACATCACCTAGGGAGATCATCCTCACCTGCGGTGCCCGCACTTTGACCCCCCATAGAGCCACAAGAAGGGTGGGGATGGTGAAGGTCGCGGGCTACGCGGCGTCGTCATCCAGGAGCCCCCTCCCTCGCTCGTCGTGAATCCGAGGCTAGAGTGGCAGGTACCCCTAGAATATGCCATGGCTGGGCTTATGATCCAGCCGTGTGCGCCTAGCGACGACGACGACGATGATGACAAAGACGAAGATGACCCTGAAGTTGTGTACTATAGGGCTAGATATGAGTATGACTAAAGGGGGCTTTTAGACCCGATTCCTTAGTCCCAGTTTTTAAATAATATTAAATGTCTTGAGTGTTAGTCCCGGTTTGTGGCTGGACCGGCGGGACTAAAGGCGGGCCACTTTTAGTCCTGATTCCCGAACTATATATGAAGATACTATTATATTCTAACTAATTTCACATATTAGGGAGCGCCTCTATGGCCAGCTTCAGAGAGATGCCTGAGGACTGGATCCTCCGGCATCTCCCTAAAGCTGGCCGTAGTGTTGTCCCTGCTCTAGCACACCATCTTGTAGTTCATAACTTCTCTAGCTAGATCAATATGATCGGGAGCTAACTAATTTCACATATTAGGGAGTGCCTCTATGGTCAGCTTCAGAGAGATGCCTGCAGACTGGATCCTTAGGCATCTCCTTGAAGTAGGTCGTAGTGTTGTCCCTACTCTCGCATGCCATCATGTTTCACATATTAGGGAGTACATCTATGGCCAACTTGTTGGAGATGCCGGAGGAATGGGCTCCAGCGGCATCTCCCTCAAGTTGGCCGTAGTGTTGTCTCTGCTCTCGCACACCATATTGTTTGCAGTTGATTACTTCACAAGGATGCCTATTTATAGATTAAGCATCACAACGTAGTGTCGACACTCACGACATAATGTCGACACTCACCCCTGTCATAGTGTTGCCACGCACCGAAATAGTGTTGCCACTCACTGGAATAGTGCTACCACTTACAAAATAGTGTCAACACTCACGTTTAGTCCTGGATGGTGTCTCCAACCGGGACTACAGGTTCATCTTTAGTCCCGGTTGGAGACACCCACCGACACTAAACATGCTCGTGCCGGCCCCAGCCTTCCGCAACCCCTTAAATCCTGGTTGGTGTCTCCAACCGGGACTAAAGATGAAAAGATTGCCTTGGAACTATTCAGAATGCTCGGGAACAATACAGTACATAAATGTTTTCTTCTATGTTTTCAGAGCACAGTTACATAAATTTTTTAATACATTATATTATACATCATTTCTTCACGTGTTCCCCTTTCTGATTGCGTCGTAACCATGGAGCATCTTCTTTAACTAACAGGGTTGTTGGATCAGTGTTCACTACAAAGGGCGGAATTTCATGAAACTTATCACAATCTTCTGATATGTCTATCTTGTCCTTCACTCCCACGATGTTTCTTTTCCCTGAAAGAACTATGTGGCGCTTTGGCTCATCGTCTGATGTATTATCTTGCTTATTTTTTTACTTTTCTTGGTTTGGTAGACATGTCCTTCACATAGAAATCCTGAGCCACATCATTGGCTAGGACGAATGGTTCGTCTAAGTACGCAAGATTGTTGAGATCCACTGTTATCATTCCGTACTGCTCGTCTACCTTTACCCTGCCTCCTGTTAACTTTATCCATTTGCACCGAAACAAGGGGACCTTAAAAGTAGGTCCATAGTCAAGTTCCCATATCTCCTCTATGTAACCATAATATGTGGTCTTGGACCCATTGTCGTTTGTTGCATCAAACCGGACACCATTGTTTTGGTTGGTGCTCTTTTTATCTTCGGTGATCGTGTAAAATGTATTCCCATTCATCTCGTACCCTTGGAAAGTCGATATAGTCGAAGATGGTGACCTGGACAACAAGTACAACTCATCTCCAAGAGTGTTATCCTTTATGAGATGTTGCAACCAATCCCCAAAAGTCTTTATGTGTTCATCTCTAATCCAGTCGTAAAATTTGCTTGTGTTCCTTGATATACGGAGCCGCCAAGATAGAATTCTGTAGAACTGTGTAATGTGCTTTAGTGTAAGAATTTCTGACCCTACATATTATTGATTTCCTTCCTAGAGTGCCTTTTCCACTCAGTCTTCCCTCATGCCGCGATTGAGGAAGACCAATCGCCTTAAGGTTAGGAACAAAGTCAACACAAAACTCAATGACCTCCCCTGTTCCATAGCCCTTGGAGATGCTTCCTTAAGGCCTAGCACGGTTACGCACATATTTATTTAAGACTCCCATGAACCTCTCAAAGGGGAACATATTGTGTAGAAATACAGGACCGAGAATGGAAATCTCTTCGACTAGGTGAACCAGGAGGTGCGTCATAATATTGAAGAAGGATGGTGGGAACACCAACTTGAAACTGACAAGACATTGGACCACATCATTTTGTATTCGTGGTAGATCTTCAGGATTGATTATCTTTTGAGAGATTGCATTGAGAAATGCACATAGCTTCACAATGGGTACTCGAACATAATATGGTGGAAGCCCCCTCAATGCAATCAGAAGAAATTGCGTCTAATCACATGGCAGTCATGAGACTTTAGGTTTTGGAACTTTTTCTCTGCCACCTTTATTATTTCCTTTATATTCGACGCGAAGCCATACGGGACCTTGATAGTGCTCAGGCATTCAAAAAAGATTTCCCTCTCTTGTTTGGTAAGAGCGTAGCTGGCATGACCTAAAAACCATTCTGGATGCAAGCCTTTTGGATCTTTCATATGTTGTTGGTCCTTACGTGCTTCCGGTGTATCTTTTATCTTCCCATACACGCCCAAGAAGCCTAGCAGGTTCACGCAAAGATTCTTCGTCACATGCATCATGTCGATTGCAGAGCGGACCTCTAGGAATTTCCAATATGGTAGCTCCCAAAATATAGATTTTTTCTTCCACATGGCTGCGTGTCCGTCAGCGTCCTTCGGAACAGATTGTCCGCCCTGACCCTTTCCAAAGATTACTATTTGATCCAAGTCCTTGACCATATCAAATACATCAGCACCAGTACGTTCCTTAGGCTTCGGCTGGTCACATGCCTGACCATTGAAATTCTTGCCACTATTTCTTAAGGGATGATTGGGCGAAAGAAATCAACGATGCCCCGTGTAAACATTCTTCTTACAATGTTGCAAATATATACTTTTAGTCTCATCTAAACAGTGTGTGCATGCATTGTATCCCTTGTTTGTCTGTCCTGAAAGGTTACTAAGAGCAGACCAGTCATTGATTGTTACAAAAAGCAACGCTCGGAGGTCAAATTCTTCCTGCTTGTGCTCATCCCACACATGTATGCCGGGTTCATGCCACAAATGTAAAAGTTCTTTAACTAATGGCCTTAGGTACACATCAATGTCATTGCCGGGTTGCTTCGGGCCTTGGATCAACACTAGTATCATAATGAACTTCCGCTTCATGCACAACCAAGGAGGAAGGTTATAGATACATAGAGTTACGGGCCAGGTGCTGTGACTGTAGCTCTGCTCCCTAAAAGGATTCATGTCATCTGTACTTAGACCAAACCTTAAACTCCTTGCGTCATCTGCAAAGTCCGGGTACTTTCTATCGATTTTTCTCCACTTCGACCCATCAGCGGGGTGTCTCAACATCCCGTCTGACTTACATTCCTCTTTGTGCCATCACAACAACTTGGCGTGCTCTTTGTTTCTGAACAGACGTTTCAACCGTGGTATTATAGGAGCATACCACATCACCTTGGCAGGAACCCTCTTCCGGGGGGCTCGCCCTCAACATCACTAGAGTCATCTCGTCTGATCTTATACCGCAATGCAGTGCATACCGGGCATGCATCCAAATTCTCGTACTCCTCACCGCGGTAGAGGATGCAGTCATTAGGGCATGCATGTATCTTCTGAACCTCTAAACCTAGAGGGCAGACAACCTTTTTTGCTTTGTACGTACTGGTGGGCAATATATTATCCTTTGGAAGCATATTCTTCATTATTTTCAGCAACTTTTCAAATGAGGAGTCAGGTATACCACACTCTGCCTTCCATCTCAGCAATTCCAGTGTTCTACCCAGCTTTTTCAGACCATTTTCGCAATTTGGGTACAACAACTTTTTGTGATCCTCTAACATGTGACTGAACTTCTCCCTCTCTTTTTCAGTTTCGCAGTCTCTCCGTGCATCGGCAATGGTGTGACCAAGATCATCAGTGGGCTCATCATCATGTGCCTCTTCTTCAGCCTCCCATTCAGCTTCCCCTATGGAAGTATCACCGTACTCAGGAAAACCATGATAGATCTCATCATCCTCTTCTTCTTCATTGTCTTCCATTATAACCCCTATCTCTCCGTGCTTGGTCCAACAATTATAACTGGGCATGAAACCGGACTTTAACAGGTGGCTGTGGAGGGTTTTTGAGTCAGAGTATTTCTTCTGATTCCTACATCCACTATATGGACAGAATACAAAACCATTCCACTTGTTCGCATCAGCCACACGGATGAATTCATGCACGCCATTAATGAACTCGCCAGAGCGTCGGTCAGTACCGTACATCCATTCCCGGACCATCTGCATTATTGTAAAAGTATATCAAAAACCATTACACAACATCATGAACAGAGATTAATGATCAATTTAATACAAGTTATAATGTGAGCTTCTAGAGCATTAAATTTGAATTTTGAAAAATTTACATGCACCAAGTTTTGAATTGGAGAAAACAATTACCATGAAAAATGTGGAGTTTTTAATTATTGTTCTAGCAGTGAAATCCTTATTCCATTTTAAGCTCTGAAACTCTAAAATTACACATTTCAATTTTCTATAACTGTGTGCCTAATCAAAATTTGCCTAAAATTAATATGAAAATCCTCTACTTCTGAGCATGCAAATCCATCTATACTTCTATCGCATTGAGCTAAAGTAACAATAAGAGATGAAAGGATGAAGTTCCTAACCTTTTAGAACCTTGGATTTAGGGGTTGCAACCAAATCTTGAGAAAAAAAGGGCATGAACTCGGTTGCTTGGGAGGGAAAATGGCCATGGCTAGGGCATGGACGAAACTGTATTATATAGGGGGACCTTTTTAGTCATGGGTCGTGACACGGGTCGGGACTAATTGTCCCCATAAAGTGCAGCAGTCCGGCTCGAGGTCTCTTGTCCCGGGCCGTGTTACGGTCCGAGACTAGAGACCCGGGATGGCCCGGGACTAGCGCTTCCCCGCGCTATTAGCCGTTGGACACGCTACGAACCCGGACTGGTGCTGTCACTAGTCTCGGCCCGTAACAAATCGGGACTGGTGCCTGGTTCAGCGATGAACCGAAGCCCTTTTTTCTACTAGTGATTGTACCACATCATGTCTCCCCTTAGCAATATTATTTTCTGCTAAAATTAATGCTAGCATGGCAAAAGAGATAATGCATTGTAGAATTTATATCTATTGCATTGTCTAGATGATGTGGAATGTTAAGAGAAGAGTACACATGGCGCCCTTCAGACAGAGGGCACATTGATCATGCAATGAAATGTTTATGTGAGCATGTGAAGATAATATAATACTCCCATGTTCCTTTACGTAGTATCTATAGTTTATGGTACAGAAATTAAAGAGCAAACGTGGAGGTAAAATTGCACTAGGATTGCCCAGGTTAATTTACGTGATAAAATAGTGTTTGCATTAGGTAAGGGAAATCCATACAAAAAGTGTCCATTCGAGTGTTGCAACACAATATACCTAACATTTTGGATTTTCATGAAAAAACTATAAGAACTATACAAAGAAACAGAGGGAGTATGATTTAATCCCTCTCTCTTTATATGGAAATAATGATTCTGTCTGATTATTTCCATCCTTTTTGGGTCCAGAATTTATGTCTTTACTGTGGATAAAAGTTGGAGTGGTCCTGCTCTAGTTGATGCTCAAAAGAAGACTGGTCCCTAGCCTAAACTAGCCTCCTAGATTTCGATGTTGAAAGGTTTGTAAAGGTACGCGCGGTAGTGTATCCGGTCCAAAACTCGGAAATCCCAATTTGCAAGCAATCTAACAATATATTTCAAAAGTTCTGCACTCGCCATGCTTCAGCCTTAAGGTGCTGGCGAATGACAGCATTAGTTCACAAACTTGTTCTTGCAAACTTTCCGACTTCTAGTTGATCTTACACTCACCGGACTACTAGTAGCAGCTGGCATGCTAGGCTAGCTGCTAACCCATACGGGCACTACTTATGTCAATGTCTCGCTTCTTGCAACTGCGCAGGTTAGTGTTAGGTCAAGCGTATTTTATCTTACCATTTCATGCAAAATATTATGTCGTGCTTCGCCGTGTCGCCCTATATATATCTCGATGTCACTTAGCCTTTTTACAACGTAGTGTATCTTAGCACGTTACTATACGGGTTATAAATACCTAAGAGACAACACCTTCAATGCATTATATAATATCTTAGAGGTTGTATTTTAATTTAATGTTTTGCTCTCATTTATGTATTTTTTCGCGAAATTTCACCAATCTATTAAAAATCATCAATAGCAGTAAAAAATGCGTAAAAGTAATAAAAATTACAAATAGGTCAATAGACCACTTAGCGATGACTACAAACACTAGCACGAGCCGAAGGCGCGCCGCCGTCCTCGCCCCTCCATCACCGGAGCCGAGTAAAGTTTGTCGTAGTAGAGCTTGTTCTAGTTGACAGACGAAAAATCGTCGTGCTTAGGCCACAATGGGCCAGCGCACCAGAGCAGCAACCATCGTCAATGATGACAACCGTAGATCGGAAGAGACTGACCTAAAATCACACCAACGAAGACGAAAACGGACCGGATCCCAGGAGATTCGCCGGGCAAACGACTCCCACGCGCCCTCCTTCGGTGCTAGAAACACCACCGGAGCGAGGATAGAGCGGGAATGACCTTATTCTGACTTCAGGACATAGTCATCGCCTCAACATCCCGAAGAAGACACTAAAAACTGACTAAACAAAGATCAGAAAACCTCCCGCCGGCGAGAGGTCGTGGTCCGCCACACCTCCAAGGCCCTAGGGCCACCGGAGGCGGAGCGGACCAGCAACGTCGCCGGCGAGGGGACGGAACCCTAGATAGGTTTTAGGTAGCTCTTTTCCATGGCGGCGGCTCCGTACCGGTTTCTCATTCATGTAGTGACTGGGCTATCAACTCTTTTTGCCGATGATTACGTGCAAGAGGTGTATCTTAGCTAAGCTATAGCAACTCTCTCTCCCTTAATTGACACCCATTGTGAAGGGCTTTAGAGACACGACGAGCAGGTGTACTACGTTGTCGGTCGCTATACGTATGTACACTCAGGTTTATACATGGCATTTATACATGCCCACTTAGCGCGCTTAGCCTATCATCAGACGGCCGATGGCCAGGTCAGCGCGGCCGCTACGTACGTACGGGTGGGTGGAGCCGTGGAGGGGAGACAGTGAAGCTAGTGAGGCGGGCGGAGCAGCACAGCTAGCTAGCACGCACAGAGCCATGGTGGTAAAAGGACAGAGACACACGACAGTGACGCTGCTGTTCGATGGATCCCATCATTTATTCATGAGACGGCAGCGTAAATACCCACCACAAGCTTCACTGCCGGTCGGCTTCCACATCCCAATTCTCTACCTCGCTCTCGCTATAGCTACCTCGATCCCCCCACTGCCGCTCTCTACCTGACAGCTCGCTACCTAGCTAGGGTTCGCTTAGGAAGCTGACCGCGAGCTGACTGGCCGGACAATCCCAGCGCGCGAGCTCCACGGCGGCGGGATCTGCTTGCTCGCCGGCCGGGAGAGCTAGCTAGGGAATTGGACGAAGGTGGTTAATTGTTTGAATCATCAGCCTCAGCCTAGCTTGGTGAGTGTCCCTCCTTAATTCCGCTGATGGCTGTGTGCTGTGCGCGCGCGTGCATATATACATATGTGGTTGTTTGATTTGTTGAATCTTGATGGTTATTCTATATGGATTTGGAGATCACCAAGGTACTGTGATAGGATTTTGGGGAGTTTTTAATCTTGGAACTTTTTCGTTCGTGGTCCTTGATTAGGATTTCATGCGGCGGATCTGAGCTAGATTTGTTAATTCATCTCACTTTGTATTACAAATTCTTTTGAATTGTCGAGTCCCTCATGGAATTCTTTTTCTTTCCCCGCCCGCGAAGGGTTCTTGTATCAAACCTAAAGTTGCACCCCGGATCCCCAGCGATGACCCTTTTCTCTGTAATTAAGTTTGGTTAGGAATTTCCCAGCAGTTGATCGAACCAATTATCATAATATCCATACAGAAGGCTTCTATCTTCAGATGATTTCCTCTGTTGTCGAGTAATGTAATTTCCGAAGAGCAACAATAAACACTCCAACTAGCTAGTGCTTTAAGTAGGGGTGCCTGGCCTGACCAACAGGATTATCATCAAAAGCTAGCCAGCCCAGCACTCAATACAAACCCCTCCTCCTGTCCCTCATTTCAGAGGAGTTTCAGTCTTCAGAGCGGCGCGTAACAGTGAGAGAGCTTGTTACTTACACCAGCTACTTGCACGACCAAATTCATAACTCTTGGCTGCAAAACAATCAAAGATGGCGGGCCGGGCTGCCACCCCGTTCATATATTCAACTTCGGAATCATTCTATTGGGCAACGCATGCAACTCGTGCCGCAGCTGGTGCTGCACATCCACAGCGTCCATGGCCGCGCGCTGCTGCTGTTCCATCTCTCCTGCAGCAGTTGCACGCAGCGAATAAAGCTGCTGCCCCCGTCCTCCCCACTCCCCAATCCAACAGTGGCGCACGTTAGTCCGTACACCCTGCGCGCCGCTCGGGCACAGTGGCGCTTGATTGGTGCCCGGCCGGCGATGCCATATAATCTGTCTGCTAGCTGCATGCATGCATGCGATGTTAATTAACGGATCGAGCTAACAATGTGGTAGTATATATGCCAGGCGATCGAAGCTAGGGGACCTACGTTCCATCGACGATGCGCGCCGTCGCCGAGACCACTTGAGATGATGAGCGGCAGTAGCCAGCAGCAGCAGTCGACGGCGGAGGAGCAGCAGGAGCTAGCGCGGAAGCACGCGGCCGCGGTGGCGACGTCGCGGCAATGGTCGTCCCAGACGGAGTCGCGGATCGTGCGCGTGTCCCGGGTCTTTGGCGGCAAGGACCGCCACAGCAAGGTGAAGACTGTCAAGGGCCTCCGCGACCGGCGGGTGCGGCTGTCTGTGCCCACGGCGATCCAGCTCTACGACCTGCAGGACCGCCTGGGCCTTAACCAGCCCAGCAAGGTCGTCGACTGGCTGCTCAACGCCGCCCGCCACGAGATCGACAAGCTGCCGCCGCTCCAGTTCCCGCCGCACCAGGTCGACCTCATGGACCACATGATGACCTCCTCCTCCATGCCGCTCATGCCACACGTCGACGACAAGTTCTGCCACTTCGCCGCGGCCGCCGGCGAAGGCGTCAAGGCCGGGGCCGACGAGATGGCGAGGTTCGGATACCACCGCTTCATGGGGCTCAACAGCAACTCACTGGGACTTGTCAACGGGGGGATGCCATACAACTTCACCGGCGCCGAGTCATGGAATAACAGCAGTGTGCAAGAGAGTGGCGGCGGCGCCGGCTCGCCGCAGGCCGTCTCGATCGCTGCCGCGGCGCACCATTCAACGTTCCCGTCGTTACTCTCCTTGGCTCCGAGGTCGCATCAGCTGGTGTACTATTCGTCGGAGGCCGATCAGTTCCCAGTAAATGACCTGGGCTCCCAAAGCTTGTCCTTGAACTCGGCGAGAGCTTTCCACGATCAGACAGAAAGCTAGCTGCACTTGGCTCGAATGCTAGATCGATATCCTACAGATCGAAGAAGGTGCAGGTGCTCATCAATGGCTGGTATAGTTTGCAGCTCTTCCATACACAAGAGTAGGACCTAATAATGCTCTCCCGAGGCCCAAGGTAGGTACTAGTGTCTGCATTGGTTTTTCAAGTATGCTCGTTTCCATGGGACAAGCTTATAATTGCTGGTTCAGAAAATGATTTATGCTTGAAAAATGCTTAATTTGGCTTTGAAAGTAGAGCAATGCTAGATGGGCTTGATGCGTGTGTGCAAAACGAATTCATTACTTCTTTATTTATACATGGAAGTAATTGCTGCAACAGCTTTTTGTGTAATAATATTTTGAAAATTTCTGAACAATAATGGTGTAGCCTTTATTTGTTTGATGCAATAATGCGTGTCTGGGTATTTAGTCGAGTATTTTCCTCAAGTTCCCTTTTCATTCTCTTTTCATGTTACGTGTGAGTATATTATACTACATATGAATCCTTGGGAAATTTATAGTGTATATGGATTTTCCTTTGTGTAAGGTACAAAAATGCATGCTCCAAATTTTTTAAGGGTAAACACAAGGGGCCTCAGATGCAATTTAGATCACAAGCTCAGTCGGCAACATTATTTTAAAATCTCAAAAAGTTATCAATTTTGTTTAGCATGCGCATATAGATGTAAAATATATGAATACAAAATTGCATCAAAACGTCCTTTTAATTTGTGGGCTACATAAAAGTTGAAATACATGAATAAACAATGGATCTACTATATATTTGTGGATCCACAAATTGAATTTTTGTGCACCTTACAATATCGTAGGTAACATTTCACAAATACTACATGTACATGTGGAAACAATTCAGATTTTTTGAAACATATAAATGTGAATTTGGTATTCAAAACAAATGAAGGGCTCCATGATGCCCGGGAGCCAAAACACTGCTCTTCACCGTTTCCCCCTATACCATACATTCTACTTAAATATTTTCAAATATTTGAAGAATATACTAGCTAAAATAACCGTGTGTATGTGCTACAATCTTAATCAGAAACAGTTTTGGACCATCTGCATTGATATGTTTGTGTCAGGTATGGTATAAGTAGACAATGAAGCTACCCAAATAACTAGAGAAAAGGGGATAGGACTATAAAACAACATAGCTAAACGAGACCTCTCTAGGCCTGCCATTCCATCTATAGGAACTCATGTTTCCTACATATATTAAATCACTTAAAAAGATAGAATAAAAGATGCAAATACTAAACACCACTAAAATGTATTCCAAACTAATTATCACAAATATACAACTAATCACTTTTCTAAATGGCAAGGTTTGGTGCTTCGTATATTTAGCATGCCCATAATCTCAATTATGGACCATAGTTATACACATAGATACTCAAAGGGGGTTAACCCAATTTTCCATGAGGCTTATATTGTCTATGAATCAACTCATGTGTAACATATATTCACCATTTGTCGTAGCTTCTCCATTAACTACAAATAAAAAATGAGATCCGAGGCTTATATTTGTTGGCCAACGGAAGTTGGTATGTATGGAATAATCCTTTGTGCAAGGGGATGTCAACACAATATTAGTAAATAGCTAGGGGTAGCACAGAGGCTCAACAACCCCATATGTAAAAACTAAACAAGGCGAGATGATTAAAACATAAACCAAGCTACATACAGATAGACAATATAGACAAAATGCATACAATACTACATCTCATTGCAATAAGAAAAAACACCAAAGTTACACAAGGTCTATTGTATTATAGCTTCTGAAACAACAATGTACACAACGTATGGTGAAAACCTAAAGCTAGCATATATGTCTAGATCATTGACCTTCTCCATCTCTACGCATCTAGGTCAAATCAAATCACTTGTACGAAGCAAAACTTTATAGGTAATATTGCAAAAATACCTAAGGTGTGACATGTCCCCAAATGATGAATCCCGCTCATTGTGTTCCCTCGTCTACCTAGTTTGACATTTATATATGAAATTTCAAGCAATAACCAATGATAGTATGATGATTGTAGCATTCATAAAGGACATCATCATGTTGATCGACTAAATAATGATACACGCAATATTTTTCAATATCTTGTTGATATGCTGCCATATCGAATCCTAGTATGGACACGTGGGTTTATAAACCATTGTCAAATGTCGTTGATGGTATTTATAGGATATGGTCCCCAATCCTAGTTTCTTCGCATGGGGTGGCCCATGACGAGGTTGAGGTATAGAGAGGGTTCCATGCAGAGATTACATGCAACTAGTAATGTAAGAATAAACTATTAATGAGTGTGCATCACTACAACATGTTCATCAAAACCTATTTATGTAGTACATAAAAAATAGTGTATAAAATACGAGAGGAACTTGGTTGCTTATTCTTGAAATACAACATGAGAAATGACTTATTAATTATGGTGCTTTTTATAGAGCCATCTGGCTAGTTTTGATAAGAATTGGGTGAGGATGGGTAGGCCGAGAGCGAGGCGACCACCCAACCATTTCCATGGGAGATTTTTTAGAGAGAATTTCCATGGGAGTTCTATTAAGGAACTCAGAACATATCAAATTTGTATAACCTAACAACATATGATTGGCCTAGCCAATGTTTGGTTCCAAACCAATACATGGGAATGGCTTATTAATCACGATGCTTTCTATAGAGCCATTTGACTAGTTTTGGTAAGAATTAGGTGAGGATGGGTAGACCAAGAGCGATGCGATGAGTCAACCATTTCCATGGAAGTTCTATTAAGAAACTCAGAAACATTCTAATTTGTATAACCTAACACCGTGCGATTGGCCTAGCCCGTGTCGGTTTCCAAACCCATACACCGACTATAACCAAATGAATTCAACTTTGTGCTTAAAAAAAAGAATTCAACTTTGTGTCATGTATCGAAACTAGAAGGACTCGACTGAACATGTTAAATTATTAGAACTATGCCCATAGATTTATTTTTTTAACAAAAGGAGTTTTTGTTAATTCGAAAGCACGCATCAAGACGATACAAACAAAGAGTTGCTATCTCCGTTCCACAATATAAGTCTTTTTAGTAATAAAAAGTTTTATATTGTGGAACGGATGTAGTACATCATCTACATAAGAAGATGCACACGGCCTAATATTAGGCATAATTGAAAAGTCAGAATCATGGTCCAAATAAATATGGTAAAGTAACCCATGAGGCTAAATTACCAGGGGCAGAGCGCTCACACACACACTCTCTCTCTCCTCTGCGTGATATCATCCCGCGTCACCCCACCACGACCACAGGGCTGAGAGGCACTGACACAGCAAATAAAACAAGGAAATGAGACACAATGAACGCATCGTAGGAGGAGACCCACACCAACGCCTGCACTGCTAGCTAACAACATGCACGCTGTAGTGTTTGTCACTTTTACAAATAGTAACATGCCTACGGCAGCCATAGATGTTCAGAAAAAGGCACGAGATCTGTGTTAGCTACCCATGCCATGCACGCGTGTATGATTTAATTACTTAGCCGTACGATCGACGCTCGAATCAGTATATGTGTGTAGCTGTACTCCAACCAGTGCACACTGTCTAGTAATTGATTACGTACTACAGTGAAATTAGTGCATGCGTCAAGACGTAGTACTCAGTATCCTGTTTATTCGACCAGGAAGGAGACAGGGTATTCATGCTCATGCAAGTCGCCATCGATCTCATCTCATGTGGCCGAGCAAATCCAGCTATCTTTTTTCCCTCTCTAACTTTGGCAAAGCTGGACGCGCCAAATATCATCCTAAAGCGACGTTTCTTTTGTTCTTCTGATATAGATATATACTCGTGAATATGTCATATATATGCTTCACTGCTAGGCCGGCTGCTTGTATGGGGAAAACATACCGGACCAGAGCTACCTAGGGAAAACATTTCCTGCCAATAAGATGCCTTCCAAGCATCTCCATCTGTCTACCATCGACATGACATGTATGTCTGCAAAGACAAAGCACATTCAGCCACGCAGACTCACATATGAACAGATCTTGGACATTTGCATTGATGGCCATGGTTACGGGCCAAGAGGGAGGGAGCCAGAGGGAGCAAAAGCATCCAGCTGCCAAGAGGGGAGTGGGGTTGATGAGTAGTAAAAGACCAGTGGGGCTGGCTGTGGCTAGCGATAGCGTGCGTAGCAGCTGGGGTTGGGCCTTTGGAGGAGGAGGGGAGCCCCCCAGGATTAAAGCGACCTGCATAGGCCTGTAGCTAGCTAGCTAGGGTTTTGCATGCATGCAGCAGATGTACCATCCATATCTTTTGCCATGGACCAATATATACCCTCTCACATGACACGAATTCAATGGTCCCCTTGACGCTACAGATGGGTGCAGTGCATATGCTGTCCGCCCTGTTCCCATTATGCTAAGCTAAGCTAAGCTAGCTACACTAGGAGGAGAGACCTTTCTCAGCTGGGACTGGGATCTTGGCATCTTGCCCTATCCCTACCCTTCCCCATAACTTAACTTGGAGTAGCAACAAGCTACTCCTATATATGCACTTTAGGTTGTCCATGCTGCAAAAGTGGTGTGCTTATGCGAGTTCCATCGACAGATCCATGATACTAGCAAGTATACTAGCAGCTATAGCTGCTACAGCTAATTGCTAGATATAGTATAGTTATGTAGTGTGCATATGGTTGCAGATATAGCAGCTAGCGGTTCATTATATATCTAAAAGTGTGTCATAGTACTTTGTTTGTAGGATGCTTTTCGTTTAGAGGGACTTCAGTAGCCAGGGGCCAGCCAGCTATACGAGTATGTGCGCATAGCGCCTGTACTATTTCCTTCATTATGCGCTGGATCATTCTTCGTTTATTTTACGTTTAATCTCTAGTAGGAGCGGTACGAGACGTCCGCATGTGGCTAGTTCTAGGCCGTTTGCTAGCGTCACAGACAACTCTATAGCTGGTAGATGCATGGCAGAACTACCTGTAGCTCTATCTAGCGACTGTAGCTCAAGGACGCACCTACGTGCGCCTAGCTCGTACTGTCATGATTTGACTGTTCAGTTAACCTAGACATACGTCGTCCTGTGAGATGTACTACGATGTATATATGTACAGATATTTGTACAGGACTGTAAGTACTGTTCTGTTATGGTGAAATAATGGTGTACAGCCGGTTGGCTCTGTTTTTACAGCTGTATGGGGAAAATAATATGTATGCACAGGACTGCAGGTGCACCCACGTACATAGCGGAATTCACTGGCAGTTAATCGGAGATAGATTTTTTTTGTTTCTCGAAAGAAGGTGAAAAAACTATCATTTCATTAATGAAGAAGAAGAAGAAAGTTTTCGGCTAAAACAGAGAACAAGGAGCAACGGGTACAACATGCTGATCTAGCACTAGTAGAGAAAAAACTAGTGGTTGCGTGGCTAAACGGCCACACCACTAATACGGCACTAGTGATAAGATTTACCGATCATGCTACCGGTAACAGATATACCGGTAGCATGTCACATGGCACGCTACCAGTATCTTCCTAGCGGCGTAAAACGGTTGTATGCCTCTAATACTTCACGGCGCAGTGGTGTGCAGCGTCCTACGTGATACTATTTAGTCGACGGAATTCTAGTTGTGGCGTCAGCAAGAAGCGTCGTCGTGATGTGTAGCATTTTTCTAGATGCCGTTCATTTTGCTAAACATTTGAAAATTATAATTCAGTCAAATACTAACCGATATATATACAAAAATATAGATTCAAACATGCAATAGCTCAAACATAGATAGAAAATACATTTTTATCATCAACAACAACTCTACATGCACAAGTAATTGGTTTATCATAGCTAAACTATTCCAAATGGTCTCGAAGACAAACTTCACGTCTAGGTTACTGCATTGGAGGATCTGGTAGTTATAATCATAGCTTATCCAACTTATAGATCATTTTCTCCCTTTTAGAAATTCTTCCACAGCTTGTTGTTGAAGGTTGGGCAGCCATCTATGTCGGTCTTGTACACAAGGACAACGATGTATAATTCACTAAGATGTACTCCAGCCACGCCCTCTGCAGGGATGTTGATGGAGGAAATCACCTTCATACGTAATTTATGTGATGTCGTGCCCTGGATAAGAAAAAGTAAGGAATGCTCTCAAACACCACTACCACAAGTTATATATGGGTACAAGTAAGAAAATAGATGAATAAATTTGGCATACCATATTATGTTTGGCAAGATTTGTCCATATCAAACGGTCACAAATGGGACCCCGATGAAGGTGTTTATTGGCCGTAGGATATTTAGGTGGTGATCCTCTCCATCCTCGCAAGGTTGCATCTTTGGGCGATAACCATAGCTTTGAATGGTTCTTCTTCACCACCACTACCGAGATACTTAACATTTATCCTCAGGACATGTCCTCTCAATGAAAAACATAACTTTTCTCCACTAGTGAAATTGTTCTGTGTAATGAATTGATTTCATCCTCCACCTCTCATGCAAGTCTTCTTGTTTTCTTTTTCCAATTCAATATCATAAGTGTGCCTTGAAGCGCATACTCTCACTTTCTCATGTGGCTTCATTGAACTTGAACCTTGCATTACATGGAATAGTTGTGCACCAAAAACAAAAGAATCACACATCTAATGAATGGTTACAAGTGTAGTTTGAAAAAATAATAGTCTTTTACCATTGAATCATCAAACCCCTATGAGAAATGGATACTAAATTCCCTATGACAAGCTGGTTTCACAATCACTCTTGCATACTCGACATGACGCCATATCCTATTAGGCAAAAATGTTGAATGATAAATGTTATATGGAATTAAACTCTCAAAAATAATAGACTATGTATACATTAAGCATATTATAATTTAAACACCAAGAAGTACATATAGTTTTGACCCAAAAAATGTCATGACGTCTACTAAGTATTTGGACATTTCGTCAAAATGTCACAGGACAATTACAAAAATGATGAAACAGTGCTAGGAGGAACTAGACACTTTTTTGATATAGTAGAAGCAGGTCAGCGTGAGAATTCCGAAAATTCGTCCCTAACAGGGATCGAACTCTAGTCACTGGGATCCGCCAACTGCGACCCAACCATTGGGCTACTGCCCCATTCTCCTCACAAGACTATTACATTACACATATATGTGTGCATTGGAGATGTTTAAGTAATTCATCATAAAAGTTCAAGCATATCATCTAAACAATACAACCATGTTAAGTAAACAATTTAAGAAAATTATCTAAACAAATGAAGCAAATTATTTAACAAAACATCTATTGGAGTATAATTTAGGGAATTTATCAAATTTATTTAAGAAATTAATCCAATGCGGTGACCCAGCATACCACTACATGATGTAGTACACTATAGTCATTGACATAACACCAATGAAACACAGTTCACTAGTATTACATCCCTCAGAGTGGTACAACAGAAACAGAGCAGGTCCAAGACTTGACTATAGGTTACAACTCGACTCCTTACAAAAGATCTAGAGAACACTCTAGGTGAAAGAGAGAGAAAGAAACTTCTTACAAAGAAGAACCAGAAATAATAACTCAGAACTATCGAGTAACTAAGACTAGTATCTAAACTATTTGGCTTGCCATTGCTGCTATTGCAATTCTCTACAGAAGTAGGTTTTATGGCTAGAGAATCTACACCTATCTACTTAAGAACTTTGTCTTCACTTCGGTTGATGTATATGTTGACTTCATTGACTCTGTTGAAGAACTTGAGCTGTTGATGATGGTTTCTTGAGAAGAAATTGATGTTGGCGTCGTCTTCAACAGCTTAGAACCTAGCAAGGGCTAAGAAGGTACGGTTGAGTACGAGCATACTCAACAAGTTCACTAAAAAGGAGTGTATGATGCACTATCCCTACAGCCACAGACCAAAGGTCGTCGGCAATGCAGATTTTCGTAAACATTTTTTCAAAGGTTGCTTTTATTCTAAAAACTATGTCCGTAAGCCTTCACAGGTTTACCAGAACTTTCATGGAGTTCCTTTTCTGCCGCGTTCGTAGCTCCTTCCCTAAACATGGAGTAACATGTCACAGTTCTTACACTCTGCAGAGGTGCGTTACTTTACCCATGAGAGACCAAATCCTTGTTGCACAACCGGGCGATCTTTCCCGTCCACACTTCCTATGGTGTAGGGCCCAGTAGATGATCCAAGCCAATCACTGCCCTTCTCCGCGACCCCGCATGAAGACACGATCCCCCAAGAAGGACTACCACGGTTACTCTTTGGGTAGCCTCTCGAGGACTCTGTAAGCAGCTCTGTCTAGCAGCCACCATTAGCTATGGTGAGCTTACCCAAGACAGCTATGCATAGATAATCTAGACACCTAGCTCGTGGGGAACTAAGGGGTCCCACCCATGTGCTAGATTCTAACCCACGAGAATCAACAGCCTCACGATAAGGTCATTCGTCCATGCGAAAGGAAGAAGATCCAGGTGACTTCTCCGTCCCATTCCAGATCTCATGGTTAACGCGTAATATACGACGCTAGAATCACTGGCAACATTGGTTGTTAAGTCCTAGATATTATGTTCCTTTACCACTGGAACTGTATCAATATATTATTACCATTTGGTACATAGTCCATAATCATATTATTATGAAAATAGTGTTTTCTGACTTTTTGAAATGCAGGTGATGACAACATTTGAGTTACAAGCATTTGATAGAAAATAACCAAAGGACATGAGCAAGTTGTGAACTTGCCTTTTGTGATTGCAAGATTATGTACTCACGGTCTTCGAGATAATAGAAGATCCAAATTCTATAAAAAGCATCATTGGTCTGGTAAGGACTAATGTTTAAAGAAGCAAGATGCAATTATGCATAAGTAATGTAATGCAGTTTGATAAACGCGAATCCCCGGAATAGTCGTATCTGATCTAGGGTTTGGAGACTAGTGATGAGCTCTTAGGAATGTGTTGCACTTTTATATCCAATTCACACTTGTGCTTGTTATTAAGGCTTGTGAGAGTGTGTGTGAAACAATATGTAAATCCAACAAGTAGGATGCAATACTAAAGCACTCAAATGGATCATGGTATCTAAAATATTTCTTAAGCAAGATTATTAATCAATTAAAGTCTTTATAGATATGCTTAAGAATTACTTTTAATGTTTCTTAAAAGAATAACTTTTGATGAAAAGATTTCTTTACAAAGTAAAAGTACTTAAACTTAAAATGGTTAAACCTATCTTAACTTCACTTAAACATAACTTGCATTTTTTATTACACTTTTAGACTTTAAACAAATAATGTTAAAGGCAATAGTAAAGATTTATATATTTTTAATGAATTAAAATAAAATAAAAGAGTTAAAATAAGATTTATTAGACCTTTACCTTTTATTTGACTTCAATTAAGAAATAGGATATTTTTAGTGTGTAGAATTTATTTTTGTGATCATTTTGGTATATTATATGTTTTGTGATTTTTAAATAATAAGATATGATTTTTATAAGTTTTATCACTTTATAAATACTAAATAAATAATATATACTTGATTAAGTGACACAAAAATAAATAAAACAAGTTTATATTTGTATATTTTGTTTTTCTAAGAATTTTGGTATATTATTTATATTTTTCTTATTTACCAATATTAAATTATGAATTTTCAAAGTATTATTACTTATAAAATCTTTATTAACTATTAATTATTTAAATAGGTACATAATAATGTTTGATAATAAATTTAAATTATAGATTTTATTTTTCTGTAAATTTTCATGTATTAAACATATTTTTCTGAATTATGAAACAAAAGATATTAAATTTATAAGAATTGATCATTTTCTTAAAGTCCTGAAATTTATTTATATTGAAATTTATATTGTTTTATCTAATTACTAAACAGAGATATTCTTTTTCTACCGGGCCAACATCTATCCCAAGTCACTGACTGGCGGGCCATAGGCCATGTCGGCATGCCACGTGGACCAGGAATGGTCAACACGAGGACTCGGTCCAGATGGCGTCACCTCGCCGGCGCCTGACGTCACCCTGCCGGAGTACGACGGCGACACCAGAATATGGCATCAGGGGAAACGCGGAGGGGTGTGTTCGAACGAGGGGAGCATGAGGAACCTAGCTAGACCATTTACACTCACTAAAGATCACCAGAGCATCTCCGGCGGTCAATTTTTACGGAGGCCGACGGCGGTCTACGGTGATGTGGTGATCTAGATCGAGAGAGTGAGATTGGAGAGGTATGGGAGAAGCATGAGCTCACCCTGATGCTTGTAGCATGCTCGATGAGGCTTGGGGCGGACTGGAGACGGTGAATCGATGGTAATGACAGCGATGGTCGGCGGGATTCCGAGCTCGATTCCGTGCCGCTCGTGGCGCGACTGCTTGCGGGTATTGTTGGAGACGAACGAGGAGATGATGGCGAGCACGACTATGCCCCTAGTTGGCTCGAGGGCGATTCGTGGTGGCGGAGACAGCAAACTCCGGTGGCTAGGGTTTTAGTGTCCTCTCTAGGAGAGAGGATAAGAATGAGAGGAAGGGAAAATAGGGATGAGGATGGCCCGAAGCGTCTCAGTGGCACTCTTATCTTCCTCCCTGGCAACGACGATCCATCGCGGCGGTAGATCCTTGCTGACGCCGGTGATTGGCATCGGGCGGCGGTGCTCGCTCTAGAGAGTAGCTTGTGACGCACAGGAAGACGACGAAGTGGTACATGGGCATGGGCCAGTGCTGGGCTGAAGCGAAGCAAGCGAGCAGCGGCGGCTAGCGCACGCGGGCGACAAATAGCGATGTGACGATCTAGGCCGTGGGCCGATACTGTAGCGCCTTGTCTTCCTTTTTTCTTTATTCAGTTTCTATTTTCTGTTTTCTTTTCTATTTATAAATTCACTTCAAATTTGATTTCTACAAGGGTTTAAATCCTAAGAGTTCTGGTGTAATATTCCAAATGGTTTAAAGATTCATTATACTAAACTTTCTATTCATTTTTCTTTGTCTTTTCGAAATTCATGAGTGTATGAAAGGTTCTTTTATTAGAGAATTATTAATAGGAATTAGGGTTTTAGGGACTTATTCTTATATAGAAAATCTTATAAAAATGACTTTGTTTACACCATGATACTTATTATGATAAGGATTTAAAATGGTGAGTGATATATATATATATATAATTATATTCATTCTTAGGCTCATTAATACATATACAATATATTGCATTAAACCTTGTGGTTTGTAATATGGTGATTTGAATTTCATGGTTCTCTATATTTGATGGTTTCTCCCATTTCAACCCTACTTAGTTTGTGGGATTTAGAACTAGTATAAAACAAGCTTGGTTAAGTCATTATGCATGGATATCAATCATTAATGAGGAAATGAAAATGTTCATCTCCAAATAATTGCCATGGGTTTTGGAAAGGTTTAATAGACTCATATATTATTATGAATATGGATAAAGATCAAGGTTTAGGGACACTACTTCTAAATCTATGAGTAGGTTTGATATCTCAACTTAGAGTAAGATATTGGAAGTACTTCCTAGATGAATCTTGTTGGTTCATGGGTCTAGGTTTCTATTAGGGTTTAAGGTAATAAAGTGGACAAATCTCTCATCAATACACTCTCAACTGGTATTCTACTTATCTCTTAGACATTTCATTTGGCTAAGAGATACTATCCATTGGTTGCCTAAAAATAGGAATTGGAGTAACTACCTTCTTTATTCTAGGGTTTTAAACTAAGAGGTAGACATGGTTCTGTCATGGTTTGATATGATCTTGGTTAAGGCTTCTAAAGAATCCTTACCTTAATACCTCACTAGGCTTATCTTGAGATAAGGAATTCCTTTCCTAAATATACTCTATTTAAATATCTCTTATCTTATTCATAAAGATCACATCTTCCTGAATAATACAATCATATGACTCCACCATATCCATCATCATATGATGACATGGTCATGCCATTTCAGCAATAATCATTCTCCATTATTACTCTAGTAGGAAACTTCCATTTCTTAACTACCTCTAATGAATCCATCAATGTAGCTACTTCTAACTCCATTCATTAACTCCATTAAATCCATCTTGCAACTACTTCCAAGACTTGCAAGATTATAACTCTCTATATATCACCTGTGATAACAATTCTCTGGAATAAGTATGGTACTACTCTCCATAATACAAGTTTGTTCTTGTATTAGCTTGGTTAACGTACTATGCCTCTGATACATTGCAAATGTATTTATAATTTTTGATGTTCCATGCTTGGTTTTATCTACTTTCTTGTGTTTTGTCCACACTTTGGAGTACTTTTCATATGATTTCTTGGACTAACCTATTAACAAGAGCCACAGTGCCAGCTGCCTGTTTTCTGCTGTTTTTGGTTCCAGGAAAGTCAGAAAATGAATATTCTCGGAATTGGACGGGACAAAAGCCAAAGTGCCTATTTTTCCGGAAGACATCTGATGCCAGAATACGAGACGGAGAAGAGTTGGGGGCCGGCCACATAACCTGGCCGCGCGGCCAGGCCTGGCCTGCGCCAAGGGGTGGTCTGGCTGACCCCAACACCCCCTCGGCCTCTCCTTCCGCCTATATATTTCCCTTGAGACCAAAACCCTAAGTACCCGATCAAAAATCCACGAAAGAGTCTATAGCCTCCGTCATCTCCATCCCTAGATCAGGAGGGATCTGAAGCTCTTCCCGGCACCCTGCCGAAGAGGGGAATTCACCCTGGAGGCCTTCTTCATCATGCAATCCTCCGGTGTGATGCGTGAGTAGTTCATCTCTGGACTACGGGTCCATGTAGTAGCTAGATGGCTGGTTCTCCTCCTTTGTGCTTTCATGTCTAGATCTTGTGAGCTCCGTTCATGATCAAGGTCATCTATTTGTAATTCCACATGTTGTGTTTGCGGGGATCCGATGGATATTGAGATGCTATTTCAGATTGATTATTGATTCTATCATTTCTTTGTTATTTGTGATCTTGCATGCTTTCCGTTGTTAGTAGCTATCTTGGCCAAGTAGATGCTAGCAACTCCAAGAGTTAGTATTTATGCTTGATAGTGGGTTCATGCCTCTGGTAATCTGGGGAAGTGACAGAAATCTCTAAGGTACTAGATGTGATGTTGCTACTAGGGAGAAAACAACAATCCTTTGTTCATAGAACAATCGTATTGTTTACTTTACACGCAATTCATAAAGCAAGAATTTGTTGCTTGCAACTTAATACTGGAGGGGGTTCGGATGATAACCTGAAGGTGGATTATTAGTCATAGATGTAGTTGGATGGCGGTCTATGTATAATGTTGTAATGCCCAATCAAGTTCCAAAGGAGTCAAGATGATTAGTATATGCATGTATTGCTTTCTCGATGTTTGTCAATTGCCCCGCTGTAATTTGTTCACCCAGCCTGTTATCTATCTTAAGGGGAGCCACCTCTAGTGAACTATGGACCCCGATCCTTTCTTTTACATACAATCTACAATCAACTGTTTAGTGCTTTATGTTTACTTTCTGCAAACTATTACTTCCTTCCATTCGACACGTTTAATCCTTTATTTTCAGCAAAACCGGTGAGATTGACAACCTCATCGCAAGTTGGGGGCAAAGTTCTATGGTTGTGTTGTGCAGGTCTCCACGTTGCTGCTGGCACCGGTAGTGCACCCTGCCAACGTTCAGCTAGCTACACCTTTGGGGTGTTTCCTTGCTCCTACTGGATTGATAACCTTGGTTTCTTACTGAGGGAAAACTTGTTGTTGTGCTCACATACCTTCCTCTTGGGGTTCCCCAACGAGCTCGATATATTTGGGCCATCAACAACTTTTTCGGGCGCCGTTGCCGGGGAGTCAAGGACATCTTCACAAGGGGAGTCCCTCATAACCAATCTCTTTACTTTGTTATTTTTGTTTTGCTTAGTTTCTTTTTGCTTTGTTTGCTTGTTTCTTTATCAAAAACACACAAAAATAGTTTTACAAGTTTGCTTTCTTTATCAAAAACACACAAAAAATGACTACTCTTGAAAACACTAAGTTGTGTGACTTCACTAGCACCAACAACAATGATTTTATGAGCACACCTATTGCTCCACCTGTGCCTGAAGCTACTTTCTTTGAGATAAAACCTGCTTTACTCAATCTTGTTATGAGAGAACAATTTGCTGGTATTAGTAATGAAGATGCTGCTGCCCATCTAAATAACTTTGTTGAACTTTGTGAGATGCAAAAGCATAGGGATATAGATGGTGATATTATTAAGATGAAATTGTTTCCTTTCTCTTTGAGAGGAAAAGCTAAAGAATGGTTGAATTCCTTAACTAGGAATAGTATTGATTCTTGGACTAAATGCAAAGATGCTTTCATTGGAAAATACTATCCTCCTACTAAGATTATATCTATGAGAAGTGAAATAATGAAGTTTAAACAATCTGATAATGAGCATGTTGATCAAGCTTGGGAAAGAATGAAATCTTTGGTTAAGAATTGTCCCACTCATGGACTGACTGCTTGGATGCTCATTGATGTCTACACACTTCTATTCTTGTAGACAGTTGTTGGGCCTCCAAGTGCAGAGGTTTGTAGAACAGCAGCAAGTTTTCCCTTAAGTGGATCACCCAAGGTTTATCGAACTCAGGGAGGAAGTGGTCAAAGGTATCCCTCTCAAGCAACCCTGCAATCAATATACAAGAAGTCTCTTGTGTCCCCAACACACCCAATACACTTGTCAGGTGTGTAGGTGCACTAGTTCGGCGAAGAGATAGTGAAATACAAGTGGTATGGATAATTATAAGTGGTAACAGTGCTAGAAAATAGCTTGCTGGCGTGTGGTTGACGTGGGAAAAGACTAAAGGAAAACTGAAATAAAGAAGGAAGCAAGCAAACATGTAACAGATCTAATTGCAAACGGTGTTTCAGTGCTTAGAAACAAGGCCTGGGGATCATACTTTCACTAGTGAACACTCTCTCATATAAATACCTTCTCTTTATGATACTACTCTTAACTACTCTCCGGTTGGACACTCTAATCCATGGTAGGGCTGTAACAGCACACCTCAAAGTAAGCCTTTCCCATCTAGATAACCCCACACTATCACCTTGAGTACTAGATGAGTCCAACAAACACCACAATTTCATAAAGACATCCAACTCAAAATATAACTCATAACAAGTATTTGTAATCTCTAGCCTAAGTGCCACCATGGTGTGCACGCTGTCACTTTCACACACATGGGGAGAGCAGAGATCTATTAAAGCACTTGAGTAGCAAGGTAGATCTATAGATTACAAGCTCATGATCTCAATAAGATCATGCATAAGAGATAGATGAACACATAGCTACCGGTAGAACCCTTAGCCTCGAGAGATAACTACTCCCTCCTCATCATGGGAATCAACAACGACGATGGATATGGTGGTGGAGATCGATGGAGATGGCTCTGATGGCACTTCCCCGTCCCGGCAGGGTGCTGGAACAGAGACTTTATGTCCCCCGAATCTCCCCTTCGGTGGCGGCGGCGCTGCGGAACTTTTCATGGCTGGAGGCTTGACGATTTAGGGTTTCTGCATCGGGAGGCTCTTATAGGCGAGAGAGGCAAGGTCGGTGGCCGGCCAGGGGGCCCACACCATGCCCTGGCGCGGCTTAGGGTTGCCCGCGCCAAGGGGTGTGTGGCCACCCTGTGGCCCCTCTCCGACTCTCCTTCTGGCTCCGTGACTCTTCCGGAAAAATAGGCACTTTGGCTTTTGTCCCGTCCAATTCCGAGACTATTCATTTTCTGACTTTCCTGGAACCAAAAACAGCAGAAAACAGGCAGCTGGCACTGTGGCTCTTGTTAATAGGTTAGTCCAAGAAATCATATGAAAAGTACTCCAAAGTGTGGACAAAACACAAGAAAGTAAATAAACCAAGCATGGAACATCAAAAATTATAGATACATTTACAATGTATCAACATCCCCAAGCTTAACTCCTGCTCGTCCGCGAGTAGGTAAGTGATAAAAAGAAATAATAATTTTTGAGGTGACATGCACCATCAAAGACTTGATCAAAGTATTTGCAAATCATTCAAAGCTAGGATCATAGTACTTCAATCATAACATGAAAGACAAAGCTCTAGCAATAAGACAAAGAAACTATGATGCAACATGAAAAGGCACAAACAAATGATTCATGAATAACAATGCTTTGCAAGACGTTTGTTTGTTTCACATAAAGAAAACATAGCATAATAGTATTCAGCTTGTCCCTCATAGAGTAGCAAATATAAATGCATAGGACACATTCAAAGTTCATAAGAGTGACTAGATAGAAGTAGTTTAAAACAAGCAATATCAAGGTATGCATCAATCAACTAGTCTTGGGACAATGCACATAGAACTAAGAATGGCCACTATGCTCTCAAAGTAGGTGCATAAAGATAGAAGGTGGAGACTCAATATAATGGTGGAAGAAAGGCCTTCATAGAAGGAAGCAGGGATTCAAGTCTCATAAAGAGCTTCCAAAAATTATGGTACTTATAGCTTTCAGCTCTCATTTCCCCTATCATAAGCATCTTGAAGTGATTAGGGTTAAAGTGAACAAACTATGGTGTACATGCTTGACGAAGTATAAGTTAGAAATCTCATGTCCCTTGAATACGAGGGCCGCTCCTCATGCTACTCAAGTTTAGTCACCGGTAAGTTCTTGTCATCGTAAGTACATGTGTATCATAGAGAACCGCTAACGGGGTACCCCTTTCCTGATGATACGGAAGAATCCCCATATCAAAATGACAAGCCAAGGAGACAACGAGCATATCAACAATCTTCTTATTTACCATGGGAATATGGTGCTTTTTTCTCTCTTTCCTATTTTCATAATCTTTTTTCTTTTTCTCTTTATAGGACTCTTTTTTTTATAAGAAGAATGCTTCATAGACAGCTCATTATGGTTACGCTGCAGGTTTCCACCATGTCAGCATGGATTAGACCAGCGACCCAGGCGTTTCTCTAACACATATACATAACTCCATGGACTTACAAGCTCCCCTTGCATTTCACACCGACGACATCCATATACAAAAGAGCATGATATCAACTAGGTACAAGTACCAAGTGCAATGTTGAAAGCGTTCCCCATGACAGCATGGTTCTTCTAATTCCCAACAAATAATTGCAAGCATATACAACATAGATGACACAATGGTTCAAGTTTATTAAGGGCAAGAAAAGTAAAGTGTGCCATCAAGTTCGTGAGAGCTTTAATCACTAGTTTTCTCATAACAAGTTTAATTCGGAAGGTAAACAAAAGCATGAATATACTTGGAATAGCATAAGCTAGTAGGTAGGTATGGTGGACTCTTTGGAATAACTTGGTTTAGGGAGTTGGATGCATGAGTGGAACTCATACTTGGTTGTGGAGGCTAGCAAAAGACCGGGAGCGACAAACTAAGAGAGCAATAATGGCCATAATCATGCAGAGCGACAAAACATCATTGAACAAAGCATAAAGTGATACTAAAAGTTGAAAACTAAAGGATCATAAATTCTATGGTGACTTGATATAGTCATAACATGGTGTGAGCATGCGCCAAGTCAACCCAAATAAAGCATCAAAGGAGAATACCACTATACTATGCTTTAATATGCTAAAACAACGCATGATTCATCCAAGGAACATTAAGCAATCTCAATTGTTTATAACAAGTCATGCTACAGCAAAGAATATTAAGCATAAAGCCAAAATAATATCAAGCATGGCATGACAAAGTATAGGCCACAGTCAAAAACAAACTCTCTTTAACACTTAAGCATGAACTTTCCTACTATTTTCCAAACCAAACCAAACTATTTGAAAACCAATGTATGAAAGAGGGGGTCCAACCAATTTATTCAGCAAACTAAGCAAACAAAGAAAATGAAAAACCAAAACAAAAACAAAAAAGAATACACTCCAAGAACAACACAACTGTGCATGAAACAATAAAAATGAAGCGTTTGGAAGAAACCTGGGATTTTTATTGATAAAGAAGGGGATGCCTTGGGCATCCCCAAGCTTTGATGCTTTTACTTCTTGGATATTTCTTGGGGTGACACGCGTGGCATCCCCAAGCTTGATATTTAGTCCATTCTTCATCTCATTACTCATTCCTTCCATACACTTGAATTTTTACTTCATATAGCACTTCACACGATCTTTATTAGCAACATTAGTGCACTCAAGATAATAAGTATTTAGGTTCAGTTCTAACACCAATAAAACTTCCATTAAAACACAAGCTACTGAAGCACTTCCCTCAAAAAGCTCAATTCCCCAAAGAGAACCCAAAAAGGAACCAACAAGAAGCAAATACAAATTATGGCAGAAATCTGTCAAAACAGACCAGCAGGTAAAAACCAATTTTTTCGAAGACCTTCTGTTGCTCAAATCGAAAAGTGTTGAACTAAAGAAAGTTAGATAACAACCTGGGGCAGAAGCACAAAAATTCACGCCTCAAAAGGACATACAGAGATTTTACACGAATTTTTACGGTGAAGCACAAAAATCTGTTTTGGGACAGCAACTTTCCCAATCATTACTTCTCTCTCATTAGAGGTTACTCTTGGCACAAAAAGCAAATAAAAAGGATAAGGAGCGGTTATTACTGAAGTAATAACTTCCAAGACTCATCTAAAACTTTTGGATTATCTCCCAATAAGTACTTTTCTTTAACGCCTTTAAGTTAGGCATGATAGTTTGAGAAGATGCTCACATAAGACATATGAACTGAAGTAAAAGAGAGCATCAAGAAGCAAATTCAAAACACATTTAAGTCTAAACCACTTCCTATGCATAGAAATCTTGTAAAGAAACAAGTCATGAAATCACAAAGCAACAAGCATAGTAAAGCAAAACAAGTGCAACTTCAAAATTTTCAACTTAAAGAGGGGAGACTTAATATTGTTGAGACACATAAAACCATGTTTCCCTCTCTCATAATAACTTTCAGTAGCATCATGAATAAAAGTAACAATATAACTATCACAAGAAACATTCTTATCATGAGCCATATGCATAAAAGAATTAATACTCCCCACATAAACATAGTCATTCTTATTGATTATAGTGGGAGCAAATTCAACAAAATAGCTATCATTATTATTTTCATCACCATAATCATCAAATATAGGAGGCATATTGTAATCATAATTAATTTCTTCCTCAATAGTAGGTGGACTGAAAATATCATATTCATGATTGCAATCATCATAAATTGGAGGTATAGTATCATCATAAGATAGAATAGTTATCCTCCAAAGTGTGTTCATTTGTAAACATATCATCATTGGAAGGATCATGGATAGCACTAATAGTATAGCAATTATTAATATCATCATTTTTAGAATTACCGAAGAGATTATTAATATCAAAAGTAGTGTGATTTTCCCAATCATGATCACTACTATAGGTAATAGGCATAGGAACATCGTCGAGTTCAGACTCATCAAAAACTATAATAGGAGCAACATGCTTAGGGGAAAATACCGTTTCCTCTCTCCTTTTACTCCTCCTTTTCTTCTTTTTCTTCTCCTATTTAGGAGGGAGAGGCTTGAAAGGAAGCTTCTCCATATACCCTGGTTCATTGTTAGAGACAATAGAAGAAACTTTGGAGGAATCCTCCTTTTCATTAATAAGACCAAAACACATATTAGTCATGTCATATTTTGGTAAGATCTCATCTTTTATAATATTTTGTATGTAAGTATTTGTGTGGCAATTATCAACACAATAAAGATGACAACCATGCATGACACTATTCATATCAAAAGCACCCATATCTACCAAAGAGGTTTTTCTTGATAACTCTTCACACCCCAAAAATAATGTAAGTTCATCATGATGATTAGGAGTGATCATGTCATCACAATACAAACTTGCAGTACTCATTGGATTAGAAGGGCTATTATTATGGCCTGAGCATTGAAAATTGAAATGACCCACTTAGCAAAGTTCACAAATAAAAGGATAGAGGGCACAAACTTTTTTACCAAGATCATTTAGAGCCCTATGCCACGTTCTAGTCTTTTCATTCCTGTGGGTGATACAATATTCTTCTTAAATTTGATTATTCTCACAAGGTCTATGTATTCCACAAAAATTAACATGCTTATAAGAAGTAGTACTTTCAGAGGTTTGAGCATGTTTATTGCTATCATTAATAACAATTTCATTTTCCATGCAAGCGTCTTTATAAGGCTCATGATACATGTCCCATTTTTCTTTAGGAGCATTAATATGAGAAGCAAAGGTTCTATAACAATCAACAAGAATTTGAGGATCAAGACCATATTTAGCACTAAGCTCTTTAAAATCAATAGTTTCAGCAAAAGACTTAATGCAATCATACTCATAGTTTATACCTGGTTCTTTACCTTTGTTGTTATCCCAATCTTCGGTATTGCTTTGAATTGTTTCAAGAAGATCCCACTTAGCTTTGACCTCCTTACTTGTGAAGGATCCCTCTAAACAAGTATCTAGATAGTCCTTTGTGAGATCCAGGCACATGGCTTAATAGGATTGATAGGATACCCATATCAACAAGTTGCAACTTCTTTTCCGGAAGCTCATTCGAAAAGAACTCTAAGGTTAAGCGTGCTTGGCCTAGAGCAATTCTAGGATGGGTGACCGACCGGGAAGTGGGTAACCGAGTGCGCACGAGTAAGGACAAAGTGCGTAGAAAAGACTAGTGTTGGTCTGTGGGGCCAGTCTAAATATCCTATTAAGCTGCCAGGAGTGACACCCCCGGGCCCAGGAGTGGACGGGGTGTTACAAGTGGTATCAGAGCCGACCCTTGAGATTACACGGGTGTGTGCGGGTCAGTGGTGGGACATGTGGAGCATGGCGCGTGTGGCCTAGAGTGGACACGGCATGGCACATGTGCCGGCACTAGACGCACATACGCGTGCCAAGAGGGAACGTTCCTGGGGTGTGCTTCATCGATGAGGGCATCGATCTTCTAAAGGGTGGGTGTATGTGAGATCCAGGCACATGGCTTAATAGGATTGATAGGATACCCATATCAACAAGTTGCAACTTCTTTTCCGGAAGCTCATTCGAAAAGAACTCTAAGGTTAAGCGTGCTTGGCCTAGAGCAATTCTAGGATGGGTGACCGACCGGGAAGTGGGTAACCGGGTGCGCACGAGTGAGGACAAAGTGCGTAGAAAAGACTAGTGTTGGTCTGTGGGGCCAGTCTAAATATCCTATTAAGCTGCCAGGAGTGACACCCCCCGGGCCCAGGAGTGGACGGGGTGTTACATCCTTGTCCTGAAAGCCTTGCATAGAAATTATTAATAACAATATTACTGGGGAGCTCATGAATGGGACATTTTAGCATTAGTGACTTCAATCTCCCCCATTCTTGGGCAATACTTTCTCCATCATGTGGATGAAAATTATAAATGTAATTCCTATCTTTATGAATTTCATGAGGAGGATAAAATTTAGAGTAAAAGAGAGATTCAAGTTCCTTCCACTCCAAATGATGAGGATCATCTAGTAGCTCATACCACTCCCTTGCTTTGCCCTTAAGTGAAATAGGAAATAGCTTCCTCTTAACTTGGTTCATTGAAATACCTGCACACTTGAACAACTCGCATAATTCATGTATAAGGAGTAAATGATCACCAGGATGGACAATTCCATCTCCAAAATAGCAGTTATTCATAACACATTCAACAATTTTTATAGGTATTTTAAAAGGGATGCTTTCAGTATGTGGATTTAAAATATCACAAGTATCATTAGAATTACCACATATGGGAGCTAAAGTATCATCAGAGCAAATTTTCTTCTTTAAAGCTGGGGAGCTAAAAAGATCATTTTCATAAAAACTAACTTCCCCAAGCTTAGACGTTTCCATAGCATTCGTAACAAAGGTGTTCAAAAGATTCATACTAATAACATTGCTATTAGCATGCAAATAAAGTTCCATAGGTTTTTTAATTCTCTATTCAAACACTTCATGTCCTAACTCAAGATAAATACTATAAAGCTCTCTAATTTTGTTGTTTTCCATTAAGCCTAACTAGTGAAAACAAGAAACAAAAAGACAAAATTGCAGAATCTAAAGGAAATAACTTCGAGCACTCACATCGGAGGATATGAGTACCTTTTACCTTACCTCCCCGGCAACGGCGCCAGAAAATAGCTTGATGTCTACGCACTTCTATTCTTGTAGACAGTTGTTAGGCCTCCAAGTGCAGAGGTTTGTAGAACAACAATAACTTTTCCCTTAAGTGGATCACCCAAGGTTTATCGAAGTCAGGGAGGAAGTGGTCAGGTATCCCTCTCAAGCAACCCTGCAATCAATATACAAGAAGTCTCTTGTGTCCCCAACACACCCAATACACTTGTCAGGTGTATAGGTGCACTAGTTCGGCGAAGAGATAGTGAAATACAAGTGGTATGGATAATTATAAGTGGTAACGGTGCCAGAAAATAGCTTGCTGGCGTGTGGTTGACGTGGGAAAAGACTAAAGGAAAACTGAAATAAAGAAGGAAGCAAGCAAACATGTAACATATCTAATTGCAAACAGTGTTTCAGTGCTTAGAAACAAGGCCTAGGGATCATACTTTCACTAGTGAACACTCTCTCATATAAATATCTTCTCTTTATGGTACTACTCTTAACTACTCTCCGGTTGGACACTCTAATCCATGGTAGGGCTATAACAGCACACCTCAAAGTAAGCCTTTCCCATCTAGATAACCCTACACTGTCACCTTGAGTACTAGACGAGTCCAACAAACACCACAATTTCATAAAGACATCCAACTCCAAATATAACTCATAACAAGTATTTGTAATCTCTAGCCTAAGTGCCACCATGGTGTGCACGCTGTCACTTTCACACACATGGGGAGAGCAGAGATCTATTAAAGCACTTGAGTATCAAGGTAGATCTATAGATTACAAGCTCATGATCTCAACAAGATCATGCATAGAGAGAGAGATGAACACATAGCTACCGGTAGAACCCTTAGCCTCGAGAGAGAACTACTCCCTCCTCATCATGGGAATCAGCAACGACGATGGAGATGGAGGTGGAGATTGATGGAGATGGCTCCGGGGGCACTTCCCCATCCCGGCAGGGTGCCGGAATAGAGACTTTCTGTCCCCCGAATCTCCCCTTCGGTGGCGGCGGCACTGCGGATCTTTTCGTGGCTGGAGGCTTGACGATTTAGGGTTTCTGCATCAGGAGGCTCTTATAGGCGAGAGAGGCAAGGTCGGTGGCCGGCCAGGGGGCCCACACCATGCCTTGGCGCGTCCTAGGGTTAACCGTGCCAAGGGGGGTGTGGCCACCCTGTGGCCCCTCTCTGAATCTCCTTCTGGATATGTGAGTCTTCCGGAAAAATAGGCACGTTGGCTTTTGTCCCGTCCAATTCCGAGAATATTCATTTTTTGACTTTCCTAGAACCAAAAACAACAGAAAACAGGCAGCTGGCACTATGGCTCTTGTTAATAGGTTAGTCCAAGAAATCATATGAAAAGTACTCCAAAGTGTGGACAAAACACAATAAAGTAGATAAAACCAAGCATGGAACATTAAAAATTATAGATACATTTACAATGTATCAATCATCCAAACTTCTTATGCAGGATTGAACTATTCTTCAAGGAACCTATTGGATTCTGCTGCTAGAGGTACCTTTATGACCATTAGTTTGGGTGTTGCAACAAAGCTTCTGGATAATATGATGGTTAACTACTCTGAATGGCATACTGAAAGAGCTCCACAAGGTAAGAAGGTAAATTCTGTTGAGGAAACCTCCTCCTTGAGTGATAAGATTGATGTTATTACGTCTATGCTTGTTAATGGGAAAGCCCATATTGATCCAAATAATGTTCCTTTAGCTTCTATGTTTGCTCAAGAAGAGCAAGTTGATGTGAACTTTATAAGAAATAACAATTTTAGCAACAATGCCTACAGGAACAATTTTGGTAACAACAATTATAAGCCATATCCTCCTAACAATGGTAATGCTATGGAAATTCCTACAACAATAATAGGAGTGCACCCTCTGAACTTGAAGTTATGCTTAAGGACTTTATTAGTAAACAAACTGCTTTCAACAAAACTATTGAGGAAAAACTCTCTAATGATGAAAGGAATATATCATCTTTGTCTGAAGCTCAATCTTCATTGATTAATAAAATGGCTGCTTGATACATTGCAAATATATCTATAATTTTTGATGTTCCATGCTTGGTTTTATCCACTTTCTTGTGTTTTGTTCCAACTTTGGAGTACTTTTCATATGATTTCTTGGACTAACCTATTAACAAGAGCCACAGTGCCAGCTACCTGTTTTCTGCTGTTTTTGGTTCCAGGAAAGTCAGAAAATGAATATTCTCGGAATTGGACGGGACAAAAGCCAAAGTGCCTATTTTTCCGGATGTCATCAAGTGCCAGAATACGAGATGGAGAGGGGCCAGGGGGCCACCACACCACCTGGCCGCACGGCCAGGCCTGGCCCACGCCAGGGGGTGGTGTGGCCGCTCCCGGCACCCCCTCGGCCTCTCCTTCCGCCTATATATTGCCCTCGGGACAAAAACCCTAAGTGCCCGATCAAAAATCCACGAAAGAGTCTGTAGCCGCCGTCATCTCCATCCCTAGATCGGGAGGGATCTGAAGCTCTTCCCGGCACCCTACTAGAGAGGGGAATTCACCCTGGAGGCCTTCTTCATCACCATGCAAGCCTCCGGTGTGATGCGTGAGTAGTTCATCGTTGGACTACGGATCCATGTAGTAGCTAGATGGCTGGTTCTCCTCCTTTGTGCTTTCATGTTTAGATCTTGTGAGCTCCGTTCATGATCAAGATCATCTATTTGTAATTCTGCATTTTGTGTTTGCGGGGATCCGATGGATATTGAGATGCTATTTCAGATTGATTATTGATTCTATCATGTGTTTATTATTTGTGATCTTGCATGCTTTCCGTTGTAAGTAGCTATCTTGGCCAAGTAGATGCTAGCAACTCCAAGAGTTAGTATTTATGCTCGATAGTGGGTTCATGCCTCTAGTAATCTGGGGAAGTGACAGAAATCTCTAAGGTACTAGATGTGCTGTTGCTACTAGGGAGAAAACAACAATCCTTTGTCCATAGAACAATCGTATTGTTTACTTTACACGCAGTTCATAAAGCAATAATCTGTTGCTTGCAACTTAATACTGGAGGGGGTTCGGATGATAACCTGAAGGTGGATTATTAGTCATAGATGCAGTTGGATGGCGGTCTATGTATTATGTTGTAATGCCCAATCAAGTCTCAAAGGAGTCAAGATGATTAGTATATGCATGTATTGCTTTCTCGGTGTTTGTCAATTGCCCCGCTTTAATTTGTTCACCTAGCATGTTATCTATCTTAAGGAGAGCCACCTCTAGTGAACTATGGATCCCGGTCCTTTTCTTTGCATATAATCTATAAACTGTTTACTGCTTTGTGTTTACTTTCTGCAAACTTTTACTTCTTTCCATTCGATACGTTTAATCCTTTGTTTTCCGCAAAACACGGTGAGATTGACAACCTAATCGCAAGTTGGGGACAAAGTTCTATGGTTGTGTTGTGTAGGTCTCCACGTTGCTACTAGCACCGGTAGTGCGCCCTGCCAAAGCTCAGCTAGTAACACCTTTAGGGTGTTTCCTTGCTCCTACTGGTTCGATTAAACCTTGGTTTCATAACTGAGGGAAACTTGTTGCTGTGCTCATCATACCTTCCTATTGGGGTTCCCAACGAGATCTACATCAACATCGCCATCAAGCATTTTCCTGGGAGCCGTGCATTGAGCCATCAAGCATTTTTCTGGCACCGTTGTCGGGGAGTCAAGGACATCTTCACAAGGGGAGTCCCTCATAACCAATCTATTTACTTTGTTATTTTTGTTTTGCTTAGTTTCTTTTTGCTTTGTTTGCTTGTTTCTTTTTCAAAAAACACAAAAAAAATTAGTTCTACTAGTTTGCTTTCTTATTTGAAAACACACAAAAAATGACTACTCTTGAAAACACTAAGTTGTGTGACTTCACTAGCACCAACAAAAATGATTTTATGAGCACACCTATTGCTCCACCTGTGCCTGAAGATACTTTCTTTGAGATAAAACCTGCTTTGCTTAATCTTGTTATGAGAGAACAATTTTCTGGTATTGGTAATGAAGATGCTGCTTCCCATCTAAATAACTTTGTTGAACTTTGTGAGATGCAAAAGCATAGGGATGTAGATGGTGATATTATTAAGCTGAAATTGTTTCCTTTCTCTTTGAGAGGAAAAGCTAAAGAATGGTTTATTTCCTTAACTAGGAATAGTATTGATTCTTGGACTAAGTGCAAAGATGCTTTTATCTGAAAATACTAGCCTCCTGCTAAGATTATATCCATGAGAAGTGAAATAATGAAGTTTAAACAACTTGATAATGAGCATGTTGATCAAGCTTGGGAAAGAATGAAATCTTTGGTAAAGAATTGTCCCACTCATGGACTGGCTGCTTGGATGATCATCCAAACTTTTTATGCAGGATTGAACTATTCTTCGAGGAACCTATTGGACTCTGCTGCTAGAGGTACCTTTATAACCATCACTTTGGGTGCTGCAACAAAACTCCTAGATAATATGATGGTTAATTATTCTGAATGGCATACTGAGAGAGATCGACAAGGTAGGAAGGTAAATTTTGTTGAGGAAACTTCCTCCTTGAGTGATAAGATTGATATTATTATGCCTATGCTTATGAATGGGAAAGCCCATATTGATCCAAATAATGTTCCTTTAGCCTCTTTGGTTGCTCAAGAAGAGCAAGTTGATGTGACCTTCATAATAAATAACAATTTTTGCAACAATGCTTATGGTAATAACAATTATAGGCCCTACCCTCCTAATAATACTTATGGCTATAATGGTAAACCTGGATTACCTAGTGAAGGAAGAATTTTAGAAGTTGAAAGAGCCACTAAAAACTTCATGCAAATGCAATATGAGCAAAATAAACTATTCACTAAAACTATGGAGGAACAATCTATCATCTTGAAGAACATTAGCCATCAACTTGAGAGTCTAAATAGGGAAATTCCTAGTTTACAATTGAAACTCTCTAATGCTGAAAGAAATATATCATCTTTGTCTGAAGCTCAATCTTCATTGATTAATAAAATGGCTGCTAAACCTGAAACTAATGACAATCCCTTTGCAGCTACCAATGCTATACAAGTAAGAATTGATGAAAATGTTAGATTATTAGCTGAATTACATGCTAAGTGGGAAAGAGAAGATGAAATTGCTAGAAACATTAGTGTTTCTACTATCACCACCACTAGTGTTAAGGCTAGTAATAGTTCTACTACTTTAGATGATAAATTTGACTTTGATCTTGAAGGTTGCAATATCTCTGAAGTTATTAAGTTCCTACAAAAGCTTGCTAAAAGTCCTAATGCTAGTGCTATGAACATGGCCTTTACAAAACACATTACTGATGCTCTCATAAAGATTAAAGAAGAAAAGATGAAACATAAAGCTTCTATTCCTATAAAACAAGAAGATGGTTGGGAACCCATCATTAATATGAAAGTGAATGAGTTTGATTTTAAAGCTTTATGTGATCTTGATAGTAGTGTTTCTATTATGCCTAGAAAGATTTATGATATGCTTGATTTGCCTCCACTTGAAGATTGTTATTTGATTGTCCCACTTGATGATAATGCTAAAAAGAAACTCATGGGGAGTCTTAATGATGTTCTTATTATGGTTAACAATTCCTATGTCCCCGTTGATTTCTATGTTTTGGATGTTGAATACAATGCTTCTTGTCCTATTACTTTGGGAAGACCTTTTCTTAGAACTATTGGTGCCATTATTGATATGAAAGAAGGCACCATTAAATACCAACTCCCACTCAAGAAAGGTATAGAACACTTCCCTAAAAAGAGAGAAAAGATTTCTTTTGCTTCTCCTATGAAAACAAAATTTGGTCTTAATGCTTCTTCATTTGAGAACACTTGATTCTTTCTTTGCTTCTTATGCCTAACTTAAAGGCGTTAAAGAAAAGTACTTATTGGGAGATAACCCAAAAGTTTTAGATGAGTCTTGGAAGTTATTACCTCAGTAATAACCGCTCCTTATCCTTTTTATTTGCTTTTTGTGCCAAGAGTAACTTCTAATGAGAGAGAAGTAATGATTGGGAAAGTTGCTGTCCCGAAACAGATTTCTGTGCTTCACCGTAAAAATTCGTGTAAAATCTCTGAACATCTTTTTGAGGCGTGAATTTTTGTGATTCTGCCCCAGGTTGTTATCTAACTTTCGTTAGTTCAACACTTTTTATTTGAGCAATAGAAGGTCTTCGAAAAAAATCGTCTTTACCTGCTGGTCTGTTTTGACAGATTTCTGCCATTTTCTGCATTTGCTTCTTGTTGATTCCTTTTTGAGTTCTTTTGGGGAATTGAGATTTTTGAGGGAAGTGCTACAGTATCTAGTGTTCTAATGGAAGTTTATTTGGTGTTAGAACTGAACCTTAAGACCTTTTATCTTGAGTGCACTAATGTTGCTAATAAAGATTGTGTGAAGTTTTGTATGAAGGAAAATTTTCAGGTGTATGGAAGGAATGAGTAATGAGATGAAGGATGGACTAAAGCTCAAGCTTGGGGATGCCACACGTGTCACCCCAAGAAATATGCAAGAAGTATAAGCGTCAAAGCTTGGGGATGCCCAAGGCATCCCCTTCTTCATCAATAAAAATCTCAGGTTTCTTCCAAACGCTTCATTTTTATTGTTTCATGCACAGTTGTGTTGTTCTTGAAGCGTCTTCTTTTTCGTTTTTGTTTTGGTTTTTGTTTGCTTTGTTTTCTTAGTTTTCTGAATAAATTGGTTGGACCCCCTCTTTCATACATTGGTTTGCAAATAGTTTGGTTTGGTTTGGAAAAGAATAGGAAAGTTCATTCTTATATGGTAAAAAGAGCTTGTGTTTGACTGTGGCCTATGCTTTGTCATGCCATGCTTGATATTGGTTTCGCTTTATGCTTAGTATTCTTTGCTGTAGCATGACTTCTTATAAACAATTGAGATTGCTTAATGTGCCTTGGATGAATCATGCGTTGTTTTAGCATATTAAAGCATAGTATAGTGGTATTCTCCTTTGATGCTTTATTTGGGTTAACTTGGCGCATGCTCACACCATGTTATGACTATCTCGAGTCACCATAGCCTTTATGATCCTTTAGTTTTCAACTTGTAGTATCACTTTATGCTTTGATCAATGATGTTTTGTCGCTCTGCATTATTATGGCCATTATTGCTCTCTTAGTTTGTCGCTCCCAATCTTTTGCTAGCCTCCACAACCAAGTATGAGTTCCACTCATGCATCCAACTCCCTAAACCAAGTTATTCAAAAGAGTCCACCATACCTACCTACTAGCTTATGCCATTCCAAGTATATTCATGCTTTTGTTTACCTTCCGAATTAAACTTGTTATGAGAAAACTAGTGATTAAAGCTCTCACAAACTTGATGGCACACTTTACTTTTCTTGCCCTTAATAAACTTGAACCATTGTGTCTTCTATGTTGTATATGCTTGCACTTATTTGTTGGGAATTAGCAGAACCATGCTTTGATGGGGAACGCTTTCAACATTGCACTTGGTACTTGTACCTAGTTGATATCATGCTCTTTTGTATATGGATGTCGTCGGTGTGAAATGAAAGGGGAGCTTGTAAGTCCATGGAGTTATGTATATGTGTTAGAGAAACGCCTGGGCCGCTGGTCTAATCCATGCTGACATGGTGGAAACCTGCAGCGTAACCATAATGAGCAGTCTATGAAGCATTCTTCTTGTAAAAAAAAAAGAGTCCTATATTGAGGGAAAAAAGAGAAAAAAGAAACAAAAAGATTATGAAAAGAGGAAAGAGAGAAAAAAGCACCATATTCCCATGGTAAATAAGAAGATTGCTGAGATGCTCGTTGTCTGCTTGCCTTGTCATTTTGATATGGGGATTCTTCCGTATCATCGGGTAAGGGGTACCTCGTTGGCGGTTCTCTATGATACACATATACTTACAATGACAAGAACTTACCGGTGACTAAACTTGAGAAGCATGAGGAGCAGCCCTCGTATACAAGGGACATGAGATTTCTGACTTATACTTCATCAAGCATGTACACCATAGTTTGTTCACTTTAACCTTAATCACTTCAAGATGCTTATGATAGGGACAATGAGAGCCGAAAGCTATAAGTACCATAATTTTTGGAAGCTCTTTATGAGACTTGAATCCCTACTTCCTTTTTACAAAGGCCTTTCTTCCACCATTATATTGAGTCTCCACCTTCTATCTTTATGCACCTACTTTGAGAGCATAGTGGCCATTCTTAGTTCTATGTGCATTGTCCCAAGACTAGTTGATTGATGCATACTTTGATATTGCTTGTTTTAAACTATTGTATCTAGTCACTCTTATGAACTTTGAAGGTGTCCTATGCATTTATATTTGCTACTCTATTGAGGGACAAGCTGAATACTATTATGCTATGATTTCTTTATGTTAAACAAACAAACGTCTTGCAAAGCATTGTTATTCATGAATCTTTTGTTTGTGCCTTTTCATGTTGCATCATAGTTTCTTTGTCTTATTGCTAGAACTTTGTCTTTCATGTTATGATTGAAGTACTATGATCCTAGCTTTGAATGTTTTGCAAATACTTTGATCAAGTCTTTGATGGTGCATGTCACCTCAAAAATTATTCTTTCTTTTTATCACTTACCTACTCGAGGACGAGCAGGAGTTAAGCTTGGGGATGTTGATACATTGCAAATGTATCTATAATTTTTGATGTTCCATGCTTGGTTTTATCCACTTTCTTGTGTTTTGTTCCAACTTTGGAGTACTTCTCATATGATTTCTTGGACTAACCTATTAACAAGAGTCACAGTGCCAGCTGCCTGTTTTCTGCTGTTTTTGGTCCAGGAAAGTCAGAAAATGAATATTCTCGGAATTGGACAGGACAAAAGCCAAAGTGCCTATTTTTCTGGATGTCATCAAGTGCCACAATACGAGACGGAGCGGGGCCAGGGGGCCACCACACCACCTGGCCGCGCGGCCAGGCCTGGCCCGCGCCAGGGGGTGGTGTGGGCGCTCCTGGCACCCCCTCGGCCTCTCCTTCCGCCTATATATTGCCCTCGGGACGAAAACCCTAAGTGCCCGATCAAAAATCCACGAAAGAATCTGTAGCCGCTGTCATCTCCATCCCTAGATCGGGAGGGATCTGATGCTCTTCCCGGCACCCTGCCGGAGAGGGGAATTCACCCTGGAGGCCTTCTTCATCACCATGCAAGCCTCCGGTGTGATGCATGAGTAGTTCATCCTTGGACTACGGATCCATGTAGTAGCTAGATGGCTGGTTCTCCTCCTTTGTGCTTTCATGTTTAGATCTTGTGAGCTTCGTTCATGATCAAGATCATCTATTTGTAATTCTGCATGTTGTGTTTGCGGGGATCCGATGGATATTGAGATGCTATTTCAGATTGATTATTGATTCTATCATGTCTTTGTTATTTGTGATCTTGCATGTTTTCCGTTGTTAGTAGCTAGATGCTAGCAACTCCAAGAGTTAGTATTTATGCTCGATAGTGGGTTCATGCCTCTGGTAATCTGGGGAAGTGATAGAAATCTCTAAGGTACTAGATCTGCCTACTAGGGAGAAAACAACAATCCTTTGTTCATAGAACAATTGTATTGTTTACTTTACACGCAGTTCGTAAAGCAATAATCTATTGCTAGCAACTTAATACTGGAGGGGGTTCGGATGATAACCTGAAGGTGGATTATTAGTCATAGATGCAGTTGGATGGCGGTCTATGTATTATGTTGTAATGCCCAATCATGTCTCAAAGGAGTCAAGATGATTAGTATATGCATGTATTGCTTTCTCGGTGTTTATCAATTGCCCTGCTGTAATTTGTTCACCTAGCATGTTATCTATCTTAAGGAGAGCCACCTCTAGTGAACTATGGATCCCGGTCCTTTTCTTTGCATACAATCTATAAACTGTTTACTGCTTTGTGTTTACTTTCTGCAAACTTTTACTTCTTTCCATTTGATACGTTTAATCCTTTGTTTTCCATAAAACACGGTGAGATTGACAACCTCATTGCAAGTTGGGGACAAAGTTCTGTGGTTGTGTTGTGTAGGTCTCCACGTTGCTACTAGCACCGGTAGTGCGCCCTGCCAAAGCTTAGCTAGTAACACCTTTAGGGTGTTTCCTTGCTCCTACTGGTTCGATTAAACCTTGGTTTCATAACTGAGGGAAACTTGATGCTGTGCTCATCATACCTTCCTCTTGGGGTTCCCAACGAGCTCTACATCAACACCACCATCAAGCATTTTTCTGGGCGACGTGCATTGAGCCATCAAGCATTTTTCTGGCGTCGTTGCCGGGGAGTCAAGGACATCTTCACAAGGAAGTCCCTCATAACCAATCTCTTTACTTTGTTATTTTTGTTTTGCTTATTTTCTTTTTGCTTTGTTTGCTTGTTTCTTTTTCAAAAAACACAAAAAAATTAGTTCTACTAGTTTGCTTTCTTATTTGAAAACACACAAAAAATGACTACTCTTGAAAACACTAAGTTGTGTGACTTCACTAGCACCAACAATAATGATTTTATGAGCACACCTATTGCTCCACATGTGCCTGAAGATACTTTCTTTGAGATAAAACCTGCTTTGCTTAGTCTTGTTATGAGAGAACAATTTTCTGGTATTGGTAATGAAGATGCTGCTTCCCATCTAAATAACTTTGTTGAACTTTGTGAGATGCAAAAGCATAGGGATGTAGATGGTGATATTATTAAGCTGAAATTGTTTCCTTTCTCTTTGATAAGAAAAGCTAAAGAATGGTTGAATTCCTTAACTAGGAATAGTATTGATTCTTGGACTAAGTGCAAAGATGCTTTTATTGGAAAATACTATCCTCCTGCTAAGATTATATCCATGAGAAGTGAAATAATGAAGTTTAAACAACTTGATAATGAGCATGTTGCTCAAGCTTGGTAAGGAATGAAATCTTTGGTAAAGAATTGTCCCACTCATGGACTGACTGCTTGGATGATCATCCAAACTTTTTATGCAGGATTGAACTATTCTTCGAGGAACTTATTGGACTATGCTGCTGGAGGTACCTTTATGACCATCACTTTGGGTGCTACAACAAAACTCCTGGACAATATGATGGTTTCTTTTGCCTCTCATATGAAAACAAAATTTGCTCTTAATGCTTCTTCATTTGAGAACACTTGATTCTTTCTTGCTTCTTATGCCTAACTTAAAGGCGTTAAAGAAAAGTACTTATTGGGAGATAACCCAAAAGTTTTAGATGAGTCTTGGAAGTTATTACTTCAGTAATAACCGCTCCTTATCCTTTTTATTTGGTTTTTGTGCCAAGAGTAACCTCTAATGAGAGAGAAGTAATGATTGGGAAAGTTGCTGTCCCGAAACAGATTTCTGTGCTTCACCGTAAAAATTCGTGTAAAATCTCTGAACGTCCTTTTGAGGCGTGAATTTTTGTGCTTATGACCCAGGTTGTTATCTAACTTTTGTTAGTTCAACACTTTTGATTTGAGCAACAGAAGGTCTTCGAAAAAATTCGTCTTTACCTGCTGGTCTGTTTTGACAGATTTCTGCCATTTTCTGCATTTGCTTCTTGTTGATTCCTTTTTGAGTTCTTTTGAGGAATTGAGCTTTTTGAGGGAAGTGCTTTAGTGTCTAGTGTTCTAATGGAAGTTTATTTGGTGTTAGAACTGAACCTTAAGACTTATTATCTTGAGTGCACTAATGTTGCTAATAAAGATTGTGTGAAGTTTTGTATGAAGGAAAAATTTCAGGTGTATGGAAGGAATGAGTAATGAGATGAAAGATGGACTAAAGATCAAGCTTGGGGATGCCACACGTGTCACCCCAAGAAATATCCAAGAAGTACAAGCGTCAAAGCTTGGGGATGCCTTGGGCATCCCCTTCTTCATCAATGAAAATCCCAGGTTTCTTCCAAACGCTTCATTTTTATTGTTTCATGCACAGTTGTGTTGTTCTTGGAGCGTCTTATTTTTCGTTTTCGTTTTGGTTTTTCGTTTGCTTGGTTTTCTTAGTTTGCTGAATAAATTGGTTGGCCCCCTCTTTCATACATTGGTTTTCAAATAGTTTGGTTTGGTTTGGAAAAGAGTAGGAAAGTTCATGCTTAAGTGGTAAAAAGAGCTTGTTTTTGAGTGTGGCCTATACTTTGTCATGCTATGCTTGATATTGTTTTGTCTTTATGCTTAGTATTCTTTGCTGTAGCATGACTTGTTATAAACAATTGAGATTGCTTAATCTGCCTTGGATGAATCATGCGTTGTTTTAGCATATTAAAGCATAGTATAGTGGTATTCTCCTTTGATGTTTTTTTTGGGTTGACTTGGCGCATGCTCACACCATGTTATGACTATCTCAAGTCACCATAAGCCTTTATGATCCTTTAGTTTTCAACTTGTAGTATCACTTTATGCTTTAATCAATGATGTTTTGTCGCTCTGCATGATTATGGCCATTATTGCTCTCTTAGTTTGTCGCTCCCAGTCTTTTGCTAGCCTCCACAACCAAGTATGAGTTCCACTCATGCATCCAACTCCCTAAACCAAGTTATTCCAAAGATTCCACCATACCTACCTACTAGCTTATGATATTCCAAGTATATTCATGTTTTTGGTTACCTTCCGAATTAAACTTGTTATGAGAAAACTAGTGATTAAAGCTCTCACGAACTTGATGGCACACTTTACTTTTCTTGCCCTTAATAAACTTGAACCATTGTGTCGTCTATGTTGTATATGCTTGCACTTATTTGTTGGGAATTAGCAAAATCATGCTGTCATGGGAAACGCTTTCAACATTGCACTTGGTACTTGTACCTAGTTAATATCATGCTCTTTTGTCTATAGATGTCGTCGGTGTGAAATGAAAGGGGGGCTTGTAAGTCCATGGAGTTATCTATATGTGTTAGAGAAACGCCTGGGTCGCTGGTCTAATCCATGCTGACATGGTGGAAACCTGCAGCGTAACCATAATGATCTGTCTATGAAGCATTCTTCTTATAAAAAAAAGAGTCCTATATTGAGAAAAAAAAGAAAAAAAAGAAAAAAAAGATTATGAAAAGAGGAAAGAGAGAAAAAAGCACCATATTCCCATGGTAAATAAGAAGATTGATGAGATGCTCGTTGTCTGCTTGCCTTGTCATTTTGATATGGGGATTCTTCCGTATCATCGGGTAAGGGGTACCCCGTTGGCGGTTCTCTATGATACACATGTACTTACGATGACAAGAACTTACCGGTGACTAAACTTGAGTGGCATGAGGAGCGGCCCCCGTATCCAAGGGACATGAGATTTCTAACTTATACTTTGTCAAGCATGTACCCCATAGTTTGTTCACTTTAACCTTAATCACTTCAAGATGCTTATGATAGGGGCAATGAGAGCTGAAAGCTATAAGTACCATAATTTTTGGAAGGTCTTTATGAAACTTGAATCTCTACTTCCTTCTATGAAGGCCTTTCTTCCACCATTATATTGAGTCTCCACCTTCTACCTTTATGCACCTACTTTGAGAGCATAGTGGCCATTCATATCTATGTGCATTTTCCCAAGACTAGTTGATTGATGCATAACTTGATATTGCTTATTTTAAACTATTTGTATCGAGTCACTCTTATGAACTTTGAAGGTGTCCTATGCATTTATATTTGCTACTCTATGAGGGACAAGCTGAATACTATTATGCTATGTTTTCTTTATGTGAAACAACAAACGTCTTGCAAAGCATTGTTATTCATGAATCTTTTGTTTGTGCCTTTTCATGTTGCATCATAGTTTCTTTGTCTTATTGCTAGAACTTTGTCTTTCATGTTATGATTGAAGTACTATGATCCCAGCTTTGAATGTTTTACAAATACTTTGATCAAGTCTTTGATGGTGCATGTCACCTCAAAAATTCTTTCTTTCTATCACTTACCTACTCGAGGACGAGCAGGAGTTAAGCTTGGGGATGTTGATACATTGCGAATGTATCTATAATTTTTGATGTTCCATGCTTGGTTTTATCTACTTTCTTGTGTTTTGTCCACACTTTGAAGTACTTTTCATATGATTTCTTGGACTAACCTATTTACAAGATCCACAATGCCAGCTGCCTGTTTTCTGCTGTTTTTGGTTCCAGGAAAGTCAGAAAATGAATATTCTCAAAATTGGACGGGACAAAAGCCAAAGTGCCTATTTTCTGGAAGACATCTGATGCCAGAATACGAGACGGAGAAGAGCTGGGGGCGGCCACACCACCTGGCCGCACGGCCAGACCTGGCCCGCGCCAGGGGGTGGTCTGGCCGACCCCAGCACCCCCTCGGCCTCTCCTTCCGCCTATATATTGCCCTCGGGACCAAAACCCTAAGTACCCGATCAAAAATCCACGAAAGAGTCTGTAGCCGCCGTCATCTCCATCCCTAGATCAGGAGGGATCTAAAGCTCTTCCCGGCACCCTGCCGGAGAGGGGAATTCACCCTGGAGGCCTTCTTCATCATCATGCAAGCCTCCGGTGTGATGCGTGAGTAGTTCATCTCTAGACTACGGGTCCATGTAGTAGCTAGATGGCTGGTTCTCCTCCTTTGTGCTTTCATGTCTAGATCTTGTGAGCTCCGTTCATGATCAAGATCATCTATTCGTAAAGCAATAATCTGTTGCTTGCAACTTAATACTGGAGGGGGTTCGGATGAAAACCTGAAGGTGGATTATTAGTCATAGATGCAGTTGGATGGCAGTCTATGTATAATGTTGTAATGCCCAATCAAGTTCCAAAGGAGTCAAGATGATTAGTATATGCATGTATTGCTTTCTCGATGTTTTTCAATTGCCCCGCTATAATTTGGTCACCCAGCATGTTATCTATCTTAAGGAGAGCCACCTCTATTGAACTATGGACCCCGGTCCTTTCTTTTACATACAATCTACAATCAACTGTTTACTGCTTTGTGTTTACTTTCTGCAAACTATTACTTCCTTCCATTCGATACGTTTAATCCTTTCTTTTGAGCAAAATCGGTGGGATTGACAACCTCATCGCAAGTTGGGGGCAAAGTTATGTGGTTGTGTTGTGCAGGTCTCCATGTTGCTGCTGGCACCGGTAGTGCGCCCTGCCAACGTTCAGCTAGCTACACCTTTGGGGTGTTTCCTTGCTCCTACTGGATTGATACCTTGGTTTCCTACTGAGGGAAAACTTGCTGTTGTGCTCATCATACCTTCCTCTTGGGGTTCCCCAACGAGCTTGATATATTTGGGCCACCAGCCTCTAACTACTCCATTCAACTCATATTACATACTTCATCAAACTCTAGCTTGACTTATCATGTTCAAGCTAGATGATTTAGCTTACTAAGGCTTTGCCTAATTTGGTATTCTCACAACACTTCTTGAAAACCTAGTCATCTATTCTCCAATGACTTGGTAATAATGACCACCAAACTTTGATCAAGCAAAGCTTAGGCTTCTAATTGTCTGATCAAGATCTATAATCAACTAAGTAGTAGACTTGTACTAGTCTCTCTATAAAACTGATCTTGTTAAGCAAACATACTCTAAGTTTATATCCACTTGTCTTAACAAGATTATTATTTGATATACTAATACTACTAGCTTTCCCATAGCTTCATAATTACTATATAAACTCTTGGGTTGAAATACTTCTTCTAGTTAACTCATGGGTGAGTTATCTCCTCCAACATCAAATGGTTCGATCACCACTAAGGATCTCATTCCATTGATGATGGCACACTCTACCATAACTAGTTCCTTCTTCTTATTAATTTACTTAAGGTCTTTGGAAGGTCAATATAATAGGTCAAAGCTAAAGGTTAATAAGTTCTAGGTCAAGAATTGGTTACTCAACAATGATGATCAACTGACACTAGGACTTGGTTAAATAGGAATGTCACCTCTTAATATCATATTAAGGATATGTGCTAAATGGTCTTGGCTTGACTTCCTTTCCTACTCTATTTGTAATAAGGGTTAGTGTTTCAAGATTTAGTTATTGAGGTTTCTTTATTTGGAGTTATATACTTAACTTGATATTCAGGGTTTGTGGTAGATAATACCTTGATATCATCTTAGGGATATTAAGTATTCATCCTTGAGTCGTGGTATGAAATACCATGTAATGATCTCTAGAAGATCAAGTACTCCTTATTAAGTAGTGTGTTGTGACTTAGTTTTATTACATTTGATCTACCCTTAGATCAAATTATATTACCCAAAGATAATGTTTTAGCAAAGGTCATATTGAAACTTATCACAGTGAACTTGATGATCTACTTCAGTTTCACCAAGTTAAGAGAAGCTTCAATCACTTTGACAAATTTTATTTAAAAGCGCGAAAATTATCCGGATTTTCTATGCATGAATGCAATGCACACACCTGTGTTCAGTTTATTTCTAAGCTCTAATGCTGGGGTGTTACATCCAATGAAATTGGTTAAAAAATTCAACTCTAACTAGGGACGGTGAGCTCCATCTATCAGTGGCGAGCACCATTATTTCTTGATGGATAGGAGAAAGCCAGTGATGCGGCATCCATCTCTTGGCATGGAGGTGGTAGTGGAGGACAGGAGGGGCGTGGGGTGGTCAGTGCCATCTCCCAGTGGTGGTCAGGAGATGAAGGAGAAGGTCAGGATGCTAGAGATGTGTACCTTGGATTGGTACAGGGCGGCGTGGAGGGAACAAGCTCCGGCTATAGTGATGGTTGCCGGTCTCTCTCTCTCTGTGTGTGTATGTGTGCGTGTGTGTGGAGAAGTGACATGGGTATACGTATACCCTACAGGTACTCAAGCTTGGTATATACGGTCTAAATACGTAAAGGCCCACGGTGTCGCCAAGGCCCAAATGAAGGACTCGAGTAACCTAAGGACTCTTGATTGCTTGAAGAACAAGAAGAAGCTAAAGATAGAAAGTTTGAAAGGGAAAAACCCTAACTTGTAACCGACTCGACCTGCTACCCGAGACCTAGCCTACCTATATAAAGGCTACGAGGGGGCGTCGAGGAGGACGCACGCAATCCTAGTTTCCACAACCCTCGCCAGATTGCATCTGCGCACCACTATAATCTTCGATTCCTTCGATAATTCCACGAGCAGACAAGCAGGAGTAGGGACCTCTACGAGGCCTGAACCTGGGTAAACCTTTGTCCCTTGTGTGCTTGTTTACTAGCCGATAGATGTCTCCAGCGCTCCCTCCTTCTCCAAAACCCAAGTCCATAACAATGGGCATTGATGAGTTAAACCCTCGTCAATTGGCGCCGTCTGTGGGAACAGGGAGTGCTGATGTTGTGGCTTCTTTGGCCCCATCAACCGCGATTTACAACTCCGCAACAGCGGAGATCCGCCAACTCTTCAGCGCATTCGACTTCACCGTCCACACGCCAGCCACTTGCCCGGCCTTTGAGTCCATGGGCGACGGAATCAGTCTGGCGATAGGGAGCTTCCGCTTCCAAGTCGGTCAGATGGTCACACTTCGCATGCCTGATCAGCCGACGGCACCATCGATTGCCCCAGCATCATGGTTCCCTCCATCGATCGGTACCCTCAGTGAGCTCAACACCCCGACAGCAGTCGAGAACAGGGTCAGCGACAGCAGTCGCGACTCCGATCTAAGCGATCTGGCCACTGAAGATGGGACCTACGGTTCCGGATCTGAGAGTTATGGAAGCAGCAGCTTCCCCAATCACTTCATGTCCGCCGTCATCAACACAGGCGATACCTCTGCCAACCGTGACAACGGTGGCAATCGCGGCAACGGAACCGACCTGCCTAACAGCGGCAACGGTGGCGATCGCACCAACGCCAACAACTGAGAAGCAGTCGAACCTCCAACCATAGTAAACGAGCAAACCGGTGAACACGTCGTGCTCAGGCTCAATGAGCAAGAATGGGCTCGCTGCCGCGAGGCACTCCTCTACCCTTCGGATCTCCGCAAGAACTGCTAATGGGCTACCATTGGCTCCTGAAGGAAGAATTCAAGCGCCATGTACAAACAATCGCGCAACTCGAGGCGCGCAAAAAGGCGGCAGACGGGTCGAGCCTTCGTCGCGCTGGGCTCTCCTCCTACGGAGGAACCTCCTCAAAGGGCAACGAGCACCTCGCCAAGAAGAGGCAATCTCGGATGGCCCATCTCATCGAGCAAGAATGCATAGAAGCCGCAAAGGTCCTCGACTTCGGCTCTATGACAGTCAACACTAGGGGCAACGTGGTCCCCAAGACGCCGCAGGCTGCGGTGACAGCAGCACCATGTACCTCCTCAACAACCAGCCACCGACTGGAGATCCCCGAGCCACCATGCACCGATCCACGATCGCGGGCTTAGGGTTAATCGAGGCCGCCCTCGACAAGGAGCCAACATCGGAACCAAAGAAGGGCAAAGCGCTAGCAAAGCGTTACTCCTCACCCTCATCCAGTGATGACAGTCACGACCTGTCCCGACGTCGCCGCTCACGACGACACGACCACGACTACGACGTGCGTGATGGCATCACACAGCGCAAGATCGACAAATCAAGGGCACGACGTGCTCGGTCGACTGACTCAGAAGAGGAAGACGTGGAGCTCTGTGGCGCCAGATGCTTCAGTAGGTCCATCAGGCAGAAGCGAATTCCAAAGGGGTTCAAACTCCCGTCGGAGAACCTGAAGTTCGACGGTCTATAGGACCCAAAAATCTGGCTGGAGGACCACATCTCCTCCGTCAGGCTCCACGGAGGCAGTCGAAGCACGGCCATGCAATGCTTGCAGCTACAGCTGCAAGGCGCCGCTCGAGCATGGCTCAACAAACTCCCACGCGGATCCATTCGCAATTCGGATGAGCTGGTTTACAGCTTCGTGCGCAACTTTAAGGGCACATACAAGCGACCCGCATCAATCAAAGAGCTGAGATGCTGCCAACAAAGATCTGGCGAATCGCTGCGCTCCTACATCCAAAGATGGTCCATCATCAAGAACTCCGCAAAAAACATCTCGGAGGATCGCGCGATTGACGCATTCAACGGCGGCGTCCGCCGCCTAGAACTTAGGGAGGAGCTGGGCCGCTCAAACCCCAAGACCATCGACCACCTGATGGAGATCGCGAATCGGTGGGCCGATGGAGAAGATTCGGTAAAGAATCGCGTTCACTCCGACGAAGAGGCGGAACTCGAGCGCAAACGCGATCGCCGAGGCAAACGTCGCATGCGCATCTAAGATGAACGCGACGACGTCAACATGGTCGTGGCCGGCTACGCCGAAAGACGCGACGATAACCGCAACAGCGGATACCGTAGAGGCGAATACCGCGACTCCGGGAAAACCACGCAAGTGTGGCAACATTGCACTCGCGACGAGGGACCCGCGACCTCCATTGAGGACAAACTGTCCGGGCCATGCACGGTGCACTTCTACATCGACAAACACGATGGGAAGAAGAAATCCAGCCACCTCCTCAAGGACTGCTGCGAATTCCTCAAGCTACATGAGGGATTGGTTCGGATGAACCGCAATGCAGTCGAAAGAGGCTACGAAGCCGCTCCAGGCGCCGTGGCACATGGCGCTCTACCACCACCACCTGGGCCACTCCCGAATGCAGCTACACCGGACCAGCACCATGGAGGCGAACCGTACCCACGAGCCATGGGCACCATGATGATCCAAAAGGGATGCCCCTCCAATCGGGTGCAGAAGGCCATCACTCGCCAAGTCAACCTGGCCACACACTCGCCACCATCTACTACGGAGTACCTCAATGGAAGCGAGTCATGCATTACCTTCGACAAACATGACCATCCGCCTCAGGTACCCCGTCTGGGCCATTTCCCCTCATACTTGAGGCGCAAATCGGAGGTTTCGACATGAGCCGCGTCTTCATGGATGGAGGGAGCGGCATTAGCCTTATATTCGCGAGTACCTTGCGAGCAATGAGGATCCCTCTAACTTGCCTAGAGGTGTGGCGCTCCGCAAAACCACTACTAGAAAATCGCTGTGTTTTTGTGCATTACATCATCATGACCGCATGCTCATGTCATCATGCCACCTTGCATTTGAGCATCGTCATGTCATCTTGCATGATTTGTTTAAAAACTATCTTCGAAAAGTCTGTTTTTGTTTTCTAAACGCCCCGTCGTTATTCAAACACAAAACCCGGGTCTCCGGAATATTTTGTTTTATCTACCAACGGTTTGCAAAAGCCTCGTTTTAAATAAATAAAATATTTAATTATTTTTTTGGGAGGCAGCCAGCCAGGCCCGAAAGCCCAGCCGGCCACCTCCAGATAAAAATCCTATCTAACCCAGATCTACCCAAACCCATTTGCTACCAAATACTCTACCCACTCTAGTCCTATCCAGCCCTCCACCTCACCCCGGCCAATCACCACCCGCCACCTCACCACTCCCTTCCCCCATCCAATCCCAACCCGCCACCTTAGCCTCCCCAGCCACCCATCGCACCCCCACGCGCGGCACCCCGCCGCCAATTTTTCCGCCCAGCACGCCACCTGAGCCACCAGCCGGGCCCCACCTGGACCGCTCCCGACCCAACCTCCCCCGACCGCCTCGTGCTCCACCCCGCCTCCTGGCCCACCACTCCGCGTCCCACCCCCTAGAGCGTGCGCCCCCTTCTCCCTTCCACTTCTTCCTCTCCGACCCGCTCCCATCCGCGTCGCCGCCTCCCTCGCCGACGCCAACCCCCGAGCTCCGTGCCGCCGCCAGGCCGTCGCCCTGCATCCTCCTCTCTGCCTCCAAGGGCCCCGTCCCTGCCCTCTTTTCCATCCGCTCGGCCCCGCCGCAGCGACCTCCTCCTCTCCGCGGCCTCCTCCATCTGCCGCCCCACCCCTATCTCTCCCAACCTCCGCCACCACGGCGCCCTCCTCCCGATGTGCCGTGCGTCGCCGCTCCTCTGCCCGTCCCCGCCGGCGCCTGCCGTTCCCCGCACCCAGGGACCCCTCCGGCCGACACTGCCGAGACTTCCCCCGAGGTCGTCGTCCCCGTCACCTCCGGTCAACGCCGCCACCGGCCATCCGAGCCCGCGCCCTGGACGCTCTACCATGGCGTCGCCCCGACCACCGCGTCCAGGCTCTGACGCCGACCTTGCCGGCCTCCCGCGCGTCCTCGGACCCCGAGCCCCGGACCACCTCGCCGTACCGCGTGTTCGCCCAGACGCCGTGTTCTGCCGCATCGTGCCATGCAGTACTATAACAAGGAATGAGGGGCTCGAGCCTGTTTCTTTTTTTCTCTTTTGTGGTGTTTGTTTTCCTGTTGTTACCAGAGTGCTTTGGAGTTGGATGTTGTAGAGGTGATGTCGCTGTTGTTACGCGATGGTGATGCTACCTAGTACCCTCTCGGCGATCGAAAACTACAAGTGAGATGGGCACCCTGAGAAGCCACCCGAAGTCCACCACAACCGAACTTGGTTCACCCTCGGCCACCGATGCCGAATCAAGTTCTCCTTGGACCCGAGAACGCCAACATCTCCTTCCCGAACTGAAGACCACGGAACGACAAGCACTTCATCTCGGAGCACCAAGACCTTCTACACGGATCCAAACATCGAACCCCCGGTCGCCAAGGTCGTCGACACGGATACGCCAAGTACTTCCTCGAGGACGCCAAGTTCTTCACCCCGAACACCAAGATCGAGCCGATACGCGGATGCGACAAGATCGACCCCGACCAGGGCAAATCCGATGAGCCGCCGATGCCGAACCAAGTCCTTCTTCCTGGATGCGACAAGATCTACTCCGTGTCCGAGGGCGTTTCCGTCGAGACCGATCCCCGTCGAACCCCGGAACCCTCGAAACCAAGACCTTCGCCCCAGATGTGTGAACCTTTTCCCGAGCCCCTATTTTTTTACGCTACATATAAAACCTGTTGTATAATAATTGTTCATCTCGCATGCATATCATAATCATGCCGAATCTTTTGCCGTACTATTAAATATTGCATCCGGTGTTTCTACTAGTGTTTGCTTCTTCGCGGATTAGACCGATGAGTGGATGCGAGTATCGACCAGTTCTCCGGATATGATCCTTCGGCAGTGTTTCCCAGGCGAGCACCTCTTCCCCTTCTACCTATTTTACATTTATAGTCTTTACTTCCTCCTGTTGATCTATTGCTATCCGTGTCGCGATGCTTTAGTTTCCGTGCACCAGTTATATCCCGTGCAGCCTCTATATTGCCTTGGCCACCTCCTATTACCTGTGTTTGGTAGATAGCTGGCCTTGCGAATCGTAGTTGCGTGCTCAGGTGCGATCTCGTGTTAACAAGTACCACAGTTGTTGGAATGCTGGCAGTTGTTTATTGGTGGAGATGCTTATTGGTGGAGATGATCATGACTTTAAATACAACCATTAAAACGCTAGATATAACTAATGCAGAGGCATCGGTGGGCAATAGATGTTATTTGGTTCTTCCATGCCCACTTGTGTCCCATAGGACCCCAAGTACTTGATACCTGTTCCTTGATTTTTTCGCACTATCCACATCCGATAGGCCTTATGAACCCCCCTGAGCCAGAGCTTGATTCATTCTTATTTCTTGGGGCCACAAAGTAGTTTGGGGCTTTATTACTATCCTGTACTTATGCCATGCTTTACTTCTTTATTTAAGATTGTGCGTGGAGCACCTGTACTGTTTTGGATCGCGCCACGTTTTCGCGGTATCGACAAGCCCAGTCACACTTTCGGGTTCCCAGTTGTTTACAGCTTTCGTCGCAAACCCTGGGTCCGTTCCGGAGCCGGCCAACTTCGTTGCGGGTAGCTTAGTGGGGTGGCCCCCTGAAATATTTCTGAATCCTGTGATCGCTTTGTCGTGAATGCCTCGTTGGGTTTTGATTTGGTTTTTCCGAGGTTGGTCGAGTGTGTGTTGCTATTTGTGCACCCCTGCAGGGTAAAACTTTCTGAAAGCCGTGTCCGCGGTTATGGACGACTTGGAGCACAGTATCTCGATCATAGACAAGCATAACTAAAGTAGTGCTATAAATTTGACTTAATATGTGACTAGTAATCAGACGCAACTATAATGGAATGGATATTAAAAATGCCAACAACTGCTGGATTTGGGTTGTTTTGATATATATGCCTACTAAGTAATGCAACTCCAATGGAAGGTGATAAAAGTGCCAACAACTGCTGGGTTTTGGGGTTCCTCAGGACAACTATATCTGACTAGTAAATGTTCCAACTATAATAGAATGGTGATTAAAACTGCCCACTACTTATGCTTCAGGATGACTCATGCTATCTATATCTGATTAGTAATTGCTGCAACTATAATGGAATGAGTAAAATTGCCAACTGTGTGAGTTCCTTGGTCTGACTTCCTCGTGTGGTCTCGAGGGGGAAATACTAGGATGGGTTTGTTTGGTGTTAGCTTCAGGTTGGATCCGAATAGGTCTTTCTTATCCCTCCCTGATAACCGCCAGTTGTATCGAGTCTCTATAGGTTGTTCAGTGCCGCTGGAATGGAGATCAACAGACTACTCGATGCCAAATTCATATGCGAGATCAAGGAAAGCACTTGGCTCGCCAACACGGTGCTGGTACCAAAAAAGGACACGGATATCCTGCGGATGTGTGTGGACTTCACCTCTCTGAATAAGCACTGCCCGAAGGATCACTTCCCGTTGCCGCACATCGACCAGATCATCGATTCCACCGCAGGATGCGAGCGCCTCTGCTTCCTCGACGCCTACTCAGGCTATAATCAGATTCGAATGGAGGAGGAGGATCAAGAAAAAACAGCATTTACAACGCCCTTTGGTGTGTTCTGCTACAACACAATGCCCTTCGGGCTAAAGAACGCCGGAGCTACCTACCAGGGGTGCATGCAGGCTTGCCTCAAGGAACAACTAGGTCGCAACATTCAAGTCTATGTCAACGACATAGTAATCAAGACCAAGGAGGAAGCCTCCCTAATCGATGATTTGTGCGAAACCTTCGCCAACCTCGACCTCTACTGGATCAAGCTCAATCCGGACAAATGTGCCTTAGGCGTACCATCTGGCAACTACTCGGGTACCTCATCTCCGCGAGGGGAATCGAGGCAAACCCGAAGAAAATAAAAGCCATACTGGCCATGGAGAAGCCAAAAAACATAAGGGGCGTCCAGCAGCTGGCTGGCCGAATCACGGCCCTCAGTCGATTCATCAGTCGGATGGGTGAAAAGGCACTACACTTCTACCAACTCCTCCGCAAAGCTGAAAAATTTGAGTGGACCAATGAAGCGCAAGAAGCATTCGAAGACCTCAAGCGCCTACTATCCACTTCGCCAGTACTGGTGACCCCACGAGAAAGGGAACCATTGTTACTATATATCTCCGCCACCAACCAGGTGGTCAGCACATTGCTTGTCGTCGAGCGAGCCGAGGAAACCAAAGTCCACGAGGTACAACGCCCAGTATACTACCTCAGCGAGGTCTTCACGCCAACAAAACAGCGGTACCCGCACTACCAGAAACTGGCGACTACGCCATTACTTCCAGGAACACCCAATCGTGGTGGTCAACGACGCCCCATTGGGACATATCCTCAATAACCCCGACACCACAGGACGAGTCGCGCTTTGGGGAATAGAATTGTCTCCACGAGACATCACATATGAAAAGCGCGATGCAATCAAGTCGCAAGTCCTCCCTGACTTCCTCGTGCACTGTATGGAGAACCAGCTCCCAGACAAACCAGATATGTCCTACCTCTAGACATTGCACTTTGATGGGTCCAAGCGGAAGGACGGAGCAGGCGCATGTGTCATACTGACATCACCTGAAGGGGACAAACTAAAGTATATCCTGTGAATGCAGTTCACAGCCTTTAACAACGAGGCTGAATACGAGGCCCTATTGCACGGGATGAGGATGGCAAAAGCCTGCGGCACCAAGAGGCTCATCATATACGGCGACTCCAAGTTGGTCGTCAACCAAACAATGCATGAGTGCGATGCACTGAATGACAACATGATCGCGTATCGCAACCTCTATGACACACTCGAAGGAGACTTCGACAGTTGCAAGCTGCGGCACGTAGGTCGTGAAAGCAACGAAGAGGCAGACGCACTCGCCAACATAGGCTCTACCTGCGCCCCCATACCACCCGGGGTATTTCTCGAGCGCATCTGCGAACGCTCTATCAAGCCAAAGACCGTAGAGAAGAAAACAAGCGCAGCAACGGACTCGGGGGCTACGCCGCACAATGAGTCAATGGCACTCGATGACTCGGAGTTGGACACAGGACTCGAGGGACCAATGAGCGTCATGATGATTGAGCAATCCTGGACGCAGCCGTACATCACGTACCTCCTCAGCAAAAGGCTCCCGGACGATCCGACTGATGCACGGCACATTGCGCGGCGATCCAAGGCATTCGCTGTTATCAACGGCGGACTGTATAAACGCAGCATCATAGGAGTACTCCAGCGATGCGTCTCCACGGCCGATGGAAGAGCTGTTCTCCTCGACATCCATGAGGGGACCTGTGGGCACCACACCGGCAGTCGTGCCCTCGTCGCCAAAGCTCTACGAGCTGGATTATATTGGCCTACGGTCATGCGCGATGCTAAGGACATCGTCCAAAAATGCAATGCTTGCCAACGATTCGCGGACAAGCCGCACGCACCGGGCGCAGAACTCCAGCCAATTCCATTGGCCTGGCCCTTCATGCAATGGGGACTCGACATGGTTGGCAAACTCCCAAGGTCCTCACGAGGAGTCTACATCTACCTCTTGGTCACAGTCGACAAATTCACCAAGTGGATTGAGGCCATGCCAATGACCAACCAATCAGGACATAGCACAGTCAAGTTCTTCGAATCCATCGTCTACCGCTTCGGAGTACCGCACAACATCATCACCGACAATGGGACAAACTTCACATCCAAGGAGTTCCAAGAATTCTGCGAGAACCTGGGGATCAACATCAGCTATGCCTCGGTAGCACATCCACAGACCAACGGTCAGGTAGAAAAAGCAAACGGGCTTGTCTGCGGTGGCATCAAGAAGCGACTCCTCCGGCCACTCGAACAAGTCGCGGGTTGCTGGCCAGACGAACTGCAATCCGTACTCTGGAGCCTACGCACAACTCCAAACAGTGCCACGGGCTACACGCCATTCTTTATGGTGCACAGAGCCGAGGCAGTGCTGCCCGCCGAGGTACGGTACAAGGCGCTGCGTGTGGTCACTTACAGCAAACAAGAGTCATCCCTCGCACTCGAAGACTCCGTCGACCTCCTTGACGAGGCACGAGAAATTGCCGCAGAAAGATCAACGATCTACCAGCAGAACCTGCGCAACTACCACAGTAGGAGGCTACACCCCAGATCCTTCATCGAAGGCGACCTGGTCCTGCGACTGAAGCAGCAGGGGCATCTCAAGCTCGAGTCCCCCTGGGAAGGACCATACGTGATTACAGAAGTAATCCCAGGTGGCGCCTATCGCCTTCAAGACTTAGAGACAGGAGTCGCATACTCCAACCCCTGGAACGTTGCACAGCTGCGACGCTTCTACCCTAGTCGCTTTTTAATTTTAACATTGCAAATAAGGCTACTCAGCCAAGGCTACTTAGCCACACATTGTACCTCGCACTGTCCTTCGAATAAATAAAGCTAAGTGCCCCAAAACTCTGTGCTCTCTTTTATCTTTCCAATTTATCTACTCGGGGGGCTGCGCCGCCCTATATACATCTGTTCTACGAACCAAAATGCGATATCCTGAGTAGCTGGCATATCAATCGAAACCCTTGACACAACATCAACCCAGCTGCAATGCACCTGACAGGTTGACAAGGGACTGAGATAAGATCATGGCCAGGCTAACGAAAAGGACTCGCCTAGTGCAACGCACTTCATGCTAACAAAGCTCTTTTACATATCCGACAATAAATTATATACAACATTTATACGAACTTTACAAACACGGGTACACTTATGTGCAGGATGCAAACTAAGCTATTACTGCAGCAAAAGAACGTTGGTTTGTTCCTCAAAGAAGTCGACGATCTCTTCTGCTGGGCGATCCACAGCCTGGTAGTGTGGCACCATATTCCAGGCAGACCCTGCTGGTGGCGCAGGCGGCCCAGCCACAATTGCCGCAACATCTATGTCCGGCCTGTGCAGTCGCACCAATGATAGAGCAGCCTTGGCACCAGCCACCAACTGTTGCCTCACGCACTCGCGAACCGCGGTCAGGTCTTGAAACTTGGCAAGGAGGGCCAGCAGGCTTGACGGAGTAACATCCAGCGGAAACATCGTCCGATAAATGTTCTTCAAACAAGACTGCGACTTCTTCAGAAAGTGTAGCACTCACGACGCGCGATCCTGTAGGGTCGCCAGCGCAATCGCATGATTATGGTCTACCCAGAAGTATCCACTCTCTTGAAGTTGCTCCTGGGTAAGATCATGCATACGAATGGCAATTCTATCCTTCTCATCCTGCGGATGACGCGCACTGACAACTACACGAAGCAGCAAACAGCAGCATAAGTACAGCACACAATCGCGAGTGACTACAAGGGAAAGATAAGAGCAAGCAAAACTAAGACTTGAATTGGTCACCCAGCTGCGTCACCTCGCCAAGCAGATACTGCTCTCGGGCGGCGGCTTTTTCCGCCTTTGAGTTCCATACATCTGTGTTCCCGCGGAGCACGGGCAACTCATGCTCCAGCTGCTTCACGCGGTCACGCAGTCGCGAAAGCAGCGACAACTCATCTACCCGGGAGCGCGGCGGTGCCAAAGCATCATCAAGAGGCGGAGAGTCCTGAGTTTCCCTCAAAGGATCACTCGATGTACCCTACCACAAGCCAAGATAGAAGCAAATAAGACGACCAAATCAACACAAAGACAAAAGATCCAAGTGCATTCAAGACTAGCAAAAGTATCAGCAGATACACGCGCCAGCAGGCATGTTCTTAACAAAGGACATAAGCTGGCTAACTATTACAAAAAGCTACTAAGGAGCGATTGGCTTCTTTGACTTCGACCGCTTCGGGGGCTTCATCGAGTCCGTGGCAGTGTCAGACGCCACTGACTTTCCGCCAGCCCCTGATGTCGCCGCCTTCTTGGCGCGCTGCAGCTCCTCAGAATACTTCGCGACCGTGTTTATCAGTTGTGGCCCATATTTACCACAGGCAGTCGCAAAAGGAGCAAAGACTACCTGTTGGTCGTCCGCGCTAACAGGCATCGCCTTCGACACCGTGGCAGGATCAATCTCGACTCCGTGGGCCTGCACCATGGCAAGCGACATGGACGCGCCAGCAGAGCGGAGTGAGTTCTTGAAGCTGGAGGGAACACCCCGCGCAAAAGACTCCACCAGGTCGCCCATGTTCTCGATTAGCTCAGCCTTGGGCATCAGCTCCTCCCGGAGACGACTGAGAACGCCCTTGGCCTTGGAGAGCGTATCTTGAATTGCGATGCAGCGGTCCTCGACTGCCTAAAGCGCACCCGCCAAAGTGTCGTCGCGACGGAGGGCCTGAGGATCGAAGCTCAAACTGCTAGCATCTGCACATAAACCAACACACGAATATCAAACATCAACGCCAACAGGCAAAACAACAAACAGCAAACAACAATGATATTCGGACAAGGTACCTGAGAGGGCTTTGGCAATCGAGAAAAGCTGTTCTTCGAACAACTTCTCCCTGGATGCAATGGAAGCACGAAGATCCTCTTCGCGCCTTTGCTCCTCGTCACGCGCCGCGATTGCTTCATTGCGACCCTTCACAGCCGCGGCGAGAGCTTTCTCCATGGTTGCAGCGTTGCGCAGGAGGGCATTATGTTCAGCTACACAGCAAAAAGATATGACTATTAGTCGACTATATCAAAGGAGAAGAAGAAGTGCAGGACACTCACTCTCAACCACACGATGACGCGTCTCCAGCATCGCATGTTGGCGGCCCATCGCAAGAACTTGCTCCGCCAAGTGTGCGGCTTCCTTCACAAGGAGCTATCGCACAACAGAGAATCAGTAGAAGCAATAGATAACATCGACTGCAACATGCAAAAGAAGAAAAACTACACTTACATGATCCTCCAATGACTCTGAGGATGTTTGTTGTACCGTCATCCGGGCAACCATTCGATGCTCCCCTACATGAGGAGAACTGGAAGAGTTGTGTCGTTGTATTGGGAACGGCAGTACCTAAGGAGGTTAGATAGAGGTGTGGGGACTAGCAGGGAAGCTATCGACGGCGTCCGCAGGCGGGATTGGATACAAGCAAGCGTAGTTGGACGCAGGAAGTACCCAGGTTCGGAGCCCTCGTGATGAGGTAAAGCTCCTACTCCTGCCAGATCTGACTATGAGGGATATATGAACTATAAGTGCTCCTTGAGCTGTATTCTCTAGCTACTGCCTTAAATGCACTGAGACCAACCCTTTCTACTAAGGCCTTGCCTCTCCTTATATAGGCAGAGAGGCAACGGTCTCACTGGCCAGTCTGACTGGCGGGCCCCACATGCGGGTCCCAGCCGACTGGTCATCTACAGTACCCGGTATGGTATGTCACATCGGAGTATGAGTGGTATGGCTATCGTAGGCACAGTGGACGCCATGCAAGCCTGTCGTCAGCATCGGGCCACTATTCCTGCGTCATCCCCGCAAAGTCTTCGGTATGGCCGGGTGGTTGCCGGTCTTGTCATCGTACAGGGCATACCGCGCACTGATACGCACGTCATCTTGTTTTACTGATTGGTTCCGACTACTTCTTGCCGATCCGGCTGCTTCATGCCGATCCGGCTACCATGCGATAGCCGGCCTGTCTTGCCTTGTCTGGCTGCATCTGGTCAGCCGGACACGATCCGACTGCCCAGTTTCTTGTCCAGTTGGGGTATCTGGGGATCATCCCCCCGACACTAGCCCTCGAGCGCGTGTGGATTCCGCCCTTAGGCGAAATGTGTGCGTGCTCCCTCTTAGTTTTGAATTTGTGTCCGGCTACGCCTGGCGGTTGCGATACCCGTGACATCAGTGCTGACGCCGGCCACGCGTGCACGCGCCATCATTGCACTGCGGTGGGCAGCGTAACGTCCCGCCGCACGTCGCCTCGGGAAACTGCTGCCCGGCGCTTCAGTTCTCGCTCCCGGATCTTCTGCGCATCCCGTGTTGGCGCACGGGATCTGGGCGGCGGTTGGGGTGAGGGTCGTCCGGATGCGCGCCACGTGGCGCGGTTGACGGTTGCGCTTCTGGTCCTTTAAAGGGATGCCGCGGGGGGAGCAGTTCCCCTCCTTCGCTTCCCCGCTCCAGTTTTCCTCTTCCCAGCGCGCTCCTGCCCTTTGCGCCCCTGCTCTGCTGCCGTTGTAGCCCGCTGCGCCGCCCGCTCTTTGTCGTCGGCGGTATGGGCCACCGTCACTCCTCCGCCGCCGCGCCTCCCTGTCAGCCGGTAATGGCAGCCGACCGCGGAGGTTGGTGTGGCTCCTCTGTCATGGAGGACCACATCTAGAAGTACCGCACGACCCGCGTCCTTTCACCGGAGGAGGAAGTGGCGGTGCGGTTGGCACCGGCGGGAGAGGTGTCACCGCACCCGGCGGAGGGGGAGCGCGTCATCTTCCTCTCCCATCTGGCGTGCGGATTCGCCTTGCCGGTGCATCCCTTCTTCCTCACCTTCCTGGCGTTCTTCGATCTCCGCCTCCACCATCTCAGCGCCAACGCAATCGGGATGTTGGCGCACTTCCTGGCCTTCTGCGAGAGCTACCTCGGGATCCAGCCGGATCTCGGGCTCTTCTGTCGACTGTTCCGAGTCCGGACGCAGGTGCAGTACACGAAGGGGCCGCTAGTCGTCTGCGGCGGCGCCTCCATCTACTCCTGCACCTAATCTGGCTAGCCCAAGTTCTTGCTCCATGACACGGTACGACTGTGGCAGCAGTCGTACTTCTACATCAAGAACGTCACCAATGTCGACCGGGTCAATCTTCCGGATTTCCAGGATGTCGAGTCCAGCCGGCAGAACTGGGAGCTGAAGATCCATGGCGACAAGGCGGAGTCGGATACGATGTTGCAGCGCATGCGCTCCCTCGTCACCTGCTGGCTAACCGGCCTGGACATCACCCTCAGCTGGATGTCTCGGCTGATGATGCCGTTGCAGCAGCGAGCGCACAAAATGTGCTACTACTCCGGCCGGCTGGACCCGACCCGGCTGTCGCACCGCGATCCCTGCTACCACAGCCTGAAGGAGTTGGTGTGGACGATCACCAAGGAGCGGTTGCCGGAGGGCTGGAAGTTCAGTCTGGCGCCCTACAGCCAGGAGAACCGCGCGCCCTGGGTAAGTTCTTCTAACCGGAAGCTTCTTTTGTTCTTCTCGCATTTCTTTCTTGTTTTGTCTGGCTAACTTCTTGTATTCGGCAGATCTTCGCTTGCATTCGTCGCGAGGAGGGTGAAGCTCCCCTTGAGGAGTTCACGCCTGACTTGCCCGAGCCGCGTGCTCGGCAGTCCGGCGAGGAGTCGGACGGGGATGGTGATGCCTTCCCCAGCCGGAATGATGAGCCAGCTGCCGACCCCCATGCGGAGGTTCACGAGGAGGAGGAGGCCGCACCGACCACCGATCCGGCGACGCGCTCTGCGACGGACGGTGAAGCTGGCGGGAGCGGCTCTAGCCGTTCCAGCTCCCACCGGCCTGCCGCGGAGGAGCCGACCCCCAAGAGGATCCGGACCAGCGTCCTTCCGCCGAGCCGCCTTGGCCGGAAGAAGGGGCCGCCTCCGGTTGTGTCGGGGTACGTCCCTCCTCCCTTTGCACTTATCATTTTCTGCCTATTTCTTTTCCTGCTTTTCTGCCCTTGGCTTACTTGCCTTTGTTTCCTTTCTCATGTCTTCTGTTTTCTTAGCACGCTGGTCTCCTTTGGAGCTGCGAGCCCAGCGCGAGCGCCAACCGGGTCGCCACCTCATGCTCCGACCTTGCCTGCCAGCGCCCCTCCTTCTCCTGCAGCGCCGCCTCCGCCACCGCCCCGATCTGAACCGGTGCCTCAGCCGGAGCGGAGGGTCCGCAGCCGGACGTGGTGGTCCAGCCGGAGGCAGATCCTCAGTCGGGTGGCTCTTCCGCGGGCGCGCGGGGGGCCGCTGTCGGCAAGGAGCTCGTGGTTGTCGGTGACGACAACTCCGACGACGAGCTGGGGGAGGAGTGGAGGACGGTGGTGGTTGCCGCGAAGGAGTCCTTGGCCGCCAACGCCATGGATGACGATGCCTCCTCCGCCGCCTGGCTGACGGACCTTGCCGCCACCCTCGAACTGGCGGTGAAGGAGATTCGGCTGCTGGAATCCGCAGCCGGTAGGAACCGGACCCCGGAGCAGAAGCTTGCTGCTGCCAACGGGACCTCCCAGAGTAAGTTTGCTTCATCCGTCTCGTCCCTTTTTTTTACTGATAGCCGGTTTCGTCGCAGCTATCCTCGTGTGCGCTCAGCGCGAGATCGATCGCTTGAAGAAAGCGAATGACCGGCTGAGCAAGTCCAACTCTACTCTGCGGCTACAGAATAAGGATTGGCACGCGAAGGTAGACGTCCTGGAGGCCACCATTAAGGAGTGTGACGCCTCGCTCGCCAGCCGGGTCGAGGCCTTCAATCTTCTCGAGGCCCAGAACAAGGACCAAGAGAAAGAGATCAAACGGCTAGCAACAAAGGAGAAGGCTCTGGTGGAGGAGTTGATGCAGGTTGGCCACACGGCTAAGGGTAAGTTCTTCTTTTCTATTTCCCTTTCTTTCCGGATCCGGTAGCCAGATCTGACTCTCTTTTCTGACAGCGTTTTATCCCGGCATAAACCTGCTGGCATATAACCGGCTGCAGGAGAACTGGCCGGGAGCGCAGCCGACAGCCCAGGAGCTTGTCGCCCTTCTTGGCGAAGAAGCTGCCAAGCTTCGTCAAGCGGCACGAGACATCTTCTCCTTCCTGTGGCCAGATGCGCAGGTTCCGGAGACGATGGCCCAGCTGGCTGCGAAGGTGGGGGAGGTGCCGGCTGCGAGACTTGGCGGCGCGAGTCGGAGCGGAGATGGCTCTGGCTCTTATTCTCTCCTGGTACAAGGACGCCCGTGTCGAGAAGATCGACGGAGGTTTCCGTGCCGGCGCCAACCTTGCCGCCAGGCCCATCCGGAGCTCCGAGGATCTGCCATCAAGATCGCCGACTACGTGGACCCCGACGAGGTGCTCACCAACTCGGAGTCCGTCGGTACTCCTGAAGTGGAAGCCTCGACACAGCCGGCTACGGACGTCGGAACGGGATCGAGCGCCGCGCCTCCTCCTCCACCTGAATCTTCTGCTGGCCAAGACGCTCCTTATGGCAAGGGTCCTACCGCTTAGTCGTTGCCCCGGGATGCCAGGTGTATTTGTCTTGCTTTAGATCCGTTTGAAACTTGTTTGTTTGTACCGGCTGTCTCTGACACCGGGTAAACTTATGGGAGCTTTGCCTCCCTTTTTTCTTTGCTCGCTAATATTGAACTTGCTTGAGTTTCCTTCAACTTGTGCTTCGACTTTTCTTTTAATATTTTGCCGGTTGACTTTATCCGGTTACACACCTTTAGCCGGGAGAACTATATCTCTAGTGGGGGCGCGCTCAGCGCACCCACTGGGTGTAGCCCCCGAGATTCATAGTAGCCGGCGTAGCCGGGTGCTTCGAATCTTCCTTCTCTTTCCCAAGTCTTCTAACTTTATCCGACTATTGGGGATATACTTTCCGGGTATCCTCACAGATCCTCACTGACCAGGGTGGCCCAATTCGGGTTAGAGCTTTGCTTCACGGGCGGCCCAGTTAGGGAGAGAAGACGGAGTCCAATCCGGCTACGGGAAGGCCCAGAAGACTTACCGACTTAGGCCCATAATGTTACTTGTAGTTCAAGATGTACTCTGTAACAGACTCTTAGTCATAGCAGGATAGATCTCTCCTGTAAACCCTAGGTCGGATATCTATATAAGCCATCCTAGGGAGAGCCTTTAGGGCACCAGATAACACCCAATACTTTAGACCCTCAACTCGCACAGGCGAAACCCTTGTAACCCATATTCCGGCTCTGCCATATTACTGGATTGCTAGCAGGAGTAGGATCCGTCCAAAGCCGGCGGATTCGAACCTGGGTAAAATTGTGTGCTCACCGTCTCGGAATACCGTACGTCTCACCCCCTCTCTTTCGCACGCCTCGAGGACCCCCTCAAGGCGTACTTGTCATCAATCTGATGACAGTTGGCGCCCACCGTGGGGCAAGTGAGCTACGGATCTGCGTTCCAAGCGGAATCTGCAAGAATCGGAATCGGCGAGACCATCACTGTCGGTCGCATCCTCTATGCCAGCGACGTCCCTCTCATCGTTCTCGACGAGACTTGGATTCCGGCAAAGGAGGTCGTGACTGCCTACAAAATCATGTCTTTTGGCGAGATCGATGTTTACATCGGTTTCGCTGAACCTGCCCAACCCACCCCAGCGGTGATGATAGAGGCAGAAGAATTTTCTGGGTCCCCTTTGTCCGCGGAGGCGGCAGAGTTCCGGATCTCAGAAAACCCTAATCCCACCCAGCCCGCACCAGTTGCGGAGATAGTGGAGAAAACCGAACCTAAAGAAGACCTAGCGGTCAACGTCGAATCTAGAGTGGATCTCCCTGGAGGAGCCGAATCCTAGATCGACCCACCCGTGGAAGTCGAAATCCAGGAGGAGCATATCAACGACACTGATTCCGGCTCTGATGATGCCGGAACAGATAGGCCTTTCCTAAGGTACACACTACGAAGTATGATACTGCAAGGCGAAAGCGCAGATGCAATCCTCGAGACCATCAAAAGTTTCGATATGGCTGACCGCGAAAGCCGCAGGTACCTCAGGAAGCACGCGTCGCACTTTGTCAGATATGTGGGATCCGGATCCGGCTCTGCCGATGCTGGAGAAAACACCAACTCGGTGCTGGGGCAATTGGAACAAACGCCGACGTACCCGCATCCTCGGATGAGTCAATGACGTCAGCAGATTTCCTAAAGTTCTCCGCGGAATATGAAGAGGAGTACAACTCCAAAGCTGCAGAAGAAGGAGAAGCCATGGATGAAGGATCCGGGGAACACTCTCCCAAAGCGCAGGATGACATGGACGTCGGAGATAATCCCGAAGTCCAAATGTCCGAAAGTACCGATCAGAGCTTGACTCCGGGAAACGGACCCAAAGCCGTCTTTGCTACCAGCGCTGCCAAGAAGGCAAAGAAGAAGAACAAGAAAAACAAGACCCCGGCAAAAGACCCTCTGACAGAGGAGGTGATTGCTGAGGAATACGAAGAAGACTCGGATGGAGCACTTATCCCAGACGAGCTGAAAAAAGAAGCATCGGTGGATGGACACGTGATCACTGAAGGTGCGCGTAAACTCATCGATGCCGCATTAACCACACCAATCCCTACAGCTGCAGAACTTACTGCAGATGAGCTGGATGAAAGGGCGCAAGCCCTAGAAGCGCGTCGTCAACAACTCCTCGATGAAGCCAAAAACATCGAGGTGGAGAAGAAATGCATCTCAAACAAGGAGTACATGTCCCGTCTGCATCAGAAGACACGAAAGCGTCACATAGATGACAACCAATTCCCACGTGTCCGTGCCGTCCTTTTTGGAGATGAGATGGGGAAGCCACGGAAAGATAGCAACGGAGATTGGGTATACCCAACACCAGTACAAAATACCGTGGCAGCCCGAGAAATTCTATCGGCTAATCCAGGACTAGAGGAGATCCGTTTGGGTATCAAGCTACTCAACAAGGGACTAGAGCAGCAAAAGGTCGCCCTGTCCGGAAGTCAAAAACTGGTCTCAGATGCTGACCAATGTCGCACGGATCCGGCATGGGCTGGCGTAAGACCCCATTACATTTCGGAGCAGTATTATCGCCCCGAACAACGGGAAGACAATTATTCGAGAACCGGATCTTCAGGAAAGCATCACAAAACCACACGCGGTTGGGGCAATGTCGCACCAGCGGCCGAGAAAGACGCCATCGCTTCCCTGAATCCGACGAGTCCTCCCCGACGAGAATCTAAGGATCAAAGGGGAGAAGATAAAGAGAAACGTCGGGAGGAGGATCGTCAGAGAATGTCGCCTCCTAGACATGAGAACCGTCCGGCTGAGCCTCACTATGGTGGGAATGACGGACGAAGGAACGACGGAAACCATGCAGGTACAAGCCGGCAGGGGGCTCGTCATAGTCAAGACCCTCCCCGAAATCGGAATAATGACGTTCCGGACGGAGGCCGGCGATCAGCCGGAAACTACCCCGCTGCACCACCCTCTCCACCATACAGTTATCACAACGGCCCCCACGGAGGTCAAGGAGGACATGGCGGAGGAGGTGGTGGCAGAAGCCGAAGTCCGGCTCCAAGGCACCGCAGCCATAGCCGGCATTCGGGGCGATCCCTATCCCCAAACGACGCAAGGCATAGGATCAACTCCAACATAGAGGCTCGGCGCTACGAAAACGATGACATGTACGTGGGCCCAAAGTGCTTCGGACCATGCATCAGAGCTACAAAGTTCCCGGAAGGATTTGCTATCTCAAGACATATTCAAGCCTACGACGGCATTGCTCGGCCAGACACCTGGTTACAGGATTTCTTCCAAGCTTGCTGCATCGCCAAAGGTGGAAACAGCCTGGTCGCAACTCGATATCTCCCACTCATGCCGAGGAAGACGGCACGATCATGGCTCAATGAGCTTCTGGCAAACACCATCCACAACTGGTATGATTTACAAAGTGCGTTCTTTCGGAATTTCGAAGGCACATATCAGAGGCCCTGTACGGTTGGAGACCTACAGCATTGCACCCAGAAAGCCGGAGAAACTTGCCGGGATTACCTCGGACGATGGATTGACACCAAGAACTCATGCGAAGGAGTAAATGATCAAACTATGATTGAAGCTTTCATCACAGGTCTCCCAATTGGTTTACTGCGCCATCGCTTGAAGTGTGACAAGGTTACTAATCTGGGAGAAATGATAGAAACAGCGAGCAAGTATGCAGATGCTGACGATGATGCAGAGGGATTACTCAATGCCCTGGCTGTGCCTCAGTCGGCAAAACAACCAAAGCAACAAGCTCGGAAGCACAAAAATACCTCGGAAGAAAAACCCAACGCGGAGACAGCGGTAGTCACTACTATTTCCGGGTCTGGAGGACGTGGCGGAGGCCGCGGGCGTGGCTGTGGGACATCAAGGGTCCAAGGTAGAGGAGAGCAACAACTAGGCAAAACCTACACTTGGGCCGACATCGCCAATAACCCATGTGTGCATCATTTGGACGCCAATGAGGGCTCATCCCACACCAACGCTGAATGTCGTTTTAACGACGACATCAAGAGAGATGATACCGCGGGCTACAAAGCTAAGCGGAAGAAGGGAAAGAAAAATCCCGAAAAAGACAAAGAGACCAAGGAAGATTCCGACATGGAGGAAGCCGACACTTCAAATCCCAAGTCGAAAGGGAAGAAAACTTTTCCCACCAAGAAGGACACTTATGTCACCTTCCTCAGATCTCAACCAGCAAAGGTTAAGAAAGCAGTTCTCCACGAGCTCAATACAACAGTTCCGGCTGTCCCTTAGTATCTGGACTGGTCGGAAGTAGCAATAATGTTTGACCGCACTGATCATCCGCCTAAGCTACATAGGCGAGGAAAATACGCCTTAATCGTCAATCCACTTATTGATGGTTATGGTTTCTCCAAGACCCTCAAGGACGGTGGTAGAAGCATCAATATTCTCTATGTCGAAACGCTACGCCGGATGAAGATCTCGGAAACATAGCTGAACCACAGCTCTGTGATCTTTCACAGAGTTGTCCCAGGAAGACAGGCTAATTCCCTGGGAGAGATCACTTTGGATGTTACTTTTGGAACACCAAAGAATTATCGGACGGAGGCACTTTCCTTCGAAGTGGTCCCGTTCAAGAGCACATACCACGCTATATTCGGACGACCGGCTTACTGGGCTTTTATGGATCGTCCGTGTTACATTTACAATATGATGAAAATTCCAGGTCCCAACGGCGTAATCACCATCAGGGGAGACCCGAAGAAGGCGCGAGAATGCGAGGATGGAAATGCCGCCTTTGCCGAAGCCGTGATGCATGCCCAGGAGTACCAGGAGATCAAGAAGAGCATAGATCCATTCGAGATGCCTGCGACGAAGAAGGAGGTGACAAAGCCAAATCCAGAGTTCAAGGCATCAGAAGAGACGAAGACGATGCCGTTGAAGGATGACGACCCCTCCAAGGTGACCCAGATAGGCGTAGGCCTAAGTAGCGCATAGGAAAGCGCGCTTGTCAAGTTCCTCCAAGCAAATCAAGATATCTTCGCATGGCAGCCATCTGACATGACCGGAGTACCTAGGGAACTTGCTGAGCACTCTCTAAATGTAAACCCGAACGCTAAACCCGTCAAACAGTCCTTACGACGGTTTGGTGATGAAAAGCGTAAGGCAATAGCTAAGGAACTAGCGCGGCTCGAGTTAGCCGGATTCATAGAAGAGGTCATCCATACTGATTGGTCGGCCAACCCTGTAATGGTCCCTAAAAAGGACACCACTGATTTAAGGATGTGTGTTGATTATACTGCCTTGAACAAGGCTTGTCCAAAAGATCCGTTCGCTCTGCCTAGAATTGATCAAGTTATCGATTCTACGGCAGGCTCGGAACTCCTCTGTTTTCTCGACGCATATTCCGGTTATCACCAAATACGGATGAAGGAATCTGACAAAGTCAAGACTTCATTCATAACCCCCTTCGGAACCTTCTGTTTTGTTACAATGCCCTTTGGGCTGAAGAACGCAGGAGCTACGTACCAGCGCACGATGCAGCGTTGCCTCCACGACCAACTCGGACGCAATGTACATGCATACGTGGATGATATCGCGGTCATGTCCAAAAATAAGGAAACATTGATTTCCGACTTGGAGGAGACGTTCGCCAATCTACGAAAATACAACATCATGCTTAACCCGAAGAAATGCTTCTTTGGAATACCAGCCGGAAAATTGTTAGGTTTCATCGTGTCTTAAGGAGGCATAGAGGTGAACCGCGACAAGATCAAGGCTATTCTCAATATTTCCAGGCCAACTCACCCGAAGGACGTACAAAGATTAACTGGTTACATTGCTGCGGTCAGTCGATTTGTAAGCCGGCTTGGTGAAAGAGCCACACCATTATACAAACTCCTGAAGAAGACCAAAGATTTTGTCTGGACTGACGAAGCTGAAGTTGCACTACAAGACCTGAAGAAAGTACTCTCATCTGCTCCTATCCTTGCAGCGCCGGAACCTCAGGAACTGATGTTGCTTTATATTGCTGCAACAAATAAGGTCGTTAGTATCGTCATGGTGGTGGAGAGGCCAGAGGAAAGTCAGGAACACCTGGTGCAGCGTCCGACTTATTTTGTCAGCGAGGTCTTGACAGAATCAAAACAGCGATATCCGCACTATCAAAAGTTGGTTTACGGTGTTTTCCTAGCATCTCGTAAGTTACGACACTATTTTCAGGAGCATCCAATTACCATGGTGAGAAAAGCTCCCATGAGAGACATAATCAACAACAGCGACGCCACAGGACGTGTCGCCAAATGGGGCATAGAGCTCTCAGCTTTCGATATTGAGTATAAACCTCGGACAGCAATCAAATCCCAGATCCTTGCTGACTTTGTCGCTGATTGGATAGAGACGAAGGAGAACATGGTCCTCCCTGAGTCGGAATACTGGACCCTCTTTTTTGATGGGTCTAAGGCTCGAGGGGGCTCAGGGGCTGGCGTGGTGCTCAAATCACCCCAAGGAGATAAACTATTATACGTGTTGCAGATCCACTTCACGGCAACAAACAATATTGCCGAGTATGAAGCACTGCTGCACGGAATCCGGATTGCCAAGGATATTGGCATCCGACGTTTGATGTGTTACGGAGATTCGAATCTTGTTGCTCAGCAAGTCTCAGATATTTGTAATGCAAATAAGCACATGGCAGCATATAAAGCTGTCATGGATGATCTATCTAAATCGTTCGAAGGGTTTGAAGTTCAACATATCCCTCGAGCAGAAAATGAGGAAGCAGATGCACTATCTCGAATAGGCTCTGCGCGGAAAGAGGTCCCGGATGGCGCATTTTTAGAGCACCTCAAAGTTCCCTCGATAAAGGGAGTAGATGAGGAATATCCGACCAAATCCAACTCACCTTTAATAGCAGTTATGGTTGTAATACCCAGCTAGACTCAACCCTACCTTGATTACTTGGTAGATGGCAAATTACCCAAAGACGAGGTGCTGAGCCGGCAGATTATCCGACGAGAAAAAGCATATACTATTGTTAAAGGTGAGCTCCATAAACGGAGTGTTTCTAGGGTTTTTCAGCGCTGTGTATCTCCGGAAGAAGGAGTGGAGATCTTAAGAGAAATCCACGAAGGCGAGTGTGGTCACCACGCTGCAGCCAAATCTTTAGTGGCAAAAGCTTTTCGACATGGTTTTTTTTGGCTTACAGCTCAGGCAGATGCCGAACGATTAGTCAAGACATGCAAAGGCTGCCAAAAGTACGCCAAGAAAGCTCATGTTCCGGCCGATCAGCTGCGAACAATACCTATAACATGGCCTTTTGCGGTCTGGGGGCTTGATATGGTAGGACCTTTTAAACGAGCACCAAGTGGATTCACGCACCTCTTAGTGATGGTGGAAAAATTCACAAAGTGGATCGAGCCTAAACCTGTCACTAGTTGTGATGGAGCAACAACCAAAATATTTTTCGAGGATGTCATAATCCGGTATGGTTATCCGCATAGCATTATCACAAACAACGGGAGTAACTTTTCTATGGGAGAACTGGCTGAATTCTGTGATGAGCAAAATATCCGGCTTGACATTGCGTCAGTCGCACATCCACAGGCTAACGGACAAGTCGAAAGAGCAAATGGTTTAATTCTACAAGGTTGAAACCGAGACTCGAAGCACCACTGAGACGTGCTACGGGGGCTTGGGTGGAGGAACTACCCTCTGTAATTTGGAGTTTGTGAACAACTCCGAACAGGTCAACAGGATATACACCTTTCTTCTTGGTCTATGGCGCAGAAGCAGTTCTTCCTAGTGATTTAATTCATACTTCTCCTAGAGTGGCCACGTATATCGAAGAGGATGCCGAGATTTCTCGACAAAATGATCTCGACTTAGTCGAAGAAGTTCGCGTCGTTGCTGAAATGAGATCTACAGCCTATCAGCAGAAGTTACGCAAGTATCATAGCCAGAGAGTCCGAACTAGATCTTTTAATAAAGGTGATTTGGTTCTCCGGCTTGTGCAACAAAGAAAGCACAAACTTTCCCCAGTATGGGAAGGGCCCTTTTTAGTTAGTCGAGTATTGCACAATGGATCGTACTACTTAACTGACATGAGGCCAGTCAAAGAAAGACCTGCTACTAAGAAGAGAAAGAGAGTTGGAGGCAGTACAAATCCGGATGAGTTAGACAGACCATGGAATATTGCTCAGCTACGTCTCTTTTATTCTTACTTTATCCTTCTTTGTAATCATACATATGTACATGTTCTGTGAGAAATAAAAGTTTTGGTTACCTCAAAGTTTTCCTGAGAAGTTTTTACCATCTTATTTCCTAATGATCACGTCATAGTCGAAAATCCCAGAATGCTTGAAAGTACTTTATGCTCATGTTCGTTCTGGTTTAGATTTCCGACTCTAAAACTGCTACCTTCGGGTATAACTCTAAAAAATTCTAGTCTTTACTTAGGTTATTTGTCTGATTGCTGGATGCGGGTATTTTTCGAGTAGTGAACTGTTGGTACTGGAAGCCGGCTTTGTTTCCGAGTTTAAACTGGTTTAGCAATTGAGCTCCGTTGCTCGGCAAAGTTTCCTGCTGAAGGTTTAGCCGGCTCACGAAAGGGACGAGGCGGAAAGCCAGATAAACGATAAGTAGAGACGAAAAATTCTAAGTGCTTATGCAAACATTTCAAGCACGCAAAAAGTCTAAAACAAAAGTGCTGAATAAAAAAAACTTAGCACTAACAAAAAGTCATAGTACTTCATATTTACAAAACGCATCATGTTCTTTCACAGAATAATACATAAGTTTGTGGTCTATGATGCAGGAGGAGATGAAGGATCTACTGGCTCGCTGGTTAGTCCACCTTGATATCGCTCCGAGATATCCGCATCCGAGTTGGTGCGTTCATCGTCAGAAACTTCTTCAGCTTCTTCTGCAGGAGGAGGCGGAGTATCCACGCGGGTGAAGAAGGGGATCTCGTAGCTAGTCAGATCAGCTACGTGGCACCCATATCCGGCGCAGGAGTGCATGATGGCTTGAAGGTCCTGCTTCTGGCTGTCTTCGTCTACCTTGCAGTACCCTTTAGTCACTTGCCATATTTCCATGTTTCCATGGTGGCTCATGACCATGGAGAGGGCATTCTGCGCGGCAGTCCGCGCGTAGGACATGTTCCAGTCCCGAACGAGCCGCGGCATCTCCTTGGCCTTCCCCCGCACCTGGAAGTCCGACATGCTTGGCATGTCCGGAATCCTAAGAGACTCGCCAATATCCTCAAGGGATTGGCGGTAGTCATGAAGAAGATCACCAACTTGGGTAAGCCGGTGAGTGCGGGGCTCGGACGAGGAGGAGTCCGTCAAGTTCAGAGGACCGATACACAAAATGAAGATAAGGAAAAAACCGACATTGATAAAAATCAAGGAAATGATAAGTCAGATAGATGGAACTTACCAAGAATGACGTCGTCAATCTTGGCTTTCTCCTCCCGGAGACTCTGGAGTTCAGCCCGGAGTGCTTGGGAGATATCCTTCTCTCTGTCAACCTTATTCTTGAGGTCCGAGATAACTTTATCTTGAGCGGTAATCTTGTGATCGCGCTCTTTAGTGGCCATGGAGGAGGAATCCAGGACTTGAGCTATGCTCGTTTCATGATCCACCTTGAGCTTTTCCAGCTCTTGGCGAAGTCCTTTGTTCTCCACCACCAAGGTCTTGAGGTTCTCGGCCTCTTCAATCATAGCGATGGATTGTTTCACCAACGCTGTAAGTCAAAAAAGAACAACAGTTCAGAAAAATTCGACATAGAAAAAGCAAAAGACAAGGTTTGAATCTCGAAATGTTTACCTTCAGCTTCATCCTTGGCTACCTTGAGCTCAACATTTTTAAGCCGGAGAGCTTTGATCTCTCTCCGCTTATTACAGACATTGGACAATAATTCCTGGTTATAGGAACATACTTTCTGTAAGTCAGAATACCCAAAGTTAAAAAGCTACTTAAGACTCGGGCTAATATTTTTACTAAATATCAGCACGAGCCTTGGGGGCTACACTAGTTCGTTCTTTGGCATCCTAATGAAAGCATAAACTCGGATTCTATATCCTACTTCATGCTTGGGGGCTAGAGGATATGATATAACATAATGTAAAAACAAGAGTTGGAATTCCGACTTACATATTGCTCGCGGGTGAGTTTGTCTAAACCCGCGTTCACTTTAGCTGCCACCTTCTCGGCGAGAGTAAGAGGGATCACTGGAGCTGTTGGAAGCTCGCCAGTCCTGATCCTCTCGTCGCGAAGGCAGGCTTGAGTAAGAAGGTCGGAGAACTTGACGTCCTCTGCTTCTTGCGCCTCCTCTTCGGGGGATAAATGGCTTTTGTCCAGGACTTGCCTGGCCAGCCGCTGGATCTCCTCTGCAGACTTCCGGGTCAGGCCAAATTTGGCAAGACCCGGATTGTTGAGGAGGTTGTCGGTGAAGACTTCAGCCGAGGGATCATTACCCGAAGAGGGTTCACCCTTATCTTGAGCTGACGCACTGGTGGTGACGTCAGTATGCGAACCAAGGATCGTCGGCTCCGCTTGAGGAGCTGGATCTTCTGCAATCACCAGAGAAGGGATGATCGCCGGAGTTGCAGAAGGTTGAGGGACCGGAGTCGGAGGAGCCACGGCAGGGGAAGCTATTGTAAGCTTCGTCTGGCGCAAGGGCTTCGAAGAAACTCCTTCCCCTTGCCCTTGATGATTGATTTTGCTCTGAGAAAGTAGTAAAGTCGGAAACATTACATCTCGGAAAGAAACTTGAGTAAACAACAAAGGCGGAAAAGTTGTGACAGAAGGTTACCTCTTCACGACTGGCACCTCCTTTGTGCCAACAGCTACTGTCGGAGCTTTGCGCTTCTTGAGCGCAAGATCCGGCAGTGGAACTACTTCCACCTCCTGAGAGAACTCCGGAGGGTATCCTTCGAGCGGAGCAAGTTCCGACTCGGGGATGTCAACAAGCTGAAAACAAGAAAACGTATCAGCATTGCAATGTAACTCGAAGATAGAAACACATAAAAGATGTGATGATAAAAGCTTACCAGAACCACGGGGTTTTCCGTCGTGTGCATATCCAGAGAAACCTCCGGAATCCTCCTCTCAGTCCGCTCCTTGATCATCCACTTGATCTGGGTTATGTAGCCCTGAATGGTGTAGGCTTTGGGGCTGATGCGGAGGGAGTCGGTCAGGGAAGACGTGACGGAATGCATCAGTCTATCCCCATGGTACTGAAGTGGATGGATCTGGCGTGAAACCCAGCACTGGACCAAGTCGGATCCCTTCAGACCATTGTGCTTGATCAGATATTCGATCCGCCTCTTAGTGAGGATCAGATCATCTGTGAGAGCCGGAGCAGCCTCGTCCCAGGAAGGTTGGGCCGTGGCGGCTCTGTCGATAAAAGCCGGCAAAGCAGTAGCTTTGTCGGGAGCCGGAATATCCCGATGGTAGAAAAAAGTGGCTGGCCATTGCTTGACCGAGTCACTGGCAGAAATTTTGGGATATGCCCGGTCTCGTCTAAGAGAAAAGCTAATGGTGCTGGTGATGTAAGGAACACCGGCAGTGATGGAATTCCTCCGGACATGAAAGTAAAACTGGAAAAGAAGCAAACTCGGCCTAATGCCGAGAAAGCCCTCGCAAAGCGCAGCATATGCGCTCATCTCTAGAATGGAGTTGGGAGGAAGATTGTGGAGTTGAACTCCATAGTGGTCAATCACCTTGGAGAAGAACTCCGAGGGAGGAAAGGACAAACCTCGGTCCAGATGGGGGCCGAAGTGGATGCACTCACCCTCGTGTGGATTGGGGATAGTCTCGCCAGAGCCGCTCCGCCGGTTGCCGGCGGTGAGGAGCCCCTCCTTCTCCATGTTCTTGAGGCCTGCTTCGTCGAGGGCGCAGGGGATCCAGATTCCCCTGTGGCTTTCTTTCTCTACTGCTACTTCCGCCTTCGCCGCCGCCGCTGCCACCACCAAACTGGAGGAAGAAGATGAAGCCATTTTCTCCGGTGGAAGGGTGACCTTAAAGGGGCGGCGCTAGGAGCTTTGTGGAGGGAGGACGAGGAGGCTCTGTGCACGCAGGTGGATTGGGAGGAAAGGAACGGCAAAGGACTGGTGGGGATGAGAAGAAGAAATCTAAACCCCTTATATCCACCTACCTGCGCTAAGATTCATGCAAACGCTACAGTGTAACCGCCAAGCGTCGTGGAAAGAACTGGGAAGGGCCCGCGCGATGATTGCGTCGCCTCGATCTCCACGCACGCATTGAAGAGGCGCCTCGGTTCCACGAACCGCGGACCCACCAACGGTCGTGCTGACGGAACGTCTGTTAGATAACGTGACTTGACCATGCTTGTGTCAGGTGGCGTTAGAGATCATGTTTCGGCTTAGTTTAAAAGCGAGCTGGAAAATCTGAGTAACTAATTGAAAGGTCCGACTTATTTTTAAGACCCGGATCGTATCTTTTGTTGTGAAGTTTTAGGAACCCTTCAAGATTCTGCAAGCCAAATATCAAGCTAGACGATGATAAATCCAACTTTGGATCTTGGAGGCCTCCGAGGGCTGCTGTTGGGGATATACTTTCCGGGTATCCTCACAGTTCCTCACTGACCAGGGTGGCCCACTTCGGGTTAGAGCTTTGCTTCACGGGTGGCCCAGTCAGGGAGAGAAGACGCGGTCCAATCCGGCTAGGGAAGGCCCAGAAGACTTATCGACTTAGGCCCATAATGTTACTTGTAGTTCAAGATGTACTCTGTAACAGACTCTTAGTCGTAGCCGGATAGATCTCTCCTGTAAACCCTAGGCCGGATATCTATATAAGTCGTCCTAGGGAGAGCCTTTAGGGCACCAGATAACACCCAATACTTTAGACCCTCAACTCGCACAGGCGAAACCCTTGTAACCCATATTTCGGCTCTGCCGTATTACTGGATTGCTAGCAGGAGTAGGATCCGTCCAAAGCCAGCGGATTCGAACCTGGGTAAACTTGTGTGCTCACTGTCCTGGAATACCGTACGTCTCACCCCCCCCCCCTCTCTTCCGCACGCCTCGAGGACCCCCTCATGGCGTACTTGTCATCAATCCGATGACACCGACTAGACTCGTCTTAGTCGGTTACTTCGTTGGCTGAACACCTTTAGCCGGGGGAACTAACATTCCAGTGGGGGCGCACGAGCGCACCCACTAGGTGTAGCCCCCGAGATTCGGAGTAGCTGGCATAGCCAGGTGCTTTGAATCTTTCTTGCCTTCTCTTGCTCTTGCCCCTTGCCCTCACCTGGGCTCCGAACGACCGACTAAACACCTTTAGCCGGTCGGGAACTACAAGATTCCACTAGGGGCGCGCGAGCGCACCCAGTGGGTGTAGCCCCCGATATTCGGAGCGCTTGATGAAGGCAGGGACTTCGAATCTTCTTCTCCTTTTCTTGCTCCTACCCTTGCCCTCACCTGGGCTCCGAACGGCCGGCTAAACTCCCTTAGCCAGTCGGGAACTACAAGATTCTACTAGGGGCGCGCGAGCGCACCCAGTGGGTGTAGCCCCCGAGATTCGGAGCGCTTGATGAAGGCAATGACTTCGAATCTTATTCTCCTTTTCTTGCTGAATTCCGACTCAAGGTAGTCGGACAAGAATATACATACACATACATCCTCACCGGTTAGTAGGTTAGTCTGCCAAATTGTAGCCGGAAAACGGATTTGTTTTTTCGAAAACTAGCTTGCGCCTCTCTGGACACTTGGTCGCTTTCTCGTGTGCTCTGCTGTTTTCGCTGCGTCCTTGCCGGGCAGCCGGGTTGCGGTCTGCAGCCGGAATCGAAGGGAGCTGACAATACATTGCGCACGGTACTAACGACTTAGCAACCGGATTGGCTTAAGCTAGTTGCAAGGCTAGGACGCCCGGTCTGTCGCGTCTCCTCCCTGTTTTTCATGTGGGATGTCTCGGGCTTTTGCTCTTGCTAGCTGGACAGCCGGGTTGCGGTCTGTAGCTCAGACGAAGAGTGGGCCTCTGACATCGTCGCACACTACTCAATCGGTTTATTGACTTAGCAGGCCGGACCAGCCGGCGAGCCCCCGATTAAGGGTTGCCGGAGCCAGAAAACCATAATCGGAAAAACAGATGCGAAAACACATTTCTAGCAAGGATCCCCCGAGCATCTCGTAGGGGTCCGCATTTTCATTCATAGGGTTTGTGTGATACATACACTGTCTGGCGACTAGGTGTAAAATGGGCGCAGCAAGGCCGAGTTCCAGGGACGCTCGGTCTCCTCGTCTGATTTGTCCATCTTGTTCTTGCACGGCTGCTGCGCGTCAATGAGGTAGTAGGAGTCGTTGGGCAGCGCCTGGCTGATGATGAAGGGTCCCTCCCAGGGTGGCGATAGCTTGTGCATGCCCTTCGTGTCTTGCACTAGCCGGAGGACCAGGTCGCCCTCGCGGAACGCGACTGGGTGGATCCGGCCTGAATGGTAGCGGCATAGTCATTGCTGGTACAAGGCTGATCTGGACAGAGCCAGCTCGCGGGCCTCCTCTAGGAGATCCACTCCGTCCTCCCGCGCCTCCTGGTTGGCCTTCTCGTCGTATAGGATCTTGCACGGTGAGTCGAACTCGATGTCCATGGAGAGGACGACTGTCGCCCCGTCCAGCTTCCGGATAGGCTTGGCCTCGATCCACTTCGTGAATTTAGCCACCGCTACCAGCAGATGGGTCATACCCACGCGTGCTCTCTTGAAGGGACCGACCATGTCGAGGCCCCAAACCACGAAGGGACAGGTGATCGGTATGGTCTTGAGTACCGAAGTTGGCATGTGCCTGAGCTGCCCGAAGCGCTAGCACCCATTGCACGCGCGGACCAGCTGCTCAGCGTCCTCGAGGGCAGTGGGCCAATAGAAACCATGGCGAAACGCCTTGGCGACTATCGCCCTTGACGAAGCGTGGTGCCCGCACTCGCCCTGGTGGATGTCCTTGAGTAGCCGGTAGCCCGTGTCTACATCGACACACCTTTGAAAAATGTAGGATACGCTGCGCTTGTACAGTTCGCCATTGATGATGGTGTATGTGTGCGCACGGCGCCGGATTTGCCTGGACTCCACCTCGTCATCCGGAAGTTCTCCGTTGGCGATGTAGTTCATGAAGGGATGTGCCCAGGATGGCACTTCCCGAATGACGAGGATGCTCCCGCTCTCTGGTTGATGGATGTCGGGGGGTCGTCCGGGTGATGTACCCAGTACGGCAGCCCCTGAGCCGCTTGGTGAACCGGTAGCCCCCGGGTCCTGCGAGCCGGAGGGCACTGCCTTGCCGGAGTTGGTGCGGGTCTTCTTTTTTGGAGGCTCTGCCGGCTCCGTTTCTGCTGCTCCGTCGGCCGGAGCGCTACCTGCCCAGATTATGGAGTCTAACTCTGGCGATGGGTTGATGGAGGGCTTGCGCAGGTGCTCCAAGGAGACCCCTGGTGGGATCGCCTGCCTGGTGGATCTGATTCAGGCGAGCGAATCGGCTGCCTCGTTGTTGGCGCGGGGGACGTGATGGAATTCGCATCCGTCGAAGGAGGCGCTGAGCTTCTGGATGTGGAACCGGTAGAGGGCCATGTTTGCATCTCTGGCGTCCCATTCTCCGGACACTTGCCGCACCACCAGATCCGAATCACCGAAGCAAAGGATCCGGTTCACACCGATCTCCTTGGCCAGTCGGAGTCCGTGCGCCAGTGCCTCATATTTGGCTACGTTGTTAGAGGCCTTGAAGTGGATCTGCAACACGTACTCTAGCCGGTCTCCCTTGGGCGAGGTGAGCATGATGCCGGCTCCCAAGCCCCGAGCATCTTTGACCCGTCGAAGTGCATTTTCCAATGGTCCGAATTCGGAACCGGTGGGAGATACTGGGTCTCGGCCCAGTCGACGAGGAAGTCCGCCAGTGCCTGTGACTTGATCGTGAGCCAGGGCTCGTACTGGATGGAGTAGGCGGCGAGCTCGATGGCCCACTTGGTGACCCAGCCGGTGGCGTCCTTGTTGCCGATGATCTCCGAAAGGGGTGCGGTGCACACGACCTTAATCGGATGCTCCTGGAAGTAGTGCTTGAGCTTCTTGCATGCCAGGTACACGCCGTAGCACATCTTCTGGTAGTGGGGGTAGTTCTGCTTGGAGAGGGAGAGAACCTCGCTGAGGTAGTAGACGGTTCTCTGAACCGGCTGAGTCTTGCCTTCCTCGGGGCGCTCCACCACCAGGACGACGCTGACGACCCGGTTGATGGCTTCTATATAGAGCAACATCGGCTCCTTGCTAGCCAGCGTGGCTAGAACCGGCGCTGTCGATAGCATGAGCTTGAGGTCATGAAATGCGGTGTCGGCTTGCGACGTCCAGGAGAACTTGTCTGTCTTCTTCATCAGCTGGTACAACGGGAGTGCCTTCTCCCCAAGCCGGCTGACGAAACGGCTGAGGGAGGCCAGGCATCTGGTGAACTTTTGGACTCCAAGCAGGTTCCTGGGCGGCTGCATCCTCTCGATGGCCGCAATCTTCTCCGGATTTTCCTCGATGCCTCATTGTGATATGAGGAAACCGAGGAGCTGACCGGATGGTACTCCAAAGATACACTTCTCCGGGTTCAGCTTCATCTGGTACTGGCGGAGGTTGCCAAACGTCTCTCCCAGATCTTCGAGGAGGGTGCGCTTCTCCTTGGTCTTGATGACCACATCGTCTACATAAGCATGCATGTTTCGACCTATCTGCGAGTGCAAGCACTTCTGCATGCAGCGGTGGTAGGTAGCGCCTGCATTCTTCAGACCGAAATGCATGGTTACGTAGCAGAAGGCCCCGTAGGGGGTGATAAATGATGTCTTAATCTGATCAGCCGAGTTTAACCGGATCTGATTGTAACCGGAATAACAATCTAGAAAAGACAAAAAAATCATAGCCGGCCGTCGAATCGATGACTTGATCGATACGGGGCAAGGCGAAAGGGTCTTTCGGGCACGCCTTGTTCAGGCTGGTGTAGTCGATACACATGCGCCAGGTCTTGTTCTTCTTCAGCACCAGGACTAGGTTCGCCAACCAGTCCGGGTGGTACACTTCCATGATGAACCCGGCTGCGAGGAGCCGGGTGATCTCGTCACCGATTATCTTGCTCTTCTCCTCTGCGAACTGGCGTAGAGGTTGCTTGACCGGCCTGGCATCTGGCCACACATGAAGTGAGTGCTCGGCGAACTCCCTCGGCACACCCGGCATGTCCTTGGGAGACCATGCAAAGATGTCTCGATTCTCATGGAGGAAGTTGACGAGCGCACCTTCCTATTTGTTGTCCAAGCCGACACCAATGGTGAAGAATTTAGTCGGGTCGGAGGGGTCGAGCAGGATCCTCTTGGTCTCCTTCGCCGGCTGGAAAGCTCCTTCTCCAGCCGGTTTGCTACTAGCCAGTATGTTCTGCTGGGCCACGGCCACATTGTGCATGATCACATGCTTCTCCTCGGCTAAGATGAGGGACTCGTCCAGTTTGGAACCGGCTGAGGCGCACTCCATCGACCGCCTGAAGCAGCCGGCGATGGTGATCACGCCGTGGGGTCCCGGCATCTTCGTCTTGAGGTACGCGTAGTGGGGGACGGCCATGAACTTGGCGAGGGCGGGGCGCCCGAGGAGAGCATGGTAGGATCTCGTCAGGTTTACCACCTTGAACCAGATTGGTTCACGACAGAAGTTCTCCTCGGTCGCGAAGATAACGTCCAACTGGATTTTTCCCAGCGGGGCGCAGGCTGGCCCCGGCAGTACGCCATGGAACGTCGTGGTAGTCGGGCGCAGGTCGCATTCGCGAATGCCCAGCTTCTCCAGCAAGCACTGGTAGAGGAGGTTGAGGTTGTTGCCTCCGTCGATGAGGACATGCGAGAATCGGCAGGTACGCGCGTTGGAGACAATGAGGGGGTCGAGCACCATGGCGTAGCCCCTGGGAGTCGACAGCTGCTCCGGCTGGTCTGCGTGGCTCTAGGTTATGGGGGTTTCCGACCACTTCAGGTACTGGGGAACCGGAGAGACGATGGCGTTGACCTCCTTGGAGCGTCGCCTACGCCTGTGCTTGTCATCCAGCTCCATCTTGAAGATGTGGTAGGCGGCGTGCGGCTGGGGGTAGCCTTTGTTGTTGTTGCCACCATTGTCGCCGTTGCCATCATTACCGGCTCCTCTAGCCGGTGGTGGTGGTCCACCAGGAGGGGGCAGGGGGAGACGAGGCTGGTTACCCTGGTCTTTTAGCTGGCGGGTCTAGCTGCAATTCCGAGTGGTGTGCATAGCCGGTTTGAAGGGACCGTTGTGCCACTTGTACGGGCCGTCAAACATCTGATCGAAGGTGAGCCGTGGCTTCTGCCTCCTTGCATCGTTAGCCGGTGCGTCGGGTGCACCCTCCACAGCATTGACTTGCCGCGCGTGGTAGCGGGGCTTCTGCTGCCCGGCTTGGCGGTCCCCATGGAACCGGTTGTCATTGCCGTGGCGCCTGGAGGATCCGTCTTCACCAGCCGGATTGCTCGGACGGTCGCGAGCCGGGGGGAGACGAGGGGGCGGGGGGAGACGAGCCGGCTTCTTCATGGCGGCATCTGCCATGGCGTACTGATCCGCAACCGTCATGAGTTCCGCCATGGTTTTTGGCTCATCACAAAGTAGCCGGTGGCGAAGCATGGTGCCATCTCGGCAACCCTCGATGAAGAAACTGATGGCCTGGCTCTCCAGAATGCCCTCGCAGGTGTTGCGCAGCTCCGTCCACTTGGCGAGGTACTCGCGGTCGGTCTCGCGGTCACCCTGGACGCACAAGGCCAGGTCGCGTGGATGCCCCAGACGCTTGTACGTGCCATTGAAGTTGCGGACGAATACCTTCTCAAAGTCTGGCTAGGCGTTGATGCTGTTGGGCGCAAGGCTGTTGAGCCACGTCCTTGCGGATCCGGTTAGCATAAGGGGGACGTAGCGCACGGCAGTGCGTTTGTTCCCATGGGCGATACCGACTGCCGTAGCATAGTCGGTCAACCAGTCTTCCGGCTTCATGCTGCTGTCATACTTGGGGGTGTCCCTGGGCAGGGAGAACTTATCCGGAAACGTCTCGTTCTGGATGCAGGGTCAGAAACAAATCGGGCCGGTAGAATCTTCTTCCTCCGTGACGCGCGCTTGAGCGAGGAGCTCGATGCGGTCACGGGCATCCGGACAATCCGGGTTGGGCGCTCCCACCCGGCCCGAGAGACGGGAACCGGCGGGTCTAGGCGCTCCGGTTGGGGGAGGGGGAGGCGGCGGGTTGCTGTTTACCGTCTGCTCCTAGCGCGGCTGGCCCTTGTTGCCAGAGCTGCGACGCCTGCTGCGGGCCTTAGCCGGCTGAGGGGAGGACGCCTGCTGGGTGTCGCGCGGCGTGCCCCTGCTGTTGGCAGGGAGCTTGATCCCTCTGGAGTAGCTAGGGTCCTCTTGCATCTGCCGGTTGGCGTCAGCCTGCTCGTCCGCGATGCAGAGGAGCTCTTGCACGCGGGCGTGCTGGCGGGCTCGCGCCTCGCCCTCCAGCTTGGGCAGTTCCTCTGCTGCGGCTCGTGCCGCGCGCAGGTTCTTGATGGGCGTGCTATAGGTGGGTCGGATGAGGGCGGGCGCGGGATCCGGCTCCCCATCCTTTTCCATCCTATCACCTAGCTCGCCGCCTCGGCGCCGTACCTGGCCATGCCGGCTCGGCTCCACGGTAGCCGGAGTGAAGCCGTGCGCGTGGTCGTACTCGTGCCGGGTGATCTCGAGTTGCTTGCGGGTTGCCACCAGATCCATGGCCTCCTGGAGGAGGATCTGTCTCTCCATGGCGAAGTTGGCCTCTGCATCCTCCGGGTTATCCCCGGGGTTAACCGGCGTCTAGAGCCGATCAATGGCATCCTCCACCGGGTTCCGAGGCTGCGGAGGGGCGGAAGTTCCAACCTCGTCCGTGCCCCGCTCCCGCGGCTAGCGGGGATGAGAGCTGGAGCCGGCCATCATGACCTCCATGCCGCAGGACGCGGCGGAGGTGCTAGCGCCCGGACGCGGAAGCTCCGCGGCAGAGACAATTTTCCTAGGGAAACGCTCCGGGACGGTGGCAACATAGACATGAGGTCGCCGAATAGCAGGACGGTGCCGTTCGCCGGGAAAGAGGTTCCGGCGAAGCAGGAAGCGTTGTCGATGACGCAGTCGAATTTGCCGAGCGTGAGCACCAGGGCGAAGACCATGCGCTCACCGGCTGAAGTGCAGGGTCCCGTGTAGAATGTGACTCCGGTCGAAGCCATTTGCCCCACGGTGGGCGCCAACTGTCGTTGTATTGGGAACGACAGTACCTAAGGAGGTTAGATAGAGGTGTGGGGACTAGCAGGGAAGCTATCGATGGTGTCCACAGGCGGGATTGGATACAAGCAAGCGTAGCTGGACGCAGGAAGTACCCAGGTTCGGAGCCCTCGTGATGAGGTAAAGCTCCTACTCCTGCCAGATCTGACTATGAGGGATATACGAACTACAAGTGCTCCTTGAGCTGTATTCTCTAGCTACTGCCTTAAATGCACTGAGACCAACCCTTTCTACTGAGGCCTTGCCTCTCCTTATATAGGCAGAGAGGCAACGGTCTCACTGGCTAGTCCGACTGGCGGGCCCCACATGCCGGTCCCAGTCGGCTGGTCATCTACAGTACCCGGTATGGTATGTCACATCAGAGTATGAGCGGTATGACTGTTGTAGGCACAGTGGACGCCGTGCGAGCCTGTCGTCAGCATCGGGCCACTGTTCCTGCGTCATCCCCGCAAAGTCTTCGGTATGTCCGGGTGGTTACCGGTCTTGTCATCGTACAGGGTGTACCGTGCACTGATACGCACGTCGTCCTGTCTCACTGATTGGTTCCGGCTACTTCTTGCCGATCCGGCTGCTTCTTGCCGATCCGGCTACCATGCGATAGCCGGCCTGTCTTGCCTTGTCCGGCTGCATCTGGTCAGCCGGACGCGATCTGACTGCCCAGTTTCTTGTCCGGTTGGGGTATCTGGGGATCATCCCCCCGACAAGTTGTGCCTGGAGTGGGCCGCCAATGGAGGTGAAGGAGCATGCTCGACCTCTTTCTTGGCCTTTGAGGTCGCGACTCCTGATTCTTTCAAAAATTGGACATCGCTAGAAGATGACGACGCCTCTTGACTGCAAGACAAAATTGACATCAAGAAAAGGGTAAACCCCAGAGACGAGCCAACAAGGGTAAAACAAAGAAGAACAAGTAAACTAGAAAACTTACCAGTCAAACTTGTCAAAATCAAAAGTGGCCTCCCCCGACTCCGACGAAGACTCCTTGGGAAATCGCATCTTCTTGCGAGAAGATGGTGCCACGGCGCTCACAGGAATAGCAGGTATCGGCGACTCCTCACCAACACCTGTACCTTCCGGAGTCGAAGGAGATGACGCATCGGAATCCTCGCTGCGTGAACGATTGCGAGTATCCGGACTACCGGACTCAGGGGCTTCCTCCTCCACATCAGAGGGGACGGTCAACTCCGACTCGTCCTCTTCCAGGGCTTCGCGAGGGGTGATCCCCTCAGGAAGAGGGGGCATACAAGGTGACATCGCCCAATCCTGCATACAGACAACAAAAAGCAAGTAAACAACAGAGAAGCAATCGACAAACTTAGCTACTGCGAAGTACAACTATACCTCGGGAGGAGGGTTAGTAGCATCAAATGGAGGAACAACTGGCTCACTGGGGAGCACATCCTTGACGGTGTACTTGGTGACCAGTCGAACCCTCTTGTCCACCTCACTCGCGGACATGCCATCGGCAGACACGCGAGTGGCATCGTCAGCGCCAGCCCACTGAAACATGGGGTGGACTCTGGCCTGTAGAGGCTGGATGCGACAGCGCAGCCAAGTGCGAATGAGGGCGCAACCTCCCTCCTCTTTGCCTATGCGACTCTCGAGGTCGCAGACGTGCTCGTACAGCACATCTGTTTCCGCGGACTCGCTAGGCATGACTACATTCTTCCAGGAGCGCATCCTCTTGCACGGCGTCGCAGGATCGAAGGGTGCGAGTCCGAAGTGCTCACCGTTAGCCTTCTCATCACGGATGTAGAACCATTTGTCCCTCCACCCTTGGACGGACGTCGTGAGCTTGATGTCGAAATAGGTGGCAGATGGGTCGACATGGATCCCGCAGCCACCTACATCGTAGACTAAAGAGCCAGACGCAGATTGGCGCTTCAATTTGAAGAGGCACTTGAAGAGGCCGAAGTGCGGCTCGATTCCGAGCCAGCACTCGCAGAGGGTGATGAAACAAGAAATATGGAGGATAGAGTTCGGGGACAGCTGATGGAGCTACAGCCCGTAGAAACAAAGGAGGCCCCTAAAAAAAGGGGTGAAGAGGCAAGGAGAGACCGCGAATGATGAATGCTAAAAACATCACTCGAAAACCAGCGGGGGGAGGAGGAATTGTCTCACCGCCGGGGACGCGTGCGTCGGCAACTGCGGCGGACAGTACTCCGTCTTGGTGAAGAAGACGGAGGTCAGATGATTTGATGATGGAGGGGCGCCACGCAGCATTCGTGACGCGGGTGCCTGCGGCCTTCTTCTTCCCGCCGGCGGCGGTGCTGGTGCCCGCAGCGGCGGAGCCGCCCTTCTTCTTTTCCGCAGTAGCGGTGGCCGCGGAATCGGCCGTAGCACCTCCTTTCTTCTTCCCCATTGCACGGCGGCGATGCGATCAAAGGAAGTAGCTCAAAAACGAGCGGAGCTGGTCCAGCATCATGGAAGAAACGAGCGCAGAGAAAGCAGAGGAGTAGCGGAAATGGCGATGGGAGCAGAGGACGAATGAGAACAGATGAGAAATTTACCGTCGCAGCACCGCTACTTAACCCCTGGAAGACGCAATCCAACGGCTCAGAAAAACCCTACTGGACGCGTGGCAAACATCGTGATGGACACGTGGAGGAGTGGAAGCGCGAACCGTCCCTCCACTACTCCCATTACGCACGGAAATCGAGGAGGCGCAGTTAAAATAAAAGATTACGCACGCCCAGTCAAATCAAAGTCATAGAGTGGGACCCGCTGCTCATCACGTCGCGTCAAACCCGCTCACGCGGGCAACTGAGGTCATGAAATCACCAGCACTGACGTCATCAAAGCTACACAGCAGAAGACTTCGACTACTTCAGTCCTTGCTTGAGTCTTCGATTCCACCAAGCACTCGGGGGCTACTCCCATAGGGAGCGCTGGTCGCGCACCCTATGATTTTTCTCTCCTTTTTACAGGAACATGTACAATCACAGGCAAACCCAACTACTCGAAATACGGTTCAACTATGGTCATGGGTTACTCCCATAGGGAGCACCGGAAACAAATTCGACTGAAACAAGCAAACGAAAGACGACAGCAATCGACAAAGTTCTTTAGTCCATGCCTGAGTCTTCGACTCAACCAAGCACTCGGAGGCTACTCCCATAGGGAGCGCTAGTCGCACATCCTATGATTATTTGTACTAAGTACTGTGTGTTGATAACATCCACACTCGAAGTTTATGGTGACACCGCCTCATTTCCCTACAAAGAGACTGCGTCTCCTGGGTCACCTGAATCGTCTCCGCGATGATAAATTTCGAATGTCGTGCTTACAGCGTGAAGCTAAGACCTGAATAAGGCCTGGCAACACATTAGCTGCGCACTACCAGAAATATATCCGTGCCTACAAGTACGATGAATATGCCTTGACGGACGCGTCGAGTGCTCACACCCATATAACTGGATTTCGACTCCTGTAAGACCTCCACGGCTTGAGTCGAATTACACCAGCACTTTTCCGGATTCGAGTTCGGGGACTCGAGTTCGAGTAGATTGCGTTGTTTCACCCTAACGTGGTTAACTGATATGGATACTTCGGTTATATCAGGCACGCACATCAACGATCCCTATGACACAAACAAAGCAGTCGAAAATATACTCATTCATGCACTCGAAAGACTTCAAAAGGTCCCAAGTCGAATCTGCGATTCCACTGGACACTCGGGGGCTACTGACATGGGTATACCCTACAGGTACTCAAGCTTGGTATATACGGTCTAAATACGTAAAGGCCCACGGTGTCGCCAAGGCCCAAATGAAGGACTCGAGTAACCTAAGGACTCTCGATTGCTTGAAGAACAAGAAGAAGCTAAAGATAGAAAGTTTGAAAGGGAAAAACCCTAACTTGTAACCGACTCGACCTGCTACCCGAGACCTAGCCTACCTATATAAAGGCTAGGAGGGGGCGGCGAGGAGGACGCACGCAATCCTAGTTTCCACAACCCTCGCCAGATTGCATCTGCGCACCACTGTAATCTTCGATTCCTTCGATAATTCCATGAGCAGACAAGCAGGAGTAGGGACCTCTACGAGGCCTGAACCTGGGTAAATCTTTGTCCCCTGTGTGCTTGTTTGCTAGCCGATAGATGTCTCCAGCGCTCCCTCCTTCTCCAAAACCCAAGTCCATAACAATGGGCATTGATGAGTTAAACCCTCGTCAAGAAGGCTTGGACTTAGGTATTGGTGGTGTCTTATTTCAAAGGCACACCGCCAGCACTAGAACAACTAGTGGCGTGTGATGCATGTAAAATGCATACATGAACTTTGTAGTTTGTTAACATGTTTATCCACATATTTGCATCATATATAACGTTATATCCATGTTTTACATTGATTTTTGGGAATTTATCAATGATCCCCTTTATTTTGGTTATAACCCAGCATGACAGAAAAACCTTGTTTTCAATGTTTTTGATGTTTCAGGACCTATACGGAGTCAAATGGACCTAAACTTTTGGGAATGTCAATATTTATCCACGCATCTAGAGCACAAGAACCTCACCTGGAGGGCCAGGAAGCCCAAAATAGCCTAGGTGGCGCGCCCAGCCTAGGTGGACGCGCCACCTACCCTCTTTTCCTCCTCGGTCGTCCGATCACCTTGATTATTTTGCCCACGGAGTTCTCTTGACCTAAAAACCCCTATATAAGATCCCCTGGGGAGTCCTCGAGACTGAGGATGCGGAGATAGAAAACACCAAGAACAGAGAGTCTTCTGGCAGCCGTCGGAGGAAGATTGGAGGGGGAACCGCTGGCGGAATCGCCTCCGGCTGCGTCTCCTCCTTCACCAACGCCTCCTCATCACTCTCCATGATGAGAGGGGAGTAGTCCATCCCCTGGACTTTGGGTTTATGGTGGTAACTTGATCTAATCTCTCCATGTATGATCATTGTTGAAGTCCATATGATGTGCCTTGCATGAGTATGGATCTATCTATGTAATTCCTATGTTGGATATTGTGTTATGAGATAGTACTTGTTATTCATTTACCGTTGTGTTGGATCTTGTATGATTTATGCTTTGTGAATATTCTATGATGCATGTAATGGTTTAGATCTATACATAATGACTTGTTTATCCATATCATGAGGTGATTGACACCATCAAATGGGGGTAGATGAGAGAGATGTAATAATACTCACAACATATCACAACATATGAATCATTGCACTAGTGTTTAGAATGTTTTCATTAAGAAGTATGATGTATGTAGGTAATGGGTGGACGAGTGACAACGGCATATGTATTGAGTGACAGCAATGCAGCCTAACATCCTTTATCTAGGGGTAAAAAGGAAGAAGTATGATGTGTGGTGTGACACAAACTAAATGCTAGCCTTATTGCAAGGGTGACCTAGTAACACAAAGGAATACTTCTTTCACCTGTGTTTTATAACATGTAGCCACCATAAAAGTATCATTAAAACATGACAATTGTGTGTACATTTACTATCTATAACATGATAATCATCATAGATGGAGAAGAGAGGATTAAGTGAACCCATGAACTCATGTCCATTGTTCCTATAAAAGAAAACTCTTGTCTTGTCCTCTTGCATTGAAGAGGATTGGAACACTTTTATATTCTTGTTTTGTTACATTAAACTTCCAACCATTAAAACAACCATCTTATTCCTTAAAACTTGTTTAGTGTATAATCAAATAAAACTTGTGACACTTTAGTTGTAGAGAATAGATATCTTTTACTTCTTACTCTTGCGGATCGATACCCTACTTCCACATTGAGAGGTACTACGGTGATCCCCTACACTTGAGGGTTATCAGCGTGCCATCTCGTCGTGCCACCACAAACAAACAAGTAGTGGCGTGTCATAAATACGGTGTTCCGCAACTATATTAAGCCCGGGTGAAAGGTTGGGTCTTACGTACCAGTGGCATGTTCCCGCCCTGTCACACCGCTAGTAGATATATATCGGCCATGTACCAGTTCTACACACAACACCCTTAATTTTTGCTCGTACCAAGTCAAAATAGTACTTTTTCAGCACGCCACTACTTTCCAATGACTATAAGGGTTTCTCTGCTAGTTTGACCGACAAATGGTACACATCACACACGCCACTAAGAAGAAAAAATCATATTGACATTGCACATTAGCATCATTGTAATCACTTATCCTCGAGCAAGACAACAAGAACTGTCGTAAAGCCCACACTGCAATGGCCAGAAGAAGCCACACGAAGATCACCCATTCTGATACGGGTGGCCTACCATCATTAGCATGCACTACAAAAACGCCATATACCATGACGGATTTTCGTGGTAGAAGGTATTTTTCTGGGTTAATATCTTTTACAACGAATGGGCATCCCTTGCAAAAATCGCGGGACAAAAAGATCTATAGTTTTACGAAATCTGTGGTGGATAAATCTCCATCAACCACGGAAATTGGCATTGTGGTAAGTATGCTTTGCCACGGTCGATATCATGCTAATAAACATGTGGCAGACATCTTTAACTGTCTGGTACCAACATCATCTCTTCTTCAACAGTCATAAATTCGTCGTAGACATCATGCTAACCAAGGCCAGCTAAATATTATGTGGACCGACCCATATTACAAGCTCAATATAAAGTAGGCTCTTGTTACTATTTTAGCCTACAGGTGACCCACGATAGTTTCAACTAGCCTGTTAATGTACAACCTAGTATATTGCCTTTACTATTTTAGTATGTAGAAGGCATATACCGCTTCTCGTGGGCCAATCACCGTGCAACCCATTTACAATCCATTAGAATTCCAATTAGTTACTAATTAAGCTTGCATAAGGCCTTCTACTGTTCACAGGTGCTCGTCGCTCTACACCCCATTTATGGCCTCTTATCATTCCGTCCCTTCACTATTTTGCCATGTAGAATGTCCAACACTATTACTGAAAGCCCGTCGCCGCGCGATCCATGGTAGTCCCGTAAAAATTTAGACCATTGCTGTTTTGGCCTCCAAGACATGCTACTGTTTATAAAATGCCATCGCTATCCATCTAGTGAACGACTATTAATATTCTTCCCGTATGTTACTATTTCGAACTACTACCTTTGTTTGGGATTATTAGTCCTAAGGGCCAAGTTGAAAATACCAAGACACTCCATAACTCTCTCTCATTAATATATACATGACCAATAGTTTTACATGCATGAGAGAAGTGAGAGAAAAAGGAAAACATGCATTGGACAAGAGAGACTAATAAATGAGATAGTCCTTATAAACTCAAACAATATAAAAAAGCTCTTAGGACTAATAATCCCAAACAGAGGTAGTACTTAAGATCCATATTGTCTTTTTCTCTGCTAATGACTTACAACCCATAAACAACCCGTTAGTGACCTAGCAAAGGCAAGATACATTCGTCCCATCAGTGGCCTAGCTATATTACTATTCTATGTCGTACCAATAAAGAACGGGTCATAAGTATAATATGGTTCCCGTTTTTTGACCTGACTAGCCCAACTACGGTATCGAAAGTTAGTCGTGACGACAGAGTAACTAAAGGCCAATTACGGCGGGACATACGTAAATGATCTATGTAATTTACCTAAATATTACATCTGCTGCAAAAAAAAATTAAATTATTACATATTATCTACAAACTCAAGGGCAATAAAATCTAGCATTTTAGTTGTGTATTGAGATAGACTCCACGGCTAGCAGAATCCTTAATTTTCTTTCTTAATCTATCAATTATATTTCCCTTTAGTTGTCAAAGAACTATATTTATCTTTGAGCAAAATTTCATCTTGCTTCCAGTTAATACTGCTGATGTGTGACGCTACACTGGAAACAAAGTTAACACAAGATCTTGCGGCCCTCCCTTCCGGCCGCCATAGCTTTGCTTGCTGTCTGGATCTAAGACATAACAAGTTACTATCAACCAAGACAAACAAAGAACTATGATCATTGTCAAAAATTGAAGCTAATCATTTTACTGATATAACATGAGCTATCAACTAGAGCTTACCATATCTCCATGGTTGTTATCATTGGTCAACTCATAAAACGGACATGGCAAGCAATCAATTAAACTAGTGTGTGCCTAATACAAATATCATATACAATGAAATAAGCAATCAAACATTGTGTGCCTTATGTAAACAAGTCATGTCATCTCTCGAAACATGCAAGGAGTTGCATAGAAAGGAAGTGTGATAGCTCTAGAGCTTTTCTGAGGTTTTTCTATTGGTTTTCATTTGGTTTCGATGGTTTTAACCTTTCCACCAACGCTAATATTGTGGAAACAAAGAAACTTTGCATTCCTATGCGACTTTCAGGAGTTGAGCACTTTTGTAAGGATTTAAAGCAATAAACCAATCATTGGAAGAAAATCAAGCATTTCCTTAATTGGAGAAAATCTCACCAGAGGTGTGAGACGACGTAATGACTTGCGGTACAAATGGGTGTGACCATAGTGTCTGGTCGTACCACTCACCACCGCCTTCTCTAGGTCAAATGGAACAAATTTTGTAAAGGAACCAGAGGTAGAAACCATTCGCAGTCGTCATCATTAGTTCCGGAACAGGGTGAGAAGAGATCCGAAGAAGAAGAAGAAGAAGACATCCTTTGATCTGCCCTGCAATCTCCAACCTCTAGATCCTTCACTCGACCAACATCATTCCCCTTGCATAGAGAGAGGGAGGGGAGAGATTCATACTTGTAAAATTATGCTTTGAGAACTCTATTTCATAATTGAGGATTATATTTGGTTGATCTTTCTACTTATTGTGGCTTGTTACGGTAATATCAAGATGAACCATATTGATTATAGCATTATGTTTTTCTTCTGTCATGCACGAGTAAATCCTCCTAGGCATGAGATATGTAGAGGATTAGTGAGATGTGTTCTGCCTATGTACTTTCCATCCATGCGTTTTCTCCTCTCATTCTATTATTGACTAAAAAATGATTATCTATCTTATGTGTAATTCTTGTTGTCTAGTCTAAGAGCACAGGCAACATCATCATAAGGGATTGGGGTCTTTTTAAGACTTTTTTACGTGGTGTTGGTCGTTTTCCGGTTTCTCTACCGAGCAATTTCTTTTTGCTTATTTCTTTCTTTTTGTTCCATGTTTTGTTTTTTCTCCTTTTTTTTTCTTTTTCCAATCCTTTTCTTTTATGAATAGATTCAAAAAAATCACGGGGTTTTCCAAAAATGATCATGTAGTTTTCCATTTTTGAACCCGAAGAACATTTTCCAAATATGTAAATGCATACTTACGAATTCCACAAGCTTTTTTTAATCTAAAGAACATATTCTCCACGCCTACTGATTTTTTTATTCCGTAAACATATTTTTTATAACCCATGAACAATCTTTATACCCGTGAACATTTCGAATATGGAAAACATCCCTTTTCAAACCCTTGGTCATTTTAAACCCGATGGAGAAAATAAGAAGATAAAAACAACAACAACAATAAAGAATGAAAGAAAACAAGTAAAACAAAGAACTATCAAAAATAATAATGGTAATAATAATAAATAAAATAAAAAGGAAATAAGAAACATGAAATAACCGAGAAATCTAGAAAAAAATCTTAAAAAAACCCATGGAGAAAAAGAATCCACGGTATACACGGTGCGACGATCAGCACCACGTGGACCGGTATTAAGATTTTCCATGGAGAGCTTCACGATTGGGGCAATCTCTATTTTGCCGACCAACGCGATTGGGCTCCGCTCACGCAGGCACACACGTTGGCTGGCCCATTAACGCTTGGTACAACCAATATTATTAGCATTTTTCAATTTTTTGTTGCATGATACTAGTAGTTTTATCAGCCTCTTCTTGTTTTTCCTCTCGTCTTTGTTGGTTTTTGGGCTTTTATTGGTCTCTCTAGTTTTGTATTTTCCTATTTTTTGTTCTTCTTCCTATTATTTTTTTAGTTTTTATTTTTCATTTTTTTGTTAAAATATTTTGGCAAAAAATTGTAGTGCTCTGTTCAAATAAAATATCCAAATAGGAAAAATTGGTCATCAATATTTATTTTTGGAAAATCATTCTTGTTTTGTTACTAGTATTTTTCTTGTTTTGTTAAAAGAATAAAAATCATTCTTGTTTTGTTACTAGAACATATAATTATACACTCGGGAACAAAAAGAAACATCGCAAGATATCTAGGAATAAATATGTCGTGTAACTAATGGGGAACAAGAGGAACACACAATTATACACTCGGGAACTAAAAGCAACGTCACGAGATATCCATGAACAAACATTACGTGGAACTAATATTCTAAGAATAAGGAGGAAGAAATTTTACAGTCTAAACGAAACAAGTATTTATAAATCCAGGAACAAAAGTACAGCATAGAGAACAGAACATAAAAAAAAGAAAAGAAAAAAAAAAGAAAAGGAGCGAGGAAACATATGAAAAAAAAATGGGGAAAAGAACCACACGCACGTAAAGACCGGAAGCCAGTGAAGAAACGCTGAGGTGGGAGAAAATAAAAGAAACGAAGGCTCCACATCCATCGTGGCATGCATGCTCGTGCGTGTACAAGCGCCAGAGCTAAACGGGCCAGGCTCATGATACTAATAATCCTTAAACGAAAGTTCTAAACTTAAAGCGGCCGCGCTAGGGCGTTGTTCCGTCCTATCGCGCGCGCTAGCGAGCAATTCCAGTGCTAGTGGTACCCGCTCTTGATACCATGTTGCACTTCCGATGATGTACGGGAAACGGCCCATTTCATCCAACTATTTCGGCCTACGCATGATGTTTCGTTCAATACATACAGTGTACAATCCACTTTTGATCTTGGGAAGTTGGGTGCACATGCTCCTGCCACCAAAAAAGATCATTTTAAAATATCAAAGAAATTCCTTTCAAAAATTTCACTAGTACATTGACAAGCATGCCAAGTTTTAAGAAAAACCCATACTTTTTATGTCTTGCATAAAAAAGATACTTCCTCCGACTCATATTAGTTGACTCGAATTTGTCTTGATTCGGATGTATCTAGACATGTTTTAGTACTAGATACATCCGAATTTAGATAGATCCAAGTCAACTAATATGGGTCGGAGGGAGTAAGAAAATGTGTTGTGAAGAGCTTTTTATTAGCACCGAATTTTGTCTTTTTTCCACAGGACACAAACAATGTCGGGTTTTTTCATGAAACAACTTTGTGAGGACATAGAACATAGAGATATACACCGGACATTTTCTGTCCGAATTTTTGGACATTTTTATTACGTTCAAAATTTATTTTAAAAATCAGGAGCATATGCAGCTGAGTGCAAAAATGCCTCGTCACATTGTACTTAGTACTATTTTATTCTCTCAGAAAAAACCTTACTCCATAATTTGAATTTGAAACAATCTAAAATCCTTTCACAAAGCAACGTGCTATTTGTGCGGAGTTGGAAAATCCCGAGTCCAAGAAATACTTCACGTCTGTCGACTTGGATAAATCAAAACCAGCTGGACGATGGCATGGAAATATAGATTTAAAAATGCTATGGCATAGCGGCCACAAGATGGTTTGTGTAGACCAAACGAGCACGTGCGGCCGCGTGTCCATCCTTGTGCCATTTCCCTTCCACCTCCGGCCATCGACGGTTGACTAAAACCGGAAAATACTTTGACTTGCTCGGCCGTCGCCACCATGCATCGCATATCTCCTCCTCCTGTCGTACATGAACCAACCATCTTCGTGTTCTGGCTGCACAGTTGTCCTGCTGTCGACATGGCTCACTCCATCCACTACGGCATTCTTCTTTTCTCTGCCGCTGTACTGGCCGCGCTACTCGCTGCCGGCGAGGCGGATAGCATTGGGTTCAGCCTCCACCACCGCTCCTCGCCGGTGGTCCGGCGGTGGGCGGATGCGCGAGGGCACGCGCCTGACACGTGGTGGCCCGAGGCAGCAGCAGAGGGCACGTCGGAGTACTACTCTGCTCTGTCCCGCAACGATCGTGCTCTCTTCGCCCGCCGTGGACTCGCTTCCGGTAACGACCAGGGACAGGGTCAACTTGCCTTCGGAAACGCCACCTTCCAACTTGAAGGATAGTACGTGCACCCCGCCCCTCTCCCCTGCTCTTGCGTGCCGGCCGGCTTGATCCTTGTAAATTCATTTTGACGTCGGTTTTGGTTGCAGCTTGCACTACGCGGAGGTAGCCGTAGGCACGCCGAAGGCGACGTTCCTGGTGGCACTGGACACCGGCAGCGACCTCTTCTGGGTGCCCTGCGACTGCCAACACTGCGGCAACGCCACGGCGCAGGGCGGTCACGCGTACAGCCCAAGCCGATCGTCGACGAGCAAGACAGTGACGTGCAAGCACGCTCTGTGCCTGTGCGACCGGCCCGAGGCCTGCGCCCTGCGCAACAGCAGCTGCCCCTACACCGTGAGGTACGTTCCGGCGAACGCCTCCTCCTCCGGGGTGCTCGTGGAGGACGTCCTCTACCTCTCCCGGGAGAACCAGCACGGCGCCGGTGCTCGCGAGGCGGTGCAGGCGCCCATCGTGTTCGGGTGCGGGCGGGAGCAGACCGCCGGCGCCTTCCTGGGCGGCCTGATGGGGCTCGGCATGGGCAAGGTCTCCGTGCCCAGCTTGCTGGCCAGCGGCGGCAACGTCGCGTCGAACAGCTTCTCCATGTGCTTCAGCGACGACGGGGCCGGCCGGATCAGTTTCGGCGACGCCGTCAGCCCCGGCCAGGCGCAAACGCCCTTCATCCTCACAGACACGCCGTGAGTTGGGTCGCCGCTCTGTCAGTCGGTTCTGTGGCGCCTAGATGTCTGTCTGTCAGTGCAAGCAGTGATTGGTCGGCTATGTCTTCCATGCGCAGTCCAACATGCAAGATCCACACGAGGGGCATGAACGTGGAGAACCTGGACGTGCCGCTGGAGTTCGACGCGGTTGTGGACTCCGGCGCCTCCTTCACCTACCTCACCAAAGATCCATACACGGCGTTCGCCTACGAAGTAAGTGCATATGCTACACGGTAACACGGACCTAAATAATCCCACACAAGTGATCTATCTTTGCTGGGTGCATTGCAATTTGCAGCTGATATCCAAGATTCAGGACCAAAGGGCCAACCTTAGCGCCTCTGTTCCGTTCGAGTATTGCTACGTGTTGAGGTACCGAACAAAATCAGTTGCAGAGTCTGCTTCAGCTGGAACCAACTTACTACTATCACTTGAGCTAACTGTCAAGTAAAATGCAGTCCCAACCAAACGGAGATCTACATACCGGATGTGAGCTTCTGGACCAAGGGAGGAGGCAAGTTCCCTGTCACGCGGCCTTTCTTCGTCGTCATGGCCGACGATCGCCACGGAAACGGCGCCGTCGTCGGCTACTGCCTGGCGATTCTCAAGAGCGAAACCGGCGTCAACGTCTTCGGCCGTATGCATGCAATGCTGCTCTCTTCTTCCATGCTGTTAGCCTGTTATTACTACACTAGATTTCACTTTATTTTTCTCGCAGTGTATTTGTTGTTTACTAATGACAGGAGCAATGTGCAGAGAACTTCATGACGGGGCTAAAAGTAGTGTTTGATCGGGAGAGGTTCGTCCTAGGCTGGAGCAAGTTTGACTGTGAGTATACCAACGCGCTTGATTAGTTATTATACGCATGCAGAAGAAACATTGATCGTGATTTTAGGAGTGCTTACTGCAACAACACGAATTGTACTGTAGGTTATAGAGATGTGGAAATGGAGGAAGTCGGGAGCGCTCCCCCTGCCCCTGCGCCGGCAACTGCACCAGGGCCAGCAGCCACGGCATATGGCAGAACAATTTAGCTAAACGGCTCAAACGCTGCAGTGCTGCCCATGCCCAAGGCGGCCAAATCTGGTCATGCTCCCAGATTTTTATTCCTTGCGCCACACATATATACTGACTATGAAGAATAAAGTGCACTTATGACACCTGTTTTTACCAAACTCAGTAGTACTTCTTCTGTTTCAAAATATAGATGTTTTAACTTTATAAAAGAAGTGTATCTAGACCGTTTTAGTGTGTAGATTAATTTCAAACCTAGATGAACCTACATATTAAAAAGGGTTTAGATATACTTTTTTCACAAAGCTAAAACATATTATATTTTGAAACGGATGGAGTAGCTCATAATTTCTCGGGAGGAACTGACCTCATGTCTCAAGAGTTACACTTAGTAGCTTACCATAACAGCAAACCAATCAACATGCCAAGCTATGTAGGCTCCATCTGTCCATAAACAAGTGCACTTTTAAGTTTTGTCCTAAGTCACTTTTTTAAGTTTGATCAATTTTACAGAATTTTTTAGCAACATTTATAGGATGAGCCAGCTATCTTCAGGACGAAAGCCCATTCTGGCTAAGGCAACTAGGCAATTCAGTCACAGGTTGCTCAGTTTCAGCGACAAATGAAACAAGTACTCCCTCCGGCCCATATTAGTTGACTTGGATTTATCTAGATTCGGACGGATGTATCTAGTACTAAAACATGTTTAGATACATCCAAATTTAGACAAATTCGAGTCAACTAATATGGGTCGGAGGGAGTAGGAAATTTCTGCGCAGAGCAAGAGTGCGCATATTTGAGCATCCCCGGATTTCATCAATGGCCTCTTTGGCAACAGTCACTGACAGACATCGCACATCTTGGCATAAATACCATAAACCATTTTACTCTGAAACAAAGATGCTAGCAATTTTATGTTTTTGATGCAGACATTAAGCGGATTTTTTTTAGCATGACTACGGAGGGCTTACGCCGGCTGAACCTTTTTATAACTCAAAGCTGATCAGTACAAGCTGTTTTTACAAATGAGACAGCGGGGAGGGAGAGAAAAGAGAGAGCTCAGGGTGGATCATATCTGTTACACCAATAATTAAGCTTAGAGAAGGAGGAGGTAGAGTTACATCTGTTAGCCTAGAGCCGCACATCTTCAAGGCAATTACGAATTATAACCTGAAGCGGTTCATCCTTGGCCTTGAAGACCACAGCGTTGCGCGTCTTTTAGATGCTCCAAGCAATAGCAGTACTGACGGTTTTTTCTTCAAACGTGCGGGGAGTGGAAAGCATGTCGAGGACGTTGTTTGGAGAAATCGAGTCGCCATTAGCGGTGAAGAAGCTCCAGACCTCACGGGCGCGATGGCATCGAGTGAGGAGATGGTCAGTGTCCTCATCCAGGGGGCATGAGGGCAAGTCGCCGAGTCGGCAAGTCAATGACAAAAATGTCGCATGTTAGTGTAGAGGCGGTGTTTGCTTGCAAGCCAAACAAAGATCTTGCATTTAAGGGGGCCGGCGCTCCTCCAGATGTTGTCTGCTTGAGCATCAATCTGCAGGTGCTTAAACGCATTGACATAGTAATCTTTGTTCGAAAGGCTTTCGTTAGTAGTACGGCAAAGCCGTGTATCTGGTGTATCAGATCGAAGGCCGAACGTCACAAGAGCATTATTAAGGGTAGCGAATTCAGAAGAAGAAGCCGCTCGTAAGACGAGGGGTAAGTTGGCTACCAAGATCAAGCTGGAAGGTAGAGACCACGCTAGAATTAAGCGGAAATCAGGGTCTCATTCATTTAGACTAACAAAAGCAGAAAAGCTCACCACTTGACACAGATATTTTTTTGACTGTAACTACGGCGGGCGTGAGCCAGCCTAAACTATATATTGACAGCCGATCAAGTACAGAGTTACAAGGCAGGAGCTAGTAAGCGGAGAGAGAAGCTAGCTAAAAAGTTCAGGGGGGGTCATACATATTACACCACAACAGGAGGAAATATTTTACAAGGGCAAAGCGGCAACGGTGAGACCAGAGACGCACATCCTCGACAACTCTTCTAGCAGTGACATGAGGTGGTTCGTCGTTGGTGTTGAAGACCAGGGAATTCCGTCTTTTCCGTATGTTCCAGATCACGGCGCTGAAAACTGTAATTTGTGTGACGTTCGGCGACAGCTCTTGCCATGCCTCTTCAATGGTGGCAGGCATAGGTGTTGGGGCACACGGAGGAAGGGAGCTCCAGACTTCCTGAACGCGATGGCAGCACAACAGCAGGTGATCCACGTCTTCAGGGCAGTGGCAAGACGGGCAGTTAGGCGAAGTGGCGAGGGAATGCCGAAAGCGACGCTCGTTGGTGTAGATGCGACGGCGGTACACAAGCCAGTTAAAAATCCTGCAAGTGTTGGGGATAGCGTTTTCCCAAATGGGACCTGCACAAACATTTGAAGGAAGCTGCCTAAAAAAATTAGCATAGGTATCCTAGTTAGAAATAGCTTTTCCAGTGAAACGATTAAGGCGAGAGTCGCTACTGCTAGGAACGAGAGAAGTCTCAGCCATAATAGAGAGGATGGAGGCGAGCTCGGAGGAGGCTACCGAGGAGAGCCTAGGAGCTAGAAATCCTGAAAGCCCATTGGAAAAGGCGAGAGCTACAGAAATATGGGAGCGCGAGGCATGAGAATAAATGGCAGGGAAACGGTCGGCGAGAGGAGATTGATCGCTCCAGAGATCATGCCAGAAAGAAGTGTAGGCCCCGGAGCCAAGGGAGACGGACGTGCTAGCACGAAAGGTAGGGAGAGTAGAGAGAATATCTTTCCAGATGGGAGTGTCAAGGGAGTGAGAGTCTCCAAGATCGCGAGAGCCGGACCATCCGTAGCGTCGGCGGAACCAAGAGGCCCAGGGGGCGTCAGCACCGGCATGGAGTTTGACCAGGAACTTAGAGAGAAGAGAGGTGTTTTGAGTAGGAAGGGACAAAATACCAAGACCCCCTTTGGACTTAGGAGTGCAGACGTCGGTCCAAGCAACCTTACAGTCCCCACCGTGACAAGAATCTTCCCCTTTCCAAAGGAAGGCACGTCGGCGTTTGTCAATAGCATCGATGATGCCTTGAGGAAGAATACCAGTAGCCATCGCGTGGGATAGAAGGGAGGAAAGAACAGAGTTAACCAAAATGAGACGCCCACCAATGGGAGTACATCTGCCGCGCCAACCAGCAAGATACTTGTCACATTTTTCAATAGCCGGGGCAAGGTCAGCGGCACGGAATTTATGTGTGGAGAGAGGGAGACCGAGGTAAGCTTGCGGAAAGGAGGCAACCGGACAGCCGAAGTTTGCCGCCATGGAAGTAGCATCCGTGATGTTGATATGGATAGGGACAAAGGTGCTCTTATGAAAGTTGATGTGTAACCCGATAGCAGCAGAGAAGGAAGTGAGAATATTTTTCAGAGTAGAGACATGTTCCACCCCAGCGCGGAGAATGATAAGAGTATCGTCAGCGTATTGCAACACCGGGCAAGGAAGGTCGTCAACGAGAGGGTGAGGGAGGAGGCCGTCTCGAGAAGCCTGAAGGATGAGCTGCTGAAGAATATCAGCAACGATGTTGAAAAGGAAGGGGGAGAGGGGGTCACCTTGGCGGAGACCGCGACGACACTGAATCCAATTGCCGGGAATACCATTAAGGAGGACAGCCGTTTGACTAGAACAATTTATTGAGGAAATCCACTCACGCCAGAGCTTAGGAAAACCTTTGGCCTGGAGAATGAGATCAAGGGCTTCCCAACTAATCGAGTCGAAGGCTTTGCGAAAGTCGAGCTTAAAGACCATGGTGGGGGCATAGCGTTTATGACAAGCCTGGACAATGTCGGCGGCATACACAAAGTTCTCGGCGATGGAACGCCCCGAAATAAACCCAGTTTGATCAAGGTGGACAAGATAAGGCATGAGAGGTTTGAGGCAGAGAGTAAGGCATTTTGTACCAAATTTCATGCAACTATTTTGCAAGGATATGGGTCTGAAATTGTCTGGCTTATTAGCGCCACCTTTTTTGGATAAGGACGATATAAGACTTGTTGATGGGCCTAAGGTCAGCTTGGAGGGAGTAGAAGTCGAAAAGAAAGGTGAGCAGGCTGTCTTTGACAAGATCCCAGTGTTTTTTGAAGAAAGAAGGCCTGAAGCCGTCGGGTCCAGGGCTAGAAGTGTCACGCATGGAGAACACAGCAGTCCGAAGCTCGCTTAGCGAGAAAGGCTGGACGAGCGAGTCTGCCTGGGAGGAGGATAAGGAAGTGGTGGAGACAGAAGAGGAGAGGTTAAAATCAAAGGAACACTGATCATTGGTGCCAAGGAGGTTGCGGAAAAAACCGGTGAGGACAAGTTGTTTGGCATCGTGAGCAAACAGAGGAGAGCCGTCCTCGGCATCGATAACTTTGATTTGATTCTTTTGAAGCCTCGCAGAAGCGCACAGATGGAAGTATCTAGAATTCTCATCTCTAATGACACAGTGTCGAATTTTTGCCCGCTGCCTCCAATAAGCAGCGTTGGAGGCGATCAGCCCACCTAAAGCGCTTGACACAGATATAGCTACATCTATCGACTTTTGTAACCTCGACGCCGCCCATTACACACTCTACCTACCAGCATACTCGTTTATTCACCCTGCCATCGATCTAGCAGTTCTCGTTGTCCCCGCCCGCTCCTGGCACCTCAGGGCCTTTCAGGCGCGGATTGTTGGCGAAACTGCATACCACGGGAAAAAAAAAATGTCAGCGGGAAAAAAAAATGACGAAGTTGAATTTTCCAAACGGAGTATCTGTTACCTATACCTGGTCAGCGGGATGTTCTGGAACGCGCCAGATCTTGGGATTGTTCCGCATAGATCATTGTACGAGAGATCTCTGCAACACAAAGGAGGGAAGAAATGAACATCAATTTTGCAGGGATCTCCGCAACAGAAATGAGGGAGACTGAAAATATTTGAGGTTCAGCTATACTTACAGGATCATTAGATTTGACAGTCCAACCAATTCCCTTGGGATTGGCCCGCTCAGTGTGTTGTTCTCCATTCGCCTACAAAAGAATCATATCATGCAAACCACATAGCATTACAAGGGTATCCCTAAGAGCTACTGTGAGCGACAAGGATAAACGAGGACCATCAGCTTACAAGTATTTCAAGGACTGTAGTTCCCCAAGTGATGGAGGGATACGCCCTGAAAGTTTGTTGTTGTACAAGTCTATGGCAATCAGATTCTTCAAATTACCGAGCTCAGCTGGGACCGTCCCTTGAATATTGTTAGCATGAATTTCCCTGTTCGTACGCCAAAAAAATCAACAAAACTGCTCTTGGGCTTTTTTACGTTGCCAAAAGGGGGCTTTAGAGTCAAACTGCATATCTGTTCATGTTTTTTTTGTTTTTGAAAATAACAATATAGCCTAGTTTCCTTACACACAAAAATGCTTACCGTGCTGATTACAACAACCGCGTAAAAAGGTTATGTCATCATGAATTCATGATAGAAGCTAAGAATAGAAAAGCGAGCAAATAGATGGGTTTGGAGTGCTCACATGTACTCTAGCTGGTCCAGATTTCCAAGTTCGGGCGCAAGACGACCGGACAAGTTCCGAAAACCAAGATCTCTGCAGATGACCGGAGGCTTAAGAAATTAGACATATATTCAGGGACGGATCTGCATAGGGTCATGGGTGTACAGATGTACACTAACAAATTATTTGGCCAAAAAACATGTGTGCAACTGCAATGCATAATATGTGTGTATCGTGGGTGTTCTAATTTGAGCAAAACAATACTCCTTTCCTTCTGAATTAGATATCGTAAATTTGTTTAGATTCACATGTATCTATACATTAAAACGTGTATCTATATATTAAATTTGATGATTCTAGTCTAGGAAGAAAGTATTGACTTTGCTCGGTTATAGATTAGCCAAAAAAAAATTGAACACCAAGTTCTAAAACTAGTGGATCCGTCCATACAAGACCTAAGCCGTTCCACAAAGAAAGAATTATCTTACTCACATTTCCAACCCGAGCGCACATGCAAAACCCAAAACCTCAAATCCGAGCACATGCCCCGAACGAAAACATATTCACTCACAGTCGGATGACGCGCTTGGTGTGATTGTCGCACTCGACATGGGTCCAGGCGCAGGGGTCGATGGAGGCCGTGCCCCAGTTATTCAGTTCGCCGTTAGGGTCTTGCAGGCCGTTCTTGAGGGCGATGAGCGCGTCGCCGTCTTGGTTCGCCGCCACGGGCGCCAGGACTGCGCCTGCTGCTAGTAGGAGGATCGCGGTGGTGGTGGTCAAGGATGGCGGGGTTCTGGGCGCCATGGCGGTGGGCTGGCTGGTGGCACGATGATCTGATTGATGAAGTGCAGGGGCAACGAAGGTTTTATAGAGGAGAAATTTTACAATGGTAGGAGTAAATCGTAACCTTCCAATATGTCATCACGGTCATTAATTGGTAGAACTAAATGGAAAGAAGTATCAAAGGGATATAAACAATACATAGAAGGAAGGAAACCCCTCCGAGGCAATCAACACATTGAAGGAAGAAACCTCTCCTAGGCAATCAATCACACCCCAGATTTCTGTCATCGTTTTAATTTTGACCGGATCTGTCATCATTTTTCGACATATATCCATTATTATCATTAAAAGATTGAATCGCACTAATGGAGGCATATATTGCATGATTGACCACGATCTGTTCCCTTTGAAGTTCTTTGCAAAGGAACTATTTGGGTGCAGGTTCATAAACCAACTTTATCAAACATCTCAATAAAGATATAGTAACCTTGGGAGGGCACGGAGTGGATATAGCGGCACCGTGCGCCAAAGCCGCAGGTGCCAAATCGCTGGAAGTTGCGGCAGATATCGGGGCGCCGTGGAGGCGCCATGTTTTTGGCAGGACCACGCGGTGGCGGAGGTGTAGGAGCTCCGCGAGCGACGAAGACAGACGGAGTCAAAGATGACGACTCAGACTGCTGCAGCGTTAGCTCCTCGAGCAGCAGAGACGAGCGCACATCGAGGAACGACGGTAGTGGGCGTTGTTTCAGGGTCAGCGTGTGCATGTATGCAAGCCGAGACCCGAGACCACATAGTGTATTCTAGACGAGGCGTTTGTCGGTGATGGTCGTGCCCAACGCATTGAGCTCGTCGGAGAGAACCTTCTGCTTGCGGTAGTAATCATCCACACTCATGGAGCCCTGTTGAAGATCGTGGAACTCTTGCTCGAGGTAGGAGGAGCGGGTTTCCGTGTTGTCATGGGTAGATGTTGGAGAGTCGCGTCCACAAGGCGTGGGCGGGCAGCGGCGTGGTAGTGTCGACGACCATGGTGAGAAGCTCGGGTGCGACGGCGCTGTTTAGCCATGATCGAACGATGGCGTCGTTCCGAACCCACTATGGAGTGGGATTGGCCGGGTAGTCATCCTCGAGTAGATGATCCTTGAGGGCGTACTTTTCCACAGCGTCGGAGAATATGCCGCGACATTGGAGGTAGTTGGAGGTGGAGAGCTCGAAGGTGACCGGTACGACGGCACGGATGCTTGGGAGTGCGGCCCGGGAGCGCCCAAAGAGCGGCCTCGGTGGCGGCGGCCGCGAGATCTGCGACGAAAGGTTCTGATGGTGTCATGGGGGGATCAAAACCCTAATCTGATACCATGAAGGCAAATACAATTGTTGCACTTAGATTGATAGGATCCCGCGGTGAGATTATATAATACAAGAGGGCTTGGCTGCCAAAGCAAATAGATTACAAGTTATGAATCCTCCTTGATTTTGGCCGGCTAGACGTATCCTTCCCGTATACGTCTAACACACAAGAATGCAGTGGCCATTCCGTTTGGGCAAAAGGACCTCCACTCCACGACATAAGAGGTTAAAGCAACTTAACACCCACTTCGTTCCCCTCTCCATTTTCTTTTTTTGCTTGCTTGCTCGCACACATGTATGGCCAGATCCTCCGACGCTTACAATATGTACGAATATGAAAGATTGTTCATTTGATTTCATGTGATGCCGTAGCAACGCACGGGTTTTGTGCTAGTATATCTAAAACACTAAAACGTGTCTAGGTACATGCATATTTAGAGAAAGTGAAGTTAGTTATTTTGGGACGGATGGAGTACTTCCTAGTGGCACAGGTTCCCCAATCATATCAGAGCTCAAATTTGGCCTAGCCAAGCAATAGCAACTGATATTGCAATTCTAGTCGATGCATGGCTCCTGCCAGAATAGGTTTGGCAATATCTGCCTCATGGTACCTAAAATTTGTTTCAAGGACTTCTAGATTAGATGCTTCGATGATAAGTAGCAGGGTCATTCCTCTACCCAGTACGCATACGAACAACTACGAATATTAACCGCAGAGGACACCAGCTGGGGAAGGTGGCCAGATTTGCTCCATGAACAAGCTGCGTGATCAGATCCAGCGCTTCCTGATGCGAGCCCACGCAAGGGCAGCCACTAGGGTACCCCCGAACTGAAAAAAGCCCGATGCACGCCTTTCACCCTGAAATTTTGAACAGGCATTAGTTAGCCTTAAGACCTGGTAAGCACCACAAGCACAAGTAGTCATAATCACACAAATAATATCTGAATAGAAGATCAGTATTTGAGAAATAAGAAACTGGAGGTTTATCATTGTGTGAGATATTTATGGAATGATATATGTGGCGCGGCTTGACTGTCATGTTAAATGGGACAAATTGCCAGACCAGACATTACCTTGAGAATATCATGTGTTTCAGTACAGAATAAAATGCAATAATTGGAAAAAAAAAGTCCAAAAATACAAGACAAGCCAGGAAAGACTACAGCCCAAAAGATATAGATATCACATGGTTTATAATCAGTAATGCAAATTGTTCATCAAGACATTTAGTACTATCCCAGTTACCCTAGAGGTGAATACTGATTCATATGTTTCGACGCCAGGTTGATTTAAGAGCAGGGATTGTGCAGTCAGGAAACACAATGCAATTCACAAACTTCGAAGTAATGAATAAATGGAAGTAGAATGTCCCAAACTCGTGTCAGAAACTCGTGATTGATGAGCATAAGCAACAGAGTGGCACCGACAACATCCACTTAATATGTGAAGAATACCAAAATAAAAGTATAGTTATACATACCTCCCTGGCCCTCAATAAATCAAGACCAATCCAAGCAGCCCCCTGAAATGAATGAAGTCAAAGAAATCTCATTTTCGTTTCGTAGCACCCACATGCTTTACAGAATTTTATGAAGAAAAACAAACGATTCTCACCACTAAGGCAGCTGGAACAGGAATGACGAAGTAAAGGTAGATTCGTCCCTTTGGGTTGAGAAAAATGTAAAGAAGCACAATGGCATTAACTGCAGCACTTGCACCCTGAGTGACATGAACAAAGAGACCATATTTAGTGTGTAACAACTAAGCCGCTAATAGTGTATCATCTCTTAGAAATCTCTTCTATGAGAAAGTATATTTTTTACAGATAAACCACCCCCAATGCATTGTATCTTAGATATGCTTGGTATTTAATTCAGACTGCATAAGTCTAACTGGATGATGGTAATAACAATTAATGATATATGCATATGATAGCATGTAGAGACCATATCTAAATAAGAGATGGCTTCATCATTTCTCTTCATTAGTTATGTTCCACATAGACAAAAATCTGACGTGGCAAGCTAAGAGGTGGTGCCAAGGTGAAGCATTGGGAGCAGCGTAACTAGGAACTTATGTAGAATATCAATGATAGGTGTATGATGCTCATTTGGTGGTCCTATATTATGTTATGAGTAAATCACCATATCACCTCTGATAGCCACAACTACCTTCTAATTAATTATTCATATATAAGATGATGAAAAAAGTTGGTTTATTGAGAGCATTCGCTGCTTATATGAGATACTATTCATCCATTGTCAAAATGAAAAATGAACTGTTAGAACAAGATATCACGTACAAGCACTGAAGTTTTTGATCTCTCCCCCTCTACATAACCCTGCAACAGAAGCATTACTTATTAAATCAGGAACACTAGAGTTTAAACAATAGTATTTCAATTCGATGCAGGTTCTTGAACAGTCCCATCAATTGCACAGTATGTAACCTGTTTCTGTGGAGCTGTAAAAGCCTTCTCTACCAAGAAGAATGTGGATCCAACAAGTGCGCCCGCTATGTACAACTTCAATAGAAAAGCAGGACCAAACGTGCTGGAAATCTGATGCGAAAGGAAAATAACATCAATGCAATGGAATGTAATAAATGAACACAGCAAAAATACGGGATAAGTATTCCCTGCTATAGGAGATTGACTCAAAGGAAAATGTAACTCGCTGGAAACCAGCAATATTAGTTAAAGGGGACAATAGGTGCAATTGCACAACCCCTATCAAATAGAAATCTAATGATAATGTTAGATACCATCACATACTGAAGCTGTTCACAGTTTAGGTCTACTGCTTTACTGGACATGCAAAAAATAGCATTCATCGCATCTCTGCATCGGAACATAACAAAGAACCTTGTATTGCATAAAAATCAACGCAGTACGTTTCGTATCTATAACTGGAGTTATACTTAATGCAAACTTAGGTTTAGCATGGATGCATTGGGTGCACAGATTCAACAGTTTCACTGGATACGTTCCCAGACGATCACATGCTATCCGCCAGGATAAGCTCACGTATATTTAGAGCTGTATATAAATAGTTAGGATTGGTATCTGGTGTTACCGTTTGAAACATACATACCATTATACAAATTCTAAGCCATGCAAATTATCTTACAAAAATAAATCTAGTTAGAAGAAAAGGTAAGATAATTTTTAAAACTTCAAACAATAACCTTAAAATAAAGTTAATAATTTGGGATTCAGGCTCGTAATATTTGTAGCTAAAGATTGCAAAAATACGCATACTAACAGTATTTGACATGCATATCACTGGTGGACAAAAAAAGTATGTGTGGATATTTTGTTGCTAGATTATGTAGGGCTTAAAGATCTCATATACAAAATCCTACATTATCTGAAAAAAGACAGCAGCCCTCCATTTGTTATTCTGTATGGCCTGGTAGATGTTAGTGATAGAACATTATGTGCGGATTCCAATTTTAGTCAAGTAATTATAGTTTGAAACTATACATACAAAGGATTCTTATATGTTAATCACCTTCCTTTCTGTCTTATAGGGGTAGTAATAAGAAGACCAATGTTATCAATAGTTCTAATAATGAACTAATTGGTAAAATATGATTCCTTTCTGGTCTGAATGTATAACCAACGCGAATTCACAAATATATTTATGGATTTTCTTTCTATGTGCTGCTGAAAACTTCCTTGTTTATTCTTTAACAGCAATATATACCCCATTTATTGCACAGATTCCAGTATGTTAACACGTCCATCAATCAACAAAGAAACAAAAACATCTCCCAGGTCACTTGAACAAACATATATTTATGTACAGAATTCGGTAAAATTGACCCGTGGAATCTTATGCCAGATAGACCACATAAGTATCCAATTAATACATTGGTCATTGGGGTACTAATATGTTAAATGTTGCAGCACATGAATTTCCATAACATTACTACCATGATTAGCCATCGGCGCACCACAATTTTGGTGCAACAATGCTTATAACTGCAATACAACTGGAAACCACACAATATAGCTCTAGAGGTTTAATGCAGTACACATGCTTCCTGCTCAAAGCTAACTAATCAACAAACAGAAAATAAATATAATTGTTTTAACCAATGGTTATCAACAAAGGATGACTACTGAATTCTCAACAATATTCTTTTGAAGGTGTTTGTAAGTTATTTAATTTTATGTTTATAATTTCTACAAATTTTCATGCATACAGTTGGTCCGGAAAAAAATGCGGGTAACTTGGTTGTGAATTCTTTCTAAATCTGCTACACTGTGCAGGCGGCACATGGTTGTTACTGGTATTTACAATCCAATGAAAAGGTGCAGTTCAGAAAAGCATTTCATTAAACTACACTATTGCGATAATCCTTAGGTTTATGTCTCGGTCTAAGTTCAGTAAGATGATGTTGATCTGATTTTCAGGAAACGAGTGTGAAACATGTTTTACCACAAGGTGGTTCGCTCAGGGAGCACCAGGACTGTGTGTATCTGCATTACACTCATAACACATACAGAGCACTGAAATACAAAGAGTGGACTTCTTACGGTTGAACCGAAGAAGAAGAGACACATCATGTTGCTGAGCAGGTGGCGCGAGTCTGCTTGGCTGAAGGCACTCGTGAGCAGTGTGTGCAACCTCCCGCTGCGGAGATTCTCCAGCGAAATCTGCTCATCGATCACGGCAGTCAGTAAATCCCTATTCATCATCATCCACTCGCGAAATCGAAGCAAGGGCCTTTCCATTGATGATGACTAACCGTGAAATGGTTCCTCATGAAATTCGGGTCAGCCTTCTGCCAGAGCATGTAGACGGCCACATTTGCCACCATAAGCGTCAGCACCACCCCGTCCGCTGATGGTACGAAGCGCGCCCTTTGGGAGACACGGAGATTAACCAGACAACAAACCAAAATGTCAGATACTAGTACTTCCCCCCGATGAAAACGAGTAGCAGCAGCAAGAGCCTCACCAAAGAGCGCCGAGGGGGGATGTGGACGACGAAGACGAAGAGAACCAGCGCGGCGAGGATCCCCCGCGCTGCAACGAGAAGAGCTGCAGCGAGCCGGCGGCGCGCGCGGCCAGACAGCGCTTGGCGGCAGTCCGGGCGGCCGTCGCTGCGCTCGCCAGAAGGGGCGGCCCTGAGCGCGACAGGAAGTGGGAGAGCGGGGAGCGGGATCCGGCTGCTGGCGGGGAGGGGCAGTGGAGGAAGCGGATGTGGGGGTTGGGTAGGGTTCTGGGTTTTGGAATGGCGGTGCGGAGGGCTTGCTGCTGCGCGAGGAGAGCCTGGAATTGCGGCAGTCTCCTCCCCATCGCCATTCCTGCTCGCCAAGGATGTGGTTGGCTGCCTCCGCCGCCGGTTCTTCCTCTTCGGGGGCAGCCGAGAGTGGTGTTTGTGGTATCGTCCCGTGGGGTTTTGCCGCTTTTGGTGATCAATCAGTTCACTTTCAGTTCCGATTTTTTTTTTTTTTTTTGGCAGTGAGGAGGATCGATTCCGATTGGCAGGGTCGCCAAGGCGAACGGCCGCAACGTCGCGTCGCGCAGTACGAGCGTGATGCGTGAATGCAGGAAGCAGCAACGGCCCACAGAAAGCTAAAGTAAATACGGCCCGCAGAAAGCTAAAGTAAATACGGCCCGCAAACAACGGCCATGCGAGTTTTCCTTTTCTTGAGGGAAGGCCATCATCAGATAGCCGTTACATCACGTAAGAGAGTTTTTTTTTTACAATCAATACCATATACATTTATACCAACAAATAGTACATTGTAGAGATACACAAGCCGACTTCAGCGTTTACAAAATAAAGTCTAAAAGAAAATAAGCAAATCTTCGAGGTTTTCAAATTCTTCTTCTTCCATGACACGATCTTGTACTTTTCTGAAGGTAGCCGAAGAAACATGAACAGACATGTAAATACCAACGGTGGTTTTTTCATAATTTTTTGAGCTGCAGTGCCAAGGTGCATTAAAGTAATCAACCAACATCGGCAAGAGTACCAACACGAGTATTCCAGGGAAAATAAACCGAACAGCCTGGTCGTCATCACCGGAGAGCCGAGAATACGAAACACCATTGTCGAAGACGTAGCAGCCGGGACAAACATTGCGAGGATAATCATCCTCGCGGCAACCATGAGAAAAGCTCCAAAACCGATCTGACGAAGCAAGATCTAAAAGACCGTACCTATAGAACTTGAATCTTATAGCACCATCATTGACGCCGGGAAGAAGATCTCGTCGTCGCAGGAAGGACCGAAGATCTCTTATTATGAACGATGTCATCTTCATTGACATAGATACCTAACAAGAAGATGACTACCAAAACCTAATCAAATTTTCAAAAAACACTACTTTTATTGAAAACTCCACCCATAGATCAGGTTCCCCACCCCTTCCAACCGGCTAGGCTGGCCAGAGGAGGGGAAACTGATCTATGGAGGAGGCGGAGGTGGAGGCGGCGGCTAGGTTAGAGAGGCCTCACGTACGGGAGGAAAAGAAAATTTCGCCCCGCTACCAAACACACCCTCATCATGTAAGAGAGTTTGTAGTAAGAAGCTAGATAAAATTGTGCAATGTTTTAGTCCATACCATTGCAATTCAATTTGACTCGGATTGACAAAACTTAATGAAACTCAATAAAATTGTGGAGCATAAATCCTAAAGGAACAGATCAATGAAAGAGACATGCACGTTATATAACGTGCACAATAGAAAAACCGGTGTCGAAGCTAGGCGGCTCATCAGCCCAATTACAAGATGATATAGAATCGAAACTCAACCTAGCTCATGAGCTTCCCAATACAAGATGATATTACACTCTCTCCTACAATGACTGCAATCGACCTTCCCAATACCTCATGCGTTCAGAAAGCGATGTGCATAAACTGCCATTGCCTTGCCCCACAGTTGTTCTTCCCCCGAGTAGTACTGAATCAGATTCAGCTTATGGTAGAAGGATGTTCGTGATCTTATTCACTGAAAAAATGGAGCAACGCTCGCGATCTTTTTCAATGGAAAAAAGGATTGATAGACCGATCTAGCGCATTATGCCTTGATCTAGATAGAATTGGAGCAATGAGTTCTCGATCTGGAGAGAATTGGAGCAATGAGTTCCAGTTCACATTTTACCTTGAAAAAAAGGTTTCAGCTTATGGTAGAATGATGTTCATGCTACGAATAGGTCGATTCAATATAAACAGTCAGAATTTGTTGAAGTATGATCCAAATTCTATTAAGGAGTGATACGTTGTAAACGTATCTATAATTTTTTATGTTCCATGCTTGTTTTATATATATTTTCGTATGTTTTGTCCATACTTTGCAGTATTTTTACACATTTTCTGGAACTAACCTATTAACAAGATGTCACAGTGTCAGTTGCCTGTTTTTTTGCTGTTTTTGGTTTCAGAAAACAGCAATCCTTTGTTTATAGAACAATCGTATTGTTTACTTTACACACTTTGCTTAATACAATTATTTGTTGCTTGCAACTTAATACTGAAGGGGGTTCGGATGATAACCTGAAGGTGGATTATTAGTCATAGATGCAGTTGGATTACGGTCTATGTATAATGTTGTAATGCCCAATCAAATCTCATAGGAGTCAAGATGATTAGTATATGCATGTATACTTTCTCTGTGTCTATCAATATGCCCCGCTGTAATTTGTTCACCCAACATGTTATCTATCTTAAGGAGAATCACATCTAGTGAACTATGGACCCCGGTCCATTCTTTACCATCAATCTACAATCTATTTACTGTTTTCTGTTTACTTTCTGCAAGCAATTACTATCTTCCACACAATACGTTTAATCTTTTGTTTTCAGCAAAACCGATGAGATTGACAACCTCACTGTAAGTTGGGTCAAAGTTCTGTGGTTGTGTTGTGCAGGATTCCAAGTTGGAAAACTACACCTTGGAGGTGTTTTCTTGCTCCTACTGGTTCGATAACCTTTGTTTCATAACTGAGGGAAAACTTATTTTTGTGCTCATCATACCTTCCACTTGGGGTTCCCCAACGAGATCGACGTGTTGAGTCCGATCATCAAGCCTTTTTCTGGCGCCGTTGCCGGACAGTCAAGGACATCTTCAAAAGGGGAGTCCCTCATAATCAATCTCTTTACTTTGTTTTTTGTTTTGCTTAGTTTATTTCTGCTTTGTTTGCTTGTTTCTTTTTATCAAAAATACAAAAAAATTAGTTTCTACTATAGTTGTTATTTTCATTGGTTTATTATTGTCTTGTTTTATCATGCTCTCTATCAATGGTTGGTTTCTTTGAATCTGGATCTTATTGGCAAGGTGGGTTCACGGAAGAACAAAAATATTATTATAAGTAACACCGCTTGTCACAAAAAGGGAAACACCTATGGGAACAAATTGATAAATTATATACCATTGCTAGAAACGTGTGCTCTACTTATAATGTTACTTATTGCTTTGATAAATCTTGTTGCTGTAGGAGGTATAAACACCCCCATTTTCAATGTGAGTATAATGATGATGTTACCATATCTTCTTATGTTAAGGGAAATTATGACTTTTATGATGTGGAACAATTTGAAGAATTTATTGCTTTGAAGGGTGCATTCGAACTTGCTTATTTTCTTGAAAATATTAATGATGCACCTTATAAATATGAGGTTATGATATACTTAAATTTTGCTTTGATAATTATAAGGAAGAAAATGGCTATATTCTTGAATATCTTAATAGATGTTCTCCACCAGCGGAAGAGACTAATGCCTTGCAGGAGCCTATGGAAAAAGAAATTGCTGAAACTAGAAGCTCATTGGATGAAAAAGAGGAGGAGAGTTATGATCAAGAGGAGGAAGAATGGATCTACCCATTCCTACCTTCTAATGAGAGTAACTCTTTATCCCTTACATTATTTGATTGTTCCCCATGCTTACCAAAGGAGGATGAATGTTATGTCCCTGTGGATTCTTTTGAAAATGTTTATAATAAATCTCTAGATGATGGTCCTATATTGGTTGATAATATTAATTGTACTACTATTGAAATTGAGATTGATCAGTCATCTTGTTATAAAATTGTTAAAAGTGGGTTTGAAGATTTTAATCTCACTATTTTTGAGCTTGATAAAAATTATGTGTTTGTAGATCATGAAAAGCATGCTTTGTGTGATAGTTATATTGTTGAGTTTATTCAAGAGGCTACTAAAAATTACTATGAGAGAGGAAAATATGGTTGTAAAAGTTCTCATTGTACTGAAAACCTCTCTATGTGCTAAAAGTTTTGAAGTTACTCTCGTTTTATCTTCCTATGCCTGTCACTTTATTCTTTGTGAATTTATTTGCGTATAAGATTCCTATGCATAGGAAGTGGGTTATACTTAAATGTGTTTTGAACTTGCTTCTTGATGCTCTCTTTTACTTCAATTCATATTTCTTATGTGAGCATTATCGAAATTATCATGCCTAGCTCAAAGGCGTTAAAGAAAAGCACTTATTGAAAGATAACCCAAATTTCTTTAGGAATCTTTTGTTGAGTCTTGGAAGTTATTGTTTCAGTAATAACCTCTCCTTATCCTTTTTGTGTGGTTTTTGTGCCAAGAGTAACCTCTAATGGGAGAGAAGTAAGATTTGGGAAAGTTGTTGTCCCAAAATAGATTTTTGTGCTTCGCTGTAAAAATTCGTGAAAAATCTCTGTACATCGTATTGGGCTGTAAATTTTTGTGCTTATGCCCCAGGTTGTTATATAACTCTTGTTAGTTCAACACTTTTCTATTTGAGCAACAGAAGGTCTTCGAAAAAATTGGTTTTTACCTGCTGGTCTGTTTTGACAGATTTCTGCCATTATTTGCATTTGCCTCTTAATCTCTTTCTTTTTGAGTTCTATTTGATCACTTGAACTTTTTTAAAGGAAGTGCTACAGTAGCTTGTGTTTAATGGAAGTTTTACTTGTGTTGAAACTGAACCTAAAGACTTATTATCTTGAGTACACTAATGTTGCTAATGAAGATTATGTGAAGTTTTGTATGAAGAAAATTTAAAGTGTAGGGAAGAATAATATGATAAGATGAAGTATGGACAAAATATCAAACTTAGGGATGTCACCCGTGTCACCCCAAGAAATATTCAAGAAGTACAAGCGTCAAAGCTTGGGCATCCCCTTCTTCGTCAATAAAAATTTCAAGTTTCTTCCAAACACTTCATTTTTATTGTTTCATGCACAATTGTGTTGTTCTTGGAGCATCTTTGTTTTCGTTTTAAGTTTTCGTTTGCTTAGTTTGCTTGAATAAATTGGTTGGACCCCCTCATTCATGCATTAGTTTTAAAATAAAGTTGATTTGGATTGAAAAAGAGTAGGAAAGTTCATGCTTAAGTGGTAAAAAGGAGCTTATTTTTGACTGTGACTTAGACTTTATCATGTCATGCTTGATATTGTTTTAGCTTTATGCTTAGTGATTTTTGTTGTAGCATGACATGTTATAAATAATTGAGATTGCTTAATGTTGTAATGCCCAATCAAATCTCATAGGAGTCAATATGATTAGTATATGCATGTATGCTTTCTCGGTGTCTGTCAATTGCCCCGCTGTAATTTGTTCACCCAACATGTTATCTATCTTAAGGAGAATCACCTCTAGTGAACTATGGACCCCGGTCCATTCTTTACCATCAATCTACAATCTATTTACGGTTTTTTGTTTATTTTCTGCAAGCAATTACTATCTTCCACACAATACGTTTAATCCTTTGTTTTTAACAAAACCGGTGAGATTGACAACCTCACTGTAAGTTGGGAGCAAAGTTCTATGGTTGTGTTGTGCAGGATTCCAAGTTGGAAACAACACCTTGGAGGTGTTTCCTTGCTCCTACTGGTTCGATAACCTTGGTTTCATAACTGAGGGAAAACTTGTTGCTTTGCTCATCATACCTTCCTCTTGGGGTTCCCTAACGAGATCGACGTGTTGAGTTCGATCATCAAGTGAAATGGATCGTACGGGCACCTAGAGGGGGGGGTGAATAGGTGCTACTCCAAATTTTAATACTTTTTCAATTTTAGGCTTAGCACAAAGGGTAAATTCTCTAGATATACTATTAGGTGGAATTTCCCTATATGCAAACCTATCTACTAGCGAGTAAAGAGCAAGTGGAAGAGAAACGGGTAAACCGTAGTGAAGCATGCGGAGACACAGGATTTGTTTGACCGCAGTTCCTTCCTTGTTAAGGGAAGTACGTCTGCGTTGGAGGGGTGGGCAGTACTAAGACCACCACGCCACAATAGGCCTCACCCTGTTCTCCGATGGATCCCACCACCAAAGGCCTGATCCACCTTTCCACTATAGGGACCCTTCGAGGCGGGTACCGGCGCCTTTACACAACTAGCGGGGCAACAACTCCACAATCAACTTGGAGGCTCCCAAAATGACAACAAGTTGCCACAAGAACGAAGTTATCAAATACAACGAACAAGATGTAGGTATTGACAAGAATACTAGATCAGGGATTTCTCCAAGTGAATGGAGAGGAGTTGATGCGCTTGATTCGTGATGATTATGATGATCCTCTCCTCCTTCAATTCCCCCAAAGATCAAAGCCTTCGGGTGGTTGAAGTGGGAGATCGAGAATGGGAGCTCTTGCACAATGTCTGAACAATTTCGAATGAATCAAGAGTTTTGGACATTGGGGAAGAAGGGGTATTTATACCCCCTTCCGAAACCAGCCGTTGGACACTTTGGGGGCCGGATTATCCAGCCTGGGGAAAACTCCGCCCCAGACTCGGAATATCTGGCAAATAATCTGCCCCCCTATCAGAGCGTTGCGCCGAGCTTGCCCTTGATCAACTTCTGGGGGCCGGATTATCCGGTCCTATGTGAAGGCCGGATTATCCGGCCTGGGGAGGAAAAACCGCCCTAGTTCGGATTTTCCGGGAGAAAATCCGACCGGATACCGAGCGATGCGCCTTGGCTCCCTTTGCTCAAAAACTGGGGGCCGGATTATCCGGCCCATGCGACCGCCGGATTATCCGGCCTAGGGGAGGAAAAACCGCCCCAGTTCGGATTTTCTAGGAGAAAATCCGACCGGATACCGAGCGACTCGCCTTGGCTCCCTTTGAACAATGAGGTAGGCCGGATTATCCGGCCCTTGGTGGATTATTGAAGAGGGTCTTCATATTGGAGATCAAACCAACTTGACAAGAAGAGAAGTTGTGGACAGTATTGTTATCTAACACACAAAACATAGGAAAACATGAAATGTTCTTTCAATCTCCCCCTTTTTGGTGTTAGATGACAATACCAGGATTTGCAGGAAAAAGTCACAAGACAAACATCAATAACCATGGAAGAGACTCCCCCTCAATGTGTGCATATTAGAATTTTGCATTGGAATACAAATGCACACAAATAGGTGAATCTATTCCATAGACATATGACCAACATAATCATACCACCGAGGTAGAGGGAAGGCATCCTTGACATAGCCTCAATTATTACTGAGATAACCAATATAAGCGCCTTCCTTGATAAAGACTTCCAGCATAATAGGATATGAATAAATGGATCCATAAGCATAATCCATGAGATGAAATCCATAAGCATAATCCAGACAACCACTGACATAGTCTCAAACAAACCACAAACCACAAATTTAAAGTGCAACGCTAAATGGGCATAAGCAAGAAAACGACGAATAAAAAAATGCAAGTGCTTATGCCCGACCCGTGCAAATCCACGACGAATATCCTAATAGAACTACTTCTCCCCCTTTGGCATCGAGACACCAAAAAGGAAGAAGAGCTATGCTAGCGCCCCACGGGATCACTCGTAGTCCTCATCCTCGTCTTCATTCTCATCCTCATCCTCATCTTCAAGCTCCTCGGTGTCACCATCCTCATCCTCATCATCAGCAGCAGCCGCAGAGGGGAACAAGTGACGCTCCAGCTCTCCATAGTTCAACCCAGAGGAAGAGTTCCACCGAGCATACGGAGTGGGAGGTGTAGGAGCCAGAGGGTCACCCGAAGCACCGGACACATGATGGAGAATGAGCTGCTGGGAGTGAGCCAACTCATGGCACTGCTTGTATGCCTCGTACTGACCCTTGCGCGTGTCCACTCCCATGCAAAGTATGTGACGCTGGAACCAGTTCAGCTGCTTGATCTCACGGGCAACAGGGGGCACTGGGGGCCTGCGAGCATCCCTCATGAGACCCTCAGGAGTAGAGGAGGGGTGAGAGGTCTTCCGAACCTTGGTGTAGATCTTCTTGGCCTTATGCACCGAATCAATGTGGAACTCCTCATAAGGAAGCAAGTGCCTTATGAGCATCATAATGTAGGGTTCATAGGGGATGGACAGACGGTTGAACATAGCATCAGTCAATTCATGGTAAATGAAGTCCATGACATCCAGCCTATACTGCACCGACTTGTCCTCGCACGAGGCAACCTTATGAGAAAATTGAAGTAGCTGGACAAGGTGACCACGGATGCTGTCATTGTTGCCCCCACTCGGAGTGATGGAGTCATGGAAGAGACCCACTAAGGCAGCATAGATGGGATCAAGACCAGCCAGAGTGCCCACAATGCCATTGTCCACAATGCAAAGAGAGAGAGAGTTGCATCTTTGTTGGGCTTCAGCTGGGTGATGATGCGGTGGCCACTGGCTCTATCCCTGCTGCGGAAAGAGTATCCAAGAACCTCAGAAAACACGTGAAAATCAGCAGACATAGGCCTGTCATGAGTCATCCACTTCATAGTGCGACGCTCATCCCCACAAATAACCAAAGTGGAGAAGAACTGCTTCACCACCTCAAAGTCAAAAGAGCACTGGAGAGACATGAGATGGTGCGGCCCCATCCTCTCAGCCACAAACATCGCATCCACAAGGTGGGCCTTCTCCAAAGCCTCAGCAAGGACCAGTGGGTGCATAGGCCTAATGTTCAGCCTGGCATACACATCTTCATAGATACCTTTCTGTTCCGCACACCAAAAACGAGTATCCCCCAGCTCATCATCACGAGGCAACAAAGCAAACAAGTCACGGTGACGGATGGAGGAATAGGTGACTGCATCCAAAGTCCTGTAGTTGATCTTTGGATCCTTGCCCTTTCTCTTGGACACCCCCTTCCTAGTCCTCTTTGCTTGTTCAGCCATGCGCTTCTCTTTGTTCTTTCTTCTCCTCAACTCAACTTCGTCCACTAAGTTACCATGTCCGTCGTCCCGAAAGTATTTAGCGTGAGGGCGGCGCTTGTAGGTCTTGGGAACACTGGAACCACCTGTGAGGAGAATAAGGGCGATAGCAAGGGGATAAGCATACACACAGGTCCAAGAGAGAGCATGGAAAAAGTAGTCAAAAAGTTCATAGGACAAATCTACTCAATGCATACTCCATAGTGAAATTGAACCAGAATTGAATCTGTCAGGCCGGATTATCCGGCCTGGCCAGGGGCGGATAATCTGGCCCTGGCAGAAAATTTTGATTCCACCTAGATTAAATGCAAAAAAGTAGATCGGTCCTAGAAACTGCAAGACTACGATTTCTATGTGAAAACACATCCTTCTAGACAACGTTCCACCCAACAAGTAACACATCTAGCCAAAGATGGGGAGAGAGGGAGTTACCCTCACTCATTGGAGGAAGAACACGGAGGAGAAGGTACCCGGAGGCGCGGAGAAGAAGATCCGGGGAGGCCCGGAAAATCCGGTGGCCGGAGAGGCTCCGGGGAGGGTGGGGGACGGCAGGCGGCGGCTGAGGAGGAGGAGAGGGCTGGGGGAGAAGTGTTGCCCGTTATGAGCCCTTGCCCCCGATCCCTGCCCTTTAAGACGAAATCTGCCAGGGCCGGATTATCCAGCCTACACTTGGGCCGGATTATCCGGCCTCAAATCTGGAATTCTATTATACACAGAACGAGGCCCGCGCGTCCCCAAACAACACCCCCACAAGGTGTACAAGGGACTTGTGTGCAAGAATAGATGACTTAGGGGTAGGGAAAGGCTTAGGATTAAGAGAACCAAACTAAGATGGTACTAGACACTCAAAATTGCAAGATCCAAATCAAATAAAAGCCAAGATTGAGTGTGATTCCCATAAGAACATGAGAGAGCAAAAAACAGCCAAAAAGATCCAATTCTCCTCAAGGGAGAGGGCGGTGGCCGAAGCCACCTTGTTGGAGTGTATGGTGTGACACCGCGAAGATATATCTTGGGTTCACGACCAATACTCATCAATAAGCTCACATATCACAAAATGATATTAAGAGAAATGATTTATCTTGCTTTTGGCATTATGGGGGGAGGGTTAGCCCAATGAGTTAGGACCACACTCCCCCTATATCCATGCCCACACCTAGACCAAAATAGGATTGAGAGGTATGAGTGAGTGCATGGGTAATCAAGACAAGCTCCTGGAATCAATGATATTTAGCTCATTCCTCAAGTAGCAGAATCTTGCTTCATCAAGTGGCTTCGTAAAAATATCCGCAAGTTGGTTCTTCATGCTCACAAAGGATAGATCAATATCGCCTCGAGCAACATGGTCTCGAATAAAATGATTCCGAATCTCAATATGCTTCGTCCTTGTGTGTTGTACTGGATTATACGCAATTTTGATTGCACTTTCATTATAACATAAAAGAGGCACTTTGTCACAATTGACACCGTATTCATTTAAAGTTTGCCTCATCCACAATAATTGAGTGCAGGCGCTGGCAGCAGCAACATATTCAGCTTCGGCGGTGGAGAGAGATATACAATTCTGCTTTTTAGATGACCAACACACAAGAGATCTTCCCAGGAATTGATAAGCTCCAGAAGTGGATTTCCGATCATCCTTATCACCATCCCAATCTGAGTCAGTGTAACCACATAATGAGAAATTGGAGCCCTTGGGATACCAGAGACCAAAGTTAGGGGAGTGAACCAAATATCGAAAGATCCTCTTGACCGCCACTAAGTGGCTTTCTTTAGGAGCTGCTTGATACCTTGCACACACTCCCACACTCAACACGATATTGGGTCTAGATGCGCAGAGGTAAAGAAGAGAGCCGATCATGGACCGATATACCTTTTGGTCCACATCTTTACCATGTGGGTTAAGTTCAAGATGACATTTTGTTTGCATCGGAGTGGCGACACCATTTAGATCCGTCATCTTGAATATCTTGAGAATGTCTTGGATGTACTTTGCTTGATTAATAAAGGTTCCTTCTCTTAGTTGCTTGATCTCGAATCCAAGAAAGAACCGTAATTCCCCCATCATAGACATCTCAAACCTGTCAGTCATAAGCTTTGAAAATTCATCATTAAAAACTTTATTAGTAGAACCAAAGATGATATCGTCTACATATATTTGGCATACGAAGAGCTCCCCCTTAACCTTCTTAGTAAAAAGAGTGGGATCGATTTTCCCAACTTCGAAGCCACGATCTAACAAAAGCTCTTTAAGGTGCTCATACCACGCACGTGTGGCTTGTTTAAGGCCATAGAGTGCCTTATCGAGTTTGTAGACATGGTTTGGAAAGCTAGGATCCTCAAAACCCGGGGGCTGCTTTACATATACCAACTCATGTAGAGGACCATTAAGGAAGGCACTCTTGACGTCCATTTGCTGCAACTTAAAATTGTTATGGGCAGCATAAGCAAGAAGGATACGGATGGACTCAAGGCGAGCCACTGGAGCATAGGTCTCGCCGAAGTCAATGCCCTCAACTTGAGAGTAACCTTGTGCCACAAGTCTTGCCTTGTTCCTCATAACAATGCCATTCTCATCTTGCTTGTTTTTAAATATCCACTTGGTGCCGATAACATTGCGGCAATCTTTGGGTTTCTCCACGAGTTTCCAGACTTTGTTGCGCTCGAAATTATTCAATTCTTCATGCATAGCAACAACCTAGTCTAGATTTCAAGAGATTCAAAGACCTTCTTAGGTTCCACCATTGAGATATGAGCTTGATGCTCACCAAAAGTGGCCAATTCCCTTCTTGTAGAAACCCTTCGTCGAAGATCACCAACAACCTTGTCGAGGGTGTGACCCCTTAACTCAAGGTTCCGATCAGCCCGAGCCTTGCGACGAAGTTCAATAAGTTTGTTGTCTCTTGGTGGAGTAGTTTCATCACTTGAATCTTCATTGGGATCATTTGCTCGACCTTGACTAGGAACTGGGATAACAGCAGTAGGAGGTGATGGAGCGTGCCCTTGAGGTGAGTCAGTAGCCGTAACAGGAGGCTGCTGAACAGGTGAGTCAGGGCCGGATAATCTGGTCGATGGAGGGGCCGAATAATCCGGCCTGGGAGTACATGGAGCAGCTTCATCAGGATGCCTGGGGCTAGCTTGAACTGGAGAGAGCCCGGATAATCCGGAGCTAGCCGGAAAATCCGGCCTGGAGCTTGCATCAATATCTTCACCACCAGGAGCAATATGGTCAGCAGGGGCGGGGTGGCCGGATAATCCGGTGTCCACCAGATAATCCGACCTGGAGCTTTCTGGAACAACTTGACCTTCAGCAGTTGATGGAGATGGTGCAGGAGTTTCTCCCATGGTGGGAACATGTTGGGTATGTGTAGATGAGGGCTCTTCATGAGTAGAGCATTGTCCTTCCTGATCTACCACAAGGGGTTCCTCAATGGGGCGGAAAAATCCCACGCCCATTCTTCTTATGGCATCTTGGAGTAATTCAACATCTGCATCACAAACACCAACTTGCTCCGCACGGGAACCTTCATTTTCCTTGAACACCACACTACAAGATTCTACAACAGTTTCGGAGAGCTTATTGTAGACTCTATAAGTGTGGGATTCGGCACCATAACCAACAAAAAATACCTTCTAGAGCCTTAGATAAACGAACTCCCTTGATGAGAAAGAAACACTTACACCCGAATACCCGAAAGTATGAGATGTTTGGCTTGTTACCGGTAAGTATTTCATACAGAGTCTTGTCCAAGATCTTACGGAGGTATAACCGGTTGGATGAGTGACAAGCGGTAGAGATTGCTTCAGCCCAGAAGTTATATGGAGATTTGAATTCGGCTAGCATTGACCTTGCCATATCCATTAGAATCCGATTCTTCCTCTCGGCTACACCATTTTGTTGAGGGGTGTACGCAGCGGAATATTGATGTCTTATCCCCTCTTCACTTAGGAACTCATTTAAGGTGTAGTTCTTGAACTCAGAGCCGTTATCACTTCTTATAGCCAGAATGGGGACGTTGTGTTGACGTTGAACCTCGTTGGCGAAGTCGATGACAGTTTGTTGAGTTTCACTCTTCAACTTGAAGAAATAAACCCAAGTGTATCTTGAGTAATCATCAACAATCACTAGACAATACTTCTTCCCACCGAGGCTTACATGAGATGGAGGTCCGAAGAGGTCCACATGAAGGAGCTATAAGATCCTTTTTGACGAGATAATAGTTTTCCTTCGATGAGGAGAGTCATGCATTTTCCCTTCGACACACGCCCTGCAAACACGATCTTTGGCAAAGGAGACATTTTCTTTTAGTCCAAGGATGTGGCCACCCTTGTGGAGACTTTGCAAAGTTCTCATATTGACGTGGGCTAGTCGGCGATGCCATAGCCAACCCGCGTCAGCCTTTCCAAAAAGACACATCAGGCCTGTAGTGGTTTTCCCCGAAAAGTCCACCACGTACAGGTCATTTTCGACATATCCCACGAAAGCGACTTTTAGAGACTTGCTCCACAAGAGTACCACCAAATCAACATCAATATAAACTGCAAAGCCTATCTTACTAAGGGCGCGAACTGAAAGTAAGTTGTACCCGAGGGTCTCAACAAGCATGACGTCCACGAGAGAGATATCGTGAGCCACCACAACTTTGCCGAGACCCAATACCTTAGATTTTGACTTGTCACCATAGGAGATGGTTATGTGATCATGGTTTGGCCGCATCTCCGTGATGATCTCCTTGCTTCCGGTCATATGACTCGTGCAACCGCTATCGAGTGCCCATTTAGAACCACCGAAAGCATAGCCCTGGAAGAAAATTACTTCTTGGTTTTAGGTACCCATTTTTCAATGGGTCCTCTCATGTTAGTGACAAGGGTCTTGGGAACCCAAATAGACCAAGGAATGTAACAATCATAAGGGCCTACATAACTAGCATAAACATCACCATAATAATCGCAATATAATTCAAAGTTAGGATTGTTGACCCCTGCAAAACCATCATAATTAGTCTTGTCATTGGTAATGTTGCTCGTCTTTGGTTGAGCAGTCTTGCTCTTCTTCTTCTTGTTGTTTTTCTTGCTCTTTGTCTTGGGAATGTAACCAAGACCTTCTTTACTATTGTTTGTCCTTTGCTTGCTCATTATCTCATCAATAACTTATTTACCTTTGTGTTGAGAACCTCTTGCAAGGTCTTCTTTTCCATAGGATGAAGTGGAGGTACTTGGCACATCATACCGTTTCAATTGAGTTTGGAGCTGGTCATAAGACTCATTTAAAGTAGAATGATCACTCTTCAATGCCTTGTGAGCACTTTCAAGATTATCAAACTTCTCCAAAAGTCTAGCATGAACAGCCCCAAAGTCAATCTTTTCTTTCTTTAGTTTCTTTACCTTGGCAAGAGCATGGTCACGTTCTTTGATGAGCTGAGCCACAGCTTCTTCTTGTGACTCCTCAATGGATTCGAGTCTCTCTTCCAAAAATACTCGAGCTTCCTCTTCCTCTTCCAAGGCATTCTTCAAAGAAGCTATCTCCAAGGCATCTTCTCTTTCAATTCTGCCCTTTTCTTCAAGAAGATCTTCGGCTTGAGCAAGTTGACTCATAAGAGCATCAAAATGGAGTTTGTGCTCACCTTGCAGGTTAGTGAAAAAGGTATCCAAAGCAATAACTTCTTATTTCATTTTAAGATTGTCATGATCATTCATATCCAAAATTATGTTAGTCTTAGGAAATGAAGAGCTAAAAGTTGATACCTCGGACCCTCTTGCCATTAGGCAAGTAGCATTGTTGTTGATGACGTTCTTGTTTGGCGAGTCGAAGAGAGATGAAGGAGTCGATGTGGTGGCTATAGCAGCCACCTCGCGAGAACTATCAGCATCCTCTTCATCTTCACTTGCAGAGGAGTATTCTTCTTGTGCTACTAAGACGATCTTGGGTTGCTTCTTGAAGGGGCCATTCTTCTTAATAAATGGCTTCTTCTTAGGTGCTTTGGATTTATCTTTAAGAATGAGCCTGCCACCATTGTCTTCTCTATTTTGATACGGACACTCGGCTACAAAGTGCATTCTATCTCCACAGTTGTAGCAAGTTCTCAGTTTTGGGCCACTTTCTCTTCTTCCATTTGACCCGTTCTTGCGCTCGAGTTCCGACTTGGCTTTGGCAGGGTCCTTCCAAAAGTTCCTTGCATAAAACGCCATGTACTCACCATGAGCACGTTTGACTTCATCGGGGCAGTCCATGGAGGCCCCCTCAAATGTTGTTTCATCCTCCTCTTGCTCAACAACATTGGCTTTGAGAGCAACATTGACACCCTTTTGCATTCCAATGGCTCGAGCACGAGCATCTTCAGCATTCTTTGCTGCCACTTTGAATGACGCCATCTCTTGCATGACCTCATTGGATGTCATTTGATGGTAGTTATGTCTACCTTGCAGGCTCTTCAAGTCCGTTGGCTCGAAAGGCATTAAGGCACTCACATATTTTCTTTTTATCCATGCATCATCAATGTGAGTGGCCCCATGCTTTCTAAATGTTGTTGCGATGCCCTTGAGTCTTCTATACATGTCTTCATGGTTTTCACCATCCAACATGTAGAATCCCTCAGCTTCATTACTAAGGGCATCATACCTGTTCCTTCTCATGCTTTCATTCCCAACAAAGAGATCCGTAAGAGCATCCCAAGCTTCTTTAGCTGTGTTGAGATGCTCAATGTGTGGCATGTCCTTGGGACCCACACCAAGCTGTATCATGTGGAGAGCAGTGGCATTCAATTGGTTGTCCACAACTTCTCTTCTTGTCAGGTTGGTTTGATCTCCAATATGAAGACCCTCTGCAAACATGAGATTTCATTAAGAATTGCCATTGATTGAAAGAGGATGCAGTGAGCTTGGGTGGATCACCCCTATTGTTTATATGAGGATGAGGGATAGGTGGGTCAGGGGAATATACGTGGTGAACCTCACTATATTCCTCCTTACCACTTCCCTTCTTGGAGGTGGAACCATTAAGTTTTTTACCTTCCGCATCATCATCCTTGGATCCAGTGTTACCCTTTTCCTTAGATGATGGTGTGGCAACCTCAGAGGAGGATGGAGATGGGGCTATGGATGATGTGAGGCGAGCAATCATTTGATTCATCTCCTCCATCTTGGCCTCAAACGATTTCAACAAGGTTGTTTCCAACGTCTTGAGATCATCCATTGTGACCTTATCCACAGCCTCATTCCCATCATCCTTGGTACCCATACTACTCTTAGGCGGTTAAGCCCGAATTAAGAGTCGGGGCTCTGATACCAATTGAAATGGATCGTATGGGCACCTAGAGGGGGGGGGGTGAATAGGTGCTACTCCAAATTTTAATACTTTTTCAATTTTAGGCTTAGCACAAAGGGTAAATTCACTAGATATACTATTAGGTGGAATTTCCCTATATGCAAACCTATCTACTAACGAGTAAAGAGCGAGTGGAAGAGGAACGGGTAAACCGTAGTGAAGCGCGCGGAGACACATGATTTGTTTGACCGCAGTTCCTTCCTTGTTAAGGGAAGTACGTCTGCGTTGGAGGGGTGGGCGGTACTAAGACCACCATGCCACAATAGGCCTCACCCTGTTCTCCGATGGATCCCGCCACCAAAGGCCTGATCCACCTTTCCACTATAGGGACCCTTCAAGGCGGGTACCGGCGCCTTTACACAACTAGCGGGGCAACAACTCCACAATCAACTTGGAGGCTCCCGAAATGACAACAAGTTGCCACAAGAACAAAGTTATCAAATACAACAAACAAGATCTAGGTATTGAAAAGAATACTAGATCAGGGATTTCTCCAAGTGAATGGAGAGGAGTTGATGCGCTTGATTCGTGATGATGATGATCCTCTCCTCCTTCAATTCCCCCAAAGATCAAAGCCTTCGGGTGGTTGAAGTGGGAGATCGAGAATGAGAGCTCTTGCACAATGTCTGAACAATTTCGAATGAATCAAGAGTTCTGAACGTTGGGGAAGAAGGGGTATTTATACCCCCTTCCGAAACCAGTCGTTGGACACTTTGGGGGCCGGATTATCTGGCCCAAGTGAGGGCCGGATTATCCAGCCTGGGGAAAACTCTGCCCCAGACTCGGAATATCCGGCAGATAATCCGCCCCCCTATCAGAGCGTCACGCCGAGCTTGCCCTTCATCAACTTCTGGGGGCCGGATTATCCGGTCCTATGTGAAGGCCGAATTATCTAGCCTGGGGAGGAAAAACCGCCCCAGTTCGGATTTTTCGGGAGAAAATCCGATCGGATACCGAGCGACGCACCTTGGCTCCCTTTGCTCAAAAACTAGGGGCCGGATTATCCGGCCCATGCGACCGCCGGATTATCCGGCCTGGGGGAGGACTGCCCTAGTTCGGATTTTCCGGGAGAAAATCCGACCGGATACCGAGCGACGCGCCTTGGCTCCCTTTGAGCAATGAGGTAGGCAGGATTATCCGGCCCTTGGTGGGGCGGATAATCCGGCCTCCCTCAAAGCTTCCTGCACACTTAGCGCACATGAATAATCTCCACAGTATTGTTATCTAACACACAAAACATAGGAAAACATGAAATGTTCTTTCATCAAGGAGGCTAACTTCTGACAAAGCAGAGTGAGGCCCGTCGCCGGAGGCTTGGGCCGATGCGGATGTTGTCCAATGCAGGTATGCATAGACGTTTCTGGGCTGAAGTAGCCAACACAGCATGCTACCTCATCAACAGATCACCTTCTATTTCACTTGAGAAGAAAACTCTCATTGAGGTATGGCCAGGTTCGCCTGCTGATTATTCACAGTTGAGAGTTTTTGGTTGCACTGCATATGCTCACGTTGATAATGGAAAATTAGATCCTAGAGCGGTTAAGTGGATATTCCTTGGTTATGGTTCAGGAGTTAAAGCATATAAACTATGGAATCCTGAAACTAAAAAGATTGTGTTGAGTAGGAACATTGTTTTCAATGAATCCGTTATATATCATGACAGCTTGCCATCAGATCCCTCTCATGTTGCTATTGGAGAGGAGGGAGTTAGTGTGCAGGTGGAGCACCTGCAGAAAACTATTGATAATAATGTTGTGGCTAATGATACTCATGAGGAAAATGTTGATGATCACGTTGTTCAACACTCACCTACTGTTTTGCAGCAACCATAGGAGTCTATTGCAGCTGATAGACCGAGGCGTAACATAGTTCCACCTCGTCGTTTAATTGAAGAATGTAATCTTGCTCATTATTCTTTGAGTTGTGCTGAATAGGTGGAGCATAATTCTGAACCTGCTACATACAATGAAGTTGTTGCATCCGTTGATCGCGAGAAGTGGGTTTCTGCTATGCAAGAAGAGATGCAATCGCTTGAAAAGAATGGCACATGGGAAGTTGTGCGCTTGCCTAAACAAAAGAAGGTAGTCCGATGTAAGTGGATATACAATAAGAAGGAAAGTTTTTCTCCTAATGAGCCTCAAAGGTTTAAGGCAAGGTTAGTAGCAAAAGGTTTCAGCCAGATTCCAGGTATTAACTATAATGATATTTTCTCTCTGATTGTGAAACATAGTTCTATTCATGCTTTCTTTGGTATTGTTGCTATGCATGATCTTGAGCTTGAGCCGCTATATGTAAAGACTTCTTTTATGCATGGTGAACTGGAGGAAGAGATTTACATGAACCAACCTGAAGGGTTCATAGTTCCTAAAAAAGAGGATTTTGTGTGCAAACTGAAGAGATCGCTTTATGGTTTGAAGCAATCTCCAAGATAGTACTACAAAAGGTTTGATTTATTTATGATCTCACAAGGTTTTAAGAGGTCTCAGTTTGATAGCTATGTTTATATAAAATTTGTCAATGGATCACCTATATACTTGTTGTTATATGTTGATGATATGTTAATTTCTGCCAAAATCATGAAAGAAATCACTACTTTGAAAGCACACCTAAGTAGTGAATTTGAGATGAAAGATCTGGTGCTGCTAAGAAAATCCTAGGTATGGAAATTAAACGTGACAGAAAATCTAGTTTGCTATTTCTTAGTCAGCAAAGTTATGTTGAGAAAGTTCTTCAACGTTTTAATATCCATGATGCAAAGTTTGTTAGTACTCCTATTGCTCCTCACTTTAAATTGTCAGCATTGAAATGTCCTAGTTCTGATGAAGATATTGAGTACATGTCACGAATTCCTTGTTCTAGTGCTGTTGGTTCCTTGATGTATGCCATGGTTTATTCTCGCCCTGATTTATCATATGCTATGAGTTTGGTGAGTCGTTACATGGCTAATCCTGTTAAGAACATTGGAAAGTTGTTCAGTGAATTTTTAGGTACCTTTGTGACACATGTAATGCTTGCTTGAAGTTTGGCAAGACTGGTGAAGGACTCGTAGGCTATATGGATTCAGATTTTGCTGCCGATTTGGATAAGAGGAGATCCCTCACAGGTTATGTGTTCACGGTAGATGGATGTGCCGTGAGTTGGAAGACAACACTGCAGCTAGTTGTTGCTCTATCTACAATCAAAACATAATATATGGCTATTATTGAAGCTTGCAAAGAGTCTTTTTGGTTAAAAAGTTTGTATACTGAGCTTTGTCAGGATGATTTTTGCATTAACCTGTTCTGTGACAGTCAAAGTGCTATTTACCTTACTAAGGATCAGATATTCCATGAGAGAACAAAACACATTAATATCAAGTATCATTATGTTCGTGACGTTGTTGCACAAGGTACACTAAAGGTATGCAAGATAAGCACTCATGATAATCCTACTGATATGACGACAAAGCCTGTTCCTGTCACTAAGTTTGAGCTATGCTCAAGCTTAGTTGGTATAACTGTTTAGCCCAAATGGTTGTTGGCGCCGAAAGTGTTTTCTTTATTTGTTTAGAAAGATGATTGCTATTGATGCTACAAAAAGGAATTTGTCTTAAGGTGGAGTTTGTTGAAGTATAATCCAAATTCTATTAAGGAGGCTAATTTCTGACGAAGTTTCGCTATATAAACCTCTTGTAAGCTGCCGACTGGGATAAGTTGCATCTGAGAAAATCCCGGCGTTGTGTAAACACTCCTCGTTATAATGAAATTTCGCTAGCTAGCGCCGTAGTTTTTTTCTCTCTTTATTGGAGAAGGTTTTCTACGTTAAATCTGTGCCCCCTTGCTGCAGTTTCCTTTTCGGTCTTTGTTATTTGCTTTTTTCGGTCTTTGCTGCAGTTTCCTTTTCGGTCTTTGTTATTTGCTTTTTTTGGTCTTTGTTATTTGCTTGTCGTAAATCTAACAGAATTAAAAGCTAATCGATTGCTCCATGGTGCATGACTAGCTTGCTAAATGAGTCGGTTTCTGGAATAGGCTCATGGTTCCGCCCCTAGGCAAGGGGGCGTATGGCGTTCCTTATGGTTGAACACCCAAGATACAGTGTGAAACAGCTATGTCTGGGCTCACGCCCACAGCACACTGATGTACTCCCTCCATTTTAAAATATAAGATGTTTTAGCTTTGTAAAAACAGTATATCTAGACACATTCTATTGATAGGTTCATCCTAAACCTACACGAACCTAAACACTAAAAGGAATCTAAATACACTCCTTTCACAAAGTTAAAATATCTTATATTTTGAAACAGAGGGAGTATTTGCAAAACACAAAGCGTGTCACCGACTTGGATCGTCATATTGGACCAATCAAGTGGCGATGACAGGAACCAAGGATGATCTCAGATATCCATGAATATTAGCCATCACATCTTCATTCCCTCGACGTCCTGACTTTTCCTACTTCCGGATGGCACAGGTTGCCTAGTCTCATTTGCACTCAAATTTGGCCTACTGAAGTAGTGGCACTATAGCAACTGATATTGCTAATCTAGTTGTGCCATGTTTAAGGATGACCCCAGAAAGAATAAGTATGTAAATTTCAGCCAACAAGTTCGCAATATCGCCCATGATGCTATCTAGAATTTGTTTGATGACTTGGAGATCAGAAACTTGGATGACAAGTGGCAGAGTTATCTCTCTACCAAGACGTAACTTTGTCGACCAATCTCAGCCGGATAGGCCACCAGCTGCTGGGGGGAGGCCGGTCCGAATTGCTCCTCAGATCCAACCCTTCCTAATTCGAGCCCACCCAAGGGCAGCCACTACGGCACCTCCTAAATGAGTAGAAGCTGTTGTCTGACCCTGCCCCTGAAAATTTGAACAAACACCGGTTAGCCTTAAGACCAGGTATGCAATAATATTTTGAATAGAAGATCAACAACAATATTTGGAGAAACGGTAAGAAACTGAATATTTCTAATGCAAGGTATTTATGGGAAGATATATGCGACATAGCTTGACTGCCACACTGAATACATCACAATGCCAGATCAGGCATTACTTTGAAGTACATGTGTTTCAATACAAAATAAAATATCCGCAAAAAAATACAGAATAAAATGCATTTTATCAGCCAAAAAGATACAACATAGAAGACAAGCCTGGAAAGACTACAGCAAATAGATATAGATATCACATGGTTTATAATCAGTAATGCAAATTATTCATCTGGATATGTACTCCCTCCGTCCCAAAATAAGTGACGTGGGTTTGTCTAGATTCGTATGTACCTATATACTAAAACGTGTCTAGATACATCCGAATTTAGACAAACCTACGTCACTTATTTTGGGACGGAGGGAGTAGTACTATTTCAATCACACCCTAGACGACTCAACACCAGTTTGATTCAAGACCAGGAATTGTGCGTCTAGGAAAATACAAGCAGACAGAAATTTAATTCGTGAACTTCCAACTAACGAAGATTTCTGATTGTGTGAGATACTTATGGGAAGATATATGTGACATAGCTTGACTGCCACAATGAATAGTGAATACATCACAATGCCAGACCAGACATTACCTTGAAGTACATGTGTTTCCATTATACAGAATAAAATGCATATTATCGGACAAAAATATACAAACATACTCCCTTGGTCTCATAATATAAGATGTTATTACAACCTGTACACTCATATAATGGTTGTAATAGCATCTTATATTATGCGACAGAGGGAGTAGAAGACAAGCAAGGAAAGACTATAGCCAAAAGATATAGGTATCACATGGTTTATAATCAGCAATGCAAATTATTCAGCTGGACATTTAGTGCTAATCCAATCACCCAAGATGCGAATACTGACTCATATATGTTTCATCGACAGGTTGATTTAAGACCAGTAATTGTGCGGCTAGGAAAACGCAAGCACACGGAAATTAAATTTCACAAACTTCCAAATTAATGAATAGATGAAAGTAGCAGTGCCCACACACCCCTGTCGAAAACGCATGGCCGATGAGCATGAGCAACATAGAAGCACAGATAAAATTAACTTATTGTGTAAAGAATAACAAAAGGAAAGTTAATTAAAGTTTTGTACCTTGTTGACCCTCAACAAATCAAGACCAATCCAAGCAGCCCCCTGAAATGAATAAAGTCAAAGAAATTATGTTCCCATTTCCTATCACCCACATCCTTCACGGAAATATTACGAAGAAAATGAAAAGGTTCTCACCACTAAGGCAGCTGGAACAGGAAGGACGAAGTAAAGATAGATTAGTCCCTTTGGATTGAGAAAAATCTGAAGAAGCATAATGGCATTAACTGCACCACTTGCACCCTGAGTGACATGAATAAAAAAGGTCATGTTTAGGGTATAACTGACTAGGAACTTCCGTAAAATATCACCTTTAGGTGATTAGGTTTATTTGGTGGTTTTATATTATGTTGTCATAAATCACCATATCACCTCTTATTGCCACATTTGCCTTCTACTTAATTATTTGTAGGTGTAAAATGATGAATAGTTCGTTGGTTGGCAACATTCACTGGTTACATAGAGATACTATTGCTTGTTTCATTATCAATACAATAAAAGGTGAACTGTTTGAACACGAAATCACGTACAAGCCCGGACTGTCTTGAACTCTCCCACCCTAAATAAACCTGCAAAAGGAGCATTGCTTACTAAATTAGGAATAATATCATGGAACTTCAAACAATAATTTCAATTCGATGAATGGTTCTTGAACTGTTCCATCCTGCATAAACATGGCCACGGCATGTTACCTGTTTCCGTGGAGCTCTAAAAGCCTTTTCTATCAAGAAGAATGTGGATCCAACAAGCGCTCCAGCTACGTACAAATTCAACAGAAAAGAAGGACCAAACATGCTGGAAATCTGATGCAGAAAAATGAAAGCAATCAAAATATGCAATGGAAGGTAATAAAATGGTCACAGCAAAAATTACTGGATCTGCAATACCAGCATCCCACAACATTTCTGCATTCAGCCCTGATTAATGCACAACTCTCGGGTTGAATTCTATTACCTCCGTTCCAATGAATAAGGCGCACGCGCATTCCAGACGAACTTTGACCGAATGAATTTAGCAACATCTTGATTATATAATAGAATTGATATTGCTAGATTCATGTTGAAAAATAATTTACAATGATACTAAATTTAAAACAAATAATCCTTATTACATGGACTAATTATTGGGCAAAGACAATTTTGAATACGTGCACGCCTTATTCACTGAAATGGAGGGAGTACAGACACTCAAAATAACAATTGTAGCATAACTAGCATGTTGTTAAGATAACTCGTGGGTGGAAGGGTGGGGGCAGACATATGGCAGTTCATGTAGGATCTGCACACAACTTTGTCGGTTCACGCATGTCGGATGTTCATTATGAACCAAAAGATTGGTGGTAAACTATCATTACATAGAATGTAAGTGGAGCCGTTCGATCTGGAGCAGTTGATAGAGGTGACAATTCAAGTCCCTGGTGGTGGTGGTACTAGTCCCTGATGCTTGTGGTGCCTGTGCTAGTCAGACAAGTATCGGACAAATGGGTCAGCCTGCAGGAATGAAGGTATTATTAACCTATCGGATCCTACATTAATCTGGGCCAAACCATTTCCGTTCAAATCAACCTCCTTGCATAAAAGCAAGGGAAAGGCTGCCTAGAAATTCCTTCCCCAGACCCCATCATGTGTGGGAGCTTTCGGCACTGGGTATGCCCTTTATATAACAGGACGGTTCAACAGGTGAATGGATCAAACCAGACCACCTACATCCTGATCATCACTCTTCATTAGTCATCACATAACAGCTCACAATCTAGTGTGAAGTCTCAGAGAGTTAGTCTAATGAAGTATACGCTCCCAAATTTGGTATTCCAGTTATACACATGTGTTATATAATGCTTAGTTCACTTCCAAAAATAAGCATTACTTCATATAGAGGCTAAAATAAGTGTTTTTCTCAGGAGAAAATGATAATGGTACCCATTGCAAAAAGGTAAAATTCAACAGGATCTATTCTTCTGATATTTTTTGAGAATGAAATCACTCAGAGTCAACTGTGATGCTTGAGCACTGCTTCGTAGGACCAACGTGTCTACCAATTCGCCATGACAGCTAATTTCAATGATAGGTAGCTTCAAAATTGATAGATAACTGGAGAAGAGGGGAAATAAAATATGGTAGATCAAATTCGCCACTGTCAAACATAATGCTATCACTCAATTCTACACGATCATGGGAATCCAACGCCTCAGAAATTAGTGGGTGAGTCTGCACACTAGCTCGAAATATAGTGTGTCAAGTGGGATCCCACCAAAGTTCATTTGCCAAAATCTAGTGCAAATTTTGAGCAAAATTTTGAACTAGAATTTGACAAATGAACTAGAAGTGGGATTTTGATGGGATCCCACTTGACACCTTATCAAAATATAGAGGATATCTTATATTTACTAATTGGAGGCCCCATTCTAGCCTCCATGCATCCTATAAAAGACAAACATCTTATCATTGATTTACTATATCTTTATTATCATTATCACAATACATGCTTCTAATCTAGTCAGACAGCCATCCAAGCGAACCATAAACAGACAATCCATCAAGGAACATGTATCGTGCAAGGAAAGTTCAGCTGAAGGAAATGTATAGACGATGATATGATATTTCCATTGTGTTGTGGGCTGCTTGATTGGACCACATATGTATGGCTTCCATAGACGAGGGCAAGTGTAGCAGCTGTGAGTTGGCGCCCAAGGATCAACCCCCCAGACCATGCAGGTCTTCCCGAAGACTACGGCTCTTTACAAAGCATAGTCTAAACTCAAGCGGCGCAAGGTCAGCCAAATTTCTTAACCCTTTTGAACCCTCAGTGCCTTCAAGTACGCACGTGCATACACATTAGTTACATATTTCTGAGTACTTAAATGATGCATCACTCCAAATTCTCCATGGATCTATATCCTGAATCTAATGCTGAACTGAAAGCCTCATGCATATCCATGACATCAAATGCATTGGCTTATGACTATGCTAGAATAAGAATACGGGATAACAATGAATGAATACAGTGAAAAGTATTTCAGAGCTTCTCTGTTCTTTATAAAAAAAAAGTAAAAACTCCTTTACTAATCAGACAGAATTCGGCCATCAACTAGACTCTTCACTTATGTATTTATGTTGGCTTGTACTATAAATTTTATTTTTCACACAGGCATTTCACCACTACAAGCATGGGCGAATAAGTGTGCTGTATGCCTGTATATATCGGATTTGCCTAGACATACAAATTCTGACAATGACCTCAGGAGGCATATACGAGAACGTGTTGAAATTAGTACCAAACAAAGAAACTTTTCAAAGTCTGGGCATAGAAAGAAGCCAAAATGTCTAGAATGCAACTGTTGCGTACAAGTCAACGTGAAATTTAACTTGTGTCATGCTACCAGCAAGCCGAGAGTCCAAGGGCAAGTTTGTGACATCACACAAGGATGATGACAGATTTTTTTCCAGACCAGGATATGCTCGCGTATATGGAGAGCTTTATATGCATAGTTATGATTAAAAAAATTGTTTAAGTTTTATATTCGTATAATATTTATCCTAAAAATATTTTGTTACCACAGTATATATAGAGGAGTATTATAGTTTGAAGCATGCATACAATTGTAGAAATTATAAGCCATAGAAAACATCTTGTGGTATACATTTCCATACAAGTAAAGGTAAAATCAACTTTTTGCAACTTTAAACTCATAAATTTTGAACTAAAGTTACAAACTTAGCTATTCAGACTCGTATACTGAAGCTAAATATTACAGATATACCTAAAATTATGTTATTCGAGATACCTATCTGTTGTGGGAAAAAAAGTACATGTGCATGCTATGTTGTTAGATGCAGAGATTAGAGATTTTATATAGAAGATCCTACATTATTTAAAGGGAGAAAGCAACAAGCCCTCTATTTGTCCTATATATGACTTGGTGAGTGTAACTGATAGAACATTGTGTGTGGATTTCAATTAGTTTGGTTAATATATGTGCACTCACCAATAAAAAGAGAAACCACTAATGTAATGTCGATGGAATACATGTGCGTATGTTCTAATAAAGTATATCCTTGATATATAAGTATTTAACACATATCTCTAACTAAGACACACCCATCAAAACAGTTATGTGTGATCCAATTCCAAACAATGGTACGACAAACCTATACATTCTTAGTGAAATGATTCTTACGATGGGCTGATTGCAAATCACACACGAGAAGCCTGATTATATGCAAATCGCCTTCATTTCTGCCATAGGGATAACCAGTGCAATGTTTTCATAGTAGTGTACTAGTGTTTCATAGATTTATTGCGACATTTTACCTGTATTTCTAATAATGAACTTATTGGTAAATATGACTCCTTTCTGCTATGTGGGTATAACCAATGCAAAGCCACCCATGCATTTTTAGATTGTATTTCTAAGTATTCTGCAATACCTCCATATATGTTGATAAAATATAATTCCTTTCTTCTATGTGAGTATAACCAATGTACATATATTATCTGTTGTATAATAACAATAGTTTCCCCATTGATTGCGCATATTCCAATATGTACATGCCTATGTGTCCACCAAAAAGAAAGAAAAGCATATCCCATCACTTGATCAAACATTTATTTACATATGGATTTTCATTAAACTAATCTCTGCAATCTTATGGCAGATAGACCACATACATGTACGATTCAGCACTAGCCATTGGGATATGCTGCAGAATATGAATCTTCATAACGTACTACCTCGATCAGGAACCAAACTGTAAGTGAAACAATGCATATAACCGTAATACAACTGGAAAACCACAGGGTGAGTTAATGGCGTGTTACACGCCTTTTACATTGGATTTTCAGGAAGTATGGGCGAGCATGGTTTACCACAGGGTGGTACACACAGGGGAAACTAGGATTTTGTTTCCATTATACTCTAAACACGTATAAAGCGTTTTGTACAGTGCAAAAAAGACATTGGAGTGAGCTGCTTACGCTTGAACCGAAGAAGTAGAGACCAAGCATATTGCTGAAGAGATAACCTGTGTCTGTATGGCTGAAGGCACTCGTGAGCAACGTGTGCAACCGCCCACTCTTGAAATTTTCCAGAGAAACCTGCTCACCACAAAAATCATCAAATCAGACCTCGTCAACCACTTGTGAGATCACAGCCAAGGCCCTTTGATTGGTCACTAACCATGAAATGCTTCTCCATGAAACTCGGATCGGCCAGTTGCCAGAGCATGTAAACGGCCACATTTGCCCCAATCAGCGTGAACACCACACCGTCAGGTGATGGTAGCCAGCGCGCCCTTCAGGAGAACGAACACCAAAATGAGCAAACAGGACAAGAAAAAAAAAATCACCATGTAATGAAGGCGTACCAACCAGCCAAAAACCTCACCAAGGTGCGCCGCGGAGGAATGCGGAGGACGAAGAGAGCCAGCCCGGGGACCTCCTCCGCTGCAACGAGAAGAGATCGAGCGACCCGGCGGCGCCCGCGGTAAGCCACCGCTTGGCAGCGGTTCGGGCCGCCGCCGCAACGGCCGCTGCGCTCACCGGCAGGAGCGTCCCTGCGCTGCCTGAGCTGCGCCACGGGAAGTGGGACAACGGGGAGCGGGGGGCGGCTGCTTTCGGGGAGGAGCAGTGGAGGAAGCGGCTGTGGGGGGTGGGTAGGGGTCTGGGTTTTGGGATGGCGCTGCGGAGGGCTTGCTGCGCGAGGAGAGTCTGGAATTGCGTCAGTCTCCTCCCCAACGCCATTTTTCTACTTGGCCGCCTCCGCCGCCGATTCTCACACCTCGGTAGCCGCCGCCGGTGTTTGTGGCGCGGCCCAGTGGTGTATTTTGTCGATCAATTCCAGCTGCCGTCTCGGCAGTCGGGAGTGGGGATCGATAGGCAGATCGATGGATCGCTCGCATCAGACTTGACACGATATTTTTTTTCTTGATTTGTTTTTCAACCACGGGCCTGTCCATAAGTTCGTACTGGGCTTACTGGGCCCATGTGTGTGTATTTCAGTTGCAGCATCCAACACGATTATACAGGCCCTAATCGGACGGGTGACCGGCACGCCATCGGCCATCCACAACAGACACGCCGTGTGCAGCCGCCGCACCGAGGTTTTAAGGTTAACCGCGGAGAGAACCCCCCGGCGGCGGCGCGAAGCGGAGAGACAGAGGAGAGATGTCGAAGCGGCAGGGTCCTCCGAAGCACCAGAACAGCTACGCATGGAAGCCCAACCTCGGCCGGAAGATCAACGAGACCGTAAGCCCGTGACTCATCTCCTCTGCTCGTATTTCTTCGGTTCTTGTCAGACCTAACCGCTGGAACCATCGCCGCTCTGCTCGTGCAGGAGCCCGGAGGCAGGTTCCGGCCTTTGTCGGAGATCACCGGCGTCTGCCAGCGCTGCCGGGACCAAATCGACTGGAAGCGCAAGTATGGAGTTCTCCCCTCGGTTCATTGGTTCATCAGTTCATTAGAGTGTACTAATGTTCCTCGGTCCGATCTGTTCGTCTCTTCTTTGCAGATACGGCAAGTACAAGCCAATTGTTGAGCCCGCAAAATGGTAGCTTTCTTGCCCGCTCTGTGTTTAGCGCATTTGGGGGAAAGATGAAAGAGGAGATGGTGAAGGATGTTGATGGTTTTCTTTAATTTTGCAGTCAGAAGTGCAGTAAGCGGAACGTCCGGCAGGCGTACCACAACGTATGCACAGGTGAATTTCGGCTGCTCCGTGGTGCCTTCAGTTACTGTTGTACCATTTGATTGTCACTGATCTGTGTTGTCTCTGCTCAATGCAGGTTGCTCCAAGGAGCTTGGGATATGTGCCAAGTGTTGCACTTCTGTTAAGCAGCTTGTCGGAAGGTGATCCTTGCTATTTCATTTTTTGGTATACCAGTACCGGCTGTTTTTTTATTTTACTTATGTTATGATTCGGTGTTGTCCTATAGGGATGCCGAGGAAGTGGACAGTGAGCGCAAAGAACTAGAGGAGGTTTGATTGTTCTATATTAGAAGGGGATTGTTGTCCACCGTGAGAAATTTTGTGCTGACCAGTGAATTATTTTGTAGGCCATGAGATATGCTAGGGAGAGGGAACGACGCACACTACTTCGCCTTGTGAGTACCTTCTGTACATTTTTCTTGCTGAATAAATTTAACTTCTATGCACATGCACTGCTGTGTATGCTTTTCTTTGGTGCTAAAATGACATAAGGGACCCGTATGACCTGAATAGAGAAAGGAAAAGTACATTTTAACCCTTTATACTCTTCTTGAAATTTGGACTATAAGAAAAGTTGAAGAGGGGACAAAACAGTACTTAATTTACCTCTGTGACAAAAAAATAGAAGGCTCCGTCCGTCAAGTTTGAGCCTAGCGCAGCAGGAAAACCCATTGTAATTTTTCTATTTCCTAGCAAATCTAGGAGAGTCCTATCACAATTTATCTGATCTTTAGCTTCAGTGATCGTGTTTTAACATAACTAGTCTCTTCGCTTGAAAAGGAGAATTCCATCTATTTATTGTGCATGTTAAACTAATTCTAAATATTTTGTACTAAATGGCATCTCCTATTTCATATTGTGACATTGTATCATTACTTCGGTAGTCATGTGGGAAGATGGCTTTCAAGACAGGCTTATAAATACATGAATTATGAACTTGACTAGATTCCGTGCACTTAAGTTTAGCACAAACCCTATTGCACATTAATCAGAATAGCCCGGTTTGCTCACAGTTATATTATTCACTCATCATATGAGCATAATCGCAAGTGTTCCCAATGTGACCTTGATCTGCCCTTCTATATCATTTTGGGATGCATTGTGACTTTGATCAAGTGCGATTATTGGCATTTTTGATTTGGAATAGGTAACTTGTCTTAGTAGTGATGTTGCAACTAAATGAAAATACACATGATGTCTTCTCTCTGTTGGATATCGTAGTTGGACGTTTTTCTCATTCCTATGTTGAATTTACATCTCAATAGGCCCTTAAAGTTTAAACTCGTATCAATAATTTTGTACTTAGTAATTCACTATTACCAAACATGGAAATATAAAGAACTGGTGGAAGCTCAAAGTTCCAGCAGTGTATTCAAACAATTTGGCTGGTAATTATCTGTTAGAAGACAGTCTTGGAGGCATGAGCTTGTCTGCAATAAGAAAGAAAAACTTAACATGCTAATAGCCAACAATCACTGTTTTTTTTAATCCTGCTGTAGGTAGATTTGCAGTTTAAACCTCGAGCAATCCTCTATGAGGTGCAGAAACGTGTGCTATTAAGTTTCATAATTCTTCCCCCGTTCTCCTGGAGTTGCATAATTTTGCTTGACATTCATTCTGTGTAATGTCGTGATATAGTAAGCATCTTGATTCTTGATCATACATCAACATGGCTCTAAATTCACCTCTTTGTTTGTGGGGCCCAAGCAGGCATGGTTCCATTCGCTGAAGTACTACTAATGCTAGAATGAACCAAATTTGTATTTGCTGTTGAAAATGAAAAAATAAGTGCACCATTTGGTCTCGCCTGTGAACTTTAACTGATTTACCCTTTTGGCAACAATGCTATCAGGTCCTAGGTCAAAACATTTTTTACCTTAAGCTAATCACTTCAAATAATTATCTTACAGTGTCTATTATACCAACCATTTCCTCCTTAAGTAACCAAAGGGTATAATGATCTAATATCATTGTGTAGAAACTTTGATTATATCTATGCCCAGGTTATTTGTCATATGTGGCATTACCAGATATAATGTTCTAGTTGCATTGAAGAGTAGTATAATATCCTGAATCTTGAGAAGGAGACATTGACGGAATATGCTATAAAATGGTCAGCATGAATGAAAATCCACCATACGTGAGATGTGATATTCTTCTTTGGGATATCAATGCTTAAGAATTTGCAAGTGGAATAATAAGATTGTAAATGGTCCTGTTGAACTGATACTCTGGTTCAATATCTTTTCTTAGTTACCGAGTTAAATATTTACAACATTTGTTTATCTCCGGGTTGATTCCACAAGTATTCATTAGGTTGATATTTGCTTGCAGATGAACAAAAGCAAGGACGAGGAGAGCGGGCCATCAGTCCCAAAGGTTGCAGACCGAGATCGAGAAGGCGACCTTTTCCCTGTTGCGTCTCTGGACGAATATGCTGAACAAGCTATACAGAAGGATGATTCTGATGAAGAAGCGGATTTTGTAGAAGGTTAAGTTCACAGGGTTTGGCATTGTAAAAGGATCTTTAGTTTTGTGCGCAGACGCTCTTTCCTGGTGTTCTAAACTCACCGGGCAAGTACCAATACTGTCGTTTATCAGATGTACTGTCTTTTATCAGATCTTCCGTTGATCAGGGCGTTATAGTCTTTACAAATCACAACGCCCTCACAGCTATGCTTCTCCCAAGTGTAGGATTCAGAGGCTGTATTATATGGGTCGTATTATATTGTGGTTGCTGGTGTACCTCGTCACTTTTGGGGGTAGTCGTTTTGTCTCCTGTTTAGCCGAGAAGTCTTTTTCTCATTTAAATCTTCTGGTTTCTCGCCTGGGTGATCATTTCTACTGTTTCCCCTCTTCTATAATACAGAGTGGAGCTCCTGCCTTTTTTGCGTTATTTTTTGTGTTCAGTCGCTAGAGATCTCGTTTCCTCAAAAGCGCCTTGTATTCCTCTTCCTCCACCTCCCCTCCCCCTGCGTCGACGCCTTGCTGCCCTGCCCTTGTTTAGTCGTCTCCTTGGCCATCCCTCTAAGCCTGACTGTCGTGGTATTGCTGACGAGTACGCCATAGAGAGGTCCTCATAGTGCGTGTTTAGAGATGTGGGGTAAGGCGGAGAGTTGGTGGGTACGAGATAACACAGCTTATCCAGGTTCAAGTCCCACAACGGTGACAGAACTCTACTCCTGCTATAAATCACTATAATAGCAATACGTCGAGTTACAGAGATAGGTTCGTTGTGTGAGGTGTTGCATGTGTACGTAGTAATCTAGGTTGTCTTGCCCTAAAAGCTCCCCAATGCCGGCTTATAAAGGCGCCAAGACCTAGGGTTTACAGGGAAAAGTCCTTGTCGGACAAGGTAAAGAGTCATACACTAATACGAACTAGTCTTCTGTGTCTTGTACTCCAAGACGTCGGCTTCCATCTTAGGCGGTGGCACGTCGCCTTCCATCTCCTGGTTGGACCTCCGTCTTGTCTATCAACAACTGGGTCGCCCGGTTAGGCCATAGGCCTAACCACCAACTATGGGTCACCCGAGTTTGTCGGTATGAGACTATGCCGTAGGTATACCCATTTGATATATCCACAACAGTAGTCCCCGGAGTTCTTCAAGATCCTCACGTTCCTCTCTCTAGCTTTGAGTGTAAGTATCACATTATCTTTAATTTGTAGGCGTGCTTCGCGAAGAATCTTGGAGAGCTCCCAAATCATATTCACATCCGGCTAAGGCTAGCCAGATAGTTGCTTGTATGCTTCTGCAAACGAATCCAAGGCGGAGAACTCTCTAACGAATCGTTAGGGGTTCTTCCAAGTTTCAGGAACGTCTTCAATATCATCATCCATATGGGACGGTATGTAAGCCGGAAAAAAACACGGCTACCGGGCCACAATCGTAAAGGCTGCGAAATTGCCAACTTAGAGCCTGCAAAGTCACGGACATAGGAGCTTGCCGACTTAAGGTCTTAGAGCATCTCAAGTCACGGGCGTTTAGGCTGACGATCCGTGTAACCCAGGAAATTTCCGCGAAGGCAAAGTCGATGTCAAGCCTCCGGGTTTCGCTAGCCGGATTTCTCATCGTCTTGAAAGTTTTCTTGACATAACCATATGTAGCCCCCGAGCATTGAGTCGTCTTCGTCGAAGGCGGCTTGATGCTCAAAAGGACACGTGACAGTATATATCAAACGATTGTAGCCCCCGAGCGCCAAGTGAGAGTTTCAAAAGGAATTCATCTTGGTGCTCTCGGAGTAGCTTTTAGAGAAAATGTGAATAGTGTTGTCCCCGAGCATCAAGTCAGGAATTATTTCGGCTTGGTGCTCCAAAGAGAACTTCATAAAAATTCAGCATCGGTGTAGCCCCAAGCGTCAAGGTGAAATTCACTTGAATTTTCCGTCTTGATGCTCAAAGCGAGCTAAACCATATCTTGGAGATCAATGGACTGTAGCACCCGAGGATTGTTCCGGCTTGGACGCAAGGAGGGACAAAACTCTTAAGTTTAGAGATGTCAAGCCCTCGAGCGTCGAATCGACTTCCTCAAAGGCGGCTCAAGTCTTGGTCAACAACTACGATTGCACCCTCGGGTGTCGAGCCAAGTGCAAAGCCGGCTCAAAAACACCTTAATTAATCCAAGAAACGCGGCAATTCCAAGCGTCATGTATCTGAAACATAAACGTAAAAATACAAATGTATTAAACTGTTTCTTTAATCGTGTCCAACAAAACAAGTGTAAGGCGGAACAAACATGACCTTTAAACAAATGTTTTAAAGCTGAAACAAAGCAGCAGTTGAACACATAAGACTATCAAGGCGGAAAATATTCGACTAACTTGAACAATTTATGTAAAATTTTGTTTAAGCAAGTGCTGGATTATTCATTCTTCTGGTCTTATATGCTTGACTTTTCATGAGACGGCAAAACTTTAAGCACAGAACATCTGCTGAGACGATAGCGTTTAATAGCAAAACAATCCAGAACCTCAGAAACAAACGCTGGCTTTAAGTGCTTAAATGTCACTACTCTGGAATTCACATATAAAACAACAGAAAACTTAAGCTAACGCCCGAAGGCGGAGTTTTTGCATGGTACTGGGGCCTTAAACGGTCAAAACTAGTTCAAATTATACTCACGAGCGTAAGGCAAGTCGTGGAAAATGTATGATCGAAATGAAAGCGGTAAAAGACTCAGCATATGAGTGAACCAATCTTAATCTTATGATCATAAACAATTAAAATAATAAATATAAATAAGGACTTAGCTGTTTGAGCGTAGTTGGTGTGTTCACGACAACAACTGATTTAGCCGTGATAAAGCCGTTGTGACGAAATCAGAAAATCTGCCATGACTATGAAGGTTGCCATGAAGGTTGTCGCGATGGAAACTAAGCCGAACTGTCGCCGTGTATATAGCATGTCGGTTGTTTTTGTCGGACGTCTTTTCCTGGACGAGTATGGCATGAAGATGAAACCTGATCGAGGCCAGCAATAGCTACATGCATGCGGATTGACGCTTTGGCTTCACGGAAAAACTCCATGAACAGGAGACGGGCACATCATGCTCTCCATGGCATAAAATCCATGCACGTAGCCAGCTTTTACTTGATCAATTGAGCCTTGAGCTTCAACTTGCCTGCACGTGGTCCTCCATACGTATGTGTATACGCAGCAGGTACAGATCAATCCAGCCAGCTCACCCCATGCGTATGAAATTGAAAAGTGATGGTCCAAAATATATCGAACTCGTTGGGAACCCCAAGAGAAAGATATGATAAGCACATAAGCAAGTTTTTTCTCAGTATGAAACTAAGGTTTAATCGAACCAGTAGGAATAAGAAAACACCTCAAAGGTGTTGCTAGCTGAACGTTGGCAGGGTGTACTACGGGTGTCAGCAGCAACGTGGAGACCTGCACAACACAACCACAGAACTATGTCCTCAACTTACGATAAGATTGTCAATCTCACCGGTTTTGCTGAAAATAAATGATTAAATGTATCGAGTGGAAGAAAGTAATAGTTTGCAGAAAGTAAACACAAAGCAGTAAACAGTTGATTGTAGATTGAAAGTAAAAAAAGGACCGGGGTTCATAGTTTACTAGAGGTGGCTCTCCTTAAGATAAATAACATGCTGGGTGAACAAATTACAGCGGGGCAATTGGCAAACATCGAGAAAGCATATAAGCATATACTAATCATCTTGACTCCTTTGAGATTCGATTGGGCATTACAACATTATACATAGACCGCCATCCAACTACATCTATGACTAATAATCCAACTTCAGGTTATTATCCGATCCCCTCCAGTATTAAGTTGCAAGCAACGGATAATTGCATTACGAATTGCGTGTAAAGTAAACAATACGACTGTTCTTTAAACAAAGGATTGTTGTTTTCTCCCTAGTAGCAACAACACATCTAGTACCTTAGAGATTTCTGTCACTTCCCCAGATTACCAGATTTGAACCCACTATCGAGCATAAATACTAACTCTTGGAATTGCTAGCATCTACTTGGCCAAGATAGATACTAACAATGGAAAGCATACAAGATCACAAATAGCAAAGACATGATAGAATCAAGAATCAATCTAAAATAGCATCTCAATATCCATCGGATCCCCGCAAACACAACATGCAGAATTACAAATAGATGATCTTGATCATGAATGGAGCTCACAAGATCTAAACATGATAGCACAAAGGAGGAGAACCAGCCATCTAGCTACTACATGGACCCGTAGTCCAGAGATGAACTACTCACGCATCACACCGGAGGCTTGCATGATGATGAAGAAGGCCTCCAGGGTGACTTCCCCTCTCCTGCAGGGTGTCAGGAAGAGCTTCAGATCCCTCCCGATCTAGGAATGGAGATGACGGCGGCTACAGTCTCTTTCGTGGAATTTTGATCGGATACTTAGGATTTCTGTATCAGAGGCAACTTATAGGCGGAAGGAGAGGCCGAGGGGGTGCCTGGGGTGGCCAGACCACCCCCTGGCACGGGTCAGGCCTGGCCGCGCGGCCAGACCACCCCCTGGCACGGGTCAGGCCTGGCCGCGCGGCCAGACCACCCCCTGGCACGGGTCAGGCCTGGCCGCGCGGCCAGGTGGTGTGGCCGGGTCCCAGCCCCTCTCCGTCTCGTATTCTGGCTCCAGGTGACGAGGGTTTAACTCATCAATGCCCATTGTTATGGATTTGGGTTTTGGAGAAGGAGGGAGCGCTGGAGACATCTATCGGCTAGCAAACAAGCACACAGGGGACAAAGGATTTACCCAGGTTCAGGCCTCGTAGAGGTCCCTACTCCTGCTTGTCTTCTCGTGGAATTATTGAGGGAGTCGAAAGTTACAACGGTGCGCAGATGCAATCTGGCGAGGGTTTGTGGAAGCTAGGGTTGCGTGTGTCCTCCTCGCCGCCCCCTCCTAGCCCTTATATAGATAGGCTAGGTCTCGGATAGCAGGTTGAGTCGGTTACAAGTTAGGGTTTTCCCTTTCAAACTTTCTATCTTCAGCTTTCTCTTGATCTTCAAGCAATCGAGAGTTCGTAGGTTACTCGAGTCCTTCTATCTGGGCCTTGGCGACACCGTGGGCCTATACGTATTTGGACCGTATATACCAAGCTCGAGTACGTGCTGGGTATACCCATGTCAGTAGCCCCCGAGTGTCCAGTGGAATCGCAGATTCGACTGGGGACTTTTTTGAAGTCTTCGAGTGCCTGAATGAGTACATTTTCGATTGCCTTTATTTATGTCATAGGGATTGTTGATATACGTGTCTGATATAACCGAAGTATCAGTATCAGTTAACCACCTTAGGGTGAAACAACGCAATCTACTCAAATTCGAGTCCCCCGACTCGAATCCGGAAAAGTGCTGGTGTAATTTGACTCAGGCCGCGGAGGTCTTACAGGAGTCGAATTCCAGTTATATGGGTGTGAGCACTTGACGCGTCCGTCAAGGCAAGTTCATCGTGCCTGTAGGCACGGATATATTTCTGGTAGTGCGCAGTTAAATGCGTTGCCATGCCTTATTCAGGTCTTACCTTCACGCCGTAGGCGCGGCATCCGAATTTTATCACGGCGGAGACGATTCGGGCGTCCCAGGAGACGTAGTCTCTTTGTAGGGAAAATTTGTGAGGCGGTGTCGCCAAAGGTTGCGAGTGCGGATGTTATCAACACACAATTTTTGTGCAAATAATCATAGGGTGCGTGACCAGCGCTCCCTATGGGAGTAGCCCCCGAGTGCCTGGTTGAGTCGAAGATTCAGGCAGGGACTAAAAACTTTTGCGACTGCTGTCGTCTTTTTGCTTACTTGTTTCAGTCGATGACTCAGGCAGGGGCTAAAAACTTCCGCGACTGCTGTCGTCTTTTGCCTGCTTGTTTCAGTCGAATTTGTTTCCGGTGCTCCCTATGGGAGTAACCCATGTCCATAATCGAACTGTGGTTCGAGTGGTTGGGTTTGCTTTTGTGATTGTCCATGTTCCTGCAACAAGAAAAAGAAAAGTCGTAGGGTGCGCGGCCAGCGCTCCCTATGGGAGTAGCCCCCGAGTGCTTGGTGGAGTCGAAGACTCCAGCAAGGACTAAAAATAGTCGAAGTTTTCCACTGCGTAGCCTTGGTGACGTCAGTGCTGACGCTTGTATGACCTTAGTTGCCCGCGTGAGCGAGTTTGACGGGACGTGACGAGCGGTGAGTCCCACTTTCTGACTTTGATTTGACTGGGTGTGCGTAATCTTTTTTTTAACTGCGCCTCCTCAATTTCCGCGCGTAATGGTAGTAGTGGGGGGACGGTTCGCGCTTCCTCTTCTCCACGTGTCCAACGCGATGCGCGCCACGCGTCTAATAGGGTTTTTGTCAACCGTTGGATTGCATCTTCCAGGGGTTAAATAGCGGCGCTGCGGTGGTAATTTTTCATCTGCACTTTTTCGTCCTCGCTGCCATTGCCATTGCTGCTGTTCTTCTGCTTTCTTGCGCTCGTCTCCTCCACAGCGCTGAACCACCTCCATTCATTTCCAAGTTACTTTCTGCGCTCTCATCGCCGCCGCACAATGGGAAATAAGAAAGGAGGTGCTGCCGCTGATTCCGCGGCCACCATTGCCGCGACGAAGGAGAAGGGTGGCTCCGCTGCTGCGGGCACCAGCGTTGCCGTCGGTGGGAAAAAGAAGGTCGCGGGCACCCGCGTGACCAATGGCGCATGGCGCCCCTCTATCATCAAGGCATCGGATCTCCGTCTTCTTCGCCAAGACAGAGTTATTTCTACAATAGTCGACGATTCGCGCATCCCTAGCGGTGAGACCATTCCTGTGCCTCCCGCTGGTTTTCGAGTGATGTTTCTCGCATTCATCATTCGCGGTCTCTCCTTGCCTCTCCACCCCTTTTTTAGGGGTCTTCTTTGCTTCTACGGGCTCCAGCTCCATCAGCTGTCCCCAAACTCGATTCTCCACATCACCTGCTTCATCACCCTTTGCGAGTGCTGGCTCAGAATCGAGCCACACTTTGGCCTTTTCAAGCGCCTGTTTAAATTGAAGCGTCAGTCCGCATCTGGCTCTTTAGTTTATAACGTAGGTGGTTGCGGTATCCATGTCGACCCATCCGCCACCTATTTCGACATCAAGCTTACCAAGTCCGTCCAGGGATGGAGGGACAGATGGTTCTATGTTTGCGACCAGAAGGCCAAGGACGAGCACATTGGACTCGCGCCTTTCGATCCCGCGACTCCCTGCAAGAAGATGCGTTCTTGGAAGAACGTGATCATGCCTTCCGAACTCGCGGAGACAGACGTGCTATATCAACGCGTCTGCGACCTCGAGAGTCGCATAGGCGTAGAAGAGGGAGGTTGCGCCCTTGTCAGGACTTGGCTGCATCGTCGCGTCCAGCCTCTCCAGGCCAGGGTCCATCCCATGTTTCAATGGGGTGGTGCTGATGATGCCACTCGCGTGTCTGCTGATGGCATGTCCGCAAGTGAGGTAGATAAGACGGTGCGACTGGTCACGAAGTACACCCTCAAGGATGTGCTTCCGAATGAGCCAGTCGTTCCTCCTTTCGATGCTTCGAACCCTCCTCCTGAGGTATAGTTGTGCTACGCAGTAGCTTATTTTCGTGATTGCGCTTTCTGTTGCTTACTTGTTATGTTTGCTGATCTTCACTGTTTGTATGCAGGATTGGGCAGTGTCGCCTTGTATGCCTCCTCTCCCTGAGGGGATTATTCCTCGTGAAGCTTTGGAAGAGGACGAGTCTGAGTCAACTGTCCCTTCTGATGTGGAAGAGGAAGTCCCCGAGTCCGAGAGCCCGGATACTCGCAAGCGTTCGCGTAGCGAGGACTCCGACGCATCGACTCCTTTAACTCCAGGAGGCGTGGCTGTTGGCGCGGAGTCGCCAATTCCAGCTGTTCCTGTGAGGGCTGTGGCACCATCTTCTCGCAAGAAGATGCGATTGCCCAAGGAGTCTTCGTCAGAATCGGCGGCTGCCACGTTTGATCTTGACAACTTTAACTGGTAAGTTTGCTGGGTCATTCATTCTTTTCTGTTTTCTTCTTGTTGGTTTTTGCCCTGGAGTTTTCCCTTTTCTCAATGTGGACTTGGTCTTGTAGTCAAGAGGCGTCGTCATCTTCTGACGACGTCGAGTTTTTGAAAGAATCGGGAGTCGCGACTTCAAGGGCCAAGGTAGAGGTCGAGCGTGCTCCTTCTCCTCGGGCGGCGGCCCACTCCGGGCACAATTCTTCGAGTTCTCCTCACGTAGGGGAGCATCGAGTGGTTGCTCGGATGACGGTTCAGCAAACTTCTTTGGAGTCGCTAGAGGACCATGTAAGTATATCTTTCCTTATTTTTTTAATGTGGTAGTCAACGCCTTCTACTGCCCTCTTCTGACTTCTTGTTTTGTGCGATAGCTCCTTGTAAAGGAAGCCGCGCAGGTGGCGGAGAAGGTGATGGTGATGGGTCGCCAGCATGCAATGCTGGAGACGCGTCACCGCGTGGTCGAGAGTGAGTGCTCTACACTTATTCTTTTCGTCTTCTCTCTGTTTTGGTATAATCTACTGATAGCCAATTATTGACTGCCATGTAGCTGAGCATAACGCTTTACTGCGCGACGTCGCCACGTTGGAGAAGACATTAGCTGCAGCTGTGAAGGGGCGCGACGAGGCAATCGCGGCTCGTGACGATGCCCAGAAGTGCGAAGAGGATGTGCGCGCCTCCTTTGCGGCCAGGGAGAAGTTGTTCGAAGAGCAACTGTTCTCAGTCGCCAAGGCCCTCTCAGGTACCTTTACTGGTAGATATTTTATTGATGTTCTTCTCTGTATCTAGAGTTTTTGCTGGTGGCACTAGAAGTTTGATCCATGTGTGTATTTTTGGTGTAGATGCTGGCGACTTGAATTTTGATCCACAAGCCCTTTGTCGCGATGACGCTCTGGAGGGCGCGGTGTCTGCGGTCGAGGATCATAGCGCTGCTATCCAAAATACGTTGTCCAGGGCCAAGGTTACCCTGAGTCGCCTCCGGGAGGAGTTGATGCCGAGGGCGGAGCTGGTCGACAATGTGGAAGAGCTGGTGGAGTCGCACGCTGGGGGTGTGCCTGTCACGCACAAGAACTCCCTCCACGCAGCTGGCGCGACCATGTCACTTGCCATGCTGCAAGCCCACGGAGTCGAAATAGATCCTTCTGCAGTGTCGAAGACGATGCCTGTTGGCGCGGATGGTCAGCAGGTATTATTCGCTCCCTTTGCGACTGCCTGTGCCAAATATGGCCATTCCTTGATAAATATTGTTGCCAAGTATTTGGAGGAGCTCCAACTGATGGGTTCGTAGCATGGAAAACAAAAAATTTCTACCGCAAGAACGAACAAAACCCAGATCTAATCTAGATAAAAGCCAAGATCTAATCTATTAGACATGTGCAACGAGATAGATCTGTACTAACCCTCGTAGATCCGAAAGAGTTACGAGATTAGATCTCGGCGTTGATGTAGTCGATCACTTGCCGATCTCAAGATTGTGTGGACGATCCTTCCGGCGCCGCGTTCCGACAGCGCTTCCGCAGTCGGTCACACGTGCGGAGTTGAAGCAGACCTTCCTCTCCCCGTTCCAGCGAGCAGCGGAGGTAGTAGATCTTCTCCACGGAATCCCAGCAGCACGACGGTGTGGTGGTGGTGGTGGAGTAGAGATTTCTGCAGGGCTTCGCCTAAGCCAGAGCAGAGCGAAGGAGGAGGAGAGAGGCGGCGGCTAGGGTTTGTTATGGGAGAGGGCTAGGGGTTGGCGCCCCCTCCCCTCTATTTAAAGGAGGGAGGCGCCATGGGAGGGGGAGTCCTAGTAGGACTCCCCTCCCTCCTTGGCCGGCGGATTGGGAGGGGGGGAGGAATCCTCCTCCCCCACGAATCCGTGTCTTGCCCCACAAAGACTCCTTGATCCTTTCTTGGTTTTCAAGCAAACTCCAAGAAATCTTCTAGAACCTTCCAGAACATTCTGAAACCTTCTAGAATCTCCATACAAACACTCCGGAACATTTCCTAACTTAGAAAATGATCCCCAATATATGAATCTTATTCTCTGGACAATTCCGAATCTCCTCGTGATGTCCCGGATCCAATCCGAGACTCCGAACAACATTCGGTCTCCAACGCATATTCCATATCTACTTAAAACAACTTCGAACCTTAAGTGTGTCACCCTACGGTTCGTGAATATGCAGACATGATGAAGACACCTCTCCGATCAATAAACATCAGCGGGGGCAGGAGATCCATAATGGCTCCCACATACTCAACGATGACTCCGTGATCGATAGAACCATTAACATACGAAACCAATTCCCTTTGTCACGCATATTCTACTTATCCGAGGTTTGATCGTCGGTATCTCCATACCTAGTTCTACCTCGTTACTGATAAGTACTCTTTACTCGTTCCATGTTATGTCATCCCTTGTGACCTAGTCACATGCTTGCAAGCTAACTAGATGACATTCCACCGAGAGGGCCCAGAGCATATCTATCCGTCATATGGATGGACAAATCCCAATCTTGGTCCATGCGCTTCAACACATACTTTTAGAATACCCAATGTCACCTTTATAACCACCCAGTTACGAAGCGGCGTTTGATGTCATCAAAGTACCCATCCGGTGATGGTGATTAACATAGCCTCATGGTCGAAGGATTAGGTTACTATGCATTTGAAAAGCTTGTAGCAAAACGAACTTAATGACTTGATCTTATGCTATGCTTACCATGGGTGTGTGTCCATCACATCATTCTCCTAATGATATGATCTTGTTATTAACGACATCCAATGTCCATGATCAGGAAACCATGATCATCCATTAATCAACAAGCTAGTTTAACAAGAGGCTTACTAGGGACTCTTTTATGTTTACAAAACACACAACTATTAATGTTTCCTGTTAATACAATTATAGCATGGGATGTAAACATTTATCATAAACATAAAGATATAATAATAACCACTTTATTATTGCCTCTTGGGCATATCTCCAACACCAACGTGCGAAGAAGGCGGCGAAAGCTTCGGCCTCAGGGGCCGGTGGAAAGTCAATGGCATCTGATACTGCCACGGACTTGATGAAACCCCCGAGGCCATCGAAGTCGAAGAAGCCAGCTGCTTCGTAGTTAGTTTCTTGTAATAGTTGATGAATTGCTCTTTTGATTGGAGAACATGCCTGCTGGCGAGTGTGCTTGTAAACACGTATGCTTATGTTGAATGCATCTATTACTTTTGACTTTTGTGTTGAGTTGGTCGCCTTATTTGCCTCTCGCTTGATTTTTGGTAGGGTACATCAAGTGGTCCTATGGGGGGAACCCAGGACTCGCCATCTCTCGAGGATACAGTGGCACCACCACGCTCCAGGGTAGAGGAGCTGTCCTTGCTTTCGCGACTTCGTGATCGCATTAAGCAAGTGGAGCGTGAGTTGCCCATGATCCGCGGTAGCGCGGACATGTGGAAGTCGAAGGCTGAAAAAGCCGCCGCCCGCGAGCAATATCTGCTTGGCGAGGTGACACAGCTGGGCGACCAGTTTAAGTATTAGTTTGCTCATCCTCATCTTTTCCGTTGTAGTTAATCGCAATGGTACGTTGTACTCATGCTATTGATGCTGCTTCGTGTAGTTGTTAGCGCATGCCATCCGCAGGAGGAGAGGGATAGGATTGCCAACCGCCTTCATGATCTCACCCAGGAGCAGCTTCAGGAGAGTGGATACTTCTAGGTAGATCATGATCGTGCGACTACATTGGCGACCCTGCAGGATCGCGCCTCGCGAGTGCTGCTCTTTCTGAAGAAGTCGCAGTCGTGTTTGAAGAACATCTATCAGGCGATGTTCCCGCTGGATGATACTCCATCAAGCCTGCTGGCTCTCCTGACTAAATTTCAGGATATGTCCGCGGTTCGCGAGTGCGTGAGGCAGCAGTTGGTGGCTGGTGCCAAGGCTGCCCTCTCCATGGTGCGTTTTCACAGGCCTGACATGGATGTCGCCGCCATTGCCTCTGGGCCACCGGTGCCACCAGCAGGATCTTCCTGGAATATGGTGCCGCACTATCAGGCGGTGGACCGTCCAGCCGAGGAGATCGTCGACTTCATTGAGGAATAAACTAATGTTCTTCTGTTGCAAGCGTAGTCAAATATGTATCCTGCACATGAGTGTACTTGTGTTATAAAGCTCATATATATTTGTAAATAATTTATTGTTTGAATGTGTACAAATAGCTTTATAAGCGTGGGGTGCGTTGCACTTATGCGAGTCCTTTTCGTTAGCCTGACCATCTTTTTATCTCGTTCCCTTGTCAACTTGTCAGGTGCGTTGCAGCTGGGTTGAGTTTGTGTTAAGGGGTTTGATTGATGTGCCAGCTACTCAGGATGTCGCGTTTTTGTTCGAAGAACATATGTGTATAGGGTGGTATAACCCCCGAGTATGAAAATTGACAAAGTAAAGGAGAGCACAGAGTTTCAGGGCACTTAGCTTTTATTTATTCGAAGAATAGTACGAAGTACAATGTGCGGCTAAGTAGCCTTGGCTGAGTAGCCTTATTTGCGATGTAAAAGTAAACAAAAACGACTAAGGGTAGAAGCGTCTCAGTTGTGCGACGTTCCAAGGGTTGGAGTATGTGACTCCTGTCTCTAAATCTTGAAGGCGATAGGCGCCACCTGGGATTACTTCTGTAATCACGTACGGTCTTTCCCAGGGAGACTCGAGCTTGAGATGCCCCTGCTGTTTCAGTCGCAGGACCAGGTCACCTTTGACGAAGGATCTAGGGCGAAGCCTTCTGCTGTGGTAGTTGCGCAGGTTCTGCTGGTAGATCGTGGATCTCTCTGCAGCGATTTCTCTTGCCTCGTCGAGGAGATCGACAGAGTCTTCGAGTGCAAGGGATGACTCTTATTCGCTGTAAGCGACTACGCGCGGCGCCTTGTATCGCACGTCGGCGGGTAGTACTGCTTCTGCTCCGTGCACCATAAAGTCCCCCCCTCAAAACTTCCTGCACATGAAAAGTCTCCATAGTATTGTTATCTAACATGCAAAACATAGGAAAACATGAAATGTTCTTTCACCCGCGGCATGCTCGAGTGGTCGAAGGAATCGCTTCTTGATGCCGCTGCAGACGAGCCCGTTTGCTTTTTCCACCTAACCATTGGTCTGTGGATGCGCAACTGAGGCGTAACTGATGTTGATCCCCAGGTTTCCGCAGAATTCTTGGAACTCCTTGGATGTGAAGTTCGTCCCATTGTTAGTGATGATGCTGTGCGGCACGCCGAAGCGGTAGACAATGGATTCGAAGAACTTGGCCGTGTTGTGCCCTGATTGCTTGGTCACAGGCATGGCCTCGATCCACTTGGTGAACTTGTCGACTGCGACCAAGAGGTAGACGTAGCCTCCTTGCGAGGACCTTGGGAGCTTGCCTACCATGTCAAGCCCCCATTGTGCGAAGGGCCAGGCCAATAGAATGGGCCGTAGTTCTGCACCTGGTGCGTGTGGCTTGTCCGCGAATCGCTGACAAGCGTTGCACTTTTGGACTATGTCCTTGGCGTCGTGCATGGCCGTGTGCCAGTAAATTCCAGCTCGTAGAGCTTTGGCAACGAGGGCGCGACTGTCGGCGTGGTGCCCGCAGGTCCCTTCATGGATGTCGAGGAGGACTGCTCTTCCATCGGCTAGGGAGACGCATCATTGTAACACGCCTATGATGCTGCGTTTATATAGTTTGCCGTTGATAACGGCGAATGCCTTGGAGCGTCGCCCGATGTGTCGTGCGTCTATCGGGTCGTCCGGTAGGCGCTTGCTAAGGAGGTACGTAATATACGGCTGTGTCTAGGATTGTTCGATCATCATGACACTCATTAGTCCCTCGAGTCCTGTGTCGAGCTCCAAGTCATCGAGTGCCATTGGCTCATTGGGTGGCGTAGCCCCCGAGTCCGTTGCTGCGCTTGTTTTCTTCTCTGCGGCCTTTGGCTTGATGGAGCGTTCGCATATGCGCTCGAGAAATACCCCAGGTGGTATGGGGGCACAGGTGGAGCCTATGTTGGCGAGTGTGTCCGCCTCCTCGTTGCTTTTGTGACCTTTGTGTCGCAACTCGCAACCATCGAAGTCTCCTTCGAGTGTGTTGTAGAGGTCGCGGTATGCGATCATGTTGTTGTTCAGTGCGTCACACTCGTGCATTGTTTGGTTGACGACCAGCTTGGAGTCGCCATATATGATGAGCCTCTTTGCGCCGCAGGCTTTTGCCATCCTCATTCCGTGCAACAGGGCTTCGTATTCAGCCTTGTTGTTTGAGGCTGTGAACTGCATTCGCAGGATGTATTTCAGCTTGTCCCCTTGAGGTGATGTCAGTATGACACCTGCTCCTGCTCCATCTTTCTGCTTGGATCCATCGAAGTGCATTGTCCAGAGGTATGACATATCTGGCTTGTCCGGGAGTTGATTTTCCATCCAATGCACGAGGAAGTCAGGGAGAACTTGTGACTTGATTGTGTCACGCTTTTCATATGTGATGTCTCGTGGAGACAGTTCGATTCCCCAAAGCGTGACTCGCCCCGTGGCGTCGGGGTTATTGAGGATATGTCCCAATGGGGCGTCGTTGACTACCACGATTGGGTGTTCCTAGAAGTAATGGCGCAGTCGCCGGGCGGTCATGAAGACGCCATATGCCAGCTTCTGGTAGTGCGGGTACCGCTGTTTTGTTGGCGTGAGGACCTCGTTGAGGTAGTATACCGGGCGTTGTACGCCGTGGACCTTGTTTTCCTCGGCCCGCTCGACGACGAGCACTGTGCTAACCACTTGGTTGGTAGCGGAGATGTACAGCAGCAATGGTTCCCTTTCTCGTGGAGTCACCAATACTGGCGAGGTGGATAGCAGGCGCTTGAGGTCTTCGAATGCTTCTTGCGCTTCATTGGTCCACTCGAATTTGTCAGCTTTGCGGAGGAGCTGATAGAAGGGCAACGCCTTTTCTCCCATTCGACTGATAAATCGACTGAGGGCCGCGATTCGTCCGGCTAGTTGCTGGACGCCTCTTATGTTCTTTGGCTTCTCCATGGCCAGTATGGCCTTTATCTTTTTCGGGTTTGCCTCAATCCCTCTAGCGGAGATGAGATACCCGAGCAGCTGCCCAGATGGTATGCCGAAGGCGCATTTGTCCGGATTGAGCTTTATCCGGTAACGATCGAGATTGGCGAAGGTTTCGTGCAAGTCGTCGATTAGAGAGGCTTCTTCCTTGGTTTTGACTACTATGTCGTCGACATAGACTTGGATGTTGCGACCCAGTTGCTCCTTGAGGCAAGCCTGCATGCACCGCTAGTATGTGGCTCCCGCGTTTTTTAGCCCGAAGGGCATTGTGTTGTAGCAGAACACACCGAAGGGCGTTGTAAACGCGGTCTTCTCCTGGTCTTCCTCCTTCATTCGAATTTGGTTATAGCCTGAGTAGGCATCGAGGAAGCAGAGGCGCTCGCATCCAGCAGTGGAGTCGATGATTTGATCGATCCATGGTAGCGGGAAGTGATCTTTTGGGCAGTGCTTGTTTAAAGAAGTGAAGTCCACGCACATCCGTAGGATATCCGTGTCCTTTTTTGGTACCAGCATCGTATTGACGATCCAAGTGATTTCCTTGATCTCGCGTATGAATTTGGCCTCGAGGAGTCTGTTGATCTCCATTCCGACTGCCTGCGCTTGTGGCTCAGACAGTCGCCTGATTGTTTGCTTGGGTGGCCTTGTGTCGGGGTTGATGTTGAGTGCGTGCTCAGCGAATTCCCTGCGAACTCCTGGCATGTCCGCAGGACACCAGGCGAAAATTTCCCAGTGCTCACGGAGGAATTCGACGAGCGTGAGTTCCTATGCAGGACTCAAGTTATCAGCGATGAGGGCCATTTTAGCGGGATCTGATGGATGGACCTGCACCTTCTTTGTGTGCACAGATGAGTCGAAGGAGAGGTCAGGTGAGCTTGGCCTACTCAGGGGAGGCAGACTGTTGTCTGTTGTTTCCTTCAATCGCGCGAGCTCCTCCTGCATGCCGAAGGACTGGGAGATTCTGTTGAATTCTCTGTCGCAACTGTCAGATCGCTCGAAGCTCTCGTTGATCGTGATGACGCCGTTGGGACCTGGCATTTTCATCTGCAGGTAGGCGTAGTGGGGTACCGCCATGAACCTAGCGAATGCGACGCGTCCGAGGATGCAGTGGTATTGTGAGGGCCAGTCGACGACCTCAAAGTCGATGTGCTCGCGCCGGAAGTTCCTTGGCGTGCCGAATATGACGTCAAGGTTGATTTTGCCCAGGGGGTATACGCTTTCCCTAGGACGATGCCGTGGAACATTGTGTCCGATGCCTCCAAGCAGGTTAGAGGGATCCTCATTGCTCGCAAGGTACTCGTGAATATGAGGTTGATGCCGCTTCCGCCATCCATGAAGACGCGACTCATGTCGAAGCCTCCAATTTGCGCCTCGAGTACAAGGGGGCAATGACCTGGGCGAGGTACTTGATGCGGGTGGTCGCGCTTGTCGAAGGTAATGCACGACTCACTGCCACTGAGGTACTCAGTGGTGGATGGTGGCGAGTGCGTGGCCAAGTTGACTTGGCGAGTGATGGCCTTCTGCACCCTATTGGAGGGGCGCCCCTTTTGGATCATCATGGTACCCATGGCCCGTGGGTACGGTTCGCCTCCGTGGTGCTGGTCCGGTGCAGCTCCGTTCGGGGGTGGCCCAGGTGGTGGTGGTGGTGCGCCATGTGCCACGGCGCCTGGAGCGGCTCCATAGCCTCTTTCGACTGCATTGCGGTTCATCCGAACCAATCCCTCGTGTAGCTTGAGGAACTCGCGACAGTCCTTGAGGAGGTGGCTGGACTTTCTCTTGCCATCATGCTTGTCGATGTAGAAGTGTACCGTGCATGGCCCGGACAGTTTGTCCTCGATGGAGGTCGCGGGTGCTTCATCGCGAGTACGGCATTGCCACACTTGCGTGGTTTTCCCGGAGTCGCGGTATCCGCCGCTGCGGTATCCGTTGTTGCGGTTATCATCGCGTCTATCGGCGTAGCCAGCTGCGACCATGTTGACGTTATCGCGATTGTCGTAGACGCGCATGCGACGCTTACTCTGGCGGTCGCGTCTTTGTTCGAGTTCTGCCTCCTCGTCAGAGTGAACACGATTCTTCACTGAATCTTCTCCGTCTGCCCACCGATTCGCGATCTCCATCAGGTGGTCGATGGTCTGGGGCTTTGAGCGGCCTAGCTCCTCCCTGAGTTCCATGCGGCGGACACCACCGTTGAATGCATCAATCGCGCGGTCTTTCGAGATGTTCTCCGCGGAGTTCTTGATGATGGACCACCTTTGGATGTAAGAGCGCAGCGATTCGCCAGATCTTTGCTGGCAGCATCTCAGTTCTTCGATTGAGGCGGGGCATTTGTACGCCCTTAAAGTTGTGCACGAAGCTGTAGACTAGCTCATCCCAGCTGCGAATGGATCCGCGTGGGAGGTTATTGAGCCATGCCCGGGCGGCGCCCTGCAGCTGTAGCTGCAAGCATTGCATGGCAGTACTTCGACTGCCTCCACGTAGCCTGACGGAGGAGATGTGAAATCCAGCCAGATCTTGGGGTCCTGCAGACCGTCAAATTTCGGGTTCTCTGATGGGAGTTTGAACCCTTTAGGCATTCGCTTTTGCCTGATGGATCTGCTGAAGCATCTGGCGCCGCAGAGCTCCCCATCTTCTTCTTCTGAGTCAGTCGACCGAGCACGTCGTGCCCTTGACTTGTCGATATTCCGCTGCGTGAGTTCGTCGCGTGCATCATAGTCGCGATCGTGTCGCCGTGAGCGGCGGCGCCGAGACAGGTGGTGACTGTCATCGCTGGACAAGGGCGAGGAGTAGCGCTTTGCCCTTTTTTGGGTCTGGTACCGGTTCCTTGTCGAGGGCGGCCTCGATTAGCCCCAGGCCCGCGATCATAGATCGGTGCATGGTCGTTCGGGGATCTACAGCTGGCGGCTGGTTATTGAGAAGGTACATGGTGGCTGTTGTCACCGCGGCTTGCGGTGTCCTGGGAACCACGTTGCCTCTCGTGTCGACTGTCATAGAGCCGAAGTCGAGGACTTTCGCGGCGTCTATGCGCTCTTTTTCGGTGAGGTGAGCCATCCACGATTGCCTCTTCTTGGCGAGATGCTCGTTGCCTCTTGAGGAGGATCCTCCGTATGAGGAAAGCCCAGTGCGACGAAGGCTTGATTCGTCCGCTGCCTTTTTACGCGCCTCAAGTTGCGCGATTGCTTGTTTTTGGCGTTTGAATTCCTCTTTTAGGAGCCAGTGGTAGCCCATCAGCAGTTCCTGCGGGGACCCGAAGGGTAGAGGTGCACCTCGTAGGGCTTCGCGATAGCGATCCCACTCTTGCTCGTTGAGCCTGATCACAACGCGTTCGCCTGTTTGCTCGTTGATCATGCTAGGAGGTTTGACTGCTCCTCCGTTGCCACCGTTACCACCGTTGCCGGCGTTGGGTGGGTCGGTGCCGTTGCCGGTGTTACCACTGTTGCCGCGATTGGGTGGATTGGTGCCGTTGCCGGTGTTGCCACCGTTACCGCGGTTGGCGGAGGTGTCGCCCGCGTTGATGACGGCGCACATGAAGTGATTTGGGAAGTTGTTGCTTCCACAACTTTCAGATCCGGAACTATAGGTTCCATCTTTAGTGGCCAGATTGCTTAGATCGGAGTCACGACTGTTGTCGCTGACCATGTTCCCAACTGCCACCGGAGCATTGAGCTTGCTGAGGGTGCCGATCGATGGAGGGAACCATGATGTTGGGGCAATCGCCGGTGCTGTCGGCTGATCAGGCATGCGAAGCGTGCCCATCTGTCCAACTTGGAAGCGGAAGCTCCCAATCGCCAGGCTGACTCCGTCGCCCACGGATTCGAAGGCCGGGCGAGTAGCCGGCGTGTGGACGGTGAAGTCGAAGGTGCCGAAAAGCTGGCGAATCTCCGTTACTGCAGAGTTGTAGATCGCAGATGATGGGGACGAAGAAGCCGCAACATCAGCACTCCCAATTCCCACAGACGGCGCCAATTGACGAGGGTTTAACTCATCAATGCCCATTGTTATGGACTTGGGTTTTGGAGAAGGAGGGAGCGCTGGAGACATCTATCGGCTAGCAAACAAGCACACAGGGGACAAAGGATTTACCCAGGTTCAGGCCTCGTAGAGGTCCCTACTCCTGCTTGTCTGCTCGTGGAATTATTGAGGGAGTCGAAAGTTACAACGGTGCGTAGATGCAATCTGGCGAGGGTTTGTGGAAGCTAGGGTTGCGTGTGTCCTCTTCGCCGCCCCCTCCTAGCTCTTATATAGATAGGCTAGGTCTCGGGTAGCAGGTCGAGTCGGTTACAAGTTAGGGTTTTCCCTTTCAAACTTTCTATCTTCAGCTTTCTCTTGATCTTCAAGCAATCGAGAGTCCGCAGGTTACTCGAGTCCTTCTATCTGGGCCTTGGCGACACTGTGGGCCTATACGTATTTGGACCATATATATCAAGCTCGAGTACCTGCAGGGTATACCCATGTCACCAGGTGTCCCTCGGTGAAAAACTGACTTTGGCTTTTTCCTGTCCAATTCCGAGAATATTCATTTTCTGACTTTCCTGGAACCAAAAACAGCAGAAAACAGGTTGTTGGCACTGTGGCTCTTGTTAATAGGTTAGTCCTAGAAATCATATGAAAATTACTCCAAAGTGTGGCAAAACATAAAAAAGTAGGTAAAACCAAGCATGGAACATCAAAAATTATGGATACGTTTGAAACGTATCAAAAAGTCGCACTATGATGTCTACACACTTCTATTCTTGTAAACAGTTGTTGGGCCTCCAAGTGCAGAGGTTTGTAGAACAGCAGCAAGTTTCTCTTAAGTGAATTACCCAAGGTTTATCGAACTCAGGGAGGAAGTGGTCAAAGATATCCCTCTCAAGCAACCCTACAATCAAGATACAATAATTCTCTTGTGTCCCTAACACACCCAAGACCTGAGATTTTTATTGATGAAAAAGGGGATGCTTTGGGCATCCCAAGCTTTGACGCTTGTACCTCTTGAATATTTCTTGGGGTGACACGGGGTGGTATCCCAAGCTTGAGCTTTTGTCCATTCTTCATCTCATTACATTATTCTTTCCCTACACCTGAAAATTTCCTTCATACAAAACTTGACACAATCTTCATTAGCAACATTAGTGCATTCAAAAGATAATAAACCTTTAGGATTTAGTTTTAAAACAGCAAAACTTTCATTAAAAACACAATCTACTGTAGCAATTCCGTCAAAAAGCTCAATTTACCAAAAAGAACCTAAAAAGAAATCGATAAAGAGGCAAATGCAAATAATGGCTGAAATCTGTCAAAACAGACCAGCAGGTGAAAACCTATTTTTTCGAAGACCTTATGTTACTCAAATCGAAAAGTGTTGAACTAACGAAAGTTATCTAACAACCTGGGGGATTTATTCAGAACATTACAACTTAATCCGACATACAGAGATTTTTCACGAATTTTTACAGTGAAGCACAAAAATCTGTTTCGGGACAGCACTTTTCCAAATTTTACTTCCCTCTCATTAGAGCTTATTCTTGGCACAAAAATCAAAATAAAAAGGATAAGGAGAGGTTATTACAGAAGTAATAAAGACTCAAAAAAACTATTGGGTTATCTCCCAAGAAGTAATTTTTTTAACGCCTTTAAGTTAGACATGATAGTTTGAGAAGATGCTCACATAAGAAATATGAATTGAAGTAAAAGAAAGCATCAATAAGCAAATATAGAACAAATTTAAGTCTAACCCACTTCCTATAAAAAATAATCTTGTAAAGAAACAAGTCATGAAAGCACAAAGCAACAAGCATAGAAAAGCAAACAAGTGCAACTTCAAAAATTTCAACATAAAGACGGGAAACTTAATATTGTTGAGACACATAAAACCATGTTTCCCTCTCTCATAATAACTTTCAGTAGCATCATGAATAAAATTAACAATATAACTATCACATAAAACATTCTTATCATGAGCCATATGCATAAAATAATTATTACTCTTCCTATAAGCATAGTCATTCTTATTAATCGTAGTGGGAGCAAATTCAACAAAATAGCTATCACTATTATTCTCATCACCATAATCATCAAATATAGGAGGCATATTGTAATCATAATTAATTTTCTTTTCAATAGTAGGTGGACTGAAAATATTATTTTCATCATTGTAATCATCATATATTGTAGGTATAGTATCATCAAAGTAAATTTTCTCCTCCATGCTTGGGGGACTAAAAATATCATGCTCATCAAAACCAGCTTCCCCAAGCTTAGACTTTTCCATAGCATTAGCAATAATGGTGTTCAAAGAATTCATACTAATAACATTGCTATTAGCATGCAAATAAAGTTCCATAGGTTTTTAAATTTTCTCTTCAAACACTTCATGTCCTAACTCAAGATAAATACTATAAAGCTCTCTAATTTTGTTGTTGTTTTCCATTAAGCCTAACTAGTGATATGATTGCAGAATCTAAAGGAAATAACTTTGAGCACTCACACACCAGCAATAGTGCTAGAAGATAGCTTAGTCGCCAGATGATGTGAGTACCTTTTATCTTACCTCCCTGGCAACGGTGCCAGAAAATAGCTTGATGTCTACGCACTTCTATTCTTGTAGACAGTTGTTGGGCCTCCAAGTGCAGAGGTTTGTAGAACAGCAGCAAGTTTCCCTTAAGTGGATTACCCAAGGTTTATCAAACTCAGGGAGGAGGCGGTCAAAGGTATCCCTCTCAAGCAACCCTGCAATCAAGATACAAGAAGTCTCTTGTGTCCCCAACACCCCCAATACACTTGTCAGGTGTATAGGTGCACTAGTTCGGCAAAGAGATAGTGAAATACAAGTGGTATGGATATAAGACAACGGTGCCAGAAAAGAGCTTGACGGGATGAAAATACTAAAGGCAAAAAGATGGAAACAACCAAACATGTAACATATCTAGTTGCAAATAGTGTTTCAATGTTTAGAAACAAGGCCTAGGGATCATACTTTCACTAGTGAACACTCTCATATAAACATCTTCTCTTTATGATACTACTTTGAACCACTCTCCGGTTGGACACTCTAATCCATGGTAGGGCTATAACAACACTTCTCAAAGTTCGCTTTCCCCATCTAGATAACCCCACACTGTCACCTTGAGCGCTAGATGGTTCCAACAAACACCACAATTTTATAGAAACATCCAACTCCAAATATAACTCATAACAAGTATTTGTAATCTCTAGCCTAAGTGCCACCACGGTGTGCATGCTATCACTTTCACACACGTAGGAAGAGCAGAGATCTATTAAAGCACTTGAGTAGCAAAGTAGATCTACTTGATTACAAAGCACATGATCACAATATGATGATGCATAGAGAGAGATGAACACATAGCTACCGGTAGAGCCCTTAGCCTGGAGGAAGAACTACTCTCTCATCATCATGGGAATCAGCAACGGCGATGGAGATGGTGGTGGAGATCAATGGATATGGTGGTGGAGATCGATGGAGATGGCTCCGGGGGCAGTTCCCCGTCCCGGCAGGGTGCCGGAATAGCGACTTTCTGTCCCCCGAATCTCCTCTACAGTGGCGGCGGCGCTACGGAACTTTTCGTGGATGGATGTTGGATGATTTAGGGTTTTCTCATCGAGAGGCTTCTTATAGGCGAAGGTGCGATGTCAAAGGGTGGACCAGGGGCCCACACCACCTGGTGGCATGGCTAGGGGGGATCCACGCCACCACATGGTGTGGCCAGCCCCTGGCCCCTCTCCGTCTCGTCTTCTAGATCCGTGTTCCCCTCGGTGAAATATTGGCTTTGGCTTTTGTCCCGTCTAATTCTGAGAATATTCATTTTCTGGCTTTTCTGGAACTAAAAACAGCAGAAAACAGGCAACTGACACTGTAGCATCTTGTTAATAGGTTAGTTCCAGAAAATGTGTAAAAATACTCCAAAGTGTGCACAAAACATAAGAAAGTAGATATAAAACAAGCATGAAACATCAAAAATTATAGATACATTTGCAATGTATCACTCTACGAAGCCACCGAACACGGAGGAAACCGACTGTGTCCTTGTTTGGACATACGAATCAGCACCAATGGTGGCGACTATCTCCGATTTTGTGCTGGACTTGGGCTTGTTGATTTCCAATCAACCATGCCACTATCGCATGCGATGGACATGCTTTGATGTAGATTTCTTGATGCCGTCAGCCCGGTCGTACGCTCGAGAGGAGAGATAATAAATCTCTGCAGACTCTCAAGGGCGATAATGAAACCGGCGCGTCGGCGGAGATGCGATTTGGCCGCCATCAAAGACGGCGAAGGATCCCGCCCGGATCTGTGTCGTAAGCGCCTCTTGCCCCACGGTGGGCGCCAACTGTCGTTGTATTACCGACGAGTACGCCGTAGAGGGGTCTTCACAGTGCGTGTTTAGAGACGTGGAGTAAGGCGGAGAGTTGGCGGATATGAGGTAACACAACTTACCCAGGTTCAAGTCCCATAACGGTGGCAAAACTCTACTTCTGCTATAAATCACTATAATACCAATACGCCGAGTTACAGAGATAGGTTAACTGTGTGAGGTGTTGCATGTTGTACGTAGTAATCTAGGTTGTCTTGCCCTAAAGGGTCCCGTAGGCCGGCTTATAAAGGCGCCAAGACCTAGGGTTTACAGGAAAAGGTCCTTACCGGACAAGGTAAAGAGTCCTACACTAATACGAACTAGTCTACCGTGTCTTGTACTCCAAAGCGTCGGCTTCCATCTTAGGCGGTGGCATATCGCCTTCCATCTCCTGGCTGGACCTCCGTCTTATCTATCAGCAACTGGGTCACCCGGTTAGGCCATAGGCCTAACCACCAACTGTGGGCCACCCAGGCTTGCCAGTATGAGACTATGTTGTAGGTATACCCATTTGGTATATCCACAACACTGACCCTTAGGGAATTTCCACTAGGCCGACCCAATACATCTATTTTTGTCCGTTTGGATTGGGCCACGGGGGAATTTGGGTCGTGGTCCGGCCAACCGTGCCCAGCGGCGTGACCAATTGCGCATGTGTATTTCTAGTGTGTTCCCACCTCTTCCCGCATTTCTTTCCCATCGCTTCCTGATACATCGTAAACGTATCTATAATTTTTGATACTCCATGCTTGTTTTATATCAACTTTCTTATGTTTTGTTCACGCTTTGAGGTATTTTTATACATTTTCTAGAAATAACCTATTAACAAGATGCCACAGTGCCAGTTGCCTGTTTTTTGTTGTTTTTGGTTTCATAAAAGCTATTAAGGAAATATTCTCGAAATTGGACGGGACAAAAGCCAAAGTCAATATTTTACCAGAAGAAATACGGAGTCTGAAGGGCAGCCGAAGTGGGGCGACGAGGTGGCCACACCTAGGGATGGCGCGGCCACCCCCTAGGCACGCCGCCCTATGGTGTGGGCCCCTCGGGCGGCCATCGACCTCGCCTCTTCGCCTATAAAAGCACCCCGATGCAGAAACCCTAAAGACCCAATCAGAAATCCACGAAAGAGTATGTAGTCGCCGCCATCTCCATCCCTAGATCAGGGGGATCCGAAGCTCTTCCTGGCACCCTACCAGAGTTGAGAGATCATCCTGGAGGCCTTCTTCATCACCATGCCAGCCTCCGGAGTGATGCGTGAGTAGTTCACCCTTGGACTATGGGTCCATACAGTAGCTAGATGGTTGGTTCTCCTCCTTTGTGTTATCATGTTTAGATCTTGTGAGCTCCGTTCATGATCAAGATCATCTATTTGTAATCGTATATGTGGTGTTTGCGGGGATCCGATGGATATTGAGATACTATGTCAGATTGATTATTGATTCTATCATGTCTATGTTCTTTGTGATCTTGCATACTCTCCGTTGTTAGTAGCTATCTTGGCCAAGTAGATGCTTGCAACTTCAAGAGGGAGTATTTATGCTCGATAGTAAGTTCATGCCTCTAGTAATCTGCGGAAGTGACAGAAATCTATAAGGTTGTAGATGTGCTGTTGCTACTAGGGAGAAAACAACAATATTTTGTCCATAGGGCAATTGTATTGTTTACTTTACACACTTTGCTTAATGCAATTATCTGTTACATGCAACTTAATACTGAAAGGGGTTCGGACGATAACCAGAAGGTGGATTATTAGTCATAGATGCAGTTGGATTATGGTCTATGTATTATGTTGTAATGCCCAATCAAATCTCATAGGAGTCAAGATATCTAGTATATGCATTGTTATGCTTTCTCAATCTGTCAATTGCCCCGCTGTAATTTGTTCACCCAACATGCTATTTATCTTGAGGAGAAACACCTCTAGTGAACTGTGGACCCCAATCCATTCCTTTACCATTGATATACCATCTACTGTTTACCGTTTACTGTTTACTTTCTGCAAGCAATTACTATCTTCCATACTATACGTTTAATCCTTTGTTTTCAGCAAAACCAGTGAGATTGACAACCTCACTGTAAGTTGGGGAAAAGTTCTGTGGTTGTGTTGTGCAGGATTCCAAGTTGGTAGCAACACCTTGGAGTTGTTTCCTTACTCCTACTAGTTCGATAACCTTGGTTCATAACTGAGGGAAAACTTGTTGTTGTGCTCATCATACCTTCCTATCAGGGTCCCAACGAGCTCTACATTTTGAGCCGTCACTTTCCACCTATTTTGGACGTTTCCTGCCGCGTCCATGCATAGCCATAAAAAGGGAAGGGCCAGCCAAGATATATACAACGAGAAATCCCCGACATACCACCATGACTGGCCGTTGGCGTCGCGACACTGGCGATCACAACCATGGCAGAGAAGAGTCGTCATGGCCACCGGACCCGCCGGAGTTACCGGATGTGTTGTCCTTCTGATTCCGGGGATTGAACCGCCGAAGTTACAGCAATTGGCGGCCACGTCGCACTCACTTTGACCGCAATAGGACCACCGGTGAGCCTTTCACGTGGTAGGTAATGGGTCGTGTATTTCTGCCGGAGCACCACGGACATCAAGTGCTCACAGACGTGCGCAATAGGGCCCTGGCAGCGGTGCGGGCCAATCCTAACGACGCTCACCTATGTGCCCGCCTTGCCCAAGCTGAAGAGGAGTTGTAGACGCAGGTTGCGATCTACCGCTCTCTGGAAGAAGGGGGTCTTGTCGACCCGCCGCCGCCGCTGCCGCTAGGACCGTAGGCAGCGCATAGTTAGAATGTTGTTCTAGATTGGGTTTGCTTGTAAAATATTTCTAGACTTGAATGAAATTTTGTCATTGCAAATGGTCGATGCCCACATTGCAAAATTTGATACCAAAGACGATACATGGTGAGTACATAGCCTAGTCTAGTGCTAAGCCTACTCGTCAGAGTCGGAGTGCTAGTGGCGACGTCACATGGTGTAGTCGAAAACGCTGACGGTGAGCATGGCTTCGTCATCGTACTTGAAGACGACAAAATGGCCGACTTGGATTTGGTGCATGAATATCTAATCGAACAACAACTCCACCGACCACGTGCGGGTTTTGCCACCGGCCGCCCACAACACGACCTGCTGGGGCTCTGCGTCGTCGAGCAGCGACGCGAATTTGTGGGCAAGGAGCATCATGTATCGCTTCATGCCCGAGTGGATGGTCACGATGAACTCGAAGCTGCTGGTGTCCATGGGCCCGAGCTCTAGTGACGATGATGATGGTGATGCCAATGGTGAGGAGATCCTGGCGGCGTGCTGGTTTGGCCTCGGCGGCCACAGCCAGGGCCCAATGGTAGTCCTAGACATACTCCCCTTGATCCAATGCCGCTGGTCATGGCTTGCTACCGGTTGTGAAGGATGGGAGAGAGGAGACTGCGATGTGAAAGAAGATGGCCACGGGTGGCCTGTTTAAAAAGGCACGACATTGGATGCCGACGTAGAGGCCAAAGCGACGGGTGGCCTGTTTAAAAAGGCACGAATAGTAAATTGAAAGGTTTTGTGAGAGATTAAAGGTTCACACACATCCAAAAAAGGAAATTAACAAGTTTGGGCCACCACTACGGGCCACCAAATCATCCTCGAAATTAACAAGTTTCGGTCATCTCGAGAGGCCACCAAAATAACATAGGCCGACATCAAGAGAGGCGCCACCTCCGTCACCTCAAGGTCCTCAACACTCATGGAGGGCGTCGACTCAGGTGTTAGCGTGACTGTCATCGATGCAGCGGTTGGTGTAGGTGTCAACGTCGTCGTGGGCTGTGTTGGTGCAGGTATCGTCGTCACCTAAGCCGCCGCTGCAGCCACCATCTCCTTGTTGATGCGATCATGATACATCTCGTGTCATGCCATCGCCAACGGATCCATCATCAGTATATCCGCCATCAAGATCTTCGTCCCCCCTTCATCTTGGGCAATGCAAATTGCTACGTCTCATTCATCGCCTTGAGCATGCCGACTTGGGCTTCCACGCATCTACAAGGCATTCATCCTCCAAGGATTTCCACTTTGGGTCGCATCTCCCAACCATCTTCTTCGTGGTCGTTCCAATTTCGACATCAATGCTCCCCACCTATATGTCGTCCTCATCATCACCAACGTCCTCGGTTTTGGGGATGAGCTCGGAGTGGTGAGCACCTCCGGCCCTGCAACATGCCGCTCAACACTTCGAAGCCCATCGCCTATACACGCATACAGATCGCCGGTGTATCATGTCACACAAGTACACACTCACACAATGGACAAACATGTGGCTGGTGGTGGTCTCATAACATGTCATACTCATCACGCTTGCCAGTCATTTCTTTGAATGCGTTGTTGGTGTTGTTGGCGTTTCTAGAGTCGAGGCCGAACATGCTACGGGGAAGGTTGGTGTCGTCGGTCATGTGGTCAGGCATGAATGGAGCCTACCGCAAGGTAGGCGAGCCAGAGTAGGAACTATTAAGTTAGAGGCCGAAACCAGGGTGACGCTGAGACACCAAGACAAGCGAGGACATGGAGTTCAGGTCAACAATGACATTGTTGTCCTCAGGAGAGAGTTGGATATGCGAGAGTGGCATCAATTCATACCTCTCTTTTTAGTACGCCGAGTATGCCAGCGAGTTCGAGCTCCCTTGCGTACCTCTAGGACGACATGGTGCACACGACCGCCTTCAAAATTACCGAGGCCAAGGTTGGGCAACGCCTCCGCTGCAGCCTTCTCCGCAGCCGACGCTAAGAGCGCGTGTAGGCGCCTCTTGTGTCCATCATCGCGTACTTAACCTTAGCGATCTCCTCCTCCCACTCCTCGCAGACATGGTGGGCAGCTTCTCCTTCAGCGTCGGCTGCAGCGGCTTCGTCGACCCCATCGACTTCTTTTTCGAAGGCATACTACCAGCGAGGGAGAGTAGGATCTGCAAGCTCTGGGAAACAGGTGGGAACAAGAGCACCAACCAAGAAACTGGAGCGGCTATGCCAGTGAGGGAGTGGCAAAATGGAGTGGAAATGGGGGTAGAATTGGAAATAGAGGGAAGAGGCAGGGTTTTCGCATGTGCAGCTGCCGGGGTTCACACGGCCGAAGTCCGACGTCCCTGGAGTGTCGGCCCTCCTAACACGGCCCTTGCGTGAAGGGGTCGGCGTGAGCGTGCCGATTATTTTATTGGGCTCCAAAAAACACCGGTAGGTAATTAGGCGTGCCGGTGTGAACCAAAATTTGGGTCGGCGCCCAATTGTCCTTTGGGGAGTCCTACGAGGGCCACCAGTGGAGATGCTCTGACTCGGCGCCGAGAGCCACGCTGGCACACATAGGTGGCGATGGGATAAGTCGGTGTCGCGTCAGTTTTCCGGCCATTAAGTCTGCTGACCGCTGCCGACCGCCCGTGTCTCGCTACCAGCTGGGGCCGGCTCGCCCTTGCCGCGCCTTCTAGGTTGGGGCCGGATTAGGGTTGCGGACGGTTTATTGGGCCTAGAGAACTGTGGGCGATTTATTGCACGCAGTCGTTGTGGGCCTAAAAATCGGCTGGAGCCCCAGTAGATCTATCGGCGTCGTTCTGTACTCTGTCGGTGGCAATGGTATATGCTTGGACTCTGTCGGTGGAGATGGTATAAGCATCACGTTGCAATATTCCAGGCGCCAGTGCGCTAGCAGATCCCAAGAAAAAAAGCACACTTGAATCTAGATCGGCACTCCTGCACTGGCCCTACTAAAAAAAAGCTAAAGCAAACTAAGCGAAAGTAACCATTGACCAGTTGTGCCTACGCCACGCAGTAACAGTCTGCCCTTTGGCGAACACGAGGAGGACGTGCCAAACAAACGCAATGCCATATCTGGCCGTCGCCTCGAGATCAGACGGCCCTCCCCCCGCGTTGACGGCATCAAGCCAGCCGCTACTTTCTCCCGCAAGCACTCAACACCGGAACCGCGATCCGTCTTTCCCGCGCGCCACTCCGTGGGCCTCGTCGATTCACCGGAGCATCTCCCACTGCCGCTCGGACGCGTGACCAAGGAAGATCTAATTAGAAGAGCAGCAATCATGTCTTATCTAGGTGAAAAAAAATCATACGCAGGCTACCAAAACGAAACAGAGGTTGTTAGTTATTTTGAATTTCCCCTCCGAAATTTCATCCGATCTATTAATAATCATCAGCAGTAGCACAAAGAATATTAAAAAGCAATAAACATTACAAATAGGTTCATCGACCATCCATCGACGACTATAAACAGTAGCACGAGTTAAAGGCGTGTCGTCGTCCTCGCCCCTCCGTCAGCAGAGTCAGACAAAACTTATCATAATAGAGCTTGTTGTAATAGACAAACGGAAAGTCATCGTGCTAAGAATCCAAAAGACCAGCGCACTAGAGCAACAACCATCGTCAATGATGACATCCGTAAATCGAAAAAACTGACCTGAACTCACACTAACAAGCACGAAAACGGACTAGATCCCAGGAGATTCGCCGGACACACGACTTCACGCGTCCTTCGTCAGCGTTAGATACACCACTAGAGCGAGGATAAGACGGAGAGAACCTTATTCTGACTCCAAGATATAGTTACTGCCTCAACATCACAAAAAAAAAAACCTCCCAACGGCGAGGGGTCGTGGTTTGCCTCACCCGAGGCCGCAAGGCCACCGGAGACGGAGCATACCGGCGACATCACCGGCAGGAGTACCAAACCTAGATGGATTTTGCTTTGCCTCCCAATCCCCTGTTGTGCCAGAGCCTGTTTTTGGCTAGACCTGCTGACTCTTACCCTCCCAAGACGGGCCAAAATGTTAGAGATATGCCCAAGAGGCAATAATAAAAGTGGTTATTATTATATCTTTATGTTTATGATGAATGTTTACATCCCATGCTATAATTGTATTATAAGAAAACACTAATACATGTATGTTTTGTAAACGTAAAAGAGTCCCTAGTAAGCCTCTTGTTGAACTAGCTTGTTGATTAATAGATGATCATGGTTTCCTGATCATGGATATTGGATGTCATTAATAATAAGGTTATATCATTAGGAGAATGATGTGATAGACACGCACCCATAGTAAGTATAGCATAAGATCAAGTCATTAAGTTCGCATTGCTACAAGCTTTCAAATACATAGTAACCTAATCCTTCGACCATGAGGTTATGTTAATCACCATCACCGGATGGGTACTTTCATGACATCAAACACTGCTTCGTAATTGGGTGGTCATAAAGGTGTCATTGGGTATTCTGAAAGTATGTGTTAAAGCGCATGGACCAAGATTGGGATTTGTCCATCCATATGACGGATAGATATGCTCTGGGCCCTCTCGATGGAATGTCATCTAGTTAGCTTGCAAGCATGTGACTAGGTCACAAGGGATGACATATCATGGAACGAGTAAAGAGTACTTATCAGTAACGAGGTAGAACTAGGTATGGAGATACCGACGATCAAACCTCGGATAAGTAGAGTATCGATTGACAAAGGGAATTGGTTTCGTATGTTAATGGTTCTATCGATCACGAAGTCATCGTTGAGTATGTGGGAGCCGTTATGGATCTCCAGATCCCGCTGATGGTTATTGATCAGAGAGGTGTCTCCATCATGTCTGCATATTCACGAACCGTAAGGTGACACACTTAAGGTTCGATGTTGTTTAGGTAGATATGGAATGTGCGTTGGAGACCAAATGTTGTTCGGAGTCTCGGATTGGATCTGAGACATCACGAGGAGATCCGGAATTGTCCGGAGAATAAGATTCATATAATGGAGATCATTTTTTAGGTTCGGAAATGTCCTGGAGTGTTTATATGGGGGTTCTAGAAGGTTTCAGAATGTTCTGGAAGGTTCTAGAAATTTCTATGGAGTTTACTTGAAAACCAAGAAAGAAAAAGGGGAAACTTGGGGGGGAAGGAAACTCCCCCAAGCCCCCCTTGTGCGTCGGCCCTAGGAGGTGGGCCTAGGGGTGGGAACCCTAGGCCGCACCCCTCCCTCTATATATAGAGGGGTGGAGGCGCCACCCCCCTTGCCCCTCCACTCTTGCCCTAGCCGCCTCTCTCCTCCTCCTTCACTCTGCCCAGGCTTAGGCGAAGCCCTGCAGAATTCTCTACTCCACCACCACCACCACGCCGTCGTGCTGTTGGGATTCCATGGAGAGATCTACTACCTCCGCTGCTCGCTGGAACGGGGAGAGGAAGGCCTGCATCGACTCCACACGTGTGACCGACTGCGGTAGCGCTGCCGGAACACGGCGCCGGAAGGATCGTCTACTCGATCTTGAGATCGGCAAGTGATCGTCTACATCAACCACGAGATCCGATCTCGCACAAGGTTTTCGGATCTACAAGAGTTAGTACAGATCTATCTCGTTGCACATGTCTAATAGATTAGATCTTGGCGTTTATCTAGATTAGATCTGGGTTTTGTTCGTTCTTGCGGTAGAAAATTTTGGTTTCCATGCTACGAACCCATCAGTGGTATTAGAGCCAGGTTTATGCGTAGATCTGTTGCACGAGTAGAACACAATGGTTTTGTGGGCGTTGGTGCTCGTGCCGTCTTTTGCTTTGTGTACTTTGCATCTTGCGGTATGGTGGGATGAAGCGGCTCGGGCTAACCTTACATGTCATCGCACATGAGACTTGCTCCACGCTTGACGTGTAACTTGCTTTGCACAAGTGGCTTTGCGGGTGTATGTCTCTCTCACCATAGTATAGATCCAATTTACACTTTGCACTTGATAGCACTTGTATCAACGTTGTGGTTCAGTTTCGTAGGTAAGATCCGTTCTTATTCGAAAGCCCCAAACCACGTAAAACATGCAAAGAAAATTAGAGGCGTCTAACTTGTTTTTATAGGGGTTTTGTGATGTGATATGGCCATCATGTGATTGTGATTATATTTGATGTATGCAATGATCCTTGTTGTAATATGGCAACCGGCAGGAGCCTAATGGTTGACTTTAATTCTGTTAAGACCTGCGAGTCTATTCATCTTGTAATAGCTTTATTCCAAGTAGTTGTAATAGTTGCTAGTGATGATGGACAACCATGAAGCGGCGCCACTGACCTTGACACAATGCTGGTGATGATGGAGATCATGTCCGTGCTTTGGAGATGGATATCAAAGGCACAAGAAGAAAGGGCCATATCATATCACACTAATTATGAATTGCCTGTAATGTTAATCCTTTATGCATCTTGTATTGCATAGATCGCGACGGTAGCATTATAAGATGATCCCTCTCACTAAATATCAAGTAATAAAGTGTTCATTCTTAGTTGGCACCGTTGCTAAGACTCGTCGTTTCGAAGCATCTCGTGATGATCGGATGTGATAGATTCTACGTGTGTATACAACGGGTGCAAGCCAGATTTGCACATGCGGAAACTAAGGTTAATCTTGACGAGCCTAGCATGTACAGACATGGTCTCGAAACACGGAATACCGAAAGGTAGAGCATGAGTCATATAAATGATATGATGAACATGAAGATTGTTCGCCGATGAAACTACATCTTCTCTCGTGAAGATCGGACTTGGTGTAGTGGACTTGGTTCGTGTAATCACTAAGACAATGTGAGGGATGTTATTTTGAGTGGGAGTTCACCTAGTTAATTTAAGAATTAAAATTGAACTCATTTTATCATAAACTTAGTCTAAACTACTTGCAAATTTGTTGTAGATTATGGCGAACCTCTCCATCAATTTCAATGCGTTCCTAGAGAAAGAAAAGCTTAAGAACAATGGAAGCAACTTCACGGACTGGCTCCATGGACTGAAGATTGTCCTCAGGGCTGGTCAGTTGACCTATGTGCTCGAAGCACCGCTAGGTGACCCACCTGCAGAAGATGCCACCGATGACGTAAAGAATGTTTACGCCACTCGAAAAAATTATTACTCCACAGTTCAGTGTGCCATCCTGTACGGTTTAGAAACGGAGCTTCAGAAGCGCTTTGAACACCACGACCTGTTCGAGATCATTAAGGAGCTCAGGCTGATTTTTGAGACTCACGCGGCCATGGAGAGCTATGAGGCCTCCGAAAAGTTCTTTAACTGTAAGATGGAAGAGGGTAGCTCCGTTAGCGAGCACGTGCTCACCATGTCTGGGCACGCAAACAAGCTCCAAGAGTTGGGGATAACGATTCCTAATGAGTTAGGGATTCACCGTGTCCTCCAATCACTGCCACCGAGTTATAAGAACTTTGTGATGAACTACAATATGCACTGCATGAACAAGACGTTGCCTGAACTATCGTCCATGCTGAAAACTACTGAAGTGGAGATCAAAAAGGAGCACCAAGTGTTGATGGTCAATAAGACCACCAATTTCAAGAAACAGGGCAAGCCTAAGAACAAGGGCAACTTCAAGAAGGACGGCAAGAAAGCTGCCGCACCTTCTAAGAAGCCCAAGGCTGGTCCTAAGCCTGAAACTGAATGCTTCTACTGCAAGGGTGCCGGTCACTGGAAGCGTAACTGCCCCAAGTACCTGGCGGATCTGAAGAACGACAACATCAAGAAGAAAGGTATATTCGATATATTGATGTGTATCTTACTAGTAATCGTAGTAGTACCTGGGTATTTGATACTGGTTCGGTTGCTCATATTTGTAACTCGAAACAGGAGCTGCGGAATAAGCGAAGACTGGCGAGAGACGAGGTGACGATGCGCGTTGGAAATGGCTCCAAGGTTGATGTGATCGCCGTCGGCACGCTCCCTCTGCATCTACCTTCGAGATTAGTTTTAAATTTGAATAATTGTTATTTGGTGCCTGCGTTAAGCATGAACATTATATCTGGATCTTGTTTATTACGAGACGGTTACTCTTTTAAGTCTGAGAATAAAGGTTGTTCGATTTATATGAGTAATATCTTTTATGGTAATGCACCTGAGATGAATGGTTTATTCTTACCGAATCTCGATAGTAGTGATACACATGTTCACAACATAGATGCTAAACAAACAAAATTGAATGATAATTCTACATACATGTGGCACTGTCGTCTTGGTCACATTGGAGTGAAGCGTATGAAGAAGCTCCATTCTGATGGACTTCTTGAATCACTTGATTTTGAATCACTTGAAAGATGCGAAGCATGTCTAATGGGAAAAATGACTAAGACTCCATTCTCTGGAATAATGGAGCGAGCTACAGACTTATTGGAAATAATACATACCGATGTGTGCGGTCCAATGAGTGTAGCATCGCGTGGTGGATATCGTTATGTTCTCACTTTCACGGATGACTTAAGTAGTTATGGGTATGTCTACTTTATGAAACATAAGTCCGAAACTTTCGAGAAGTTTAAGGAATTTCAAAGTGAAGTGGAAAATCATCATAACAAGAAGATTAAGTTTCTGCGTTCTGACCGCGGAGGTGAATATCTAAGTTATGAGTTTGGCATGCATTTAAAGAAATGTGGAATACTTTCGCAGTTGACACCGCCGGGAACACCACAGCGTAATGGTGTGTCCGAACGTCATAATCGAACTCTCTTAGATATGGTTCAGTCTATGATGTCTCTTATAGATTTACCGCTATCGTTTTGGGGCTATGCATTAGAGACAGCCGCATTCACTTTAAATAGGGCACCATCTAAATCCGTTGAAACGACACCGTACGAATTGTGGTTTGGAAAGAAACCTAAGTTGTCGTTCCTTAAAGTTTGGGGTTGTGAAGCGTATGTAAAAAAGTTACAACCTGATAAGATTGAACCCAAAGCGGAGAAATGCGTCTTCATAGGATACCCTAAAGAAACAATTGGGTATACCTTCTAATAGATCCGAAGGCAAAGTTTTTGTTTCCAAGAGTGGATCCTTTCTTGAAAAGGAGTTTCTCTCGAAGGAAGTGACTGGAAGGAAAGTAGAACTCGACGAGGTTATTGAACCTTCTCTCGGAGTTGAGAGTAGCGCAGCACCGGAAGATGTTTTTGTGCTGCCTGCACCAATTGGAGAGGAAGCTCATGATGGTGATCATGAAACTTCGAACGAAGTTGCTGCTGAACCTCGCAGGTCAACGAGGGTTCGTACCACTCCTGATTGGTATGACCCTGCCTTGAACGTCATGTTGGTGGACAACACTGATGACCCTGCGATGTATCAAGAAGCTATGGTGACCCCAGATTCTGACAAATGGCTAGAAGCCATGAAATCCGAAATGGGATCCATGTACGAAAACCAAGTATGGACTTTGGTGGACTTACCGGATGGCCGTAAGGCTGTCAAGAACAAATGGATTTTCAAAAGAAAAACAGATGCTGATGGTAGTGTTACCGTCTATAAAGCTCGACTTGTCGTGAAAGGGTTCCGACAAATTCAAGGAGTTGACTACGATGAGACATTCTCACCAGTAGCGAAGCCAAAGTCTGTGAGGATTTTGTTAGCAATTGCTGCATATTTCGATTATGAGATTTGGCAGATGGATGTCAAAACGGCGTTCCTTAATGGATACATTGAGGAAGAGTTGTATATGGTACATCCCAAGGGTTTTGTCGATCCTAAAGATGCTAACAAGGTATGCAAACTTCAGCGCTCCATTTATGGACTGAAGCAAGCATCCCGGAGTTGGAATCAACGTTTTGATAAAGTAATCAAAAACTTTGGATTTATACAAACTTATGGAGAATCTTGTATTTACAAGAAAGTGAGTGGGAGCTCTGTAGCATCCCTAGTACTATATGTAGATGACATATTGTTGATTGGGAATGATATAGAACTTCTTAATAGCGTCAAAGCCTATTTGAATAATAGTTTTTCAATGAAGGATCTTGGCGAAGCGGCATATATTCTAGGCATCAAGATTTATAGAGATAGATCAAGACGCCTAATAGCGCTTTCACAAAGTACATACTTGGACAAAGTTCTAAAGAAGTTTAGAATGGAAGAGAGCAAGAAAGGGTTCATGCCCATGTTGTCAGGTAAGACCTTGAGTAAGACTCAAAGTCCAACTACGACAGAAGATAGAGAGAAGATGAATAATATTCCCTATGCCTCGGCCATAGGTTCTATCATGTATGCCATGCTGTGTACAAGACCGGATATAGCACATGCTGTTAGTTTGACTAGCAGATATCAAAGTGATCCTGGAATGGAGCACTAGACAGCGGTCAAGAATATCCTAAAGTACCTGAATAGGACTAAGGATATGGTTCTTTCTTATGGAGGTGATGAACAGCTTGTTGTAAACAGTTACACTGATGCTAGTTGGAACACCGATCTAGATGACTCGAAGTCATAGTCTGGATACGTATTTATTTTGAATGGTGCTGTAGTGAGCTGGAGGAGTGCCAAGCAAAGCGTTGTGCCGAAATCTTCAACTGAATCAGAATACATAGCTGCTTCGGAGGCTGCACAAGAAGCCATATGGATGAAGGAGTTCATTACTGAACTTGGCGTGGTTCCTAGTGCGTTGGACCCGATGGCCATCTACTGTGACAACACAGGTGCCATAGCTAATGCACAGGAGCCAAGGTCACATAGCAAGGTGAAGCATATCAAGCTACGTTTCCATGCTATTCACGAGTATGTCCAAGATGGTGACATTAAGATTTGCAAAGTACACACTGATCTGAATGTGGCAGATCCGTTGACTAAACCTCTCCCTAGGGCAAAGCATGACCAACACCAGAACGCCATGGGTGTTAGGTATATTACCATGTAATCTAGATTATTGACTCTAGTGCAAGTGGGAGACTGTTGGAGATATGCCCAAGAGGCAATAATAAAAGTGGTTATTATTATATCTTTATGTTTATGATGAATGTTTACATCCCATGCTATAATTGTATTATAAGGAAACACTAATACATGTGTGTTTTGTAAACGTAAAAGAGTCCCTAGTAAGCCTCTTGTTGAACTAGCTTGTTGATTAATAGATGATCATGGTTTCCTGATCATGGATATTGGATGTCATTAATAATAAGGTTATATCATTAGGAGAATGATGTGATAGACACGCACCCATAGTAAGTATAGCATAAGATCAAGTCATTAAGTTCGCATTGCTACAAGCTTTCAAATACATAGTAACCTAATCCTTCGACCATGAGGTTATGTTAATCACCATCACCGGATGGGTACTTTGATGACATCAAACACTGCTTCGTAACTGGATGGTCATAAAGGTGTCATTGGGTATTCTGAAAGTATGTGTTGAAGCGCATGGACCAAGATTGGGATTTGTCCATCCATATGACGGATAGATATGCTCTGGGCCCTCTCGATGGAATGTCATCTAGTTAGCTTGCAAACATGTGACTAGGTCACAAGGGATGACATATCATGGAACGAGTAAAGAGTACTTAACAGTAACGAGGTAGAACTAGGTATGGAGATACCGACGATCAAACCTCGGATAAGTAGAGTATCGCGTGACAAAGGGAATTGGTTTCGTATGTTAATGGTTCTATCGATCACGAAGTCATCGTTGAGTATGTGGGAGCCGTTATGGATCTCCAGATCCCGCTGATGGTTATTGATCGGAGAGGTGTCTCCATCATGTCTGCATATTCACGAACCGTAGGGTGACACACTTAAGGTTCGATGTTGTTTAGGTAGATATGAAATGTGCGTTGGAGACCGAATGTTGTTCGGAGTCTCGGATTGGATCTGAGACATCACGAGGAGATCCGGAATTGTCCGGAGAATAAGATTCATATAATGGAGATCATTTTCTAGGTTCGGAAATGTCCTGGAGTGTTTATATGGGGGTTCTAGAAGGTTTCGGAATGTTCTGGAAGGTTCTAGAAATTTCTATGGAGTTTACTTGACAACCAAGAAAGAAAAAGGGGAAACTTGGAGGGGGGGGAAGGAAACTCCCCCCAAGCCCCCTTGTGCGCCGGCCCTAGGAGGTGGGCCTAGGGGTGGGAACCCTAGGCCGCACCCCTCCCTCTATATATAGAGGGGTGGAGGCGCCACCCCCTTGCCCCTCCACTCTTGCCCTAGCCGCCTCTCTCCTCCTCCTTCGCTCTGCTCAGGCTTAGGCGAAGCCCTGCAGAATTCTCTACTCCACCACCACCACGCCGTCGTGCTGCTGGGATTCCGTGGAGAGATCTACTACCTCTGCTGCTCGCTGGAATAGGGAGAGGAAGGTCTGCATCGACTCCGCACGTGTGACCGACTGCGGCAGCGCTGCCGGAACGTGGCGCCGGAAGGATCGTCTACTCGATCTTGAGATCGGCAAGTGATCGTCTACATCAACCACGAGATCCGATCTCGCACAAGGTTTTCGGATCTACAAGAGTTAGTACAGATCTATCTCGTTACACATGTCTAATAGATTAGATCTTGGCTTTTGTCTAGATTAGATCTGGGTTTTGTTTGTTCTTGCGGTAGAAATTTTTTGTTTTCCATGCTACGAACCCATCACTAAAAGTGGCACAGGCTATCAAACAGCCTTAGAGGTAGCAGAGCATATCTACAACACCCCTTATCCACTGAATCATGTAAAGGCGGATAAGTGTTTTTGCTACTTTTTTGGCCGGACTGGCTGAGGCGCATAATAGAAACCGCAAACACGAACCATAAACAACGAAATTTAAAATTTTCCGGGAGATTTCATAGAGTTCATTTGTGCCACCATCACCGCCCTAACCCTAAACGAAAAATTTGGCTCACCGGAGCCTCTGGGTGCGGTGGCTATGGGGTCGCCGGCGGGGCTTCACTTCTCATCGCCGAGGTAAACGAACTTGTCCGCATGGGCTGCGCGCTCGAGCTCCCACTCCAGCTACTTCTGGCGGAGCTCCCTCAAGTGGCGAGTCCCTACTCCAGGAAGAGCTCTTTGAGCACCGCGTCCTACTAATGTCGCGTGCGCTTGTCGGCTTCCTAGGCGGCGCTCCGATGCATGATCACTGCGGTGATGCGGTCAAAGGAGACCTCGCCGCTGTAGTTCTCCTCGCCGATGATGACGCCATACGCCGTCGGGTCGTACCCCTCGAGCTCCTCCTGCTCCTCTGGCTATGGCAGCGGCACACGAGCGGCCGCGGCTCTAGACGAGCTCCTCTCGCCCGACCGACGCTTGGCCTCCTCCAATTCGTGGTGGCGGAGCTTGCGAGGCACCGGAGCCCCGTGGTAGATGTAGTGGAGGGAGGCGTGTGGAAGCGCGCCGTCAGAGCGCACACGGCGACGGTGCTCTCCTCCGAGTCCGAGCCAGTCCCGCGGCGGCGGGATGAAGCGGAGGAACCACCTTGCCGCCCCCACTCAGCTGGAGCTCTCCCGGCGGTTCATAGCGGCGGCGCGGTGCTGGATCTATCGACCGACGCGACTAATTGCTCATCGGAGCTGCTCGATTTTGTGGGCGGCGCGCGGTGGAGCAGCGGAGGCACGTGCGGAAAAGTGAGGGTTCGAGACCCGTATGGACGCGTTAAAAAAAATTCAGTGCCCTATAAAAAAATTATAGGCCGAGGCATGGTATACACGCTCTGTCCGTGCCAAAAAACAGACCTAAACCCTTATAACGCTGAATTTTTACGGTTCCGAGCATTTAAGGGGTGTGCTAGAGATCTCCGTTCCGAGCATTTAACTGGTTCCCACGAATGCAGCATCGCCGACATGCAGCAGATTGAACAATAAATTTCCACGTCCACATCACATTGTCTCTGATTGCCTGTTTCCGAGGAAGCTAGACGGTCTGATTTAGTCGGTGGGGGTAAAGTCAATGGTTTTGAACGTTAGGTAAAGGTTGTCTAAGAAACAAATGGCAGAAAAATCTGTTTGATTTCGACGGATATTAGAACCATTCGATTGCAAGGTTCATATCAGAATTGCGAGTATGTCACGCTAGAAATCTCGCTTTCAAAAAATGCGCACTTGAATTCAAATTGACACTGATGATACGCTCTCCCCGCTTAAAACGGTTGCCGCCAAAAGTTAGGCTAAGCGAAAGTAACCATTGTCCAATTCTGCCCACGCCACGCAGAAAGTCTGCTGTTTGGCGAACCAAGAGAAGGACAGGACGTGCCGAACAACCGAACGGAACGTCGTCGTATCTGGCTGTCGGTCGGACTCCTGATCGGACGGACGGGCTTCCACCCCCGTCCGAACGCTAGCCGCTCCTTTCTCACGCGAGCAGTCAACGCCGCCGGGATCCAGATCCGGCTTTCCCGCGCGTCACTCCGCGGCCCTCGTCGATTCACTGGAGCACACCACCTCCCACCGACGCTGAGACGCGTGGAGTCCAGAGCACCAAGCCCGCACCGCCGTTTATATAACGCCGCCCAGATCTCCTCAAATTTCTCACACCGTTCGTTCATCACTCCCCTGCAGCACGAGTATACTACCTTCCTCTGTTCCCATCTCAGATCAACAAGGATCGAGTTAGGTTTTGCGGCCGGCGGCGATCAGCGATGGCGCCGCTTCTCAAGGACGAGCTGGACATCGTCATCCCGACGATCCGGAACCTGGACTTCCTCGAGATGTGGCGGCCCTTCTTCCAGCCGTACCACCTCATCATCGTGCAGGACGGCGACCCGGCCAAGAAGATCAATGTCCCCGAGGGCTTCGACTACGAGCTCTACAACCGCAACGACATCAACCGGATCCTCGGCCCCAGGGCGTCCTGCATCTCCTTCAAGGACTCCGCGTGCCGCTGCTTCGGGTACATGGTCTCCAAGAAGAAGTACGTCTTCACCATCGACGACGACTGCTTCGTAAGTCACTACTACTACCTCAGATCTCTCTTTCTTTTCTTCTTCTTCCATTATCGATCCACTCTCGATGTCGCGTGTGTCTGACCGGTGTCCTGCGATGCGACGCGCTGCAGGTGGCCAAGGACCCGTCGGGGAAGGACATCGACGCGCTGGCGAAGCACATCCAGAATCTGCTCTGCCCGTCCACGCCGCTCTTCTTCAACACGCTGTACGACCCCTACGCGGAGGGCGCCGACTTCGTGCGCGGCTACCCGTTCAGCCTCCGGGAGGGCCTGCCGACCGCCGTGTCGCACGGTCTCTGGCTCAACATCCCTGACTACGACGCCCCCACGCAGCTGGTCAAGCCGCGGGAGCGGAACGGCAGGTACGTCGACGCCGTCATGACCATCCCCAAGGGGACCCTCTTCCCCATGTGCGGCATGAACCTCGCCTTCGACCGCGAGCTCATCGGGCCGGCCATGTACTTCGGCCTCATGGGCGACGGCCAGCCCATCGGACGCTACGACGACATGTGGGCAGGATGGTGCGTCAAGGTAACCGATCAAACACGCACTGACACATCAACTAGTCAACAATGTACCGCTGCAGATCTGTAACGCAAAAGTCGTACTACTATTTCAACTCTGATCAGGTGATCTGCGACCACCTTGGGCTGGGCGTCAAGACCGGGCTGCCCTACATCTGGCACAGCAAGGCCAGCAACCCGTTCGTGAACCTCAAGAAGGAGTACAAGGGCATCTTCTGGCAGGAGGACATCATCCCCTTCTTCCAGGCCGCCACGCTGACCAAGGACTGCGACACCGTGCAGAAGTGCTACATAGCGCTCTCGCACCAGGTCAGGGAGAAGCTCGGCAAGATCGACCCCTACTTCGCCAAGCTCGCAGACGCCATGGTCACCTGGATCGAGGCATGGGACACGCTCAACCCCAAGGAGGGCAGTGCCGAGGCCAACGGCAAGCCCAAAGGGAAGTAGATCCATCCATCCACAAGCCTTTTGCGTTAGCGCTTGCTGTGGCAGGCGGTGAGGCGGCGTGTACCGGTACGTAGCAAGCGTGATTCGTCAGTTTGTAGGTTCAGTGCGTGCTTTCTTCAGTCTGTAGGTTCAGTTCGTGCATCAGGTCTTCAGGTATTCAGGTTCAGGCTGTTGGTTGTGTCTTGTGCGGTGGAGTGCGTGTACTCTAAAAACACTGGTATTATTACTTGCTCTTCTATGTTACGTTTACATTAGGGGCTACATTAGTTCCCCCCTTCTTCGATTTCCTTTTTAACCGATGGTGTTTATTTCTCAAGGTTTAGTACGGTTGTACTTTTAGGCTACTCGATCATGTTTCTGTGTAATCTGTTGGGAATAAAATTTATTTCATAAGCATTGCAGCTTGTATCTGTTCACCACTACTGTGCAATCTATGTCATCAGGTTACATTCATGTCTCTCATTTTAAACCTTGAACTTTTATACGAGTTGTTTGAAATCTATGCAATCCATCCGCAAGTTCAGGGTACCAATTTATGAGTATAGTTTTAATTGAACCCCAAATTGAGTAAAGTCCATTATTTATATGAGTAATAATTTATTTAAACCATGAATTTATAATAATTGGTCAAGTTGAAGGGGCCAGTTTAAGGGATTAAAAGTTGTGTACAGGAGTAGTTTATTTTACGTGGTTCAGGGTGCTAATTCAAACCTTGAATCGATGATGTGATTAGACCTCCAACTTTATACCATGCTAGAAAAAAACATGCTAGAAATAGCCTTTTGGGAATGCTAGAGGAGATGCTCTAATCCCTTATTAAATTCCCAGACTCAAAATAGTGTCGTTTTCGTTCGACGTTCCCATGCCGATTCCGGGGCGCTGGGAACGCCGGATATAACAATTCGCCAATTATGTTGCCCCACGTGTCCCTGCCCACACCCGTCTCTCTCCCCATGACTCCTCTCTCCCTCCTCACGCCCCCTCTCTCTCTCCCCTCGTCGCCATCATCGTTACCGCCAGATCATAGATCTTAGGTTTTTACCTTGGAGAAAGTTCGCGCTCTCAAAACAATGCCTTCAACATGACCATTGCCAGGCACAACACATTAAAGTCGGACCTTGGATTTTCACCAAGAAAGATAAGACTATGCACTTCTCCTGTCCTGCCGCCCCCGCTTGTCGATGCCACTGCTATAAGACAAGAATCACCAAGCAAAGTCCTCATCGCCTCAAAGACTTAGTTCGCCATTACTAGACCTTAGAGATCATCCACCATGGTATTCTCCGCCATTGTATTCACCATGGAAATCGAAACACCGACATGTTCCATGATAACAATAGACAACGAACCTTCGCGTCACACCCTACTGAAGCCGCACGTCAAAATAAGGGTGTGCACGACCGAACCTCATCTGATCCAGCAATCTACCGACATGAAGCACCCAATGGAGATCTCTGGTGAAGCCTTCAGGAACTTGTCATCGGCCAGATCAACGAGGCCAGGCATCAAGCAGAACATCGTCTTGACACGAGAAGAACCCTAGGAATGCCTTCTTTATTTGGCAGATCGGTGGTCCCCCCACATGGCCGCATGTCGGCTTCCAACAGCAGGCCAGAGACCTCAGCGTGCACCGCCACCACCCACACCACACAGAAATGAGGGGTTGCGCTGCACCGAACCCTCAAAATGACCCGTTGTGTCGCCCTCACGGCTGCCAAGGTCGCTGAAGAAGTCTAGGGCCGTTGCCCTGGTGTCCATCTCCGCAGGAAGTGTCTAGAGTTGTCGCGAGACTCTAGCCGAAAATCCCGCCACACGAGGAGGATGGGGCCCCTGCCACCACCAGACGTGTAAGGTGATGAGAGCCCGTCACCGCCATCAGTCGCACGACCTTTGACCGACAGCATCCTTCGCAACAACGGGGGGATCAGGAGCACATGGGAAGGGGCGGCAGCGGCTTGAGCAGCCTGTTGGGGGATACCCCCGGGTAGGGTCACGCCGGGGTATAAAGGCCATGTCAGCCGAGGTGCGGCAAGGTCAAAGCATATGCTAGCCGAGTCACCTCAAGGCAGGCCGACTTACGGAGTGACCCGGCCCAAATGGTATTCGTCTAACCTTATCCCGGCCGACATACATATAGCATATGTTGGCTAGCCCTTTACAACTTGTTGGCAGGTACCCTCGTGGCCGAGTTAGCCAGGCGCTAACCGGGTTACTACTTGGCTTACAGGAGAAGGAAGGAATCTCGCTAGTCAAAAGGTGGTCTATGTCCACTATAGCATGAGCGAAGCGGATAGAGGGAAGGACCAGCGGGGCGTGTCCAACAAGGATGATGTAGACAATGTCGGCTGACGCCACCAGTGTCGGATGATGCAACGCCGTAGAGGGGCTCAGGGAGGCTTACACCCTGAGTCCAGACTAGCCGGTTAAAGTGTAAAACAAGCATCTTGCTTTACCAAGGGGCATATTCAGAGAATATGCCTCCATGTATGCCCTAAATTTGTAACCTGGGTTCCCCTATATAAGGAGCACTAGGATCTCCATAGAGAAGGTCGGTCATTTTAGTCCAAGGGAAAACCCTAGAGTGTAGTTGTGAGCAGTAAGAGAACTAGTCTCCTTCTCACGAGCAGCTCGAGGAGCCCTTGTAATCCTTCATCAACAAGAGAGAAATACAAACTTCTGTGTGTGGAATCACCACACTATCCCTCCCTAGGTTCCTATGGTGTACATTGGCCCCAGCTTTAGCCTATACATGGCATCTTCCCTGCCACCACCACAACAGTTGGCGCCCACCGTGGGGCTAGCGGCGCTAGCAGGAGTAAAAATCCGGACGGGAAACACCATTGGCACCGGCGAACGCATCGTCTCCGGGCTTGTTTAGCGCTTTGGAGCGCTAGACTACGTCAGCGACAATGTTGGAAGCTTCGGTAGGCGCCCTCCTCCATGCAATGGCCTCTTCATCAAGCACGGCGCCCACAAGATCTACGTTGGCGTCGACGAGTCCGGCGTTCAACCGCAACACGTCATCGAGGGAGGCGAACCACCTCTCAGTGCGGCTCGTGTATTACTTGCCCCGCTAGCTGCACTAAGGTCATGATGACGGTGCCTGATGCAGGAGCAAGCAGGGACCCGACGCCAGATCCGGACGCCACGCCGAAGCAGGCAAGGTCTAGATTTCCTCCACCTGAGAGGCTAGAGAATGTACTGTCGCAGGCAATAGATAGCTTAGCAACACCCATAGAGCCAGTGGTAGATCCGGCTTAGGCACAGGCCAAGCTAGAGGAGACTTGGCAGAAAATGTTAGCTGGGGCAAAAAAGGTAGCTGAGTTACAACAGTCACTAAACATCACTCTACGGGAGTATGCAAAGGCAAACCATATAGATGGGGTGAATATCTAGGGTAGAAACCTGATTACTGAGATTGATAAGGAGTATGTGCCTAAGCCGGGTCAGACAGCTACTATAGTGACAACAGGGCTAGAGAGGTATAGTACCCCGACAAAAAACCTCAAGGCCACCAATGCGGCTGCATCCGAGTTAGAGGGTTTAACCGGAGAAGCCCGAGAAAGGCAACATGAGAGAGTTAACCATTTGTTAAGGGTAGCATGTCAGCAGAATGAGGAAATAAATAAGGCAAACCTGACACAACCCAGAGCTTCACATGTAGTTCATTCGACAAGGAATAACCCGGCAAAGTCCGCTAGGGCTGCATCGTCACATCATGATGGTCCTAGAAGAGAGGAAGTGGTAACCTCGGGAAGAAAAGACAAACATATGGTCCCGTAGACCCTGTAAAGGCAGGAAAAGGAAAAGCAGTGCAAATTGATGAGGATCGCCACAGTGCCAGCCGGGGTGAAGCTGGCCGAGGTAACCGCGACCAAGGCAATGTCGGTCAGAGAAACGCTACCAACAGCAATGCTGGACAGCGTAATCCAGTGGGAACAAAGAAAAATGTACCTCGGCAACAACAGAAGCAGTATGCACCTCGGCAGGAGAGAAGTGCTGGCCCAGCAATGCAGAAGCAAAATGCTCGTCCGGGTCAGGATAGATACAATGATGGTTACTCGGCAAGGGCTGATGCCGGATTTCCTAGACCGGAGCACCATGTGATTGGATCGAGATTGGGGAACAGGAATTTTCAGCTGGATGATGCAAGATTGAAACTGGACCGAATCTATAGGTCGAAAGTGATTGAGGTGCAAGGTCCTCCGGGTCTAGCATGTTTCGGACCTCGGATCATGAAGGAGCCACCAGTGCCGAACTTTCAGCTGGCCCGAGGAACAAAGACGTATGATGGTAGCACTAATCCGGATGATTGGCTCATTGACTATGCTACTGAGGTTAACATAGCCGGGGGAAATTTGAGATGGACAGTTAGGTATGTACATGATGACCCACAAGTACAGGGGGTGTATCACAGTATTTTCGATAAGTAAGAGTGTCGAACCCAACGAGGAGCAGAAGGTGCTGGCGAATGGCTACGGGCAGGAATTCTCTATAAATACTTAGCAAACGGATTTTTAGGGTTTTTTGATAATGCAGGTAAATAAATTACGAGTAAATAAAAGATAATAAGAATAAATGAAGCAAGTGGCCCAATCCTCTCTTTAGCAAAGGACAAGCCGGTTGTATTACTTAATAGATGACCAAATGTTCTCGAGGACACATGGGAATATCGTCAAGTGCTTTCGCTTCATATAGTTGATTAATCTTCTTTAGTTTGCTAAGTGTTCTGTGGGTGAACCTGTGCTAATGTACCAACCTTTCTAGGACTAATACATACTTGTGACTATACCCCTTGCAAGCATCCGCAAGTACAAGAAAGTAATTAAGGTAGAAACCTAACCACAGCTTTAAACTCTAAGACCCTGACGTCCCTTGTGCAATGGTTTCTTAACGGGGGTTTAGGTTTCTGTCACTCCGGCAACCCCTACGATTAATAGCCAAATACACAATGCATTCCCCTAGGCCCATATAGGTGAAGTGTCATGTAGTCGATGTTCACATGACACCACTAGAAAAAGTACACCACAACTTAAATATCAAACTATTGAATCTTTCTCAACACAATTCCACTACTAACAACATGACTTCTCCCATTGATACGTCCATTTTGCATCACTATTCTATGTCATAATTCACTATTATTCATTGATATATTTCGTATTGAGAGGTGATACTTATGTTATTTCATCTATTTTTGCATGGTTGATGACTTTTGGAGCATGGACCGCTGCAGTCAGGATTCTGATGGAAAAGGTGTTGTTTGGAGGTAAAATTCGCGAAGATCAGAAAATCCGGGAAAATATACGGAAAATGCTATTTTTCCAGAAGATGAAGGAAGCCCGAAGGGGGGCTGGAGATGGGCCACAGGGGGCCCACACCACCCCTGGCGCGAGCCAGCCTAGGCCGCGCCACCAGGTGGTGTGGCCGCCCTGGTCCACCCTTGGCACTCCCCTCTGGCGTATATTATCCTCCCAAAACCCTAAGACTCGGGGAGCGACCACAGAAATATTCCGCCGCCTCTGCGGGGCAGAAAAACACCGAGAGAGAAAGATCTCTCCAGCAGACAGATTTCTGCCGGGGGAATTCCTTCCCGGAGAGGGGAGATCATCGCCATAAACACCACCATCAAGTTGGACTTCATCGGGATCATCATCATCATCACCACCATCATCACCATCAGCACCCTCATCACCATCTCCATATTGCTGTAATAATTGAGTTGAATCTTGCATTAGTTCTTAGGGGAAACTTTCCCGGTGTTGATTACTCTTTGTAGTTGATGCTATTGAGTGAACCATTGAATTATTGTTTATGTTCAGATTGTTATACATCATTATTCCATCTCTGATCATGATCCATATGATGTCTTGTGAGTAGTTCGTTTTGTTCTTGAGGACATGGGAGAAGTCATGTGTTAGTAGTGGAGTTGTGTTGAGAAAGATTCAATAGTTTGATATTTAAGTTGTGGTGTACTTCTTCTAGTGGTGTCATGTGAACGTCGACTATATGACACTTCACCTATATGGGCCTAGGGGAATGCATTGTGTATTTGGCTACTAATCGTAGGGGTTGCCGGAGTGACAGAAACCTGAACCCCCGTTAGGAAACCATTGCACAAGGGACGTAAGGGTCTTAGAGTTTAAAGTTGTGGTTAGGTTTCTACCTTAATTACTTTCTAGTACTTACGGATGTTTGCAAGGGGTATAATCACAAGTATGTATTAGTCCTAGGAAGGTCGGTACATTAGCACAGGTTCACCCACACAACACTTAGCAAACTAAAGAAGATTAATCAACTATATGAAGCGAAAGCACTTGACAGTCTTCCCATGTGTCCTCGAGAACGTTTGGTCAGCTTAAGTAATACAACCGCTTGTCCTTTGCTGCATAAAGGATTGGGCCACTAGCTGCATTTATTCTTATTGTCTTTTGTTTACTCGTACTTTGTTTACTTGCTTTATCAAAAAACCCTAAAAATTCGTTTGCTAAGTATTTGCAGAGAATTCCTGATCCATACCACTAGCCAGCACCTTCTGTTCCTTGTTGGGTTCGACACTCTTACTTATCGAAAATACTGCGATACACCTCCTGTACTTGTGGGTCATCAAGACTATTTTCCGGCGCCGTTGTCGGGGAGTGAAGCGCTATTGGAGAGTGGAACTAGTAAAGGAAACTTCTACTGTGAGGATTGTTTACTTCTGCTAGTTGCTTTATTTTCGTTGTGGATAATTCGCTGAGTTTCTTATTTGGTAATGCTACTACCACTGCTAAGGTAGTAGATAAACCACCACGTGCTGAGAATGATGTTTTTAAAATACCTACAAGAATTATTGATCGTGTTATGGATAATTACTATGTTGGGGATGGAACTGTCCATCCCGATGATCATTTTCTCTTTATACACGAATTATGCGGGTTGTTCAAGTGTGCAGGTATTACTACAGATCAAGTTAAGAAGAAGTTATTCTCATTATCGCTGAAAGGAAGAGCTGAGGAATGGTATAAGCTGCTGAAGAATGGTCAAGCTCTGGAATGGGAGGAAATAGTACCTCTCTTTTATTCAAAGTTTTATCCTCCTAGTGAGATTCATAAAGATCGGAATCAAATATACAACTTTTGGCCTCTTGATGGAGAGAGTACAACTCAAGCTTGGGGGAGATTGAAGTTACTAATGCTCAAATGTCCTATTCATGAGCTCCCCAACAATATTATTATCAATAACTTTTATGCAAGACTCCCTCTACATGCTAAGGATTTATTAGATGCTTATTGTGCTGGATCATTCACTCACATGGAACAAGAAGCTAAATGGTACCGTATTCAAGACAATGCCGAAGCTTGGGAAAATGACAAAGGTAGAAAGTTAGGTATAAATTATGATTATGAATGCATTGAATCTTTTATGGGAACTGATGACTTTCAAAATATTAGTAATGCTTATGGTCTTGATTTACAAGTTATTACGAATTGCTTTAGGGCTTTTGCTTCTTATATTGAAATTCCAAAAAGGGGATGGAACAAGTACCATGCACCTTATAAAGATATTGTTGATTGTGTTCCTGTTGGGAGTGCTGAGTATTGCACTATTGATCACATCTTACCTGAACCTTATATCGAGAAGATTCCCTTCCCAGATAAGGTAAAGGATCATCCTATGATAACTAATGTAATCACTCAAAGTGAAAAGAGAACTGTAAAACCTAATGAACAAATAAATGTTGAACTTGTGGTAGCAATTGTGAAAGACCTTGCCACTAAAAGCATAGAAGATGGACACATAGTTTTTTGTGAGGATGCTTCTAATATTGTTTCACACCCTAATAGAGTTAAAAAAGCTAGTGTCCCTGTGCTTTCCGTTAGAATTGGTGATCATTGCTATTATGGTTTATGTGATATTGGTGCAAGTTCTAGTGCTATTCCTTATGAGCTTTAAAGAGAAATTATGCATGAAATCAGTCCCTGCGAATTGGAAGATATTGATGTGGTTATTCACCTTGCTAATAGAGAGGCCATCTATCCAATTGGTATTGTACGAGATGTGGAAGTTCTTTGTGGTAAGATTAAGTATCCTGCTGATTTTCTAGTGCTTGGTTCAGCTGCTAGTAAAACTTATCCTATCATTTTTCGTAGACCTTTCCTGAGTACTTGTGGAGCTATTATAGATTGCAAGAGGGAGAAAATCTTGACTAAGTTTGACAGGGAATCTTATGAGTTTAATTTTTTGAAATTTACTAAAGAACCCTGTGAAGAGGAAACCCATAATGAGGATTTTAGAGTTGAACAACTTGCTTCTATCTCTCTTGCTCCTAACAATGCTTTGCAACAATTTATGGAAGATCACGAAAGTGAGATCTTCATGTAAGAAAGGAATGAGATTGACGAGATTCTCCATCGTCAACCCAAGATGCTTAAGCATAACTTGCCTGTAGAAGACTTGGGGACCACGTTGCCACCTAAAAAGGATCCGGTCTTCGATCTAAAACCTCTCCATGATGATCTTAAATATGCTTATATTGATGATAAAAAGATATATCCTGTTATTATTAGCTCTAAACTTTCAGGAAAGGAAGAATAAAGGTTATTGGAGGTTTTGAAGAAACACCGATGAGCTATGGGCTATACTCTAGATGATTTAAAAGGGATTTCACCTACTATATGTCAGCATTCTATCAATATAGAACCCGATGCAAAGCCAGTAGTAGAGCACCAACGACGTTTAAATCCTAAGATGAAGGAAGTGGTAAGGAATGAGGTATTGAAACTCCTTGATGCTGGTATTATTTACCCTATTGCTGATAGTGAATGGTTTAGTCCTATTCATTGTGTTCCTAAAAAGGGAGGTATTACCGTTGTTCCTAATGATAATGATGAGCTTATTCCCCAAAGAATAGTAGTAGGCTATAGGATGTGCATTGATTTTAGAAAGGTCAATAAAGTTACTAAGAAAGATCACTACCCGCTTCCTTTTATTGATCAAATGTTGGAAAGGTTGTCTAAAAAGACCCATTTTTGTTTTCTTGATGGTTATTCTGGTTTCTCCCAAATTGCTGTTAAACAACAAGATCAAGAAAAAACTACTTTTACTTGCCCTTACGAAACCTATGCTTATAGACGTATGCCTTTTGGTTTATGTAATGCTCCTGCTACTTTTCAAAGATGCATGTCTGCTACCTTTCATGGTTTTTGTGAGGAAATTGTAGAAGTGTTCATGGATGACTTTTCTGTTTATGGAACTTCTTTTGATAATTTTCTACACAACCTTGATAAAGTTTTGCAGAGATACGAAGAAACTAATCTTGTTCTTAATTGGGAGAAATGCCACTTCATGGTTAATGAAGGGATTGTCCTTGGGCATAAAGTTTCTGAAAGAGGCATAGAAGTTGATAGAGCTAAGGTTGAGGCAATTGAGAAGATGCCATGCCCAAGAGACATCAAAGGTATTCTTAGTATCCTTGGTCATGCTGGTTTCTATAAAAGGTTTATTAAAGACTTTTCTAGGATATCAAAACCCCTCACTAATCTTCTTCAAAAAGATGCACCCTTCGTTTTTGATGATGATTGTAAGGAAGCTTTTGAAACTCTTAAGAAGGCTTTAACTACAACCCCTATTGTTCAACCACCTGATTGGAGTTTACCCTTTGAAATAATGTGTGATGGTAGTGATTTTGCTGTAGGTGATGTCCTTGGGCAACGAATTGATAAAAAGCTAAACGTTATTCATTATGCTAGTAAGACTCTAGACGCTGCTCAAAGGAATTATGCTACTACTAAAAAAGAATTTCTAGCTGTCGTTGTTGCTTGTGATAACTTTAGACCCTATATTGTAGACTCAAAAGTCACCATTCATAATGATCATGCTGCTATTAAATACCTTATGACGAAGAAGGACGCTAAGCCTAGGCTTATTAGATGGGTGCTGCTTTTACAAGAGTTTGATCTACATATAGTAGATAGGAAAGGTGCTGAAAACCCTGTAGCTGATAATTTATCTCGATTGAAAACATCTCTTTTAACCCTATGCCTGTTAATGATAGTTTCCCAAATGAACAGTTGGCTGCAGTAGGGGTAAGCTCGCGAGGGAGCCCTTGGTACGCTGATTATGCTAATTTTATTGTCTCCAAGTATTTGCCTCCAACTTCTACAACTCAGTAAAGAAGGAAGTTCTTTTATGATTTGAGGCATTATTTTTGGGATGACCCACACTTATATAAAGAAGGAGTGGATGGTATTATGCGAAGATGTGTTCCAGAATATGAACAAAAGGAGATATTGCGTAAATGTCATGGTAGTGCTTATGGAGGACATCATGCAGGAGATACAACTGCACAAAAGGTTCTACAATCAGGTTTCTACTGGCCTACCCTTTTTAAAGATGCAAGAAAATTTGTTTTATCTTGTGATGAATGTCAGCGTGTAGGTAATATTTCTAGACGCAATGAAATGCCTATGAACTACTCTCTAGTTATTGAACCCTTTGATTGCTAGGGATTTGACTTTATGGGTCCTTTCCCTCCCTCGAAAGGTTATACTCATATTCTTGTTGCCGTTGATTATGTTACTAAGTGGGTGGAAGCCATTCCTACGAAGAGTGCTGTCGGGGAAACTTCTCTAAAAATGCTTAAGGATGTTATCTTTCCTAGGTTTGGAGTGCCTAGGTATCTCATGACTGATGGGGGTTCTCATTTCATTCATGGTGGTTTTAGAAAGACCCTTGCTAAATATGATGTTAATCATAGAATTGCTTCAGCTTATCACCCCCAAACTAGCGGGCAATTAGAGTTATCAAATAGAGAAATTAAATCCATCTTGCGAAAGACTGTTAATAGATCTAGAAAAAACTAGGCTAAAAAGTTGAATGATGCCTTATGGGCTTATAGGACTGCCTACAAAAATCCTATGGGGGTGTCTCCTTATAAAATGGTTTACGTGAAAGCTTGTCACCTACCTTTAGAATTAGAACACAAAGCTTACTAGGCAGTTAAAGAACTAAATAGAGATTGTAAGCTCGCTGGTTAGAAAAGATTATTTGACTTAAGTTCTTTAGATGAATGGAGGAGTGAAGCCTATGAAAATGCTAGGCTCTTTAAGGAAAAAGTTAAAAGATGGCATGACAAGCGAATACTTAAGATAGAATTTCATGTTGGTGAGAAAGTTCTATTGTATAGGTCTCGTCTTAGATTTTTTGCAAGAAAGCTACTGTCAAAATGGGAAGGACCTTTCATTATTGAAGAAGTATACCGTTCAGGAGCAATAAAAATTTCTTCTTTAAAAGATAATACTACACAAGTAGTGAATGGGCAGCGACTCAAACACTATATTGCTGGGTGTCAACACCCGGATTTTTAATCCTAGATGCCCATTATGCCATACCTCGCAATCCCAGGATTACCATTTTTGCGAGACATAACGGATTGGATATCACAGTACATCATCCATTACAAACCATACATACGGTCTTACACAAATAAGGATCTCATGATCCGGTCTTAATACAACAAGCAGCGGAAATAAAAGATAAGCGTAGCGGTGGGGTCCATCTTCAGGGGCATAGGCAATGCTGACGAAGGCAGATAGTCCTAGTTAACATAGTCGTCCTGATGACCATCCTCTTGATAGTCTCCTTCATAGTCTAGCTATGAGAATAGCCAGGGGAAAAAGCCATGAGTACTCTTTAAGTACTCGCAAACTACTATTAACAGGTACTATAGTTCTAAGTAAAGTGCTAAATCTAAGTTTAACTATAAGGTTAAGTTTGAAACCTAAGCTGAGTTCTGAAGCAAAGAAAGATAAAATAAAGTTCTAGAATCACTTAAGTTGGGAAGCTAATGTCATAAACACAACTATGTTATGGTCAAGTCAAGATTCATCATTCATTTCAAGTTATTTGGAAAACATCTGACAACGAAACAGTATGGCCATTCCAACTGTCCATAACCGCGGACGCGGCTATTCGAATAGTTTGACACTCTGCAGAGGTGGTACACTTTCACCACAAGATTTGATACATCTATCAGGGATAACCCTGAATCATCATACTTAGTATGCAGATAATCAAACATAACCTTCCCTTTACACACCCTAGTATAAGCACCTCTCCTATGAGCATGGCCTCCCAACCATGACCATCAGTCATCTTGGGCACTACATAGGTGGACATCATGAGAGGTAGCCTCAGCTCAAACCTCTCCCACGAGGGAACTAATACTAATGCATATAAATTTCCAGCTAAGCCTTACCCAATTCAGGTAGTGTGGTTGTACGGTAAATTTGGAATGGTATCGCATCCGAATCCAACCATCAGTTTTATAAAAGGGTTAAGGCTCATGCCTCGACATTTTCATCATCAAACCTTTGTGTTTATCAACACATGTCAAAACATCTCAATAGAATGACTCATCATTTCAAGGTTTTCATAATTCATTTTTCACCAAGTGTTCCCATCTAAAGTGACTCAAGTTTTTGATCTACTCTAAACTACTAAGTTAAGAGTGTTCACTAAGGTGGAAGGATGGGATCAAGCTCACGCCATAGAATGACATTTTAAAGTTATCTAAATCGGTCAAGTTTTATACTTTTTATGCTACCTTCAAAACAAGTAAAGAACTTTGGGTAAGGTAAAGGAAGCAAAGCTTGAAAAATAATACTTGGGGTAAATACTAGTCAAAGTGGTATAATCAAGGCATGCTCTAAGCATCTTTGCTAAACATCTAGTTCAATCCTAGCTTGCTAATGGTAGCTTGCCTTGGTTGGTGTAGTGGTTGAAGTTTTCTTCTTCTTCTTCTTGGTAGAACTCCTCCTCCTCGTAGACTTGGTCGGTACTATCGTCTATAAATACACACGGAGTACACAATCACCAAACAATACTTAACTAGGCTGGATAGTATTCTAAGACACACAATTGATGATCTATTATCATCACAAGCATCACAAGTTTAATTCAATAGTTTAATTCTTTTTAATTTAGAAAAGTAATTTCTACTCATTGAAAAATTAACTAAGATTTAATATTCACCACTTAAAATATGGGATCATGTTGACACATGTCATCACCACATATTCTAACATGTGGGAATGAGATTTAAAGGTTGGATCAAAATTACTTTGGTTTTAGTTCAATATTTAATGATTTCAAGTGACTAGAAATGCCTATATAGCATTATTTTGGTACTAGTCCAAAGTAACTGCATGTAAACCTTAATATTATTACATATTTAGATAGATATGATGAAATGTGATTTTTGAGAGTTGGAATCAACTCAAAAGCTAACTTGGTTGATTTTATAAAAATGTTGCAAGTTGCAAAAGCTTCTGTTTTGTTATTTTTATTAGGAGAGATCTATAACTCTAAGAATTAAATCCAACGGGCTTGGATAGATCATTTCAACACCTTTCAGACAAAATTGGTTTCATGCAATTTGGATTTATAAAACTCTCTGAATTGAATTTTAAACTAGTGGACATAAACTAGATTCAACTTAAAAAGAAAAATCCAGATTTGAACGGTTTTGCTAGCGCGGGAAAGAACTTGGGCCGGCCCAGTGGCGCTCCGTGGCGCGGGGCTCAGCTGACAGGGGGTCCCGCTTGTCAGTGGGTCTTAACACGCGAAACGGTACGCGCGCTATGGGCCGTAGGATTAGAACTGGGATCTACGGCTGGGGATCGTCGTCGACGACGAACAGGTCGCCGGCGAGCTCGAACCCTAGCGGCTCGGTGGGGGTCGATCGGGGATGTACCAGGGCTCCAGCGGGGTAGGCAAGGCAGGCAAACAAACTGGAAGACGACGGCAAGGGGAGGCGCGGTTGCGGCGGAGCTTGGGGTGCCCTAAATCGCAGGCGCCCTTCTCCTCCTGCTGCGGCTGCTCCGGCTCCAATTCCGGCGAGGCAGAGCTCGCTTGGCTCCGACAAGTGGGGTGAAAGGATCAGTGAGAGGTGGGGAGTGAGTGGGTGTGGAGAAATGGTGCGGGAGAGGCCGGTTTATATAGGCCTGACGGTGAGACCGAAGGGTATGGGCAGGCGACTCCGGCGACACGACTACAGGCGGCTAGCGGCATGGTGGAGGATGGCGATCGACAGGCGGTGCTCTAGGAAGTGAATGCGGGCGTAGGGGCGGTGGCATGCGGTCGGGGCGAGCTGGCGCTCTAAGCGGCAGAAGCGGCAATGTCCACGGCGAGCGGTGGCTGTGGTGCGTTGGGCGGCGAACGGGGGTGTCTAGGGTGTTCTCTGGGTCGTGGCGGAGCAGTGGGCGCGGGCTGCGGTCGAGCGGCGACTGGTGCATGCATGCCGGGTGCGGTGCTCTGGCGAGTGCTCGGCATGGTGCGGTTTCACTGGGCGCGGGCTTTCCTCGGTGGTCCACAGCTCGGCTCGGCTCGGGCAGGGGATAGAGGGTGGCGGTGAGCTCCTGGCTACCTCCTAGATATGGCGAGGGAGGGGGGAGTGGTCTGCTGCAGCGGGGCAAGGTTTGGCCGGCGACTAGGTGCTCGGTTTGACATGGCATGGTGGCTAGGGACAAGGGAGAGGGGTGCTAAGGGCCTGGTTAGACCAAGAGGGGACAGAGGGATTAAATGGGGGCAAAACCCTGTGCAGAACAGTAAGCTAGGTTTAGAGTTAGATTCTTGCCTGCCAAGTGTTTGATTAAATGGCCGCAAGAAATAAACTTTTGAATTTAGGTTTCAAATTTTTTGGGTGATCTATACTAGTGCTAGGTAGTCTCTGGTTGCAAGGGTTTTGAAAGTGGAGCTTGTTTGAATGGTTTTTGAAAAAGTGGGATCTTCCCATATGAACTAGATTCAATTTTGAACTATCATTTAAAATTAGCATTTGAAAGATTTTTGCAGATCACAAGGTGGGCCTTGGTACCTCATTATGTGTACTAGCAAGGGGTGCAAAGATCATGAATTGTTTCTGTTAAGAAATGAGTGCTAGGAACACTCAAAGCAGTGAGTGGATTAAAATGGCCAACATGACCATTCCTCCTTTTTAATTCTTTTTGATTTGATTTTCTTTGGTAAAAGTTTGGGAATGATGTAGATGATGTTTAATTCACCTAGGAAACATTTTACAAGCATTGGATCACTTAAACAAGGCACTTCAATTCAACTCCTATTTTAAATGCACACACATATGAATGCTTTCATTTTTAATTTGGAAAAGTTTTTGTTAACCCTATTTTTGGATGATTTGATCTTGATAAGCTTGGATTAAAGTTTTGGGATGTTACAAACCTTCCCCCTTAAACAAAATCTCGTCCCGAGATTTACAAAGAAAACTAGGAACTAAAGAGATCTAGGAACTCTGTCCTAATGTAATCTTCTCGCTCCCAAGTAGCTTCCTCCTTGGTATGGTTGCTCCACTGAATCTCGAGAAACTTGATACTCCTGGTCCTGGTGGTTCTGTAGACTTCTTCTAAGATACGGATGGGCACTTCTCGATAGGTCAGGTCATTGTTGATTTCCACAGCTCTATGATCGATGTTCTTGAAAACTTCCGTCTTCTCGGGCACTTCCAAACATTTGCGAAGTAACGAGATGTGGAACTTCCGTCTTCTCAGGTCATAATCCTTGATTAACTCTATCCATCTCCTTTGTCTCATATTCAGCTCTTTCTGAGTGAAAATATACTTCAAGCTCTTGTGATCTGAGTAAATCTCACAGCGATTACCCATCAAATAATGACGCCATGTCTTCAACGCTAGAACCACAACTGCTAGCTCAAGATCATGGGTCGGATAGTTCTGCTCATGCTGCTTCAGTTGTCGAGACAGATACGTGATAACTTTGCCTTCTTGCATCAATACACATCCTAGACCAATCTTGGATGCGTCACAGTACACATCAAACGGCTTCTTGATGTCTGGCATGGCCAATATTGGGCTGATATCAATCTCTTCTTCAGCTCCTGGAAACTGGCTTCACACTTGTCTGTCCATTCAAACTTCTTGTCCTTCTTCAACAATTGGGTCATTGGTCGGGCTATGCTCGAGAATCCTTCTACGAACTTGCGGTAATATCCCGCTAATCCGAGAAATGCACGGACTTGGGTTTGAGTGGTTGGGGCTTATCATTCTTCGACATCTTTGATCTTGGCGGGATCAACAGAGACTCCTCTGGCAGACACAATATGTCCTAGGAATCCTACTTCTTTCAGCCAAAATTCACAGTTGCTGAACTTGGCATATAACCGATGCTCTCTCAGGGTTTCTAGGATGATTTCATATGTTGCTCATGCTCTTCTTCTGACTTGGAGTAGATAAGGATATCATCGATGAACACCACTACAAACTTATCTAGGAAATTCATAAAGATCTTATTCATGAGATTCATGAAATAGGCAGGGGCATTGGTTAATCCAAAAGACATAACCGTATACTCGTATAAACCATAGCGAGTAGTGAAGGCGGTCTTCGGAATATCCGTTGTACGAATCTTAAGTTGGTGATAACCAGTCCTAAGATCAATATTTTGAGGATACCAAAGAAAAATCAAACATCGGGCTCGGAATTTTTTTGAGGATGGCTACCCCCACGACTACCCCCACGTTTTCCACGCCGGCGGCGGTTCCTACCTCACCGCCGGTGACCGAGTGGCGACAGGCGATTTTCAGACGATCAGATACAGAGGATTTGACTCCACGTAGATCGGGCGCGATCGAGGTGGTCGGTGCGCTCATCACGTTGTTCGACGAAGCGAGGTAGCGTCTCACAGCCCCGATCCAGTTTGACCGGCCTATCACGTATGGGGATCGTGTACGATGTGGTACATGGCACGTTCTGGTCGGCCCACGGAGAGATGTGCGGTGGCACCGACACGATCGTGCCGGTGCGCCGCCCTATGCGCGAGCGTGTCGGACGATCGTGGTCGGCGGTTGTGCGTGGCGCCATATCTCTGGAGGTGGACCACTTGTTCGCGAGGTCCACTTAGCAGAGGATATTGCTCGAGGGGTCACGGCTGCGATGGTGAATCAGAGCCCGAGAGGGGAATCCAGATCGTCGAGCGGTTCAAGGATTTCTATCAACCCTAGGTTGGAGGGGGTAGGCAGAGTGGTTTTCATTCAGTCGCCGCCTTCATCGTCTCCCACGATTCCCCAACCTACAAACCCTACTGTGTGGAGAGCCACTAGATCTGGTGATTCTAGGTCTTTTGCTCAGGTTGTGACGGATCCGCCGCCAACGATGGATCGCCGCTACCAGGGCTCGAGGAGATCTCCTTTGCAGCGTCAAAATTGACATGTTCCCTATGCGAACAGGTCGAGATTTGACGACGATGCAGGGCGGCAGTTAGGGGATAGGCGTCTTCCAGATACTCGTTGGTGTGATGGAGGATGCATCAGAGAGCAGGAGAAGCGCAGGGAAGAAGAGCGGCGGTGGGAGGAGGACCGCCTAGAAGTGGAACGACGGCAGGCCGAAGATGAGGCACGTGCGAAGAACCGTCGTCGTGATGAAGCTGATAGAGTTGTGAGGGCAGAGGCACAACACCGTGAGGATCTGGCAAGGGAGAGGGCATTGGTAGAGGCTCGCTGTTGAGAAGATGAACAGGCCAGGAACCGGAGCAGATGGAGCCATCAACGAGAGATGTACAGGGATTCCCACTCCACGGCGTCAGATTCATCTTTCAGGGGGAGACCAGGTAATACGACTGACATCTCTTCTCGTCGCCTTGCTCCAGTGTTTGCGTGGACTATTGAGCAACTGCCGGTGACCAGAAATCCGGCGCCAGCATCTATCACTGTTAGTAGATCTGCTGCACCGGAGGTAATTCCCCCTGTTCGTACTAATCCTTCTGTGAGTATTCCTAGTTCGATTCCGGGGAGCACACCATCTGTTGCTGCCAATTTCTCTGTTGCTGTTTTGTTGGTTGGCCAATCTGAGGTGGTGGCCACAACACTGGTGGGGTCCTCTGTACCTACACCAGTTGTTGCTGTGCCTGCAAATCAACAGAGGACAGTGGAGGTCAGTAATTTCCTGCAGACGAACACAGAGATTGTGGAAGTGCAGGAATGTGAGAACTATGGGAAGAACCATAACATTTTGGTCTGTCAAGAAAGGAAGCCATGGGAGTATGTGCCATTATTTTTTGGGAGCACTGATTTTGATCAGGGTTCCTATTCAATCCCAGTAACTGAATCGTCCACCTAGTCTCTTGATAACTTAAATTTGGCACATATCACTGTGGTCAGAGGGGATGTTACTGGGAGAGACCTGGAGAGGGAATTCCAGGCTTGGGCAGATTCAGTTGGCTCTGGCTGGAGATTTACTGCAAGGCCTATTAATGATGTGGAATTTTTGATGAGATTTCCCTTAGCGAAATCCATTGATGATTTCCACTTTGGAAAAGTATTCATGAAGACAATTCCTGATGCTGTGATTGAACTGTCAAAATGGAATGGTGATCTGGATCCTCTAGAGTGGATGGAGGAGGACTGGTTCAGAATAGTGGGTATTCCTATGAAATACAGGGAGAGATCGACTGTTTTTTATGTTGCTTCTTTGATAGGCAAACCTGTGGGAATGGACAGGAATAGTCTTAGGAATCTGGCATATGTTAGGGTTAAAGTTTCATGTCTGGATGTCACTTTAGTGCCTAATACAAGGAGAGGGGAGATGAAAGGTGGCTTGTATGAATTCAAATATACCAGGGAGATTTTTGCTCCTAGGGAAGTGCCAGCTATACCTATTTCTGTTAATGTAGGTGGGGGAGATGCTCAACCTGTTGCTGATGCTCCTGGAGAAAGTAGCAGACATGTGCTCACAGTGGCTAATGTTGATAGGGTTGAACCTAACCTGGGGACAAATGCTGCATCTGGAGAGGGGGGGGGGGGGCAGACCAACAGGGACCTCCCACAATGTGCTGATTGGGAGAAGGGGAAGGGTCCTAGGGAAGAGGATAGGGAATCCACTGATACAGGGGACATGTCTTTTGGTGCAAGGGTGGCTCAGGTTTGGCCAAGTGGTAACCCTACAAGGGGTATTGTGATTAGTGAAAATACTGGGGCAAATGTTGTTGGCCAGAATCAACAGGTGGAAGGGGGTGCTGGTAGCAATATGTAACAGAGAGCGGTGATTGATCCGGTTCAGGACCAGGAGATGGGGGAAGTACACCTGTAAGTTTCTCAAGCTTTGGCTCCTAAGGAAATAGGGGCAGTAGTTAACCCTGATGATCCTACTGGTGGAGGTCAGTCCTTCTAGGATTTTGTGCAGGATCTGTTACAAAACAAAAGTAGTGATAAGTATTATGAGCACAAGAAAATGTATGGCCATTTGCTAGAACAAATTGAGGAAGAACAGGGTGGTGCTGGGGGAGATGATGATAGCAGTACTAATGGATCTGGTGAGCAGGATAGTTCTTCTGCTGAGAGTGGGGCTGATGAGGAAAACAATCCTCCTACTATTCAGGTACTAAATGCTGGGGTAGGGGTGGAGCAGGTGCAAGAGCAGGTGGAGTTACAGATGGGGGCTTCACAACCTGAAAACTTGACTCAGGAAAGTCAGAGTTCTCAGCAGGAGTCTCAGGGGGAAGATATTGAAAAAAATGAAACAAATGTGGAGGACCATTTGGTAAGGAGTGAAAGGCTGGCTACTCAAGGTGGGGTTTCAAATATGAGTGAAAGTTCTATGTCTCAAGCTATATAGAGAGATCTATCAGGTACTAACTTGTCCTTGTTTAACTCCTTTGCTGTGTTAGATGATGATGATATTTTTAATAGAGCTTTAGAAATGGGGGTAGAACAATCTTCTTTGAGTTTTGAGTTTATTAATTCTCTTAAAGATTTAGAGATAGCTAGACATAAACTAGCCGAGAAGGAAAAAGGGAAGGATGATGAGGTTGGTGATTAGGTGAGACAAGTAGAATATCTTGCATGGAGAGATGGTGAGGAAGAGGATGTTGAGTTTACTCCTATGATTTCTAGGAAGAGTAAAAAAAGAGAAAGTCAGGTGGAATTTTGAAGAATGGGCAGGGTAAGTTAAAGGCAGCTGTTGTGAAGGTTAACAACTACCACCCTATGAGTGGTGTTGTAACTGGAACAAGGGAGAGGAAAAAAAGTATCATGATAGGTGCCATTATAAACTGCAGGGGTGTGGGCAAGAAAGGTATGAGTTCTTATCTGAACAATTTGATGCAGAGAGAGAGGCTGGATTTTGTGGGTTTACAGGAGACAATGAAGAAAGATTATTCTGATGGATTTTTTAGGAAAATTGATCCTATGAATCAATTTTCCTGGAGTTGGCTGCCTTCTGTGGGGAAATCTGGTGGTATCCTGGGGGGCCTACGTTCCTCCAGGTTTGACAAATGTGATTCTTCAGTGGGAAAGTTCCATGTTAAGATGAAAGTTTATGACCTGGATAAACAAACTCATTGGCATTTGGTGGTGGTGTATGGGGCTGCACAGAATGAGCATAAGGAGGATTTTTTGATTGAATTGGCTGATGTTTGCAGGGATCAGAGTATTCCCTTGTTAATTGGAGGGGACTTTAACATCATGAGATTTATCTCTGATAGAAACAAAACCCATGTCCTAAGTACATGGAGTCATATGTTTAATTCTATAATAAATACTTATGGTATGAGGGAACTGATAATATCAGGTGGACAGTTCGCCTGGACCAACAACCAAGTTGTGCCTACTTTGGAAAAGTTAGACAGGATTCTTGTTTGTCAAAAGTGGGAAAGCACGTTTCCTTTGTCAACAGTTCATAAGTTGTCTAGGGAGATCTCTGATCATAGTCCTTTGCTAATGGATACGATGGAAGGACAAGCAGGTGGGAAAAAAGAGTTTAGGTTTGAGAAGAGTTGGTTGGGGAATGCTGAGTTTATGGACAGGGTAAAAAAGGTGTGGAATAAACCTGTCAGAGGCACAAATAGTTTGGACAGGCTGCAGAAAAAGCTGAAGAATATCATGAATGATCTGAAAGAGTGGGGGGTACATATCAGCGGTCAGGAGAAACAACATAGGAAGCAGCTGGATGAAGAGTTGAGGGAGTTAAAAGAGATTGAGGAACTCATTCTGCTTAATAAAGAGCAACAGATAAGAAAAGCTCAGATTCAGAAGGAACTCTTAGAAGTTTATGAGAAGGAAGAGCAGTATTGGCAACAGAGGTCAAGAGATAACTGGCTCTTGAAAGGGGATAGTAATACTGAATATTTTCACAGAGTGGCAAATGGAGTCAGAAGTAAAAAATGATCTTTTCTATACAAGATGGGGAAAGGCAGATTCAGGGGACCTATGATCTCTTGAAACATGCCACTGATTATTATAAGTTGTTTGGTCCTGCTGATGGTTTTGCTATTAGGCTGGCAGATGATAACTGGACTGCTGAGGAAAAGCTTAATAAAGCAGACAGAGAGAATATGGGGAGACCTTTTTCAGAGGAGGAGATTAAGGATGTAATTGAGCAGATGGAGAAAAATAAGGCTGCTGGTCCTGATGGGTTGCCTGTAGAATTCTATCAATTCTGCTGGCAAATTATCAAGCATGATATTATGGAGGTTTTTGCTGATTTCCACTCTCATAAAATTGATCTAGCAAGAATCAATTATGGGATCATCACTTTGCTGCCTAAGAGTGAGGAGGCTGACATTATACAGAAGTTCAGGCCTATTTGTTTGCTATAGGTTATTTTCAAAAAAATTACAGAAGCTTTGACAGTCAGAGTGGAACCTGTGATGCAGAAGTTGATTGAAACTTGTCAGACAGCTTTCATTAAAGGGAGATATATAGCAGATGGGGTCACCTTGTTACATGAAATTTTGAAAGAAGCTACCTTTCAGAAACAACAAGGGGTGGTTCTAAAGTTGGATTTTGAAAAGGCATATGATAAGGTTAACTGGAACTTTTTGTTTCATTGTTGTAAGCAGAAAGGATTTGATGATGATTGGCTGATTTGGTTGAAAAGTGCTGTTACTCAGGGGACTCTCAGTGTAAAAATCAATGATGAAACTGGTCCTTATTTTGGGAGCTATAAAGGGGTGAGACAGGGTGATCCGTTTTCTCCCTTCCTGTTCAATATGGCAGGGGATTGTTTGGCCAAAATGGTACTGAATGCACAGGCAGGGAATTTGTTCACTGGGCTTGCTGATAATTCTTTTTGTAAAGGGTATAGCCATTCTGCAATATGCTGATGATACCATTTTATTCATCAAGGATGAGGTGGAGGGTGCAAGGAATTTGAAACTGTTGTTGTACTTGTTTTAAGCAATGTCTGGCCTCAAAATCAATTTTGAGAAAAGTGAGGTGATGATGGTCCTGGAAGATGATACAAAGCAGGAGATGTATGCTACTTTGTTTAACTGTCAGACAGGGGAATGGCCTATCAAATATTTGGGTCTTCCTGTGGGTAGCAGGAAATGTTCTGTGTCTGATATGACATTCATAGGGGAGAAATTGGGTAAAAAGATGGATGGGTGGATGGGAGGTACTCTTTTCGTGGGGGGGTAGATATATCAAAATTACTTCCTGCATTTCCAGTGTGGTTGTTTATCCCATGTCAATGATCCTTTTACATAAGGCAAATGTGGAGGAAGTGGAAAAGCATACCAGATCTTTCTTCTGGTATGGTAAAGTAGGAAAAAAGAAATACCAGCTTGTTAAGTGGAAATATGTGTGCAGACCTAATTAAAAAGGGGGCCTGGGAATAAGGAACATCAGAATTTTCAATATCAGTTTGCTGTGCAAGTGGTGGTGGAGGTTAGAATATGAACATGGTCCATGGCAGATGTTTGTGAGAAAGAAATACCTTGGTAGTGGAGGAATCTTTTCCATCAAGCATAAACAAAGGGATTCTGCTTGCTGGGCTGATCTGTTGAAAGTCAAAGAAATTTACATGTCTGGGAGAAGAATGGTGGTGGAGAATGGGGTGAGAACAGACTTCTGGGGGGATGCATGGTGCCTGGATATACCTTTGAAAAAGAAATTTCCTGAGTTGTTTGACATATGTAGGCAGCAAAAAGTGACTGTTTCTGAGATGGCTGGAAGGAACTAGCATTGTTCTTTTAGGAGATGGTTGGACAATGATAAACAGGTGCAATATAGATGTATGCAGGAGATGATGATTGGTTTTCAAATGATGGGTGAGGAAGATAAACCAAGATGGCTGTGGACAAAAACAGGGGTATTTATGGTTAAATCAATGTATAATCATCTGGCTAATGGTGGTGTGGATAGGAGCTTTAAGCACCTGTGGAAGGCAAAAATTCCTCTGAAAATTAAAATTTGGCTATGGCTTATCTGGCACAATGCAATCCCTTCCAAGGATAATATGAAAAAAGGAAGTGGGAGGGAGACACAACTTGCAGATTTTGTGACCAGGAGGAATCTATTGGACATTTGTTCTTCTACTGTCCTGCCAAGTATGTTTGGAGTGTGGATGCAAAATCTGTGGGTGCTAATACCAGACCTGGATCCTTTTCTCAGTATTTTCGGTGGATAGTCAGGTTTTTGACTGTGAGTCGCAACATTCAGATAACAGCCATTGCTGCTATCTGTTTGGCTATATGGAAGCTTAGAAACAGAGCTTGTTTTGAAAACAAACTAATCAAGTCTCCTGTGGACCTAGTGATGTATGCTTGTGTTTTTTTGAAACATTGGGCAGGTCTGCATGAAGCTGAAGAAGGGGAGTTGCTGCGTGAAGGAGGTGAGACTTTGTAGAGGAATGCGCTGGCTGAGGCTAAAGGCATGGACAAAGCGAGGGTGCCTCTGTTGGGACTGCCATCAATTAGCCGCAAACGTCCCAGGTCACCTACGGAGGAACAGGAACAAGATTGAGGAAAAAAGAGGGATCCTTTTGGCCATCTATAGACAGAGAAAATCTTGTGGTGTCAGTTCGAAGTTTTATTTTGGCATGTACTTTGTCCTGTTGATCTGTGGTGCTTACTTGTCGTAGTTTAAAAAACACTAGCCTTAGTCTGTTGGCGGTGATCTTGCGTCTCTCTCTCTTTCTTTCTTCTCTTGTTCTGGGATAACTAGTTCTAGAAGAATGGCTCTGGTTGTTTGATAGAGCTTGGCTTCCAGGAGCATGAACCTATGTTGGTGGATGATGGTGTGTGTTGTTTGTTCCGTTATCTGTTGATAGTGGAACCCGACCCCTATGTGATGGGGGTTGTATGGAAAAAAAAGTTCAATCTTTGAGAATACCTGGGCTCCAGTCAACTGATCAAATAGATCCTCTATCTTTGGCAAAGGGTACTTGTTCTTGATGGTGACGTCATTCAACTTTCTGTAATCTATGCATAGACGATTGCCTCCATCTTTCTTGTCGACAAATAACACTGGTGATCTCCATGGCGATGCGCTTGGCTGAATCAAGCCTGTTGCTAACATGGCATCTAACTGCTTCTTCAACTCAACTAACTCTGAGGGGTTCATGCAATAGGGGCTCTGGGCTATGGGTCCGGTTCCGGGGATTAGTTCGATAATGAACTCAATATCCCTATCCGGGGGCATACCTGGCATTCATCTAGGAATACGTCGGGGTATTCACAGACTACTCTAACTTGGTCTATGGTGGGCAGGGCTACACTCTTGTTGCACTTGAATTGACGGGGTAAGGTTTCAGAGATATGCTCTACTGTGACTCCAGAACTACTGGTCATGGTGATGGCTTTCTTAGCACAGTCTATCAATCCTTTATGCCTTGACATCCAGTCCATACCTAGTACTACTTCCAATCCTTTGGTTCCAAGTACAATTCGGTTGGCATGAAAATCTATCCCATGTATTCTGATAGGTACAACTTTGCAAATTTTTCTAGCTTTTGTAGTTGAACCGGGGATTTGAACTATCATGACATGCTTTAGGTTGGTTGGGTGAATCTTACTAGTGCATGCAAATTCTTCGGTGATAAACGAATGCGATGCTCCAGAATCAAACAATACTCTTGCTAAAACTGAGTTGACAGAAAACATACCCAGCACTACATCGGGCGCTTCCTGGGATTCTTCTGCGTTCATGTGGAAGAGGCGACCGTTGCGGTTGTGAGGGTTCCCTGGGGCAAATCTCCGTCCTGGTTGAACACGACGCTGCTGCTGAGCTGGGGCATTCATAGGGGCATTGGTGACAGTCTTCTTGGGACATTCATTGGAGTAGTGACCCTTCACTCCACACTCGAAACAAGTGATCTGGGACTTGTCCTTGACTGCGACAGGCACAGCATTGCTGCCAGTTCTGGGTGCGGTGTTGTTGTTGTTGTTGCTCTTGGGAGGGGCACGGTTGAAATGGTTGGCATTGCCAGAGTTGTGAGTGTTTCCTCCGGACTTCACATTGCCTCCGCTACGGTTGGGGTAGCTTGGGAGAGACATTGGGGGTCGGTTGTTCCTTGGTTCATATCCTGGTGAAGGGTTGGGACGGTACTACTGGTGACTACTGGATCCAGACTGCTGCATCATACGACGCTTGCGGTTGTCGTTTGCCTGATTAATCTTCCCTTCCATCTGAATGGCTGAGTCGACTAGCTCTTCGAGATCCTGAAAACGAATGTTGACGAGGACAGTCTGCATCTCATCATGCAGTCCGTTCAAGAATCTCTCCTTCTTCTTTGCCTCCGTGTTAATCTCATCAGGTGCATATCTGGCAAGTGACAGGAATCTGTCATGGTACTCCACCACAGTCATTCTTCCTTGCTTCAATTCGCTGAACTCATCTCTCATCCTGTTGACTAGACCTTGCGGCACGTGGGTGCGGCTGAACTTGACTTTGAATGCTTCCCATGTCATAACCTGACCATGGTTCATATTGCGGATGCTATTCCACCAAGCTCTTGCATCTCCCGCCAGATAGTGGGTGGCGAAGAGAACTTTCCCATTTTCATCAACTCCTGCAACTTCAAGATTGTTTTCCATGGTCTGTAACCAGTCATCAACATCTAATGGGTTTTCAGATTGGTTGAAGATTGGGGGATTGGTATTCTGATTTTTTTTGAGTTTGGATCCATGGTGATCCTGATTTCCATGTCCTTGGTTGTTGAGAGCCATCTGGGCGATCTGCTGTAATGTTGCTAAGTTGGCTTGACGCTCGGCCCTGCTTGCTTCACGGTCTGCGATGAGATTCTGCAAGATCTGCAACATTGGGTCCTGCGACGAGCTGCTCCCTCCTTGGTTTCCACGAGTCATCTGAAGATTGAGATAGATATAGGGGTAAGAGGGAAATTCTAAGGTTCATGGTTTTGGGTTTTCAAAGCTAAAACTTTGAGTTAGACTCAGGTTTTTCAACTAACTTCATTTTCATTTATGCAAGCAAGCACACAATACAACACACACCACAACAAACAAAGTAAAGCAGATGGTTTGAAGAACCATTCTGCAAGCTACGATACAGTGGGACCGATACAACTCATGCTATGACAGTGCTCTCGTGCATCTACTCATTGTCGATGAAGTCGGAGTCCTCATCATCAGTGTAGAAGTCCACAACATCCTCCTCTAGAAAGTCATCATCATTGCTGAGGTAAGAATCCATGTCTCCCTGGATGTCTTCACCCTCATCTTATTCTTCCTTGGCGGCAAGCTGAGCTTCCTGCTCCTTGACGGTCTTCTCGAGGTCGGCCACCTTCTTGCAAAGATGGGCGATGGTGCGATCCTTCTTTGCACGCTGGCGGCGAAGAGACTGGCGATCCTGGACGAGTAGTGTGAATGTCTGGGCCTTCTGGTCGGCAATGGCACGGTTCTGGTTGGCTAACTCTCGGGCATTGTCCAGTTCCTGCTGTCTGTCGTGCACCAAGAAGTCAAGATTCTCCACTTGACGCCTCAATTCTGGGTGACTTGGCATCTCCATCGGCATTCCCATGAAATCACGTCTTGCATAGTGGGCAAACGGGTTCCTTGGATCTTGTTGACGCTGAGGGCACATAGACGTGCGAGAGCTTCATGCATTGCCCTGGCTAATCCATCTAGCCAGTTGTTCTCTCTCACGGAGAACTAAATTCTCCTAGAAGTTGGTGCTTCGATGCTTCCTCTAAGATCTGCGGTGACTAGCCATTGTAGGTCTCCTCCTGGGGGTCCTGGAAGTTGGGCTCCAAGAAACTCCGGACGTGGGCGTCCCAGTAACTCCGATAGTGAATCCAGATCCCTCTCGAAGATCAGCTGACCTCCGTTTCCCAACTGGTAGAACTTGCTGAACTGAGTCTCCATCTACAAGAATTAAGGATGAGGAAATTAGTGAGGTGATCAAGTGTGTCATGTTTTAAGTAGTAATGTAAGAATTTTGAGGAACGTGAATTTTTGAGAAAGAATGAGTTCACAAGGGTAAGAGAGGAAATTAGTTTTCATAAATACTCACTTTGGTTTTGAAGCTAAGTTTTTGGTTTGGACGTCCATTCTAACTAGGGTCTCCTATGGTCAGGATGGCTCTGATACCAACTTGTCAACACCCGGATTTTTAATCCCAGATGCCCGTTATGCCATACCTCGCAATCCCAGGATTACCATTTTTGCGAGACATAAGGGATTGGATATCACAGTACATCATCCATTACAAACCATACATAAGGTCTTACACAAATAAGGATCTCATGATCCAGTCTTAATACAACAAGAAGCGGAAATAAAAGATAAGCGTAGCGGTGGGGTCCATCTTCAGGGGCACATGCAATGCTGACGAAGGCAGATAGTCCTAGTTATCATAGCCGTCTTGATGACCATCCTCTTGATAGTCTCCTTCATAGTCTGGCCATGAGAATAGCTAGGGACAAAAGCCATGAGTACTCTTTAAGTACTCGCAAACTACTATTAACAGGTACTATAGTTCTAAGTAAAGTGCTAAATCTAAGTTTAACTATAAGGTTAAGTTTGAAACCTAAGCTGAGTTCTGAAGCAAAGAAAGATAAAATAAAGTTCTAGAATCACTTAAGTTGGGAAGCTAATGTCATAAACACAACCATGTTGTGGTCAAGTCAAGATTCATCATTCATTTCAAGTTATTTGGAAAACATCTGACAACGAAACAGTATGGCCATTCCAACTCTCCATAACCGCGGACGCAGCTATTCGAATAGTTTGACACTCTGCAGAGGTGGTACACTTTCACCACAAGATTCGATACATCTGTCAGGGATAACCCTGAATCATCATACTTAGTATGCAGATAGTCAAACATAACCTTCCCTTTACACACCCTAGTATAAGCACCTCTCCTATGAGCATGGCCTCCCAACCATGACCATCAGTCATCTTGGGCACTGCATAAGTGGACATCATGAGAGGTAGCCTCATCTCAAACTTCTCCCGCGAGGGAACTAATACTAATGCATATAAATTTCTAGCTAAGCCTTACCCAATTCAGGTAGTGTGGTTGTACAGTAAATTTGGAATGGTATCGCATCCGAATCCAACCATCAGTTTTATAAAAGGGTCAAGGCTCATGCCTCAACATTTTCATCATCAACCATTTGTGTTTCTCAACACATGTCAAAACATCTCAATAGAATGACTCATCATTCCAAGGTTTTCATAATTCATTTTTCACCAAGTGTTCCCATCTAAAGTGACTCAAGTTTTTGATCTACTCTAAACTACTAAGTTAAGAGTGTTCACTAAGGTGGAAGGATGGGATCAATCTCATGCCATAGAATGACATTTTAAAGTTATCTAAATAGGTCAAGTTTTATACTTTTTATGCTACCTTCAAAACAAGTAAAGAACTTTGGGTAAGGTAAAGGAAGTAAAGCTTGAAAAATAATACTTGGGGTAAATACTAGTCAAAGTGGTATAATCAAGGCATGCTCTAAGCATCTTTGCTAAACCATCTAGTTCAATCCTAGCTTGCTAATGGTAGCTTGCCTTGGTTGGTGCAGTGGTTGAAGTTTTCTTCTTCTTCTTCTTGGTAGAACTCCTCCTCCTCGTAGACTTGGTCGGTACTATCGTCTATAAATACACACGGAGTACACAATCACCAAACAATACTTAACTAGGCTGGATAGTATTCTAAGACACACAATTGATGATCTATTATCATCACAAGTTTAATTCAATAGTTTCATTCTTTTTAATTTAGAAAAGTAATTTCTACTCATTGAAAAATTAACTAAGATTTAATATTCACCACTTAAAATATGGGATCATGTTGACACATGTCATCACCACATATTCTAACATGTGGTAATGAGATTTAAAGGTTGGACCAAAATTACTTTGGTTTAAGTTCAATATTTAATGATTTCAAGTGACTACAAATGCCTATATAGCATTATTTTGGTACTAGTACAAATTCACTGCATGTAAACCTTAATATTATACCATATTTAGATAGATATGATGAAATGTGATTTTTGAAAGTTGGAATCAACTCAAAAGCTAACTTTGTTGATTTTATAAAAATGTTGCAAGTTGCAAAAGCTTCTGTTTTGTTATTTTTTTAGGAGATATCTATAACTCTAATTGAATTAAATCCAACGGGCTTGGATATATCATTTCAACACCTTTCAGTCAAAATTGGTTTCATGCAATTTGGATTTATAAAACTCTCTGAATTGAATTTTAAACTAGTGGACACAAACTAGATTCAACTTAAAAAGAAAAATCCAGATATGAACTGCTGGGCTAGCGCGGGAAAGAACTTGGGCCGACCCAGTGGCGCTCCGCGGCGCGGGGCTCAGCTGACAGGGGTCCCGCTTGTTAGTGGGTCTTAACACGCGAAACGGTACGCGCGCTATGGGTCGTAGTATTAGAACTGGGATCTACGGCTGGGGATCGTCGTCGACGACGAAAAGGTCGTCGGCGAGCTCGAACCCTAGCGGCTCGGTGGGGGTCGATTGAGGATGTACCAGGGCTCCAGTGGGGTAGGCGAGGCGGATAAACGAACTGGAAGACGCCGGCAAGGCGAGGCGCGGTTGCGGCAGAGCTTGGGGTGCCCTAAATCGTAGGCGCCCTTCTCCTCCTGTTGCGGTTGCTCCGGCTCCAATTCCGGCGAGGCAGAGCTCGCTTGGCTCCGGCGAGAGGGGTGAAAGGATCAGTGAGAGGTGGGGAGTGAGTGGGTGTGGAGAAATGGTGCGGGGGAGGCCGGTTTATATAGGCCCGACGGTCAGACCGAAGGGTATGGGCAGGCGACTCCGGCGACACGACTACGGGCGGCTAGCGGCATGGCGGAGGATGGCGATCGACAGGTGGTCTCCTGGCGGTGCTCTAGGAAGTGAATGCGGGCATAGGGGCGGTGGCATGCGGTTGGGGCGAGCTGGCGCTCTGAACGGAAGAAGCGGCAATGTCCACGGCGAGCGGTGGCTGTGGTGCGTTGGGCGACGAACGGGGGTGTCTGGGGTGTTCCCTGGGTCATGGCGGAGCAGTGGGCGCGGGCTGCGGTCGAGCGGCGGCTGGTGCACGCGTGTCGGGTGCGGTGCTCTGGCGAATGCTCGGCATGGTGCGGTGGCATTGGGTGCGGGCTTTCCTCGGTGGTCCACGGCGAGGCTCGGCTCGGGCAGGGGACAGAGGGTGGCGGTGAGCTCCTGGCTACCTCCTAGACATGGCGAGGGAGGGGGAGTGGTCTGCTGCAGCGGGGAAAGGTTTGGCCGGCGACTAGGTGCTCGGTTTGACATGGCATGGTGGCTAGGGACAAGGGAGAGGGGTGCTAAGGGCCTGGTTAGACCAAGAGGGGACAGAGGGATTAAATGGGGGCAAAACCCTGTGCAGAACAGTAAGCTAGGTTTAGAGTTAGATTCTTGCCTGCCAAGTGTTTGATTAAATGGCCGCAAGAAATAAACTTTTGAATTTTGGTTTCAAAATTTTTGGGTGATCTATACTAGTGCTAGGTAGTCTCTGGTTGCAAGGGTTTTGAAAGTGGAGCTTGTTTGAATGGTTTTTGAAAAAGTGGGATCTTCCCATATGAACTAGATTCAATTTTGAACTATCATTTAAAATTAGCATTTGAAAGATTTTTGCAGATCACAAGGTGGGCCTTGGCACCTCATTATGTGTACTAGCAAGGGGTGCAAAGATCATGAATTGTTTCTGTTAAGAAATGAGTGCTAGGAACACTCAAAGCAGTGTAGTGGATTAAAATGGCCAACATGACCATTCCTCCTTTTTAATTCTTTTTATTTGATTTTCTTTGGTAAAAGTTTGGGAATGATGTAGATGATGTTTAATTCACCTAGGAAACATTTTACAAGCATTGGATCACTTAAACAAGGCACTTCTATTCAACTCCTATTTTAAATGCACACACATATGAATGCTTTCATTTTTAATTTGGAAAAGTTTTTGTTAACCCTATTTTTGGATGATTTGATCTTGATAAGCTTGGATTAAAGTTTTGGGATGTTACACTGGGGATTCTTACAGTGAAGATGTTGATGCCTTTCAAGTTATAACTCCGGAAAAATTTATCAAGGACCAAATTCAGAGACCTGCAGAGTCTATTTTCAAATAGGTAACAGTTCTGGTAAGAAAAGTTCCGCGAAAATACTATCCAACTATATTTTTGCAGTTTTTAGTCAATAAGGGAAGCTACGAAGTGAAAGAGGGATGGAAACAGAGCCAGGGTGGCTCACACCACCATGTAGCGCGGGCCCACCCCTGGTCGCGCCACTAGGTGGTGAGTCCACCCCGGACTCCGCCTCCGACTCGTTTTCTCCTAGTACCTTCCTTTTGTTATGAAACTTCGTAATATATAATCCCCCGGATCGCCCGAGGTTCGTATATCATGTTTTCGTCGTGTTTTTGTTTCGATCTGTTTCTGACAAGTAGAGTCCCAGATTTGGAGCTACAATGTCTTCCTCTGGATCAGCCAAGGAAGACTCTTTAGAGGATATCATCAACCCATACATGAGAGAGTTGAAGATTCATCCCAAGAAGTTGTTGCTTGAAGATGGGGAGCTCTGGATAAAAGAGGTTCGAGGCCCTAAAGGTGAAGGAAGTCTGGAGGACAGGATGGAAGCACTGGAGCAAGAAGTCTTTAGGTACAGGAAGATGACGGAACGCGAAGTGGATATCATCCATAAGATTTGTTCCGAACTCATCGCCGAGCACCAAAAGGAGACTTCTGAACTCAAGGATGAAGTCCTCTCACTTCCAAACAACCAACGAACTGCAAGCGCAACTCTACGACGTTCAAAATCAAAACTGTGAGTATGAGGTTAGGTTTAAATGCATAAGTGCTGCTGCAAGTTTCAGGATGCTAGAAACCACGATGTCCTTTGTTGATGGGAAACCCTTACCCTGGAAGTCGGACGATGAAGAGAAGATACCACCACCACCGAAGGAGTAATTCGTCGTCAGGTTTGGCATCCCTTTGGTTTGTTCCAAGCTTGGGGAGTGCCGCGGTATCACATCACTATCTTCTATCTTTTTACCTTATTAGTAGAGTCATATCATGAATAGAGAAGTTATTATGTAGGATGGTTTGCTTTATGGAAGTGTCCCCTCTCTCATTAGATATGTATCCCTTGGTGTGAGCTGCCGTTATGGAATATTAATGAGAAGTTCTATCATTTACTCTTTTGCGTAGCTTATATTAGTTTTCAATTCGTGGTTATATGATTGATCTTGTTGTTAGTATTGGTATCATTTTGGGATCATTGAGTTAATTTAGTTGGTTTTGGCAAACCTGGCTCGGTCAGTAGCAACACTATTTTTGAGAGTTGAATGAAAAGATAAAAGTACTCTAAAGAAAAATAATTTCATCATCTTTCTTTCTTGATTTGCTCATAAGTTTAGTATTCTCTAGTTAAGATCTTTTGTGCTTCCAAGGAAGATTGCATGTTTGTCTTTATCACTTGTATGTTTGTTTCCTTCAACTCTTATACTTGCTACCCAGCCTTGCTAGCCAAAAACCTGTACTGAGAGGGAATTCTTCTCGTGCATCCACTCCTTTAAACCAAAACCCATGCCATTTGTGTCCACCATACCTACCTATTAGCATTATTGCTATTCCAAGTAAATTCTTGTTTTATCTACCTCCCAAATTAAACTTGTTATGTGAAAATTAGTGATTAAACCTCTCACGAACTTGATGGCACACTTTACTTTCTTGCACTTAATAAACTTGAACCATTGTGCTCACCTATGTTGCGTATATGCTTGTGCTTTGTAAGTTGTGAATTAGCAGAACCATGCTGTCATGGGGAACGCTTTCAACATTGCACTGGTACCTTGTACCAAGTTGATATCATGTTCTTTTGTCTATGGATGTCATCGGTGTGAAATTAAAGGGGAGCTTGTAAGTCCATGGAGTTATGCATGTGTGTTAGAGAAACGCCTAGGCCGCTGGTCTAATCCATGCTGACATGGTGGAAACCTGCAGCGTAACCATAACAAGCATCTATGAAGCATTCTTCTAATAAAAAAGAGTCCGATATTGAGAAAAAGAGAAAAAGGAAAAAAAGAGATATTATGAAAAGAGGAAAGAGAGAAAAAGCACCATATTCCCGTGGTAAATAAGAAGATTGCTGAGATGCTTGTTGTCTGCTTGCCTTGTCATTTTGATATGGGGATTCTTCCGTATCATCGTGCAAGGGGTACCCCGTTGGCGGTTCTCTATGATACACATATGCTTACGATGACAAGAACTTACCGGTGACTAAACTTGAGTAGCATGAGGAGCGGCCCTCGTATTTAAGGGACATGAGATTCTCAACTTACAACTTGTCAATGCATATCCTCAAATTTGATCACTTTAACCTTAATCACCTAAAGATGCCTATGATAGGGGAAATGAGAGCTGAAAGCTAGTAAGTATCATAATTTTTGGGAGCTCTTTATGACACTTGTAATCCCTGCTTGCCTCTACGAAGGGCCTTTCTTTTACTTTTTAGTTGAGTCAGTAAACCTACTTCCTTCTATCTCAACAAGTATTTTGAGTTGTTGTGTTTCAATCATTCATATGATGATTTATTCAATCATGTTTCTTTTGTTCCTTGCTTTGTACATTGCTCTTATCTTGTTGTTTACTACTTTGAAAGCTATCATTGAAAACCAGTTATTTGTGAACTCCAGCAAATTATCAACTATTCTTCGACCAAGAGCTAAGTTTGCCATTACCAATTATGATTTAATTTATGTATCTTTATTGTGTTTCCTTTACTCATTGCAAGTTGAGTTATATAATAGTGAGTTGTCTTCTATTATGATCTATGTATTTGATGAATGTGATGCTTGATGACCCACAAGTATAGGGGGTGTATCGCAGTATTTTCGATACGTAAGAGTGTCGAACCCAACGAGGAGCATAAGGTGCTGGCTAGTGGTGTGGATCAGGAATTCTCTGCAAATACTTAGCAAACGGATTTTTAGGGGATTTTTATAAAGTAAGTAAACAAAGTACGAGCAAATAAAAGACAGTAGGAATAAATGCAGCAAGTGGCCCAATCCTTTATGCAGCAAAGGACAAGCCGGTTGTATTACTTAAGATGACCAAACCTTCTCGAGGACACATGGGAAGACTATCAAGTGCTTTCGCTTCATATAGTTGATTAATCGTCTCTAGCTTGCTAAGTGTTGTGTGGGTGAACCTATGCTAATGTACCGCCCCATCCAAGACTAATACATACTTGTGATTATACCCCTCGCAAACATCCATAAGTACAAGAAAGTAATTAAGGTAGAGACCTAACCACAGCTTTAAACTCTAAGACCCTTACGTCCCTTGTGCAATGGTTTCCTAATGGGGGTTCAGGTTTCTGTCACTCCCGTAACCCCTACGATTAGTATCCAAATACACAATGCATTCCCCTAGGCCCATATAGGTGAAGTGTCATGTAGTCGATGTTCACATGACACCACTAGAAGAAGTACACCACAACTTAAATATCAAACTATTGAATCTTTCTCAACACAACTCCACTACTAACAACATGACTTCTCCCATGTCCTCAAGAACAAAACGAACTACTCACAAGACATCAGATGGATCATGATCAGAGATGGAATAATGATGTATAACAATCTGAACATAAACAATAATTCAATGGTTCACTCAATAGCATTAGCTACAAAGAGTAATCAACACCGAGAAAGTTTCCCCTATGAACTAATGCAAGATTCAACTCAATTGTTACAGAAATATGGAGATGGTGATGAGGGTGCTGATGGTGATGATGATGATGGTGGTGATGATGATGATGATCCCGATGAAGTCCAGCTTGATGGTGGTGTTGATGGCAACGATCTCCCCTCTCCGGGAAGGAATTCCCGCAGCAGAAATCTGTCTGCCGGAGAGATCTTTCTCTCTCGGTGTTTTCTGCCCCGCAGAGGCGGCGGAATCTTGTGGTCGCTCCCCGAGTCTTAGGGTTTCGGGAGGATGATATACGCTAGAGGAGAGAGCCAGAGGTGGGCCAGGGCGGCCACACCACCTGCTGGCACGGCCTAGGGCTGCCCACGCCAGGGGGTGGTGTGGGCCCCCTGTGGCCCATCTCCACTCCATCTTCTGGCATCCTTAGTCTTCTGGAAAAATAGGATTTTCCGTATATTTTCCCGGATTTTCTGATCTTCGCGAATTTTGCCTCCAAACAGCACCTTTTCCATCAGAATCCTGACTGCAGCGGTCCATGCTCCAAAAGTCATCAACCATGCAAAAACAAATGAAATAACATAAGTATCACCTCTCAATATGAAATATATCAATGAATAATAGTTAATTAAGACATAGAATAGTGATGCAAAATGGACGTATCAACTCCCCCCAAGCTTAGACTTCGCTTGTCCCCAAGCGAAACTGAGCTCAATAAACATGGCCTTAGGTTTATGGAGTGAAGAGTCGCTAAAATAATACGGACAAGAAGCACCACATCCATCAAGTGCATAGATCATAATAGAAGACAACTCACTATTATATAACTTAGCTTGCAATGAGTAAAGGAAACACAATAAAGATACATAAAGTGAATCATAATTGGTAATGGCAAACTTAGCTCTTGGTCAAAGAATAGTTGATAATTTGCTGGAGTTCACAAATAACTGGTTTTCAAAGATAGCTTTCAAAGTAGTAAACATCAAGATAAGAGCAATGCGCAAAACAAGGAACAAAAGAAACATGAATGAATAAATCATCATATGAATGAATGAAACACAACAACTCAAAATACTTGTTGAGATAAAAGGGAGTAGGTTTACTGACTCAACTACAAAGTAAAAGAAAGGCCCTTCACAGAGGGAAGCAGGGATTGCAAGTCTCATAAAGAGCTCCCAAAAATTATGATACTTACTAGCTTTCAGCTCTCATTGCCCCTATCATAGGCATCTTTAGGTGATTAATGTTAAAGTGATCAAATATGAGGATATGCATTGACAAGTTGTAAGTTGAGAATCTCATGTCCCTTGAATACGAGGGCCGCTCCTCATGCTACTCAAGTTTAGTCACCGGTAAGTTCTTGTCATTGTAAGCATATGTGTATCATTGAGAACCGCCAATGGGGTACCCCTTGCCCGATGATACGGAAGAATCCCCATATCAAAATGACAAGGCAAGCAGACAACAAGCATCTCAGCAATCTTCTTATTTACCATGGGAATATGGTGCTTTTTTTTCTCTTTCCTCTTTTCATAATATCTCTTTTTTTTTCTATTTTTCTCAATCTCTATCTCTTTTTTTATAAGAAGAATGCTTCATAGATACTCGTTATGGTTACGCTGCAGGTTTCCACCATGTCAGCATGGATTAGACCAGCGGCCCAGGCGTTTCTCTAACACACATGCATAACTCCATGGACTTACAAGCTCCCCTTTCATTTCACACCGACGACATCCATAGACAAAAGAACATGATATCAACTAGGTACAAAGTACCAGTGCAATGTTGAAAGCGTTCCCCATGATAGCATGGTTCTGCTAATTCACAACTTACAAAGCGCAAGCATATACGCAACATAGGTGAGCACAATGGTTCAAGTTTATTAAGTGCAAGAAAGTAAAGTGTGCCATCAAGTTCGTGAGAGCTTTAATCACTAATTTTCACATAACAAGTTTAATTTGGGAGGTAGATAAAACAAGAATTTACTTGGAATAGCAATAATGCTACTAGGTAGGTATGGTGGACACAAATGGTGTGGGTTTTGGTTTAAGGGAAGTGGATGCACGAGAAGAATACCCTCTCAGTACAGGTTTTTGGCTAGCAAGGCTGGGTAGCAAGTATAAGAGTTGAAGGAAACAAACAAACATACAAGTGATAAAGGCAAACATGCAATCTTCCTTGGAAGCACAAAATATCTTAACTAGAGAATACTAGACTTATGAGCAAATCAAGAAAGAAAGATGATGAAATTATTTTCTTTAGAGTACTTCTATCTTTTTCATTCAACTCTCAAAAATAGTGTTGCTACTGACCGAGCCAGGTTTGCCAAAACCAACTAAATTAACTCGATGATCCCAAAGTGATACCAATACTAACAAAAAGATCAATCATATAACCACGAATTGAAAACTAATATAAGCTATGCAAAAGAGTAAATGATAGAACTTCTCATTAATATTCCATAACGGCAACTCACACCAAGGGATACATATCTAACGAGAGAGGGGACACTTCCATAATGCAAACCATCCTACAAAATAACTCCTCTATTCATGATATGACTCTACTAAAAAGGTAAAAAGATAGAAGATAGTGATGTGATACCGCGGCACTCTCCCAAGCTTGGAACAAACCAAGCGGATGCCAAACCTGATGATGAATTACTCCTTAGGTGGTGGTGGTATCATGCTCTTAGTTGACGGGAGGAAATCTTCCAGCATCTTATGAAGCCTATCATTCTCCCATTGAAGCATGTCCACCTTCCTCTTCAAGTCTTGGTACTTATCGCAGAATTCTTTAGTGACTCGTAGGGCTTCCGTTGATGCATGGCAAGGGACTGAAGGTACCAGCCCTTGCTTGGGGTCTCAGAGGTCTTCCTCCATAGGCTCCTTCCCTTTCTCCTTGGCGGACACCATTGTGCTTCTACGCTTTCAAGAATAGTTCCTGGAAGAAATAGATCGAAACAAAAACACGAAGAAAACACGATATACGAACCTCGGGGGATCCGGGGGGTTATAAATTATGAAGTTTCATATCAAAAGGAAGGTACTGGAAGAAAACGAGTCGGAGGAGGAGTCCGGGGTGGACTCACCACCTGGTGGCGCGGCCAGGGTGGGCCCGTGCCACAGGGTGGTGTGGGCCACCCTGGCTCCGTTTCCGTCCCTTTTTCGCTTTGTAGCTTTCCCTATTGACTGAAAACTGCAAAAATATAGTTGGATAGTATTTTCGCGGAACTTTTCTTACCAGAACTGTTACCTATTTGAAAATGGACTCTGCAGGTCTCTGAATTTGGTATCTAGTAGATTCTTTTGGAGTCACCACTTGAATAACATCAATATCTTCATATTCATACACTTACTACTTGAGTCATAAAACCCTTCTCTTCCTTATTACACCATTATCTCCACTTCCTGGAAATTTCTCTCACACAAAACTTCACACAGTTCTCATTAGCATCATTAGTATAAGTGAAGTGATAAAACCTTTTGAGTTCAACTTTAACTGAAAACCATAAAAACATAAGCTGCTGTAGCAACTCCTTCCGAAAACCCAAAAAGAATTCAAAAAGGAAATCGAATAAAGAAGCAAATGCAAGAGTGGCTAAATCTGTCAGAACAGACCAGCAGGTAAAGATCAATTTTTTAGAAAATCTTCTGTTGCTCAAATCAAAAAGTGCAAAACTAACGAAAGTTAAATAACAACCTGGGGCAGAAGCAAAAAAAATTACAGCTCAATCCGACATACAGAGATGTCTCACGAATTTTTACGGTGAAGCACAAAAATCTGTTTTGGGACAGCAACTTCCCCAAATATTACTTCTCTCTCATTAGAGGTTGATCTTGACACAAAAACCAAACAAAACGGATAAGGAGCAGTTATTACCGAAGTAATAACTTCCAAGACTCAAAGAAACAAAAAAAACTGAAAGCAAAAACAAATTGGGTTGTCTCCCAAAAAGCTATTTCTTTAAAGCCATTAAGATGGGCATTATAATTTTGAAGATGCTCACATAGGAATATGAATTGAAGTGAAAGAGAGCATTAAGGAGAAAAAATACACACATTTAAGTCTAACCCACTTACTATGCAAGGGAATTTTGCAGACAAACAAGTTGTTGAAACCAGAGGCAACTTGCATAAGAAGGAAAAAGAAGTGCAACATAAAAACTTTCAGCATGAAACGAGGAAACTTGATATTATTGAGATGCATACGAACACTTTTCTCTCTCTCATAGTAACTTTCAGTATCATGCATAAACTTAACAATATAGCTATCACAAGTACCATCATAGCAATGATCACTTATTCTAACAGAAAACACATAAATACTAGCTCTCATAACACTACTTTGTGAAACAATATTAGAGATATCCTTACAATGGATAGTGTGTCCCTCTTATTCATACTTAGTGACAAAGTCTTTCACATTTGCTATTATAGGTTCATCAACCATTTGTTTATCAGGTTCAACAGCCTTACTCGTACTTTCATTAACCATACTAGCTATCATAGAATGTTCCTTTACCTTAACTGGAAAAGGCATTTTCTCAATATAAGGTTAAGGTAAAACATGATTAGCAGTGTAAACTTCAGTATTTCTTGCAGGAACACTCTTAGCAATATCTTTATAAGGTTCATGATACTTATTCCACTTCTTTTTAGGCACTTCAGTATAGGAAGCAAAAGCCTTAAAATAAGAAGCAATAGCTTGAGAGTCTAGACCATAATATGTTCCTTAGAATATTCCTTTACCTTAACTGGAAATAATATGGGTTGTCTCCCAAAAAGCTCTTTCTTTATAGCCATTAAGATGGGCATGATAATTTCAATGATGCTCACATAAGAATATGAATTGAAGTGAAAGGGAGCATTAAGAAGCAAAAATACAAATGTTTAAGTCTAACCCACTTCCTATGCAAGGGAATTTTGTAAACAAACAAGTTGTTAAAACCAGAGGCTACTAGCATAGGAAGCAAAAGAAGTGCAACATAAAAACTTTCAGCATAAAACGAGGAAACTTGATATTATTGAGATGCATGAGAACAGTCTTCCCTCTCTCATAATAACTTTCAGTATCATGCATAAATTTAATGATATAGCTATCATAAGAACCATTGTGGCAATGATCGCTTATCCTAACAGAAAACACAGGGACACTAACTCTCATAACACTACTTTGTGAAACAATATTATGGATATCCTTACAGAGGATAGTGTGTACATCTTCCACATATTTAGTGACAAAGTCTTTCACATTTGCTATTATAGGTTCATCATCCATTTGTTTATCAGGTTCAACAGCTTTATTTGTACTTTCATTAACCATACTAGCTATCATAGAATGTTCCTTTATCTTAACTGGGAAAGGTATTTTCTCAATGTAAGGTTCGGGTAAAGCATGATTAGTAGTATAAACTTCAGTATTTCTTGCAGGAACACACTTAGCAACATCTTTATATGGTTCATGATACTTATTCCACTTCTTTTTAGGAACTTCAATATAGGAAGCAAAAGCCTTAAAATAAGATGCAATAGTTTGAGAGTCTAGGCCATAAGAATTTGTAATATTTTGAAAGTCATCAGTTCCCATAAAAAATTCAATGCATTCATAATCATAATTTATACCTGACTTTCTTCCTTTGTCATTCTCCCATGCTTTAGCATTGTCTTGAATACGGTCTAGAAGATCCCATTTAGCTTCTTATTCGATGCGAGTGAATGATCGAGCACAAGAGGCATCCAATAAATCCTTACCATGTAGAGGGAGCCTTGCATAAAAGTTATTGATAATAATATTGATGGGGAGCTCATGAATTGGACATTTGAGCATTAGTAACTTCAATCTCCCCCAAGATTGAGCCGTACTCTCTCCATCAAGAGGCCAAAAGTTGTATATTTGGTTCCAATCTTTATGAATCTCACTAGGAGGATAAAAATTTGAATAAAAGAGAGGTACTATTTCCTCCCATTCAAGAGCCTGACCATTCTTCAGCAGCTTATACCAGTCCTCAGCTCTTCCTTTCAGTGATAATGAGAATAACTTCTTCTTGACTTGATCTGTTGTAATACCTACACACTTGAACAACCCGCATAATTCGTGTATAAAGAGCAAATGATCACCAGGATGGACAGTTCCATCTCCAACATAATTGTTATCCATAACACGATCAATAATTCTTGTAGGTATTTTAAAAGTATCATTCTCAGCAGGTGGTGGTTCATCTACTACCTTAGCAGTGGTAGTAGCATTACGAAATAAGAAACTCAACGAATTATCCATATTGAAAATAAACACAGTAGAAGTTTCCTTTACCAGTTCCACTCTCCAATAGCGCTTCACTCCCCGGCAACGGCGCCAGAAAATAGTCTTGATGACCCACAAGTATAGGGGGTGTATCGTAGTATTTTCGATAAGTAAGAGTGTCGAACCCAACGAGGAGCACAAGGTGCTGGCGAATGGCTAGGAGCAGGAATTCTCTGTAAATACTTAGCAAATGGATTTTTAGGGGTTTCTGATAATGCAGGTAAATAAAGTACGAGTAAATAAAAGACAATAAGAATAAATGTAGCAAGTGGCCCAATCCTTTCTTTAGAAAAGGACAAGACGGTTGTATTACTTAAGATGACCAAACGTTTTCGAGGACACATGGGAATATCGTCAAGTGCTTTCGCTTCATATAGTTGATTAATCTTCTTTAGTTTGCTAAGTGTTGTGTGGGTGAACATGTGCTAATGTACCGACCTTCCTAGGACTGATACATACTTGTGATTATACCCCTTGCAAGCATCCGCAAGTACAAGAAAGTAATTAAGGTAGAAACCTGACCACAACTTTAAACTCTAAGACCCTAACGTCCCTTGTGCAATGGTTTCTTAACGGGGGTTCAGGTTTCTGTCAGTCCGGCAACCCCTACGATTAGTAGCCAAATACACAATGCATTCCCCTAGGCCCATATAGGTGAAGTGTCATGTAGTCGACATTCACATGACACCAGTAGAAGAAGTACACCACAACTTAAATATCAAACTATTGAATCTTTCTCACAATTCCACTACTAACAACATGACTTCTCCCATGTCCTCAAGAACAAAATGAACTACTCACAAGACATCATATGGATCAAGATCAGAGATGATATAATTATATGTAAAAATATGAACATAAACGATAATTCAATGGTTCACTCAATAGCATCAACTACAAAGAGTAATCAACACCGGAAAAGTTTCCCCTAAGAACTATGCAAGATTCAACCCAATTGTTATAGCGGTATGAAGTGGTGACGATGGTGCTGGTGGAGATGATGGTGGTGATGATCATGATGATGATCCTGATGAAGTCCAGCTTGATGGTGGTGTTGATGGCGACGATCTCCCCTTTCCGGGAAGGAATTCCCCCGGCAGAATTCTGTCTGCTGGAGAGATCTTTCTCTCTCGGTGTTTTCCGCCCCACAGAGGCGGCGTAATCTTTCTGTGGTCGCTCCCCGAGTCTTAGGGTTTCGGGAGGACAACATACGCCAGAAGGGAGAGCCAGGAGTGGACCAGGGTAGCCACACCACCTGGTGGCACAGCCTGGGGTGGCCTGCGCCAGCGAGTGGTATGGCCCCCCTGTGGCCCATCTCCACTTACCCTTATGGCATTCTTCATCTTCTGGAGAAATAGGATTTTCCATGAATTTTCCCGGATTTTCTGATCTTCGCGAATTTTGACTCCAAACAGCACCTTTTCCATCAGAATCCTGACTTGAGTGGTCAATGTCCAAAAGTCATCAACCTTGCAAAAATAGATGAAATAACATACTCCCTCCGATCCATATTACTTGTCATTGAAATAGATGTATCTAGCACTAAAACATGTCTAGATACATCCATTTTAGGGACAAGTAATATGAATCGGAGGGAGTAAGTATCATCTCTTAATATGAAATATATCAATGAATAACAGTAAATTATGATATAGAATAGTGATGCAAAATGGATGTATCAGTACCTCAAATGTTAGAAGGGCCAGCAAGGGTCTGGTTAAATAACTTGCCAGAGGGAAGTATCAACTACTAGATAGACTTTGAAATGTTCGTTAGTAACTTCTCAAGGACGTACAAGAGACCGAATAGGCCACAGACTCTGGCATTGTGCAAGCAAAGACCTAATGAGACAGACCAGGAGGTCTTGACTCGCTGGTGTAATGTGAGAAATTCCTGTGAAGGTGTAACTGAATCACAAGCTATTGCGTGGTTCGCCCATGGATGTATATATCCAAGTATGTTATGCCAAAGATTGCAGAGAGATATGCCAACTACGTTGGCAGAAACAATACGGATTGCTGATTCGTATGCCTTGGGAGATCCAACCCAGCCTCAGATGATGTCCAGTGAGTCCAACGATGAATACTACCCTCGTGAGGGTGCCAGAGTATCGCGGCGCAATGACTTCCGGGGTAAGAGAAGAGATGAACGACAGGATTACAAGTACAACTCACAGCAAGTGGCGGCTATAGATCAGGATCAGCCCAATGCCGACGCTAGCCAGCGTCAGAAAACTAGAGGGCAACATTGGCAGCAAAAGGGTGAGGGCAAGAAACCTTGGACGCCATAGCAGAAAAAATAGTGACAGAAAAGAAAGGATCGACCGAGATACACATTCGAGTCTATGTTGGATCAGCCGTGCAAGTTCCACACGCCAAGTCCGAATAGTCCGGCGAATCATACAACCCGACAATGTGAATGCATGAGGAAGCTAGAGCAGAGTTGCTCGTGGAATGCTCAGGCACCTCGGCACGATGCACCTCGGCATGATGGACCTTGATTATGGCTCAACACGTCGAGCTCGTTGGGGAACCCCAAGAGGAAGGTATGATGAGCACAGTAGCAAGTTTTTCCTCAGTTATGAAACCAAGGTTATCGAACCGGTAGGAGCAAGGAAACACCTCCAAGGTGTTGTTGCCAACTTAGAATCCTACACAACACAACCACAGAACTTTGCCCCCAACTTACAGTGAGGTTGTCAATCTCACCGATTTTGCTGAAAACAAAGGATTAAACGTATTGTGTGGAAGAAAGTCAAAGCTTGCATAAAGTAAACAGAAAGCAGTAAAAGTTGTAGATTGATTGTAAAAGAAAGGACTGGGGTCCATAGTTCACTAGTGGTGATTCTCCTTAAGATAGATGACATGTTGGGTGAACAAATTATAGCAGGGCAATTGACAAACATCGAGAAAGCATACATGCATATACTAATCATCTTGACTCCTATGAGATTTGATTGGGCATTACAACATTATACATAGACCATAATCCAACTGCATCTATGACTAATAATCCACCTTCAGGTTATCATCCGAACCCCCTCTAGTATTAAGTTGCAAGCAATGGATAATTGCATTACGCATTGCGTGTAAAGTAAACAATACGATTATTCTATGAACAATGGATTGCTATTTTCTCCCTAGTAGCAACAACACATCTAGTACCTTAGAGATTTCTGTCACTTCCCTAGATTACTAGAGGCATGAACCCACTATCGAGCATAAATACTCCCTCTTGGAGTTGCTAGCATCTACTCGGCCAAGATAGTCACTAACAACAGAGAGCATGCAAGATCACAAATAACAAAGACATGATAGAATCAATAATCAATCTAAAATAGCATCTCAATATCCATCGGATCCCCGTAAACACAACATGTAGGATTACAAATAGATGATCTTGATCATGAATGGAGCTCACAAGATCTAAACATGATAGCACAAAGGAGAAGAACCAACCATCTAGCTACTACATGGACCCGTAGTCCAAGGATGAACTACTCACGTATCACACCGGAGGCAGGCATGGTGATGAAGAAGGCCTCCAGGGTGAATTCTCCCCTCCGGCAGGGTGCCAGGAAGAGCTTCAGATCCCTCCCGATCTAGGGATGGAGATGACAGCGTCTACAGACTCTTTCGTGGAATTTTTATCGGGTACTTAGGGTTTCTGTATCGGAGGCATCTTATAGGTGAAAGGGGAGGCCGAGGGGGTGCCCTAGGTGGCCGCACCACCCCCTGGCGTAGGCCAGGCCTGGCCGCGCGGCCAGATGGTGTGGCCGGCCCCTGGCCCCTCTCCGTCTCATATTCTAGCTCCGTGTCCCCCTTGGTGAAATACTGACTTTGGCTTTTGTCCCGTCCAATTCTGATAATATTCATTTTCTGACTTTCCTGGAACCAAAAACAGCAGAAAATAGGTAGCTGGCACTGTGGAATCTTGTTGATAGGTTAGTCCAAGAAAGTGTATAAAAAGTACTCCAAAGTGTGGACAAAACATAAGAAAGTAGATATAAACCAAGCATGGAACATCAAAAATTATAGATACGTTTGCAACGTATCAAACCTCGGCACGAAGCGCCTCGAAATGATGCACCTCGGCAGCAACAGCTCACTGGGGGATGGACATCAACTGATGTTGCCTCCACCTCCACCGAGGTATGAGAACCAAGATAGAAGGGATGGAGTGCATCAAGTGAATAACCAGCAACAATAGGACCAAGGATATCATGGCAATAATGGCAGGAATGAGTACAGAGAGCATCACCAAAGTTACTGCGTGTTCACCATAGAGGAGACTGATAGAAAGAGCTTGCAGTGCCGACATATGGAGGTGAACGCGGTAATGCCAGCTGTGACAAGGTCTATGCCTTGGGCGGAACAGGAAATCACCTGGAGCATCAAGGATCACCCCAGGCTCATGTCAAGTCCAGGATCATATGCACTGGTGTTAGATCTGACTTTTATTGGGCCGAATATAAATGTGAGATTTTCCAAGGTGCTGGTAGACAATGGCAGTAGCATTAACATCATGTACAAGGATACCATGCACAAGTTGGGAATATCGGAAAATATGCTCCAAGCAACAAGGACCACTTTACATGGCATTGTGTCGGGTATCTCCTGTGAACCCATTGGTATGGTCCGAGTTGACGTGTTATTTGGCACAAGGGACAATTGCCGGACTGAAAACTTGGAGTTTGAGGTTGTGAATTTGGAAAGCGTGTATCATGCGTTACTCGGCATGCCTGCTCTGAACAAGTTTATGGCAAGCACTCACATCAGTTACTTGAAGATGAAGTTGCCAGGGCCGAGGGGAGTGATCACCATAGTTGGGGACTTCAGGCATTCCATTGAGTGTGCCTCCACCGGGTCCAACCTGGCCGAGTCACTTGTGATTGCATAAGAGAAGAGGAGAATTTAGGAGGTGGCGGTATTGGCTCAGTCAGCGGAGCAGCATATGCCGGTTATGACTAACCCGCATGGGAGTGTGTTTTTTCAAACAACAAAAGATACAAAGATAGTGCCCATTGATGATCAGTTCCCAAAGCGCACCGTGACCATTGGTGCTAGGTTAGGTGACAAATAGGAAAGCAAGCTCGTCAACTTCCTCCGCGAGAATTGGGATATGTTTGCTTGGTCCACACAGGACCTGCAAGGTGTGCCGAGGGAGTTGGCCGAGCACTCTTTGAATGTAAGACCCGATGCAAAGCCGGTGAAGCAACCTCTCTGCCGCTTCGCCGAAGATAGGAAAAAGGTGATTGTGTTGGGTTCGCAACATAGAAAACAAAAAATTCCTATGATGGGAACTATATGCCAAGATCTATCTACTAGATACAAACAACGGGTGGATATACATCCATGGAGAACTTACCCTCGAAGTCAACAAAGCTTTGTTAACGAGTTGGAACTCGTGGATGATGTAGTCGAACGCTTGCCGATCTCAAGATCATGTGGAAGTCCTAGCGCCGCAAATCAGCTGCGCATCCATCCTCGCACACACGTTCAGGCCACCGAACAACCTCCACCTCCTCGCTCCAACGAATCAGCGGAAGCAGCAACTCCTTCCAGACGAAATGCCACCAGGAACATGTATCTCGCTAATCCGAGACCATGGGGAATATATCTAGAGGGGGAGAGAGATCCTTCATGAGGAGGTGTGCTTTGTGAGGAGGATAGGGGGCTCCTCCCCTCCCATGGCCGGCTCCCATGGGGGGTGCCCCCACCTCTTCCTCATTCATGTGGTGGAAGCTCCACTCACATCAATTTAGCCTTCACTCAAAGTTCCACTCACATGCATTAAATTTCCACCAAATTTAATGCAACTCTTATTTAATAAAACTCTTTTATTTATTTTATTCAGAATTTTGTTAATTACTTTAATTAACAAACATTCACTTAAAACCCTTGCAACATTTCAATATCACATGCAGAACCAGTTTCTGCAATTTCACCCGAAACAATTTCGGTTTCCATCGAAATGATTCCAACGCTTTGCAATTCTTTCGTCTGAAACATATATGCTCCAAATGGTGTTTGGCAACCCTTAAGTGTGTCACCCTATGGTTCGCGAATAATGCAGACATGATTGAGACTCCCCTCAGATCAATAATCAGAAGTGGGGTCTAGAGATCCATTCTGACTCCTGCACATTCAACGATGACTTCTATGATCGTGAGAACCTTTAACGCTAGTAACTTAATCCCTTTGTCTCATGATATATTACATGTTCGAGATTCGATCATCAGTATCCAAATACCTAGTTTGATCTTGTTACCGACATGCACTCTTTTCTTGTTCCCGTGATATAACATTCTAGTGATCACATCACTTGCTTGCAAGCTATTCTCAATGTGATATCACCGAGAGGGGCCAGAGTATATCTATCCGTCATCGGGATGGACAAATCCCACTCTTGATCCATGAGCCTCTACATAACACCTTCGTAGCACTGAACCCATCTTTATAGTCACACTTTTATGGCGTGACGTTTGATGTTATCAAGATACTCCTCTGGTGTTAGTGATTAACATGATCTCATGGTATAAGGACTAGGATTACTTCGTATGATGTTATAGCAATATAAACTCAATGACTTTGATCGTAATGCTACACTTTGGATGAATGTTCATCACATCATTTCCCCAATGTTGTGACCTTGTTATTAACGACATCCAATGTCCATGATCAGGAAACTTTGATCATCTTGTTAATCAACGAGCTAGTTTAAAGAGATGCATAACTAGGAACTTTCCATTTGTTTATTAAACACACATGTATTAACGTTTCTGTATTAATACAATTATAGCATGTAAAATAAACATCTATCATATACTTGGAATATACATAATAACAACTTTATTATTGCCTCTCAGGGCATATCCCCTTCAGTCTCCCACTTGCACTAGAGACAATAATCTAGTTACATAGTGATAAATCTAACACCCATGGAGTTCTGGTGTTGATCATGTTTTGCCCTAGGGAGAACTTTAGTCAACGGATCAGCAACATTGAGATCCGTGTGTACTTTACAAATCTTTATATCTCCATCCTTAACATGCTCTCGGATGGAGTGAAACCAGTGCTTAATATGCTTGGAATTCTTGTGAGACCTTGGTTCCTTGGCGTTGGCTATGGCTCCATTGTTGTCACAATAGATAACCATGGGGTCCAACGCACTAGGAATCACACCTAGTTGGGTTATGAACTCCTTCATCCAAACCGCCTCTTGTGACGCTTCTGCATCAGCAACATATTCCGCCTCCGTCGTTGATCCAGCCACCACAGGTTGTTTGGAACTCCTCCAACTAACCGTTGCTCCGTTCAAGAGAAATACGTATCCGGATGGAGAATTAGAGTCATCCAGGTCGGTGTCAAAACTAGCATCGACATAACACTTGGCGACCAACTCTTCTTCACCTCCGTATACAAGAAACATATCCTTAGTTCTTCTTAAGTACTTAAGGATATTCTTGACCGCCATCCAGTGTTCCGTACCTGGATCAGATTGGTACCTACTAGTTAAACTAATAGCATGTGCCACATCCAGTCTTGTACATAGTATGGTGTACATTATAGAGCCTATAGCTGAAGCATAGGGGATTAAATCCATTATCTCTCTTTCTTCCACCGTAGCCGGACTTTGAGTCTTACTCAAATGTCTTGCCTTGCAACATTGGTAAGAACACCTTCTTACTTCCGTCCATTTTAAACTTCTTTAAAATCTTATCAAGGTATGTACTTTTTGATAGCCCTATCAAGCTCCTTGATCTATCTCTATAGATATTTATGCCTAATATGTATGACGCTTCACCTAGGTCCTTCATCAAAAATTTGTTGTTTAAATAACTTTTAACTCTGTTTAAAAGATCTATATCATTTCCAATCAATAATATGTCATCCACATATAATATTAGAAATGCCACATTGCTCCCACTAACTTTCTTGTAAATACAAGCATCTCCATAAGTTTGGATAAATCCAAACTCTTTGATCACCTCATCAAAGCGGAGATTCCAACTCCGTGATGCTTGCTTCAGTCCATAGATGGATCGCTGAAGCTTGCACACGTTGTTAGCATCCTTAGGATTAACAAAACCCTTTGGTTGTATCATATACAATTCTTCTTCAATGTTTCCATTGAGGAATGCAGTTTTGACATCCATCTGCCATATCTCATAATCGAAATAAGTAGCAATTGCTAACATAATCCTAACCGACTTTAGCATCGCTATAGGAGAGAATGTCTCATCATAGTCAACCCCTTGAATTTTTTGAAACCCCTTTGCGACAAGTCGAGATTGATAGACGGTTACATTACCATCAACATTAGTTTTCTTTTTGAAAATCCATTTATTCTCAACAACCTTTCGGTCGTGAGGTAAGTCCACCAAGGTCCAAACCTGGTTTTCATACATGGATTCCATCTCGGATTTCATGGCTTCTAGCCAATTTGTTGGAATCCGGGATCATCATCGCTTCTTCATATGTCGTTGGGTCATCTATTTCATTGACCATGAAATTCATAATAGGATTGCCGTATAGTTCAGGAGTTGCATGTGTCCTGCTCGACCTACGAGGTTCGGTAGTGTCCTCTTTCGGAGTTTCATGATCATTATCATTAGTTCCCTCTTCATTCGGTGAAGTCAACTCCAGAACAATTTCCAGCTCTGCGCTACTCGCCGGTGCATGAAGATAAGGTTCAATGACCTCTTCGAGTTCTACCTTCCGACTACACACGCCTTTCTAAGAGAAACTCTTTCTCTAGAAAGGATCCATTCTTGGCAATGAAAACCTTGCCTTCGGATCTGTGATAGAAGGAATACCCAATAATTTCCCTTAGGGTATCCTATGAAGACGCATTTTTCTGCTTTGGGTTCGAGTTTATCCGGTTGAAGTTTCTTCACATAAACATCGCAACCCCAAACTTTAAGAAACGATAGCTTAGGTTTGTTTCCAAACCACAATTCATATGGTGTCTTTTCAACGGATTTAGATGGTGCCCGATTTAGAGTGAATGCAGCAGTTTCCAGTGCATAGCCCCAAAATGACAGTGGCAAGTCAGTCAGAGACATCATAGATCGAACCATATCTAATCAAGTATGATTACGATGTTCTGACACACCATTACGTTGTGGTGTTCCGGCAGGTGTGAGTTGTGAAACTATTCCACACTCTTTCATATGTGTGCTACACTCGTAACTTAGATACTCACCTCCACGGTCAGACCGTAGAAATTTGATCTTTCTATTACGATGATTTTCCACTTCATTCTGAAATCCCTTGAACTTTTCAAAGGTTTCAGATTTGTGTTTCATCAAATAGATATACCCATATCTACTCAAATCATCCATGAAGGTAACAAAATAACGATAACCACCATGCGTCGACACACTCATTGGACCGCATACATCAGTATGTATGATTTCCAATAAATCTGTCGCTCGTTCCATTGAACCGGAAAACGGCGTTCTAGTCATCTTTCCCATAAGGCATGGCTCACATGTATCAAATGATTCAAAGTCAAGTGATTCCAAAATTCCATCAGAATGGAGTTTCTTCATTCGTTTAGCACCAATATGACCTAAACGGCAGTGCCACATATATGCAGATATATCATCATCAAGTTTAATTCTTTTAGCATCAACATTATGAATATGTGTAACACTATTATCGAGATCTAATAGAAATAAACCATTCATCACAGGTGCATGACCATAAAAGATATCATTCATATAAATCGAACAACCATTGTTTTCGGATTTAAACGAATAACCACATCACATTAAACAAGATCCGGATATAATGTTCATGCTCAGTGCAGGCACCAAATAACAATTATTTAAGTTTATAACTAATCCCGATGGTAGGTGGAGATGCAGCATTCCGATGGTGATCACATTGACTCTTGATCCATTGCCGACACACATCTTGACCTCACCCCTTGCTAGTGGTCGCTTGTTCTGCAGCCCCTGATTCGAGTTACATATATTAGCAACTGATCCAGTATCAAATACCCAGGTGCTACTGCGAGTACTAGTCAAGTACACATCAATAATATGTATATCATATATACCTTTGCTTTCCTTGCTGGCCTTCTTGTCTACCAAGTACTTGGGGCAGTTGTGCTTCCAGTGGCCAGTCCCCTTGCAATAGTAGCACTCGGTATCAGACTTAGGGCCAGCTCGAGATTTCTTTTCAGGTGCGGCAACAAATCTGCTGCCCTTCTTTCCCTTTGTCTTACCCTTCCTGTCTTTCTTGAAACCGGTGGTCTTATTGATCATCAACAGTTGATGTTCTTTCTTGATCTCCACCTCTGCAGTCTTAAGCATTGACAGAAGCTCGGGGAGAGACTTCTTCATGCCCTGTGGTCTTATTGTAGTTCATCACGAAGCTCTAATGGCCCAAGATATCTCGAGCTCGTTGGGGAACCCCAAGAGGAAGGTATGATGAGCACAATAGCAAGTTTCCCTCAGTTATGAAACCAAGGTTATCGAACTAGTAGGAGCAAGGAAACACCTCCAAGGTGTTGTTGCCAACTTGGAATCCTGCACAACACAACCACAGAACTTCGCCCCCAACTTACAGTGAGGTTGTCAATCTCACCAGTTTTGTGGAAAACAAAGGATTAAACGTATTGTGTGGAAGAAAGTAAAAGCTTGCAGAAAGTAAACAGAAAGCAGCAAACAGTTGTAGATTGATGGTAAAAGAAAGGACCAGGGTCCATAGTTCACTAGTGGTGGTTCTCCTTAAGATAGATGACATGTTGGGTGAACAAATTACAGCGGGGCAATTGACAAACATCGAGAAAGCATACATGCATATACTAATCATCTTGACTCCTATGAGATTTGAATGGGCATTACAACATTATACATAGACCGTAATCCAATTGCATCTATGACTAATAATCCAACCTTCAGGTTATCATCCGACCCCCCTCCAGTATTAAGTTGCAAGCAACAGATAATTGCATTACGCATTGCGTGTAAAGTAAACAATATGATTGTTCTATGAACAAAGGATTGTTGTTTTCTCCCTAGTAGCAACATCACATCTAGTACCTTAGAGATTTATGTCACTTCCCCAGATTACTAGAGGCATGAACCCACTATCGAGCATAAATACCCCCTCTTGGAGTTGCTAGCATCTACTCGGCCAAGATATCTACTAACAACGGAGAGCATGCAAGATCACAAATAACAAAGACATGATAGAATCAATAATCAATCTGAAATAGCATCTCAATATCCATCGGATCCCCGCAAACACATCATGTATGATTACAATAGATGATCTTGATCATGAACGGAGCGCACAAGATCTAGACATGGTAGCACAAAGGAGAAGAACCAACCATCTAGCTACTACATGGACCCATAGTCCTAGGATGAACTACTCACGCATCACACCGGAGGCTTGCATGTTGATGAAGAAGGCCTCCAGGGTGAATTCTACCCTTCGGCAGGGTGTCGGGAAGAGCTTCAGATCCCTCCCGATCTAGGGATGGAGATGACGGCGGCTACAGACTATTTCATGGAATTTTGATCGGGTACTTAGGGTCTCTGTATCGGAGGCATCTTATAGGCGAAAGGGGAGGCCGAGGGATGCCCTAGGCGGCCACAACACCCCCTAGCGCGGGCCAGGCCTAGCCACGCGACCAGATGGTGTGGCGGCCCTCTGGCCCCTCTCCGTCTCGTATTTTGGCTCTGTGTCCCCCTCGGTGAAAAACTGATTTGGCTTTTGTCCCGTCCAATTCCGATAATATTCATTTTCTAACTTTCCTGGAACCAAAAACAACAGAAAACAGGCAGCTGGCACTATGGCATCTTGTTAATAGGTTAGTCCAAGAAAGTGTATAAAAATACTCCAAAGTGTGGACAAAACATAAGAAAGTAGATAAAAACCAAGCATGGAACATCAAAAACTATAGATACGTTTGCAACGTATCAAGCTCTTGTAGCTAGGTGGGAGAGATTGGAGAACACGATGTATGCCTAAGTCAATGGGAATCGTTATTCCCAAGGACACAAGCCTATCGGCGTACCCGGACATTTTGAGTACATGCTCGCTAATGGAGTTGTTCTCTTCCATCATGCAGCTAAAGAACTTTTCGGAAGCATTATAACTCTCTACGGTAGCATGGGTATCGAAAATCATTTTCAATTCTCCCATGATATCAAAGGCATTGCCATTTTTGAAACGCTTTCAAAGTTCTGGCTATAGCCTATACAATATGCCGCAATGAACTAATTTGTGGTCCTCCTGACGAGTCAGATAAATGTTCTTTTCCTCGTTAGGGGCATCAGGAGCTGGTGGGGGGCCTAGCGGCGCTTCTAGCACATACAGCTTGTGTGTAGCATCGAGGAGAATCGTCAAGTTCATGGCCCAGTCGGTAAAGTTGCTACCATTCGTTGCAAGTTTCTCTTTCTCCATGAACACATTGAAATTAAAAGCAGGTGGTGCCATCTACAACAGAATTTGTAAAGTTTAGACTAAGTTTATGATAGATCGAGTTCAACTAATCCAAATTACAAATGAACTCCCACTCAAAAACAACATCCCTCGTGTCTTTTTGGTGATTACATGAACCAAATCCACTACACCAAGTCCGATCATCACGTGAATCGGTGTAGTTTCAAAGGCGAGCATCAATATGGGCATCATATCAATTATATGACTCATGCTTAACCTTTTGGTCTGTGTTCCACGGCCATGTCTATACATGCTAGGCTCGCCAAGTAAGAACCTTAGTACTCGCATGTGTAAACTATCTTACACCAGAAATATGATCGTGGATTCAAGTACACCCGATCATCACGTGATGTCTTGAAGCGGCAAAACATAAACGGTGCGTACTTAAGGAAGAACACATTTTTATCTTGATATCTAAATGAGGGGTCATCTTATAATTCTACTAAAAGCGCCAAACTAGCAATATAAGATGCGAACATCATATGTGTAAAGTGGAATGATATGGTCCATGCATTTGATCACTATCATATGCATCATGGTATGATCTCTTATAGGGGTTCCGCGTATGAAAACAATAAATTTTACCCTACACCCCTGAACCCCTGAAGCTGCCAGGACCTATCTATTAGTAATACAGTAACGGGAGAAGCTTTTCACGAACTTACCCTTGAAGACCGAAAAGCGTTGTCAACGCTCAGAAGAGTGTGGTTGATCTAGACGAGCCGAAGCCGACCTCAAGGTCGTGATGAAGTCGTCGTGCTCCTTTGGCTCCAACGACTTGAGTGCCTCAAGTGCGACACCTCTCGAGGAGTTACACACGTCCGGTGCCTGACGATGACTCCTGCTTCCCCGATCTAGCAGCAGTTGCAGAAGTAGAGCTCTCGGATCCGAATCCCGTAGCGCGACGGTGCTCCGCGGTGAAGATGTCTCCCGCTCGCGCAGTCCAGACTTGGGACCACGGTCACGAGAGAAAGAGGGGGAGAGAGAAAATATCAACTGGAGGTCTTCCCAAAAGTGAGAAGACCTTTATTGATTATTGGTGTATTTTATTTGGCCAAATACCCCCACTATATATAGGGGGAGGGGAGGTATTGCCTCCCTCAAAGTCCCGGGGTGGGACTAAAGGAGAGGAGAGGGAAGGGGAGGCCGCCGGCCACCTAGTGGGACCCGTGCGGGGGGAAGGGTGGCTAGGCCCAGCCGGCCAGCCCCTTGGCCCCTTCTCCCTCTCTCCTTTCCCTAATGGGCCCTCTCCCCTCCGGGAATTGGCCCATTAAGCCTTTGACCATTTAAATTGATTTTCTCTTTATTAAATAAGTATGAATAAATGATTAAATCAACATTTAACATTCATTCACATATTATTCAATCTCCGTGGCTATGGAACACCTTCCACCTCCACTCCGGACATCCTCCAGACTTACCGAAACCCTTCTGGTTTTCTCTCTACTATTCTTCGGCGATTCCACTGATCCTATAAACACTCTCTAAGCATCGTCAAGCCCTTAAGCGTGATACCCCCACGGTTCGGGAACACTCCAGACATGGTCGGGACATTCCTGCACCAATGATCGACAGAGGGACTTGGATGGCCATGTGACCCATGTGCGTTCCACGAAGATCTTTCGTCGTTTGAACCGGGATAGTCGTGTCTTATTCCCTTTGTCTATCGATACTTGCATTGCCCGAGATCTGATCAATGGCATCACCATGTCGCGTTCAATATCGTTAGTGAACAATTCTACTTGACTCGTTCCGACAAGTGATATCCCCGTGATCAAATCACACGCTACGCAGCTATTGGATATAACTTCTCCGAGTGGGCCCTTCGAGTATCTTCCCGTCACATGGACGGACAAATCCCGCTCTTGACATATATTGCCTCAACGGTTTCCTTCGAGTACCTGAACACACCTTTATAACCACTGTATTACCAAGTGGCGCTTGATGCTATCCAAGCACTCTCAGGAGACAGTGATTGATATAGCCTCACGGTCTAAGGAATAGTCTATGAGGATCCATTTCTAATCATCATAACTTGAACTTCGTGACATGATCGGGTCACGATGTTTAGGTTGGGTATTGGTTCATCATCTCATTCTCGGAATGAGATGACTCCATTTCCAACTAGCATAAATGCCACATGATCAGGAAACTTGATCATCTGTTGACCAATGAACCAGTGACTAGAGTTTCACTGGGAACCCCTGGTTGTTTGTATATCACACATGTATTGATGTTTCCTCTCAATACAGTTATAGCATGATATAAAACTTAATCATAAACTATATGAAATATGATAATAGTCCTTACTACTATTTGTCTCTAGGGCATATTTCCAACAATCTCCCACTTGCACTAGAGTACAAATACACTAGCTGCATTTGTTCTCAATCATTGGCACCATAAATCCGGTACCCTGAACATGCTTGCTCATGGAAGAGGTTGAGTCTTGGGTATGAACTTTACAGTCCCAAATCCTTTGCAACTTACTAATGTCACCTTGATTGACATTAATACTTTATCACCACATGATAACATCTGTGTGTATGCATCGTCGCTATGGCAGCAGAACTAGGCCTGATTCTAGGAGCCTACAGTGACTTTAGATCAACCTCGAGGGCTTTCTCATGGGCATTGTGCCCTAGGACACATCATTCTACGTTAAAGGTGAACTAGCCCCGCCATAACATTATACAACACTTTAGATGGTACCCTTATCTATTATTATAAATGTATTCATCGAAACACCAGTGCACTTTGTGCAACTTTCGATGTTTTGTTCACCTCGCTTCCTACTTGACTTTAATCGGTATCTACAGGAGTTTCAAACATATTCCCTTATAACATAACCCTTTATGTTTTAAGATATGTCATCCTTTATGGATTTGAAAACATGTCTGTAGTTCTCTATTAGACACTACGGACAAACTCAGCTCAACATTCTGTGATTCAAACTTAATCACTTTTAAACGTTCCTTATTGGATCACATATTATGTTAAGTTATTATCATGGTTTACTAAGATAGAACCTATGTCTCAACATAGTGGACGATGATCGTCCTTTTCTTTCTATCAACCATTGATGTTAAACTTAATACTATTCCTAATTTGAGTTATTAAGGACCAGTTCCTAAATTGACTTCTATTCTGAAACCCCTTTCAGAATCCCTTTAACGAATACTACATAATATCATAATATACCTATTATCAACTTCTACATCTTATAAATCATTATTTATAAGTATTTGCGCTTTTATTCTTAACACACTTAAGAATTACTCCTATAAGCTCCCACTCAAAATATGTTCCTACATATTTGAATTTGAGACTTATATTGCTCCCACTCAAAAAATATGTCAATCACATATTGTTTCAGGAAGACTTTCATAGCTCCCACTCAATTTTATGCAAATTGCATATCCACTCACTATTTTGAATAACTTTGATACATTGCAAATGTATCTATAATTTTTGATGTTCCATGCTTGGTTTTATCTACTTTCTTGTGTTTTGTTCCAACTTTGGAGTACTTTTCATATGATTTCTTGGACTAACCTATTAACAAGATGCCATAGTGCCAGTTGCCTGTTTTCTGCTGTTTTTGGTTCCAGGAAGTCAGAAAATGAATATTCTCGGAATTGGACGGGACAAAAGCCAAAGTTACTATTTTCCTGGAAGACTCACGGAGCCAGAAGGAGAGTCAGAGAGGGGCCACAGGGTGGCAACACCCTCCCCAGGCGCGGGTACCCCCAGGCCGCGCCAGGGCATGGTGTGGGCCCCCTGGCTGGCCACCGACCTTGCCTCCTTCGCCTATAAGAGCCTCCTGATACCAAAACCCTAGATCATCAATCAGAAATCCACGAAAAGTTCCACGGCGCTGCCGCCACCGAAGGGGAGATTCGGGTGACAGAAAGTCTCTGTTTCGGCACCCTGCCGGGACAAGGAAGTGCCCCTGGAGCCATCTCCATCGATCTCCACCACCATCTCCATCACCATTGCTAATTCCCATGATGAGGAGGGAGTAGTTCTCTCCCAAGGCTAAGGGTTCTACTGGTAGTTATGTGTTCATCTCTCTCTCTATGCATGATCATATTGTGATCATGAGCTTTGTAATCTAGTAGATCTACCTTGCTACTCAAGTGCTTTAATAGATCTCTGCTCTCCCCATGTTTGTGAAAGTGACAGCATGCACACCATGGTGGCACTTAGGCTAGAGATTACAAATACTTGTTATGAGTTATATTTGGAGTTGGATCTTTCTATGAAATTGTGGTGTTTGTTGGAACCATCTAGTACTCAAGGTGATAGTGTGGGGTTTCTAGATGGGAAAGATGAACTTTGAGGTGTGCTGTTATAGCCCTACCATCGATTAGAGTGTCCAAACGGAGAGTAGTTCGGAATAGTATCATAAAGAGAAGATATTTATATGAGAGTGTTCACTAGCGAAAGTATGATCCCTAGGCCTTGTTTCTAAGCATTGAAACACCGTTTGCAATTAGATATGTTACATCTTTGCTTGCTTCCTTCTTTATTTCAGTTTGCCTTTAGTCTTTTCGATGCCATCAAGCTATTTTCTATCACCATTACCACTTGTATTTCACTATCTCTTCGTCGAACTAGTGCACCTATACACCTGGCAAGTGTATTGGGTGTGTTGGGGACACAAGAGACTTCTTGTATCTTGATTGCAGGGTTGCTTGAGAGGGGATACCTTTGACCACTTCCTCCCTGAGTTTGATAAACCTTGGGTGATCCAATTAAGGGAAAACTTGCTGCTGTTCTACAAACCTCTGCACTTGGAGGCTCAATAACTATGTACAAGAATAGAAGTGCATAGACACCAAGCTATTTTCTGGCGCCGTTGCCGGGGAGGAAAGGTAAAAGGTATTCACACCGGAGGATTAAAGAAGATGAACCTCCGACGGCAAATGCCTATTTTCTGGCGTCGTTGTCGGGGAGGTAAGGTAAAAGGTACTCACATCCTCCGGTGTGAGTGCTCGAAGTTATTTCCTCTAGATTCTACAATTTTGTATTTTTGTTTCTTGTTTTCACTAGTTAGGCTTAATGGAAAACAACAACAAAATTAGAGAGCTTTATAGTATTTATCTTGAGTTAGGACATGAAGGGTTTGAAGAGAAAATTAAAAAACCTATGGAACTTTATTTGCATGTTAATAGCAATGTTGTTAGTATGAATTCTTTGGACACCATTATTGCTAATGCTATGGAAAAGTCTAAGCTTGGGGAAGCTAGTTTTTATGAAAATGATCTTTTTAGTTCCCTGGCTTTGGAAGATAGCTATTCTATTGCTTATGATGATACCAAACCTCCAATATATGATGATTACAATGATGAATATGATATTTTCAGTCCACCTACTATTGAGGAGAAAATTAATGATTACAATATGCCTCCTATATTTGATGATTATGGTGATGAGAATAATAATGATAGCTATTTTATTGAATTTGCTCCCACTACAATTAATAAGAATGACTATGTTTATGTGGAGAGTATTAATTCTTTTATGCATGTGGCTCATGATAAGAATGTTTTATGTGATAGTTATATTGTTAATTTTATTCATAATGCTACTGAAAGTTATTATGAGAGAGGGAAACATGGTTTTATGCATCTCAATAATATTAAGTTTCCCCTCTTTATGTTGAAAGTCTTAAAGTTGCACTTGTTTTGCTTTCATGACTTGTTTCTTTACAAGATTCCTATGCATAGGAAGTGGGTTAGACTTAAATGTGTTTTGAATTTGCTTCTTGATGCTCTGTTTTACTTCAATTCATATTTCTTATGTGAGCTTCCTCCCAAACTATCATGCCTAACTTAAAGGCGTTAAAGAAAAGTACTTATTGGGAGATAACCCAAAAGTTTTAGATGAGTCTTGGAAGTTACTGCTTTAGTAATAACCGCTCCTTATCCTTTTTATTTGCTTTTTGTGCCAAGAGTAACCTCTAATGAGAGAGAAGTAATGATTGGGAAAGTTGCTGTCCCGAAACAGATTTCTGTACTTCACCGTAAAAATTCGTGTAAAATCTCTGAACGTCTTTTTGAGGCGTGCATTTTTGTGCTTCTGCCCCAGGTTGTTATCTAACTTTAGTTCAACACTTTTTGATTTTAGCAACAGAAGGTCTTCGAAAAAATTCGTCTTTACCTGCTGGTCTGTTTTGACAGATTTCTGCCATTTTCTGCATTTGCTTCTTGTTGGTTCGTTTTTGAGTTCTTTTGGGGAATTGAGCTTTTTGAGGGAAGTGCTACGGTATCTAGTGTTCTAATTGAAGTTTATTTGGTGTTAGAACTGAACCTTAAGACTTATTATCTTGAGTGCACTAATGTTGCTAATAAAGATTGCGTGAAGTTTTGTATGAAGGAAAAAATTCAGGTGGATGGAAGGAATGAGTAATGAGATGAAGGATGGACTAAAGCTCAAGCTTGGGGATTCCACGCGTGTCACCCCAAGAAATATCCAAGAAGTACAAGCGTCAAAGCTTGGGGATGCCCAAGGCATCCCCCTCTTCATCAAAAAAAATCTCAGGTTTCTTCCAAACGCTTCATTTTTATTGTTTCATGCACAGTTGTGTTGTTCTTGGAGCGTCTTCTTTTTCGTTTTCGTTTTGGTTTTTTGTTTGCTTAGTTTTCTGAAGAAATTGGTTAGTCCCCCTCTTTCATACATTGGTTTTCAAATAGTTTGGTTTGGTTTGGAAAAGATTAGGAAAGTTCATTCTTATGTGGTAAAAAGAGCTCGTTTTTGACTGTGGCCTATGCTTTGTCATGCCATGCTTGATATTGTTTTGGCTTTATGCTTAGTATTCTTTGTTGTAGCATGACTTGTTATAAACAATTGAGATTGCTTAATGTGCCTTGGACGAATCATGCGTTGTTTTAGCATATTAAAGCATAGTATAGTGGTATTCTCCTTTGATGCTTTATTTGGGTTGACTTGGCGCATGCTCACACCATGTATGACTATCTCAAGTCACCATAGACTTTATGATCCTTTAGTTCTCAACTTGTAGTATCACTTTATGCTTTGATCAATGATGTTTTGTCGCTCTGCATGATTATGGCCATTATTGCTCTCTTAGTTTGTCGCTCCCAGTCTTTTGCTAGCCTCCACAACCAAGTATGAGTTCCACTCATGCATCCAACTCTCTAAACCAAGTTATTCCAAAGAGTCCACCATACCTACCTACTAGCTTATGCTATTCCAAGTATATTCATGCTTTTGTTTTCCTTCCAAATTAAACTTGTTATGAGAAAACTAGTGATTAAAGCTCTCACAAACTTGATGGCACACTTTACTTTTTGCATCTAATAAACTTGAACCATTGGGTCCTTCTTTGTTGCGTATATCCTTGCGCTTTATAAGTTGAAATTAGCAGAACCATGTTTCATGGGGAACGCTTTCAACATTGCACTTGTACATTGTACCCCGTTGATATCATGTTCTTTTGCTTACGGATCCTGGCGGTGTGAAATAAAAGTGGAACTTGTAAGATCATGGAGTTTGTATGTGTGTTAGAGAAACGCCTGGGCCGCTAGCCTAAGCCATGCCTAATCATGGTGGAAACTTGCAGCATCACCATAATGAGCACTCTATGAAGCATCCTCAATAAAAACCTATGCAAATAGCAAATAAAAAGATCGCTGAGATGCTCATTGTCTGCTTGCCTTGTAATTTTGATTATGGGAAAGCTCCCGTATCATGTGCAAGGGGTACCCCGTTGGCGCTTCTTAATGATACACATGTACTTACAATGACAAGAGCTTACTCGTGACTGAAGTTGAGTAGCATGAGGATCGGTCTTTGTAAGTAAGGGGCATGAGATTTCAGTTTATAACTTGTCAAGCATATCCTCTTAGTTGTGTCACTTTAACCTTAATCACTTTAGAGATGCTTATGATAGGGGCAATGAGAGCTGAAAGCTATAAGTACCATAATTTTTGGAAGCTCTTTATGAGACTTGAATCCCTACTCCCTTTTATAAAAAGGCCTTTCTTCCACCATTATATTGAGTCTCCACCTTCTATCTTTATGCACCTATGTTGAGAGCATAGTGGCCATTCTTAGTTCTATGTGCATTGTCCCAAGACTAGTTGATTGATGCATAACTTGATATTGCTTGTTTTAAACTATTGTATCTAGTCACTCTTATGAACTTTGAAGGTGTCCTATGCATTTATATTTGCTACTCTATTGAGGGACAAGCTGAATACTATTATGCTATGTTTTATTTATGTGAAACAAACAAACGTCTTGCAAAGCATTGTTATTCATGAATCTTTTGTTTGTGCCTTTTCATGTTGTATCATAGTTTCTTTTGCTTATTGCTAGAACTTTGTCTTTCATGTTATGATTGAAGTACTATGATCCTAGCTTCGAATGTTTTACAAATACTTTGATCAAGTCTTTGATGGTGCATGTCACCTCAAAAATTATTGTTTCTTTTTATCACTTACCTACTCGAGGACGAGCAGGAGTTAAGCTTGGGGATGTTGATACATTGCAAATGTATCTATAATTTTTGATGTTCCATGCTTGGTTTTATCTACTTTCTTGTGTTTTGTTCCAACTTTGGAGTACTTTTAATATGATTTCTTGGACTAACCTATTAACAAGATGCCACAGTGCCAGTTGCCTGTTTTCTGCTGTTTTTGTTCCAGGAAGTCAGAAACTGAATATTCTCGGAATAGGACGGGACAAAAGCCAAAGTTAATATTTTCCCGGAAGACTCAGAGAGCCAGAAGGAGAGTCAGAGAGGGGCCACAGGGTGGCCACACCCCCCCAAGGTGTAGAATCCAACAAAATATTGGATATCACCAAGGGAGAAAATACCATGAATATATATGTGAGATACCTCCCAAGGTGTGGAGCCGGAAAACCCGCAAGATCAAAAACGCAATAAGATATGCACGGGAAATCCGTTTTTGATGAACTAGAGCTTGTTACGAAGATAACCACAAGCTCTAGATCCTCACATGGACAAGAACCAACCAACAACCAAGAAAGGTGATGCTATGTATGCAAAGGTTTGAGCTCTCTCCGAAAGATACGAACGAGTCACCCACTCGAGATCCCCTCTTGATAGAACGGCTATCTATCCTAAACCCGGTCTCCCAACACTACAAGAAACAGGTAAATAAGAAACCCTATCAAGATCATACCTTTGCCTTGAGCATCCCACTTGAGCTTGATGTAGACGATCTTGTCACCTTCAAGATGGAACACCTTTCTTGATTGCACTTGCTTGCACTTGCTTGATGAAGTCTTGAGATATGCTCGCCCATACTCCATGGGGAAGCCTATTCTTCGAACTTGTCTTCATCATTATCTTGAGCTTGCACATCAATACTTGACGATGTCTTGAAGAAAGCCATGGGGAACTCCATCTTCTTCTTCTTATTATTCAAGATATACTTGATCTTCTTCTTCTACTTGATTCCAATAGGCGCAAAGCCCTTGGACAGTGCTTCTTCTTTTTCATCCTTGAAACCAACACATGGTCCAAGCGATGCCAATGGACAAACCTACAAGTGAAACTCAATTTGCACATTAGTCCATAGGGATTGTCATTAATTACCAAAACCACACATGGGGAATACATGCCCTTTCACATGGAACATCAAAAATTATAGATACACTTGCAATGTATCAACATCCCCGAGCTTAACTCCTGCTCGTCCTCGAGTAGGTAAGTGATAAAAAGAAAGAATAATTTTTGAGGTGACATGCACCATCATAAACTTGATCAAAGTACTTGTAAAACACTCAAAGCTGGGATCATTGTACTTCAATCATAACATGAAAGACAAAGTTCTAGCAATAATACAAAGAAACTATGATGCAACATGGAAAGGCACAAACAAAAGATTCATGAATAAAAATGCTTTGCAAGACGTTTGTTTGTTTCACATAAAGAAAACATAGCATAATAGCATTCAGCTTGTCCCTCATAGAGTAGCAAATATAAATGCATAGGACACCTTCAAAGTTCATAAGAGTGACTAGATACAAATAGTTTAAAACAAGCAATATCAAAGTATGCATCAATCAACTAGTCTTGGGACAATGCACATAGAACTAAGAATGGCCACTATGCTCTCAAAGTAGGTGCATAAAGGTAGAAGGTGGAGACTCAATATAATGGTGGAAGAAAGGCCTTCATAGAAGGAAGTAGGGATTCAAGTCTCATAAAGAGCTTCCAAAAATTATGGTACTTATAGCTTTCAGCTCTCATTGCCCCTATCATAAGCATCTTGAAGTGATTAAGGTTAAAGTGAACAAACTATGGTGTACATGCTTGACGAACTATAAGTTAGAAATCTCATGTCCCTTGAATACGAGGGCCGCTCCTCATGCTACTCAAGTTTAGTCACCGTTAAGTTCTTGTCATTGTAAGTACATGTGTATCATAGAGAACCGCCAATGTGGTACCCCTTGCCCGATGATACAGAAGAATCCCCATATCAAAATGACAAGGCAAGCAGACAATGAGTATCTCAGCAATCTTCTTATTTACCATGGGAATATGGTGCCTTTTTCTCTCTTTCCTCTTTTCATAATCTCTTTTTTCTCTTTTTTCTCAATATAGGACTCTTTTTTTATAAGAAGAATGCTTCATAGACAGCTCATTATGGTTATGATGTAGGTTTCCACCATGTCAGCATGGATTAGACCAGTGGCCCAGGCGTTTCTCTAACACATATACATAACTCCATGGACTTACAAGCTCCCCTTTCATTTCACACTAACGACATCCATAGACAAAAGAGCATGATATCAACTAGGTACAAAGTACCCGTGCAATGTTGAAAGCGTTCCCCATGACAGCATGGTTCTGCTAATCCCCAACAAATAAGTGCAAGAATATACAACATAGATGACACAATGGTTCAAGTTTATTAAGGGCAAGAAAAGTAAAGCGTGTCATCAAGTTGGTCAGAGCTTTAATCACTAGTTTTCTCATAACAAGTTTAATTTGGAAGGTAAACAAAAACATGAATATACTTGGAATAGCATAAGCTAGTAGGTAGGTATGGTGGACTCTTTGGAATAACTTGGTTTAGGGAGTTGGATGCATGAGTGGAACTCATACTTGGTTGCGGAGGCTAGCAAAAGACTGGGAGCGACAAACTAAGAGAGCAATAATGGCATAATCATGCAGAGCGACAAAACATCATTGATCAAAGCATAAAGTGATACTACAAGTTGAAAACTAAAGGATCATAAAGGCTATGGTGACTTGAGATAGTCATAACATGGTGTGAGCATGCGCCAAGTCAACCCAAATAAAGCATCAAAGGAGAATACCACTATACTATGCTTTAATATGCTAAAACAACACATGATTCATCCAAGGCACATTAAGCAATCTCAATTGTTTATAACAAGTCATGCTACAGCAAAGAATACTAAGCATAAAGCCAAAACAATATCAAGCATGGCATGACAAAGCATAGGCCACAGCCAAAAACGAGCTCTCTTTACCACTTAAGCATGAACTTTCCTACTCTTTTCCAAACCAAACCAAACTATTTGAAAACCAATGTATGAAAGAGGGGGTCCAACCAATTTATTCAGAAAACTAAGCAAACAAAGCAAACGAAAAATCAAAACAAAAATGAAAAAGAAGACGCTCCAAGAACAACACAACTGTGCATGAAACAATAAAAATGAAGCGTTTGGAAGAAACCTGAGATTTTTATTGATGAAGAGGGGGATGCCTTGGGCATCCCCAAGCTTTGACGCTTGTACTTCTTGGATATTTCTTGGGGTGACACGCGTGGAATCCCCAATCTTGAGCTTTAGTCCATCCTTCATCTCATTACTCATTCCTTCCATACACCTAAATTTTTTCCTTCATATAAAACTTCACACAATCTTTATTAGCAACATTAGTGCACTCAAGATAATAAGTATTTAGGTTCAGTTTTAACACCAATAAACTTCCATTAGAACACTAGCTACTGTAGCACTTCCCTCAAAAAGCTCAATTCCCCCAAAGAACTCAAAAAGGAACAAACAAGAAGCAAATGCAGAAATCTGTCAAAACAGACCAGCAGGTAAAGACAAATTTTTTAGAAGACCTTCTGTTCCTCAAATCAAAAAGTGTTGAACTAACAAAAGTTAGATAACAACCTGGGGCAGAAGCACAAAAATTCACGCCTCAAAAAGACGTTCATAGATTTTACAGGAATGTTTACGGTGAAGCACATAAATCTGTTTCGGGACAGCAACTTTCCCAATCATTACTTCTCTCTCATTAGAGGTTACTCTTGGCACAAAAAGCAAAATAAAAAGGATAAGGAGCAATTATTACTAAAGTAATAACTTCCAAGACTCATCTAAAACTTTTGGGTTATCTCCCAATAAGTACTTTTCTTTAACGCCTTTAAGTTAGGCATAAGAAGCAAGAAAAAGAATCAACTATTTTCAAATGAGGAAGCATTAAGATTAATACTAGAAATATCTTCAACAAGGCAAGGTATCTTATCCAAATAAGTTCTAGAGGATCCTCTCTCAATGCTCTTAGGTTCACTATTTTCATCAAACGGGTTTTCGGGAACGATCCAATCAAGATTCTTTTCTATGGCTTCATGCATTGCTACCAGTTTAAAGGGTATTGGTATCTTAGTTTCCTCCCATTAGGTTCAGTTTTGTTCATCTTTTCACGTGTACCAACAAAATCTACACATGAGCCTAGCATATTGAAACGTCCAAAGACTTTTCTAGCTTCCTTGGCAACATCATAGAATTCCTTAAGCAAAGTTTCAAGAATAAAATCCCTCTTTTTCAGGGTCTTCAATTTCTTTAAGTTTAAGAAACATTACTTGCATTAAGGGGTTGAGGTTAACAAACCTAGCTTCCAACATGTGAACTAAAGAAGCTGCAACAATCTCATAGTTTGGAGCAAGTTCTACAAGGGATCTATCCTCAATATCGTCATGTTTACTAACATGATTAAAGAATTCTTCAATATTATATTTTCCAATTATAGAACTGCTCCCTATTGAAAGGTCTTTCAGGGTGAATTTAGGGATCAACATGGTGAGCTAAGGAAGAGGTAACAACTAAAGGAGACTTAATTTTTTGTTTTATTTTTTATAACAAAACAAGCAAACAAAGCAAAAAGAAACCAAGCAAAACAAAAATAACAAAATAAAGAGATTGGTTATGAGGGACTCCCCTTGTGAAGATGTCCTTGACTCCCTGGCAATGGCGCCAGAAAAATACTTTGATGGCTCTTGATTGATGAGCTCGTTGGGGAACCCCAAGAGGAAGGTATGATGAGCATAGAAGTAATTTTCCCTCAGTTATGAAACCAAGGTTATCAAACCAGAAGGAGCAAGGAAACACCCCAAAGGTGTTGCTAGCTGAGCCTTGGCAGGGCGCACTACCGGTGCTAGTAGCAACGTGGAGACCCGCACAACACAACCACAGAACTTTGTCCCCAACTTACGATGAGGTTGTCAATCTCACCGGTTTTGCTGAAAACAAAGGATTAAACGTATCGAATGGAAGGAAGTAATAGTTTGCAGAAAGTAAACACAAAGCAGTAAACAGTTTGTAGATTGTATGTAAAAGAAAGGACCAGGGTCCATAGTTCACTAGAGGTGGCTCTCCTTAAGATAGATAACATGCTGGGTGAACAAATTACAGCGGGGCAATTGACAAACATCGAGAAAGCATACAAGCATATACTAATCATCTTGACTCGTTTGAGACTTGATTGGGCATTACAACATTATACATAGACCGCCATTCAACTACATCTATGACTAATAATCCACTTTAGGTTATCATCCGAACCCCCTCCAGTATTAAGTTGCAAGCAACAGATTATTGCTTTACGAATTGCGTGTAAAGTAAACAATACGATTGTTCTATGAACAAAGGATTGTTGTTTTCTCCCTAGTAGCAACATCACATCTAGTACCTTAGAGATTTCTGTCACTTCCCCAGATTACCAGAGGCATGAACCCACTATCGAGCATAAATACTAACTCTTGGAGTTGCTAGCATCTACTTGGCCAAGATAGCTACTAACAACGGAAAGCATGCAAGATCACAAATAACAAAGACATGATAGAATCAATAATCAATCTGAAATAGCATCTCAATATCCATCGGATCCCCGCAAACACAACATGCAGAATTACAAATAGATGATCTTGATCATGAACGGAGCTCACAAGATCTAGACATGAAAGCACAAAGGAGGAGAACCAGCCATCTAGCTACTACATGGACCCGTAGTCCAGAGATGAACTACTCACGCATCACACCGAAGGCTTGCATGATGATGAAAAAGGCATCCAGGGTGAATTCCCCTCTCCGGCAGGGTGCCGGGAAGAGCTTCAGATCCCTCCCGATCTAGGGATGGAGATGACGGCGGCTACAGACTCTTTCGTGGATTTTTGATTGGTTACTTAGGGTTTTGGTATTGGAGGCAATATATAGGCGGAAGGAGAGGCCGAGGGGGTGCTGGGGTCGGTCAGACCACCCCCTGGCATGGGCCAGGCCTAGCCGCGCGACCAGGTGGTGTGGCCAGGCCCCAGCCCTTCTCTGTCTCGTATTCTGGCTCCAGATGTCTTCCGGTAAAATAGCAACTTTGGCTTTTCTCCCGTCCAATTCCGAGAATATTCATTTTCTGACTTCCTGGAACGAAAAATAGCAAAAAACAGGCAGCTGGCACTGTGACTCTTGTTAATAGGTTAGTCCAAGAAATCATATGAAAAGTACTCCAAAGTGTGGACAAAACACAAGAAAGTAGATAAAACCAAGCATGGAACATCAAAAATTATAGATACATTTGCAATGTATCAGCTACCGTCGAGTATCTAATACTAGCACACAATAAGACATACAAACAATACCATTGAATGTAAATGCTATGTGATATGGGCTTCCACGTCGTGATCTCCATATGCCGTCATCGGGTTTCGGCGCCAGGGTTCTGGCGCTGTAGACACCAGGGGACCGGTGTCTTTCCGGCGTGGTAGTTCGTCACCTCCGTGACTATCTACTACTATGTAACAAAAGGTAATCACTTTACCTTTGCCACAACCATATCACAAAGCAACTCCCCCCTGCAAAACAAAGTTAGACGCCTCTACTTTATCTTTGCATGTTTTACGTGGCTGAATGGGCTTTCGTACAAGAACCGTTCTTACCTACGAACTTTCAGCACAACGCTGATCAAGTAGTTGTCTCTACTACACCCCTTTCGGGGCCCTCCATTGCAAATGGTATAGCAACTAATGCGAGAGAGACAGACACCCCCCTAAGCCACTTTATACGGTACAAGCCGTATGTCAAGCGTGGACTAGTCTTGCGAATGAACGCGTAAAGTCGGTTGGGGGCCGCTTCATCAAGCATTACTATGGTATACACAAGTACACATGGGAGGGTAACACCTAAAGATCAACGCCCACACGCTACATCTCGTGTGTTCTACCCGTACTTACATTACTACGCATAGATCTAGCTCTTATACCACTGTAGGGGTTCCGTGTATGAAAACAATAAATTTACCCTATGCCCCTGAACCCCTGAAGCTACCAAGACCTATATATTAGTAATATAGTAACAGGAGGAGCTTTTCGTGAACTTACCCTTGAAGGCCGAAAAGCTTTGTCAACGCTCAGGAGAGCGTGGTTGATGTAGACGAGCCGAAGCCGACCTCAAGGTCATGATGAAGTCCTCGTGCTCCTTTGGCTCCAACGACTTGAGTGCCTCAAGTGCGACACCTCGCAGGGAGTTACACACGTCCAGTGCCTGACGATGACTCCCACTTCCCTGATCCAGCAGCAGTTGCGGAAGTAGACCTCCCGGATCCGAATCCCGCAGCGCGACGGTGCTCCGCGGTGAAGATGTCTCTCGCTCGCGCAGTCCAGACTTGGGAACACGGTCACGAGAGAAACAGGGGGAGAGAGAAAATATCAACTGGAGGTCTTCCCAAAAGTGAGAAGACCTTTATTGATTATTGGTGTATTTTATTTGGCCAAATACCCCCCACTATATATAGGGGGAGGGGAGGTACTACCTCCCTCAAAGTCCCGGGGTGGGACTAAAGGAGAGGAGAGGGGAGGGGAGGCCGCCGGCCACCTAGTGGGCCCTGCGCGGGGGGAGGGGGTCTAGGCCCAGCCGGCCACCCCCTTGGCCCCTTCTCCCTCTCTCCTTTCCCTAATGGGCCCTCTCCCCTCCGGGAATTGGCCCATTAAGCCTTTGACCATTTAAATTGATTTTCTCTTTATTAAATAATTATGAATAAATGACTAAATCAACATTTAACATTCATTCACATATTATTCAATCTCCGTGGCTATGGAACACCTTCCACCTCCACTCCAGACATCCTCCGGACTTACCGAAACCCTTCTGATTTTCTCTCTACTATTCTTCAGCGATTCCACTGATCCTATAAACACTCTCTAAGCATCATCAAGCCCTTAAGCGTGATACCCCATGGTTCGGGAACACTCCAGACATGGTCGGTACATTCATGCACCAATGATCGATAGAGGGACCTGGATGGCCATGTGATCCTTGTGCGTTCCACGAAGATCTTTTGTCGTTTGAACCAGGACAGTCGTGTCTTATTCCCTTTGTCTCTCGATACTTGCATTGCCCGATATCTGATCAATTACATCACCATGTCGTGTTCAATCTCGTTACTGAGCAATGCTACTTGACTCGTTCCGACAAGTGATATCCCCGTGATCAAATCACACGTTGCGTAGCTATTGGATATAACTTCTCTGAGTGGGCCCTTCGAGTATCTTCCCATCACATGGACAGACAAATCCCTCTCTTGACATATATTGCCTCAACGGTTTCCTCCAAGTACCTGAACACACCTTTATAACCACTGTATTACCAAGTGGCGCTTGATGTTATCAAAGCACTCTCGGGAGACAGTGATTGATATAGCCTCACGGTCTAATTAATAGTCTATGAGGATCCATTTCTAATCATCGTAACTTGAACTTCGTGACATGATCGGGTCACGATGTTTAGGTTGGGTATTGGTTCATCATCTCATTTTCGGAATGAGATGACTCCATTTCCAACTAGCATAAATGCCACATGATCAGGAAACTTGATCATCTGTTGACCAATTAATTAGTGACTAGAGTTTCACTGGGAACCCTAGGTTGTTTGTATATCACATGTGTATTGATGTTTCCTCTCAATACAGTTATAGCATGATATAAAACTTAATCATAAACTATATGAAATATGATAATAGTCCTTACTACTATTTGTCTCTAGGGCATATTTCCAACATCTCTATCATTCCTTTGTGTGTAAGGCCAAGGTCTATGGAACTTACACATTAAGTGTGTTGTAAGGGAATCTACCATACATCAACTTACAACATTACCATATCATGACACTAGCCCAGCAACAATCTAAACTAGACGCCTCTAATTTATCCATTGCAAGTTTTACATGGCTTAGGGCTTTCGGAGATAGAACCGGTCTTACCTACAAACATGGAACCACAACGATGATAACTAAGTAATTAGCAAATCGTTGTAAATCAGATATTGACTATAGTAGGAGAGACAAACACCCGCCAGCCACTTATGCAAAACTAGTTGCATGTCAGTCGTGGAACCGGTCTGATGTGTGATGACATGTAAAGTTGGTCCGGGCCGCTTCATCCCACTATGCCACCAATATCCAAAATACATGAAAGAAGCAATAACATGATCATCATCGCCCACATATAAATATATGTGTACTACCCGTGCAAAGCACCTACACATAGATCAGGCTCTGATACCACTGTTGGGTTCGCAGCATAGAAAACAAAAAATTTCCTATGATGGGAACTATACGCCAAGATCTATCTACTAGATACAAGCAACGGGTGGATATACATCCATGGAGAACTTACCCTCGAAGACAACAAAGCTTTGTTAACGAGTTGGAACACGTGGATGATGTAGTCGAATGCTTGCCGATCTCAAGATCGTGTGGAAGTCCTAGCGCCACAAATCAGCAGCGCATCCATCCTCGCACATACGTTCAGGCTACCGAACAACCTCCACCTCCTCGCTCTAGAGAATCAGCATAAGAAGCAACTCCTTCCAGACGAAAAGCCACTGGAAACATGTATCTCGCTAATCCGAGACCATGGGGAATATATCTAGAGGGGGAGAGAGATCCTTCACGAGGAGGTGTGCTTTGTGAGAAGGAGAGGGAGGCCTTTTATAGGAGAGGGGGCACCTTCCCTCCCATGGGGGGTGCCCCCACCTCTTCCTCATTCATGTGGTGGAAGCTCCACTCACATCAATTTAGCCTCCACTCAAAGTTCCACTCACATGCATTAAATTTTCACCAAATTTAATGCAACTCTCATTTAATAAAACTCTTTTATTTATTTTATTCAGAATTTTGTTAATTACTTTAATTAACAAACATTCACATAAAACCCCTTGCAACATTTCAATATCACATGCAGAACTAGTTTCTACAATTTCACCCGAAACAATTCCAGTTTCCATCGAAATGATTCCAGCGCTTTGCAATTCTTTTGTCTAAAACATATATGCTCCAAATGGTGTTTGGCAACCCTTAAGTGTGTCACCCTATGGTTCGCGAATAATGCAGACATGATTGAGACTCCTCTCAGATCAATAATCAGAAGCGGGACCTAGAGATCCATTCTGACTCCTGCACATTCAACAATGACTTCTGTGATCGTGAGAACGTTTAACGCTAGTAACTTAATCCCTTTGTCTCATGATATATTACATGTCCGATATTCGATCATCGGTATCCAAATACCTAGTTTGATCTCGTTACCGACATGCACTCTTTTCTCGTTCCCGTGATATAACATTCTAGTGATCACATCACTTGCTTGCAAGCTATTCTCAATGTGATATCACCGAGAGGGCCCAAAGTATATCTATTCGTCATCGGGGTGGACAAATCCCACTCTTGATCCATGAGCCTCTACATAACACCTTCGTAGCACCGAACCCATCTTTATAGTCACCCTTTTACGGTGTGATGTTTGATGTTATCAAGATACTCCTCTGGTGTTAGTGATTAACATGATCTCATGGTCTAAGGACTAGGATTACTTCGTATGATGTTATAGCAATATAAACTCAATGAATTCGATCATAATGCTATACTTCGGATGAATGTTCATCACATCATTTCCCCAATGTTGTGACCTCGTTATTAACGACATCCAATGTCCATGATCAGGAAACTTTGATCATCTTGTTAATCAACGAGCTAGTTTAAAGAGAGGCATAACTAGGAACTTTCCATTTGTTTATTAAACACACATGTATTAATGTTTCCGTATTAATACAATTATAGCATGTAAAATAAACATCTATCATATACTTGGAATATACATAATATCAACTTTATTATTGCCTCTTAGGGCATATTCCCTTTAGATTGGAGATGAGATAGATCGGCTCCTTGCAGCTGGGTTTATCATGGAAGTACTTTACCTAGATTGGCTCTCTAATCGGGTGCTCATGGAGAAGAAGAAGGATGATCTGAATGTGGCTGTGGTGTGGCGTATGTGTATCGATTACACGAACTTGAATAGGCGTGTCCAAAAGATCCATTTCCACTGCCAAGGATAGACCAGGTCATAGATTCAACTTCCGGATGTGAGTTGTTATCTTTCATAGATGCTTATTTTGGCTTTCACCAGATACCTTTGAACCCGGACGATCAAATAAAGATCGCATTTATCACCCTGTATGGGGCTTATTGCTATCGCACTATGCCGTTTGGTTTACATAATGCAGGAGCAACATACTAGTGATGCATGCAAAAATGTCTACATGACCAAATTGGTCAAAATGTGCAAGTTTATGTGGATGATGTTGTAATAAAAACTAAGGAAAGCAAAATGCTCCTTGACAATTCCGGCAAACATTTGTGAATCTAAGGCGGTTCCGGATGAAGCTAAACCCGGAGAAATGTACATTTGGAGTGCCGGCTGGGAAGTTACTCGGTTTTCTCGTATCCAGCCGATGTATCGAGGCCAACCCCACGAAAATCTGAGCCATAGAAAGAATGGAACTGCCAAAATGTCTTAACGATGTGCATAAGTTTACTGGTTGCCTGGCATCATTAAGTCGGTTTATAAGTCGGCTGGGAGAGAAGGCATTGCCCCTCTATGAGTTAAGGAAAAAGACAGACAAATTTTATGCTTGCGCAAGCTGATAATGCATTTCATGAATTAAAAAATATGTTGTCTTCTGCACCAGTGTTAGCCTTGCCACTATCTAAAGAGCCGATGTTGCTCTATATAGCAGCGACCAACCGAGTCGTAAGTGCAGTGATTGTGGTGGAGCGTGATGAGGAAGGTAAGTCGATGCAAAGACCAGTGTATTACCTAAGTGAGGTGTTATCAACTTCGAAGCAAAATTACCCTCACTATCATAAAATGGCATGCGGTGTATATATGTTAGCTAAGAAGCTCAAGTATTACTTTGAGGAACACCCCATCAAAGTGATATGCGAAGCGCCCATATCCGAGATTATGAGCAACAAAGATGCCAGTGGCCAAATTGCAAAATGAGAAATTGAGTTAGCCCCATACACACCGTAGTTTGATAGAAGAGATGCGATTAAATCTCAAGCAATGGCAGATTTCTTCGTGGATTGGGCTGAGATGCAATACGAACCACCTTTGTCGGACTCAAATTATTGGAGAATGCACTTTGATGGGTCAAAGCTAAAGGAAGGGCTGGGAGCCGGGGTAGTGCTTACTTTGTCCAAGAAAGATCAGTTGAAATATGTCCTCCAAATCCATTTTAGCACATCGAACAATGTTGTCGAGTATTAAGCGCTCGTGCATGGACTTAAGGTAGCAAAGGAAGTGGGAATACGTCGGATACAATATTTTGGTGATTCGAATTTGGTGGTGCAGCAAGGATCTGGCAATTGGGATGCTCTGGATGCAAACATGGCCCTTTATAGATTCCATGTTCAAAAGATAAGTGGGTTCTTTAAAGGATGTGAATTCCACCATGTACCTCGGCTTGAAAATGAGGCAGCCGACGTATTATCTAAATTGGGGTCATCTCGGCAGTCAATCCTGCAAGGCGTTGCTTTGGAGCACTTGAGAAAACCATCCATCACACCTTCACCGGAATCCTACTCAATCTATGTTCCGGCTCACTCCGGATAAGAAGCCACCCCTATGGATATAGACTGGGGAAACACCTCGGTAAACCCCGGGACTACCTCACAAACTCGAGGACTACTTTGGCAGATCCGACTGGAGTTATGTTGGTGGATGCAATGAAAATTGACGAAGAGCTTTTCCCCATTCGAGCTATACTTGCATGGGAAAAGCCAATATTTGAGTTCTTAAAAGAAGGAACCTTGCCGAGTAATGAGATACTTTCAAGGCAAATCCAAAGGAGAGTAAAGGCATACACTATTATCAACGCCGAACTATACAAAAGAAGTGTTACAAGTGTTGTGCAACGATGCGTTGACCCAGAAGAAGGGCTTGACATCCTCCGAGATATCCATCAAGGCGAATGTGGTCATCATGCATCATCCAGAGCATTAGTGGCAAAAGCTTTCCGGCATGGATTTTATAGGCCAAGTGCCTTGGAGCAAGTAGAGGATCTTGTAAGAAAATGCAATGGTTGTCAGAGGTATGCCACAAAGACGCACATGCCTATGTGGGAACTGAAAACTATACCTATCACTTGGCCATTCGCAGTATGGTGTTTGGATATGGTCGGCCCATTTAAGCCGGCAAAAGGCAACATGACTCATATCTTGGTTATGGTAGATAAATTTACCAAGTGGATTAAGGTAAACCAATCAGGAAATGTGATGGGGCAACAGCTATACATTCCTCAAAGATATAATCTTGAGATATGGCAATACCCACAGTATCATAACTGATAATGGCACAAATTTTGCTGAAGGAGCATTTGTGATATTCTACCGAGATAAGAAGTTCCGGCTACATATTGAATCAGTAGCCCACCCCGCATCGAACAGGCAAGTGGAAAGATCCAACGGACTAGTTTTGTCCGGGATAAAACCTCGGCTCATTGAGCCACTTCAAAGATCAGTGGGGTGCTAGATAGAAGAACTACCAGCGGTACTATGGAGTTTAAGAACAACTCCAAATCGATCAACAGGCTATACGCCATTCTTTCTGGTATATGGGGCAGAAGTTGTGCTACCAGTCGACATAGAGCATGACATGCCCAGGGTCGCCTAATACACAGAAGCCAAAGTGCGAGAAGCCAGGCAAAATGATATTGATCAGTTGGAAGAAGCGAGAGAACTGGCCTTGTCCAGATCCACCATATATCAGCAAAATCACTGACACTACCATAGTCAGAAAGTAAACCCCCGAGTTTTTCGGGAAGGTGATTGATACGTCCAAAACATATCTACCTTCCCAAACACTTTTGCTGTTGTTTTTCCTCTAAACTTGTGTGGTTTGGATACAACTAACACGGATTGATGTTGTTTTTAGCAGAATTACCTTGGTATCTAGTTTTGGGCAGAAAATCAACTATCAGGAAAAATCCCGGAAAATATGCCAAAAATCCTATTTCACCAGAAGACTCACGGAGCTAGAAGACGAGACATAGGAGGTCCACGAGGGGCCCACACCTCCAGGTCGCGTGGGCTAGGCCAGGCCATGCCTGGGGGTGGGGTGGCCGCCTCGCTCACCACCTCGTCCTCCCTCTTCGCCTATAAGTTGCCTCTTGACCTAAAAACCAAGGGGGGTTCGACGGTTTTCCAGAGAGAGTTCTGCTACGCCGCCACCACCAGATTCCATGAATCAGAACCAGAAACTCTATTCTGGCACCCTGCCGGGACCGAGAATTAGAGGAGATCATCGCCATCATCATCACCATTGCTTCTCCATCGACCATCCATGATTCCCCCATCCATGAGTGAGTAATCCCCCGATGTAGGCTATGGGGATGGTAGGGATTGGATGAGATCGTTCATTTAATGGCATCAGATTGTTAGGGCATGGTGCCAAGTATCTATTATTAGTGCTTTTTGACTTTGTTGCAACTTGTTATGCTTAATGCTTGTCACTAGGGCCCGAGTGCCATGATTTCAGATTTGAACATGTTATTGATTCATTATGATAGTATATTTTATGGTCTTACCTGCAAATTGTATACACATATTGTTGTCCGGAACCAAAGGCCCCGAAGTGACAATAATCAGGATAACCGGAGGGGATGGCTTTGATGTGAGGATTACATGTGTTCACGGAGTGTTAATGCTTTGCTCCGGTGCTCTATTAAAAGGAGCACCTTAATTGTCAGTAGTTCCCTTGAAGCCCTGCTGCAAACGGGCTGGCAGGACAAAAGATGTTGTGCAAGTTCTCATTGCGAGCATGTATGACTATATATGGAACACATGCCTATGATTATTTAGTACTTGGATGCTTTATCTTATTTATCTGCAAATGCCCTATGTTTTTATTGCTATATGAATTGTCTTGTCCATGCAACGCCCGTCCATCCATCCCTATGCCTACCGCGCTTTAACCATAGTGTTTACTGCAATTGTTACTACTGTCTTTACTTTTACTACTGTTATTACTTTGCTATTGCTACTACAAAACTGCTGCTACTGATAAACTGTTGTGAGCAAGATTGTTTCTAGGTGCAGCTGAATTGACAACTCAGTTGTTAAGGCTTATAAATATTCTTTGGATCCCCTTGTGTCTAATCAATAAATTGGGTTTCACTTCCCTCGAAAATACTGCGATACACCCCCTATACTTGTGGGTCATCAAGACTATTTTCTGGCGCCATTGCCGGGGAGCATAGCTCTATTTATCAAGTTTACTTGGGATCACTATTGTTCACTGCCATCCATTTATCATGGGTAAGTCTCGTGATGGAAAAGTTCCTATATTACCATCCACTACAAGGAGAGGTACAGTTATGAACACCTCTATTGCTCTTGATTCACCATCTGTCATGAGTAAGCTCCTTACACCACTACATACACATGCTACACATACTGCTACTACTGCTGAATCTGAAACTTCTGATACTTATGATGCTGCTTCTACTGTGCTTGATAAGAGTGGTTCATTAGGTCCTTTCCTAGATGCTATGATTGCTAGAACTATAGCTGGAAATACCGAAACTCCTAATGAAGATACAACTACACCTATCAGTTCACCTAAGTCTAGAGAGAGCTATGATATTGAAGACGGATATATAGAAATGACTGATGAATTTATTAAAGAATGCCAAAACAATCTTGGTAGGAGTGCTATTAAGAGTCTCCTTGAGAGGTGTACTATAAAACCCAAAATATCTCCTAATAATAAGTTTGCTACATCTCCCATAAACATTAAAGATGAGGATTATGATTTCTCTCTTGACTTATCTTACATAACTATTGTTGATAAAGAACCTTTTTATGGGACTAAGAATGAAAGTGCGGTAGCACATATGACTGAGATTTCTACCATGAGTGGCTTATTTTCTGATGATATTAAGATGCGCACCTACTTTGTTGCTAAAAGTTTCCCTTTTTCGTTGAAAGGAGAAGCTAAAACTTGGTTTAAGAATTTACCTCATGGATCTATTGATAGCCATGATTGCTTGATTAGTACCTTCCTTCAGAAATATTTCCCTCCTAGTGCTAGACATGCCATTTTGCAGGAACTTTTTGATTTTAAACAGGGAGAAACAGAGATACTGCCTGAATCATGGGCAAGGTTTTGCGCTTTGATTCATGCACAGGCTGGATGTCCATTACCTAAAAATGAGCTTCTTGATATATATTATAATGGACTAACTAAAGAATCTAGGATATACCTGGATAGTTGTGCTGATTGTGTTTTCAGGAAAAGAACTCCTAAAGAAGTTGAGGAATTAATGGATAACATAAGCAAGAATTATGAAGAATGGACTTCATGTGAGCCAACTACACCTGAAACAACTACACCTGAGTTAACTATGCCTGAGCCAACACCAACACCAACACAAACATCAAAGAAAAGGGGAGTTATTAAACTAAATGATTAAGTGATGAAGGAAGCTAAGAAATGTCTTAAGGAGAAGGGTATTAAAGCTGAAAACATGAAGAATTTACCTCCTATAGAAGAACTATGTAAGCCAATCTCCCACTCATCCACTATTGAGGTACACTCTCTCCAACATTTTGATGAAGGTGATATTCCTTGTTCTAAACCTCCTGATCAATGCTTAGAAGAATTTGATATTTTTATTGTTAAGCAAGATAATTTTAATAAAAGAGTGCAGAATCATCTGATGGAAAACTCTAGAGCTATTATTGAATTAAAGGATATTGTAGAAAGAACCTCTAATGATGTTAAAATGCTTGTTAAACATTTCCAAATGGTTCAAACTCCAATTGACCAGCTTATTAGAGTACAAAAATATTTTCTAGTTAATGCTTCTAAAGAAAAACATGCTTATGAAATTAGAACTAGAAGTGGTGCTGCCACCCAGGATCCTCTATATTCTGAGGGGAATCCTAAAAGAATTGAGCAAGATTCTCAACAAATTGAAAATAGTGGTACTTCTCCTAAGAAAAGGAAAAAGAAACATAAAACTATTGTAGAGTCTTCTGAATGTGCTAAAGATCCTAATAGTATATCTGTCTCTGATGCTGAAACTGAAAGTGGTAATGAGGAAAATGATGTTCTTGATAAAGAAAAAGTTGAAGAAGAACCAGAAAGGCACACTAAGAATACTAAATACACTAAGGAAGATTTTGTTGCTAAGAAATATGGTAGTGAAAGAGAGCCTTGGGTCCAAAAACCAATGCCTTTTCCTGATAAGAAACACAACTCAAAGGAAGACAAACACTATAATAAGTTTTGTGAGTGGATGAAGCCTTTATTTTTGCAAATTCCTTTGACTGGTGCTATTAAATTGCCTCCTTATTCAAAGTATATGAAGGATATTGTCTCTAATAAAAGAAAGATCCCTAATGAAGAAATTTCTACTTTGCTTGCTAATTATTCCTTTAATGGTAAGGTTCCAAAGAAACTTGGAGACCTAGGGATTCCAACCATTCCTTGTTCTATTAAAAATAACTATGTTAGAACTACTTTGTGTGATTTAGGAGCAGGAGTTAGTGTTATGCCTTTTTCTCTCTACAAGAGACTTCAATTGGAAAAATTAATACCAACTAATATCTTTGCAAATGGCTGATAAATCTACTACTATTCCTGTTGGTATATGTGAGGATGTTCCTGTTCAAGTGGCTCATAATTGCTTGATATTAACTGACTTTGTTGTGCTTGAAATGCCTGAAGATGATAATATGTCTATTTTTCTTGGGAGACCTTTTCTTAATACTACAGGAGCTGTTATTAATTGTAATCAAGGAAAGGTGACTTTTAATGTTAATGACAAGGAGCATACTGTCTATTTCCCCAAGAATATTGATAGGACTTATGGTTTAAATTCAATTGAACATGTTGAGGGCATCCAAGTTGGAGAAATATATTGTCCCATACCACGAGAAAAATATGAAACTATTATGATTGGGACCATTGCTATCAAGGTTGAGGTAACATATCATTTAGTGGAATACAAAGTTTTGCTTCATATAAAATTGTTTTGGTAACAAGACCTGATCAACCTTGTTAATATAGGGATTGTAAATGAACAAAACAATGTCTTCACCATGATCATCTTTGCTTACTTTTATCTTATCCATTTTTATTTTTTGCTTTCACTTAGTTTACTTTTCTTTTGCTATTGCTTGAATATTAGAGTGTCTTAGAACTTCTGAGGTTTTAGCTTTGTTTTTTTGGATCATTCCAAAGTCATCTTTCTGTCAGAAAATCATTCATCAATACCTGAAAATTGCTCAAAAATAAAGTGTCTCGAAAAATTCCAGAAAATTCATATTAAATTTTTACGTGAAAAAAGGGGCAGAGAAGTGCCTGGAGTGACCCAGGGGGGCCCACCTGGTGGCACGGCCACCCCAGTGGCGCGCCTGGCCATGGTGTGGGCCACCCCTAGCCCTCCACTCACTCTCTCACTTGCCACCGCCTTCTCTCTCCCAAGAAAACATTAGTTCATTGCTCGAGATCGTGTTCTTGCTGTTCTTGTCCATGATTTTTTCTCTCTTGCTCAGCCCATCTTTGCTGCTGAAATTTGGAGCATTTTTTCTCCGGTATGTGACTCCTCCGCTTGTCCAAGTAGATTTGTGATTAGTGGATTATATCTTGAGCATTTTGCTACTGTAGGTGACAGGTTTTGTGAGCTTGTAAGCTTGTTCAATGCTTAGAAAAATTGTTTTGATGCATGTTTAGGCCTCTTACAAGTCCCTATGAGTAGTTTCCTTCATTATGTATTCACTTTGCAATCACTTGTATAATGGATGTTTAAATTTTAGAATAGAAGATGAATGAGCACCAACTCAACCAACATGAGTTAAATGTGCCTGTAATTATGAAGGTTCCTCGTGAGGAGGAAGACTTTCCCTCTGCCTATCCATGCCCCGAATTCATGAGGGCTGTAGGGATTTCTCAAGATTTCCACACTTTGATTACTAATGCAGGATTGGAGCGTTTTGTGGGAGACGAACCTACCCAATATGTGAAACTAACTATGTTTGTGGTGCAGGATTTCGGAAATCGTTACTCTTTGCCTAACCCCATGGTCCAGTACAAAATTTACAATGTAGCTGTTGATCTCCCTTTTGATGACTTTTGTGTAGCTATTAAAGTACCACAGTGGGGTTCGTGTGGAAGAATTCGAGAGCGACCTACACCACTCATGGACTTGTACACGGAAATTTGCCAAGGGAGCAGCTTCTCAAAGGAGAGTGGTAAAATTCGTAATATTCATCTCCCGTCTATTTGATACTTTGCCTACTTTATTGCCAAGTGTGTTCTCGCTAGGAAAACTGCTAATAAATTATCCTCATATGATCTAGCCTTCATCTCAGCTGCCTTAAAACGAGATAGGACTTACAATTTGGGTGCCTTGATAGCTTTTCGTCTTGCTGCTAACCACGAGAAAGGCGGAATTTGTGGAGGCCTCATCGCCTCTCGTTTATTAGCATTGCATGGTGTAGTGCCTCATCATTTAGACCTACAATTTCCCATAGAGAGGCTTGACCTTAATTCCATGATACAACATAAATTTGTTTCTTCTTGGGCTAATTTGAGTGATTTGTCTTATGAAATAACCTTTCTCAAGGCTGGTTGGAGAAGGAGTAAGTCCGAGCGTGTTGTTCTTTTTCCTGCACCTGTTCTATTTAAAGTTGATACCAGGGAAGGATGGTCACTCACCGAGGAAGAGCTTGATGCATATCTGGGGGAGCTCTCCCAGCAAGAGCAGGATACTAGAAGGGAGACTACAGATGATTCGGTCCATCCTCGAATGAGGGGGAGTCTTGATATAAGCAGCCTACCTATGATTGGGGAGCTTCTTCTTGTACACAGGGGCCTAACTACGATCATTCCTATGATGACCCGCCAGCCTGGGGGTTGATACCCACTTAGGCCAAAAGCCTAAGCTTGGGGGGAGGTTGATGCGCTCGACTTTCGACGTAGAGCTTGTTGGGAACCCCAAGAGGAAGGTATGATGAGCACAGCAGTAAGTTTTCCCTCAGTTATGAAACCAAGGTTTAATCGAACCAGTAGGAGCAAGGAAACACCCCAAAGGTGTTGCTAGCTGAGCTTTGGCAGGGTGCACTACCGGTGCTAGTAGCAATGTGGAGACCTGCACAACACAACCACAGAACTTTGTCCCCAACTTGCGATGAGGTTGTCAATCTCACTGTGTTTTGCGGAAAACAAAGGATTAAACGTATCGAATGGAAAGAAGTAAAAGTTTGCAGAAAGTAAACACAAAGCAGAAACAGTTTATAGATTGTATGTAAAAGACAAGGACCGGGATCCATAGTTCACTAGAGGTGGCTCTCCTTAGATAGATAACATGCTGGGTGAACAAATTACAGCGGGGCAATTAACAAACACCGAGAAAGCAATACATGCATATACTAATCATCTTGACTCCTTTGAGACTTGATTGGGCATTACAACATAATACATAGACCGTCATCCAACTGCATCTATGACTAATAATCCACCTTCAGGTTATCATCCGAACCCCCTCCAGTATTAAGTTGCAAGCAACAGATTATTGCTTTACGAACTGCGTGTAAAGTAAACAATACAATTGTTCTATGAACAGAGGATTGTTGTTTTCTCCCTAGTAGCAACAGCACATCTAGTACCTTAGAGATTTCTGTCACTTCCCCAGATTACCAGAGGCATGAACCCACTATCGAGCATAAATACTAACTCTTGGAGTTGCTAGCATCTACTTGGCCAAGATAGCTACTAACAACGGAAAGCATGCAAGATCTCAAATAACAAAGACATGATAGAATCAATAATGAATCTGAAATAGCATCTCAATATCCATCGGATCCCCGCAAACACAACATGTATGAATTACAAATAGATGATCTTGATCATGAACGGAGCTCACAAGATCTAAACATGAAAGCGCAAAGGAGGAGAAACCAGCCATCTAGCTACTACATGGATCCGTAGTCCAAGGATGAACTATTCACGCATCACACCAGAGGCTTACATGGTGATGAAGAAGGCCTCTAGGGTGAATTCCCCTCTCCGGCAGGGTGCCGGGAAGAGCTTCAGATCCCTCCCAATATAGGGATGGAGATGACGGCGGCTACAGACTCTTTCGTGGATTTTTGATCGGGTACTTAGGGTTTTCATCCCAAGGGCAATATATAGGCGGAAGGAGAGGCCGAGGGGGTGCCTGGGCTGGCCACACCACCCCTGGCGCGGGCCAGGCCTAGCCGCGTGGCTAGGTGGTGTGGCCACCCTCTGGCCCTTCTCCGTCTCGTATTCTGGCACTTGACCCCTTCTGAAAATATAGGCACTTTGGCTTTTGTCCCATCCAATTCCGAGAATATTGATTTTCTAACTTTCCTGGAACCAAAAACAGCAGAAAATAGGCAGCTGGCACCGTGGCTCTTGTTAATAGGTTAGTCCAAGAAATCATATGAAAAGTACTCCAAAGTTGGAACAAAACACAAGAAAGTGGATAAAACCAAGCATGGAACATCAAAAATTATAGATACATTTGCAATGTATCAACATCCCCAAGCTTAACTCCTGCTCGTCCTCGAGTAGGTAAGTGATAAAAAGAAATAATTTTTGAGGTGACATGCACCATCAAAGACTTGATCAAAGTATTTGCAAAACATTCAAAGCTGGGATCATAGTACTTCAATCATAACATGAAAGACAAAGTTCTAGCAATAAGCAAAGAAACTATGATGCAACATGAAAAGGCACAAACAAAAGATTCATGAATAACAATGCTTTGCAAGATGTTTGTTTGTTTCACATAAAGAAAACATAGCATAATAGTATTCAGCCTGTCCCTCAATAGAGTAGCAAATATAAATGCATAGGACACCATACAATAGTTTAAAACACGCAATATCAAAGTATGCATCAATCAACTAGTCTTGGGACAATGCACATAGAACTAAGAATAGCCACTATGCTCTCAAAGTAAGTGCATAAAGATAGAAGGTGGAGACTCAATATAATGGTGGAAGAAAGGCCTTTTGTAAAAGGAAGTAGGGATTCAAGTCTCATAAAGAGCTTCCAAAAATTATGGTACTTATAGCTTTCAGCTCTTATTGCCCCTATCATAAGCATCTTGAAGTGATTAAGGTTAAAGTGAACAAACTATGGTGTACATGCTTGACGAAGTATAAGTCAGAAATCTCATGTCTCTTGTATACGAGGGCCGCTCCTCATGCTACTCAAGTTTAGTCATCGGTAAGTTCTTGTCATCGTAAGTACATGTGTATCATAGAGAACCGCCAACGGGGTACCCCTTGCCCGATGATACGGAAGAATCCCCATATCAAAATGACAAGGCAAGCAGACAACAAGCATCTCAGCATTCTTCTTATTTACCATGGGAATATGGTGCTTTTTTCTCTCTTTCCTCTTTTCATAGTATCTTTTTTTTTCTTTTTTCTTTTTTTTTCAATATAGGACTCTTTTTTTATAAGAAGAATGCTTCATAGATGTAACATCCCAAAAAAATCATATTTTAAAAACTCATTCATATCATTCTTGCATCATTCATTCATATAGGGTTTTTCTCAAAATCATTTAGAGACAGAAGTTTGAGCTATGATTTCATGTGGGCAATTTATCTCAATTGGCCATCACCCTTTGGGATTTGATTGTCTATGAACTTGTTTGCTTGCCTCCATGGTTGGAAAGACTAGGTGAAGCTTTTTACCCAAGATTCAAAATTTAGAAATATTTTCTAAACCCTATTTCAAACTAGAGACAAAGAGACAAAGTCTCTGTTTATTTCAAAACCTAAGCTTGACCAAGCCCTTGCTAGTAACCACATGGTCATCTGACTCGTTTTTGAACCCACAGAACCCTGCAAAAATCCTCAAAGCAGTTTGAATTCAAAAGGATTTGAATTCATATCAAATTCTATTCAGAAAATGGAATTAGAAAAAGAAAAGGCTTAAACAAAGGAAAAGGGCCGAGCGGCCAGAATCTGGCCCAGCAGCAAATCAAGCCCAGCAAGCCCACCCGGGGATCTCCTTTTCCTTCTCACACGCGCGAGCGCACACGTTAAGTCGCTGACAGACAGACCCCACCGCCACCTCGCACACTTCGCTGACGAGCGGGCCCGGTCCACGTCGCCCTCGTCTTCCCCAGACCGCGCCTGCGACCACGTCGTTGCGGCAGTGATGGCCGGTAATGGCGCGGCGTAAATGGGCATTTAACCGCGAGCGTTTCCTGTCGATTCCCCGGCTATAAGATCCTCTCTGCCTCGCGATCTTTTTCCCCCAAACACCTCGCTCACTCTGCCACCAGGCTGCCCTCAATCAGCTTTGCACCGCCGCAGACAGAGCCTCTCCGGCGATCGATTCCGGTGAGCCTAGTGTTCCCCTCTGCCTCTTGTTCTTTCAATCTGACTTAGTGTATCTTTGCGCATCTCCTGACCTCACTAGTCCGTCCTGTACTGCCCCAGGTCGCCGGTTCCACTTGACACCGCGAGCACCGACGGCGACACCAACTCCGACGAGTTTTCCCGGTAGGTACAGACCGCCCCTCGCCTTTCCGTTCATGCTCACTACTTCGCCTTGACTCTGTGAATCTAACCGTGTCCTCGCCTTGCCCTGGGGTGATTCACAGCGACGTCCACGACGACCACCCGACGCACCCGACGCCGCCACGAACTCCGGTGAGCAATCGCAGCCGTGCCCGAGCGCCCCTTGACCAACCGCAAGTACGACGAGCTTCGCCGTGACCTCCTGAGCCCGGTGAGCTACTCCTCGATCTCACTTACCCCCTGTAGCGCCGCCTCCGTCATCGACCGACAGTTCCGCCGCCGGTAGCCGCCGCTCCGCCGCCAGTTCTTGGCCAGAGAAATAGCAGCCGTTAGATCTGTATCGTAGCGCTAGGATAGATCCACTTAACCCCGAAGCGGTACGCGATCTGAGCCGCCAGATTTCATTTAGATCCAGCGGTCTGTATCACTCGATCCAGACGAACCGGTACGGGCGAATAAGAACATGACGCGTGGCTAGGTTAGATCTGGAAATAGAATTTAAAAACAGATTTTGATCCAGATTTCAAATGCCAATAACTTTTGAATGCCACGTTGGAATTTTGCAAACTTTATATCATTGGATTCAGTAAAACAAGACCTTTCTGCCTATCCTTTTTGTTTAGCAAATAGTAACCATTAGTTTGGCTTAAATTGCAGAAACTTGTTTGAGGCCTTTTTGAGAATAGTTTTAGTTTAATAACTTGTTTTAGGGTTAATTAAGTTTGTCTTGGTTACTTTGTGACTTGTTTAGTTTCTGTAAACTTGCACTTGATTGGTAGAATTTTCAAAAATCACCACTTAGTATTTTTATGCATGCATGCATTCATACTATTTCTTGTTTGTATATATTTGTGTGTAATTGTGTGCTACAACTTTGTGTGTAGATTTTGCTAGTGATTGTGATTGTGACGAGTGCTACTCTCCACACTACCAAGGCAAGTGATATCTTCATGAATATTCCATTCCTATATTTTATACATGCATTAGATATATTTTGTTAGGACTTGCATGCTACTTTTGTCATTTGATGATGGGAAATCCTATTTAGAATAGAATGCTAGAGTTGCTAGGAAAATTCCCTAAGGATAAGATGCCATGCCATGCTTAGCCTAGCTACTAGAAAACAAGGGTGGTTTATATTCACACTATGGAAAAATATTCTAAGTCTAAGGACTTGTTTTTATTTAACAAAACAACTAAGTTAATGAATCACATGGGTGGAATGGAAAGAATGGTTTATGTTGAGTGGTTCACAAGGCCATGGACTTGGGTTGTGTATCTCACTTGTGGATGGCCACCCAGGAAACAAAGAGATTTGAGATGTCAAATGTTGAGAAGCTTCAAGTGCAACCACTTGGCAATATGGGCTCTGCCATGATCTTAGGATGCTAGAACTTAGTCTCTTGGACAGTGGGTGGTAGATGGGATGATAGGTTGGAGCGCGTCCATTTGACTAAGGAAAGGCTACTGAAGGATCATGTCTTGGGAAACCAAGGCTTGTGGGGAAAGTGCACCACCTCTGCAGAGTGTAAAACCTAAGTACTTAGCCATGTCCCTGGTAAAGGACAATTTGAGCATCAAGACATGGAAACTTCAAGAATCTCATCACTCCAATTTCAAAATAAAACTTGTGGGTGAACAAGGGTTAAAAGGATCTTCAGTCATTGATTGGTAGATGCCCTGAGTGGATCTGGAGTCTTTGATTGATAGATGCCTTGGGTGTTTTGTGCCAAGCAAAAACTTAGTGTTTTTCAAAAGTTAAGGAAAAATCTATTTTGAGCAATGCAAGCCTAAGCTCCACCAGCCAAGTGCATATAGTATTATAGTCCACTTAAAATATACTAAGGTATCACTTGCCAATACTATTCCAAAGTATTGACCCTCTGTGGCTGTAACTTATGATGTTGCAGGTTACTCTGATGATGAATAGGAGTCATGAGTCTACACTCAACATGCTTGCTTGTGGCACATGAAGATGAAGACTTATGTTTATTTACATATTCCATAAACTCTTGTATTAGGCCTTTGGCCATGAGTTGTAAAAGACTATGTTTTATCTCTGGAATGACTGTAATAAATGACCTTTGTATCTGTGTACTTCATCTTAAACTGTGGATGCTAGCATTGATCCAGGGACTAGCATTGCAATCACAGGGATCTTTTCCTTTACGAAGGAGGGATCTTACAGATGGTATCAGAGCACTGTGTTGCCTGTAGGATTATGACCCTAGGATTGGAAACCACTAAGGAAAATTTTTAACTTCTTCTACACTTGTCTATTCTTCTCGTAAACTTTTCTAATCTTCTCATTCTCATCTCTATTTGTAGATGAACTCCGTCAACGAAGCCGTGAAGAAAGGACCACTCATGACCATGACCTTGGAGTGTGAGACTGAGTTTCCCAAGATTCTCAAGGACCTCATGGAGACCATGGGAGTACATGGTGCAGCAGTGTACAAGGGCTTTCCAGTAATGGAGGAAGGAGTGGAGTATTGGTGGGTGCAACTTCACTTATACAAGAATAAGGAAGACAACCACAAAGAAAAGGGCTTCTGCATGTACACCAACACTTTTATGCACACCACATTCTTTGAGTCAGCAAAAGAAGCAGCTTGGAAGACTATCAAGGAACTAAGTGCTAGAGTCAAGTGCAAGATGCTCAACCTCCAAAAAGACTTATAGAAAGAGAAGGAACATACCCAAGAGTTGGAAATCACCAACCAATCCTTAAGAGGAGATATTATAGACTTAGTGATAGAAGCATGTGAACAAGATAGGGTGATTGCCACTAGGAACATTGTGTTAGCCACCAGATCCAATGAGATAGGATTGTAAGCGCACTTCGTTAGTTGGACCACCACCTATCACCTTATTTTCCCAAAATGATACCTTAAATAAGTTTGAACCTTGGATGATGTAATGGATTCTTGTATGCATGACTTGTATGATTTTTGTGTTCCATGGTTATGCTTGAATGTTTGTCTTGTTTAATCTAAATTTGTGTTGTTCTAACTTTCAATCTTATAAATAGATGCCTATTACCATCAGCACTGTTGAGGAGTTCCAGGCTACCCGTTTTGGTCCTCGTATCGTAGAGCTTACTACTTTACTCGATCTCCCTCTTCCTATCATTACGGTGCACCCACTCACCAAGTTTGAGAGGAAGGACCTTTGGGGCTTCAAGGTGAACCAGCCAGGACGCCAGACCGAGCCTACTACGGAGGCCATCGTCTTCAAGCTTATGCACGATGACAGGGAGAGAGGCATGGAGGTTGTTATGCAGGATCTGATAGGACGACTGTTAGGCCGTCACTCCCGACAGGTTAGAGGCACTCACTTCCACGCCTTCGGAAGGCGTGATGATGACGGAGAGTCCATTGACTTTGAGGACGACTCGAGGGTCACAGCAGAGCCGATACGCTTGTACCTCCAGGACTTAGAGACTCTTATTAGGCACGTGGATACCGATAGGACCAACGTCATGCTTAGTAATGACGAGCTCCAGGTACAGCTTCGCGAGAAGGACAAGCTCTTCGCGCAGCAGGACGAGATAGTCAAGGAGATGGAGGCAAAGTTCGAGACCCAAGACCGTAAGTTCAAGAGTCAAGAGAAGCGTGTCCAGGATAGGAACAAGAGGATTCGTGATATGACCGAGGAACTGCAGTCCAAGGACTTCGAGTTAGAGCAGCAGCAGACGGTGATTGAGAGGCTTCGTTCCCAGAAGAGGGCTCTCAAAGCCAAGATCGACTCTTTGACCACTACCATCGAGGAGAACAAGACCGCAATGGAGAACGCAGGTCTTACCTTTGTCGAGGAGGAGATTGATGCCGACGAGTAGATTTGACTACTCAGTTATCTTTATTTACCGCACTTGTTATTTGTGAACTTATTATTGGACCATCCGACATGTGGATGGCTTGCCACTTGTGTGTTTTTAGACTTTTGTTATCTTGTTGTTGAGCTTTTATCCTTGTGTTGCATGCTATGTGTTTTCTTGTGCAATGTATTGTGCATAAATCATGTAAGGGTATCTCATTCTTATCTCTATATGAATAAACCACAGATGCCTCCCCGTCGCGCAAACCCCAACCCCAACATTACCCCGGAAATGCAACAAATGATGAATGCGCAGACACAGCTTATGCAAATGATGACGACGTTCATCCAGAACCAGAACAACAACAACAACCCCAACAACAACAACAATAACAATAACAACAATAACAACAACAACAACCCTCCAGGTTTTGATATGCTCACCAGATTTCTGCGTCTGAGGCCAGCTAAGTTTTCGGGAACGACTGATCCCATGGTGGCCAATGATTGGCTACGTTCTGTGAACAAAGACTTAGTGACCGTGGGATGCACAGATGCTGAAAAGGTCAGGTTCGCAGCACATTTGTTGGAAGGACCAGCCGCCGCATGGTGGGACAACTTCCAGATTACCACGCCTATTGATGAGGTGACTTGGGCTATCTTTGAAGATGGCTTTCGTACTACTCATATCTCACCAGGAATGATGAGCCTGAAAAAGAAGGAGTTTCACAACCTAAAGCAGCGCCACCATAGCGTGGCTGAATATATTGAAGAGTTCAACAATCTAGCGCGCTATGCACCGGATGAGGTTGACACTGATGCCAAAAGGAAGGAAAAGTTTCTGGAAGGCTTGAATGACGAACTGAATCTGCAGCTGTCTGTGGCATATGTTCCAACTTATCAGTCGCTGTGTGACAAGGCTGTTATTGTGGAGAATAAAATGAAGCAAGTCGAGAGTAGAAAGAGGAAACACTCCGACAAGCATAGCTCGGGATCATCTCATAAACGATCTCACTATGATGATAGTGTCAGCTCAGGACCCCACAAGCATGGGAAATTTAACAAGCACCACAACCACAACCGTCAGGACAACAAGCATCATCGCAGTCATGACAATGATAAGTACAAGAATCACAAGAGTGGATATAAGAGCCACCATAGTGGAGGAGGAAGTGGAAGTAGAAGTCAGTCTAAGACGGACATCAGTCAGGTTGAGTGCTACAAATGCAAGAAGCTGGGGCATTATGCTAATGAGTGTCCTGAGAAGAAAGTTGAAGGACCTAACAAGCCCAATCCTTTTCAGAAAGGACAGGTTAACCACATCAATGTGGAGGAGGTCTTTGAAGAGCCTGATGCTGTTGCTGGTAAGTTCAGACTAAATTCCATCTCGGCATTTGTACTCTTCGATACTGGTGCATCTCATTCATTCATATCAAAAGCATTTGTTGATAGAAACGAGTTTGCATCTAAAAACATTGGGTGTCCAATAAAAGTTAGCTCTCCGGGAGGAGATATGATAGTGAGTCTTGGATGCCGGGATCTAGTCATAGAGATCGGAAAACATAAGTTTCCAGTAAACTTAATAATCCTGAATTCCCAAGGATTGGATGTAATTTTGGGAATGGATTGGATGGCTAAGTATGAGGGAGTACTAGATTGTGCCAATCGTACAGTTTTACTCACGACCCCTGAAAGTAAGAGGATAAAATTTAAGTCCAATTTTAAATCTAAAGGAAGTAAGCTGAATTCTCTTAAGGGGGTTAGCATGGACAGTGTGCCAATTGTGTGTGAATATCCGGATGTGTTTCCGGAATAACTACCAGGAATGCCACCAGATAGAGATGTGGAGTTTATAATAGATTTGGTACCAGGTTCTGGACCAAGAGCAAAGAGGCCTTATAAAATGTCAGTTGACGAACTTAAGGAACTCAAGAAACAACTTGGAGAACAATTGCAGAAAGGATTCATCCAGCCAAGTTCTTCATCTTGGGGAGCTCCAGTTTTGTTCGTAGAAAAGAGAGACAGAACTCAAAGGTTATGCATAGATTACCGTTCTCTCAACGAGGTAACCATCAAGAACAAATATCCTTTGCCAAGAATCAATGACTTGTTTGATCAGCTAGAAGGAGCTTGTGTGTTCTCGAAGATTGATCTTCGGTCAGGCTATTTTCAACTCAAGATAAGAGAGCAAGACATACCTAAAACAGCATTCACCACAAGGTATGGATTGTATGAGTACATTGTGATGCCTTTTGGTTTAACCAACGCTCCAGCATACTTCATGAATATGATGAACAAAGTGTTCATGGAATTTCTCGACAAGTTCGTTGTCGTTTTCATCGATGACATCTTAGTCTACTCCAAGAGCAAGGAAGAGCATGAAAGACATCTACGCTTGATACTTGAGAAACTAAGGGAACATAAGCTTTATGCCAAATTCAGCAAGTGTGAGTTTTGGTTAGAGGAAGTTGGATTTCTTGGTCATATTATGACAAAGGATGGTGTAGCAGTTGATCCTGCTAAAGTTTCGGCTGTGACAGAATGGGAATCTCCTAAGAATGTAAAAGAGGTTCGTAGTTTCCTTGGTTTAGCAGGTTACTACAGAAGATTCATTGAAAAATTTTCTAAGGTTGCTAAACCAATGACAGAATTGTTAAAGAAAGATAAGAAATTTGCTTGGTCTGAAGGATGTGAACTCAGCTTTCAAGAACTAAAGAAGAGACTTGTGTCAGCACCAGTTCTGTGCCTACCAGATTTGGAAAAGGATTTCCAAGTATATTGTGATGCTTCTGATCAAGGATTAGGTGCCGTACTTATGCAAAGCGGAAAAGTTGTGGCTTATGCCTCGAGACAACTCAAAACTCATGAAGTAAACTATCCTACTCATGATTTAGAGTTAGCCGCTGTTGTCCATGCACTCAAAACATGGAGACACTACCTTTTGGGAAATCGTTGTGAAGTATTCACCGATCATAAGAGCTTGAAGTATATTTTCACCCAGAAGGAAATCAATATGAGACAAAGGAGATGGCTAGAACTTATCAAGGATTACGACTTGAGTTTGCAATACCACCCCGGTAAAGCAAATGTAGTAGCAGATGCTCTAAGTCGTAAAGCGTTTGTAAATGGCCTTACCAAAGGAGAATTGCCAGATGACTTGTGTAAGCAATTCAAGGAACTCAGGTTGGAGATTGTGCCTGAAGGACATCTCATGTCTTTGGATGTTCAACCCACTCTGTTGGATAAGATTAAAGAAGCCCAAAAGACGGATAAAGAAATCGAAGAGATTAAGGAAAGGATTAGCCAAGGGAAGGCTAAAAGTTTCCATATGGACGAACAAGGTACTTTATGGCACGGGAAACGTATTTGTGTTCCACAAGATCCGGAAATGCGGAAACTGATTTTACAAGAAGCCCATAACTCTCCATATTCTATTCACCCGGGAAACACCAAAATGTACATGGATATGAAAGAAAGATTTTGGTGGAACAATCTCAAAAGGGACATCGCCGAACACATTGCTTTGTGTGATGTGTGTAGTAGAGTGAAAGCGGAACATCAGAAACCAGCAGGTTTGCTTCAACCAATGCCTATTCCTGAATGGAAGTGGGAAAATATTGGTATGGATTTCATTACCGGATTACCAAGGACCAGGTCAGGGTATGATTCCATATGGGTAGTAGTAGATCGCCTAACTAAAGTGGCTCATTTTATACCCGTAAAGACAACTTATACAAGTGCCAAGTTAGCCAAAATCTACATGAGCAGAATTGTATGCCTTCACGGAGTACCTAAGAGTATTGTGTCTGATAGAGGAACTCAGTTCACTTCTCACTTTTGGAGACAACTTCATGAATCTTTAGGAACGAGATTGGAATTCAGCACTGCTTTTCATCCTCAAACTGATGGACAAACAGAAAGGACTAATCAAATTCTTGAAGACATGTTGAGGGCCTGTGCCCTAGACTATGGAGCAAGTTGGGATGAAAGTCTGCCTTACGCAGAGTTTTCTTACAACAACAGTCACCAATCTAGTATTGGGATGGCACCATTTGAGTTTCTATACGGAAGGAAGTGTACCACCCCATTGCTATGGAATGGTGTAGGAGAAAGAAGTTTGTTTGGACCAGATCTTATCAAAGACGCCGAAGAAAAGGTCAAATTGGTTAGAGACAGATTGAAGATAGCACAGTCTCGACAGAAAAGCTACATAGATGCTAAGCGTAGAGAAGTCACTTACGAAGTTGGGGATAGAGCTTATCTTAGAGTATCACCACTTCGTGGAGTAAAAAGATTTGGAGTCAAAGGAAAGTTAGCACCAAGATATGTTGGACCATTCAACATTCTAAGTCGCAAGGGAGAAGCTGCATATGAAATTGAACTTCCAGCATCTTTATTAGCAGTCCATAATGTTTTTCATGTGAGTCAGCTTAAGAAATGTCATCCAGAAATGGAAGGATCTTCTTTGAAGGATACCATATCTTTAGAGGAAGTTCAACTAGAAAGTGACCTCACCTATGAAGAAAAGCCTATCAAGATACTTGACACCGCAGAAAGAGTCACAAGGACAAAGACTATCAAATCTTGCAAAGTACAATGGAATCATCATTCCGAAGAGGAAGCAACATGGGAAAGAGAAGATGATCTTCGGAAAGACCACCCTCACCTATTTGCTAGCCAATCCGAATCTCGAGGGCGAGATTCATTTTAAGGGGGTTAGATTTGTAACATCCCAAAAAAATCATATTTTAAAAACTCATTCATATCATTCTTGCATCATTCATTCATATAGGGTTTTTCTCAAAATCATTTAGAGACAGAAGTTTGAGCTATGATTTCATGTGGGCAATTTATCTCAATTGGCCATCACCCTTTGGGATTTGATTGTCTATGAACTTGTTTGCTTGCCTCCATGGTTGGAAAGACTAGGTGAAGCTTTTTACCCAAGATTCAAAATTTAGAAATATTTTCTAAACCCTATTTCAAACTAGAGACAAAGAGACAAAGTCTCTGTTTATTTCAAAACCTAAGCTTGACCAAGCCCTTGCTAGTAACCACATGGTCATCTGACTCGTTTTTGAACCCACAGAACCCTGCAAAAATCCTCAAAGCAGTTTGAATTCAAAAGGATTTGAATTCATATCAAATTCTATTCAGAAAATGGAATTAGAAAAAGAAAAGGCTTAAACAAAGGAAAAGGGCCGAGCGGCCAGAATCTGGCCCAGCAGCAAATCAAGCCCAGCAAGCCCACCCGGGGATCTCCTTTTCCTTCTCACACGCGCGAGCGCACACGTTAAGTCGCTGACAGACAGACCCCACCGCCACCTCGCACACTTCGCTGACGAGCGGGCCCGGTCCACGTCGCCCTCGTCTTCCCCAGACCGCGCCTGCGACCACGTCGCTGCGGCAGTGATGGCCGGTAATGGCGCGGCGTAAATGGGCATTTAACCGCGAGCGTTTCCTGTCGATTCCCCGGCTATAAGATCCTCTCTGCCTCGCGATCTTTTTCCCCCAAACACCTCGCTCACTCCGCCACCAGGCTGCCCTCAATCAGCTTTGCACCGCCGCAGACAGAGCCTCTCCGGCGATCGATTCCGGTGAGCCTAGTGTTCCCCTCTACCTCTCGTTCTTTCAATCTGACTTAGTGTATCTTTGCGCATCTCCTGACCTCACTAGTCCGTCCTGTACTGCCCCAGGTCGCCGGTTCCACTTGACACCGCGAGCACCGACGGCGACACCAACTCCGACGAGTTTTCCCGGTAGGTACAGACCGCCCCTCGCCTTTCCGTTCATGCTCACTACTTCACCTTGACTCTGTGAATCTAACCGTGTCCTCGCCTTGCCCTGGGGTGATTCACAGCGACGTCCACGACGACCACCCGACGCACCCGACGCCGCCACGAACTCCGGTGAGCAATCGCAGCCGTGCCCGAGCGCCCCTTGACCAACCGCAAGTACGACGAGCTTCGCCGTGACCTCCTGAGCCCGGTGAGCTACTCCTCGATCTCACTTACCCCCTGTAGCGCCGCCTCCGTCATCGACCGACAGTTCCGCCGCCGGTAGCCGCCGCTCCGCCGCCAGTTCTTTGCCAGAGAAATAGCAGCCGTTAGATCTGTATCGTAGCGCTAGGATAGATCCACTTAACCCCGAAGCGGTACGCGATCTGAGCCGCCAGATTTCATTTAGATCCAGCGGTCTGTATCACTCGATCCAGACGAACCGGTACGGGCGAATAAGAACATGACGCGTGGCTAGGTTAGATCTGGAAATAGAATTTAAAAACAGATTTTGATCCAGATTTCAAATGCCAATAACTTTTGAATGCCACGTTGGAATTTTGCAAACTTTATATCATTGGATTCAGTAAAACAAGACCTTTCTGCCTATCCTTTTTGTTTAGCAAATAGTAACCATTAGTTTGGCTTAAATTGCAGAAACTTGTTTGAGGCCTTTTTGAGAATAGTTTTAGTTTAATAACTTGTTTTAGGGTTAATTAAGTTTGTCTTGGTTACTTTGTGACTTGTTTAGTTTCTGTAAACTTGCACTTGATTGGTAGAATTTTCAAAAATCACCACTTAGTATTTTTATGCATGCATGCATTCATACTATTTCTTGTTTGTATATATTTGTGTGTAATTGTGTGCTACAACTTTGTGTGTAGATTTTGCTAGTGATTGTGATTGTGACGAGTGCTACTCTCCACACTACCAAGGCAAGTGATATCTTCATGAATATTCCATTCCTATATTTTATACATGCATTAGATATATTTTGTTAGGACTTGCATGCTACTTTTGTCATTTGATGATGGGAAATCCTATTTAGAATAGAATGCTAGAGTTGCTAGGAAAATTCCCTAAGGATAAGATGCCATGCCATGCTTAGCCTAGCTACTAGAAAACAAGGGTGGTTTATATTCACACTATGGAAAAATATTCTAAGTCTAAGGACTTGTTTTTATTTAACAAAACAACTAAGTTAATGAATCACCTGGGTGGAATGGAAAGAATGGTTTATGTTGAGTGGTTCACAAGGCCATGGACTTGGGTTGTGTATCTCACTTGTGGATGGCCACCCAGGAAACAAAGAGATTTGAGATGTCAAATGTTGAGAAGCTTCAAGTGCAACCACTTGGCAATATGGGCTCTGCCATGATCTTAGGATGCTAGAACTTAGTCTCTTGGACAGTGGGTGGTAGATGGGATGATAGGTTGGAGCGCGTCCATTTGACTAAGGAAAGGCTACTGAAGGATCATGTCTTGGGAAACCAAGGCTTGTGGGGAAAGTGCACCACCTCTGCAGAGTGTAAAACCTAAGTACTTAGCCATGTCCCTGGTAAAGGACAATTTGAGCATCAAGACATGGAAACTTCAAGAATCTCATCACTCCAATTTCAAAATAAAACTTGTGGGTGAACAAGGGTTAAAAGGATCTTCAGTCATTGATTGGTAGATGCCCTGAGTGGATCTGGAGTCTTTGATTGATAGATGCCTTGGGTGTTTTGTGCCAAGCAAAAACTTAGTGTTTTTCAAAAGTTAAGGAAAAATCTATTTTGAGCAATGCAAGCCTAAGCTCCACCAGCCAAATGCATATAGTATTATAGTCCACTTAAAATATACTAAGGTATCACTTGCCAATACTATTCCAAAGTATTGACCCTCTGTGGCTGTAACTTATGATGTTGCAGGTTACTCTGATGATGAATAGGAGTCATGAGTCTACACTCAACATGCTTGCCTGTGGCACATGAAGATGAAGACTTATGTTTATTTACATATTCCATAAACTCTTGTATTAGGCCTTTGGCCATGAGTTGTAAAAGACTATGTTTTATCTCTGGAATGACTGTAATAAACGACCTTTGTATCTATGTACTTCATCTTAAACTGTGGATGCTAGCATTGATCCAGGGACTAGCATTGCAATCACAGGGATCTTTTCCTTTACGAAGGAGGGATCTTACAATAGACATCTCATTATGGTTACGCTGCAGGTTTCCACCATGTCAGCATGGATTAGACCAATGGCCCAGGCGTTTCTCTAACACATATACATAACTCCATGGACTTACAAGCTCCCCTTTCATTTCACACCGACGACATCCATATACAAAAGAGCATGATATCAACTAGGTACAAGTACCAAGTGCAATGTTGAAAGTGTTCCCCATGAAAGCATGGTTTTGCTAATTCCCAACAAATAATTGCAAGCATATACAACATAGACGACACAATGGTTCAAGTTTATTAAGGGCAAGTAAAGTAAAGTGTGCCATCATGTTCGTGAGAGCTTTAATCACTAGTTTTCTCATAACAAGTGGAAGGTAAACAAAAACATGAATATACTTCGAATAACATAAGCAAGTAGGTAGGTATGGTGGACTCTTTGGAATAACTTGGTTTAGGGAGTTGGATGCATGAGTGGAACTCATACTTTGTTGTGGAGGCTAGCAAAAGACTGGGAGCGACAAACTAAGAGAGCAATAATGGCCATAATCATGCAGAGCGACAAAACATCATTGATCAAAGCATAAAGTGATACTAGAAGTTGAAAACTAAAGGATCATAAAGGCTATGGTGACTTGAGATAGTCATAACATGGTGTGAGCATGTGCCAAGTCAACCCAAATAAAGCATCAAAGGAGAATACCACTATACTATGCTTTAATATGCTAAAACAACGCATGATTCATCCAAGGCACATTAAGCAATCTCAATTGTTTATAACAAGTCATGCTACAGCAAAGAATACTAAGCATAAAGTCAAAACAATATCAAGCATGGCATGACAAAGCACAGGCCACAGTCAAAAACAAGCTCTTTTTACCACATAAGTAAGAACTTTCCTACTCTTTTCCAAACCAAACCAAACTATTTGCAAACCAATGTATGAAAGAGGGGGTCCAACCAATTTATTCAGAAAACTAAGCAAACAAAGCAAACGAAAAACCAAAACAAAAATGAAAAAGAAGACGCTCCAAGAAAAACACAATTGTGCATGAAACAATAAAAATGAAGCGTTTGGAAGAAACCTGGGATTTTTATTGATGAAGAAGGGGGTGCCTTGGGCATCCCCAAGCTTTGACGCTTGTACTTCTTGGATGTTTCTTGGGGTGACATGCGTGGCATCCCCAAGCTTGAGCTTTAGTCCATCCTTCATCTCATTACTCATTCCTTCCATACACCTGAAATTTTTCCTTCATACAAAACTTCACACAATCTCATTATCAACATTAGTGCACTCAAGATAAATAAGTCTCATGGTTCAGTTCTAACACCAAATAAACTTCCATTAGAAAACTAGCTACTGTAGCACTTCCCTCAAAAATCTCAATTCCCCAAAAGAACTCAAGAAGGAACCAACAAGAAGCAAATGCAGAAAAAGGCAGAAATCTATCAAAACAGACCAGCAGGTAAAGAAGAATTTTTTCAAAGACCTTCTGTTGCTCATATCAAAAAGTGTTGAACTAACAAAAGTTAGATAACAACCTGGGGCATAAGCATTAACAATTACAGCTCAATACGACATACAGAGCTCTCTCGGAAATTTTTACGGTGAAGCACAAAAATCTGTTTCGAGACAGCAACTTTCCCAATCATTACTTCACTCTCATTAGAGGTTACTCTTGGCACAAAAAGCAAATAAAAAGGATAAGGAGCGGTTATTACTGAAGTAATAACTTCCAAGACTCATCTAAAACTCTTGGGTTATCTCCCAACACGTACTTTTCTTTAACGCCTTTAAGTTAGGCATAAGAACCAAAGAAAGAATCAAGTGTTCTCAAATGAAGAAGCATTAAGACCAAATTTTGTTTTCATAGGAGAAGCAAAAGAAATATTTTCTCTCTTTTTAGGGAAGTGTTCTATACCTTTCTTGAGTGGGAGTTGATATTTAATGGTGCCTTCTTTCATATCAATGATGGCACCAACAGTTCTAAGAAAAGGTCTTCCCAAAGTAATAGGACAAGAAGCATTGTATTCAACATCCAAAACATAGAAATCAACGGGGACATAGGAATCATTAACCATAATAAGAACATCATTAAGACTCCCCATGAGTTTCTTTTTAGCGTTATCATCAAGTGGGACATTCAAATAGCAATCTTCAAGAGGAGGCAAATCAAGCATATCATAAATCCTTCTAGGCATAATAGAAACACTACTATCAAGATCACACAAATCTTTGAAATCAAAGTCATTCACTTTCATATTAATGACGGGTTCCCAACCATCCTCTTGTTTTATAGGAATAGAAGCTTTATGTTTCATCTTTTCTTCTTTAATTTTTATGAGAGCATCAGTAATGTGTTTTGTAAAGGCCATGTTCATAGCACTAGCATTAGGACTTTTAGCAAGCTTTTGTAGGAACTTAATAACTTCAGAGATGTTGCAACCATCAAGATCAAAATCAAATTTATCATATAAAGTAGTAGAACTATTACTAGCCTCAACACTAGTGGTGGTGATAGTAGAAACACTAATGTTTCTAGCAATTTCATCTTCTCTTTCCCACTTAGCATGTAATTCAGCTAATAGTCTAACATTTTCATCAATTCTTACTTGTATAGCATTAGTAGATGCAAAGGGATTATCATTAGTTTCAGGTTTAGCAGCCATTTTATTCAAAGTAGATTGAGCTTCAGCCAAAGATGCTATATTTCTTTTAGCATTAGAGAGTTTTTCCTCAATAGTTTTATTGAAAGCAGTTTGTTTACTAATAAACTCTTTAAGCATAACTTCAAGTTCAGAGGGAGCACTCTTATTATTGTTGTAAGAGTTTCCATAAGCATTACCATTGTTGGGAGGATATGGCTTATAATTGTTGTTACCAAAATTGTTCCTATAAGCATTATTACCGTAAGCATTGTTGCCAAAGTTGTTATTTCTTATGAAGTTCACATCAACTTGCTCTTCTTGAGCAACCAAAGAGGCTAAAGGAACATTATTTGGATCAATATGGGCTTTCCCATTAACAAGCATATACATAATAATATCAATCTTATCACTCAAGGAGGAGGTTTCCTCAATAGAATTTACCTTCTTACCTTGTGGAGCTCTCTCAGTATGCCATTCAGAATAATTAACCATCATATTGTCCAAAAGTTTTGTTGCAGCACCCAAAGTGATGGTCATAAAGGTACCTCCAGCAGCAGAGTCCAATAGGTTCCTTGAAGAATAGTTCAATCCTGCATAAAAAGTTTGGATGATCATCCAAGCAGTCAGTCCATGAGTGGGATAATTCTTTACCAAAGATTTCATTCTTTCCCAAGCTTGAGCAACATGCTCATTATCAAGTTGTTTAAACTTCATTATTTCACTTCTCATGGATATAATCTTAGCAGGAGGATAGTATTTTCCAATAAAAGCATCTTTGCACTTAGTCCAAGAATCAATACTATTCCTAGTTAAGGAATTCAACCACTCTTTAGCTTTTCCTCTCAAAGAGAAAGGAAACAATTTCATTTTAATAATATCACTATGTATACCCCTATGCTTTTGCATCTCACAAAGTTCAACAAAGTTATTTAGATGGGAAGCAGCATCTTCATTACCAATACCAGAAAATTGTTCTCTCATAACAAGATTGAGCAAAGCAGGTTTTATCTCAAAGAAAGTATTTTCAGCCACAGGGGGAGCAATAGGTGTGCTCAAAAAAACATTGTTGTTGGTGCTAGTGAAGTCACACAACTTAGTGTTTTCAAGAGTAGTCATTTTTTTTGGGTTTTCAAATAAGAAAGCAAACTTGTAAAACTAATTTTTTTTTGTGTTTTTGAAGAACAAAACAAGCAAACAAAGCAAAAAAGAAAACTAAGCAAAACAAAAACAACAAAGTAAAAAGATTGGTTATGAGGGACTCCCCTTGTGAAGATGTCCTTGACTCCCCGGCAACGGTGCCAGAAAAATGTCTTGATGCGCTCGACTTTCGACGTAGAGCTCGTTGGGAACCCCAAGAGGAAGGTATGATGAGCACATCAGTAAGTTTTCCCTCAGTTATGAAACCAAGGTTTAATCAAACCAGTAGGAGCAAGGAAACACCCCAAAGGTGTTGCTAGCTGAGCTTTGGCAGGGCGCACTACCGGTGCTAGTAGCAACGTGGAGACCTGCACAACACAACCACAGAACTTTGTCCCCAACTTGCGATGAGGTTGTCAATCTCACCGTGTTTTGCGGAAAACAAAGGATTAAACGTATCGAATGGAAAGAAGTAAAAGTTTGTAGAAAGTAAACACAAAGCAGAAACAGTTTATAGATTGTATGTAAAAGACAAGGACCGGGATCCATAGTTCACTAGAGGTGGCTCTCCTTAGATAGATAACATGCTGGGTGAACAAATTACAGCGGGGCAATTGACAAACACCGAGAAAGCAATACATGCATATACTAATCATCTTGACTCCTTTGAGACTTGATTGGGCATTACAACATAATACATAGACCGTCATCCAACTGCATCTATGACTAATAATCCACCTTCAGGTTATCATCCGAACCCCCTCCAGTATTAAGTTGCAAGCAACAGATTATTGCTTTACGAACTGCGTGTAAAGTAAACAATACGATTGTTCTATGAACAAAGGATTGTTGTTTTCTCCCTAGTAGCAACAGCACATCTAGTACCTTAGAGATTTATGTCACTTCCCCAGATTACCAGAGGCATGAACCCACTATCGAGCATAAATACTAACTCTTGGAGTTGCTAGCATCTACTTGGCCAACATAGCTACTAACAACGGAAAGTATGCAAGATCTCAAATAACAAAGACATGATAGAATCAATAATCAATCTGAAATAGCATCTCAATATCCATCGGATCCCCGCAAACACAACATGTATGAATTACAAATAGATGATCTTGATCATGAACGGAGCTCACAAGATCTAAACATGAAAGCACAAAGGAGGAGAAACCATCCATCTAGCTACTACATGGATCAGTAGTCCAAGGATGAACTACTCACGCATCACACCAGAGGCTTGCATGGTGATGAAGAAGGCCTTCAGGGTGAATTCCCCTCTCCGGCAGGGTGCCGGGAAGAGCTTCAGATTCCTCCCGATCTAGGGATGGAGATAACGGTGGCTACAGACTCTTTCGTGGATTTTTGATCGGGTACTTAGGGTTTTCGTCTCGAGGGCAATATATAGGTGGAAGGAGAGGCCGAGGGGGTGCCTGGGCTGGCCACACCACCCCCTAGCGCGGGCCAGGCCTGGCCGCGCGGCCAGGTGGTGTGGCCGCCCTCTGGCCCTTCTCCGTCTCGTATTATGGCACTTGATCCCTTCCGGAAAAATAGGCACTTTGGCTTTTGTCCCGTCCAATTCCAAGAATATTCATTTTCTAACTTTCCTGGAACCAAAAACAGCAGAAAACAGGCAGCAGGCGGTGTGGCTCTTGTTAATAGGTTAGTCCAAGAAATCATATGAAAAGTACTCCAAAGTTGGAACAAAACACAAGAAAGTGGATAAAACCAACCATGGAACATCAAAAATTATAGATACATTTGCAATGTATCAGAGGTACACCGACATCACACTCATCTACATATCATGTTTAGTCGGTACTTTGTATATCCATGTTTCGTTCTCTTTTTAGTTTTCGTTCTTTCTTTACTTTTGCTTTCCAAAACACAAAAAGACCAAAAATATTTTTGTTGTTTCTCTTTGTTTGCTTCTTTGTCTTTTTAGCCTTGGTTTGCTTCTTCCTTTTTGCTTTGTTTGGACCATTCTAAAAACCCAAAAAAGACTTTGCTTTGCTTGTTCCTCCTTTTTGCTCTTGCCTTTAAAAATCAAAAACACCAAAAATATTTTCTGTTCTTCTTTGGTTTTGTGAAGTTCGTTGCGGGGTTCAGCAGTCCTCAGTGGAGTTGGGTTTCATGTTATTATTCAAGCCACAGAAGTGAAGGGCAATAATGAAGATTAATGACAACTTGAGGTGTGGTAAGAGGCTGGTAACGGACTCTACTTGTTTTCATTTTTGTACATATACTCATCATTGTGGGCATGCTTAGTCTGTTCATGTAAGGTGTATGTATTTATGGATGCTTAGTAGTTCTTGCTTTCTTATGATTAGCTCCAGCTTGCTAATGGTTTGTAGCATGTCATATGAATGTTTGCTTGCATTGTTCTATTCATAACTTGGTATGACACTGTGGTATCCTCCTCTGAATGTTTCACTTGAATTGACTTAGCACATGCTCACACATGCATATGACTGAAACCATAATTAGTTAAGCCTCGATGAATTATTTTGCCTCAGGGGTCTTGAATCACTTTCATGCCATGATTAGTCCTGTTTTGTTGCAAGCATGATTATGACAGTTATTGCTCTCTCGTTTGTCACTCCCTTACTATTGCTAGCCTTCACGTGCACTGAGTATGAGCTCTACTCGTGTTTCCAACTCCCCAAAACCAATATTGCCAAAAGTGTCCACCATACCTACCTATTAGCATCATTTGCTTTTTCGTGCATATTTAGTATGCCTTGTTTTCTTCCGAATAAAATGCTTGCTTGTTATGAGAAAGTTAGTTAGTAAAGCTCTCACGAACTCGATGGCACACTTTATTTCTTGCACTTAATAAACCTGAACCATTGTGACTGTCCATGAAAAGTTATATGCTTGCAAATTATAGGCTGGGGATTAGCAGAACCATGCTGTCACGGGGAACGCTTTCAACACCTGTAAATATATACCCAGTTGATATCATGCTCTTTTGTTTACGGATGTTGTCAGTGTGAAATAAAAGAGGAGCTTGTAAGTCCATGGAGTTATGTATATGTGTTAGAGAAACGCCTGGGCGGCTGGTCTAATCCATGCCTAATCATGGTGGAAACCTGCAGTGTAACCATAATGAGCAATCTATGAAGCATCCTTCTTATAAAAAAGGAGAGATAGTTATTGAGAAAATGAAAAAGAGATGAGAAAAGAGGAAAGAAATAAAAAAGCACCATTTTCCCATGGTAAATAAGAAGATGATGAGATGCTTATTGTCTGCTTGCCTTGTCATTTTGATATGGGGATTCTTCCGTATCATCGGGCAAGGGGTACCCCGTTGGCAATTCTCTATGATACGCATGTATTTACTATGACAAGAACTTACCGGTAACTAAAGTTGAGTAGCATGAGGAGCGGCCCTCATACTCAAGGGACATGAGATTTCCAGTTTATGGTCTGTCAAGCATATAACTCGTATTGGACCTCACTTTCACTTTAACCATTTAAAGATGCTTATGATAGGGGCAATGAGAGCTCAAAGCTAATGAGTACCATACTTTCAGCATTTGGAAGCCTTTCAAACCTTTCAAAACCTTTTCACTTCCTTGTTGAGTCACCACTTAATCTATGAGCACTTTCTTGAGAGCATAGTTGTTATTCTTAGTGTAATATGCTTGTCTCAAAATTTGGATTAATTGTGTCATAACTTTGATGCTTGTATCTTTGATATCTTTACTTCTAGTCTTCACTTGAACTTCAGAGGTGCCTTGGCATTTATGTTTTCCTTACAATCAAAGGCAAGCGAGATACCACTTTATCATACTTTTTTATGAGCATTGCAATGTTGCTTATATTTATGTTTCATGCTACTTACTATTTTTGAGTTAGAATCTCTTCATAGCTTGCATTGACTATTGAGTAAACTTATTTTCATACTCCTTATTATGAATTGACCAAGTACTTGATCATATGTTGAGAATATATACATCTTATGAAAGAAACGTGTCCGTGAAAGTTTCTTTTATCGCACTCAGGTTTCAACTGAATTGCTTAAGGACAAGCAATAAGCTAAGCTTAGGGTGATTTGATACGTCCAAAATGTATCTACTTTCCCGAACACTTTTGCTATTTATTTTCCTCTAAACTTGTGTGATTTGGATACAACTAACACAGACTGATGCTGTTTTCAGCAGAATTACCTTGGTGTCTAGTTTTTGTATAGAAAATCAGCTATCAGGAAAAATCCCGGAAAATATGCCAAAAATCCTATTTCACCAGAAGACTCACGGATCCAGAATATGAGACGGAGGAGGGCCACGAGGGGCCCACACCACCTGGCCGCGCCTGGGGGTGGTGTGGCCATCTCGGTCACCCCCTCGGCCTCCCTCTTCGCCTATAAGTTGCCTCTTAACATAAAAACCAAGGGGGGTTCGATGTTTTTCCAGAGAGAGTAATCCCCTCGGCCTCCCTCATCGCCGTCATCATCACCATCGCTTCTCCATCGACCATCCATGATTCCCCCATCCATGAGTGAGTAATCCCCCGCTGTAGGCTATGGGGATGGTAGGGATTGGATGAGATCATTCATATAATGGCATCAGATTGTTAGGGCATGGTGCCTCGTATCTATTATTAGTGCTTTTTGACTTTGTTGCAACTTGTTATGCTTAATGCTTGTCACTAGGGCCCGAGTGCCATGATTTCAGATCTGAACATGTTATTGATTCGTTATGATAGTATCATTTATGGTCTTACCTGCAAGTTGTATACACATATTGTTGTCCGAAACCAAAGGCCCCGAAGTGACAATAATCGGGATAACCGGAGGGGATGGCTTTGATGTGAGGATTACATGGTTTCATGGAGTGTTAATGCTTTGCTCCGGTGCTCTATTAAAAGGAGCACCTTAATTGCCAGTAGTTCCCTTAGGGCCCCGCTGCAAACGGGCTGGCAGGACAAAAGATGTTGTGCAAGTTCTCATTGCGAGCACGTATGACTATATATGGAACACATGCCTATGATTATTTAGTACTTGGATGCTTTATCTTATTTATCTGCAAATGCCCTATGTTTTAATTTCTATATGAATTGTCTTGTCCATGCAACGCCCGTTCATCCATCCCTATGCCTGCCGCGCTTTAATCCTACTGTTTACTACAATTGTTACTACTATATTTACTTTTACTACTGCTATTACTTTGCTATTGCTACTACAAAACTGTTGCTACTGATAAATTGCTGTGAGCAAGATTGTTTCTAGGTGCAGCTGAATTGACAACTCAGTTGTTAAGGCTTATAAATATTCTTTAGCTCCCCTTGTGTCGAATCAATAAATTGGGTTTCACTTCCCTCGAAAATACTGCGATACACCCCCTATACTTGTGGGTCATCAGTGATCTTGTACATTGGCTAGTGTAGTGCACTGCTGGCATGCATAAGTTATCCTCTAAATGGGAAGGACCCTTCATTGTAAGCAAAGCATTGCACAATGATTCCTACTATCTTATTGATGCATAACCACAGGAGAAGAACAAGGCGGACAGGTCCGGCGAGGAATCTAAGCGTCCATGGAATGTAGCTCTACTTCGTCCATTTTGCACTTAGAAAAGAAGTGTATGTATCCAAGTATCTCATAAGTCAGTATGTATGTCAGCAATGAGCTTATGAATGAAACCTCGGCACCCCAAGCAGAAACTCGGGGACTGGCTTAATAATTGTCTTCTTTGTGTTTACTTTCTATATGTCAGCTAGCTTAAATTACTTACACCTTAGCCAGATTAGTAGTGTGTAGTCACCAAAAACCTAACTCTTTGACTTGCTGTTGTCCAACAAGAATTGGCTTCATGGAAAGCAAGAGAACAAGTTTGGAATTGCAAAGAACATGAAAGACGACTAAGGAAAGGAACGTAATCGAGCCGACATTTGTTATTTGTACTAACCCTGTATTTATTTTATTTATGTTATGTTGAATTATTTGGATCTAATCCCAAAGTTTCAATTATTGTTATGTCAATTTTTTGAACCTCGGACTCGTAAGTCAAAAACCAAATCAAGGTAGACGCGAGCCGAATCATAAAATTGGGGGAACAAGAAAAGGAAACTCGGGGACTCCGCCCAAGTTAATCCGACTTTAAAAACTTAGTAGCAAAATGCAACCATTGTGCTTAATACATCTGCACCCGGCATACCGGGGATCTGATAAATGTTAAAGTTTTTTGGCTCAAGGAGCAGAGGTAGGAGTCGGATCATCAGTTGTGGGAGGGGGTAATTCGGCCTTAGTGGGCGGAGCTCTAGTCTCTGCCTCATCCTCTCGATTGACCCCGACATCCTCCGGATTTTCAGTATCCTCGGCAAATTCCGAGGCTTCTTCGTCTTCTTCGCCATCTAACCCGTCCGAGACATAGGCGTCGTCGACGAGGCCAAGGAAGCTCGGACCTTCGTTCTAGCAATGGCAGAAGGAGTATTGGATGAGGTTGTAGGTGCAAGCCTTGTGTTGAGCGATACACTCCGGATCATTAGTCCATTTTGATCCGGTGCGCATGCGGTCAAGCACAGCATCTCATACCACGAAAGTACAAAGCTTAGTGCCGTATCATCCCCCGCACGCGCAGCAGATTCTCGCCATAGGTCCAGCTGAGTCTCGCATTCCATTAATTTTTCAAGAAAGGCCTTCGAACCTTTGTGAGTTTCATCATTTGGCCACAAGGCATTAAAGATTCGGACGGCTATGGGCATAATATCCACGTCATAGTTCTTCATGACTTTTTCTCGCGCCGTGAGGCTCACCAACATGTCCTCCATATCATAAGGAATTGGATCGATGGAAGGACTAGCCAGAGTACCTTGCTGCACGTGAAATTTGTCAACTGCAGCGCGGGCAAGAGGATCAGATTCGAGGAATTTGCCTGAAAATAGGGAAAGCAAGTGAATTCAACACAAATACAAGGGCCAAACCAGTACAAAGAAATGACGACAAACGAGGAAAAACTCACGAGCAATATGGCCAAGGATCCGACCCAGTTCAGCGAGTGAAGTAGTGTTTCTCTGCTTGAGCATTTCACATTCTGTGTTCACTGATGCAAACTTGGTGTCGGCCTCCTTCAACAAATCTTGGCTCTTACCAGCTGAGTCTTCAGCCGCTCCTTTTCCTCGGAGAAGTTTTGGTCTGCCTTGTCCAGCTCACCCTAATGAAGATCCTTGAGCCTCTGGATTTTGGTGTCCAGCCGAGTTATTTCGTCATCTTTGAGGAGGAGCTTGGCGATCTCATCATCCTTTTTCTTCAGTTCAGCCTGATGTTGCCCTGCTTGATCGAGAAAGTGAAGCATCATGTCAGACATAGGCACACTATCTTGGAGATACACTGCAAATAGTTGGTTGATCCGGCAGAGCCGAGGTATAATTATCTGCCGAGTCAGCAAGAAAATGGACAGAAACTAAGTGACCAAGACGAGTTACCTCTGATTTCGGCCAAATTCTTCCTTGTGATAATGTTCTTAGCTTAAACTTCGATTGTGCAATCCGGAGGACAAGTTAATACGGATAACAAATAGCATAGAGAAGCGAAAGTAAAAGATCCCAAGTGAAATCACTTACATTTCTTCTTTAGCTCAGCAATCAGTTTCCCGTGCTTCGAGCAAAGATCTTTGTGGGTATCTAGAAGCCGTTGGAACTCGGTGGTGCGGCGGTTCATTGTGATCTAAAAAAGAACAGTGTGTGAATGTTCGAAGTTCGCAAGATCCGGGCCAAGTGGAACTTAAAACGGCTCTAGGTCTGTGAATATTCGAAGTTCGCAAGATCTGGGCCAAGTGGAACTTAACCCGGCTCTAGGTCTATGAATATTCGAAGTTTGCAAGATCTGGGCCAAGTGGAACTTAACCCGACTCTAGGTATGTGAATATTCGAAGTTTTCATGATCCGGGCCAAGTGGAACTTAACCCGGTTCTAGGTGTATGAATACTCAAAGTTTGCAAGATCCAGGCCAAGTGGAACTTAACACAGCTCTAGGTGTGTGAATATTCAAAGTGTTCAAGATCCGGGCCAAGTGGAACTTAACCTGGCTCTAGGTGTGTGAATATTCAAAGTTTGTAAGACCCGGGCCAAGTGGAACTTAACCGGGATCTAGGTGTGTGAATATTCAAAGTTTTTAAAGATCCGGTCCAAGTGGAACTTAACCCGACTCTAGGTGTGTGAATATTCGAAGTTTGCAAGATCCAGGCCAAGTGGAACTTAAACCGGCTCTAGGTGTGTGAATATTCGAAGTTTTCAAAGATCCGGGCCAAGTGGAACTTAACTCGGCTCTAGGTGTGTGAATTTTCGAAGTTTTCAAGATCCAGGCCAAGTGGAACTTAACCCGGCTCTAGGTGTGTGAATATTCAAAGTTTGCAAGATCCGGGCCAAGTGGAACTTAACCCGAATCTAGGTGTGTGAATATTTGAAGCTACTAAGGACCTACGCTAGTTTTTTAAGAGCATCCAGTCGAGTAACAGATTACTCCCTCGAAGGCTCGAGGACTAGTGGGTATATCTCTAAGTACTTGCATGTATGAAAAGGTATGACGAAGAGCTTTACCTCCATCATCCGGCCTGCAAAAGTAATTGCCTTTGAAGTAGTATTCATATGGGCGCTGAATTCGGCGGGACCAAACTTCTCTAGGATCTCCTTATTGAGGTTGACAAACTCAGCCTCGTTCCAGTTATTAACATATATTCAACCAAGGGGCCATAGCTTTCCCTCGAGAGAGTCTGGGCAATGACCAAGCCTCTGCAGTGCACCTCCTTCCTGGTCATCTGTGCAGCAGCTAGACTAGTGTGCAAAGTAAGCTGCTTGCTACCGTCAGACCCGGCAGCAGATGACCCAGAGGCAGCGCCATCCTTCTTTGTCATCGACGCGAGAGTACGCTATCTAGACTCAATGTTTGTGCCTCCAGAAGCTTGGTCCTTGGCAACCTCAGCAGTTTTCTTGCTCTTGCTACCAGACTTGGGCCGCTGCAGAGGAGCAGAGGCTTGCGCTCTAGACTGGGCCTAGGATGCTGGTTGAAATATCTCCTTGATAGAAGGAGTTGACCCGGACGAAGTAATCTAAGGTTTTTTGGGTGCTGATGTTGGTGCTAATACTGGTGTCGGTGCTGGAACTGGTGCTAGCGCTGGAGCTGATGTTGGAGCTGGTGCTGATGCTAGAGCTGATGCTGCTGCTGGTGCTAGAACTAGTGGAGAAGAAATTTGGGTCGGTGCCAATGAAACTGGCACCTCGGTGAAGACAGGTTACGACTGAGCTGAAGAGGAGCTGGGGAGATCCAGCATTGCCGTATCCTCGGCAGCGCCACTTCCCCCTGTAATGATGTTGCCCTCCTCATGACGAGGTGGGCTTAGATTCGGAGCGGCCGCTGAGCTCTGTTGAATGGGGCTCAGCGGGCGAATGTCATCGTGGCGAGGGGGAGAGGGGGCACTCTGGATAGGCGAAGAGATGCTGGAACCACTCTGGGGGATCTCCCTGGCAGCCCTGCCGAATTAAACAAAGAACGACAAGTTATAGCAAAAAGGGAGAAATAAGAAATACGTGAAGATAGTAAAGTACAATCCGAAAATGGACAAGGAAGGAAAAAGGACTTACTCGGATGAGGTTGGAGGTTCCTTGGGCTTGGGCGCTCTCCGGACCGTGGCCTTTTTGAGCGGGTTTGCAACACCCTTGACACCGGATTTCTATTCCCTCTTCTTGGGGGGAGGCGCCTTAGAAGCAGCAGCCAAGGTTGCTTGGCATTTTCTGGAGGGGCAGGAACCGGGTCGCCCACAGCGAGAGGAGGATCCTCGTGGACCTGCCCAGCCGGGTTAGTTGTAGCCGAGTCAACCGGAAACAAGTAAGAAACGGGCACCAAATCAAGTACCTCCATAATCTCAATATCGGAGTCGTCATCATTATCAGGCCAATCCCTTAAAGAGGCCTTACTGATGACCCACAAGTATAGGAGGTGTATCGCAGTATTTTCGAGGGAAGTGAAACCCAATTTATTGATTCGACACAAGGGGAGCCAAAGAATATTTATAGCCTTAACAACTGAGTTGTCAATTCAGCTACACCTAGAAACAATCTTGCTCACAGCAGTTTATCAGTAGCAATAGTTTTGTAGTAGCAATAGCAAAGTAATAGTAGTAGTAAAAGTAAAGACAGTAGTAACAATTGCAGTAAACAGTAGAATTAAAGCGCGGTAGGCATAGGGATGGATGGACAGGCGTTGCATGGACAAGACAATTCATACAGCAATCAAGACATAGTGCATTTTTGCAGATAAATAAGGTAAAGCATCGAAGTACTAAATAATCATAGGCATATGTTCCATATATAGTCATACGTGCTCGCAATGACAACTTGCACAACATCTTTTGTCCTGCCAGCCTGTTTGCAGCGGGGCCTCAAGGGAACTACTGGCAATTAAGGTGCTCCTTTTAATAGAGCACCGGAGCAAAGCATTAACACTCCATGAACACATGTGATCCTCACATCAAAGCCACCCCCTCCGGTTATCCCGATTATTGTCACTTCGGGGCCTTTGGTTCTGGACAATAATATGTGTATACAACTTGCAGGTAAGATCATAAACAATAATATCCTCATGAATCAATAACATGTTCAGATCTGAAATCATGACACTCGGGCCCTAGTGACAAGCATTAAGCATAACAAGTTGCAACAAAGTCAAAAAAAACACTAATAATAGATACTAGGCACCATGCCCTAACAATCTGATGCCATTACATGAACGATCTCATCCAATCCCTACCATCCCAATAGCCTACAATGGGGGATTACTCACTCATGGATGGGGAAATCATGGATGGTTGATGGAGAAGCAATGATGATGATGATGACGATGATCTCCTCCAATTCCCCGTCCCAGCAGGGTGCCAGAACGGAGTTTCTGGTTCTGAATCGCGGTTTCTGGTGGTGGTGGCACAGCGGAACTCTATCTAGAAAAACGTCGAACCCCCCTGGGTTTTTAGGTCAAGAGGCATCTTATAGGCGAAGAGGGAGGCCGAGGGGGTGACCGAGGCAGCCACACCACCCCGAGGCGCGGCCTGGGCTGGCCCACGCAGCCAGGTGGTGTGGGCCCCTCGTGGCCCTCCTCCGTCTCGTCTTATGGCTCCATGAGTCTTTTGGTGAAATAGGATTTTTGGCATATTTTCCAGGATTTTTCCTGATAGTTGATTTTCTGCACAAAAACTAGACACCAAGGTAATTCTGCTGAAAATAGCATCAGTCTATGTTAGTTGTATCCAAATCACACAAGTTTAGAGGACAAACAATGGCAAAAGTTTTCAGGAAAGTAGATACGTTTTGGACGTATCACTTGTTGGGGTTCCGCGCATGAAAACAATAAAATTTTACCCTATGCCCCTAAACCCCTGAAGCTGCCAGGACCTATCTATTAGTAATACAGTAATGGGAGGGGCTTTTCACGAACTTACCCTTGAAGACCGAAAAGTGTTGTCAACGCTCAGGAGAGTGTGGTTGATGTAGACGAGCCGAAGCCGACCTCAAGGTCATGATGAAGTACTTGCGCTTCCTTGGCTCCAACGACTTGAGTGCCTCAAGTGCGACACCTCGTGGGGAGTTACACACGTCTGGTGCCTAACGATGACTCCCGCTTCCCCGATCTAGCAGCAGTTGCGGAAGTACAGCTCTCGGATCCGAATCCCGCAGCGCGACGGTGCTCCGCGGTGAAGATGTCTCTCATTCGCGCAGTCCAAACTTGGGACCACGGTCAAGAGAGAGAGAGAGGGGGAGGGAGAAAATATCAATTAGAGGTCCTCCCAAAAGTGAGAAGACCTTTATTGATTATTGGTGTATTTTATTTGGCCAAATACCCCCACTATATATAGGGGGAGGGGAGGTACTACCTCCCTCAAAGTCCCGGGGTGGGACTGAAGGAGAGGAAGGGGAGGGGATGCTGCCGGCCACCCTAGTGGGCCCCGCGTGGGGGGGCTAGGCCCATCCGGCCACCCCTTGCCCCTTCTCCCTCTCTCCTTTCCCTAATGGGCCCTCTCCCCTCCGGGAATTGGCCCATTAAGCCTTTGACCATTTAAATTGATTTTTTCTCTTTATTAAATAATTATGAATAAATGATTGAATCAATATTTAACATTCATTCACATATTATTCAACCTCTGTGGTTATGGAATACTTCCACCTCCACTCCGGACATCCTCCGGACTTACCGAAACCCTTCCGGTTTCCTCTCTACTATTCTTCGGCGATTCTACCGATCCTATAAACACTCTCTAAGCATCATCAAGCCCTTAAGCGTGATACCCCACGGTTCGAGAACACTCCAGACATGGTCGGGACACTCCCGCACCAATGATCGACAGAGGGACCTGGATGGCCATGTGACCCCTGTGCGTTCCACGAAGATTTTTCGTCGTTTGAACTGGGACAGTCGTGTCTTATTACCTTTGTCTCTCAATACTTGCATTGCCCGAGATCTGATCAATGACATCACCATGTCATGTTCAATCTCGTTACTGAACAATGCTACTTGACTCGTTCCGACAAGTGATATCCCCGTGATCAAATCACACGCTGCACAACTATTGGATATAACCTCTTCGAGTGGGCCCTAGAGTATCTTCCCGTCACATGGACGGACAAATCCCGCTCTTGACATATATTTCCTCAACAGTTTCCTCCGAGTACCTGAACACACCTTTATAACCACTGTATTAACAAGTGTCGCTTGATGCTATCAAAGCACTCTCGGGAGACAGTGATTGATATAGCCTCACGGTCTAAGGAATAGTCAATGAGGATCCATTTCTAATCATCGTAACTTGAACTTTGTGACATGATCGGGTCACGATGTTTAGGTTGGGTATTGGTTCATCATCTCATTGTCGGAATGAGATGGCTCCATTTCCAACTGGCATAAATTCCACATGATCAGGAAACATGATCATCTGTTGACCAATGAACCAGTGACTTGAGTTTCACTGGGAACCCCTGGTTGTTTGTATATCACACGTGTATTGATGTTTCCACTCAATACAGTTATAGCATGATATAAAACTTAATCATAAACTATATGAAATATGATAATAGTCCTTATTACTATTTGTCTCTAGGGCATATTTCCAACATCACTTACAAGGGAGTCGTCTAGAATTCGAATCTAGAGTGGGCAAGAAGGTCTCCGGATCCGGCTCCACCTTGTTTAAAGCCTCGCGGTCTTTCTCCCACTTAAGGGAGGGCTCAGGGCCATCTTCAACTGTCTGCTGAGTAAACAACTGAAGACAAAATCTCATTAGCTCAAGTAAGGGAAACAATGTGACATGCTACATAACTCGGACAGTTGATCAAGTAGGGAAACATACCCCAGGAGGCGGCCTGTCTCGGCAGAAATGCTCAAATCCCCACTCCCAATCTGTGTTGAACTCCTTGTCCACCTTGAAGATAACCTTGACTCGGTGGAATATCTCGGTGTTATTGAGCTCAAAGGAGGAAGTGCGATTTGGGTCAAGATGGCCACTCATGTGGTAGAGCTTGTGTGTACGCTTCTGGAGAGGGGAGATCTGGCTGTGAATGAAGGTGATCATGATATCTTCACCGTGCAGCTTCAGTGCGACCAATTCCTTGAGCCGTTTCTCCACCTGAATCGCCAAGGAAGCGGATTGCCTTGGAACCCGGCCCCACAGAGTTCGGTCCAGAACACCGATCTGGTAAGGGTGGAGCCGAATCAGGTCCTCCTCTGCGTTGTTGTTCCTCACATAGAAGAAGGTCCTGGCCCAACCTTTGCAGGACTCAAGGCCAGTGACTCAGGGGAAGATGGAGTTCTTTCGGGGAGAAATTGAAGTTGCTCCGCATTGAGTCAAGGATTTGTCAGCGAGGGCAGCCTCCTTATTAGGAATAACATGGGCTCTAAAAGAAAAGAACTTGAATGAAAGATGGACAGTGGGCTAGAGGCCGAGGTAGCCCTCGACTCCGGAAGAGAAAGAAGAAAGGGAAGTGATGGTGTTCACAGGAAGATGATGAGGTTGGAGTTCGAAGGTGTTAATGAATTCATGGAAGAAATCACTAACAGGAAGGCCGAAGCCGCGCTGGAAGTGCGAGAGGAACACTACGAACTCACCCGGATTGGGCGAGGGAGCAATCTCCAGGTAGGGGAGACGTTAGGTGACTCCAGCGGGGATACGATCGGTCTAGTACAGCTAGTTGATATCGTCCTCGCAGCCCCAGGAACCGGCCAAACCTCCTCGCTCTTCAACGATAATGAACTCCTCCTCAGCCATCTCCAAGTCTATGCCCTCGTAGACCCAATCGGTGACGGGGCGCAAAGTTCGAGATTGGCAGGGCCCCGTGGCGGCAAGGTTACGCAAAAGCAGTGACACGGCTATGGGGGAGAAGGGCAGTGGCGGTGCTACACAGAGCAGAAGCAGCGGCGGTGGCGACGCTCTTATGGGAAAGGAGGAAGAGGAAGAACAAGCACGCGCACGATGTGGGGGAAAATCCCCAAGGGGCGCCCCTGTCCCCTATATAACCACGTCCCTGAGAGGGGTAGTGGGATCCAGTGCTGCGACAGAGCCACACAGTGTGGCTGTGTATTTGTCAGGTCAACCAATCACACGCGGGCTACAAGGAGCAGCGGATCCCACGACACGACATGGTGATACAGTTAATGAGGAGGTTGCCACGATGTGACGTTTGCAGTAGTTATTCCTGACAGTGAATACAGTAACTGGCGTAAACCCTTAAAATAAGGCAAAATAATGATTACCCTCCACGTAGGACGTGGGGAAGCGTACAAGAGAAGGAAAGATGACCCGGATAAGTAGAAAATAACCCGACCAGCGAGTAATAACTCGGAATGAGCCAAGGGAATGTCAAGCCAAAGAAGCCGAGTTACAGGATAACTCAGTGAAGAGAACGCAGAGCTTGATAGGTTGAACCTGTTGTGGCCTTATCAGCTGAAGTTGCTAAGACCGCACCAGCTTCGGGGACTAATGTTGGGAGGATACCCCCGGATAGGGTCACGTCGGGTTATATAGGCCATGTCAGCCGAGGTACGACAAGGCCAAAGCATATGCTGGCCGAATCACCTCAAGGCAGGCCGACTTATGGAGTGACCCGGCCCAAATGGTATTCGTCTAACCTTATCCCGGCTGACATATAGCATATGTCGGCTAGCCCTTTACAACTTGTTGGCAGGTACCGTCGTGGCCGAGTTAGCCATGCGCTAGTCGGGTTACTACTTGGCTTACAGGAGAAGGAAGGAATCTCGCTAGTCAAAATGTGGTCTCTGTCCACTGTAGCGTGAGCGAAGCGGACAGAGGAAAGGACCAACGGGGCGTGGCCGACAAGGATGACGTAGCCAATATCGGCTGACGCCACCAGTGTCGGATGATGCAGCGTCGCAGAGGGGCTCAGGGAGGCTTACGCCCTGAGTCCGGACCAGCCGGTTAAAGTGTAAAAGAAGCATCTTGCTTTACCAAGGGGCATATTCGGAGAATATGCCTCCACGTATGCCCTAGATTTGTAACCTGGGTTCCCCTATATAAGGAGCACCAGGGCCTCCATAGAGAAGGTCAGTCATTTTGGTCTAAGGGAAAACCCTAGAGTGTAGTTGTGAGCAGTAAGAGAACTAGTCTCCTTCTCATGAACAGCTCGAGGAGCCCTTGTAATCTTTCATCAACAAGAGAGAAATACAAACTTCTGAGTGTGGAATCACCACACTATCCTTTCCTAGCTTCCTATAGTGCACATTGACCTCATCTTTAGTCTATACATGACATCTGTCGTCCCATCACCACGGCACAGCCCCTCCTGGAAGGGTCATAAACGTTTTTCTTCTAAACATAAGATTCTGCAACGATACACTCTTGATCTTAACAGATACTACCTCGGCTCCACAATGTAAGCTTTTTAGTAAGCTGTTTTAGCTTTTTAAAAATGTTTATACTGTGGAACATAGGGAGTAGAAAACAACTAGGGAAATATTCGTACGAAGAATTCTCACCATGAAATTTATCCCTGTTGACCCTCCAGAACTTGACTAGGTTGCCTTATGTAGGCTGAATGTTGTTCATCGTTTAGCTAAGCTGCTGTATTGACTGTTCCTGCAGAACTTTCACCGAAGAATCATGCAACGGTACCAAACAAAAGACGTACAAGTGGTCGAGGACTAGCACGTACCATACTTGATCAGGGCATGTGGCTCCCGTCCTTTTTTGCTTGTGCGTCTGCCTCCCCTGCACGCCTTTTCCCAGATCCCACGATCCGCCATCAGCTACTCGGCTTGGCTAGGCAGCAGCCTAGCACCAGCAGCAGCTCTCCAAAATGAGCCTCGTCGGCACGAGCAGGAAGGTCACGGGAGATCGGAGCCGTGGGACCGTTGAAGCGAGTGCCTTGCACGTGACAGCGTGAGCAAGCAACGCACCGGCGCATCGTCGTACATGTACACTGTTGCCCCCACGTTCCGACCCTTGTGCCCCTGCGTGCATTCCCCGTTAAACGCCAAACGGACCCTGACAGTCCAACTGCTGATAGATCACGCATATCCCTTCCCAAAATGCCCTCTCGGCCAGCTAATCGAGTTCCTTTTTGAGGCTGAGTTCATCTTATAACTGTATTTGTCATTCCAATCCTCTCTGTCTTTTCCTAGGTATGTAAAAAAAAAAGATCAAAACGTAGAGTTTTTGTATTTTCGCGAAGAAAAAATCCATTAGGAATGGGGATAAGGGAGTATGAGCATGAACTCGATGCATCGAGTCGGTGTGTACACTGATTTGCTACATCATTTTTATCTCTTTCATTAAAGAAGGAACATCGCCACTAAAGTAAAAAAAAAAGAGTGCACAGTCGTTCACAACACTTAAACCATGCCAGTCCAATGGTTAAGCATTAGACGCATTAAGCGCTCTAACTACCCGCCAATTACGAAACTACCCCGCAGACGATTCCCGCGCAAACCGGTCCATCCTTCCCCGAACCTTTCCATCCATGCCACCATGCGTACAACTCTTGGCGACTCTTTGGCTCGCAAATGTAGTTTCTACGATAATTTTGCATGCATGACATTAATTATTAGTGTAAATATTTGATTGTAAACACACTAGAAGTCAAACATTACTGTTTTGACTCCATCTCATCCAAAACCATTGTAGTCTCGTTGAGAGTAGCCCACATTGTGGGCAATCTTCATTTTTCATGTTGGAGCCTCGACACCGCAATCCTTATGACTCTGTCATGAAGAATATATCGAATATACACGCATATGCATCAACTGACGAACTAGAGCTAACCTTGGCCTCATTGTTCTTCGCCTCTTGCCATTGACTTAAGTCTATAGCCCCATGTCGAGCATGCTCCTACTGGACGACGTAGGACATTGGCTTTGGAGAAATGTTGCAATTAGTTCATATGTACTCCCTCTATTTAGAAATATAAGACATCTAGACGTTATTTAGTGTGTAAGTTTACGCCGAACCTCTACGAATCTATACACTAAAAAACGTCTAGATACGTTCGAATGACAATGCTAAAACGTCTTACATTTCTGAACGGAGGGAGTAGGAAACAATTTGTTGCAATTAGTCCATGGTTTTTCAAGGAACAACAAATCCGGTGACTGGGGTAGTGACCCCAAGCTTATTATCAGTATAAGGTATCCGTTAGAGTTTTTTTTTGCGAAACAGGTATCCATTAGAGTTGCTCTAAGGAATGCCTGTTTTGGCTAAAGCAGCCTTACTTGGCGAGAGCTGTGGCGTGAGGCACTACGCATGGCATTCGTCGCACAAGCGCAGCCGGAAGGAAACATTCAAGCTGAACGAATTTTGTTCAAAACAAAATGAAAGAATACGAAAGCACAGGCGACCCTCGTGGCCTGAGCGGTGGGGCATTTCGGGAAGGAAACTCCATCCAAAAAGGCAAAGCGCACCGCCCCCAGTGTCCACGCCATCCGCGGTGGTGCCAGAAAAAACATGCCCGAAAAAGCACACAAACCTTGGCTGGAGACGGCGGCAGGGGGAATCTCGTCAGTCTGAGATAACCCCACCCTCGCCACCATCCCTTTCCCCACTCTCCACTCTCCACCATCCCCGTCTCTCCTCCTCCGAAGAAACCTCTCTGCCTAAGCCAAACCCCCTAGCATACACGGCTAATCCATCCATCGGGCTAGCTCAAAGAGTGAGCCAGGAGCCTCCTTCTTCCCTCCCGCCCTAGATCTCTCCTCTCCGGGCTGCACGCGGCCGCCGATCCGCCGATGACGACGACGACCAAGGCGAAGCTCGGGGAGCTAATGTGGGAGCACCGGCTGCGGGCGGCGGCCGCGGTGGCGCTCCTCGCCGCCGCCGTGGTGTCGATCTCCGCCATCGGGCCCAGGCTCAGCGCCGTGGTCTCCTTCTTCTGGCCGCTGCTCGTCTCCACCGCCTTCTTCCTCGTCGCCATGACCGTGCTGCTCCGGATCTCGCCGCCGCCCGCCGGCGCGGACGACTCGGGCAAGGAGCTCGTCGACTTCGTCGCCGGCTGCCACACGGACCACTTCCTCCCGGAGGCGTCCGCCACCGTCGAGGTGCCGCCGGAGATCTAGAAGCCGGAGAGAAGAGGCGACGGCGAGGAGCACCGAGCACGCGGCGGCAGCGAGATGGCGTCGCGCGCCGTGGGGAGGACGGCTCGAGACTCGAGAGGGGTGTGGGGTAACCCTTGTGTGGAGCCCGCCTGGGAGTCGGCGGGCCGGGCGTCCCCCGGCGCGCGGTGGTGCAGCCGTGGGTTAATTTGCGTAGGATCCTCCGTCTCCGTGGTGTGGCGTACAATATTGTTACCATTTCAATAAAATTGTTCTTACAGATTTCGCCCTGTGTCTGTCGGCGCATAGTCTTCCGATGTTCTCTCGTTTTCAGGTCGATGCTGCATCTCTCGATGCATTGATGCTAGGAAATGCTGAAATCTCGCATTGCTTTTGGAGAGAATCTCCAATCTGCCCCAAGCCTGCTGTCAAAATATTCGCCATTTGTCTATCAGAAAAGACCTTCTACCTAATATCGCTTTGAAAAGGACCTTCTCAGTAAGAAATGGGCTAGAAAGAAGAAATCTCATTTCAAGACCGACCATCGTTGACGTCCTCGAGAACGTTGTAAAGACGAAAAGAGGATGGGTTGATAGCTTAGGATGCATCCCTTTCGGCGTGGCAAAGAGATGGATTGTTCATACTTTTATCATCCTTTCGGTGTATGGATATGATTTCTTTTTCTCGTATCAGTACCATAGCATAGCACATTAGCACGAACTAGGGTGATCTTGCTCACAAATGTAGGTATTTGTTGCCCGTATCCCGTCGTTGTCACCGTAGTATATACTGAAGGATGATCGGACTTGGAACGGCAACGAGCTAGCCTGGTTAGTCGCTGTCGCCAGCCAACTCGCCATACTAAATCAGCTAGTCCTCTTCTGCTAAATCAGCAGGTCCTCTTCTGCTTTTAGGAGAAGTGACGTCTACGCTACTATCGATCTTGTCCTCTCGCTCAAAATTGCTCGAATGCTCCATGGTGGTGGACATGATTGAGGTCTCTTCTTTTTGCCTCGTCTGTGACTAAGGTCTGTTCTACTGTTATTCCACCCGTAGTGTCCTGCTCACAAGTAACTGGTTGGATCTCCAAGGCACACTCGGCTCGCAATCCGACCGATCCTTCGTGACTGGTGGAGTAAATTGGGGCTAGGGCTTAAAAACACTACGACTTTTCGAGTTTGCTTAAAAAAACTACAACTTTTAGGGCTAATATCTTAAAAAATACAACTTTTGTGTAATTGTTCAATTAGCCGGTTTAATAGCAATTCTAACAGGGCAGGCCCACCGTGGATCATGACGTGGCAGGCGGGAGACGGACGCACCCAGAAGCCCGTTAACGGGGACACTCGGACCCACCTAGCAGTCGCGAGCAGCTCGACGGTCGCCACTTTGCCGGTTGCTGCCGCACCGTCGTGAAGCCTGCGGCTTGCCAGCCGTAGGTCGGCGGCGCGCTCGCCGACCTCCGCGGGTGGAGCCCCCAGGTCACTGTCGCGCCAGCCACGCCGGCCGCCACATTCGCCACCCGGCGCATGCTCGCCGGCCGTTGAGTTCACCGCCCCGCGCGTGAAGCCAGCAGGTCGCCGCCCGATGCGTGAAGCCGCAGCTCGCTAGCCGTAGGTCGCCGTCGCGCTCGCCGGCCTCCGTGCATGGAGCTCCCGGGTCACCGCCGCGCCGGCTGCCACCTTCGCCACGTTCGCTGCCCCACGCGTGAAGCCAGCATGTCGCCGCCCGACGCGTGAAGACCGCAGCTCGCCGGTGAGCGCCACCGCCGTCCGCTGAGCTCGACGCCCCGCCCGTGAGCAGCTGGCCGAGCCTGCAGCAGGCAGGAGAGGAGCTCCGCCAGCCGCGCCGGCCCGCCACGTTCTCCACCAGGCACGTGCTCGCCGCTGTTCTCGCCAGTCGCCGCTCGCCGGTGAGCGCCGCCTCCGTCCGCTGAGCTCGACGCCCCGCCCGTGAGCAGCTGGCCGAGCCCGCAACAGGGAGGAGAGGAGCTCCGCCGGAGCAGCTGGCTCCAGGTTTGTTCAACGCCCCAAGAAGAGGTTGGAGCTCCCGCTGATTTGCTCCATCCCGCATGCCAGGTCATGGTCCACGGTGATCCCGTCCTCTCAGAATTGCTATTAAACCGACTAATTGAACGATTACACAAAAGTTGTAGTTTTTTGAAGTCATTAGCCTCAAAAGTTATAGTTTTTTTGAAGCAAACCCAAAAATTCGTAGTTTTTTGAAGCACTAGCCCTAATTGTCGTAGCTTTCTGCAATTTACTCTGACTGGTGGGAGACCATTGCACTGTCAGGGTTGCTCAACAACTCTTTCACCATTCTTAGGGTGTTTTTTTTTCCTGTATCCGGGCCGTAGTGGTAAGGGCAAACTTAAGATTTTCTGGCTCGAGGTCGAGTCTCGCAATGTTTAAATCTGTGCAAGGTCGACCTTATTCTCACATTGGAGATGTTGGAGTATTAGTCAATTTTTTTATGAGATTAACTACCAAAATCAACATTATATAAGCACTAGCCGATCTAAACACATGCAGCCAAACAACCACATCTAGTAGATCTAAAAATCTAGCAAGAACTAGTGTATACAAGGAGAAGAATAACACTTACAGGTTGACCAGGAAGGTCGTCACTGCAACAGCACCTTGGTCTTTGTTGTTGTCGCCCATGGTGCTGATGAGGTCGTCGGTTGCTGAAGAAAAACACACCAACAGAGGCGAGCAGTCGCGCCGAGACGCTCCCCAAAAACCTTATCGCCCGTCTCCCGATGCAGGATCTCAACAGACGGGGTTTCGGAGGCCTGCTCTCCAGGACAGCAGTGCACGCAGTCACCGGGATGGGGAAGCCTAGAGAGCAGCGCAGCAAGAGGAACACACATCGAGAGAGACTGAGAAAAAAACTGGATGCGTCTAGATCTGTCTGTCTCTCGCTCTATAGCCTGGGAGATGAGCCGACCGAGTCGCCACGCGATGGAAGATAAGGACACGCGTCAAACATGCACACGAATGTTGACACGTACCCAACAGCTGGTGCACCAAGCAAAAATTTAGTCATCCACAAAACGAGTTTCTAACTCAAACTCGATTCACGAAACGCGATGCGCGTGCGGGCGGCGGAGGAGGAGTGCTCGTGGACTCCTTTTCTTCTCACTCACTTAGTGGGAGTGAAACGGTTCACCTTATAAGCTGGTCCAACTCTCTCCCAACTAGAATATGGGACTAAACTTTGTCTCTCACAGAGCTCCCAAACTGCCATAGTAGATGGGCCTTGAGATTTCAGGATTTATTAGACTAGATGGGCTGCCCATATGGGCCGCATCCCATATAAATCTAACAATCCCCCACCAGATCGTAGAGGCACATCATATGGCTCATTAGTTCCAATCACTGTTTAATATACCTGCAGTTCAGTGGAGACTGTTAAGTTTAACTTCCACCTAGACAAAGAGATACGCTTACTACAACTGAACAATGGACTATGCATTGAATTGTCAGTCTTGCGTAGCAAGTTTCACTCAATGTCGTTACCGGTACTTGGCTGTCATAGGCTACCCCTCGGGTGGAGCTTATAAGTCATACTCCTCGGCCTTTCATGAGCTTCCTAGAGATTCACCCAAATCTCAGACACTGTGACCAACAATGTAGCTCACATAGGTGTGTTCTTTCAAGATCGCTCTGTAGGACAGCGTCTTTGCTCCCAAGGAGACAGTCAGAACAAGGTATAATCAACCTTCCTTATAGAATACTATGAGAGAACTGCATCTGCAACGGAGTGGGAGTATTAAAAGTTTCTCTCAACTCAATTGTTTCAATTTGTTTTCTCAGGTCCTAATTCATGGGATCTCCGATCATATAGGTTGAGTTACCCCCTTAACAACTCACGTGGGTCTCAAACCCATCTCCCTCGATGCATTTTCTATCAAATTTCTTGATAGTCCTTTCATAAAAGGATCTGCCAGATTCTTAGCCGTTTGTACATAATCCAATGTTATAACTCCAAAGTTTCTTAGCTTTCTGACAGACTTCAGTCTTCTCTTGACATGTCTTGAACTCTTCATATTGTCCTTAGAAGTGTTTACTTTGAAAATCACAGTTTAGTTGTCACAGTTCATAATTTTTCAACCATAGGCAAATCTGTTAAGAGTTCACGAAGCCATTCTGCTTCGACAGTCGCAGTATCTAATGCTGTGAGTTCTGCTTCCATAGTTGACCTCGTTAAGATGGTCTGCTTGCAAGACTTCCATGAAACAACGCCACCACCAAGAGTAAATATATATTCACTTGTGGCCTTTATCTCATCAGCATCTAATATCCAATTTTAATCAATATACCCTTCAAGTACCCTTGGATACCCGGTATAATGAATTCCATAGCTCACTATTCCCTTTAGAAAGTGATTACCCTCTCAAGAGCATGTCAGTGATCATCTCTCGGGTTGGCCACAAACCAACTAAGTTTGCTCATAGCGAACGAGTGTCATGCCTCGTAGTGCAAGCTAAATACATAAGTGAGCCAATAATTTGAGAGTATCTCAATTGATCTATAGCTGCCTTTTGATTCTTTCGAAGCAAAACACTAGGATCATAAGGTGTGAGAGAGGTTTTGCAATCATCATATCCAAATCTGCTCAACACCTTCTCCACATAATGTGATTGCACAAGTGTAATCCCATTATTCTCATCTCTCAGTAGCTTGATGTTTAAGATAACATCAGCTTCTCCAAGATCCTTCATCTCAAAACATTGAGACAAGAAGGTTTTAATCTCATTAATCACTTTGAGACTTGTCCCAAAAATTAGTATGTCATCAACATAGAGACATATGACAGCTCCCTCACCCCCACCATGGCGGTAGTACACACATTTGTCGGCTTCATTTACAACAAAGCCCACAAATGTCAAAGTTCTTTTAAACTTTTCATGCCATTGCTTGAGAGCTTGTTTGAGGCCATACAAAGATTTCTTCAATTTACACACCTTTCTCTCTTAGTACAAAATCATCAGGTTGTTCCATGTAAATTTCCTCATCCGACTCTCCATTTAGGAAAGTCGTCTTAATGTCCATTTGATGAACGAGAAGACCGTGAGAGGCAACCAGTGATAGTAGTACTCGAATTGTGGTCAATCTAGCCACAGGTGAGTAAGTATCAAAGAAATCTTCGCCTTGCTTTTGGGTATGGTCTTTAGCCACAAGCCAAGCTTTGTACTTTTTAATAGTACCATCAGCCCTAAGCTTTTTTTAAAATACCTATTTACATCCTACAGGTTTACACCCATACGGACATTTAGATATCTCCCACGTTCCATTAGCCAAGATGGAATCCATCTCGCTTTGAACCGCTTCCTTCCAGTAGTCTACATCCAGAGTGCAAAAGCTTCTGAAATGGTAGTGGGAGTATCATCCACTAGGTACACAATGAAATCATTACCAAAAGACCTTGCGGTTCTTTGTCTCTTGCTCCTTGTGGGAGCTTCATTATCATCCTCATCCAAATCTGAACTCTCATCATCTGATTGTTTATCGGTCTCCATGGGAGTTTCATGTTCAGAAACTAGATCATATTCCTTATTAGATATGCTAGGCATATCTCTGATAACCCACAAGTATAGGGGATCGTGTGTAGCCTTTTTGATAAGTAAGAGTGTCGAACCCAACAAGGAGCTAAAGGTAGGATAAATATTCTCTCAAGTTCTATCAACCACTGATACAACTCTACGCACACTAAACGTTTGCATTAACTAGGAAATAAAACTAGAGCAACAATACGAGTAATAGAGATAGCTTTGCATGATAATAAATAACAAGAAAGTAAAGCTAGTTGTTGCAGCAATAAAATACACTAAACTAACAGAACCATGAGTGTGGAATAGTAGTGGTAATTGTGATAGCTTTGTCCAAGTTTAAATAGCGAATAGATCGGGTTCATTGTCTTCGATGCAGTTTTCTATATGGGAGAGGCTAAATATACATGCGCTTCACTACTTGGAATTACATGTACTATATGATTGGATTGTTAGCAAACATCCGTAAGTACTAATCAATGCATTAAGGTTTCCCCAACCATAGCCTTAAGTTTAATGGTCCTCTTACTCCCATACGTGCAACGTTCCGGTTCGCGTCCTCAGGTTTCTGTCACTTCGGCAGAACTTCCCCTTCCTCTTACACATACTACAAACCCTATGATGTTTAATCCATGCGCGCACAAATATAATGGATATCAAAGGACTGCACCATATCAACATACAACTCTAATGAACCAAAGACGTTCAACCATTCAATCTAAGAACAAAGAAACTACGCAAACATGACATAGATAATAGGATTATAACTTATAGCATCAAACACCATGTTTACATAGGACGGTACAGAGGTGTGTGGGAGGATGAACCACTGCATACTAGGAGGATTGGGTTTCCTCCCTTTATATAGCTTCTCGGATTCCCGTCACCGCATCTTAGCCTACAGTAAATCGGGCCTAAAAGACCCGTACGGACTCGGAATCAGCTAAGTGTTATGTCCAGAATGTTTGTCGTGAAATTTCCAACAACTTTGTAGTTGAAGAGTTTTCCATTTGACGCTGTCTTCGACCCGAAACGTGACCATCTTCAAAAAGAATTCTGAGACAGATTTCTGGAAAAATCCCAATTTGACTCCAACAAGGTATCCACTTGGTAATTCCTACACATCAAAGTGTAAAACAAGAACATTATGCACTTTTGCAACTATTAGTAGGTTAGTCCAAATAAATCATAAATTTTATATAAAAAGGAGTGTCAAAAGCATATTATTAGCATAAAACCATCAAAAATTATAGATACGTTATGGACGTATCAACATCCCCAAGCTTAGTTTCTGCTCGTCCTCGAGTAGGTAAACGATCAAAACAATATAATTTTTGAGGTGACATGCAGACAACACAATATTGATCATCATTATTGCAAAAGTATTGATAGCTGGGATTAAGGTACTCTAAACATGAATCATGAAAAATAGAGTTCTAATAATAAGACATAGCAACTATGTTGTAACATGAAAAGGCACAGACAAAAGATTAATGAATAATAATGCTTTGCAAGACGTTTGTTTGTTTCACATAAAGAAAGCATAATGAGAATGGTATTCAGCTTGTCCCTCATAGAGTAGTAAAACATAAATGCACAAGACACCTTCAAAGTTCATAAGGGTGACTAGATACAAATAGTTTAGGAATAAGCAATATCAAAATTATGCATCAATCAACAAGTCTAGGGACAATGCACATAGAACTAAGAATGACAACTATGCTCTTTTAATTGGTGCATAAAGATAGAAGGTGGAGACTCAATATAAAAGTGGAAGAAAGGCCTTCATAGAAGAAAGCAGGAATTTAAGTCTCATAAAGAGCTTCCAAAAATTATGGTACTTATTAGCTATCAACTCTCATTGCCCCTATCATAAGCATCTTGAAGTGATTAAGGTTAAAGTGAACAAACTATAGAGTATATGCTTGACAAAGTATAAGTTGGAAATCTCATGTCCCTTGAATACGAGGGTCGCTCCTTATGATCCTCATGCTACTCAAGTTTAGTTACTGGTAAGTTCTTGTCATAGTAAGTATATGTGTATCATAGAGACCGCCAACGGGGTACCCCTTACCCGATGATACAGAAGAATCCCCATATCAAAATGACAAGGCAAGCAGACAACGGGCATCTCAGCAATATTCTTATTTACCATGGGAAAATGGTGCTTTTTTCTCTCTTTCCTCTTTTCTCATCTTTTTTTTTCTTTTTTCTCAATCTCTATCTTTTTTTATAAGAAGAATGCTTCATAGATTGCTCATTATGGTTACGCTGCAGGTTTCCACCATGATTAGGCATGGATTAGACCAACGGCTCAGGCGTTTCTCTAACACACATACATAACTCCATGGACTTACAAGCTTCCATTTCATTTCACACCGATGACATCCATAGACAAAAGAGCATGATATCAACTAGGTACAATGTACAAGTGCAATGTTAAAAGCGTTTCCCATGACAGCATGGTTCTGCTAATCCCCAACATATAAGTGTAAGCATATACAACATAGATGACACAATGGTTCAAGTTTATTAGGGGCAAGAAAAGTAAAGTGTGTCATCAAGTTCGTGAGCGCTTTAATCACTAGTTTTCTCATAACAAGTTTAATTCGGAAGGTAGATAAAAGCATGAATATACTTGGAATAGCAAATGCTAATAGGTAGGTATGGTGGACTCTCTGGGATAACTTGGTTTCATTTGGAGTTGGATGCATGAGTGGAACTCATACTTGGTTATGGAGGCTAGCAAAAGACTGAGAGCGACCAACTAAAAGAGCAATAATGGCCATAATCATGCAAAGCGACAAAACATCATTAATTAAAGCATAAAGTTATATTACAAGTCGAAAACTAAAGGATCATAAAGGCTATGGTGACTTGGAATAGTCATAACATGGTGTGAGCATGTGCCAAGTCAACCCAAATAAAGCATCAAAAGAGAATACCACAATACTATGCTTTAATATGCTAAAACAACGCATGATTCTTTCAAGGCACATTAAACAATCTCAATTGTTTATAACATGTTATGCTACATCAAAAATCACTAAGCATAAATCCAAAACAATATCAAGCATGACATGACAAAGCATAGGGCACCGTAAAAAACGAGCTCCTTTTACCACTTAAGCATGCACTTTTCCTACTCTTTTCCAATCCAAACCACACTTATTTGAAAACTAATGTATGAAAGAGGGGGCCCAACCAATTTATTCAAGCAAACTAAGAAAACCAAGCAAACAAAAACCAAAAACAAAAACAAAGACGTTCCAAGAACAACACAATTGTGCATGAAACAATAAAAATAAAGTGTTTGGAAGAACCTGAGATTTTTATTGATGAAGAAGGGGATGCCTTGGGCATCCCCAAGCTTTGACACTTGTACTTCTTGGATATTTCTTGGGGTGACACGGGGTGGCATCCCCAAGCTTGAGATTTAGTCCATTCTTCATCTCATTACATCATTCTTTGCTTAACACCTAAATTTTTTCCTTCATACAAAACTTCACATAATCTTCATTAGCAACATCAGTGTACTCAAGATAATAAGTCTTTGGGTTCAGTTTCAACACCAATAAAACTTACATTAAAACAAAAGCTACTGTAGCACTTCCCTTAAAAAGCTCAATTCTCCAAAGAGAACCCAAAAAGGAATCAACAAGAAGCAATTGCAAATAATGGCAGAAATCTATCAAAACAGACCAGCAGATAGAAACCAATTTTTTCGAAGAACTTCTGTTGCTCAAATAGAAAAGTGTTGAACTAACAAAAGTTGTATAACAACCTGGGGCAGAAGCACAAAAAATTACAGCTCAAACCTACGTACGGAGATTTTACACGAATTTTTACAGCGAAGCACAAAAATCTGTTTCGGGACAGCAACTTTTCCAAGCATTACTTCTCTCTCATTAGAGGTTACTCTTGGCACAAAAAGCAAATAAAAAGGATAAGGATATGTTATTACTTAAGCAATAACTTCCAATACTCAACTAAAACTTTTGGGTTATCTCCCAATAAATACTTTTCTTTAATGCCTTTAAGTTAGGCATAGGATCAAGATTCAAGTATTTTCGAATGAATAAGCATTAAGATTAATACTAGAAATATCTTTCTTTTTCAAGGCTTCATGCATTCCTACAAGTTTTTAACTGAAAAGCTTCCATGGAAAGATTTGTTTTGGTTTCCTAGGCATGAACACAAGTGTTCAAGATCGACCCCCACTTAACCATTACTCATCTTTCCAATCACTTTCCTTTTTTAAAACGTTTTTAGGTAACAAGTACAACTTTTTTTTGTAATTTGCATTCCCTATCCATACTAAGATAGAGAACAACTGAAAACTGAAAGTAAAACCTACTTATAGATAAAGCAAACAAGTGCACACAAGAATATTCACCCACACGCTATTGCTCCCCGGCAACGGCGCCAGAAATGGTCTTGATAACCCACAAGTATAGGGGATCGTGTGTAGCCTTTTCGATAAGTAAGAGTGTCAAATCCAACAAGGAGCTAAAGGTAGGATAAATATTCTCTCAAGTTCTATCAACCATTGATACAACTCTATGCACACTAAACGTTTGCATTATCTAGGAAATAAAACTAGAGCAACAATACGAGTAATAGAGATAGCTTTGCATGATAATAAATAACAAGAAAGTAAAGCTAGTTGCTGCAGCAATAAAATACACTAAACTAACAGAACCATGAGTGTGGAATAGTGGTGGTAATTGTGGTGGCTTTGTCCAAGTTCAAATAGCGAATAGATCAGGTTTATTGTCTTCGATGCAGTTTTATATGTGGGAGAGGCTAAATATACATGCGCTTCACTACTTGGAATTACATGTACTATATGATTGGATTGTTAGCAAACATCTGTAAGTACTAATCAATGCATTAAGGTTTCCCCAACCATAGCCTTAAGTTTAATGGTCCTCTTACTCCCATACGTGCAACGTTCCGGTTCGCGTCCTGAGGTTTCTATCACTCCGGCAGAACTTCCCCCTTCCTCTTACACATACTACAAACCTTATGATGTTAATCCATGCACGCACAAATATAATGGACACCAAAGGACTGTACCATATCAACATACAATTCTAATGAACCAAAGACATTCAACCATTCAATCTAAGAACAAAGAAACTACGCAAACATGACATAGATCATATGATTATAACTTATATCATCAAACACCATGTTTACATAGGACGGTACAGAGGTGTGTGGGAGGATGAACCATTGCATACTAGGAGGATTGGGTGATGGAGATGGCGGTGAAGATGGTGAAGAGGGCGGCGGCGGCGCGGGGGACTCCTTTCCCGCCGCCGGTATCATGGGGGAGCACCGCCCCTTAGCCACCTTCCTTCATGGCTTCTTGAGAGCCCTCCCCCACGGAGATGGGATCCAGGATCCATGGGGGAGGCAAAAACGTGGCTTTGGTGGCTACAAATTCGTGGGTGGAGATGCTCTGGGCGAATTAGGTTTCCTCCCTTTATATAGCTTCTCGGATTCCCGTCACCCCATCTTGGCCTGCAGTAAATCGGGCCTAAAAGACCCGTCCGGACTCGGAATCAGCTAAGTGTTATGTCTAGAATGTTTGTCGTGAAATTTCCAACAACTTTGTAGTTAAAGAGTTTTCTATTTGACGCCGTCTTCGACCCAAAACGTGACCATCTTCAAAAAAAGTTCTGAGATAGATTTCTGGAAAAATCCCAATTTGACTCCAACAAGGTTTCCACTTGGTAATTCCTACACATCGAAGTGTAAAACAAGAACATTGTGCACTTTTGCAACTATTAGTAGGTTAGTCCAAATAAACCATAAACTTTATACAAAAAGGAGTGTCAAAAGCATATTATTAGCATAAAACCATCAAAAATTATAGATACGTTATGGACGTATCAATCTCTCATAGGAAATATATCCTCAAAGAATGTAGCATCTCTTGATTCAAAAATGGTACTGACACTCATGTCACCCACTATAGATTTCACCATAAGAAATCTCTAAGCAATGTTGTGAGAAGCATAGCCAAGAAAGACACAATCCATAGTTTTTGGTCCAAGCTTACGCTTCTTGTAGATTGGCATGTTGAACTTTGGCAAACAACCCCAAGTACGTAATGTAACACCCTCGCCTGATAAGGCTGAGTTCTTGTGTATAGTTCTAATCCCTGGATCGGTTCACTAGCACACACAATACAAAATGATACCAAATATAACTGTGCATCATAAATATATCGAATATGATCTAGAATTTACATTATATTACAGCGGAAAGCATTACAAGGTATATTTCCATCCTTCAAATATGCCACAGGCGAACAATTGTTGAGTAAAGTCTCGTGACCTATGAACGATCACTCAGATACGATATAACCTGCAACATAAAACATTGCAGCCACGAATGGTCAATACATTGAATGTATGGCAAGTAAGCTAAAGTGGTTAACAACAGGTCTAGCAACTACTCCCTCCGTTCGGAAATATAAGACGTTTTAGCTTTGTGAATCGAATGTATCTAGACATCTTTTAGTGTATAGGTTTGTCGAGGTTCGGAGTGAACCTTACACTAAAAAGTGTCTAGATACACTCATAGCACAAAGCTAAAATGTCTTATATTTCCGAACGGAGGGAGTACATGCTTATTTGGCTAGGTGGAGTTCAGGCTCATTTGCATAAAGCAATAGTTTTATCCTATCATTTGTATTAAATTAGTTTTTCAATACGATAAATAGGACACTCTGCTTCACTCCCAGGTGCTCCTATACAATTAAGTTCACCCAACAAGTTTTAAATAATTAAGAAATAAGGATGAGTGAGAAATATGCCATAGCCTCAAAATCCGGTCGCTCAAATTGTCCATAACCGGGGACACGGCTAAGTACTTAGTTTAGACACTCTGTAGGGCTTTGTACACTTTACCCATGTGACTTGGCCAACCCAGCTCGGACCACCACACTCATATTGTGTGATGATAGGGAGAAGTCCAAGACAAGACAATTCGGGAAATAGCTTCCTAAACCCATCCACGCACCATACCAACCTACACTATCTACATCTCTAGCTACATAGGGTTCGAGTCGCGACAACCTACTGATGGCGTGTAGTTGACGTGGGAGCTTCTTTTTCTTTGTTCCTCGGCAACGACGCCAGAAAAGATCTTGATGTGCTCGTTGTTCGACGTAGAGCTCGTTGGAAACCCCAAGAGGAAGGTATGATGAGCACAGTAGTAAGTTTTCCCTCAGTTATGAAACCAAGGTTTAATCGAACCAGTAGGAGCAAGGAAACACCCCAAAGGTGTTACTAGCTGAGCTTTGGCAGGGCGCACTACCAGTGCTAGTAGCAACGTGGAGACCTGCACAACACAACCACAGAACTTTGTCCCCAACTTGCGATGAGGTTGTTAATCTCACCGTGTTTTGCGAAAAACAAAGGACTAAACGTATCGAATGGAAAGAAGTAAAAATTTGCAGAAAGTAAACACAAAGTAGTAAAAGATTGTAGATTGTATGTAAAAGACAAGGACCAGGATCCATAGTTCACTAGAGGTGGCTCTCCTTAAGATAGATAACATGCTGGGTGAACAAATTACAGCGGGGCAATTGACAAACACCGAGAAACCAATACATGCATATACTAATCATCTTGACTCCTTTGAGACTTGATTGGGCATTACAACATAATATATAGACCGCCATCCAACTGCATCTATGACTAATAATCCACCTTCAGGTTATCGTCCGAACCCCCTCCAGTATTAAGTTGCAAGCAACAGATTATTGCTTTACGAACTGCGTGTAAAGTAAACAATACGATTGTTCTATGAACAAAGGATTGTTGTTTTCTCCCTAGTAGCAACATCACATCTAGTACCTTAGAGATTTCTGTCACTTCCCCAGATTACCAGAGGCATGAACCCACTATCGAGCATAAATACTAACTCTTGGAGTTGCTAGCATCTACTTGGCCAAGATAGCTACTAACAACAAAAAGCATGCAAGATCACAAATAACAAAGACATGATAGAATCAATAATCAATCTGAAATAGCATCTCAATATCCATCGAATCCACACAAACACAACATGTATGAATACAAATAGATGATCTTGATCATGAACGGAGCTCACAAGATCTAGACATGAAAGCACAAAGGAGGAGAACCAGCCATCTAGCTACTACATGGATCCGTAGTCCAAGGATGAACTACTCACGCATCACACCGGAGGCTTGCATGGTGATGAAGAAGGCCTCCAGGGTGAATTCCCCTCTCCGGCAGGGTGCCGGGAAGAGCTTCAGATCCCTCCCGATCTAGGGATGGAGATGACGGCGGCTACAGACTCTTTCGTGGATTTTCGATCGGGTACTTAGGGTTTTCGTCCCGAGGGCAATATATAGGCGGAAGGAGAGGCCGAGGGGGTGCCGGGAGCCACCACACCACCCCCTGGCGCAGGCCCAGCCTGGCCGCATGGCCAGGTGGTGTGGCTGGCCCCTGGCCCTTCTCCGTCTCGTATTCTGGCACTTGATCCTTTTCGGAAAAATAGGCACTTTGGCTTTTGTCCCGTCCAATTCCGAGAATATTCATTTTCTGACTTTCCTGGAACCAAAAACAGCAGAAAACAGGCAGCTGGCACTGTGGCTCTTGGTAATAGGTTAGTCCAAGAAATCATATGAAAAGTACTCCAAAGTTGGAACAAAACACAAGAAAGTGGATAAAACCAAGCATGAAACATCAAAAATTATAGATACATTTGCAATGTATCACCTACTAAGTCCAACTAGCCACCCATTTCTTAGTGGCACATGGTGAAAGAACATTTCATGTTTTCCTATGTTTTGCATGTTAGATAACAATACTATGGAGACTTTTCATGTGTGCTAAGTGTGCAGGAAGTTTTGAGGAGGGGTCGGATAATCCGCCCCTCCAAGGGCCGGATAATCCGTCCTACCTCATCTCTCAAGGAAGGCAAGGCGCGTCACTCAGTATCTAGTCGGATTTTCTCCCAGAAAATCCGAACCGAGGCGGTTTTTCCTTCCCAGGCCGGATAATCCGGGTTTCGCAAGGGCCGGATAATCCGGCCCCCAGTTTTCGAGCAAAAGGAGCCAAGGCGCGTCGCTCAGTATCCGGTCAGATTTTCTACCGGAAAATCCGAACTAGGGCGGTTTTTCTCCCTGGGCCGGATAATTCGGCCTTCACATAGGGCCGGATAATCCGGCCCCCAGAAGTTGATCAAGGGCAAGCTCGGCGCGACGCTCAGAGAGGGGGCGGATTTTCTGCCGGATATTCCGAGTCTGGGGCGAAGTTTCCCCAGACCGGATAATCCGACCCTCACTTGAGCCGGATAATCCGGCCCCCAAAGTGTGCAACGGCTGGTTTTTGGAAGGGGGTATAAGTACCCCTTCTTCCCCATCGTCCAACTCTCTTGATTCATTTTGAATTCAACCAGACCCAGTGCAAGAGCTCTAAATCTCGATCTCCCACTTCAACCACCCTAAGGTCTTGATCTTTGGTGGAATTGAAGGAGGAGAAGTTCATCATCAACATCAAGAATCAAGCGCTTCAACTCCTCTCCATTCACTTGGAGAAATCCCTGATCTAGTATTCTCGTTAATACCTAGATCGTGTTATTATATTTTGACAACTTTGTTCTTGTGGCAGCTTGTTGTCATTTCGGGAGCCTCCAAGTTGTTGTGGAGTTGTTGCCCTGCTAGTTGTGTAAAGGCGTCGGTGCCCACCTCGAAGGGTACCTATAGTGGAAGGTGGATCAGGCTTGTTGTGGCGAGATCCATCGGAGAACAGGGTGAGGCCTTTTGTGGCGTGGTGGTCTTAGTACCGCCCACCCCTCCAACGCAGACGTACTTCCCTTAACAAGGAAGGAACTGCGGTCAAACAAATCCTGTGTCTCTGCGTGCTTCACTTCGGTTCACTCGTTCCTCTTCCACTCGCTCCTTACTCGCTAGTAGATAGGTTTGCATATAGGGAATTTCCACACATTAGTTTATCTAGAGAATTTACCTTTGTGCTAAGCCTAAACTTGAAAAAGAATTAAAAATTGATGTAGCACCTATTCACCCCCCCTCTAGGTGCCCATATGATCCATTTCAATTGGTATCAGAGCCCCGGCTCTTAATTCGGGCTTAACCGCCTAAGAGTAGTATGGGTACCAGGGATGATGGAAATGAGGCTGTGGATAAGGTCACAATGGATGATCTCAAGTTGTTGGAAACAACCTTGTTGAAATCCTTTGAGGCTAAGATGGAGGAGATGAATCAAATGATTGCTCGCCTTACATCATCCATAGCCCCATCTCCATCCTCCTCTGAGGCTCCCTCACCATCATCTAAGGAAAAGGGTAACACCGGATCTAAGGATGATGATGTGGAAGGTGAAAAACTAAATGGATCCACCTCCAAAAAGGGAAGTGGCAAGGAGGAATATAGTGAGGTTCGCCACGTATATTCCCCCGACCCACCTATCCCTCATCCTCATATAAACAATAGGGGTGATCCACCCAAGCTCACTGCATCTTCTTTTAACCAATGGCAATTTCTAATGAAATCTCATGTTTGCAGCTCCTCTATTGAATTGTGGAGGATCATCGAAGAAGGTCTTCATGTTGGAGATCAAACCAATCTAACAAGAAGGGAAGTTGTGGATAGCCAGTTGAATGCCACTGCTCTCCACATGATACATCTGGGTGTGGGTCCCAAGGACATGCCACACATTGAACATCTCAACACGGCTAAAGAGGCGTGGGATGCTCTTACGGACCTTTTTGTTGGAAATGAAAGCATGAGAAGAAACCGGTATGATGCCCTTAGTAATGAAGCTGAGGGATTCTACATGTTGGATGGTGAAAACCATGAGGACATGTATAGAAGAGTCAAGGGCATCGCAACAACATTTCGAAAGCATGGGGCCACTCACATTGATGATGCATGGATAAAAAGAAAGTATGTGAGTGCCTTAATGCCTTTCGAACTGACGGATTTGAAGAGCTTGCAAGGTAGACACAACTATCATCAAATGACATCCAATGAAGTCATGCAAGAAATGGCGTCATTCAAAGTGGCGGCAAAGAATGCTGAAGATGCCCGTGCTCGGGCCATTGGAATGCAAAAGGGTGTCAATATGGCTCTCAAAGCCAATGTTGTTGAGTAAGAGGATGATGGAGGAGCATTTGAGAGGGGATCCATGGACTGCCCTGATGAGGTCAAACGTGCTCATGGTGAGTACATGGCATTCTATGCAAGGAACTTTTGGAAGGACCCTGCCAAAGCCAAGTCTGAACTTGAGCACAAGAACGGGTCAAATGGAAGAAGAGAAAGTGGCCCAAGATTGAGAACTTGCTTCAACTATGGAGATAGACTGCACTTTGTAGCCGAGTGTCCTTATGAAAATAGAGAAGACAATGGTGGCAGGCTCATTCTTAAAGAGAAATCCAAAGTTTCTAAGAAGAAGCCATTTGCTAAGAAGAATGGCCCTTTCAAGAAGCAACACAAGATGGTCCTTGTAGCTCAAGAGGAATACTCCTCCGCAAGTGAAGATGAAGAGGATGATGATAGTTCCCGCGAAGTGGCTGCTATAGCCACCACATCGACTCCCTCCTCTCTCATCGACTTCGCCAACGAGGTTCAACGTCAACACAACGTCCCCATTCTGGCTATAAGGAGTGATAACGGCTCGGAGTTCAAGAACTACACCTTAAATGAGTTCCTAAGTGAAGAGGGGATAAGACATCAATATTCCGCTGCGTACACCCCTCAACAAAATGGTGTAGCCGAGAGGAAGAATCGAACTCTAATGGACATGGCAAGATCAATGGTTGCCGAATTCAAATCTCCATATAACTTCTGGGCTGAAGCAATCTGTACTGCTTGTCATTCATCCAATCGTTTATACCTCCGCAAGATTTTGGACAAGACTCCGTATGAAATACTTACCGGTAACAAGCCAAACATCTCATACTTTCGGGTATTCGGGTGTAAGTGTTTCTTTCTTATTAAAGGAGTTCGTTTATCTAAGTTTGAATCTAAGGCTCTAGAAGGTATTTTTGTTGGTTATGGTGCCGAATCCCACACTTATAGAGTCTACAATAAGCTCTCCGAAACTGTTGTAGAATCTTGTAGTGTGGTGTTCGAGGAAAATGACGGTTCCCGTGCGGAGCAAGTTGGTGTTTGTGATGCAGATGTTGAAATACCCCAAGATGCCATAAGAAGAATGGGCGTGGGATTCTTCCGCCCCATTGAGGAACCCCTTGTGGAGGACCTGGAAGGACAATGCTCTACTCATATAGAGCCCTCATCAACACATATGCAACACGCTCCAACCACGGGGGCAACTTCTACACCATCTCCATCAACTGCTGAAGGTCAAGATGCTCCAGAAAGCTCCAGGCCGGATTTTTTGGTGGATACCGGATTATCCGGCCACCCTGCTCCAGCAGCTCCTGGTGGTGAAGATATCAACACAAGCTCCAGGCCGGATTTTCCGGCTGACCCTGGATTATCCGGCTCCTCGCCAGGTCAAGCAAGTCCCAGGCTTCCTTATGATGCTGCTGCAAGTCCTCCCAGGCCGGATTATCCAGCCACTTCATCGGCCGGATTATCCGGCCCTGACTCTCTAGTTCTGCAGCCTCCTGTTATGGCTACGGACTCACCTCAAGGGCATGCATCTCCACCACCTTCTACTGATGATCCAGCTACTGATCAAGTCGGAGAAAATGCCTTCAATGAAGACACAAGTGATGAATCTCCTCCACCAAGAGACAACAAACTTATTGAACTTCGTCGCAAGGCTCGGGCTGATCGTAACCTTGAGTTGAGGGGTCACACTCTCGACAAGGTTGTTGGTGATCTTCGACGAAGGGTGTCTACTAGAAGAGAATTGGCCAGTTTTGATGAGCATCAAGCTCATATCTCCATGGTGGAATCTAAGAAGGTCTTTGAAGCTCTTGAAGACCCAAACTGGATTGTTGCTATGCATGAAGAATGGAACAATTTCGAGCGCAACAAAGTCTGGAAACTAGTGGAGAAACCCAAAGAGTGCCGCAATGTTATCGGCACCAAGTGGATTTTCAAGAACAAGCAAGATGAGAATGGCATCGTTGTGAGGAACAAGGCAAGACTTGTGGCACAAGGTTACTCCCAAGTTAAGGGCATCGACTTCGGTGAGACCTATGCTCCTGTGGCTCGTCTTGAGTCCATCCGTATCCTACTTGCTTATGCTGCTCATAACAATTTTAAGTTGCAGCAAATGGACGTCAAGAGTGCCTTCCTTAACGGTACTCTACATGAGTTGGTATACGTCAAGCAACCCCCAGGGTTTGAGGATCCTAACTTCCCGAACCATGTCTACAAACTCGATAAGGCACTCTATGGCCTTAAACAAGCCCCACGTGCGTGGTATGAGCACCTTAAAGAGCTTTTGTTAGATCGTGGCTTCGAAGTTGGGCAAATCGACCCCACTCTTTTTACTAAGAAGGTTAAGGGGGAGCTCTTTGTATGCCAACTATATGTAGACGATATCATTTTTGGTTCTACTAACAAAGCTTTTAACGATGAATTTTCAAAGCTTATGACTGACAGGTTTGAGATGTCTATGATGGGGGAATTACGGTTCTTTCTTGGATTCGAGATCAAGCAACTAAGAGAAGGAACCTTTATTAATCAAGCAAAGTACATCCAAGACATGCTCAAGAGATTCAAGATGATGTATCTAAATGGTGTCGCTACTCCGATGCAAACAAAGTGTCATCTCGAACTCAACCCTCATGGTAAAGATGTGGACCAAAAGGTATACTAGTCCATGATCGGCTCTCTTCTTTACCTCTGCGCATCTAGACCCGATATTGTGTTGAGTGTGGGAGTGTGTGCAAGGTATCAACTAGCTCCTAAAGAAAGCCACTTAGTGGTGGTCAAGAGGATCTTTCGATATTTAATTCATTCCCCCAACTTTGGTCTCTGGTATCCCAAGGGCTCCAATTTCTCTTTATGTGGTTATACTGACTCAGATTGGGCTGGTGATAAGGATGATCGGAAGTCAACTTTTGGAGCTTGTCAATTCTTGGGAAGATCTCTTGTATGTTGGTCCTCCAAAAAGCAGAATTGTATATCTCTCTCCACCGCCGAAGCTGAATATGTTGCTGCCAGCGCTTGTACTCAATTATTGTGGATGAGGCAAACTTTAAAGGAATACGGTGTCAATTGTGACAAAGTGCCTCTTTTATGTGATAATGAAAGTGCTACCAAAATTGCGTACAATCTAGTTCAGCACACAAGGACGAAGCATATTGAGATTCGGAATCATTTTATTCGTGACCATGTTACTTGAGGTGATATTGATCTATCTTTTGTGAGCACGAAGAATCAACTGGCGGATATTTTTACAAAGTCACTTGATGAAGCAAGATTCTGCTATTTGAGGAATGAGCTAAATATCATTGATTCCGGGAGCTTGTCTTGATTACCCATGCACCCACTCATACATCTCAATCCTTGTTTGGTCTAGGTGTGGGCATGGATATAGGGGGAGTGTGGTCCTAACATATTGGGCTAACCCTCCCCCCATAATGCCAATAGCAAGTTATATCATTTCTCTTAATATCATGTTGTGATATGTGAGCTTATTGATGAGTATTGGTCGTGAACCCAAGATATATCTTCGCGGTGTCACACCATACACTCCAACAAGGTGGCTTCGGCCACCGCCCTCTCCTTTGTGGAGAATTGGATCTTTTTGGATGTTATTTGCTCTCTCATGTTTTTATGGGAATCACACTCAATCTTGGCTTTTATTTGATTTGGATTTTGCAATTTTGAGTGTCTAGTACTATCTCAGTTTGGCATTCTCCATCCTAAGCCTTCCCTACCCCTAAGACATCTATTCTTGCACACAAGTCCCTTGTACACCTTGTGGGGGTGTTGTTTGGGGACGCGCGGGCCTGGTTCTATGTATAACAGAATCCCAGATTTTAGGCCGGATAATCCGGCCCAAGTATTGGCCGGATAATCCGGCCCTGGCGGATTCGATCTTAAAGGGCAGGGCTCGGGGAGAAGGGCTCATAATGAGCAGCACTTCTCCCCCAGCCCTCTCCTTCTCCCCAGCCGCCGCCTGCCGCCCCTCACCCTCCCCGGAGCCTCTCCGGCCACCGGATTTTCCGGGCCTTCCCGGATCTTCTTCTCTGCGCCTCCGGGTACCTTCTCCTCCGCGTTCTTCCTCCAATGAGTGAGGGTAACTCCCTCTCTTCCCATCTTTGGCTAGATGTGTATCTTGTTGGATGGAACGTTGTCTAGAAGGATGTGTTTTCACATAGAACTCGTAGTCTTACAGTTTCTAGGCCCGATCTACTTTTTTTGCATGCATTCTTGGTGAAATCGAAAATTCCTGCCAGGGCCGGATTATCCGCCCCTGGCCAGGCCGGATAATCCATCCTGACAGATTCAAGTCTGCTTCAGTTTCACTATGGCGTATGTATTGAGTAGTTTTGACCTATGAACTTTTTGCCTACTTGTTCCATGCTCTCTCCTGGACTTGTGTGTATGCTTATCCCCTTGCTATCGGCCTTATTCTCCTCACAGGTGGTTCCGGTGTTCCCAAGACCTACAAGCGCCGTCCTCGCGCCAAGTACTTTCAGGACGACGGTCAAGGTAACCCAGTGGACGAAGTTGAATTGCGGAGAAGGAAGAACGAAGAGAGGCACATGGCTGAACAATCCAAGTGGACTAGGAAGGGTGTGTCCAAGCAGAAGGGCAAGGAGCCCAAGATCAACTACAGGGCTCTGGATGCGGTCTCCTTCTCTGCCATTCATCACCGTGACTTGTTTGATGAGCTGCCTCATGATGCTGAGCAGGGGGATAACTGGTTTTGGTGTGCAGAACAGAAAGGGATTTATGAAGACATCTATGCCAGGTTGAACATTAGGCCTATGCACCCTCTGGTACTTGCTGATGCTTTGGAGAAGGCGCATCTTGTGGATGCGATGTATGTGGCTGAGAGGATGTGGCTGCACCATCTCATGTCCCTCCAGTGCTCCTTTGACTCCGAGGTGGTGAAGCAATTCTTCTCCACTCTGGTGATTTGTGGTGATGAGCGTCGCACTATGAAGTGGATGACTCATGACAGGCCCATGACTGCTGATTTTCACATGTTTGCTGAGGTTTTGGGGTACTCCTTCCGCAACAGGGATAGAGCCAGTGGCCACCGCATCATCACTCAGTTGAAGCCCAACAAGGATGCTGCTCTCTCTCCGTGCACTGTGGACAATGGAATTGTCGGTACTGTGGCTGGTCTTGCTCCCATCTATGCTGCATTGGTGGGTCTCTTTCGTGACTCTATTACACCGAGTGGGGGCAACAATGACAGCATCCGTGGTCACCTTGTTCAGCTACTTCAATTTTCTCATGAGGTTGCCTCCTGCGAGGACGAGTCAGTGCAGTATAGGCTGGATGTCATGGACTTCATTTACCATGAGCTGTGTGATGCTATGTTCAACCGTCTGTCCATTCCCTATGCGCCCTACATTATGTTGCTCATCCGCCACCTGCTTCCTGCCGAGGAGTTCCACATTGACTCGGTGCACAAGGCCAAGAAGATTTACAACAAGGTTCGGAAGACTGCTCACCCCTCCTCTGCTCCTGAGGGCCTCATGAGGGATGCTCGTCGGCCCCCAGTGCCTCCCGTGGCCCGTGAGATCAAGCAGCTGAACTGGTTCCAGCGTCACATCCTCTGCATGGGCATGGGCACACGCAAGGGTCAGTATGAGGCCTACAGGCAGCGCCATGAGTTGGCTCACTCCCAGCAGCTCATTCTCCACCACGTGTCTGGCGCTTTGGGTGCTCCTCCGGCTCCTACACCTCCCACTCCATATGCTCGGTGGAACTCTTCCTCCGGGCTGAACTATGGTGAGCTGGAGCGTCACTTGTTCCCCTCTGCGCCTGCTGCTGATGCTGATGATGAGGAAGGTGACATTGAGGAGCTTGAAGATGAGGATGAGGAAGAGCATGAGGACGAGGACGAGGACTATGATGAGTGATCCCATGGGGCGCTAGCATCGCTCTTCTCCCTTTTTGGTGTCTCGATGCCAAAGGGGGAGAAGTAGTTCTATTAGGTTGTCCATGGATTTGCATGGGTCAGGCATAAGCACTTGCACTTTTTATTTGTTATTTCTTGCTTATGCCCATTTAGCGTTGAACTTTTATATTCGTATGGTTGAGACTTTATGTGGTTGTCTGGATGATAACTATGGACTTCATATCATGGATTATGCTCATGGTTATATCTATTCATATCCTACTGCTGGTGGTTTATCACGGAAGGCGCGCGCTCATAATGGTTATCCAATAATAATTGTGATTTATGTCAAGGATGCTTATTCTCTACTTCGGTGGTATGTGTTTTTGCCCTTTTTTCTATGGAATAGATTCAACTATTTGTGTGCATTTGTATTCCAATGCAAAACTCTATTATGCACACATTCAGGGGGAGTCCCTTCCATAGTTATCTCTGTTTGTCTTGTGTCTTTCTCCTGCAAATCCTGGTATTGTCATCTAACACCAAAAAGGGGGAGATTGAAAGAACATTTCATGTTTTCCTATGTTTTGCGTGTTAGATAACAATAATATGGAGACTTTTCATGTGTGCTAAGTGTGCAGGAAGTTTTGAGGGGGGGCGGATAATCCGCCCCTCCAAGGGCCGGATAATCCGGCCTACCTCATCTCTCAAGGAAGGCAAGGCGCGTCGCTCAGTGTCCAGTCGGATTTTCTCCCGGAAAATCCGAACTGGGGCGGTTTTTCCTTCCTAGGCCGGATAATCCGGATTTCGCAAGGGCCGGATAATCCGGCCCCCAGTTTTCGAGCAAAAGGAGCCAAGGCGCGTCGCTCAGTATCCGGTCGGATTTTCTACCGGAAAATCCGAACTGGGGCGGTTTTTCTCCCCAGGCCGGATAATCCGGCCTTCGCATAGGGCCAGATAATCCAGCCCCCAGAAGTTGATCAAGGGCAAGCTCGGCGTGACGCTCAAAGAGGGGGCGGATTTTCTGCCGGATATTCCGAGTCTGGGGCAGATTTTCCCTAGACCGGATAATCCGACCGTCACTTGGGCCGGATAATCCGGCCTCCAAAGTGTGCAACGGCTGGTTTTTGGAAGGGGGTATAAGTACCCCTTCTTCCCCATCGTCCAGCACTCTTGATTCATTTTGAATTCAACCAGACCCAGTGCAAGAGCTCTAAATCTCGATCTCCCACTTCAACCACCCTAAGGTCTTGATCTTTGGTGAAATTGAAGGAGGAGAAGTTCATCATCAACATCAAGAATCAAGCGCTTCAACTCCTCTCCATTCACTTGGAGAAATCCCTGATCTAGTATTCTCGTTAATACCTAGATCGTGTTATTGTATTTTGACAACTTTGTTCTTGTGGTAGCTTGTTGTCATTTCGGGAGCCTCCAAGTTGTTGCGGAGTTGTTGCCCCGCTAGTTGTGTAAAGGCGCCGGTGCCCGCCTCGAAGGGTACCTATAGTGGAAGGTGGATCAGGCCTGTTGTGGCGAGATCCATCGGAGAACAGGGTGAGGCCTTTTGTGGCGTGGTGGCCTTAGTACCGCCCACCCCTCCAACGCAGACGTACTTCCCTTAACAAGGAAGGAACTACGGTCAAACAAATCCTGTGTGTCCGCGTGCTTCACTTTGGTTCACTCGTTCCTCTTCCACTCGCTCCTTACTCGCTAGTAGATAGGTTTGCATATAGGGAATTTCCACACATTAGTTTATCTAGAGAATTTACCTTTGTGCTAAGCCTAAACTTGAAAAAGAATTAAAAATTGGTGTAACACCTATTCACCCCCCCTCTAGGTGCCCATATGATCCATTTCACATGGTTGCACACGTAAGCTTCCAAACAAAGAAACCAATCCTTTCTTAGTACCCTGGGCGGCATTCCCTACCATTGTTCTTCACTCTGATGACAATTAAACCATTCCGCCCAGGTGGTTCATTAACATTATGTTGTTTTTAGCATGATGTAATCCCAGCCCTCGTCTAACATAGCATGGCTAAGCAATCTACCAATACGATGACTCATAAACAAGGATAACTAGAGAATAATATGGGATATAGCATAGCATGTACACATAAATTCCCATATATGCAGTTCTACAAAAACATCTATAATGCATAGGTAAACAGTAGGACATTTATGACCAAGATAGCACCACTTGCCTTTTTTGTAGATGTAGTCCATTAGATAATCCTCATAAATATAATGTTTTCACTCGTCGCACTCAAAATACTTGCAATCACAATACTCGCAAGCATAGCGGTTGTGATCATAGTAGTTACACTCCTCGCAATCTAACGTTTGAAGCAAGCACAACAAACACACCATTGAAAACATTGCAAACAAGCAATAGTGCAACAATACAAGAAAATGATGATGAACAAATGCATGCATGACGATTTAATATGTCACAATGGTTGTAATTAGTTCTCTAAACAATACTAGATCACATGATGTATGTAGAGAATCACTTAATGCATTAGGTTATTTATTATTGATTCTTCATTGCCAATAGAAGAGTTTTAATAGTTCTATTGAAACTTCTATACTAATTGTCGTGATGGTGTCACGGCAGATGCCATGGATAGGCTGAAGGTGGGGACTAATATGCGCTAGGGGAATCCAGGGAGGGATAGTAGAGTGATTCTCTACACAGAAGCTTCGTATTGATGTTCTATCTCTCAGATTACAAGTGCTCCTCGAGCTGTATTGACAAGAGGAGGAAGAAGAAACTCTCTTACTCTTGCCTATTAACTATCCCAAGAACCCTAGACCCACAAGTATTTTCCTTGCTATGTATCTGAAAAGACCCACCCCCTTACCAGAACCCCAACCCCCCCTTATATAGGGGTGGTTCGGTCCTGGCCTAGGGCATACATGGAGGCATATTCCTAAGAATATGCCTCCTCCCAAATTAGTAACCCGACAGGGGTGCTTTTCCCCCACTTCACTCTTGCTTTAGCGACGTTGCCTCAGCGGCGCCTGCGTCAGCCGACGTGAGCGTCGTCACCCTTGTCGGCCACGATCCGGTGGTCCTGCCCTTGCTTTATTCGCTCATCCAGTATGCACCGGGCCTTCTTTTTGACCAGAGATATTCCTTCCTTCTCCTAGAAGCCAAACGAGGATCCGGATCATAGTTGATCCGGCCACACGAGGCAACATCAGTTGTTGCGCGTTTGCACCGGAGAGCAATTGCTGCCGGGGTAACTCCTTCCGAGGTTGATCGTTCCGGGGTGCTTGAGCATTCCCCGGACCACATTGCTCTATCTTGCGCATCCACTCACATTGTCTCGTCGTGTGACCCGCCGGGCTGCTCGGATTTGGCGTGTGAAACTTGCACGGCTGGTCCAACATTGACTCGTAGGTATACCTCGGACGATCTTTCTTTTCTTGCCATTGCTTCTTCTGCTCCGGAGTCCACGTTTTCTTGCCATCGTTTCGAGGAGTCCATTGCCCTCCCGTTCTCTGGCGTTGGTTGCTCCCTGCCCCGGGCTGATCTTGATTCACGGCCGCAACTTGTTGCGAGCCATATCGATGGTCCGGTCTATCATCTCTCCTTTTTCCCCTGTAATCGTTCCTCCGGGATGACCCGGATCCGTCCCTCGGATAGTACTCCTCATTTGACTCGTTCGACGCGATCCTAGGTTGAGTTGGATCACCCAAAGCATAAGAATCCGCGATCCGGATCATCTCTACCAATGTGACTGGCATTTTCCTTTGCAATTTCATCCATAACTCGCTGCCATATCTACATCCTTGTGCGAACCACGCTATAGCCTGTGACTCTATGACTCCCTCGCATGAGTTTCTCACGGTACACCACCGGGTCAAGAATTCACGGTCCGTTTCGTTAGATCTCTGCTTGCACATTGCCAGGGTCTGCGGTCTATTCGGTCTCTGATACGTACTTGAGAAGTTGCTGATGAACATTTCTTCAAAATCTATCCAGCAATTGATGCTTCCGGGTGGCAAATTATTCAGCCAAACCCTAGCTGGACCTTCCAACATTTGGGGTACATATCGTACAGCCCACCTCAAGTTGCCAGTTGCAATTTTCACAGCTGTTGCGTAGTTTATCAGCCAATCCTCCGGCTTCGTACTGCCGTCATACGTCTTCGTGCCCCTGGGTAATTGGAAATTGGGTACTGGCGGTTCCTTCATGATCCGGGGTCCGAAGCATGCTGGACCCGGAGGACCTTGACATTCGATCTGTTCCGACCTATACAGGCGATCCAGTTTTAGCCTAGCGTCATCCGGCATCAAATCTCTGCTTCCCAATCTCGACCCTATCACATGATAGTCCGGTCTTGCGTATCCCGCATTCATCATCTCCGAGTCTCCATCATTATATCGTTCTTGCTCTCGTTGTGCTCCTCTCTATTGCATACCACATCCGGCACTTTGCTCTTGCCTTGGTGCATTCCGCTGCTGCGGTTGACCCGCTCCCGTCGGGTTTCGCTGTCCGGCATTGCCGTTGACAGCATTCCCTTGACCGGCATTGCCTTGGTCGTTGTTACCTCGGCTCATGCTCTGCCGATCGTCGTTTTTCCGCATCTCCTTTTCCTTTCCCGCACGCGTTGGGTCGTACGGAACGATCTGCTTGTTCCGTCTGGCCGAGGTTACTACCTCTTCCCTTCTAGGACCACCATGAGGCGATGATGCGGCTCCAGCGGATTTCGCCGGGTTACCTATTACCGAATGGACGATCTTAGAAGCTCCAACTCTCTCCGGGTTACCTCTCAACAGCTCCTCATTCTGCCTATTCGCGATCCGAACCAGCTCGTTAACCCGGTCTTGCCGTCTTTGGCGGGCTTCACCCGTCAGACCCTCTAGCTCGGACGCCGCGGCGTCTGCTGCTCTAAGGTTCTTCGCCAGGGTACTATACTTCGGCAACCCCACAGATAGATAGTTTTCCGACCCTTCTGGTCCATCATCACCTTCTCTGTTCATCTCGCTTATGAGGTTTCTCCCTTTTACCCTCACTGGATCAACCTTGTTCGCTTTCGTGTACTCACGCAGCGTCATGTTCAATGACTGCTGAGCCGCTGCTATTTTCTTTGCGCCCTCCAGTATCTTTCGCCGGGTCTCCTCTAGCTCGTCCTGTGCCTGAGCCGGATCTACCACTGCTGCCACCGGGTTAGCCAAGCTATCCATAGCTTCCCTCAGCACGTTCTCGGGCCTCTCTAGCGGAGGACCCCTAGCTTTCCTTGGTGCCTTGGGTGTTGCCTCCGGGTTTGGCGTTGGATCCTTGCTCACGCCCGCGCTTGGCGCGGTCATCATCACCTCTACATGGTCCGGGGAGCGAGCGATACGCGCCCCGCGAGCCACAATGAGGGGTGGTTCCCCCGCATCGACGACGCGACGCGGATGAACGCAAGACACGTCCATGGCAACATAGACCTTGTGCGCGCCGAGCTTGACGAAGACGCCGTTGCGCGGAAGGGGGCGCGTGCCGAAGCATCCAACGTTGTCGCTGACGTAGTCCAGCGCACCGAAGCGCTGAACGAGCCCGAAGACGATGCGTTCACCGGTGCCGATGAAATTTCCCGTCCGGATCTTCACCCCTGCTAGCGCCGCTAGCCCCACGGTGGGCGCCAACTGTCGTGGTGGTGTCACGGCAGATGCCATGGATAGGCTGAAGGTGGGGACTAATATGCGCTAGGGGAATCCAGGGAGGGATAGTAGAGTGATTCTCTACACAGAAGCTTCGTATTGATGTTCTATCTCTCAGATTACAAGTGCTCCTCGAGCTGTATTGACAAGAGGAGGAAGAAGAAACTCTCTTACTCTTGCCTATTAACTAGCCCAAGAACCCTAGACCCACAAGTATTTTCCTTGCTATGTATCTGAAAAGACCCAACCCCCTTACCAGAACCCCAACCCCCCCTTATATAGGGGTGGTTCGGTCCTGGCCTAGGGCATACGTGGAGGCATATTCCTAAGAATATGCCTCCTCCCAAATTAGTAACCCGACAGGGGTGCTTTTCCCCCACGTCACTCTTGCTTTAGCGACGTTGCCTCTGCGGCGCCTGCGTCAGCCGACGTGAGCGTCGTCACCCTTGTCGGCCACGATCCGGTGGTCCTGCCCTTGCTTTATTCGCTCATCCAGTACGCACCGGGCCTTCTTTTTGACCAGAGATATTCCTTCCTTCTCCTAGAAGCCAAACGAGGATCCGGATCACAGTTGATCCGGCCACACCTGTTCCTGCATATAAGCTAGACAAGTGTCTCCGACTTATTCCTTGAGTCGGACGAGACAATGTTAGGCGACCCCCTGGTCCGGGTTACTCCGTGATCCGGCCTGCCTTGAGGTGACTCGGCCAGCATTCGCTTTGACCTTGCCGAACCTCGGCTAACTCGGCCCTTATACCCCGGAGTGACCCTACCCGGGGTTATCCCCCCCAACATTAGTCCCCGAAGCTGGTGCGGCCTTAGCGGCCTTGGTCGCTAAGGCCACATCAGGTTCATTCGTATCCAAGCTTCGGACGTTTATTTCCGGGTTAACCTTTTGTCTCGGATTATATGGATTTACGTTCCCTTCGCACGCTCCAAGTTTTCACTTGCCGGCCGGGTCACCACTTTGGCTCGGATCGTTTGGTTTTACTTTCCCTCCGCACGGTTCAAGTTTTCACTTGCCGGCCGGGTTACCACCGTGGCTCGGATCCGGGCCTTGCTTCCTTCTCTCGTACGCCAACCCACGTAACGGTTAATCATTACGTTGCCTTATTTTAAGGGCCTGCGTAGTAACCATCGCAGTAAATGCCAGTGATTACTGTGCGGGGGTTACGTCACGTCTGTCTCCTCGTTTACCGCAACTGCATGTCGTGTCATTGGATCACATTTACTCTGCGGCCCCCAGTGTGGCTCCTCTCTGATTGGTCGATGCTGGTGATACATGGCCACATCGTGTGGTTTTCCTGCGCAGCACGATCCCACTCGTTGATGACTGGGGGCGGTTAAATAGGGGAGGGGCACGCTCCTTAGAACTTTTCCATCTCCACGCCCCCTCGCCCGTTCCTCTTCTTCTTCCTCGCAACCGTGCCGCCGCCAGTGCCCGTTGCAGCAGCGCCGCCGCCGCACCTTCTCCGTTCCTCCGCACCGCAGTCAGCGCTGCGCCTCTGTTTAGCCACGGGTCCTCGTCAGTCTAAACCACAGAGCCCCGCCGCTGCCAGCTCCAGCGAGGATAGCGGAATCGAGATGACGGAGGAGGAGCTCATCATCGTTGAGCAGGAGATGGAGGAGGACGTCGGCGCGGCGGACCGCGGCGCGTGGGCCGGCTCCTAGGTCTGCGAGGACGACATCGCCTGGCTCTACCGGACCCGGCGCATTCCCGCCAGCGTCGCTGCTCGTCTCCCCTCCTCGGAGCTGGCCCCCTCACCCAATCCGGGCGAATTTGTTGTTTTCTTATCCCATTTCCAACAAGGATTTGGGCTTCCAGTGAGTGATTTCTTCCGGGACTGGATCCGGACCTATCACTTGCAACCACATCATCTCCCGGCAAACGCCATCACCTCTCTGTCCGCTTTCGTTTCTTCGATCGAGGGCTACACCGGGCTATGGCCTACGAAGGAGTTGTGGATCCGGTTCTTTGGCCTCCGCCGCAACGTGGTCCCCAACATCCACGTCAAGTCGGAGGACAAACAGCTAACTCAGTTCGGAGCTGCCTCGATCTCGCCCTGGAGGTATTCAATCTTTCCCCGGGTCACCGGGCTTGACTCCTGCAAAGGGTGGGCCCGGACCTTCTTCTACGTCCGGAATGAAGGCACGGAAGATTTGATCCGGTTGCTGCCCTACGCTCCGGGTCCCCCTGACATGGATTTCTGGGAGGAGGTTGCCAGGAAGCCTACAGCCCTGGCCAACCAAGTGAACAAAAGGTTTGTGGAGCTGAAGAAGCTCAGATTGCGCAACGAGGATGCCATGATCACATTCGTGCACAACCAAATCTCTCCCCTTCAGCGGCGCACTCACAAGTTGTGCCATATGAGCTTTAGTCGCGACCCCAACCTAACCTCCTCATTCGAGTTGAGCAATACGGAGATCTTCCGCCGGGTCAAGGCTCTTTTCACCACCCATAAGGACTTCTCCGCCGAATGGATGTGGGGAATTGAGCATTACTGCCGTGACATGCTCCCTCTCGTGGTAAGCTTCGCGGGGTAAACTTATCTCGGATCAATTTCATGTCGGCTCTTATCACATTCTTGACTTTGCTCCTTGTGCTTTTTTCTCAGCTGTTTCTCCAGCAAACCCTCGAGGATGGCCCGGATCCGACCCTTAAGTGGGCCCCGGACCGAGAAATTCCGGATGAGGAGGAGCCGGACCAGGAGATGTTCCTCCCCACACCCGATGCCACCAAATGACCCAGCGGTAAATTCTCTTCTCTTAGAGATTGGCCCGACGATGAGGATGACTCGGATATCGATGTGATTGAACCTGTTGAGGCTGTCCCTCTTTCTTTTGCCTTCCCGGCATCAGCTAACTCCAGTGGGCACATCCACGAGGATTCTCCACTTGCCACGGGCGAGCCTGTTCCGCTGGCGTCAAAGAAGAAGCGCGGATCCGCGTCGAGTTCTTCTTCCGAACCTTCTCAGCCTTCCAAAAGGCAAAAGAAGGCCGGAGACAAGACTGCCTCCAAACGGGCAGGCAAATCCCCGGCACGGAGGGCCCGGAAACCTAAGGAGGCCGAGACCTCGGATGCGTAAGTTCTTTTTTCACTGCGCAACACACTTCTCCCTGCTTCGGGGTAATTTCACTCCTGACATTATGTTCTCTTGCAGGGCTCCTGTGGAGGTCCCTCAGAGCGGATCGAGCATCTCCTCTCCTCTTCGGTCTAGTCCTTCCCCTCCCCGCGACGATGAGTCACGGCCGCTGAGCCCTATTCCGGAGGGCTCTGCGGCCGCTCTGGGTACCGCAGTACCTCCTTCAGAGGGACGCGAGCTCGGATCGGGAGGGGTCGGATCGGCCGAGGCAACGGCGTCCGGCACTTCGGCATTGCCGCAACCAGCAACTACCAAGTCTACCACAACTCCAGCACCAGCAGCAGCTCCAGCACCAGCCACCGAACCAGCGCCTGTCCTGGCTCCGAAGAAACCAACAGCAGCTCCAACGCCAGCCACCAAAGCTCCTGCGCCAAGCTCATCTGCCTCGTCCGAGTCATCTCAAGCTCGGCGAGGACCCACTCCAGCGGTTTCCAAGGGCAAATCCACTGCGGTCACTTCCTCCCAGCAGGCCAAAGGCAAATTCACCTCCACCGAGGCTGGGCAGCGAACCTTGTCGTCGATGCTTCCAAAGAAATCCCCAGCAGCGACGGATCCTCCTGCCGAGCCAGCTGATTCACAGCAGATGGTTCTTCACACTAGCCTAGCTCTTGCCCTGATTGAGAGGAAATAAGCTCATGCCAAGGGTTTGGTGGCGCCTCACATGCCCACTGGCGAACGTTACCCTCCGAGCCTCATCGAGTTCGTCATGAACTGGAATAAGGCGGAGTTCGTCTACAACGACGATCTCCCGGAAAAGTTCGGCCCAGCTGAATTTTCCGCTCAGATGAATACTGCCGTCAAGGCCATTAACCTTGCTGGGCGTATGATGGAGGTACGTTGTTTCTTCTTTACGTGCTATAGATAATAACCATTAGTCCCCGAGCCTCCGGCGGAGTAACTTGTTACTCGGCCGGATGCTCCTTAGAAGATCAACGTAGCTGCATGTAAACTTTGAATATGCACACATCTAGAGCCGGGTTAAGTTCCGCTTGGCCCGGATCTTGTACACTTCGAGTATGCACACACCTAGAGCCGGGTTAAGTTCCGCTTGGCCCGGATCTTGTACACTTCGAATATGCACACACCTAGAGCCAGGTTAAGTTCTGCTTGGCCCGGATCTTGTACACTTCAAATATGCACACACCTAGAGCCGAGTTAAGTTCCGCTTGGCCCGGACCTTGTACACTTTGAATATGCACACACCTAGAGCCGGGTTAAGTTCCGCTTGGCCCGGATTTTGTACACTTCGAATATGCACACACCTAGAGCCGGGTTAAGTTTCGCTTGGCCCGGATCTTGTACACTTCGAATATGCACACACCTAGAGCCGGGTTAAGTTCCGCTTGGCCCAGATCTTGTATACTTCGAATATGCACACACCTAGAGCCGGGTTAAGTTTCACTTGGCCCGGATCTTGTACACTTCAAATATGCACCAAACTAACTTTACACGCCTGTGCCTTTGTCAGGTAACCACCAACCGTCGGAGCGCCGAGTTTCAGCGCCTGCTTGATACCCATAAGATCTTGCGCGCAAAACACGTTGCACTTGGCGCGGAGCATGAAAAGAGAGGCAATTTCCTCCCTTAACACCTCACCATTTCGTTTGCTTCTGCCGGACTAACCTCCTTATTCGGTTTTTTGCAGCTGGGGTGGAGGCTGAAAACAAGATTATGCGGAAAAACTTGGAGGAAATCCGAGGTATGTCCCCTTTCGGCCAACGTCGCTGTGTTTTCCATTCTTTCTTTTTCTTGGCTCGGCCAACATTCACTCCTCGGCTTTGCCGGGTCAACACACTATTTCAGCATCGCTTGGGGATAGTGTGCCCGTGCCTGATATGATGCTACATTTTCTCGAACAAGCAGGACAGCATCAAGCCGAGCTGAAGAAGAAGGACGATGAGCTTGCCCTCCTCCGGACCAAGGACGGCGAGATAGCCAAACTCAAGGCCGAGATGGAGAAGATGAAGGCCCAACACAAAACCGAGCTCCAGAAAGTTGGCCAGAACTTCACCGAAGAGCTTGAGTGCTTTACCCTTCAGATCTCCAAGGACCAGGATCTGCTCAAGGAATCTGAAGTCTGGCTTGGGTCGGCGCTTGCCGAGCTTGAACAACTTCGGCAGAGACGCGATAGTTGTATCAAGGAGTTGACCCGGATCCATCGCCATATCTCACGTAAGTTTCTTCGCCTTGCCCGACCTAGTTTTCCGAGTTAGCTCATATGCCTTTGCTTCAGCATCCTCCCTTTCCTTATTTTCAGATAACTTTCCGGAGGGTACTACCATCGCCAGTGCTGCCGTTGCCAAATTCCGCCAAGAGAGGGGTACTCCCATCGCTCCTGATGGTGAGAGCATCCCCTTGGACATGGAGGACTTGTTGGTTAGCGTGTCAGCTCGGGTGGAAACTATCAAGAACTATGGAAAAGATCTCCTCGACGTTGCGGTCCGGATCTTCAACACATTCTGGCCAAGCGAGGACGCTCCAGAAAGGATCACGCTCCTTGCGGAAAAACTGATGGAGATTGAGACTCAACTTGACCTCTGGAGGGAATCCGCTGGGCGTGCCGCGGCAGATACCCTTCTCCATCATATCCTTTCATGGTACGAGAAAATCGATCTGAGCCTCCTCACCCGTCGGTGCACTGGATCCAAATGGACCGATGATCCGGAGTGGGTAGCTCGGCGCCAGGCTTGCGCCTACAGCCTCATCGAATATTCTCCAGTCCATGACTAGGTTGAGGGGCCGAGCTTTCTGGACTCCGGCGAGGAGGAGCAGATGGAGAACGTGGAGGATGGGTCGGGCGATGATGGAGAAGATGCTGCTTCAGATATTGAAGACAGTGATGATGACGCCGAACTTCCTCCTCCTGCCGCTCCTTAGTTGAAAAAACTTGAAAATTTATCAGATCCCCGGTATGCTGGGTGCAATTGTATGTTGAATACCTAATATTTTGCTACTATGCTTGTATGCTGGATTAACTTGGGCGTAGTCCCCGAGTTTCATTTTCTTGTTCGTCCAATTCTCCGGCTCGATCCGTGTCTACCTTGATTCGGTTTTACGACTTACGAACCCGAGCTTCAAGAATCGTTTTAACAATACTGAGAAACTTTGAGGCTTGGCTCAAAATAATTCAACATAATAGCTTGAAAGTAAATACGGGGTTAGTCGAAAAAAACAAACGTTAGCTGGAATAGGATCGTTTCCTTAGTAGTTTTTCATGTGTTACGCAATTCCAAACTTGTTCCCTTGCTCGCCATGAAGCCAGTTCTTGTTGGATAGCAGCGAGTCGAAGGGTTGGGTTTTTGGTGCTCACACATTACTAATCCAGGTTAAGCGAAACGAGTCATTCCAGCTAACGCATAAAAAGTAACAACAATCATTTATTAAGGCAGTCCCCGAGTTACTGCTCGAGGCTCCGCTATTTCATTGATAGGATCATTGCCGACATACATACCGACATATGAGGATGACTCGGGTACATACACTCTTTAGCTAAGTGTAGAAGGGACGAAGTAGTGCTACATTCCACGGTCGCTTGGATTCCTCTCCGGACCTGTCCGCCTTGTTCTTTTCCTATGGCTTTGCATCTATGAGATAGTAAGAGTCATTGTGCAATGCTTTGCTCACAATAAATGGTCCTTCCCATGGGAGGGATAATTTATGCATGCCAGTGGTACGCTGTACCAACCGGAGCACCAGATCGCCTTCCCGGAAGGCTCGGGGGCACACTTTCCAACTGTGATAGCGTCGGAGATTTTGCTGATATATGGCGGATCTGGACAGTGCCAGTTCTCTCGCTTCTTCCAGCAGATCAACATCATTTTGCCGGGCTTCTTGCACTTCGGCTTCTGTGTATTGGGTGACTCTAGGCGAATCATGCTCTATGTCGGCTGGTAATACAACTTCTGCCCCATATACCAGAAAGAACGGCGTGTAGCCTGTTGATCGATTTGGAGTGGTTCTTAAACTCCACAATACCGCTGGTAGTTCTTCTATCCAGCACCCCGCTGATCTTTGCAGCGGCTCAATGAGCCGGGGTTTTATCCCGGATAGCACTAATCCGTTGGATCTTTCCACTTGTGCGTTCGATGCGGGGTGGGCTACCGAGGCTATGTCGAGTCGGATTTTCTTATCTCGGCAGAATCGTGCAAATGCTCCTTCAGCAAAATTGGTGCCGTTATCAGTTATGATACTGTGAGGATAACCGTATCTCAAGATGATGTCTTTGAGAAATGTCACAGTCGTAGCTCCATCACATTTTCTTATAGGCTTCACTTCGATCCATTTTGTAAACTTGTCCACCATGACCAGAATGTGCGTCATGTTCCCTTTTGCTGGTTTGAACGGTCCAACCATATCCAAGCACCACACAGCAAATGGCCATGTAATTGGTATGGTTTTGAGTTCCGACATAGGCATATGTGTCTTGGTGGCGTATCTTTGGCAACGATTGCATTTTCTCACCAGATCCTCCGCTTGCTCCAAGGCGCTTGGCCAGTAGAATCCATGTCGGAATGCCTTTGCCACTAAGGCCCGGGATGAGGCGTGATGCCCGCATTCTCCTTGGTGTATATCTCGGAGGATGTCAAGTCCTTCTTCCGGACCAACACACCGCTGGAGGACACTGGTTACACTCCGCTTGTACAGCTCAGAATTGATGATTGTGTAAGATTTGGCCCTTCTCTGAGTTTGCCTGGCTAGCACTTCCTCAGTGGGTAACGTTCCATCTTTCAAGAACTTGTATATAGGCAGTGCCCAAGCTGGTACTGCTCGCGCAGGGAACATCTCCTCATCAATTTCCATCCGATCCACCGGCATAACTTCAACCGGGTCTTGTTGAATAGTCCCCGGGTCTAGCGAGGTAGTCCCCAAGTTTGCCGAGGTAGTCCTCGAGTTTGCCGAGGTAGTCCTCGGGTTTGCCGAGGCAATCCCCGGGTTCAGCGCACTACCTTCCATGTCAATGTCCATGGGTTCAGCTCTGGATTCCGCGTTTTCCGGAACATAAATTGAGTCGGTTCCCGGGGACGGCCTGATATATGGCTTTCTGAGGTGCTCCAATGCAACGCCCGGTGGAATTGCCTGTCGGGTCGAACCGAGCTTCGACAGCATGTCGGCAGCTTCGTTTTCCACGCGAGGTACATGATGAAATTCACATCCCTCAAAGTAACCCGAGATTTTCTGCACATGAAATCTTTATAGTGCCTTGTTTGGATCCAGGGCATCCCACACTCCGGACACTTGCTGTATTACTAGATCCGAGTCGCCAAAGCAGATTATCCGTCTTATGCCAATTTCCTTTGCCACTTTGAGACCATGCACAAGAGCCTCGTATTCAGCGACATTGTTCGATGCCACGAAATGGATCTGCAATACGTACTTGAGCTGATCCTTTTTTGGCGAGGTAAGCACAACCCCGGCGCCTAATCCAGTTTTGGTCTTCTATCCGTCAAAATGCATCCTCCAATAGTTTGGATCCGGTGGCGGTGGTTCGTATTGTACCTCGGCCCAATCCACGAAAAAGTCCGCTATAGCCTGGGACTTGATCGCTTCTCTTCTGTCGTACTGGGGCGTGTATGGTGCTATCTCAATTGCCCATTTCGCAATTCTGCCGTTCGCATCTTTGTTACCCATTATCTCGGATATGGGGGCTTTGCATATCACTTTGATGGGATGCTCCTCAAAGTAGTGCTTTAACTTCTTTGCTGCCATATAAACTCCGTATGCCACCTTTTGAAAATGCGGGTAGTTCTGTTTTGAGGCAGACAATACCTCGCTCAAGTAATACACTGGTCTCTGCACCGACTTACCCTCTTCATCTCGTTCCACTACAATTACTGCACTTACAACTCGGTTGGTTGCGGCTATGTAGAGCAACATTGGCTCCTTCGACAGTGGAGAAGCTAACACTGGTGCAGTGGCCAACATCTTTTTTAAGTGGGCAAAAGCTTCATCGGCCTGCGGCATCCAAACGAATTTATCTGATTTTTTCATGAGTTGGTAGAGAGGCAGTGCCTTTCCCCTAGCCGACATACAAACCGACTCAACGACGCCAGGCATCCAGTGAACTTCTGGACGTCATTGAGACACTTCGGCAGCTCCATTCGTTTGATGGCTTGGATCTTAGTTGGATTGACCTCGATACCTCGGCTGGAGACGAGAAATCCTAGTAATTTCCCAGCCGGGACACCGAAGGTACATTTCTCCGGGTTAAGCTTCATCCGGAATCTCCTCAAGTTCGCGAATGTTTGCCTTATGTCGTCAAGGAGCGTTGCGCTTTCCTTGGTCTTGATAACCACATCATCCACGTAAACTTGCACATTTTGACCTATTTGATCGTGCAAACATTTTTGCATACACCTTTGGTACGTTGCTCTTGCGTTTCGTAAACCAAACGGCATAGTGCGATAGCAATAAGCCCCGTACGGGGTAATAAAGGCAGTTTTTATTTGATCATCCGGGTTCAGGGGTATCTGGTGGAAACCAGAATAGGCGTCAATAAATGACAACAGTTCACATCCCGCGGTAGAGTCGATGACCTGATCTATCCTCGGCAGCGGAAATGGATCTTTCGGACATGCCTTGTTCAGGTTTGTGTAATCGATACACATACGCCAAACCACTGCCACGTTCGGATCATCCTTCTTCTTTTCTACCAGTACCGGATTAGAGAGCCAATCTGGATATAGCACTTCCATGATAAATCCTGCTGCTAGCAACCGAGCTATCTCGTCACCAATGACCTTTCTCCTATCCTCGGTGAAGCGTCGGAGAGGCTGCTTCACCGGCCTTGCTCCGGGTCTTACATTCAAAGAGTGCTCGGCCAACTCCCTCGGAACACCTTGCAAGTCCTGTGTGGACCAAGCAAAAATATCCCGATTCTCACGGAGGAAGTTGACGAGCTCGCTTTCCTATTTGTCAGTTAACCCGACCCCAATCGTCACGGTACGCTCCGGAAACATGTTATCCACCGGGATCTTCTTGGTGTCCTTCGCGGCTTGAAATGAAATGCTTCCATGCGGGTTGCTTAACATCGGCATATACTGCTGCGCGGACTGAGCTAATGCCGCCACCTCTTGGATTTTTCTTTTCTCTTGGGCAATTACGAGTGACTCGGCTAGGTTAGACCCAGCTGAAGCACACTCAATAGAACGTCGGAAATCCCCAACGATAGTAATTGCACCATTTGGCCCGGGCAACTTCATCTTCAGATAACTAACGTGGCAACTTGCCATGAATTTGCTCAGTGCCGGTCTCCCGAGTAATGCATGATACGCGCTCTCCAAGTTTACCACCTCAAACTCCAGATTTTCGATTCAGCAGTTATCCCTCGTACCGAATAGCACGTCGACCCGGACTTTGCCTATGGGTTCGCAGGATAGGCCGGGCACGATACCGTGAAAAGTTGTTCTTGTAGCCTGGAGCATGTTCTCCGAGATGCCCAACTTGCGCATCATATCCGCATACATGATGTTAATGCTACTGCCATTGTCGATCAGTACCTTGGAGAATCTCACATTAATATTTGGTCCAATGAACGTCGGATCTAACACCAGTGCATACGAGCCCGGACTTGGCATAAGCTTGGGATGATCTTTAATGCTCCAAGTAATTTCCTGGTCCGACCAAGACATATACCTCGTCACTGCAGGCATAACCGCGTTAACCTCCATATGTCGGCGCTGCAAGCTTTTCCTATCCGTTTCCTCTGTTGTGAACACGCAATAGCTCTGGTGATGTTCCCTATACTCATTCCTTCCCTCATTTCCGGAATACCTCTGATCCGGTTGTTGCTGGTTTTCTACCTGATGCACTGCATTCTCTCACTGTTGTCATACCTCGGCGGAGGAGGAGACAACATCAGTTGTTGCGCGTTTGCACCGGAGAGCAATTGCTGCCGGGGTAACTCCTGCCGAGGTTGATCGTTCCGGGGTGCTTGAGCATTCCCCGGACCACCTTGCTCTATCTTGCGCATCCACTCACATTGTCTCGTCGTGTGACCCGCCGGGCTGCTCGGATTTGGCGTGTGAAACTTGCACGGCTGGTCCAACATTGACTCGTAGGTATACCTCGGACGATCTTTCTTTTCTTGCCATTGCTTCTTCTGCTCTGGAGTCCACGTTTTCTTGCCATCGTTTCGAGGAGTCCATTGCCCTCCCGTTCTCTGGCGTTGGTTGCTCCCTGCCCCGGGCTGATCTTGATTCACGGTCGCAACTTGTTGCGAGCCATATCGATGGTCCGGTCTATCGTCTCTCCTTTTTCCCCTGTAATCATTCCTCCGGGATGACCCGGATCCGTCCCTCGGATAGTACTCCTCATTTGACTCGTTCGACGCGATCCTAGGTTGAGTTGGATCACCCAAAGCATAAGAATCCGCGATCCGGATCATCTCTACCAATGTGACTGGCATTTTCCTTTGCAATTTCATCCATAACTCGCTGCCATATCTACATCCTTGTGCGAACCACGCTATAGCCTGTGACTCTATGACTCCCTCGCATGAGTTTCTCACGGTACACCACCGGGTCAAGAATTCACGGTCCGTTTCGTTAGATCTCTGCTTGCACATTGCCAGGGTCTGCGGTCTATTCGGTCTCTGATACGTACTTGAGAAGTTGCTGATGAACATTTCTTCAAAATCTATCCAGCAATTGATGCTTCCGGGTGGCAAATTATTCAGCCAAACCCTAGCTGGACCTTCCAACATTTGGGGTACATATCGTACAGCCCACCTCAAGTTGCCAGTTGCAATTTTCACAGCTGTTGCATAGTTTATCAGCCAATCCTCCGGCTTCGTACTGCCGCCATACGTCTTCGTGCCCCTGGGTAATTGGAAATTGGGTACTGGCGGTTCCTTCATGATCCGGGGTCCGAAGCATGCTGGACCCGGAGGACCTTGACATTCGATCTATTCCGACCTATACAGGCGATCCAGTTTTAGCCTAGCGTCATCCGGCATCAAATCTCTGCTTCCCAATCTCGACCCTATCACATGATAGTCTGGTCTTGCGTATCCCGCATTCATCATCTCCGAGTCTCCATCATTGTATCGGTCTTGCTCTCGTTGTGCTCCTCTCTATTGCATACCACGTCCGGCACTTTGCTCTTGCCTTGGTGCATTCCGCTGCTGCGGTTGACCCGCTCCCACCGGGTTTCGCTGTCCGGCATTGCCGTTGACAACATTCCCTTGACCGACATTGCCTTGGTCGTTGTTACCTTGGCTCATGCTCTACCGATCGTCGTTTTTCCGCATCTCCTTTTCCTTTCCCGCACGCGTTGGGTCGTACGGAACGATCTGCTTGTTCCGTCTGGCCGAGGTTACTACCTCTTCCCTTCTAGGACCACCATGAGGCGATGATGCGGCTCCAGCGGATTTCGCCGGGTTACCTATTACCGAATGGACGATCTTAGAAGCTCCAACTCTCTCCGGGTTACCTCTCAACAGCTCCTCATTCTGCCTGTTCGCGATCCGAACCAGCTCGTTAACCCGGTCTTGCTGTCTTTGGCGGGCTTCACCCGTCAGACCCTCTAGCTCGGACGCCGCGGCGTCTGCTGCTCTGAGGTTCTTCGCCAGGGTACTATACTTTGGCAACCCCACAGATAGATAGTTTTCCGACCCTTCTGGTCCATCATCACCTTCTCTGTTCATCTTGCTTATGAGGTTTCTCCCTTTTACCCTCACTGCATCAACCTTGTTCGCTTTCGCGTACTCACGCAGCGTCATGTTCAACGACTGCTGAGCCGCTGCTATTTTCTTTGCACCCTCCAGTATCTTTCGCCGGGTCTCCTCTAGCTCGGCCTGTGCCTGAGCCGGATCTACCACTGCTGCCACCGGGTTAGCCAAGCTATCCATAGCTTCCCTCAGCACGTTCTCGGGCCTCTCTAGCGGAGGACCCCTAGCTTTCCTTGGTGCCTTGGGTGTTGCCTCCGGGTTTGGCATTGGATCCTTGCTCACGCCCGCGCTTGGCACGGTCATCATCACCTCTACATGGTCCGGGGAGCGAGCGATACGTGCCCCGCGAGCCACAGTGAGGGGTGGTTCCCTCGCATCGACGACGCGACGCGGATGAACGCAAGACACGTCCACGGCAACATAGACCTTGTGCGCGCCGATCTTGACGAAGACGCCGTTGCGCGGAAGGGGGCGCGTGCCGAAGCAGCCAACGTTGTCGCTGACGTAGTCCAGCGCACCGAAGCGCTGAACGAGCCCGGAGACGATGCGTTCACCGGTGCCGATTAAATTTTCCGTCCGGATCTTCACCCCTGCTAGCGCCGCTAGCCCCACGGTGGGCGCCAACTGTCGTGGTGGTGTCACGACAGATGCCATGGATAGGCTGAAGGTGGGGACTAATATGCGCTAGGGGAATCCAGGGAGGGATAGTAGAGTGATTCTCTACACAGAAGCTTCATATTGATGTTCTATCTCTCAGATTACAAGTGCTCCTCGAGCTGTATTGACAAGAGGAGGAAGAAGAAACTCTCTTACTCTTGCCTATTAACTAGCCCAAGAACCCTAGACCCACAAGTATTTTCCTTGCTATGTATCTAAAAAGACCCAACCCCCTTACCAGAACCCCAACCCCCCCTTATATAGGGGTGGTTCGGTCCTGGCCTAGGGCATACGTGGAGGCATATTCCTAATAATATGCCTCCTCCCAAATTAGTAACCCGACAGGGGTGCTTTTCCCCCACGTCACTCTTGCTTTAGCGACGTTGCCTCTGCGGCGCCTGCGTCAGCCGACGTGAGCGTCGTCACCCTTGTCGGCCACGATCCGGTGATCCTGCCCTTGCTTTATTCGCTCATCCAGTACGCACCGGGCCTTCTTTTTGACCAGAGATATTCCTTCCTTCTCCTAGAAGCCAAACGAGGATCCGGATCACAGTTGATCCGGCCACACCTGTTCCTGCATATAAGCTAGACAAGTGTCTCCGACTTATTCCTTGAGTCGGACGAGACAATGTTAGGCGACCCCCTGGTCCGGGTTACTCCGTGATCCGGCCTGCCTTGAGGTGACTCGACCAGCATCCTCTTTGACCTTGCCGAACCTTGGCTAACTCGGCCCTTATACCCCGGAGTGACCCTACCCGGGGTTATCCCCCCAAAACTAATTTCCATATTAAATTTAGATCTGAAGTTTACTGAATAGAGGACGTTAATACGAACCAGTAGCAATTGGATTCATCCTAATCGGAGTTGTAGATCTTGTTTTATGATTTAATTACTACTTAATAGAGTTTAAATTATCTAAACAGTTTACCATGACCAAAAATAAATCTAAGGATAGATCTTGAATCTACATGGAATTGTAAATCCAGGGACATATTATTTATATTTTTCGGATCTATGGATAATTTACTATGAATTTATTACTCCAAAAGGCTATTAAAATTATTTAATTGATTACCAGTTAACTGTAGAGCGAAAGTTAGATCTAATATGATATTAATAATCTACATGAAATTATCTTCAATTTAATATATTATATGTAATTTTTGGACATAGTATGAATTTTCTATGGATTTTACAAGTTAGATATATAATCTGCAATTTTAAATTTGAACGGAATATTCCAGGGAATATTCCGCTGATTGGACAGGTTGACCGTGCAGGCTGACTGGGACTAGACACTGACCTGGCAACGATGTAGTGGTGATGAGGCAGCTGAATGGGACGATTGAATCTCGACCGTCGGGATGAGATCCGGTGGCTAGGAGAAAAGTTGGTTCTAATTAAACCCGATTTTGTCTCAGAAAAGATTAGAAACAGATATGTGTTAGAGAGACAAATTCGTAGATAAAATCGAAAAACTTTGAACGTGAAACTTGTGGAGAATGATTAGATCTACCTTTTCACCAAAGGAATTTGGATTTGAAGAAACGAGCGCGAGTAAATCTTAAAATTATACCGTCAGATCTGAAATATTGCATGGCAGAATTCTCCGGCTGTGGTGGATAAAAATAGGTGAGGTTTGTCGGAATTGAAAGATTTCAACGAGATCTACAACTTTCGTGTTGGAGCCGAAGGCATCCGACGAAGTTATGGGTTTAGAAGCGAAATATAATTCGGTAGGGTGTAGATTGGGATTTCGAGAAGAAAAAGGGATATCGCTGTGGCTCCGGGGGATTATATAGACTTTTAGCATGGTGGGAAGATAGATCTTGAAGTAGGGAACACGTAGAAACAAAAGGAAGTCAATTCGGAGTTGTAGATAAAAAGATATACTCACTTCGTCCCAAAATAAGTGACGTGAGTTTGTCTAGATTCGCATGTATCTATACACTAAAACATGTCTAGATACATCTAAATCTAGACAAAGCTAAGTCACTTATTTTGGGACGGAGGGAGTAGATGTTTAAATAGAGGTAGGTTTAGAAAACAGATTTTTGCACGCTTTTTAAAGCAACCGTGGGATCGATCCCTTCCTCCCGTGCGTGGCCGGCTGGTTCGCTCGGCTGAGTGGGCCGGCCGGGTGGCCCATTTCGTTTTTTTTCCTTTTTCTTTTCTTTTTCTTTTTCTTTTTCTATTTTGGTATTTTCTTTATATCTTTTGCATACGAACTCTAAATGGCATGATTCTTGTTTCTAATTTTTTCTAAAATTCAGTAGATTATTATAGGATCATATTTGTAACATTTTCACTAATTTTAAGATGGTTACTTCATAAATCTTTATATATTCCTTGTAGGAATATTTGGGCAAATCAACTATCGGATTTAGATATTAGGATTTGGATTCAATTTTTTGGAAACTTTGCATAGATGCAATGCAATGCTTATGAATGCTTCACGATTTTCATTTTTGCAAACATTCACACAAATACGAAAACTAAAACTCAATCCACGCCTTTTTTGCCTATATCACTACTTAGGTCATAATAGAGTGAGGTCTTTCCAATTCAATAGGTTTTTTTTAAGAATTTTCAACAAAGTCAAACAATCCACCAAACTTATTTTATCTATTTCACATTCCAAAATTAGAAAAATTTGGGATGTGACACGTAAGTAGGAGAGTGTCAACCTTTTCTTTTCCCATTCTTCAAATGGAGTAATCTCTCTATTCTTAGTTGGAACACGGTTTAGGACATTACATGAAGTCAATATAGCCTCCCCACCATTCCTTGGATAAACCGGCAATGTCTAACATGGCGTTAACCAAATCTGTTAGAGTCCGGTTTTTCCTCTCAACAATCCCACTGGATTGAGGGGAATTGGGAGGTGTCCTCTCATGTATAATACCATGTTTCGAACATAATAAATTGAACTCATTAGAAAAGTACTCTCCACCACGATCAAACCGAATTATTTTGATCTTTCTCTCGAGTTGATTTTCAACTTCTGCTTTATAGATTTTAAAGAAATCTAAAGCCTCGTCATTAGTTTTCAAGAGATATACATAAGAATACCTAGTAGAATCATCAATCAATGTCATGAAATATTTCTTTCCACTAATTGTCAACACACCATTCATCTCACATAGATCTGAATGTATGAGCTCTAGAGGTGCCAAGTTTCTCTCCTCCGCAGGCTTGTGAGGCTTGCGAGTCTGCTTTGCTTGCACACAAGCATGTCACTTAGAGCCTTTGACAATAGGAAATTTCGGAATTAAACTCATACCTGCAAGCCGCGACATACAACCGAAATTAATATGATAAAGTCGTGAGTGCCAAATATTAGTTTTATTACTAGTAGTGCAAACATGGTTCACTACATCATCACAGTAGTCTACCAATGAAAAACGGAACATGCTTCCGTATTCATAGCCTTTTCCAACAAAGGTTCTGTACTTAGACAGTACAACTTTATTGGACTCAAATACCAACTTAAACACATCTTTCAGAAGATGGGATCCACTATCAAGATTCTTCTTGATAGAAGGGACATCTTGCATGTTCTTCAATTGCATGATCTTTCCCGAAGTAAACTTCAGATCTATTGTGCTAAGACAAAGAACAGTAGCATGTAACCCATTCCCTATCATGACTGATGAATCTCGAGTTTAATAAGAGGTGAACATGGAAATGTCAGCACACACATGAACATTGGCACATGTATCAACCCATCATTCTGTGGGTTGAAATACTGAAAGAACAGTAGGTAATAAATTACCGTACCCAGAACATGAAGTTCCTGCATCAGTATTGCCAATGATCATGTTGACAGATTTAGAACTCTGTCCAGTCTAGCCCTTCTTGCCTTCCTTCTATGGACAACGATGAGTCCAATGTCCAATCTCGCCACACACCCAGCAAGGTTCTTTCTTTTCCTTGTTTTGTCCCTTCTTCTTCTTCTCGAAATTGGTAGTCTAGCAGACTTTGTTATTTCCCTTGGACTTGTGGGCATTTTTCTATACCATACTGGCAGCAGAATGTCCCTCGGTTCCACTAGTGTGTTTGTCTTTTTCCCTTGCCTTTTCTTTAACATCCAGAGAGCCAATGAGATACTCAACAGAGAGCTCGTGCCTTTGATGTTTTAGAGAAGTGGCAAAGTGCCTCCATGAAGGGGGGAGCTTAGCAACAATGCATCCCACGACAAATTTGTCCGGAAGCACACATTTGAGAAGTTCGAGTTTCTTTGTCACGATCTGTAGCTCATGAGCCTGTTCTACTATAGATCGGTTTTCAACCATCTTGTAGTCATTGAACTGCTCCATAGCATACAGTTCACTGTCGGCATCAGTAGCACCGAACTTAGCATCCAGCGCATCCCACAGTTTATTGACATCACGGATATGCAAATATGCATCAACCAACTTGTCTCCAAGCACACTGAGTACAGAGCCCATGAAAAGTACAGTGCCCTCCGTGAACGCTCTCTCTTCATCGAGAGTAAGCGGACCTATGGGAGTGCCATCTACAACCTTTTCTATGCCCATAGCAGTGGGCCACAAGAGAGTTTTTCCTTTCTATCTCTTAAAATTAGCATCCGTAAAAGGGCTCGATTTCAGCAAAGCAGCAAAGGTAGATGGCAAAAATTGCCTAAATAAATAAGGTTTTTGGATTGTTGGAGTATTAAGCAATTTCCTCATAAGATTAATTACCAAAATCAACATTATGTAAGCACTAGCAGATCTAAACACATGCAGCCAAACAACCACATCTAGTAGATCTGAAAATCTAGCAAGAACTAGTGCATACAAGGAGAAGAATAACACGTACATGTTGACTGGGAAGGTCGTCACCGCAGTAACACCTTGGTCTTTATTGTTGTCGCCCACAGTGCTGATGAGGTCGTCGGTTGCTGAACAAGAACACACGAACAGAGGCGAGCAGTCGCGCCGAGACGGTCCCCAAAAACCTTATCGCCCGTCTCCCGTTGTAGGATATCAACGGACGGGGTTTCGATGGCCTGCTCTCCCGGACAGCAGTGCATGCAGCCGCCGGGATGAGGAAGCCTAGAGAGCAGTGCAGAAAGAGAAACACACAGCGAGAGAGACTGAGAAAAGAACTAGATGTGTCTAGATCTGTTTTTCTCTCGCTCTATAGCCTGGGAGGTGAGCCGACCGAGTCGCCACACGGTGAAAGACAAGGACACGCGTTAAACATGCACACGAATGTTGACACATACTCAACAGCTGGTGCACCAAGCAAAAATTTAGTCTTCCACAAAACGAGTTTCTAAATCGAACTCGATTCATGAAACACGACGCGCGTGCGGGCGTGGCGAGGCGGGCGGCGGAGGAGGAGTGCGCGTGGACTCCTTTTCTTCTCACTCACTTAGTGGGAGTGAAACATCTCACCTTATAAGCTGGTCCAACTCTGTCCTAATTAGCAATGTGAGACTAAACTTTGTCTCCTACAAAGCTTCCAAACTGCTATAGTAGATGTGCCTTGAGATTATAAATCTAACAGGAGATGCCCTTAAGAGCCCTCGCAATGCGATGAGTCAAACTGTGCAGATGGGAGGTCTATATCTTTCTTTAGCTTGAGGCCGATAGACGTATAGGCACCGTATCATTGTGACTGTTCTCATGTTTTGGTGGGAGCACCTGAGCAACTGAAGTTCTCAAAAAAAACCCGAGCAACCGAAGGAGTGAAACAATAGGCTTTTTAAAAACAACTCATTAATGTCTCTAGGTTGAATATCAAGGATAATTTATTGTTGAGACTGAAGATTTAGTAGGCTTAGACATCAGAAGCATGTAATGTTGGCAGGCCTGCCCTGGTTGGTGGTTTTTTGGCCGCGCTGTCTCGTGTCTATTTTTTTTCGTTATAAGGAATTTTTCCATTTTAAAGTATGCTTGGTTAACTTTACTATTTTTTTTGTCATGAGCACATTATTGACTCTTGCTCGGATTTTGTCCAAAATATAGTGGTCCGCTGACTCAAAACATTACTTGGACAAAATTTGACGAGGTTGGCTTGAGTTCAAGCGGATAAAAATTTATATCCCTTGGAGTCTCATTGAGATGCCATTGTCTTACCTCTTTTTGTCAGCATCGTTATCTCCATATCAAAAGATTAAAACAAGTGCATCTTTCAACCAAATGTGTCAAGTGTTTATTTGGTTTTATGCCCAATTCACTAGCTCATTGTACAGAAAAATGGTCATGTTAATGGCCCTGGCCCTTGCTTGGTTTGTTGCCATTTTTCTACCTACGGAACTCTTGTTGTTGCCTTCACAAATTATTTCCAAATCACTGGCCAACCCAAGGAGGGAGAATCCATCGCCAAATAATTGTTGAGCCAATGGTGACAGGGCAACCTACATGCCTAGTTACTTTAGACACATCCACCTTTCACAAAAGAAAAATAAACTAGCAACCACGTGTTCGATAAATGCCACCTCCCCACATACTCCTAAACAAAAATAAACCCTGAAATAATTTGACATCTTATGATTTGCACGGTCCACCTCCAACTAGATGAATTGTAACTATAAAACCCTCGCATCGAGACTTTAAACACCCAACCCCAATACACCCAATTCCCACTCAATCGCTAATAGGGTGCCACCAATGTCCAAGTTTGTAGCCCACCAAACAAGATAAACTTTTAGTTCAAATTCATATTTTTAGCTTGACAGGTCCAAACATTCAAATGTGAAACCATGAAACTGTAGTTTTGTCAACCTCCATGAGAACCAACTTTCCATTTGCAAACCTCCAAGACAAATCATAGAAAAAACCATCTCTTGTACTTACCAATAGCGCCGAACCATGGCAACAACGACATGCGAAAATGGTAGTGGAGAGGCAGAAGAAGTGTATGAGATGTATCGTTGGAGGGAGAGGGTAAGGAAAGTAAACATGTGGAATATAGGGACTTGTTTGACAAGGGAAAAAAGGGAAAATAGTGGGAAGGAAACCATAAACATCAAAATATGTGAAATTGTGTTTTATTAGGTGTCTCTATCAGTCATCATGCAAACTAGGGGATGTATTTGGATTATAAGATGCTTATTATTTTCATACATCATGGACTTCAATCTGTACAAGTTTCCACAGAGGTTGTCCAAATCCTCAGAGATATTGACATTCTTTTTCTATATCACACTATTCTTTTTCTATATCACACTAGTTGAGTACCTAGGATCCCAAATAAGAGTTTATAACTTAGAACTTTTCCTAGGTATTGCATGCATCTCTTTTCTTGAACTTATACAAATTTTAGTGAACCCTACAGAAATAGTCATATTTGTTGTAAATACATGTGTTATTTATACTACCTTTATGTTTTTTCTGTATTCTTCAAATTTCCTTCCAAGTGAAAAATCAAACCTTGGTTGGATGGTTGTAGCCCAGACTTGACGCACCGTGTCTCATTGAGGCAATATTTTTCTTAGCGGGAGTCGAAGTTTCCGTTGATAGGGAGATGTTAGTGGTTACTTTGCCAATCATGTAACCCCGCGACTTTGGTATTTAGTAGGCGTTATATAAGCGTGTGTGTGTAGCATTGGTCTGCATGTGTGTAATTCTACTTTTTTTTTGAAGTTTTTGATTTTTTAGGATCCTAGGTAGTTTTTTTTTTCTGAGAATCTGAGGTAGTTAGGTCTTTTTTTTTGAGCATCTCTGAGGAACTAGTAGTTAGAAAATAAGGGAAGAAGAAAGTTGAGCAGGTGGGCCAGATATCTACCTATCGCGCTGGCCTCTGGGCCGCCTGCCTGTGGGCTTCCTCACCTCAAAGAAAGAACGCATCGTCTACACTTTCGCCAGTAGTCTCCCGAGCCCTGGAAAAATGGCTAGCCTCTGACAGTCCCGGATTCTTCCATCTCCTTCGCCCAACGCCTCGCCGCCGCCTCCTTCCCGTCCCCCCTTCTCGGGTTCGGACGCCTCTTCCAGTACAGTCTTCTCTCCTTAAACCCTCGGCGCTAGCCGGACCAAAAACCCGATCCCTCCCACATTCCTTACCCCTCTCGCAAGCCGCGCCATGTCCCGCATCGCGAGCTCGCGCCTCGCCCTGCGGCTCCTTCCCCGGACCTCCGCCGTCTCCTCCTATTCCGTCTCCCCCGCAGCAGCGGCGGCGGCGGCCGCCGCCGCTGCATCCTTCCCTTCCAAGGAGGCCGCCGCCGCAACTCTCCCTCCCAAGGAGGCGGCTGCCGCCTCCGTGTCCTCTTCCGCCGCCGGCGATCCCTCTCCCGCGCCGCCCCAGGGGGCCGGCAAGGCATTCCGCCTGCTCAAGACCGGCATCCTCACCGCTCTCACCGCTGCAGTCGGCGCCACTGGCTATGTCACCTACGGTGCGACCTCCGATCCCTATTCCTCCGCAGGATCTCACCGTTACGCTGCCTAGTGTTCCTGTTCCGCTCATCTTGCATTAACACGGGCTCGTTTTGGTCTGGTATCTTCTGTCTGTAGCTTATTCTGTGGAGGAAGTGGATCAGATGACGCGGGAGTTCCGGAAGAACTCGAAGCATCCCATCCCTGAGGACCTGTCCGGCTTTGAGGTAATGCACTAACATGTAATGTTTTGGGGTGTGCTTGTGTTGTCAACCTGTTACTTGATCAGTTGCCTTGTGGTATCTACTATTTATTAGATTACTGTATATTAGATGGGAATAGGAAATGTGACCTGGGGGATCTGATGAGGTGTACAATAAACTTACCACATAGCATCATTTTACTGCGCAGCTGTTGATCGGCCGTATGGTACTGATCTTTTTTTTCGTATACACTTTCTAAAATTAAATATTTGATCGTTTTGTTCGAGTCACAAGGGTCAAGGAGTTGGCATGTATAGAAGTATTACGAATCTTTGTGGTCTGGGACATGGGTTTCTATGGGAGGTCTGCATTGTGGGGGTCTGGGAGAAACCTAAATGAGAGTACTGGAATTATTTTCTCCACTGGATATCAACCGTCAACCATGTCTGTGTCTAACAATGATGGCTTTTCATATGTGCAGAAGTTTAAGGCCACGGCTTATTTCGAAGCTATGAAAGGTGTGGTTTTACGGCACACTCGTTCTTATCTTTATTGTTACCTCTTGGACATGAATTGCCACACATTGTGGATACGTTTTCTTTATCCTCCTAATGAGCAACCCACTATCCTGTTATGATTGTTTTGCATATAGATTATGTTAGCTTCCAGGTAATCTTGGACAACTTTCCTCACATGTCAGTGAATCAACAAGTGTATTTACTCTAAGAAATCTTAGGTATAATAGCGGTAACCAGTAAGAATCCTTATACAGGAAGTTCTAATATGATACGAATATCAACACGTGAAAAACTTGGTGTTACAAAATGTATAAAGTAGCTAGGTAACACCTTTTTTATTAGCGAAAGCTGGTGTCTCGCATAGACTGACCAGGGCAGGTGTGCTAATTACTTAATTGTAGCAACCATATAATTAGATTGTATGTCTGCATCAAGTTATGTGTCCATTTACTGCGGCAATTTGGTACAAAGGGAATGTGTTGCTGGTACTGAAATTGTTAGCTAAATACCTAACCGACCACTGAAAATCATCTGATGACCCCTTCACAGCTTCACTTACTTTACTTTCGTATTGCATGCAAAAGTAATTTTAATTTCGTATTGCATCGTTAGCGATATTTTGTAGATTCTACAACTTCAAAGTTGTTAATAACATATACAAAACACTCATTGATCTTTGATCTATATTTGTCTGTCATATTCTTCCATATAGTAGCGTGTATTGTATCACCCTTCAAAACAGAAGGAAAAGAAAATCTTAGTTGCAGTTTAGACAATAGAAGAAATCCATTGTTAAATATGTTAAAAAAATACCTGTTCGTCCATCAAGATCATGCCAATGCTTATAAGTTCATCAATCAAAGGATTGATTGATAAAAAAAGTAAATTAATGCATGATAATATTTGTATCTGCATACTCTAGATTGCTCTATACAAATTGATTCACCTGAGGAAGTAGCTGAGGTTCTTCAGTTAACATCTACCACACCATTCTTTAACTGTCTGCCTACGTTGCTTGTTGGTTGAGTCATTCCTTCTTGCTGCCTGCTTTGTGAAAACTCTATGTTTCGTTCTGCAGTTCCTGTTGCTGCCATTGACCTCTACTTGGACGTCAGGAGTCAAATTGAAGATCAAATTAAGGTCAGTCAATAAGGGTAAACCTTTTGTTCTTCGTGATCCATTTTGATATTTTGAACTGCTTGTTTCGTGATACTTATACTTATATGTACTGCAGGGATTTGTTGAACCATCATCAGAAAAACTTCTTCCAGATTTACCTCCTAATGAACAACATGTCTTTACAGTAGTTCTGGATCTGAATGATACTCTTGTACACTCAGATTGGAAGGTGAAGTTGTGTTTTCTACAAAGTTTAGAATCTTATTCTTTGCTATGTGTGCTGCTCATGTGACGTGTATGAAAAGTGCTTAAAAATGGATATCCTGGAGCAGTATTTTAAATTCTTATAATATGTACTGTCAATGGGAAGCTCATGGTTTATTTTTTTCATAGAAGCGTTCCTATTTTAGTTTTATAGCATGCACACTTTATTTGTTGCCCCCTCATAGGATTGTTTGATCAAGAAATATTTAATGTTTTCCCCTATATGTTTACAGCGTGAGAGAGGATGGAAGACTTTTAAGAGACCAGGAGTGGATGCCTTTTTGGAACATATTGCGAAGTACTATGAAGTTGTTGTGTTTTCTGATCAGTTGAGCATGGTAAGTTTGTCAAGATTCTTTAACTATTTAGTGTGTGCGCAAAATCTAACTCAAATGATCTTTTTTACACGTGTAGTATGTTGATCCTATTATGGAAAGACTGGATCCAAAATTCTGTGTTCGGCACAGGCTATCAAGAGTTGCAACTAAATATGAGAATGGAAAACACTATCGGGTACGGGATCTTACCTGCTCCACTTATTGTTCAGTTTGCTAAAAAGGCTTATATTGTGGAACATAGGGAGTATATCATTATGAAGTTCTTAAATATGTTACTCCCTCCGACCCAAATTAGTTGACTCAAATTTGTCAAGATACGGATGTATCTAATATTAAATTGTGTCTAGATACAATCGAATCTAGACAAATCTAAGTCAACTAATTTGGATCGGAGGGAGTATATATTGGTCAAAACAGTTCAGATTATTGACGTTCTAAATCCCCTCTTCTATCAGAAAAGTCGCGTGCATCCTGTGTGATGTAATTTTAAAGTATATACTAGAAATATGTTGGCATAACAAACATGGTTTTAAAGGCGTCGCCTAAGCGACGCTTAGGCGTCCAGGCGCCCCTCCTCTGCTTTGAAAAATTGACCGCTTTAGGCGCCTAGGCGTCCAAAGCGCCCGCCTAGGCGTCAGAGCGTCCCTAGATCGCCTTAAGATGCCTTAACGCCTTAAAAACCATGGAACCGATCACACATGCTTTTGCTTTTTCTCCATCTTGACAGGGTTTGTTATCGAATTTGTTAGTGATCATGACTTATGTCTTGCATTTTTTAATAGAGCTTTAAGGAGTTTTTTTTTGAGTGGTCACATGTTAGAGTGTCATAGTTTTTTTTTTACAGCAACACTGTCGTAGTTAGTACCAAGGCTTATAGGGTTTTGAAGTGTCGCAGACACGAAATATGGACCACTGTAGGTTGTGTGGTAGAGACATGCTAATAGTCACGTCTATTTTTATAGGTTTTCCTTTTTTTTGCAACATTTACGGAGTTGCATAGCTTTATGTCCATGTATGCTTTTGCTTTCTTTCGTTCTGTTCTTAAATGTTTTGGTGAGGTCACCTTTTGCAACTTATTCTTGATTAATGTGCTTATGTTCTACCTATTGCAAAATCTACTATGTAAGCCCAGCCCACAGATATTATTTTATTTTATTTTATTTTGTTGGAGGTAAAACTGATAATCTACCAAGGCCCAGCTCTTACCCCCACCTTAAGGCAAATATGCAAGTGTGCAACTCAACCCAATCTGGACCCACTAGATCATTTGAAATCTTGCTCAGCTATCCAATCAAGTGCCTGGACCCTCTTTTTTCAATGTGTTACTCAGAAACTATCTTACCTTTGGTTTTAGATTTTTCCCACTTATAAGTGATAATGAACGAGTGTTCCTAGTATCGAGTTCATCGAAAGTTTAAGATGGGTTTTATTTGTCTCTGCTTACTAGTTTCTGCGATTTTGTCAATGGAACAACTAGCGTCTATAACTGAGCTTCCACCGACTCCCTCCCTGTGATCAGGTCGTGTCACAGCTGCTTTATTTATATCCCTAGAAGCAGCTTGATGTGGACGTATGTTTGGATTGTGACCAAATGTACCCTACCAATAGTTTGTTCATGACCAAAAAAATGGTCTTTGTTTGGATAGTAGCCAATCTTTTGGCATGCCAATGCTTCTTTGCCAACTCTAGTTCATTCTTCTAGCCACAGCTCATGGGCAAGCAAAACTTCAACCAAAATTTTGGCTAGCTAAATTTTGATAGGCCAACCTTGGGCAAAAATTAAACACGCCCGTATGTCATGGCCCAATCTCTGCCTTTGCTAACCACTTCATGCTGCAGCCGATTTTGTGTCAGGGTGCTGCTTGCATCTTGCCGTTGGAATTGATAGCCTATCGTGAGCTCTTTCATGCCTTTGTAGTCCCTCTGATGTGGGTGATGCTTTACTTGGTGTATAAACCAGAGTTCTACCTTTTTAACCATGACCCGTTTTAGAGTGGATGGATGCGAGTATATCAGAGGATTCATCCCTTTAAGCCCTCACGAACTAGGTCCATTACCAGACATAAGTGGGAGGGGTGCAACCCCATCTGTATCTAGGGCTAAGGCCTCATGTAGGGGTCAACCCGTCTAACTTGGCTGCTTTGACAGCCTAGTAAAGTAAGTGTATTGACCAGCTTGAGGTATTTGGCTAGTGCCTAAAGTAAGATATGAACAATGACTTTTTTGGACATTTTCTGTTTTTTCATTTACATACTATCCACCATCAGAAGGTTAATCACGGGAGTTTATTCATTTTAATACAATCACCTTATGGCTAATCATGCTGCTTATATCTGGTGATCGTACTGAAGGGGTTGCTGATAATTCCCCACTAGGTCATTCTTTTGGTGATGAATAATACTTGTTCAAGCCTATTGAAATGTGGTAAATATTTTTCTAAAAACTGGTCAAAGTTCTTAGTAACATATCCTACGAGGCAATATGCACTCTTTCATGATTATTTAAGTATCTGATGTTATCTTCAGTTTCATGCAATTTGCCTATCTAACATTATCTTGTCATTATTAGGATTTGTCAAAGCTGAACAGAAATCCTGGACAAGTTATCTATATCAGTGGTCACGCTCTTGAGTCATGCCTGCAGCCTGAAAATTGTTTGCCAATCAAACCTTGGAAGCTTGAAGCTGATGACACTCAACTGATTGATCTTATTCCATTTCTCGATTGTAAGCACTGTGAAATGGAGTGTTTTTTTTCCAGGTTGAGTTTTGCTAGGTATTGCTACCTTTTGAATCTGATAAACTAAAAAATGCTGCAGATCTCGCTATGTCAAGAGTTACTGACGTCAGGCCTGTCCTCGCATCCTTCCAAGGTCGTGACATCGCTACTGAATTTATTGAGCGTAAGAAGTAAGCAAATGTTTTATCAACTCCTCTAGGCTTCTATCCGCTTCCAGTTGTACGTAATCAATTTTCCGAGTATTAGCGTCCAATGCTTCCTGAAACTAAGTGGTGTTATCACAATAACTTTATGCATCACATTAAGCATCCCATATTCCCATGTGCTTTAGTCTGCGCCAAAAAGACACAAAATATTTGTTGTCACACTGAACTGGACGTTCTAACAATAGTGTTCAACAAGAAGAAGTAATTTATTAGGTTAAGCAAAATACACAAATATTATTGCTCCATGATTCATTAGGTTAAGCAACAGATGTGATGTAATCTAGATAGTTAGGGCAATCATTATTAATTCCAGCTTACTTTTACTGTCATGTTAAAAAATAAAAGAGTTGCTTTCAATGTATTTTAATACTATTAAAACAAAAGTGACATTAGTGTGCCACTGCAGTGCAGTACCGCCAAACAGGGCCCTTTATCTAGTTTATACTGTTCTGAAAAACCCAGTTAGCCATCTCCACTATGTACGATGAGTGTTGATATTTTTTGTTTCCAGCTTTTTGTAATTGTGATCCTGGTAGGCACCAGCAAGCAGTTTAGGTCTGAAGTGTTGCTTAGCTTCCTTTTGTCCAGACCTAATTTGACCCAGTCAACAAGAAGTTAGCTTTTTACCATTGTAGGTTGCGGTATTGTTTTAGGTAACTTGTAGTACTTAATTGTAGAACTGTATGCTTAATGAAGAACTTTAACATTGCTAACAGCGCTATCTCAAACTCTATATTTGCTTACTCACATGGTAGTCTGGGGATTCTTTATTTGATTAAGTGGTTCTAAGGACACAATCCATGGTTCTGCAGGCGCCTACAAGAACAGAAGCAACAGCAGGGACGCATTTGGCGGCGATCATGACTATAATCTGCTGCAGGGAAGCAGATCGTTCTACCAACTTCTATACACCTAGAACCGTTGGAACCAATACTTTATCCTTCGTAATTTTGTCGACTTTGATTTCAGAAATCACCTAGTACTTTTGGTAGTTACCTCATGTTTCAGTACTATAGGTGTCTTGGGAGTGATATAAGACCAAGCTATGTGAGAATTTCACGATGATCATGGGGGGGACATGTCACTTAAAAGTTGAGTTTGCTGGCAGTATTAGAATTTGTCGACATGGAGATTCCAGTTCATTGATTGCTGTAATCGTGTGCAGTGTTACAATGTGAACGGATGGGGGCAATGTACTCCATCCAATGATGTAATCATGTGGAGTAGTCAGTTGGTGTCTTGATAATAACGTTTGTTATTCCTGAAACCTATATACGGGGTAATGTGAACAAGGACAGGTGGTCCGAATTTATTACTGACATGCTGGTCCGAAATTGTTACTGCTCGGATGTCATTTTTGTTAGTTTTCGTACCATATCTTATTAAATTGAAAGGAAAAACATGGTTGAATTGCCAACGATTTTTCCCTGGGATTTATTGTGGACGCAGCACCGTCTCGTGGCCGTTGCATGGTCCCTCGCTAGAGCGAGTTTCCACCACAAAATCGCAGACAAGTTTATGCAACGCGTGCGCCCAGAATTGAGAGTTTGTGGACTGAAGCATTGCAGCCGGTAGTAAGAGAGGAACGGCGAAAAGCTTGTGGCGATGCAGGCGCGCGCGCTTCCCCCGTGCCTGCAAGGCGGCGTCGGGCGCAGCGAACTCTCGGCCGGTACCGTCGGCAAGAGGGCTGCTGCCTTCCGCGTCCGAGCCATCGACGGGCCTTCCGCAGCCGCCGTCGCGGACCTCCCGCCCGCAGAGATCACCTGGCAGATCGTGGTCGGAGCCGTAGGTCGGTCCATGCTTGCACGCTGGGTTTGCCTCTCGCGTAGCTGTATATTGTTCGTTGTTTCTTGCTCCCTCCAACTAGCTCGTGTGTCTGATGGTATCTGCCGGCTTTCGGCTTTGCTTCTTTCGGCAGCTGGAGTGCGAGTTCAGCAAGAGAATTGTGAGTGCTGGCTCTGTGTCTTGCCCTTCTGTATGTTACTAGCTTCACGGACGATTCATTGGCAGGGCCGTACCGGAGAAAATGGAGGCCCGGTGCGAAACACAAAAAATGGCCTTCAATATAACCATTGGCAACTAGCAAAACATGGTTTTATGTTATATTTATTTTTAGGTTAGTGGTGTAATTTTGGAAGAATAACATCTTATCAGATACTGATAACAAAGCTTTCAAAAAGAAAGTGATAACATAATTCAAAAGTACCCCTTAAGACAAAATATTTACTAGAAACATGCCATCCTTCTAGCATTCCTTGAGATGAAATATTCAATTAGTTCTTCATAAGAAACTTTCTCCAAAATATCGTTTTTAATTTTTTATTATAAATAGAACGAATCTGCTTTGAAAAATTCATGACGGAATTAAGAGTTGATTGAGAGGTGCAAACTACGACAAATGTTGCATTTACTCATTGCATGCATCGACGCATCTGTTCTAAAAAAATTGCGACAGAACTAAACACGCGAAGGAGCTGGGATTGCTGCTAGTACGAAAGAATTGCGCTAGCTGGACGAGAAAGTGAAGGAAGAGAGAGAAGGGAGGCCTACGTTGGGCACATTCCTAAGCGGTAGAAATGGAATTAATTCTAGACAAATTCCCAAGCGATGGAATGGTTCAATAAATTTATGAGACCCAATTAAACCTGTCATTAGTAGCACTAACTAATAGTTTAACATAAAAATTAGAGGCCCTCCTATTTTAGAGGCCCTCCTATTTTAGAGGCCCTGTGCCGTTGAACCTCCTGCACATGCATGCCATACGGGCCTGTTCATTGGCTACAGTCCATGTCTTCTACACAAAAAAATTAGAACCCTTTGCTCTCCTGGCCTCCTCTAATTTCAACCCAACACTGCTGCTAGTGCTACCCAACCTGACTCTGATTATCGGCTTCGTCGGCGAGGAATCGATTATAGTTTACTTATTGCTAGAAGCAGTGTTCTTCCAGTACTGAATTCTAATACTAGGTGAAGGTTGCAGGTAGGTATGTCAGTCAGTCGGTCTGGCGCATCGCAGCTGATGTATGCCCTTTTTATACTCGGTCATTTTACTACCCCCAGCTTCATAATGGACGCTTTTCTTCTGTTTAGATTCAACAAAAGAAATGTGACATCTGTGGAGGCTCTGGCCTTGTAATGAAGAACAATCTGTATGTTCGATGCCAAGGGTGTGGTAAGCACTTTATGCTTCAGTTTCACCGGAGTTCTTCTTTTACCTCTTGGTGTGCAGACAGACGTTTGTGACATGGCGTTGTCCTGCTTCTTTCTCAGGTGGTTTTCTCCCATGGCAATCCTAGAGAAGGTTCTTCGAAGGCTGAGGATCAGCATGTGACACTGGCACCTCCATCGCACGGGAAAAAGAGAAATTCCAAGCATAAGGGGAGAGTATGATTAGGAGCAAGTGGGTCAACAACGTTTAGTTGCGTTTTCACTTAACCAGCAAACTACTTATATAGACTGCAGGGTTGCTTATGCATATTTTTGGATTGGAAATAGACAGACACCAATCATGGAAGTGTGTCCTGCGATGACTCATGCTGCAAAGAAATAAGTAGTAGTATAATACTCCACTGCGCAATGTGAATGATCTGATCGTGTATATTTGTTCCGTTCTGACGCTTGCTGGAGGAAGCATGAGGGGTAAGGCAGCCAATATAGACAGAGCAACTGATCAGGCGATCTTGGGCAAGGTTCAGAATGAAAATTGCAAGCATGGTTTTGGTTGGAATTCAGAAAAGCTAGGATCAAAGCAGGAAACTACTAATATGCATATGCTAATTCAGTTCTTTTCCTCCCCAGTAAAGAGCTCAGTGTAAATCTATTTACAATGTATATTCAATAAAGTACCGCCCCTGTCGACAAAGTTCAAGTAGAGGCCATCTGAACAATGTATTTATTCTATAATAAATAGTTCTACAAAATGCAATTGCCAAAGTTGTACGCCCAAGAATGTGAAAAATTGTTGAAACCCAAATCCCATGTTTTTAAAGTGAGCCAAAGTTGGTCTTGCTGCCTTGGCATGCAGAAACAGAGGAACATGTTGTTGCTGAATTCATGCCTGTAGCACAATGACCTATAGGATTTACATGGCCATATGGACAGTGTGTTTTAAATGCAATTGCCAAAGCTGCATGACCAAGAATGTGAGAACACACAAACCAACTGTTTTTGTTTCAAACTTGTGTACATCTTCATGACCAAGAATCTGTATTCCCCAACTCAAAATTTATTATGATTAATGAACAATACAAATCTCCAAGCAAGCAAGTTGTTGTGAGCCAAAGTTGGTAGAGCTGCTTTCGTATGTTGTTGGATCCACAATTTAAATTCAGTGCATATAGCTCTACCTATGGCTGTAGTACAATGTAACCAACAGTTGCAATCAAAAGATATTTAATATGGTAAGGAGCAGAACCAGAGAGATATTGGAGAACTCAAGGTCACGGAGAAAATTGCAAGCATGCTTATTTTGGTCCGAATTCAGAAAATAACTAACAAAATACAGCAAGCGGTTCACAGTTCAGAACAAGAAGCTAATCAAACACGATGACGCTTGCTGAGAAATAAGCAAAGGATTGATCTAATCGAACACGGCCAGCTTCTGGTACTCCTCGCCGGCGATGGCCGTATTCATGATGGCCTCAGGGTTCACCACGCCGTCGTTCTGCAGGAAGATCTTGAGCAGGTTCTTGGAGAAGCCGCTCACCATGGCCACTCCCGGCTGGGTGGACGTCACCGGCGTGGACCGGGAGTCCCGCAGGTTCCAGAAGACGATCTGGGGAACCACGTCGCCGTAGCCAGCGTCAGTAAACTTCCTGCAGATGACCTTGTAGTCAGTGTCCCACGGTCCAAATGGCTCCGGCGAACGTCTCCCATAGCCCCCGTAGCCATAATACCCCCCACCACCGTCGCTCCTCGACACCTCATCAAACTCCATGTCGCTGTACACGAACACGGTCCTGATCATCTTCTCTGGCGCCAGCCGAGCTTCCACCGCCGTCTGGAGAATTTGGTCGAACACTGCCTGGAAGTTGGTGTTCATGTCCCACTGCATCTCCCGCACAAAGGCCATCTTCTCACGGAGGGTCATGCCCTTGATCAGGTGGATCTCGGGCGTTGCACTGAAGGTGATCACCTTGCCGGCCCAAGGCTTCTCGCTGAGCTCCGACGTGAGCACGCCCAGTGCGATGCACACCTCCATCGGAGTGCCGTGCATGCTTCCGGACACGTCGCAGACGGAGATACAGTTGCGCAGCGACCCCTTGACGCGGAGGTCGTCCACCATGCGCCGCCACTGCAGCTCGGACACGTCGTCGTCCACACCTCTGTAGGCAGAGGCGGCTATCTCGTGCGGCAGGAGCGCGCCCGCTGCGATCTTGGCCTTGCCCGCCTCGACGTCCTCGAGGTACTTGGCGAAGCGCTCCTCGTCGTGCTTCTTGAACAGGTACTTGTAGCGCCTCATGGCCACTGAGGCGACGCGGGTGTAGGGAAGATTGGACCATAGCTGAGCGCTCATGTACACCTCCGGGAGCTCGAGAATCTTTCGCAGCGGCACGAGAACCTCGCGGCGGAGACGGTAGAGGACTTGGTAGGTGTAGTGCTCCTCCTGGAGCTCGGCGTACTCGGGGTTGGAGTCGCGCGGGAAGAGGTGGCGTGCGATGGCCTCGCAGAGCAGCGTGGTGCGGTCGAACGAAGATCCCGGCGTGGGGCACCACTTGGCGGCGAGCCCGATCTTCCTTGTCTTCCCGCCGGCGGCCATCTGCTCGAGATCGGAGGCCAGGAGGTCGGCAAAGAACTCCGCGACGGAGTCGAACAGGAAGCGGTAGGCGCGGTCACCATAATACGTCTCGAGCGACTGCACGGCGAGCTTGGCCACCTTCCGGACCTTCTTGGACATCCCGCGCTTGGCCTTCTTCTTCTGATCCACCTCCATCGCCTCCGGTTTTTGCTCCGCGGCGGATTCGATCTCCATGGCCGCCACGGGCGTGATCTTGGCGGGCTTGGACGAGAGAGCGACGTTCAAGTAGTCGCCGAAGGTGGGCTTGGGCGGGGCCAATTCGCGCGCGCGCTTCCGGCTGGCCAATCTGGCTCGGAGGGCCTCTCTCTTTTTGCTCAGGTCCTTCTCCTTCCTGCGCGTCTTGTCGGCGGCGGCGCTCTCCTTGGCGGCCTTGCGCACGTCGGGGCCGTGGATGAGGCGGAAGAGCATCTCAGGGAAGTCCTTGAGGTAGCCGAACTCGGCGAGCGCGGCGACGTTGCAGGCGAGCGTCTTAGGGTGGTTGGTGTGCATCCAGAGCGCCGCGGCGTAGAAGCCCTCCTTGTCGGACTTGCCGGTGCCGCGGACGCCGCGGAGGTTGCAGGCGAGCTTGAGGGCGGTGAGCGCGTCGTGGGCCCAGGCGGCGGCGAGGAGATCGCGCACGCGCTCGGGCGGCGTGTCGGGGACGACCTGGAAGAAGAAGTCGAGGCAGGGGTTGCCGGAGTTGGCGTAGGTGGCGGAGCAGTTCTCCGTGAGGGCCCTCTGCGGCTTGAGCAAGGCCTTGATCTCGGCAGCGGACGGGGCGTTGAAGGCGGCGTCGAGCAGGTCGAGGAAGGGGTGCGATGCGGGGGCGCCGTCGTCGGCGGCGGAATCGCGCGACGGGCGAGTGCCGCGGATGACGGGAGGGCCGAGGAGGGGTTTCGCGGCGGATTCTGTCTCCATCGCCATGGCAGCTGCTAGGGTTTTGGGGAGAATCGAGGGGGGATTAGTTTGCGATCTGATCTGGCCTTCTGGGCTCTGGCACGGCTTTTATTTAAGAATTAAATCCTAACCCTAACCGACATAAAACAAATTACGGGAAAGTCCCTATAGTAACCGACATAATAAATAGGAGTACAAGATATTCACGGTAGTGTTTTTTTGTGTTTTGTGTGCCTGCCTGCTTTGCGTGAGCGTACTGCATATGGCATATGGGTGTAGGGATGACAATGGGTACCTATGACCCGCATACCCGCCGGGTAAAGACCCATTAATAGTACGGGTATGGGACAAAAAATATCTATGGATATTTAAATGGAAAAATTTCATACCCATCGGGTACATCAGGTATGGGTGTGGGATCATAGAACCCATACCGGCGTATCCGTCTACCCATCCAAAAATTTGATAGATGTGGCCTCAGCAATATACTAAAATTCTTAATTCTTCTTAATCATGCATTAACTCTAGCTAAGTCGTCTCGTACTTTCTAGTTCCACGATCGCCCATAGGTTTGTTAGAATCGCTTTACCTCCCGCCAAGTGACTATCGACTGTCCATATCTTCTTTATATGATCATATCCTAATTCTCAAGCTTGTTTATGTGATCACATCCTGTATCGATCTTTTATTTCACATACCACCATAACTTCGTAAACGGCAGGGTTGCCGCAAGACTATTGGCTCCTCTATTCCAGGGAGTAACCAACAAAGATCTACTGGAGTACTTCGTTTTGGTTTGATATACTTCCTTAATCTGTGTGTCGCATCTCCGGGAGGAGTTGTCACGTGCTGTGTCTTTTTCTTCTTCTACGAGATCTGATCGAACTCGTTCGTCCGCAAGGAAACAAGAAAGAAATTATGGTGGTACGCGGACCTGCCAAAACAAATAGTGGTGTGTGCATACAGCGAACTACTGTACATATGCATGCAGCAGCTGATTTTTCCTCATTAGTTTTCTATAGTCGGCCAGCCTTAGTAAAAAAAGCACACTCCATCCCACATACTCCTTAGTAAAAAGCACAATCCAGCCTACATACTACATCCTACAGAAGTTGGTATTGCATGCTTTAAATCTATACGTTCATACTACGTACATCATGCTCAGTTCTATGAGAATACTACATACATCATCCTCAGTTGTCTGGGAATACTACATACTTCAGAACTTCCCACATCATACTCACATACCTACATACATCATCATCATCAGCTCTCTATACGTTCATACTACATACTACATACTTCAGAATTTCCCACGTCATACTCACATACCTGCACGCTACATACTACATCCTAGATATGCTAGATACCACGTACTCCCTGACGTGCCGTCCCATGACGAATTAATCTAGAGAACATGATTCAAAAAGTTATAGATACTTCAACATACGAAAAAATCTTGATGCAATATAAAAGACTTAATTTTCACTCGTACTATCAAATTACATCAAGAAGAACACAATTTGATACCAAAAGAAAATACAAAGTTCAGACTACGGCTTATCAATTTGCCGTGAGTAGAAAACACAAATCTAACCAAACAATGCGGTGCCTAATATCTCCGTCATTTTCTACAGAGGAGAGGCACGTGCACATCTCTTCTCATGTTGTGGCTTGTATGGCCGCATTCCGTGCAAAGACTCGATCGATCTCACTCCGTTAGATGTATTCCTCCATCCATCCCAATGCCGACGCCAAAATTATTCTGCCGTGCAACTCGATGACGGAAGGTAGACTATCAATCCTCCAAAATCTCAATTACATTAATCATTCTGTTTGTAGAGCCTGCAAGAAAATCCTAGTAAGAGATTGAAGATGCAACTCACGTTCTAGTACTAGTACTAATCGGATGGATACTACTTACTCAAGAGGGATCGCGCGTGATGCGTGGAGCTGCTTGCCCGGCTAGCTCCTCCAATCCATCAAGTTTCTCCAATCTCCATGCTTCCAGATTTTAAAATCTGGGAAGTTGCTTCTAGTTCGAAGCAAGGAGCCTAGGTGCTTTCCCGGCTGGCTCCTCCTACCCATCTAAGTTTCTCCATATACTTCCAGATTTATGGGCAAGTAGTCTAGGGGTGTGATATATAGCCAGCGATGTCCTTGAGTATCGGCATGTACCAGCCTCGCTAAAAATCAGCCCTTTTGTTTATCTTGAGAAAAGCTTTATTCCTAGCGATAATCATCCAGAACGTGGGTAAACGGGTTTCTGCCCATTACTTGTAGGTGGTACGCGGGGGCACGTGGAGACCAAATACATAGGGGGTAACTACCCCTGGGAGTAGTATGAATATGTCCTTTCAAAATAATTATGTTTACTAGTCTACTTCCATTTAATTCAAGAAAACAAAGATATTACTAAATCCATATTAAATCTTGTTTACTTTACAATTGTGTACTGTATTTCTTTTCCTAAATCACATTCTTTAGTCATTTTCTAAAAGAAAATATCGTGCGTACTACTATATTCATTTTTCAAAATAATTATGTTTACTAGTCTACTTCTATTTAATTCAAGAAAACAAACATATTACTAAATCCATATTAAATCTTGTTCATGAATATTTCTAAAGCATCAAAAGCGGGTGCTTAAGAAATTTTATCAAGTATTGAACTACAAAAGAGTCAAGAGTACATTAACAAGGTTGATAGTAAAAATAACGTAATTATCTAATAATTACGTGGACATCGTGTGGCTTTACAAAGTGTGCCCTCATCTCCTCCGTCCGATTAGGATCACGCGGTTCTGCATTCCCCCGCGTAGCAACGCATCCCGACCCTTGCCGACTATAACTCCCTACTCTACTTCTTCTCCTTGAAAGCTATCTCCTCCATCCCACCTTACCTCCCTCGTCGGTAGCAAGCGGTCCGGTGGAAAGACGAATCGAGCGACATGTAGTGTTCTGCCATTGTTGTCTGGAGCGGCTGATGGCGCTACATCGACAAGGTGCATCAAGGTCAATCTCCTAGGGGATCCGAACGTTGATGGCTCGATTGGAAGAATACATAAGTGACTGTGGATACACCACTAGCTGTTGATAGGATTCTGAATCTCATGGAATCCCCTATTTTGACTAATCCTTGTGCGCCTTATATTTTGGAATAGAGGGAGTAAGATCCAAGTAATGGGAGGAAGCTTGGGAATCTACCGAGCCCTTGTTTCTTCGAGGAATTCAGTTTAGAAAAAGATTATGGCTCTCGGCTAATACTATTCCCTCCATTTCAAAATATAAGATGTTTTAGTTTTATGAATATAATGTATCAAAACATCTTTTAGTGTGTAGATTCGGAGTGAACCTTTCTGACGTGGGCATACCTTACTGGTACTCGAACTTGGCATATACGGTCCAGTCTGGCAGAAGCCCACGACGTTACCAGGGCTCAATCCAGGATTCGGATGACCCACGGAGACTTCGATTGCTTGCGGCACAAAACGAAGCTTAAGATAGAAAGTTTAAAGGGACAGACCCTAACCTGTAACCGACTCGACCTGTTACCCGAGACCTAGCCTATCTATATAAAGGCTAGGAGGGGGAGGCGAGGAGGACAATCACAACCCTAGTTTCCACAACCTCGCCAGATTGCATCTGCGCACCCCCTGTAACTTTCGACTCCCTCGATAATTCCAAGAGCAGACAAGCAGGAGTAGGGTCCTCTACGAGGCCTGAACCTGGGTAAACCTTGCGTCCCTGTGTGCTTGTTTGCTAGCTGATTGATGCCTCTAGCGCTCCCTTCTTCTCCAAAACCCAAGTCCATAACAATGGGCATTGATGAGTTTAACCCTCGTCAACTGGTGTCGTCTGTGGGAACTAGGAGTGCTGATGTCGCGGCTTCTTCGGCCCCGTCAACTGCGATCTACAACTCTGCAACAACGGAGATTCGCCTCCTCTTCAGCACTTTCGACTTCACCGTCCACATGCCGGCCACACGCCCGACTTTCGAGTCTGTGGGCGATGGGATCGGCCTGGTGATCGGGAGCTTACTCTTCCAAGTTGGCCAGCTGGGCACACTTCGCCTCCCTGACCAGCTGACGCTCCCCGCGATTTGTCCAGCATCATGGTTTCCACCACCGATCGGCACCCTAAGCGAGCTCAACGCCCCGACAACAGTTGGGAGCACGGACAGCGACAACAGTCGCGGATTCGATCTAGGTGATCTGGCCATAGAGGATGGAGCCTACGGCTCTGGATCTGAAAGCTACGGAAACAATAGCTTCCCCAATCACTTCATGTGCGCCGTCATCAACGTAGGTGACACCGGTGTCAATCGCGACAACACCGGTATTGGTCCGTCCAACAACGGCATCCCAGTCAAGAATGGCGGCACTACCAACGACGCGCCCACCAACAATGGAACAGGAGGATACCCACATCTCACGGCGAATGAGCGCACTGAAGAGCGCATGCTGATCAAGCTCAACAACAACCAGTGGGCCCGCCATCGAGAAGCTCTATGGGGCAATCCTCTGCCCCCAAACTCATCACAAGACATGCTGATGGGTTACTGATACGTTGCTAACATATCCATAATTTTTGATGTTCCATGCTTGATTTTTATCTACTTTATTATGTTTTGTTCCAACTTTGGAGTATTTTCATACACTTTCTTGGACTAACCTATTAACAAGATGCCACAGTGCCAACTGCCTGTTTTCTGCTGTTTTTGGTTCTAGGAAAGTCAGAAAATGAATATTCTCGGAATTGGACGGGTCAAAAGCCAAAGTCAGTTTTTCACCGAGGGGGGCACGGGGCCAGAATACGAGACGGAGAGGGGCCAGGGGGCAGCCACACCACCTGGCCACGCGGCCAGGACTGGCCCATGCCAGGGGGTGGTGCGGCCACCCAGGGCACCCCCTCGGCCTCCCCTTTCGCCTATAAGATGCCTCCAATACAGAAATCCTAAGTACCCGATCAAAATTCCACGAAAGAGTCTGTAGCCGCCATCATCTCTATCCCTAAATCGGGAGGGATATGAAGCTCTTCCCGGCACCCTGCCGAAGAGGGAAATTCACCCTGGAGGCCTTCTTCATCACCATGCAAGCCTCCGGTGTGATGCGTGAGTAGTTCATCCTTGGACTACGGGTCCATGTAGTAGCTAGATGGCTGGTTCTTCTCCTTTGTGCTATCATGTTTAGATCTTGTGAGCTCCGTTCATGATCAAGATCATCTATTTGTAATCCTACATGTTGTGTTTGCGGGGATCCGATGGATATTGAGATGCTATTCCTGATTGATTATTGATTCTATCATGTCTTTGTTATTTGTGATCTTGCATGCTTTCCGTTGTTAGTAGCTATCTTGACCAAGTAGATGCTAGCAACTCCAAGAGTTAGTATTTATGCTCAATAGGGGGTTCATGCCTCTAGTAATCTGGGAAAGTGACAGAAATCTCTAAGATACTAGATGTGCCGTTGCTACTAGGGAGAAACCAACAATCCTTTGTTCATAGAACAATCGTATTGTTTACTTTACACGCAATGCGTAATGCAATTATCTGTTGCTTGCAACTTAATACTGGAGGGGGTTCGGATGATAACCTGAAGGTGGATTATTAGTCATAGATGCAGTTGGATTACGGTCTATGTATAATGTTGTAATGCCCAATCAAATCTCAAAGGAGTCAAGATGATTAGTATATGCATGTATGCTTTCTCGATGTTTGTCAATTGCCCCGCTGTAATTTGTTCACCCAACATGTTATCTATCTTATGGAGAGCCACCAATAGTGAACTATGGACCCCGGTCCTTTCTTTTACCATCAATCTACAACTGTTTACTGTTTTCTGTTTACTTTCTGCAAGCTTTTACTTTCTTCCACACGATACATTTAATCCTTTGTTTTCAGCGAAATCGGTCAGATTGACAACCTCATCGTAAGTTGGGGGCAAAGTTCTGTGATTGTGTTGTGAAGGATTCCAAGTTGGCAATAACACCTTGGAGGTGTTTCCTTGCTCCTACTGGTTCGACAACCTTGGTTTCATAACTGAGGGAAAACTTGCTGATGTGCTCATCATACCTTCCTCTTGGGGTTCCCCGACGAGCTCGATATATTTTGGGCCAGCAAGCATATTTTTTGGCGTCGTTGCCGGGGAGTCAAGGACATCTTCACAAGGGGAGTCCCTCATAACCAATCTCTTTACTTTGTTGTTTTTGTTTTGCTTAGTTTATTTTCTGCTTTGTTTGCTTGTTTCCTTATCAAAAACACAAAAAAAATTAGTTTACTAGTTTGCTTTCTTTATTAAAAACAAAAAAAAATAGTTCCTATCTTAAGTTGCCATTATGTCTAGCATTGCTCTAATCACTATGTCACATGAGGAAATAATCTTCACTTTTAAACAAGGAATTGAAGAGAGTTTCAAAGAAGCTTGGTCTAGAATCTCTGATCTACATGAAAAAACTGAACCTAAAATGACTCAAAGCTTGTCCCTTAGCAGTTTTTACCTCGGAATTGCTCTTTGCTATAGATATGCTTTGGATGTTGTTGTGGGAGGAGATTTCCTCCAATGCAATGAGGATGATGCTGTTAATGCCATAAAGAAGTTGGTCTTTACTTACAACTTGCCTAGCAAATCCGATTCCTCCTTTATAAACATATTTGCTAGATTGAACACTCTTGAGACCCGCACTACTAGTTTAAAGGATTGCTATAACATGCTTAGAGAGCATCATGATTATGTTCCAATAAATTATGAACCCTCAAAGTGGCTCCCCACAGTAAAGATTGTTATAAATAATTAAACTTTTCATGCTCGCTACGATATCATGTCCGAATTTTGTCTTATGCCCAAAGATATTTATGAATCTTTGAATCTTTGGGGGCTTTCTGAAGGAGGAGAAGAAATATTTCTTGCTAATAATGCCACAATATTACCCATTGGAATAGCTTAAGGAGTGTTTACAAAGATCCTAGGGAAAATGGTTTCTACTGATTATCTTGTTATTGAATGTGTAGGAAAAGGACAAATTACACTTGGAAGATCCCTATTGAAGCTCCTTGGAGCAATAATAGATATGGGAAAGGGCACCATGCACTTTGCTTCCCCACCAAACAATCATATGTTCCCCAAGGTTAAGAATAAAAGTAATAGAGGTAAGGGCAAGAAATTTGGTTTTAATGCTTCTTCATTGGAGAATACTTGATTCTTTTTCTTACTTCTTATGCCTAACTTAGAGGCGTTAAAGAAAAGTACTTATTGGGAGATAACCCAAAAGTTTTAGATGAGTCTTGGAAGTTATTACTTCTGTAATAACCTCTTCTTATCCTTTGTATTTGCTTTTTGTGCCAAGAGTAACCTCTAATGAGAGAGAAGTAATGATTGGGAAAGTTGCTGTCTCGAAACAGATTTTTGTTCTTCACCGTGAAAATTCGTGTAAAATCTCTGTACGTCCTTTTGAGGCGTGAATTTTTTTGATTCTGCCCCAGGTTATTATCTAACTTTCGTTAGTTCAACACTTTTTGATTTGAGCAATAGAAGGTCTTCGATTTTTTTTGTCTTTACCTGCTAGTTTGTTTTGACAGATTTCTGCCATTATTTGCATTTGCTTCTTGTTGGTTCCTTTTTGAGTTCTTTTGGGGAATTGAGATTTTTGAGGGAAGTGCTACAGTAGCTTGTGTTTTAATGGAAGTTTTATTGGTGTTGAAACTGAACCCAAAGACTTATTATCTTGAGTGCACTAATGTTGCTAATAAAGATTGTGTGAAGTTTTGTATGAAGGAAAAATTTCAGGTGTATGGAAGGAATGAGTAATGAGATGAAGAATGGACTAAAAGCTCAAGCTTGGGGATGTCACGCGTGTCACCCCAAGAAATATCCAAGAAGTACAAGCGTCAAAGCTTGGGGATGCCCAAGGCATCCCCTTCTTCATCAATAAAAATCCTAGGTTTCTTCCAAACACTTCATTTTTATTGTTTCATGCACAGTTGTGTTATTCTTGGAGCGTCTTCTTTTTCGTTTTCGTTTTGTTTTTCGTTTGCTTGGTTTTCTTAATAAATTGGTTGGACCCCCTCTTTCATACATTAGTTTTCAAATAGTTTGGTTTGGATTGGAAAAAAGTAGGAAAGTTCATGCTTAAGTGGTAAAGAGAGCTTGTTTTTGACTGTGGCCTATGCTTTGTCATGCGATGCTTGATATTGTTTTGGCTTTATGCTTAGTGATCTTTGCTGTAGCATGACATGTTATAAACAATCGAGATTGCTTAATGTGCCTTGGAAGAATCATGCGTTGTTTTAGCATATTAAAGCATAGTATTGTGTTATTCTCCTTTGATGCTTTATTTGGGTTCACTTGGCGCATGCTCACACCATGTTATGACTATCCCAAGTCACCATAGCCTTTATGATCCTTTAGTTTTCGACTTGTAATATCACTTTATGCTTTAATTAATGATGTTTTGTCGCTCTGCATGATTATGGCCATTATTGCTCTCTTAGTTGGTCGCTCTCAGTCTTTTGCTAGCCTCCGTAATCAAGTATGAGTTCCACTCATGCATCCAACTCCTAAAACCAAGTTATTCCAAAGAGTCCACCATACCTACCTATTAGCATTTGCTATTCCAATTATATTCATGTTTTTATCTACCTTCCAAATTAAACTTGTTATGTGAAAATTAGTGATTAAAGCTCTCACGAACTTGATGGCACACTTTACTTTCTTGCATTTAATAAATTTGACCCATTGTGTCCATCTTTGTTGCGTATATGCTTGCGCTTTATAAGTTGAAATTAGCAGAACAATGTATCATGGGGAACGCTTTCAACATTGCACTTGTACATTGTACCCCGTTGATATCATCTTCTTTTGCTTATGGATCCCGGTGGTGTGAAATAAAAGTGGAACTTGTAAGATCATGGAGTTTGTATGTGTGTTAGAGAAATGCCTGGGCCGCTAGCGTAAGCCATGCCTAATCACAGTGGAAACTTGCAGTATAACCATAATGAGCACTCTATGAAGCATCCTGTAACACCCTCCAATCGGTCCTATGCAAGTTTAGCCCCTTCCGCCAAACCCGCATAGAAACGATTCAAGGACGCCCACCAGGCACTTTCGCGCGGGTGGAAAACGAAGTAATAACATTACACAACAGTCCTCGATGGGACCCACAGAACAGATATATATACAACAGCGACTCAACGAGTCAAGAATACGGATATACAATACAAGATCCAAATCACCTTGAAATCGATACAACGTCCGAGTACGGACAAGATGCAAATTGGGCTAAGAGCCCTGAAGAATAACCAATGGCGTCCATAACCCTGCCCAGGCCAAGCCGGAAGGATAACCCTGCTAACGACGTCGAAACCTGCTAAAACAAAAAGGGGTGCCGACAAAGGGCAAAGGAAAAAGAGGAGCGTCAGTACTGAGGCCAGTACACGGCGAGGCTAGAATTCGGCGGCTCTCGCCTACATAGGTATGGTGGGCTGAAGCGGTAGCGCAGCGGCACTAAACAACCTATAGAGACTCGGTACAACTGACGGTTATCAGAGAGGGATAAGAGAAACCTATTCGGATCCAACCTGAAGCTAATACCAAACAAACCCATCCTGGTATTTCCCCCTCGAGACCAAACGAGGAAGTCAGACCAAAGAACTCACACAGTTGGCAATTTTACTCATTCCATTATAGTTGCAGCAATTACTAATCAGATATAGATAGCATGAGTCATCCTGAAGCATAAGTAGTGGGCAGTTTCAATTAATCATTCCGTTGTAGTGGGAACATTTACTAGTCAGAAATAATTGTCCTGAGGAATCCCAAAACCCAGCAGTTGTTGGCACTTTTATCACATTCCATTGGAGTTGCAATACTTACTAGGCAGGTATAGCATGTCACAAAACAACCTAGATACACCACCTGTTGGCATTTTTAATATCCATTCCGTTATAGTTGAATCTGTTTACTAAGTCAAGTTTATAGCACTACTTTAGTTATGCTTGTCTATGATCGAGATACTGTGCTCCAAGTCGTCCATAACCGCGGACACGGCTTTCAGAAAGTTTTACCCTGCAGGGGTGCACAAATAGCAACACACACTCGATCAACCTCGGAAAAACCAACTCAAAACCCAACGAGGCATTCACGACAAAGCGATCACAGGATTCAGAAATATTTCAGGGGGCCACCCCACTAAGCTACCCACAACGAAGTTGGCTGGCTCCGGAATGGACCCAGGGTTTGCGACGACGGCTGTAAACGACTGGGAACCCGAAAGTGTGACTGGGCTTGTCGATACCGCAAAAACGTGGCGCGATCCAAAACAGTACAGGTGCTCCACGCACAATCTTAAATAAAGCAGTAAAGCATGGCATAAGTACAGGATAGTAATAAAGCCCCAAACTACTTTATGGCCCCAAGAAATAAGAATGAATCAAGCTCTGGCTCAGGGGGGTCCATAAGGCCTCCCGGATGTGGATAGTGCGAAAAATCAAGGAACAGGTATCAAGTACTCGGGGTCCTACGGGACACAAGTGGGCGTGGAAGAACCAAATAACATCTGTTGCCCACCGATGCCTCTGCATTAGTTATAACTAGCATTTTAATAGTTGTATTTAAAGTCATGATCATCTCCACCAATAAACATCTCCACCCATAAGCATCTGCCAACCTTCCAACAACTATGGTACTTGACAACATGAGATCACACCTGAGCAAGCAACTACGACTCGCAAGGCCAGCTATCTACCAAACACAGGTAATAGGAGGTGTCCAAGGCAATATAGAGGCTGCACGGGATATAACTGGTACGGAACACTAAAGCATCGCGACATGGATAGCAATAGATCAACAGGAGGAAATAAAGACTATAAATGCAAAATAGGTAGAAGGGGAAGAGATGCTCGCCTGGGAAAACATAGCCGAAGGTTCATAACCGGAGAACTTGTCGATACTCGTATCCACTCATCGGCCTAATTCGCGAAGAAGCAAACACTAGAAGAAACACCGGATGCAATATTTAATACTACGGCAGAAGATCCGGCATGCTTATGATATGATGCAGATGCGGTGCAATTAGGCAATATTAAGCGGAACCGTGGTCCCGACAAATGATTATATGGTTCAAGTTGTTTAGAACCCCCGCAATTTAAATGTTGTATTAACAGGGCGAAACATGGCATCGGTTCGCTACACCAATTTAAATGGAGTCCGGAATAAGACAAAGATATCCCGCATGAACACTCCATATTTAATTATGAGGTGAATCGGCATAATGCCCCCAACCCACAAACAGGTATGCATGCATGAACAATTTATGCGACAGTTGATAATGTCATATTATAAAAATAGGGGCTTAGGGGCACACATCTGGGTTCGGAAGATCTTGGGGTTCTGAGGGGTCCGGGGTTCGGTCTCCGGGGTTCGACGGGGTTCGGATTCGCGACAGAGAACTTGTCGTGTCGGGAAGAAGGACTTGGTTTGGCGTCAGGGGCATATCGGATTTACCCCGGTCGGTGTCGATCTTGTCATCGCGAAGTTCTTGTTGGGTCCGCGCCTTCGAGTCGGTCTTGGCGTTCGGGATGAAGAACTTGGCGTCCGGGAACCTTCGGGTAGGAGATCATGCCACTCGGACTCGGAGATCTCGTCGGGTCCATGTCGGCGTACTTGGCGTTCGTGTAGAAAAGCATGGCGTTCCGCGTCGGCGACCTTGGCGTCCGGATCCTCGGGCATCGCATCCGGGAAGGAGGTCTTGTCGTTCCTGGGCCTTGGCGTCCGAGAAGGCGGTCTTCAGGTCCCATGAAGAAGATCTTGATGGTCCGCGAGGGAGACTCGGGGTTCCGCGTCTTCGGACTTCGGGAAGAAGATCTTGTCGCATCCAGGGGAAAAACTTAGACCCGTGATGGAGATCTTGGGAGGGGCATCGTCGTGTCCGGTTTCTGTGTCGACGAACGTGTTGTCCGTGAAGGAGGTCTGGGATCCTAGCGGGTCAGACTTGGGTCCGCGTCACTTCGGTCTTGCTGACGAGAAGATCTTGTCAAAAATTCTGCCCATCCTGTCCATCGTGTGGGTCTCTGAGATGTATCTGGAAGCACCCGAACGAACATGACCACTGGGCTGAAGAAAAACAAGGAGGCTCCTGGGAGACCCGATGTTGCTACCTGCGCACGCGCGCGAGGTGGGAAGCAGCGTCTGCAGGAGGCGGAGATGCGGGGCTTGACCAGGGGTGCGTCGGCAGGGACGGAACGGGGCGCAGGTCGGCAGCGGCTTGCGGCGAGTCGAGGGGCGCTGGCTCGACGGCGCGGGGACGGAGCGGTACGCGGGGAGGAGCGGCGCGCAAGGACGGGCGCAGGCGGGGAAGAGGGCCCCCTTCAGCGACCGACGAGGCGGTCCTGGCGACGGCAGGCGCGCGGAGGCAGAGAAGGTGAGGCGCAGGGGGAGCGAAGCCTGGGGCGGGGAAACCGAGGCGGCTGTCGGTGTGGGGGTGAGGTGGCGATGGGATCCGGGTCCAGGTGGGACCTGGTCGGGCGGGGGCGTGCGTGCGGCTGGCTGCGCGCGGGTGTGTTGCGTGCGGGCGGGAGATGAGGTGGCGTCCGGGTCCTCGGGCATCGCATCCGGGAAGGAGGTCTTGTCGTTCCTGGGACTTGGCGTCCGAGAAGGCGGTCTTCAGGTCCCATGAAGAAGATCTTGATGGTCCGCGAGGGAGACTCGGGGTTCCGCGTCTTCAGACTTCGGGAAGAAGATCTTGTCGCATCCAGGGGAAAAACTTGGACCCGTGATGGAGATCTTGGGAGGGGCATCGTCGTGTCCGGTTTCTGTGTCGACGAACGTGTTGTCCGTGAAGGAGGTCTGGGATCCTAGCGGGTCAGACTTGGGTCCGCGTCACTTCGGTCTTGCTGACGAGAAGATCTTGTCAAAAATTCTGCCCATCCTGTCCATCGTGTGGGTCTCTGAGATGTATCTGGAAGCACCCGAACGAACATGACCACTGGGCTGAAGAAAAACAAGGAGGCTCCTGGGAGACCCGATGTTGCTACCTGCGCACGCGCGCGAGGTGGGAAGCAGCGTCTGCAGGAGGCGGAGATGCGGGGCTTGACCAGGGGTACGTCGGCAGGGACGGAACGGGGCGCAGGTCGGCAGCGGCTTGCGGCGAGTCGAGGGGCGCTGGCTCGACGCGGGAGGGGTCGCCGGGGAGGGAGCCCGCAAGGCGGCGGCGGTACTCGCTGGCGGAAGAGGCAGGTCGGGGCAGCATTGTAGAGCCCCGACGGTGGGGTGCAGAGAGGGCGCAGGGAGAGCCGGATAGGAACGCGGCGGCAGCGGCTCGAGAGGCGCGGGGTGGACGGGACATCGGCGACGGCGACTCCGGTGGAGGGAGGGGAGGCGGCCGCGAGCGCCTGGGAAGCTGCGGGAGGCGGGGTGAACTGCGGCGGCGGCGGCCTCGACGGGGAGGAGGGAAACGGATCCCGGGACGGCGAGCGCGGCGGTGAAGAACTGGTCCGGCGTGGTGGTCGACGGCGTCGACGGCGCGGGGACGGAGCGGTACGCGGGGAGGAGCGGCGCGCAAGGACGGGCGCAGGCGGGGAAGAGGGCCCCCTTCAGCGACCGACGAGGCGGTCCTGGCGACGGCAGGCGCGCGGAGGCAGAGAAGGTGAGGCGCAGGGGGAGCGAAGCCTGGGGCAGGGAAACCGAGGCGGCTGTCGGTGTGGTGGTGAGGTGGCGATGGGATCCGGGTCCAGGTGGGACCTGGTCGGGCGGGGGCGTGCGTGCGGCTGGCTGCGCGCGGGTGTGTTGCGTGCGGGCGGGAGATGAGGTGGCCAGGTGTGGGTAGGTGGCGGTAGGATTTGGATGGGAATTGGGCCAGGAGGCTGATGTGGCGACATGGGAGTGGAGGGGGTGAGGTGGAGGGGGGGCTGGTTAGGATAGGTTGGGTAGAAAAGGGTTTAGGATTTAGGCTGGTTTTATTGGGGGTGGCCGGCTGGGTCAAATCAGCCCGGTTCGGCTGTCCCCTAAAAATAAAATAAAATTTTATTATTTAAAACGGGGCTTTTGCAAACCGTTGGTAGAAGAAACAAAATATTCCGGAGTCCCGGGTTTTGGATTTGAAATAAAGGCGGGGTATTTAGAAAACAAAATATGCTTTTCGAAAATAGTTTTATGCAAACAAATGCAAGATGACATGACGATGCTCAAATGCAAGGTGGCATGATGACATGAGCATACGGTCATGATGAGGCAATGCACAAAAACAACGCGATTTTCTAGTAGTGGTTTTGGCGGGGCGCCACAATTCGACACCACTAACAATGGATCTCGCCCTCGAGATCCGCCTCATGGTACCAGAAAGAAGGTCGGCGATCTGCGTCTTCTCGCTTCGTGTAGATCCTCGCGACACCACTAACAAGAGGTCGTTGTCCGTGATCGTCGGGAGAACACTCCGGTAACAAAGGACAAAGGTAGAGGTATCCACAAATAAAGCCACCTCTAGCTTCGATAGAAAGAGAGAAACGACGCATTCTCATCCACTTCAAGGTACGAGAGCAAATAGATTGAGTAGTCAGCATGGGGGCCAATCCATCACGCACCCAAACTATTACTCCGCACAATCAGTGGAAAAGCGTGCAACCATCCCCGGAATCAGACTGAAGATCTCGACAATTCGAGGTTCAGAAACAAGGGGGATGCAGACTCTGCATCGGATCTGGCGTAGATGATGGCGTCGCGTCGGAAACACCGGAAGGCACAAACAAGTAACAAAGGATGGTACCACAGATGAAGGATTCCTCAGATAGCACGAAGACCTGATATAAAAGCACCGTTACCAAAGAAGGAAGCGAAACCCTGAAGGTACGACGGAAAACCAACCACGAGAAATCCTGGACTAGAAGAAGGGAAGAGAACAGATCCAAAACACGCAGAGGTAAGAGGAGCACAGCAGGGGTAAGGAATAAAAGCAGACCTAATCAGATCTATCCAACCGATTTTCCAAAATTAGTTTTGACACTCTACTTCGGCCATTAGCTAGGTTATCCTACAGGCTGGACTTATGGGGTATCGTAACTGCTGGGCTCTGATACCACTCTGTAACACCCTCCAATCGGTCCTATGCAAGTTTAGCCCCTTCCGCCAAACCCGCATAGAAACGATTCAAGGACGCCCACCAGGCACTTTCATGCGGGTGGAAAACGAAGTAATAACATTACACAACAGTCCTCGATGGGACCCACAGAACAGATATATATACAACAGCGACTCAACGAGTCAAGAATACGGATATACAATACAAGATCCAAATCACCTTGAAATCGATACAACGTCCGAGTACGGACAAGATGCAAATTGGGCTAAGAGCCCTGAAGAATAACCAATGGCGTCCATAACCCTGCCTAGGCCAAGCCGAAAGGGTAACCCTGCTAACGACGTCGAAACCTGCTAAAACAAAAAGGGGTGCCGACAAAGGGCAAAGGAAAAAGAGGAGCGTCAGTACTGAGGCCAGTACACGGCGAGGCTAGATTTCGGCGGCTCTCGCCTACATAGGTATGGTGGGCTGAAGCGGCAGCGCAGCGGCACTAAACAACCTATAGAGACTCGATACAACTGACGGTTATCAGAGAGGGATAAGAGAAACCTATTCGGATCCAACCTGAAGCTAACACCAAACAAACCCATCCTGGTATTTCCCCCTCAAGACCAAACGAGGAAGTCGGACCAAAGAACTCACACAGTTGGCAATTTTACTCATTCCATTATAGTTGCAGCAATTACTAATCAGATATAGATAGCATGAGTCATCCTGAAGCATAAGTAGTGGGCAGTTTCAATTAATCATTCCGTTGTAGTGGGAACATTTACTAGTCAGAAATAATTGTCCTGAGGAATCCCAAAACCCAGCAGTTGTTGGCACTTTTATCACATTCCATTGGAGTTGCAATACTTACTAGACAGGTATAGCATGTCACAAAACAACCTAGATACACCAGCTGTTGGCATTTTTAATATCCATTCCGTTATAGTTGAATCTGTTTACTAGTCATATATTAAGTCAAGTTTATAGCACTACTTTAGTTATGCTTGTCTATGATCAAGATACTGTGCTCCAAGTCGTCCATAACCGCGGACACGGCTTTCAGAAAGTTTTACCCTGCAGGGGTGCACAAATAGCAACACACACTCGATCAACCTCGGAAAAACCAACTCAAAACCCAACGAGGCATTCACGACAAAGCGATCACAGGATTCAGAAATATTTTAGGGGGCCACCCCACTAAGCTACCCGCAACGAAGTTGGCCGGCTCCGGAACGGACCCAGGGTTTGCGAAGACGGCTGTAAATGACTGGGAACCCGAAAGTGTGACTGGGCTTGTCGATACCGCGAAAACGTGGCGCGATCCAAAACAGTATAGGTGCTCCACGCATAATCTTAAATAAAGCAGTAAAGCATGGCATAAGTACAAGATAGTAATAAAGCCCCAAACTACTTTGTGGCCCCAAGAAATAAGAATGAATCAAGCTCTGGCTCAGGGGGGTCCATAAGGCCTCCCGGATGTGGATAGTGCGAAAAATCAAGGAACAGGTATCAAGTACTCGGGGTCCTACGGGACACAAGTGGGCGTGGAAGAATCAAATAACATCTGTTGCCCACCGATGCCTCTGCATTAGTTATAACTAGCATTTTAATAGTTGTATTTAAAGTCATGATCATCTCCACCAATAAACATCTCCACCCATAAGCATCTGCCAACCTTCCAACAACTGTGGTACTTGACAACACGAGATCACACCTGAGCAAGCAACTACGACTCGCAAGGCCAGCTATCTACCAAACACAGGTAATAGGAGGTGTCCAAGGCAATATAGAGGCTGCACGGGATATAACTGGTACGGAACACTAAAGCATCGCGACACGGATAGCAATAGATCAATAGGAGGAAATAAAGACTATAAATGCAAAATAGGTAGAAGGGGGAGAGATGCTCGCCTGGGAAAACATAGCCGAAGGTTCATAACCGGAGAACTTGTCGATACTCGTATCCACTCATCGGCCTAATCCGCGAAGAAGCAAACACTAGAAGAAACACCGGATGCAATATTTAATACTACGACAGAAGATCCGGCATGCTTATGATATGATGCAGATGCGGTGCAATTAGGCAATATTAAGCGGAACCGTGGTCCCGACAAATGATTATATGGTTCAAGTTGTTTAGAACCCCCGCAATTTAAATGTTGTATTAACAGGGCGAAACATGGCATCGGTTCGCTACACCAATTTAAATGGAGTCCGGAATAAGACAAAGATATCCCGCATGAACACTCCATATTTAATTATGAGGTGAATCGGCATAATGCCCCCAACCCACAAACAGGTATGCATGCATGAACAATTTATTATGCGACAGTTGATAATGTCATATTATAAAAATAGGGGCTTAGGGGCACACATCTGGGTTCGGAAGATCTTGGGGTTCCGAGGGGTCCGGGGTTTGGTCTCCGGGGTTCGACGGGGTTCGGATTCACGACGGAGAACTTGTCGTGTCGGGAAGAAGGACTTGGTTTGGCGTCAGGGGCGTATCGGATTTACCCCGGTCGGTGTCGATCTTGTCGTCGCGAAGTTCTTGTTGGGTCCGCGCCTTCGAGTCGGTCTTGGCGTTCGAGATGAAGAACTTGGCGTCCGGGAACCTTCGGGTAGGAGATCATGCCGCTCGGACTCGAAGATCTCGTCGGGTCCATGTCGGCGTACTTGGCGTTCGTGTAGAAAAGCATGGCGTTCCGCGTCGGCGACCTTGGCGTCCGGGTCCTCGGGCATCGCATCCGGGAAGGAGGTCTTGTCGTTCCTGGGACTTGGCGTCCGAGAAGGCGGTCTTCAGGTCCCATGAAGAAGATCTTGATGGTCCGCGAGGGAGACTCGGGGTTCCGCGTCTTCAGACTTCGGGAAGAAGATCTTGTCGCATCCAGGGGAAAAACTTGGACCCGTGATGGAGATCTTGGGAGGGGCATCGTCGTGTCCGGTTTCTGTGTCGACGAACGTGTTGTCCGTGAAGGAGGTCTGGGATCCTAGCGGGTCAGACTTGGGTCCGCGTCACTTCGGTCTTGCTGACGAGAAGATCTTGTCAAAAATTCTGCCCATCCTGTCCATCGTGTGGGTCTCTGAGATGTATCTGGAAGCACCCGAACGAACATGACCACTGGGCTGAAGAAAAACAAGGAGGCTCCTGGGAGACCCGATGTTGCTACCTGCGCACGCGCGCGAGGTGGGAAGCAGCGTCTGCAGGAGGCGGAGATGCGGGGCTTGACCAGGGGTACGTCGGCAGGGACGGAACGGGGCGCAGGTCGGCAGCGGCTTGCGGCGAGTCGAGGGGCGCTGGCTCGACGCGGGAGGGGTCGCCGGGGAGGGAGCCCGCAAGGCGGCGGCGGTACTCGCTGGCGGAAGAGGCAGGTCGGGGCAGCATTGTAGAGCCCCGACGGTGGGGTGCAGAGAGGGCGCAGGGAGAGCCGGATAGGAACGCGGCGGCAGCGGCTCGAGAGGCGCGGGGTGGACGGGACATCGGCGACGGCGACTCCGGTGGAGGGAGGGGAGGCGGCCGCGAGCGCCTGGGAAGCTGCGGGAGGCGGGGTGAACTGCGGCGGCGGCGGCCTCGACGGGGAGGAGGGAAACGGATCCCGGGACGGCGAGCGCGGCGGTGAAGAACTGGTCCGGCGCGGTGGTCGACGGCGTCGACGGCACGGGGACGGAGCGGTACGCGGGGAGGAGCGGCGCGCAAGGACGGGCGCAGGCGGGGAAGAGGGCCCCCTTCAGCGACCGACGAGGCGGTCCTGGCGACGGCAGGCGCGCGGAGGCAGAGAAGGTGAGGCGCAGGGGGAGCGAAGCCTGGGGCGGGGAAACCGAGGCGGCTGTCGGTGTGGGGGTGAGGTGGCGATGGGATCCGGGTCCAGGTGGGACCTGGTCGGGCGGGGGCGTGCGTGCGGCTGGCTGCGCGCGGGTGTGTTGCGTGCGGGCGGGAGATGAGGTGGCCAGGTGTGGGTAGGTGGCGGTAGGATTTGGATGGGAATTGGGCCAGGAGGCTGATGTGGCGACATGGGAGTGGAGGGGGTGAGGTGGAGGGGGGGCTGGTTAGGATAGGTTGGGTAGAAAAGGGTTTAGGATTTAGGCTGGTTTTATTGGGGGTGGCCGGCTGGGTCAAATCAGCCCGGTTCGGCTGTCCCCTAAAAATAAAATAAAATTTTATTATTTAAAACGGGGCTTTTGCAAACCGTTGGTAGAAGAAACAAAATATTCCGGAGTCCCGGGTTTTGGATTTGAAATAAAGGCGGGGTATTTAGAAAACAAAATATGCTTTTCGAAAATAGTTTTATGCAAACAAATGCAAGATGACATGACGATGCTCAAATGCAAGGTGGCATGATGACATGAGCATACGGTCATGATGAGGCAATGCACAAAAACAACGCGATTTTCTAGTAGTGGTTTTGGCGGGGCGCCACAATTCGACACCACTAACAATGGATCTCGCCCTCGAGATCCGCCTCATGGTACCAGAAAGAAGGTCGGCGATCTGCGTCTTCTCGCTTCGTGTAGATCCTCGCGACACCACTAACAAGAGGTCGTTGTCCGTGATCGTCGGGAGAACACTCCGGTAACAAAGGACAAAGGTAGAGGTATCCACAAATAAAGCCACCTCTAGCTTCGATAGAAAGAGAGAAACGACGCATTCTCATCCACTTCAAGGTACGAGAGCAAATAGATTGAGTAGTCAGCATGGGGGCCAATCCATCACGCACCCAAACTATTACTCCGCACAATCAGTGGAAAAGCGTGCAACCATCCCCGGAATCAGACTGAAGATCTCGACAATTCGAGGTTCAGAAACAAGGGGGATGCAGACTCTGCATCGTATCTGGCGTAGATGATGGCGTCGCGTCGGAAACACCGGAAGGCACAAACAAGTAACAAAGGATGGTACCACAGATGAAGGATTCCTCAGATAGCACGAAGACCTGATATAAAAGCACCGTTACCAAAGAAGGAAGCGAAACCCTGAAGGTACGACGGAAAACCAACCACGAGAAATCCTGGACTAGAAGAAGGGAAGAGAACAGATCCAAAACACGCAGAGGTAAGAGGAGCACAGCAGGGGTAAGGAATAAAAGCAGACCTAATCAGATCTATCCAACCGATTTTCCAAAATTAGTTTTGACACTCTACTTCGGCCATTAGCTAGGTTATCCTACAGGCTGGACTTATGGGGTATCGTAACTGCTGGGCTCTGATACCACTCTGTAACACCCTCCAATCGGTCCTATGCAAGTTTAGCCCCTTCCGCCAAACCCGCATAGAAACGATTCAAGGACGCCCACCAGGCACTTTCATGCGGGTGGAAAACGAAGTAATAACATTACACAACAGTCCTCGATGGGACCCACAGAACAGATATATATACAACAGCGACTCAACGAGTCAAGAATACGGATATACAATACAAGATCCAAATCACCTTGAAATCGATACAACGTCCGAGTACGGACAAGATGCAAATTGGGCTAAGAGCCCTGAAGAATAACCAATGGCGTCCATAACCCTGCCTAGGCCAAGCCGAAAGGGTAACCCTGCTAACGACGTCGAAACCTGCTAAAACAAAAAGGGGTGCCGACAAAGGGCAAAGGAAAAAGAGGAGCGTCAGTACTGAGGCCAGTACACGGCGAGGCTAGATTTCGGCGGCTCTCGCCTACATAGGTATGGTGGGCTGAAGCGGCAGCGCAGCGGCACTAAACAACCTATAGAGACTCGATACAACTGACGGTTATCAGAGAGGGATAAGAGAAACCTATTCGGATCCAACCTGAAGCTAACACCAAACAAACCCATCCTGGTATTTCCCCCTCAAGACCAAACGAGGAAGTCGGACCAAAGAACTCACACAGTTGGCAATTTTACTCATTCCATTATAGTTGCAGCAATTACTAATCAGATATAGATAGCATGAGTCATCCTGAAGCATAAGTAGTGGGCAGTTTCAATTAATCATTCCGTTGTAGTGGGAACATTTACTAGTCAGAAATAATTGTCCTGAGGAATCCCAAAACCCAGCAGTTGTTGGCACTTTTATCACATTCCATTGGAGTTGCAATACTTACTAGACAGGTATAGCATGTCACAAAACAACCTAGATACACCAGCTGTTGGCATTTTTAATATCCATTCCGTTATAGTTGAATCTGTTTACTAGTCATATATTAAGTCAAGTTTATAGCACTACTTTAGTTATGCTTGTCTATGATCAAGATACTGTGATCCAAGTCGTCCATAACCGCGGACACGGCTTTCAGAAAGTTTTACCCTGCAGGGGTGCACAAATAGCAACACACACTCGATCAACCTCGGAAAAACCAACTCAAAACCCAACGAGGCATTCACGACAAAGCGATCACAGGATTCAGAAATATTTTAGGGGGCCACCCCACTAAGCTACCCGCAACGAAGTTGGCCGGCTCCGGAACGGACCCAGGGTTTGCGAAGACGGCTGTAAATGACTGGGAACCCGAAAGTGTGACTGGGCTTGTCGATACCGCGAAAACGTGGCGCGATCCAAAACAGTATAGGTGCTCCACGCACAATCTTAAATAAAGCAGTAAAGCATGGCATAAGTACAAGATAGTAATAAAGCCCCAAACTACTTTGTGGCCCCAAGAAATAAGAATGAATCAAGCTCTGGCTCAGGGGGGTCCATAAGGCCTCCCGGATGTGGATAGTGCGAAAAATCAAGGAACAGGTATCAAGTACTCGGGGTCCTACGGGACACAAGTGGGCGTGGAAGAATCAAATAACATCTGTTGCCCACCGATGCCTCTGCATTAGTTATAACTAGCATTTTAATAGTTGTATTTAAAGTCATGATCATCTCCACCAATAAACATCTCCACCCATAAGCATCTGCCAACCTTCCAACAACTGTGGTACTTGACAACACGAGATCACACCTGAGCAAGCAACTACGACTCGCAAGGCCAGCTATCTACCAAACACAGGTAATAGGAGGTGTCCAAGGCAATATAGAGGCTGCACGGGATATAACTGGTACGGAACACTAAAGCATCGCGACACGGATAGCAATAGATCAACAGGAGGAAATAAAGACTATAAATGCAAAATAGGTAGAAGGGGGAGAGATGCTCGCCTGGGAAAACATAGCCGAAGGTTCATAACCGGAGAACTTGTCGATACTCGTATCCACTCATCGGCCTAATCCGCGAAGAAGCAAACACTAGAAGAAACACCGGATGCAATATTTAATACTACGGCAGAAGATCCGGCATGCTTATGATATGATGCAGATGCGGTGCAATTAGGCAATATTAAGCGGAACCATGGTCCCGACAAATGATTATATGGTTCAAGTTGTTTAGAACCCCCGCAATTTAAATGTTGTATTAACAGGGCGAAACATGGCATCGGTTCGCTACACCAATTTAAATGGAGTCCGGAATAAGACAAAGATATCCCGCATGAACACTCCATATTTAATTATGAGGTGAATCGGCATAATGCCCCCAACCCACAAACAGGTATGCATGCATGAACAATTTATTATGCGACAGTTGATAATGTCATATTATAAAAATAGGGGCTTAGGGGCACACATCTGGGTTCGGAAGATCTTGGGGTTCCGAGGGGTCCGGGGTTTGGTCTCCGGGGTTCGACGGGGTTCGGATTCACGACGGAGAACTTGTCGTGTCGGGAAGAAGGACTTGGTTTGGCGTCAGGGGCGTATCGGATTTACCCCGGTCGGTGTCGATCTTGTCGTCGCGAAGTTCTTGTTGGGTCCGCGCCTTCGAGTCGGTCTTGGCGTTTGAGATGAAGAACTTGGCGTCCGGGAACCTTCGGGTAGGAGATCATGCCGCTCGTACTCGAAGATCTCGTCGGGTCCATGTCGGCGTACTTGGCGTTCGTGTAGAAAAGCATGGCGTTCCGCGTCGGCGACCTTGGCGTCCGGGTCCTCGGGCATCGCATCCGGGAAGGAGGTCTTGTCGTTCCTGGGACTTGGCGTCCGAGAAGGCGGTCTTCAGGTCCCATGAAGAAGATCTTGATGGTCCGCGAGGGAGACTCGGGGTTCCGCGTCTTCAGACTTCGGGAAGAAGATCTTGTCGCATCCAGGGGAAAAACTTGGACCCGTGATGGAGATCTTGGGAGGGGCATCGTCGTGTCCGGTTTCTGTGTCGACGAACGTGTTGTCCGTGAAGGAGGTCTGGGATCCTAGCGGGTCAGACTTGGGTCCGCGTCACTTCGGTCTTGCTGACGAGAAGATCTTGTCAAAAATTCTGCCCATCCTGTCCATCGTGTGGGTCTCTGAGATGTATCTGGAAGCACCCGAACGAACATGACCACTGGGCTGAAGAAAAACAAGGAGGCTCCTGGGAGACCCGATGTTGCTACCTGCGCACGCGCGCGAGGTGGGAAGCAACGTCTGCAGGAGGCGGAGATGCGGGGCTTGACCAGGGGTGCGTCGGCAGGGACGGAACGGGGCGCAGGTCGGCAGCGGCTTGCGGCGAGTCGAGGGGCGCTGGCTCGACGCGAGAGGGGTCGCCGGGGAGGGAGCCCGCGAGGCGGCGGCGGTACTCGCTGGCGGAAGAGGCAGGTCGGGGCGGCGTTGCAGAGCCCCGACGGTGGGGTGTAGAGAGGGCGCAGGGAGAGCCGGAGAGGAATGCGGCCGGAGCAGCTCGAGAGGCGCGGGATGGACGGGACGCCGGCGGCGGCGACTCCGGTGGAGGAAGGGGAGGCGGCCGTGGGCGCCTGGGAAGCTGCGAGAGGCGGGGTGAACCGCGGCGGCGGCGGCCTCGACGGGGAGGAGGGAAACGGATCCCGGGACGGCGAGCGCGGCGGTGAAGAACTGGGCCGGCGCGGTGGTCGACGACGTCGACGGCGTGGGGATGGACCGGTACGCGGGGAGGAGCGGCGCGCAAGGACGGGCGCAGGCGGGGAAGAGGGCCCCCTTCAGCGACCAGCGAGGCGGTCCTGGCGGCGGCAGGCGCGCGGAGGCAGAGGAGGTGAGGCGCGCGGGGGGGGGGGGGAGCGAAGCCTGGGGCGGGGAAACCGAGGCGGCTGTCCGTGTGGGGGTGAGGTGGCGATGGGATCCGGGTCCAGTGGGACCTGGTCGGGCGGGGGCGTGCGTGAGGCTGGCTGCGCGCGGGTGTGTTGCGTGCGGGCGGGAGATGAGGTGGCCAGGTGTGGGTAGGTGTCGGTAGGATTTGGATGGGAATTGGGCCAGGAGGCTGATGTGGCGGCATGGGAGTGGAGGGGGTGAGGTGGAGGGGGGGCTGGTTAGGATAGGTTGGGTAGAAAAGGGTTTAGGATTTAGGCTAGTTTTATTGGGGGTGGCCGACTGGGTCAAATCGGCCCGGTTCGGTTGTCCCCTAAAAATAAAATAAAATTTTATTATTTAAAACGGGGCTTTTGCAAACCGTTGGTAGACGAAACAAAATATTCCGGAGTCCCGGGTTTTGGATTTGAAATAAAGGCGGGGTATTTAGAAAACAAAATATGCTTTTCGAAAATAGTTTTATGCAAACAAATGCAAGATGACATGACGATGCTCAAATGCAAGGTGGCATGATGACATGAGCATGCGGTCATGATGAGGCAATGCACAAAAACAACGCGATTTTCTAGTAGTGGTTTTGGCGGGGCGCCACACATCCTCAATAAAAACTTATGCAAATAGCAAATAAAAAGATCACTGAGATGCTCATTATCTACTTGCCTTGTCATTTTGATTATGGGATAGCTCCTATATCATGTGCAAGGGGTACCCTGTTGGCGGTTCTTTATGATACATATCTACTTACAATGACAAGAGCTTACTTGTGACTAAAGGTGATTAGCATGAGGTTCGGTCTTCGTAAGTAAGGGGCATGAGATTTAGGCTTATAACTTGTCAAGCATATCCTCTTAGTTGTGTCACTTAACCTTAATCACTTAAAGATGCTTATGATAGGGGCAATGAGAGCTGAAAGCTAACAAGTACCATAATTTTTGGAAGCTCTTTATGAAACTTGAATCTCTACTTCCTTCTATGAAGGCCTTTCATTTACTTTTATGTTCAATCTCCACCTTCTATCTTTATGCACCTCCTTTGAGAGCATAGTGGCCATTCTTAGTTCTATGTGCATTGTCCCAAGACTTGTTGATTGATGCATAACTTGATATTGCTTGTTCTTAAACTACTTGTATCTAGTCACTCTTATAAACTTTGAAGGTGTCTTATGAATTTATGTTTGCTACTCTATGAGGGACAAGCTGAATGCCACTATGCTATGTTTTCTTTATGTGAAACAAACAAACGTCTTGCAAAGCATTGTTATGCATGAATCTTTTGTTTGTGCCTTTTCATGTTGCAACTTAGTTGCTATGTTTCATTGCTAGAACTTTATCTTTCATGCTATGTTGAAATACTATGATTCCAGCTTTCAATGTTTTACAATTACTTTGATCAAGTTTATGATGGTGCATGTCACCTAAAAAATTATTATTTCTTTTTATCACTTACCTACTCGAGGACGAACAGGAGTTAAGCTTGGGGATGTTGATACGTTGCTAACGTATCCATAATTTTTGATGTTCCATGCTTGGTTTTTATCTACTTTCTTATGTTTTGTTCCAACTTTGGAGTATTTTCATACACTTTCCTGGAATAACCTATTAACAAGATGCCATAGTGCCAGCTACCTGTTTTCTGTTGTTTTTGGTTCCAGGAAAGTCAGAAAATGAATATTCTTGGAATTGGACAGGACAAAAGCCAAAGTCAGTTTTTCACCGAGGGGGACACGGAGCCAGAATACGAGACAGAGAGGGGCCAGGGGGGCCACACCACCTGGCCATGCGGCCAGGCCTGGCCCGTGCCAGGGGGTAGTGTGTCCACCCAGAGCACCCCCTCGGCCTCCCCTTTCGCCTATAAGATGCCTCCGATACAGAAACCCTAAGTACCCGATCAAAATTCCACGAAAGAGTCTATAGCCACCATCATCTCCATCCCTAGATCGGGAGGGATCTGAAGCTCTTCCCGGCACCCAGCCAGAGAGGGGAATTCACCCTGGAGGCCTTCTTCATCACCATGCAAGCCTCCGGTGTGATGCGTGAGTAGTTCATCCTTGGACTATGGGTCCATGTAGTAGCTAGATGGCTGGTTATTCTCCTTTGTGCTATCATGTTTAGATCTTGTGAGCTCCGTTCATGATCAAGATCATCTATTTGTAATCCTACATGTTGTGTTTGGAGGGATCCGATGGATATTGAGATGCTATTTTAGATTGATTATTGATTCTATCATGTCTTTGTTATTTGTGATTTGCATGCTTTCTGTTGTTAGTAGCTATCTTGGACAAGTAGATGCTAGCAACTCCAAGAGTTAGTATTTATGCTCGATAGTGGGTTCATGCCTCTAGTAATCTGGAGAAGTGATAGAAATCTCTAAGGTACTAGATGTGCTGTTGCTACTAGGGAGAAAACAACAATCCTTTGTTCATAGAACAATCATATTGTTTACTTTACACACAATGCGTAATGCAATTATCTGTTGCTTGCAACTTAATACTGGAGGGGGTTCAGATGATAACCTGAAGGTGGATTATTAGTCATAGATGCAGTTGGATTCCGGTCTATGTATAATGTTGTAATGCCCAATCAAATCTCAAAGGAGTCAAGATGATTAGTATATGCATGTATGCTTTCTCGATATGTGTCAATTGCCCCGCTGTAATTTGTTCACCCAACATGTTATCTATCTTAAGGAGAGCCACCACTAATGAACTATGGACCCCGGTCCTTTCTTTTACCATCAATCTACAACTGTTTACTGTTTTCTGTTTACTTTCTGCAAGCTTTTACTTTCTTCCACACGGTACGTTTAATCCTTTGTTTTCAGTGAAATCGGTGAGATTGACAACCTCATCGTAAGTTGGGGGCAAAGTTCTGTGATTGTGTTGTGCAGGATTCCAAGTTGGCAACAACACCTTGGAGGTGTTTCCTTGCTCCTACTAGTTCGGTAACCTTGGTTTTATAACTGAGGGAAAACTTGCTACTATGCTCATCATACCTTCCTCTTGGGGTTCCTTAACGAGCTCGATATATTTTGGGCCATCAGTTACCATTGGTTTCTCAAGGAGGAGTACAAGCGCCAACAACAAGTAATCACGTAGCACGATGCACGCAGAAAGGCGGCGGATGAGTCGAGCCTTCAGCGGGCTCAACTCTCTTCCATAGGAGGATCCTCCTCCAAGGGCAATGACCATGTGGCCACCAAAAGGTGCTCTCGACTGTCCCACCTCACTGACAAGGAGCGAGAAGAGGTCGCGTGAGTCCTCGACTTCTCGTCCATGCCGGTGGATACATGGGGCAATGTGCTCCCAAAGACACCGCAAGCAGCGGTGACGGCGGCCACCATGTACCTCCTCAACAACCTGCCACCGGCTGGGGATCCGCGAGCTGCCATGCACCAATCTATGATCGCGGGCTTGGGGCTAGTCGAAGCCACCCTCGTCAAGGATCCAACACCGGAGCCGAAGAAAAGTAAAGCTCTGGCCAGGCGCTATTCATCGCCCTTCTCCAGCGATGACAGCCACAACTTGTCTCGGCGGCGCCGCTCATGGCGACACGACCGTGACTACGACGCGCGTTGATACATCGTATCTATAATTTTTGATGTTCCATGCTTGTTTTATATCTACTTTCTTATGTTTTGTTCACACTTTGAAGTATTTTTATACAATTTCTGGAACTAACCTATTAACAAGATGCCATAGTGCCAGTTGCGTGTTTTCTGCTGTTTTTGGTTTCAGAAAAGCTAGTAAGGAAATATTCTGGGAATTGGACCAGACAAAAGCCCAAGTCAATATTTTACCAGAAGGAACACGGAGTCCGGAGGGGAGACGAAGTGGCGCACCAGGGCGGCCAGACCTGGTGGCGGCGCAGCCAGCCCTAGGGCGCGCCACCAGGGGATGTGGGCCACCTGGTACTCCACCGACCTTGCCCCTTCGCCTATAAAAGCCTCCCGAGACGAAAACCCTAAGTACCCTATCAAAATTCCATGAAAGGGTCTGTAGCTGCCGTCATCTCCATCCCTAGATCAGGAGGGATCTGAAGCTCTTCCCGGCACCCTGCCGGAGTGGAGAGATCATCCTGGAGGCCTTCTTCATCACCATGCCTTCCTCCGATGTGATGTGTGAGTAGTTCATCCTTGGACTACGAGTCCATGTAGTAGCTAGATGGTTGGTTGTCCTCCTTTGTGTTATCATGTTTAGATCTTGTGAGTTCCGTTCATGATCAAGATCATCTATTTGTAATCTTACATGTTGTGTTTATGGGGATCCGGTGGATATTGAGATGCTATTTCAGATTGATTATTGATTCTATCATGTCTATGTTATTTGTGATCTTGCATGCTCTCCGTTGTTTGTAACTATCTTGGCCAAGTAGATGCTTGCAACTCCAAGAGGGAGTATTTATGCTCGATAGTGGGTTCATGCCTCTAGTAATCTGGGAAAGAGACATAAATCTCTAAGGTTGTTGATGTGTTGTTGCTACTAGGAAGAAAACAACAATGCTTTGTCCATGGGACAATCGTATTGTTTACTTTACACACTTTGCTTAATGCAATTATCTGTTGCTTGCAACTTAATACTGGAAGGGGTTCGGACGATAACCGGAAGGTGGATTATTAGTCATAGATGCAGTTGGATTACGGTTTATGTATTATGTTGTAATGCCCAATCAAATCTCGTAGGAGTCAAGATGTCTAGTATATGCATTGTATGCTTTCTCAAATCTGTCAATTGCCCTACTGTAATTTGTTCACCCAACATGCTATTTATCTTAAGGAGAATCACCTCTAGTGAACTATGGACCCCGGTCTATTCTTTTACCATTGATATACCATCTACTATTACTGTTACTGTTTACTTTCTGCAAGCAATTACTATCTTCCACACTATATGTTTATTCCTTTGTGTTCAGCAAAACCAGTGAGATTGACAACCTCATTGTAAGTTGGGGCAAAGTTCTGTGGTTGTGTTGTGCAGGATTCCAAGTTGTTAGCAACAACCTTGGAGTTGTTTCCTTGCTTCTAATGGTTTGATAACCTTGGTTTCATACTGAGGGAAAACGTGTTGCTATGCTCATCATACCTTCCTCTTGGGGCTCCCAATGAGCTCTACATTTTGAGCCATCAAGCACTTTTTCTGGCGCCGTTGCCAGGGAGTCAAGGACAACTTCACAAGGGGAGTCCCTCATAACCAATCTCTTTACTTTGTTTTTTGTTTTGCTTAGTTTATTTTTGTTTTGTTTTCTTGTTTCTTTCCATCAAAAACACAAAAAATTAGTTGCATTGGTTTGCTTCTTTTATCAAAAAACACATTTTTTTATTTCAAGTTGCTTTTATGTCTAACATTTATCCGATCACCATGTCACGTGAGGAAATGATTTTTACTTTCAAACAAGGAATTTAAGAGAGTTTCAAAGAAGCTTGGTCAAGAATTTCGGATTTACATGAAAAAACTGAACCTAAAATAACTCTAAGCTTGTTTCTTAGCAGTTTCTACTTTGGTCTTGCTCTTTGTCATAGATATTCTTTGGATGATGTAGTAGGAGGAGATTTACTTCATTGCCATGAGAATGAAGCTTTTAATGCTATAAAAAAGTTGGTTGCAACATATAACTTGCCTAGCAAATCTGATTCCTCCTTTATAAACATATTTGCTAGATTAAACACCCTTGAGACCAACACATCTAGTTTAAAAGAATGCTATAACATGCTTAGAGAGCATCATGAATATGTTCCAATAAATTCTGAATCTTCAAAATGGCTTCCTACAGTAAAAGTTGTTATAAATAATGAAACTTTTCATGCTCATTGTGATATCATGTTTGAATTCTGTCTCATGCCTAAAGATATCTATGAATCTTTGAACCTTTTGGGACTTTCTGAGGGAGGAGAAGAAATATCTCTTATCAATAATGCCACAATATTACCCATTGGAATAGCTGAAGGAGTGTTTAAAAAGATCCTAGGGAAAGTGGTGTCCACTGATTATCTTGTTATTGGATATGTAGGAAAGGGACAAATTACACTTGGAAGATCCCTACTGAAACTCCTTGGAGCAATAATAGATGTGGGAAAAGGCATCATGCATTTTGCTTATCTACCAAATGATCATAAGTTCCCTAAAGATAAGAATAAAGGTAAGAAAGGTAGGGGCAAGAAATTTGGTCTTAATGCTTCTTCATTTGAAAATACTTGAATCTTGCTTCCTATGCCTAGCTCAAAGGCGTTAAAGAAAAGAACTTATTGGGAGATAACCCAAATTTCTATTCAGTAAGTTTTTATTTAGTTGAGTCTTGGAAGTTATTACCTCTGTAATAACCTCTCCTTATCCTTTTTGTGTTTTTTTTACCAAGAATAACCTCTAATAAGAGAGAAGCAGGACTTGGGAAAGTTGCTGTCCCGAAACAGATTTTTGTGCTTCACTGTCAAAAACCGTGAAAAAATCCCTGTATGTCGTATTGAGCTGTAATCGTTTGTGCTTATTACCCAGGTTTTTATCTAACTTTCGTTAGTTCAGCACTTTTCAATTTGAGCAACAAAACGTCTTTGAAAAAATTGGTTTTTACCTGCTGGTCCGTTTTGACAGATTTCTGTCATTATTCGCATTTGCCTCTTAATCTCTTTTTCTTTGAGTTCTCTTTGATCACTTGAGCTTTTAGAAGGAATTGCTATAGTATCTTGTGTTTTAATGGAAGTTTTACTTGTGATGAAACTGAACCAAAGGACCTATTATCTTGAATACACTAATGTTGCTAATGAGGATTGTGTGAAGTTTTGTATGAAGGAAATTTTCAAGTGTAGGGGAAGAATAATGTAATAAGATGAAGGATGGACAAAATCTCAAGCTTGGGGATGCCACCCGTGTCACCCCAAGAAATATTCAAGGAGTACAAGCGTCAAAGCTTGGGGATACCCAAGGCATCCCCTTCTTCATCAATAAAAATCTCAGGTTTTCTTCCAGAACACTTCATTTTTATTATTTCATGCACAATTGTGTTGTTCTTGGAGCGTCTTTGTTTTAGTTTTTAGTTTTCTTTTGTTTAGTTTGCTTAAATAAATTGGATGGACCCCTGCATTCATATGATATTTCAAATAATTTGATTGGTGATTGGAAAAGAGTAGGAAAGTTCATGCTTATAAGTGGTATAAAAGGAGTTTTGTTTTGACTGTGGACTAGACTTTATCATGTCATGTTTGATAATGCTTTGACTTTATGCTTAGTAATTATTGCTGTAGGATGACTTGTTCCAAACAATTGAGATTGCATAATGTGCCTTGAAAGAATCAGGCGTTGTTTTAGCATACAAAAGCATAATATTGTGGTATTCTCCTTTGATGCTTTATTTGGGTTAACTTGGCACATGCTTACACCATGTTAAGACTATGAACAAGTCACCTTAGCCTCTATGATCATTTTGTTGTTTGACTTGTAATATCACTTTATACTTTAATTAATAATGTTTTGTCGCTTTGCATGATTATGGCCATTAGTGCTCTCTTAGTTGGTCGCTCCTAGTCTTTTGCTAGCCTCCACTTGTACCAAGTATGAGTTCCACTCATGCTTCCAATCCCTAAGAAAGCCAAGTTATTCCAAAGAGTCCACTATAAATTCCTATGCATGGTGTTTTACCCTATTCCAAGTATATTCATGTCTTTATCTACCTTCCAAATTAAACTTGTTATGTGAAAATTAGTGATTAAAGCTCTCACTAACTTGATGGCACAATTTACTTTCTTGCACTTAATAAACTTGAACCATTGCGTCCATCTATGTTGCATATATGCTTGCACTTTATAAGTTGAGAATTAGCAGAACCATGCTATCATGGGGAACGCTTTCAACATTGCACTTATTATTCAGTTGATATCATGTTCTTTTGTTTATGGATCCCGACGGTGTGAAATAAAAGGGGAGCTTGTAAGCTCATGGAGTTTGTATGTGTGTTAGAGAAACGCCTGGGCGGCTAGCCTAAGCCATGCCTAATCATGGTGGAAACTTGCAGCATAACCATAGTGAGCATTCTATGAAGCATCCTCAATAAAAACCTATGCAAATAGCAAATAAAAAGATTGCTGAGATGCTCATTGTCTGTTGCCTTGTAATTTTGATATGGGATAGCTCCTGTATCATGGCGCAAGGGGAACCCCGTTGGCGGTTCTCTATGATACACATTTACTTACATGACAAGAACTTACTCGTGACTAAAGTTGAGTAGCATGAGGTTCGGGCCTCGTAGGCAAGGGGCATGAGATTTTCGGCTTATAACTTGGCAAACATATCCTCATATTTGTTCACTCTAACCTTAATCACCTAAAGATGCTTATGATAGGGGTAATGAGAGCTGAAAGCTAATAAGTACCATAATTTTTGGAAGCTCTTTATGAAACTTGAAATCCCTGCTTCCCTCTTATGAAGGGCCTTTCTTTTTACTTTTATGTTGAGTCTCCATCTTATATCTTTATGCACCAATTGAGAGAGCATAGTGATCATTCTTAGTTTAATGTGCATTGTCCCAAAACTTGTTGATTGATTCATAACTGTGATATTGCTTGTTCTTAAATTATTTTTATCTAGTCACCCTTATGAACTTTGAAGGTGTCCTATGCATTTATGTTTTGCTATACCATGCGGGACAAGCTGAATACCATTATTATTATGTTTTCTATATGTGAAACAAACAAACATCTTTTAATGCATTGTTATTCATGAATCTTTTGTTTATACCTCTTCATGTTGCAACATAGTTGCTATGTCTTATTATTAGAACTCTATCCTTCATGTTCATGTTTAGAGTACTTTGATCCCAACTATCAATGCTTTACAAATACCTTTATCAAGATTATGATGGTGGATGTCACCTAAAAAATTATTCTTTTTATCACTTACCTACTTGAGGATGAGCAGGAGTTAAGCTTGGGGATGCTTGATACGTCGTAAACGTATCTATAATTTTTGGTGTTCCATGCTTGTTTTATATCCACTTTCTTATGTTTTGTTCACACTTTGAGGTATTTTTATACAATTTCTGGAACTAACCAATTAACAAGATGCCATAGTGCCAGTTGCATGTTTTATGCTGTTTTTGGTTTCAGAAAAGCTAGTAAGAAAATATTCTCGGAATTGGACCGGACAAAAGCTCAAGTCAATATTTTACCAGAAGGAACACGGAGTCCGGAGGGGAGACGAAGTGGCGCACCAGGGCGGCCAGACCTGGTGGCGGCGCAGCCAGCCCTAGGGCGCGCCACCAGGGGATGTGGGCCACCTGGTACTCCACCGACCTTGCCCCTTCGCCTATAAAAGCCTCCCGAGACGAAAACCCTAAGTACCCTATCAAAATTCCATGAAAGGGTCTGTAGCTGCCGTCATCTCCATCCCTAGATCAGGAGGGATCTGAAGCTCTTCCCGGCACCCTGCCGGAGTGGAGAGATCATCCTGGAGGCCTTCTTCATCACCATGCCTTCCTCCGATGTGATGTGTGAGTAGTTCATCCTTGGACTACGAGTCCATGTAGTAGCTAGATGGTTGGTTGTCCTCCTTTGTGTTATCATGTTTAGATCTTGTGAGTTCCGTTCATGATCAAGATCATCTATTTGTAATCTTACATGTTGTGTTTATGGGGATCTGATGGATATTGAGATGCTACTTCAGATTGATTATTGATTCTATCATGTCTATGTTATTTGTGATCTTGCATGCTCTCCGTTGTTTGTAACTATCTTGGCCAAGTAGATGCTTGCAACTCCAAGAGGGAGTATTTATGCTCGATAGTGGGTTCATGCCTCTAGTAATCTAGGGAAGTGATATAAATCTCTAAGGTTCTAGATGTGTTGTTGCTACTAGGGAGAAAACAACAATCGTTTGTCCATGGGACAATCATATTGTTTACTTTACACACTTTGCTTAATTTAATTATCTGTTGCTTGCAACTTAATACTGGAAGGGGTTCGGACAATGACCGGAAGGTGGATTATTAGTCATATATGCAGATGGATTATAATCTATGTATTATGTTGTAATGCCCAATAAAATCTCATAGGAGTCAAGATGTCTAGTATAAGAATTGTATGCTTTCTTAAATCTGTCAATTGCCCTACTGTAATTTGTTCACCCAACATGCTATTTATCTTAAGGAGAATCACCTCTAGTGAACTATGGACCCCAGTCCATTCTTTTACCATTGATATACCATCTACTGTTACTACTACTGTTTACTTTCTGCAAACAATTACTATCTTCCACACTATACATTTAATCCTTTGTGTTTAGCAAAACCAGTGAGATTGACAACCTCATTGTAAGTTGGGGCAAAGTTCTGTGGTTATGTTGTGCGGGATTCTAAGTTGTTAGCAACAACCTTGGAGTTGTTTCCTTGCTCCTACTGGTTCGATAACCTTGGTTTCATACTGAGGGAAAACTTGCTGCTATGCTCATCATACCTTCCTCTTGGGGTTCCCAACGAGCTCTACATTTTGAGCCATCATGCAACGCAAGGTCAACAAGATGCGCGTGAGGTGTGCCCGTTCGACTGACTCAGAGGATGACGAAATAGAGCTCTATGGCGCTAGATGCTTCAGCGAAGCCATCAGGCAGAAGCGAATGCCTAAGGGGTTCAAACTCCCATCGGAGAACCCAAAAATTGATGGCCTGTAGGACCCGAAAATCTGGCTGGAAGATCACATCTCCTCCGTCAGGCTGCATGGCAGAAGCTCGAGCACGGCGATGCAATGCCTCCAGCTATAGCTACAAGGCGCCGCCCGTGCATGGCTCAACAACCTCCCGCGCGGATCAATTCGCAGCTGGGAAGAGCTAGTCTATAGCTTCGTGCGAAACTTCAAGGGCACTTACAAAAGGCCCGCATCAATTGAGGAATTAAGAGGCTGCCACTAGAGGTCTGGCGAGTCGCTGCGCTCATACATCCAGAGATGGTCCATCATCAAAAAATCCGCAGAAGACATCTCCGAGGATCACGCAATCGACGCGTTTAATAGCGGCGTGTGTCGTAGAGAGCTTAGGGAGGAGCTGGGCCGCTCGGAGCCCAAGACAATTGACCACCTGATGGAGATCGCGAATAGGTGGGCTGATGGAGAGGACTCGGTGAAAAACCATGCCTACTCCAATGATGACGACGACCTCGAGCACAGACGTGATCGCTGAGGGAAACATCGAATGCGCGGTTATGAGGACCACGAGGAGGTCGACATGGTCATGGCTGGCTACGTTGATAAGCGCGACGACAACAACCGCAACAGCGGATACCGCAGCGGTGGATACCGCGACAACGGGAAAACCACACAAGTGTGGCAGCGTCGCACTCACGATGAGGCACCTTGAACATCCATCCAGGAGAAACTGTCTGGACCGTGCAACGTACACTTCTACATTGATAAGCATGACGGTAAGAAAAAGTCCAGCTACCTTCTCAAGGACTGCCACGAGTTCCTCAAGCTCCACGAAGGCCTGACCCAGATGAATCGCGATGCGATCAACCAGGGCTACGGAGCTGCCCCGGGCTCCACGAAGGATCCTTCACAATACCACTGCATCCTTGGACGTGTCGCATTCGCAAGGTTCATGGCAGTGCCACCCTACACCTACCTATAGATGAAGATGCTAGGCCCAAACGGCATCATCATAGTCAACGGAAGCTTCGAGAGATCCGACAGCTGCGATAGGGAATTGAATAGAATCTCTCAGTCTTTCGGCATGCAAGAGGAACTGGCGAGGTTGAAGGAGTTGATAGACAACAGTCTGCCTCCCCCGAGCAAGCCAAGCTCACCCGACCAATCCTTCGACACGTCGGTGCACACCAAGAGAGTCCAGGTCCATCCAACGGAGCCAACCAAGACGACCCTCATCGCCAACAACTTGAGTCCCGCATAGGAACTCGCGCTCGTCGAATTCCTCCATGAGCGCTGGGAAATCTTCGCCTAGTGTCCAGCGGACATGCCAGGAGTTCCCAGGGAATTCGCCGAGCACGCACTCAACGTGAATCCTGAAGCAAGGCCAGTCAAGCAAACAATCCGGCGACTGTCGGAGCCAAGGGCAAAAGCGGTTGGAATGGAAGTCAACAGACTCCTTGACGCCAATTTCATACGTGAGATCACGGAAAGAACCTGGGTCGCAAACCCCGTGCTCGTTCCTAAAAAAGATACAGATGTGCGTGGACTTCACCTCGCTGAACAAGCATTGCCCGAAGGACCACTTCCCCTGCCACAGATCGATCAAATAATCGACTCCACCGTGGGATGCGAGCGTCTTTGTTTCCTCGATGCCTACTCAGGCTATCATCAAATTCGAATGAAGGAAGAGGACCAGGAGAAAACGGCATACGCCACGCCTTTCGGTGTCTTCTGCTACACAACGATGCCCTTCGGGCTGAAAAATGCAGGAGCCACCTACCAGCGGTGCATGCAGGCCTGCCTCAAGAGCCAACTTGGTCGCAACATCCAAGTCTACATCGACGACATCGTCGTCAAAACCAAGGAGGTGGCCTCATTACTCGACAATCTCCGCGAGACCTTCGATAACCTTGACCATTACCGGATCAAACTTAATCCGGAAAAATGCGCCTTCGGCGTACCGTCTAGGCAGCTGCTCGGATACCTCATCTCCACGAGGGGATAGAGGAAAACCCAAAGAAAATAAAGGCCATATTGGCCATGGATAAGTCGAAGAACATAAAAGGCATCCATCAGCTGGCTGGGCGAATCACAACGCTCAGTCAATTCATCAGTCGGATGGGCAAAAAGGCACTACCTTTCTACCAACTTCTCCACAAGGCTGACAAATTCGAGTGGACAAATGAAGCACAAGAAGCATTCGAGGACCTCAAGTGTCTACTTTCCACCTCGCCGGTGTTGGTGACACCCCGCAAAAAAGAGCTGCTACTGCTATACATCTCCGCCACCAACCAGGTGGTAAGCACTGTGCTCGTGGTAGACCGAGCCGAAGAAAACAAAGTCCATGGGGTACAACGCCCAGTCTACTACCTCAGCGAGGTGCTCACGCCAACAAAACAGCGGTATCTGCATTATCAGAAGCTAGCATACGACATCTTCATGATATCCAGGCGACTACGCCACTACTTCCAGGAGCACCCAATCGTAGTGGTTAACGACGCCCCACTCGGGCACATCCTCAACAATCCTGACGCCACTGGATGAGTCGCGCTCTGGGGAATAGAGTTGTCTCCATGAGACATCACATACGAGAAGCGCGATGCGATCAAGTCGCAAGTTCTCCCGGACTTCCTCATGCACTGGATGGAAAACCAGCTCCCCAACAAGCCAAATATGTCCTATCTATGGACAATGCACTTTGATGGGTCCAAGCGCAAGGAGGGAGCTGGTGCGGGCTGATACATTGCAAATGTATCTAGAATTTTTGATGTTCCATGCTTGGTTTTATCTACTTTCTTATGTTTTGTCCACACTTTGGAGTACTTTTCATATGATTTCTTGGACTAACCTATTAACAAGAGCCACAGTGCCAGTTGCCTGTTTTCTGCTGTTTTTGGTTCCAGGAAAGTCAGAAAATGAATATTCTCGGAATTGGACCAGACAAAAGCAAAGTTCCTATTTTCTCGGAAGACTCACGGAGCCAGAAGGAGAGTCGGAGAGGGGCCACAGGGTGGCCACACCCCCCAGGCGTGGGTACCCCTAGGCCGTGCTAGGGCATGGTATGGGCCCCCTGGCGGGCCACCGACCTTGCCTCCTTCGCCTATATATTCCCCCCGAGGCAAAGCCCCTAGATAGTCAATCAGAAATCCATGAAAAGTTTCGTAGCACCGCCGCCACCGAAGGGAGATTTGGGGGACCGAAAGTCTCTGTTCCGGCACCCTGTCGGGATGGGGAAGTGCCCCCGGAGCCATCTCCATCGATCTCCACCACCATCTCCATTGCCATTGCTGATTCCCATGATGAGGAGGGAGTAGTTCTCTCTTGAGGCTAAGGGTTCTACTGGTAGCTATGTGTTCATCTCTCTCTCTATGCATGATCATATTGTGATCATGAGATTTGTAATCAAGTAGATCTACCTTGCTACTCAAGTGCTTTAATAGATCTCTGCTCTCCTCATGTGTGTGAAAGTGACAGCGTGTACACCATGGTGGCACTTAGGCTAGAGATTACAAATACTTGTTATGAGTTATATTTGGAGTTGGATGTCTTTATGAAATTGTGGTGTTTGTTGGAACCATCTAGTGCTCTAGGTGACAGTGTGGGGTTATCTAGATGGGAAAGACTTACTTTGAGGTGTGCTGTTATAGCCCTACCATCGATTAGAGTGTTCAATCGGAGAGTAGTTAAGAGTAGTATCATAAAGAGAAGATATTTATATGAGAGTGTTCACTAGTGAAAGTATGATCCCTAGGCCTTGTTTCTAAGCATTGATACACCGTTTTCAATTAGATTTGTTACATGTTTTCTTGCTTCCATCTTTATTTCAGTTTGCCTTTAGTCTTTTCCTACGTCAACCACACACCAGCAAGCTATTTTCTGGCACCGTTACCACTTATAATTATCCATACCACTTGTATTTCACTATCTCTTCGCTGAGCTAGTGCACCTATACACCTGACAAGTGTATTGGGTGTGTTGGGGACACAAGAGACTTCTTGTATCTTGATTACAGGGTTGCTTGAGAGGGAATACCTTTGACCACTTCCTCCCTGAGTTCGATAAACCTTGGGTGATCCACTTAAGGGAAAACTTGCTGCTGTTCTATAAACCTTTGGACTTGGAGGCCCAACAACTGTCTACAAGAATAGAAGTGCATAGACATCAAGCTATTTGTTGGCGCTGTTGCCGGGGAGGTAAGGTAAAAGGTATTCACACCGGAGGATTAAAGAAGAAGAACCTCCCACGGCAAACGCCTATTTTCTGGCGTAGTTGCCGGGGAGGTAAGGTAAAAGGTACTCACATCCTCCGGTGTGAGTGCTCGAAGTTATTTCCTTTAGATTCTGCAATTTTGTCTTTTTGTTTCTTGTTTTCACTAGTTAGGCTTAATAGAAAACAACAAAAAATAGAGAGCTTTATAGTATTTATCTTGAGTTAGGACATGAAGTGTTTGAAGAGAAAATTAAAAAACCTATGGAACTTTATTTGCATGCTAATAGCAATGTTATTAGTATGAATTCTTTGAACACCATTATTTCTAATGCTATGGAAAAGTTTAAGCTTGGGGAAGCTGGTTTTGATGAGCTTGATATTTTTAGTCCCCCAAGCACGGAGGAGAAAATTTACTTTGATGATACTATGCCTCCAATATATGATGATTACAATGATGAATATGATATTTTCAGTCCACCTACTATTGAGGAGGAAATTAATTATGACTACAATATGCCTCCTATATTTTATGATTATGGTGATGAGAATAATAATGATAGCTATTTTTTGAATTTGCTCCCACTACAATTAATAAGAATAACTATGCTTATGGGGAGAGTAATAATGATTATATGCATGTGGCTCATGATAAGAATGTTCTATGTGGTAGTTATATTGTTAATTTTATTCATGATGCTACTGAAAGTTATTATGAGAGAGGGAAACATGGTTCTATGCATCTCAATAATATTAAGTTTCCCCTCTTTATGTTGAAAATTTTGAAGTTGCACTTTTTTTGCTTTCCTATGCTTGTTGCTTTGTGCTTTCATGACTTGTTTCTTTACAAGATTCCTATGCATAGGAAGTGGGTTAGACTTAAATGTGTTTTGAATTTTCTTCTTGATGCTCTCTTTTACTTCAATTCATATTTCCTATGTGAGCATCTTCTCAAACTATCATGCCTAACTTAAAGGCGTTAAATAAAAGTACTTATTAGGAGATAACCCAAAAGTTTTAGATAAGTCTTGGAAGTTATTACCTCTGTAATAACCGCTCCTTATCCTTTTTATTTGCTTTTTGTGCCAAGAGTAACCTCTAATGATAGAGAAATAATGATTGGGAAAGTTGCTGTCCCGGAACAGATTTCTGTGCTTCACCGTAAAAATTCGTGTAAAATCTCTGTACGTTCTTTTGAGGTGTGAATTTGTGTGCTTCTGACCCAGGTTGTTATCTAACTTTCGTTAGTTCAACACTTTTTTATTTGAGCAACAGAAGGTTTTCGAAAAAAATCGTCTTTACCCGCTGGTCTGTTTTGACAGATTTTTGTCATTTTCTACATTTGCTTCTTGTTGGTTCCTTTTTGAGTTCTTTTGGGGAATTGAGATTTTTGAGGGAATATATACAGTATATTGTGTCTTAATGGAAGTTTTATTGGTGTTGAAACTTAACCCAAGGACTTATTATCTTGAGTGCACTAATGTTGCTAATAAAGATTGTGTGAAGTTTTGTATGAAGGAAAAATTTCAGGTATATGGAAGGAATGAGTAATGAGATGAAGGATGGACTAAAGCTCAAGCTTGGGGATGCCACACGTTTCACCCAAAGAAATATCCAAGAAGTACAAGCGTCAAAGCTTGGGGATGCCTTGGGCATCCCCTTCTTCATCAATAAAAATCCCAGGTTTTTCCCAAACGCTTCATTTTTATTGTTTCATGCACAGTTGTGTTGTTCTTGGAGCGTCTTCTTTTACGTTTTTGTTTTAGTTTTTCGTTTGCTTTTGTTTTCTTAGTTTTCTGAATAAATTGGTTGGACCCCCTCTTTCATACATTGGTTTGCAAATAGTTTGGTTTGGTTTGGAAAAGAGTGGGCAAGTTCATGTTTAAGTGGTAAAGAGAGCTTGTTTTTGACTATGGCCTATGCTTTGTCATGCCATGCTTGATATTGTTATGGATTTATGCTTAGTATTCTTTGCTGTAGCATGACTTTTTATAAACAATTGAGATTTCTTAATGTGCCTTGGATGAATCATGCATTGTTTTAGCATATTAAGGCATAGTATAGTGGTATTCTCCTTTGATGCTTTATTTGGGTTGACTTGGTGCATGCTCACACCATGTTATGACTATCCCAAGTCACCATAGCCTTTATGATCCTTTAGTTTTCAACTTGTAGTATCACTTTATGATTTGATAAATGATGTTTTGTCGCTCTACATGATTATGGCCATTATTGCTCTCTTAGTTTGTCGCTTCCAGTCTTTTGCTAGCCTCCACAACCAAGTATGAGTTCCACTCATGCATCCAACTCCCTAAACCAAGTTATTCCAAAGATTCCACCATACCTACCTACTAGCTTATGCTATTCCAAGTATATTCATGTTTTTGTCTACCTTCCAAATTAAACTTGTTATGGGAAAACTAGTGATTAAAGCTCTCACGAACTTGATGGCACACTTTACTTTTTTGAATTTAATAAACTTGAACCATTGGGTCCTTCTTTGTTGCGTATATGCTTGCGCTTTATAAGTTGAAATTAGCAGAACCATGTATCATGGGGAACGCTTTCAACATTGCACCTGTACTTTGTACCCCGTTGATATCATGTTCTTTTGCTTATGGATCCCGGCGGTGTGAAATAAAAGTGGAACTTGTAAGATCATGGAGTTTGTATGTGTGTTAGAGAAACGTCTGGGCCGCTAGCCTAAGCCATGCCTAATCATGGTGGAAACTTGCAGCATAAGCATAATGAGCACTCTATGAAGGATCCTCAATAAAAAGATCGCTGAGATGCTCATTGTCTGCTTGCCTTGTCATTTTGATTATGGGATAGCTCCTGCAGCATGTGCAAGGGGTACCCCGTTGGCGGTTCTTTATGATACATATGTACTTACAATGACAAGAGCTTACTTGTGACTAAAGTTGAGTAGCATGAGGTTCGGTCTTCATAAGTAAGGGGCATGAGATTTCAGCTTATAACTTGTCAAGCATATCCTCTTAGTTGTGTCACTTTAACCTTAATCACTTCAAGATGCTTATGATAGGGGCAATGAGAGCTGAAAGCTAAAAAGTACCATAATTTTTGGAAGCTCTTTATGAAACTTGAATCCCTACTTCCTTCTATGAAGGCCTTTCTTTTACTTTTATGTCGAGTCTTCACCTTTTATCTTTATGCACCTACTTTGAGAGCATAGTGGCCATTCTTAGTTCTATGTGCATTGTCCCAAGACTTGTTGATTGATGCATAGCTTTGATATTGCTTGTTTTAAACTATTTGTATCTAGTCACTCTTATGAACTTTGAAGGTGTCCTATGCATTTATGTTTGCTACTCTATGAGGGACAAGCTGAATGCCACTATGCCATGTTTTCTTTATGTGAAACAAACAAACGTCTTGCAAAACATTGTTATTCATGAATCTTTTGTTTGTGCCTTTTCATGTTGCAACATAGTTGCTATGTCTTATTGCTAGAACTTTGTCTTTCATGTTATGATTGAAGTACTATGATCCCAGCTTTGAATGTTTTACAAATACTTTGATCAAGTCTTTGATGGTGCATGTCACCTCAAAAATTATTCTTTCTTTTTATCACTTACCTACTCGAGGACGAACATGAGTTAAGCTTGGGGATGTTGACACATTGCAAATGTATCTATAACTTTTGATGTTCCATGCTTGGTTTTATCTACTTTCTTATGTTTTGTCCACACTTTGGAGTACTTTTCATATGATTTCTTGGACTAACCTATTAACAAGAGCCACAGTGCCAGTTGCCTGTTTTCTACTGTTTTTGGTTCCAGGAAAGTCAGAAAATGAATATTCTCGGAATTGGACCGGACAAAAGCCAAAGTTCCTATTTTTCTGGAAGACTCACAGAGCCAGAAGGAGAGTCGGAGAGGGGCCATAGGGTGGCCACACCCCCTAGACGCGGGTACCCCTAGGCCGCGCCAGGGCATGGTGTGGGCCCCCTGGCTGGCCAACGACCTTGCCTCCTTTGCCTATATATTCCCCCCGAGGCAAAAACCCTAGATAGTCAATCAGAAATCCACGAAAAGTTCCATAGCGCCGCCGCCACCAAAGGGAGATTCAGGGGACAGAAAGTCTCTGTTCCAGCACCCTGCCGGGACGGGGAAGTGCCCCCGGAGACATCTCCATCGATCTCCACCACCATCTCCATCGCCATTGCTGATTCCCATGATGAGGAGGGAGTAGTTCTCTCTCGAGGCTAAGGGTTCTACCGGTAGCTATGTGTTCATCTATCTCTCTCTATGCATGATCATATTGTGATCATGAGCTTTGCAATCGAGTAGATCTACCTTGCTACTCAAGTGCTTTAATAGATCTCTGCTCTCCCCATGTGTGTGAAAGTGACAGCATGCACACCATGGTGGCACTTAGGCTAGAGATTACAAATACTTGTTATGAGTTATATCATATGTATTATTTGGATTTATAATTTAAAAGTTATTTAAAAACAGATTTGAATTTGAATTTGAATTTAAACAATTTCTGGAAAAGATAAAAAACAAAACAGATAAGCAGGAAACCTTTTTCTACTCAGCTAGTTACAGACCCAGTCGCTGACGGGTGGGCCAGCTGCTGACTGGGACAACACGCGCACAGAAAAGGTTTTTCTCACCGCGGCTTACCTAGACCATGAGGCTGACAGGTGGGGCCGGCGGCCTCGCGGGTCCACGGCGCGCGCAGCCAGCCAGTGGGCGACACGTCGCGGATCCGGGGAGTGCGGGTTGAGGCGGTGGAACCTGGGGGGGTTTTCTGTAGAATAGCTAGGGCGACTGACCAGTGGACCCAGAGGGATCGCGGGTTAAGAAAAGAACAAAAAGGGGGGCGATTTGAAAGAATGTCCACAGGCCCGTACTGTTGCTCTTCTTTCTCTGAACCGATCGACAGATCGGTGATCGACCGACGTGGAGCGTGGCACGGGGGATCGAACCCGCGTCGCGGGGCGCCCGCGCTGAGGGTGGTAACCAGTGCGGCAGGTGTTCGGAAGGTGACAGGAGGGCGGCTGGCGGCTAGATAGGTCGTATCGCGGCGCGGTGACGAGCGAACGCCAGTGGCCGCCGTGCACAACGGGTGTTCGGCAAAACGAACGGCGAAGCTAGGGGTCTACAGCGAGGCAGAGGGTGTCAGAGAGGGAGAAGGGGTTACCGCGGAGAGATCGGAGGAGGTGGATCGGGCTGGGAGACGCCGGAGCGACGGGGACGCAGAGGCCGGGGAGCTAGGGTTTACGGAGGGCGACGGTGAAGAACGTCGGTGGGTCGTCGACTCCTCCTCGTCCGAACGCGCAGGGACGTCGACGGGGCCTAGCTCCGCTTCCCCGACAACCAGATACACCCGCCCGCCGCCGTGGTAAGCCGAGGAGAAGAGGAGGCCGTAGCGCTGCCGGCGAGGGAGAAAAGCAGCGGGGGAGGAGAGAACAGCGCTGCGGCCATGGTGAGGGGTGTTGGGGTATGGCATATGCGTGGGGAGGGAGGTAGATAAGGAGGGCGAGAGGGAGAGGGTTGCCGTGGGGGCTCGGGAAGGGAAAGGTGGCTTCAGCCACCTTTTTGCTCCGCCCTCACATGTTCGTCGTGGGGAGGCCAGGCAGAGGCTGCAAGGGAGGGCCAGCAGAGGGGTGAGGCCAGGCTCGGCTGGGTCCAGCAAGGCAGGGAGAGAGAGAGAAAAAGAGAGGGGAAGGCTCGGGTGAGCTAGGGTTAGATTAGAGAGGGTGGCTCGGGTTAGGGTTTCTAGGGTTGGGGTAGGGGGTAGCTGGGGTGGGGCCAGCAGATCAAGCATGAAGGGGGGTAGGGTGGTGAGAAGGAGAGATGAGGGAGATGGGTTTAGGGTTTGGGGAATGATCCACCAGGATCAAGCCCAAGTGAAAGGGGATGGTGAGGTGGAGAGGGAAAAGAGAAGAAAGGTGGTGAGAGTTTGTGATGAACCATCTAGCTCGTGCAAAAGATGGAGGAGATGGTGGTGAGGTGAGGCTTGTGATGCACATGGCAAGGAGAGAAGGAATAAGGTGAGGATTGAGAGAGAAAGGTTGGTGCTCAACAAAAAGGAGAAACAATCAAAAATTCCAAGAAAACCAAGGGAGATCAAATAGTGGTGATGGTTGCATGGCCCATGCAAATGCATTAAATGCCATGTTTTAATCTTGTGAAAACAAAATAATTAATCATGGCATTTATACATATGCATTCCAAAATATGGGGTAAAGCCAAGCTAAAAGAATTAAAGGGATGCTCCATGTGGAGTAGAAGGGGATGACCATATTTGAATAAAGATGGGACATGCTAGTGTGTATGTGCCACTAGGTATTTAGTAAGCCCAAAAATATCCCAACATGAGCATAAACCCCAAAACAACCCATATGGAAGCTAGAAAAGGGTTCCACTCACAAGGCATGCAAAGGTGGCCATGTGGCTCTCATAAACCAATAATGTGGAAACAATATGGTGCATATATGAGAGCATGTGGAGTTAGAAGTAGATCCATCCCACCCTATATGAGCTAGAGATGAAACAAAATAAAATGCAAAGCTCACATGTAGTAGGGTGGTGGAATTATGGGGTGGTGACAAGAAAGGTGGTGGAATTAAATAAAAGATATGCCCCCAACTCAACTTGGGCATCAAGCATTTATCAAGATTCAAATACAATATATCAAGAGCCAAATACAATTAATAATGCATATGAGAGAAGAACCAAATGAAAAGGGTTTTATATGGTGCTCAAATGTAAAGTGGCATGATGACATGCGCATGATATAATTATGATGCAACAATTATATGTAGGAAGTAGCCATTATATTATTAAACCATGTAGCATTACATATGTTAGACAGATGGGATGCTACACCCTAGCAACTTTGAAGCACCTCACGGCGGTGGCCTCTGATCATTCGCCTATTCTGCTTCAACATCAACCTGTTCAGTCCATGCCGACAACACGTGTCTTTAGATACGAGCCCATGTGGGAGACGCATAAGGATTTTGGCCCTTTGATGGAGCATAAGTGGCATGGTGACACATGCACGACCATGCTCGATCTAGAAAGGAAGCTTAAGGATCTCTTAGGATATCTCACAACGTGGGGGAGAGACACCTTTGGTAATGTCCGTAAGGAGATCAAATTGTTGAAGGCTAAGCTGGAGCATTTACGTGGGCAACCAGAGCGAGTTGGCCCGTTGTATGAGGAGTTAAAAATCGTGGAACGGCTGCTGGAGCTAAATCACAGAGAAGAAGTTATGTGGAGGCAGAGATCACGTGTTCAATGGTTAGCTGAAGGCGACCGAAATACTCGTTTTTTCACTTGCGAGCGAGTAAGAGGAAGAAGAGAAATCGCATTAGCAGGCTCAACAGGAGTGATGGTACAATGACTGAAGATCATCAGGAACTGTGTACGATGGCGAGAAACTTCTATCGTGACTTATACTCTACTGAATGTACCTCGGGCATGGACGATGTTCTGAACTCTGTCCCGGTCTCGGTAACTCAGGAAATGAACAATATGCTTGTGGCACCCTTTGATGAGTTGGAGGTAAAACAAGCCCTATTTCAGATGTACCCCATGAAGGCGCCGGGGCCCGATGGTTTTCCTGCGCAGTTTTTCCAGAAGCATTGGGATCTATGTGGGGAGGAAGTGACAAAAGCAGTGCTACGTATTTTGAGAGGTGCGGACAGCCCTGCTGGTATTAATAAAACATTTTTGGTGTTGATACCCAAGGTGGCGAGCCCGGAAGAACTAGGACAGTTTCGACCCATCAGTTTATGTAACGTGATCTATAAGATTGTGTCCAAAGTCCTTGCAAATCGGCTAAAAGTTATCTTACCTGAAATCACATCGGAAGAACAATCAGCATTTGTGCCCGGGAGACTGATAACAGATAACATCATTGCGGCATATGAGTGCCTACACTTTATGAAAAGAAATAGCGCAAAGAAGCACCAACACTGTGCTTTGAAGCTGGACATGCGGAAGGCATACGATCGTGTCGAGTGGTCTTATCTTCGAGCTATCATGCTTCGCATGGGATTTCATATACGTTGGGTGGATTTTATAATGAGCCTAGTATCCTCGGTCTCATTTTCTATCCTATTTAACGGTGCTCCATTAGAGGAATTCCAACCTTCAAGGGGCCTCCGCCAAGGTGACCCTATTTCCCCCTACCTATTTTTAATTGCAGCAGAGGGCCTTTCAGGCCTCCTCAAACAAAGTCGTTGATCATCACATTTACAAGGGATTAAAGTGGCAGCCACGGCCCCGGCAGTGAACCACCTCCTTTTTGCTGATGATAGCCTGCTGTTTGTTAAAGCTAGTGTGGAGGGAGCGGCAGAGGTTACTGATCTGTTGATGAAATATTGCAATGCATCAGGTCAGCGTGTGAATATGGATAAGTCCTCTGTTTTCTTTAGCAAAGGGTGTCCAGAAGATAAAAGGGAGCTCATCAAGACTATTCTCGGCGTGTCTAATGAGACTTTTCATGAGAAGTATCTCTGAATGCCGTCTGATGTTGGAAAATCAAAAATTGGGGTCTTCAAATACCTAAAGGATCGGATTTGGCAGAAGATCCAAGGGTGGATCGAGAAACTTCTTGCATCTGGAGGCAAGGAGGTCCTTATCAAAGCTGTGGCACAGGCAATTTCCACGTTTTCTATGTCATGCTTCAAGTTGCTGAGAGGTTTATGCAAATCCATTAACTCCATGTTGCAGAGTTTCTGGTGGGGCAGCAAGAATGGTAGTCGCAAGACGGCGTGGGTGTCCTGGGAAACTATGTGCATGCCAAAGTACGCGGGGGGCTTAGGCTTCCGCGACATTGAGATCTTTAATGTGGCAATGCTTGCACGACAGGCATGGCGTTTACTCCAGAACCCCGACTCTCTGAGTGCGAGGATCTTGAAGGCGGTGTATTTCCCATCCTCAGACTTTCTTGATGCATCTCTCGGGTCTGCACCATCGCAGGTGTGGCGTGCAATTGTTGAAGGCCGGGATGCAATGAAACAAGGCTTGATAAGGCGCATTGGCACGGGGGAGATGACCAATGCTTAGAACCATAACTGGTTGCCACGTGATTTTATGCTACGACCACTGGTTTGCCAGAAAGAAGAACCTTTGGAGATGGTGGCTTCATTTATTGACCATACATCGGCTACATGGAGGGTTGATCTTCTTGAGGAGCACTTCCTTCCTATGGATATAGAGGTGATACGTTCCATCCCTTTGAACACGCGAAGGATGGAAGATAGCTGGGCTTGGCATTACGAGAACACGGGTGTTTTGACGGTTAGATCTGTTTACCGCCTTCTGATCGATACAAAGAGAAGAAGGGAGGATTGGCTTGATAACCGACCAGCAGGATCAAACCGCGCACAGGAAGAAAAACGGTGGCAGCGACTCTGGAAGGTGAAGGTGCCGTCGAAGTTGCGAATTTTTCTTTGGCGTCTAGCACACCAGTCCCTCCCCACTAGCGATGTGCGCAATCATAGGCATATGGCGGACACCCCTGTGTGCTCGATCTGTGGAGCGCCTGACTCGTGGAGACACTCTTTAATAAATTGTACAATTGCTCGCTGTGTTTGGGCTTTGGCTAATGAAGAGGTAGTTGAGCACATGCGCAATTCAGAAGAACTCTCGGCAAGGCAGTGGCTATTCCTGATGATGGAGTCTCTGTCTAGTGAAGAGTTTGTAGCAATGGCTGCAACGTTGTGGGCTATATGGTACGCAAGAAGGAAGATAATTTTTGAAGAATAATTCCAGAGCCCGCTCTCAACCCATCTGTTTGTTGAGAATTACTTGAGAGATCTTTCGATCTCCAATACCAGGGGTGTTAAGGAGAGGGCGACGACCAAGATATCTCATCCAAGATGGATTCCCCCAGCCCCTGGGTACGCCAAGATTAATGTTGATGCGGCCGTGTCAAAAACAAGGAAGGGTGGAGCCCTTGGTGCAGTTTGTCGGGATGTAGAAGGGCGGTTTCTTGGAGCATCGTCGCTAGCCGTCGATGGCATCTCCGATCCGGCGACGCTGGAGGCGTTGGCGTGCTGGGAGGCATTGGCGCTTGCGGAGGATCTCCTGCTCCAGCACATATTAGTGGCGTCGGAATGTCTCCAAGTTATTAATAATCTGAAGGGTACGTATGACGGAGGCTACAGCATGGTCACGGTCACTCGGGAGATAAAATCAAAATCTTCAGAGTTTGTTGATGTCGTCTTCCAACATGAGAACCGAGCTTCAAATTCACAAGCTCACACAGTGGCTCGTAGTTTTGTTTCCTGTAGTACCGGTTGTCAGGTTTGGCTACTTCAGGCCCTTGAAGGTGTCTGTATCCCTTTGATAATTGAGCAATAAAAAGCCACTGATTCCTAAAAAAAAACTAGCCATCGTTGATCGAGGATGGATCTTCCAATAATCCTAATCATGTTCGGCTGTTCCTATCGGCTATTGTCTATTCGACTGCCCCGGCCGTCCCTGCTTGGAGTGTCTCTAGACTCTGGCGATCACCATCACATATTAGAAATTCAGAGTTTATAATTTGAATTGGAAAATCCATCTGCGCCTCACACTGCTCCTCACGGCTCTACTCACCGCTGCCCACCGGAACGTTTCAATCGTTAGTGAATCCGGTTCCAATTTGAGATTAGTTATTTAGGGTTCTAGTCGTTTCACAATAATTGTTGTTCTAGTGGGCCCAAAAAACATAAGTCCACTGCTGAGAAAAGGATTAAAAGAAAATGAGGTAACAGTTTATTGAATCATAAATGGGTGCTTTAAGTAAGTGTTGATGTCAACAACAATAATCAAAGGCAAAGGATCTGATCCGGGACAAGATAATGTGCATGATTTCAAATGCAGATTTTGATGTCAATGAACAATCTAAGTAATTAACTAGCATCAATATATTGCATTAAGGGTCCAAGTCGTCCACTACGCCCTAGGGCCCTCTAGAGCATAGAGCCGGCCCTGATATACCTACATCGTAACATCGAGCGTTACACTGAATAGTAAAAACTGAATTAACCTCCAGATAGGAAGCAGTCCAGATGACTGTAGACATGAGCCTTTGATTGCCACCGGTACATCGTAACCGGTACTTTCTATCAACACTTATAATTGAATATTGGCAAAGGTACTGACAAGCCATCATTGCCATCGGGTCCTATCCACCGGCATGCTCCCACAACCGTCCACCACGATTGCCTTTTGCCATGAAGGGGAGAGGGGCTTGGGGGAGCTTCTGTCGGCTCGGAGATGATGGGAGGTAATGCAAGATGCAACTACTCGCCGCCGCCACGTGTTATGCCCGAAAAATATTTCCAAATAAAAATTTCTTGTTATTTTCTTTTTTCATCATCATGCATATTCTGTTCCTAAAAATATTTTCATTATAAGTCTATTTTGTTTTCTAATTAGTCTCCTCCTTTAATTTCAAATTAAAGTCCCTGTCTTCCGGATATTTGTATGTCTAAAAACTATTTGTAAAAATGTTTTAAAAATAAAATAAATAAAAAGTTTTCTAGGGAGGTAGCCTAGCCGTAGGCCCGGCCCAGACTAGACACAACCAAACCCTAACATAGACTAACCCTAGCTAACCCAGCGCACAACAAACCACACCTACATGGCAGACCACACACACCCGACCCCGTCCCTGCACGCAACACCACACACAACCACCAACAAATGCCGCCACACCAACCGCACCTGCCTCGGACCACACTCACCAACGCACACACCCACCCCGACTCAGCGCACACATGTTCATGCTTTTAAGGCGAAATCAGGAGCAATCAATGAAGATTATGAGATTGCCTATAGAACAAGGCAAATCAGCGTACAACATAGCCTCCAGTAGGCTTAACGACATGTGGTATGTGAAAGGTCTTCCTATACGGCCCGTCCATACCAGGTGGCGACGGCTCCGTCAAGTCAAACCCTACAACTTTCATGAAGGCGCATGTATATTTTGAGATTCTAGCCACTGCGTAGAGGAGATCCACCACCATAGTTCATCATCTCCATCCTCCATCCACTCCATAGCCATAGCTATTATCTTGTACTTGAGATCTCCTTGTGATTTGGCGAACATTATAAGAATATTTGATTTTAATCTAAGTATTTTGCACAATATTTTCTATCCTTGATCTTATTGTTATGAGTGAGTAGTCCTCATGGGCTGCGGATTGGGGTGAAACCTCGCATAGATTATGTGTATCTAATTCATGGGAGTATTGTGTGTTGATTGAATAGAGATTTATATCTTTGTATCTTTATCTCTTGTCTTGATATATGGACTTGTAGGTACCCAAGATTCCACAGATTGATAAAGGCTTGATGTGAGATGACCGGTGAACGGAGATCTCATAGGAAACCCAGTGACAGAAAGGGGAGTACAGTCTTTGTTTAGGGATCCATTTGGGAGTAACAACAATGTAACTTCTTAAGGTTTTGATTTGTATTTTACTTTATAATTATTATATCCTGGTGCTTCGTGGTATAATGGTTGGATCAAAAGACTATTGCTATGCCTGTATCTCACAGGGAATCTAGTATATTAGGATGTGCTGCCCACAAATTTTATCTTTGTTAAATTATTACACATGAGTATACGCATTACTATCTTTATCTTATATGATGTGTAGCTGCAGGTGAATTTTTAACCCTGCCTATCTCCATCCATTGCAGCAACCAACAATTAAAAATAAACTAAGGAGGTCCGGTAAACATAAGGTAAAATGAAAAAACAAGTCTTGTTGATGTGCCTCATTTATTTTCTATTTAGCATTGTTTCTCAAGGTTTGATTAAACCTAGGTCTACTAGGTAAAAAGCTACTATACCGCATCCGTAAATTCGGATCAAAGGTATCAACCCTTTTTCTGGCGCCGTTGCCAGGAAAGCAATTCGCTATCCTGGTGAGGTCACTAGAGACCTTGTTTTTAGTTTGATATTTGTTTTTACTTTTTTCCCACAAAAATGAGTAGTTTCTAGCTTTGCCTAAATGCACTATTACATCTTGGGAGGAATGCACTAATCTTTTTGTGACTAAATTTTTCCCTCCAGCTAAGAATATATAGCTAAGATCCACTATTACCATCTTTAGACAAGAACACCGCGAACCACTAGTTGCTTGGGAGAGAATAAAAGAAGCCGTAATGAACTATCCTAATCATTGGATGGAACAATGGCTTATATTAGATTTATTTTATAATGGTCTTAATCCAATGTCTAAGTCTATGCTAGATACCACAACAAGAGGAACCATCACGGGGAAGCAAGTGAATGTTGCAAAACAACTACTTGATGATATGCAAAATAACCATGCCCAATGACATGTAGAGAGATCCTCAAAAAGGGTGAATTCAATCACCGAGGAACATAATGAAGAGCTTACTACAAAGGTAGATGAGCTACTTAATATTGTGAAGGGTAAGGAAGATACCCAAATTAATAATATCACTACCGATGCTAATGAAGTAAACTTTATAGCTCATAATCCTTATAATCCTGCTTGGAAGAGTCAAAACTTTGTCTCAAATTTTCAAAAACAATATTATAATCTCCTAGGAAGAAGAAGGTTGAAGGTGCAACAGACTTCGCCTAGAGAGGGGGGTGAATAGGCTTTTAAAATAATTACGGTTTAGGATCTAATAAATGTAGAATAAAACTAACGTTTAATTTATCAAAGCACAAAACCTAAAACCACTAGGTTCAACTAAGTGCACCAACAACCTATGCTAAGCAAGTCAAGAAATAAGGTGATAGAAAGATATAATACTTCAAGAACGATGGCTATCACAATATAAAGTGCATAAGTAAAGGGGTTCGTTTGAGAGATAACCGATGGACATGGAGACAATGATTTTTATCCCGAATTTCACTTCCAATGAAGCTACGTTTCCATTGGAGAGATGCGATGGCGCAATTCTCCTCGAATGCCAAAAATGGCTTACCTAAGTGTGTGGTGGCTCGATGCTCACCCAATGCCACACAAGGCCAAGATGCAAAGGCACGTAACACACTAGCGCCACATGATACACCCATTTTGCATCACTATTCTAATGTCATAATTCACTGCTATTCATTGATATATTTCATATTAAGAGGTGATACTTATGTTATTTCATCTGTTTTTGCATGGTTGATGACTTTTGGAGCATGGACCGCTGCAGTCAGGATTCTGATGGAAAAGGGGCTGTTTGGAGGCGAAATTCGCGAAGATCAGAAAATCCAGAAAAATACATGGAAAATCCTATTTTTCCAGAAGACGAAGAAAGCCAGAAGGAGGCTACAGATGGGCCACAGGGGGCCCACACCACCCCCTGGCGCGGGCCACCCTGGGTCGCGCCACCAGGTGGTGTGGTCGCCCTGGTCCACCCCTGGCTCTCCCCTCTAGCGTATATTATCCACCCGAAATCCTAAGACTCGGGGAGCGACCACAGAAAGATTTCGCCGCCTCTGCGGGGCGGAAAACACCAAGAGAGAAAGATCTCTTCGGCAGACAGATTTCTGTCGGTGGTATTCCTTCCCAGAGAGGGAAGATCGTCGCCATCAACACCACCATCAAGCTGGACTTCATCGGGATCATCATCATCATCATCAACACCATCATCATCATAAGCACCCTCATCACCATCTCCATATTGTTGCAACAATTGCGTTGAATCTTGCATAGTTCATAGGGGAAACTTTCTCGGTGTTGATTACTCTTTGTAGTTGATGCTATTGAGTGAACCGTTGAATTATTATTTATGTTCAGATTGTTATACATCATTATTCCATCTCTGATCATGATCCATATGATGTCTTATGAGTAGTTCGTTTTGTTCTTGATGACATGGGAGAAGTCATGTTGTTAGTAGTGGAGTTGTGTTGAGAAAGATTCAATAGTTTGATATTTAAGTTGTGGTGTACTTCTTCTAGTGGTGTCATGTGAACTTCGACTACATGACACTTCACCTATATGGGCCTAGGGGAATGCATTGTGTATTTGTCTACTAATCGTAGGGGTTGCCGGAGTGACAGAAACCTGAACCCCCGTTAGGAAACCATTGCACAAGGGACGTAAGGGTCTTAGAGTTTAAAGTTATGGTTAGATTTCTACCTTAATTACTTTCTTGTACTTACGGATGTTTGCAAGGGGTATAATCACAAATATGTATTAGTCCTAGGAAGGTCGGTACATTAGCACAGGTTCACCCACACAACACTTAACAAGCTAAAGAAGATCAATCGACTATATGAAGTGAAAGCACTTGACAGTCTTTCCATGTGTCCTCGAGAATGTTTGGTCATCTTAAGTAATACAACCGGCTTGTCCTTTGATGCATAAAGGATTGGGCCACTTGCTGCATTTATTCCTACTGTCTTTTATTTACTCGTATTTTGTTTACTTGCTTTATCGAAACCCTCTAAAAATCCGTTTGCTAAGTATTTGCAGAGAATTCCTAATCCATACCACTAGCCAGCACCTTCTGCTCCTTGTTGGGTTCGACACTCTTACTTACCGAAAATACTGCGATACACTCCCTATACTTGTGGGTCATCAAGACTATTTTCTGGCACCGTTGCCAGGGAGTGAAGCACTATTGGAGAGTGGAACTGGTAAAGGAAACTTCTATTGTGAGTATTGTTTACTTCTGTTAGTTGCTTTATTTTCGTTATGGATAATTCGCTGAGTTTCTTATTTGGTAATGCTACTACCATTGATAAGGTAGTAGATGAACCACCACCTGCTGAGAATGATACTTTTAAAATACCTACGAGAATTATTGATCGTGTTATGGATAACTACTATGTTGGGGATGGAACTGTCCATCCCGGTGATCATCTGCTCTTTATACACGAATTATGCGGGTTGTTCAAGTGTGCAGGTATTACTACAGATCAAGTCAAGAAGAAGTTATTTTCATTATCACTGAAAGGAAGAGATGAGGACTGGTATAAGCTGTTGAAGAATGGTCAAGCTCTTTAATGGGAGGAAATAGTACCTCTCTTTTATTCAAAGTTTTATCCACCTAGTGAGATTCATAAAGATCGGAATCAAATATACAACTTTTGGCCTCTTGATGGAGAGAGTACAGCTCAAGCTTGGGGGAGATTGAAGTTACTAATGCTCAAATGTCCCATTCATGAGCTCCCCAACAATATTATTATCAATAACTTTTATGCAAGGATCCCTCTACATGACAAGGATTTATTGGATGTTTCTTGTGCTGGATCATTCACTCGCATGGAAGAAGAAGCCAAATGGGATCTTCTGGACCGTATTCAAGACAATGCTGAAGCCTGGGAGAATGACAAAGGAAGAAAGTCAGGTATAAATTATGATTATGAATGCATTGAATCTTTTATGAGAACTGATGACTTTCAAAATATTAAAAATGCTTATGGTCTAGACTCTCAAGCTATTGCTTCTTATTTTAAGGCTTTTGCTTCCTACATTGAAGTGCCTAAAAAGAAGTGGAATAAGTATCATGAACCTTATAAAGATATTGCTAAGAGTGTTCCTGCAAGAAATACTGAAGTTTATATTGCTAATCATGTTTTACCTGAACCTTATATTGAGAAAATGCCTTTCCCAGTTAAGATAAAGGAACATTCTATGATAGCTAGTATGGTTAGTGAAAGTATAAGTAAAGTTATTGAACCTGATAAAAAATGGATGATGAACCTATAATAGAAAATGTGAAAGACTTTGTCACCAAATATGTAGAAGAGGGACACCCTGTCCTTTGTAAGGATACCTCTAATATTGTTTCAGAAAGTAGTGTCATGAAAGCTAGTATTCCTATGTTTTCTGTTAGAATAAGCGATCAATGTCATGATGGTCCTTGTGATAGTTATATCGTTAAGTTTATGCATGATACTGAAAGTTACTATGAGAGAGGGAAAATTATTCTTATGTATCTCAATAATATCAAGTTTCCTCGTTTTATGCTGAAAGTTTTTATGTTGCACTTCTTTTGCCTTCCTATGCTTGTTGCCTCTGGTTTCAACAACTTGTTTGTTTAAAAAATTCCCTTGCATAGGAAGTGGGTTAGACTTAAATGTGTGTATTTTTGCTTCTTAATGCTCTCTTTCACTTCAATTCATATTCCTATGTGAGCATCTTCAAAATTATCATGCCCATCTTAATGGCTATAGAGAAAGAGCTTTTTGAGAGACAATCCAATTTATTTTTGGCTTTCAGTTTGCTTTTGTTTCTTTGAGTCTTGGAAGTTATTACTTCGGTAATAACCTCTCCTTATCCTTTTTGTTTGGTTTTTGAGTCAAGATCAACCTCTAATGAGAGAGAAGTAAGATTTGGGGAAGTGACTGTCCCGAAACAGATTTTTGTGCTTCACCGTAAAAATTCGTGAGAGATCTCTGTATGTCAGTTTGAGCTGTAATGTTTTGTGCTTCTGCCCCAGGTTGTTATTTAACTTTCGTTAGTTTTGCACTTTTTGATTTGAGCAACAAAAGATTTTCGAAAAAATTGATCTTTACCTGCTGGTCTGTTTTGACAGATTTTGCCATTCTTGCATTTGCTTCTTAAAACGATTTCCTTTTTGAATTATTTTTAGGGTTTCGGAAGGAGTTGCTAAAGTAGCTTATGTTTTGATGGTTTTTCAGTTGCAATTGGACTCAAAAGGTTTTATCACTTCACTTAGACTAATGTTGCTAATGAGAACTATGTGAAAGAAATTTCCAGGTTAGTGGAAGTAATGGTGTAATAAGGAAGAGAAAGGTTTCATGACTCAAGTAATAAGTGTATGAAGATGAAGATATTGATGTTATTCAAGTGGTAACTCTGGAAAAATTTATCAAGGACCATCCTCACGTCAACTAAGAAAATAATACCACCACCACCGAAGGAGTAATTCATCATCAGGTTTGGAATCCCTTTGGTTTGTTCCAAGCTTGGGAGAGTGCCGCGGTATCACATCACTATCTTCTATCTTTTTACCTTTTTAGTAGAGTCATATCATGAATAGAGAAGTTATTATGTAGGATGGTTTGCATTATGGAAGTGTCCCCTCTCTCGTTAGATATGTGTCCCTTGGTGTGAGTTGCCGTTATGGATTATTAATGAGAAGTTCTATCATTTACTCTTTTGCATAGCTTGTATTAGTTTTCAATTCGTGGTTATATGATTGATCTTGTTGTTAGTATTGGTAGCACTTTGGGATCATTGAGTTAATTTAGTTGGTTTTGGCAAACCTGGCTCGATCAGTAGCAACACTATTTTCGAGAGTTGAATGAAAAGGATTAAAGTACTAAAAGAAAAATAATTTCATCATCTTTCTTTCTTGATTTGCTCATAAGTCTAGTATTCCCTAGTTAAGATCTTTTGTGCTTCCAAGGAAGAGTGCATGTTTGTTTTTATCACTTGTATGTTTGTTTGTTTCCTTCAACTCTTATACTTTCTACCCAGCCTTGCTAGCCAAAAACCTGTACTGAGAGGGAATTCTTCTCGTGCATCCACTCCTTAAACCAAAACCTATGCCATTTTTGTCCACCATACCTACCTATTAGCATTATTGCTATTCCAAGTAAATTCTTGTTTTATCTACCTCCCAAATTAAACTTGTTATGTGAAAATTAGTGATTAAAGCTCTCACGAACTTGATAGCGCACTTTAGTTTTCTTGCACTTAATAAACTTGAACCATTGTGCTCACCTATGTTGCGTATATGCTTGCGCTTTGTGAGTTGAGAATTAGCAGAACTATGCTGTCATGGGGAACGCTTTCAACATTGCACTAGTACTTTGTACCAAGTTGATATCATGTTCTTTTGTCTATGGATGTCGTCAGTGTGAAATGAAAGGGGAGCTTGTAAGTCCATGGAGCTATGCATGTGTGTTAGAGAAACGCCTGGGCCGCTGGTCTAATCCATGATGACATGGTGGAAACCTGCAGCGTAACCATAACGAGCATCTATGAAGCATTCTTCTTATAAAAAGAGTACAATATTGAGAAAAAAGAGAAAAAGAAAAAAAATAGATTATGAAAAGAGGAAAGAGAGAAAAAAACACCATATTCCCATGGTAAATAAGAAGATTGCTGAGATGTTTGTTGTCTGCTTGCCTTGTCATTTTGATATGGGGATTCTTCCGTATCATCGGGCAAGGGGTACCCCGTTGGGGGTTCTCTATGATACACATATGCTTACGATGACAAGAACTTACCGGTGACTAAACTTGAGTAGCATGAGGAGCGGCCCTCGTATTCAAGGGATATGAGATTCTCAATTTACAACTTGTCAAGCATATCCTCATATTTGATCACTTTAACTTTAATCACCTAAAGATGCCTATGATAGGGGCAATGAGAGATGAAAGCTAGTAAGTATCATAATTTTTGGGAGCTCTTTATGAAACTTGAAATCCTTACTTCCCTCTGCGAAGGGCCTTTCTTTTACTTTTTAGTTGAGTCAGTAAACCTATTCCCTTCTATCTCAGCAAGTATTTTGAGTTGTTGTGTTTCATTCATTCATATGATGATTTATTCAATCATGTTTCTTATGTACCTTGTTTTGCACATTGCTCTTATCTTGGTGATTACTAGTTTGAAAGCTTTCATTGAAAACCAGTTATTTGTGAACTCCAGCAAATTATCAACTATTCTTCGACCAAGAGCTAAGTTTGCCATTACCAATTATGATTCACTTTATGTATCTTTATTGTGTTTCCTTTACTTATTGCAAGTTAAGTTATATAATAGTGAGTTGTCTTCTATTATGATCTATGTATTAATGAATGTGATGCTTCTTGTCCGTATTCTTTTATCGACTCTTCACTCCATAAACCTGAGGTCATGTTTATTGAGCTCAGTTTCGCTTGGAGACAAGCGAAGTCTAAGCTCGGGGGGAGTTGATACGTCCATTTTGCATCACTATTCTAATGTCATAATTCAGTGTTATTCATTGATCTATTTCATATTAAGAGGTGATACTTATGTTATTTCATCTGTTTTTGCATGGTTGATGACTTTTGGAGCATGGACCGCTGCAGTCAGGATTCTGATGGAAAAGGGGCTGTTTGGAGGCGAAATTCGCGAAGATCAGAAAATCCGGGAAAATACATGGAAATTCCTATTTTTCCAGAAGACGAAGACAGCCAGAAGGGGGGCTGGAGATGGGCCACAGGGGGCCCACACCACCCCCTGGCGCGGGCCACCCTGGGTCGCGCCACCAGGTGGTGTGGCTGCCCTGGTCCACCCCTGGCTCTCCCCTCTGGCGTATATTATCCACCCAAAACCCTAAGACTCGGGGAGCGACCATAGAAAGATTCCGCCACCTCTACGCGGCGAAAAACACCGAGAGAGAAAGATCTCTCCGGCAGACAGATTTTTGTCGGGGGAATTCCTTCCCGGAGAGGGAAGATCGTCGCCATCAACACCACCATCAAGCTGGACTTCATCGGGATCATCATCATCATCACCACCATCATCATCAACACCCTCATCACCATCTCCATATTGATGTAACAATTGCGTTGAATCTTGCATAGTTCATAGGGGAAACTTTCCCGGTGTTGATTACTCTTTGTAGTTGATGCTATTGAGTGAACCATTGAATTATTGTTTATGTTCAGATTGTTATACATCATTATTCCATCTCTGATAATGATCCATATGATGTCTTGTGAGTAGTTCGTTTTGTTCTTGAGGACATGGGAGAAGTCATGTTGTTAGTAGTGGAGTTGTGTTGAGAAAGATTCAATAGTTTGATATTTAAGTTGTGGTGTACTTCTTCTAGTGGTGTCATGTGAACGTCGACTACATGACACTTCACCTATATGGGCCTAGGGGAATGCATTGTGTATTTGGATATTAATCGTAGGGGTTACCAGAGTGACAGAAACCTGAACCCCCGTTAGGAAACCATTGCACAAGGGACGTCAGGGTCTTAGAGTTTAAAGCTGTGGTTAGGTTTCTACCTTAATTACTTTCTTGTACTTACGGATGTTTGCAAGGGGTATAATCACAAGTATGTATTAGACCTAGGAAGATCGGTACATTAGCACAGGTTCACCCACACAACACTTAGCAAGCTAAAGATGATTAATCGACTATATGAACCGAAAGCACTTGACAGTCTTCCCATGTGTCCTCGAGAACGTTTGGTCATCTTAAGTAATACAACTGGCTTGTCCTTTGCTGCATAAAGGATTGGGCCACTTGCTGCATTTATTCCTTCTGTCTTTTATATACTCGTACTTTGTTTACTTGCTTTATCAAAAACCCCTAAAAATCCGTTTGCTAAGTATTTGCATAGAATTCCTAATCCATACCACTAGCCAGCACCTTCTGCTCCTCGTTGGGTTCGACACTCTTAATTATCAAAAATACTGTGATACACCCCCTATACTTGTGGGTCATCACCACAACAGGCTCACCCTATTATCCTATGAGCTCGCCACAAAGACCTACTCACAATCCATTATGCACTATGGGACACTTGAGGACGGTCACCGAATGCATACAAGGAAGGAGTTATCTTCACAACTCAATTGGAGGCTCCCAACAACCACCACAAAGGCCTCGACCTTGAGGAATCTCCACAACTCAATTGGAGGCCCCAAGGGTATCACATCACAACCACACAACCGTCTAGGGTTCCAAGAACCCAAGTGTAACAAGCCTTCAAGCTTGAACTCACCGAATCTCCGAGGAAAACTCAAACTTATGCACCAAATGCAAGTGGCAAGTACAACACTCTCAAATTCCACCAAAGCTACAAAACTATTGGGGAAATAAAAGAGGAAGAACACAAGCGAGAACACAAAACAGATTTAGATCCCAAGGATTCCTTCACAAAGTAGGGATTTAGATCTCCTCTCTCAAATCTCTCAAAAAGATGCAAGAATCAAAGGAGGGGAAGGGGAGAGGACAAGCTCTTCAAGGTCAACAATGGAGGGGGAGAGAGAGAGAGAGAAATGGACCAAAGAGCTAGTGCCCATGAAGGGGAAGATGGGCCCCTTTTAAAGGGTCCCAAATCTAACCGTTTTTGATATTTACGACCCTGGCCGGTACTACAGGTGGGAGGGCGGTACTACCACTGGCACCTGGCCAGTGGTTAAAAAACTTCAACGTGAAAGAAAGAAAACAAGCCTGGCAGGTACTACCGCTAGTGCATCGGTACTTCCGGTGGGGACGGTACTACTGCCTTTACTTCCGATCTAAGTTCCATCAAATAGCACAAAACATATAGAGAGGTTACTGGACCAAAACTAGGTTGAGAGGAAGTGGCCCTGGTACAACCCCCGGAACTACTGGCAGCAAAAAATTCCCTAGAGGTACTACCGGTGTCACGCCGAAACTACCGGTCAGGAAAAACCTCTAGAACCAAAATTGTCATAACTTTTGCATCTGAACTCCAAACGATATGAAACCAATTTTGTTGGAAAGATAATGACACGTAGAATACAAGAGAAAAAAAATATCATGTATATATATGTGAGATACCTCCCCCGGTGAGGAGCCAGAAAACCCGCAAGATCAAAAACGCAATAAGATATGCAAGAGAAAATAGCCACCATGTTTAAATCGTATTTTAAGTCAAACAAATGACCAAGAATATCTCTAGCCTTGCTACTAATTACTAATTATTGCAAAGGTGTGCAATCCTTTGTTTTAAATTGTGTTGTGCAGGAAATCACACTTTAAGGTGAAATCATGAGCAATTAATGAAGATTATGAGGTTGCCTACACAACCAAGCAAACCAGGGTCGAAAACCAACCTCAAGTAGGCATAACGTCCTGAGGTATGGGCAAGGTCCGCCCATACGGTCGCCCATACCAGGTGGCGACGGCTCCATCAAGTCAAAACCTACAACTTCTGTGGATACGCCTACACATTTTGAGGTTCCAGCCACCGCACAAAGGGCCCCCATTCTTAGATTGCATCACAACACCACCGAAGGAGATCCACCACCATAGTTCATCCTCTCCATAGCCACAACCATTATCTTGTACTTGAGATCTCCCTGTAATTTGGTGACCATTGTAAGAATATTTGATTTCAATCTAAGTATTTTGCACAATGTTTTCTATCCTTGATCTTATTGTTATGAGTGAGTATTCCTCACGGGGTGCGGGTTAGGGTGAAACCTCATAGTGATTATGTGCATCTACTTCATGGGAGTACTGTGTTTTTATTGAATAAGATTTGTATCTTTGTATATTTCTATCTTGTCTCAATCTATGGACTTGTAGGTACCCAAGATCCCACCGATTGATAAAGGCTTGAGCTGAGATGAGTGGTGAACGGAGATCTCATAGGAAACCCAGTGATAGAAAGGGGAGTACGGTCTTTGTTTAGGGATCCATTAGGTAGTAACATCAACGTCACTTCTTAAGGCTTTGATCTCGAGCCCGACCCCGCGTGCTCTGCCTCCTCTGCTCCACCATGTCGCCCATCGCAGCACCCAGCTTCGTCCCTGGTTGCTTGAGCTTGCCCCCGACCTCCATTCTGCCCCGTCTTCGCGAGCGCGCCCGCGTCCACCAAGCTTGGCTACGCTTCCTCTTCCGTGCTCCTGATACATCCATTTTGCATCACTATTCTATATCATAATTTACTATTATTCATTGATATATTTCATATTAAGGGATGATACTTATGTTATTTCATCTATTTATGCATGGTTGATGACTTTTGGAGGATGAACCAATGAAGTCGGGATTCTGAAAGGAAAAGGCACTGTCCAGGTGCAAAATTGGCGAAGATCAGAAAATCCTAGAAAATATACGGAAATTCCTATTTTTCCAGAAGATGAAGGAGGCCAGAAGGAGAAGTGGAGATGGCCCACAGGGGGCCCACACCACCCCCTGGCGCGGGCCACCCCTGGACGCGCCACCAGGTGGTGTGGCCACCCTGGCCCACCTCTGGCATCACTCTTTGGCATATATAATCCCCTCAAAACCCTAAGACCCGGGGAGCAACCATAGAAAGGTTCCACCGCCTCTGCGGGGCGGAAACTACAGAGAGAGAAAGAGCTCTCCGGCAGGCAGAAATCTGCCAGGAAAATTCCTTCCCGGAGAGGGGAGATCGTCGCCATCAACACCGTCATCAAGCTGGACTTCATCGGGATCATCATCATCCTCATCTCCACCAGCACCATCACCACCACTTCGTACCACTGTAACAATTGGGTTGAATCTTGCATAGTTCTTAGGGGAAACTTTCCCAGTGTTGATTACTTGTTGTAGTTGATGCTACTGAGTGGAACCATTGAATTATCATTCATGTTCAGATTCTTACTTATCATTATTTCATCTCTGATCTTGATCCATATGATGTCTTATGAGTAGTTCGTTTAGTTCTTGAGGACATGGGAGAAGTCATGTTGTTAGTACTGGAATTGTGTTGAGAAAGATTCAATGGTTTAATATTTAAGTTGTAGTGTTATTCTTCTAGTGGTGTCATGTGAACGTCGACTACATGATATTTCACCTTTATAAGCCTAGGGGAATGCATTGTGTATTTGGCTACTAATCATGGGGTTGCCGGAGTGACAAAAACCTGAACCCCCATTAGGAAACCTTTGCACAAGGGAGTGTAGGATCTCAAAGTTTAAGGTTGTGGTTAGGTTTTTATCTTAATTACTTTCTTGTAGTTGCGGATGCTTGCAATGGGTATAATCACAAGTATGTATTAGTCCTAGGAAGGTCAGTACATTAGCATAGGTTCACCCACACAACACTTATCCAACCAAAGAAGATAACTCAACTATATGAAGCAAAAGCACTTGACAATATTTCCATGTATCCTTAAGAACGTTTGGTCATCTTAAGTAATACAACCAGCTTGTCCTTTGCTAAAGAAAGAATTGGGCCACTTGCTGCATTTATTATTATTATATTTTATTTACTCGTACTTTATTTATCTGCATTATCAAAAACTCCTAAAAATCCGTTTGCTAAGTATTTACAGAGAATTTCCGATCCACACCATTTGTCAACACCTTCTGCTCCTTGTTGGGTTCGACACTCTTACTTATAAAAAATACTACGATACACCCCCTATACTTGTGGGTCATCAGCTCTAGAATGCCCGACCACGACCCCAAGAGAATTCTCCATGTACCCTTGCACAGTCCTCGTGTCGGGCTCTCCCCGCAGCAGTGCCTCCCCTACACCTGTCGACCTTTCTATCCACGTGCATGTGCTGCCGAGCCGCACATGGTCGCCCTCGAACAGGTGCCTCACGACTCTGCTTCTCCTGCTGGTGGATTAGTTCTCTATTGTGATGTATGTTGTTCTTCTTCCTTTTAAGCTAGCCTCTTCTTGAAGTTTGTTGGAAGCCACGATGTTCATAATGGTGAATTGGTAATGTGACATGAAAGTGAGGTGCTTATGCATTGGAGATGGTGTGACAGTGGTGTACATGCTACTATGGTGCTACGGTGTGAATGCGGTTGTGAAGTGGTAGCCTTCTGCCCCGACTATAATCCAAGATTGCCACCGACAAATGAACCCAGAATTTCGAGATCCCCGACACAGAACACGAAGACGGCGAAGCCCAATCCCAAGATCTCCTTCATGGAAACCACAAGATCTCCTACGCGGATCCCAAGACCGAACCCGAATCCCTCCAAACCCTCAAGATTTTCGAACCCCAAACATGTGAACCTAAATCCGTCTCTATTTTACAAATTGTCATATAAAACTGGTTGCATTTAAATCATTTATACTTACATACATGTCATGTGGTTTGGGGCATTTAGCCAATTCATATATTAATTAAATATAGAGTGTTTATGCGGGATGTCTTTGTCATGTTCTGGACTCTATTTAAATTGTGTAGCTCACTGATGCTATGTTTTTGCCATGTCTTCATGTGCTAGTAAACATTTAATTCGTGGGGTAGCTAAATAACTTGAACCTTAATATTTAATTGGTGGAATTCTAATTTCACCAATATTGCTAAGTTGAAAAGCATCTTGCCATGTTATGCATCATATGATGAACATGCCAGATCTTTTGCCTAGTATTAAATATTGCATCCGGTGTTCCTTTCTAGTGTTTTGCTTCTTCACCAGATAGGACAATGAGTTGATCCGAGTTGTGATAAGCCTTTAGTTTCTCCGATGTTGTTCCTCAGGCGAGCATACTCCCTCTTCTACCTATTTTGCATTTATAGTCTTTACTTCCTTCCTTTGTCTACTACCATCCTTTATTGTCGATGCTTTAGTTTCCCTTCCTTTATTTACCTTCTCTACTATATTTTCTTGGTTATCGTATTGCCTTGTTTGATTAGCTAGCTTTGTCCTTGCGAGTCGTAGTGCATGCTTAGATCTGTTCCTCGCTCTCATATAGGTAGAACTCTATATCTGGATAATGTTGGTGATATGAATATTAATATGATGTTGTTGGTTATGGCTTCACCTAATAATAAGGCCCTGGCAGCGGCCACCTTTGTGAACTTTTTGAGTCGACCTAGGACCCGTTCGTTCTACGATACCAGTTCTGAGAATATCATGCTAACCAAACGTGGGGCCTTTAGGATACCTCCTCAACTACCGGAACTATTCGTATATCCAGAGGGTTACACAATTGGTTTTCCATTTGGTGCATGCGCATAATATGTCCTTGGATATGGTGACTATGATATGTCTTCGGACTTGTTGATGATATGATTTTGGTGGACCATCTGGGCATTGCATACATAAAAGCGGTACATGGTGGTGGTTGGATGGAGATCTACAAGTTATCTTCCGAAGACCGATCCATCATAGTAGTCGTGAACGTTGTGCTCCCTCGAGAATCGACGTAACTGTTGGTTGGGTAAACACAATAGGTGATGTCTCTAGATATGCACGTAGTTATGGTACAGTTCTTGTTGTGAGATTCGGAAGACATGTGTATGTTGCCTGAAGGGTTGAACATGTGTTTGGGTACAACAGTGCACCCCTGAAAGGTAAATATTTTTGAGAAGCCATATGTCCACGGTTAAGAACACCTCCGGAGTACAAAATGTCATGATCATAGACAATGCCACTAATGATTTACCTCTAATAATATGACTATTAATTAGCCTTACCAACTTTTCTCGATTGGTTTTTGAGACGGAAATCTTTGGATGGGTTATGCTTGGTGTTATATTATAGTTACCATATATCACTATATTATCTCGCTCTAATAGACGAAGTTGTAGTGTGGCTCTATAAGTTAGATCGTGCAAGTTTTGCTGCCACCGAGCCCACCATACCGAGAGCCGCCGAATTCTATGACTCGCCGTGTACTGGCCTCGGTTCTGACCGCTCTCTTTTTTCTTTGCCCTTTGTCGGCACCCTTTTGGTTTTGATAGGTACGTGATTGACAACGTTAGAAAGGTTACCCTTCTGGCTTGGCCTGGGCAGGATTTATGGACGCCGCTTGGTTATTCTTCAGGACTCTTTGTCCCATTTGGTTCTTGTCCGTACTCTGATATGACTTGGCTTTCTCCATGATTTGTATCTTTGTATTGTATCATTTGTATTCTCGACTCATCAAATCGTTGTTGTATATATATGTTTCTTGTGGATTTTATTGTAAACTATTGTGATGTAACTACTTGTAATAAAATTCAGCCACACGAAAGTGTCTGGTGGACGTTTTTGAATTGCTTCTATGCGGATTTTGGAAAAAAATGCTAAGGTCTAAATAGACCTGATTCAGGGGCGTTACACTATGCTTACCGCCTCCCACCAGCACCACCGCCGCCATGCTCACCGCCTTCGGTCAACAAGGGGAGGGAGGATTCCTGCCTTGTCGGCGAGGTAGGGAGGGAGTGCGGGAACCAGGTACTCCCTGCCACCAGGATCGCCGGCGTCCGCCGCCGCCATTTCCATGCTCGCCGGCGTCAGCTGTCCTTGCGTTTGGGTCACGATTGGGGGAGAAAAGGGGAATCACGATTTGTTCTGGGTCGAGCAGGTAGCACTGCTCTGTTTCGACTTGACTAGTCAAAGCGAGTCGGTCGCCCAATCATTGGTGATTCGGGTCGGTCCCACCGTACATACTATCTAACACAGAATACAAAGTGTATATCGTCTAATATATGCGTCTAAGTGTATATATAGTGAGATGTACACAAAATTGTAGTGGTGTTTTTTAAAGTTAAAAATTGCGGTGACATTTCTCAAATAAGTGGAAATTATAGTAGCTTCTATCCAACTAACCCTAAAGAAATAGTTTAGAGCAAAGGTTTTAACTGCACCGCATTGAATCTCAATTGTTCTTTGTCTTCTACTTTAATAGACGGTGCTAAGCTTACCAGCTCAGAGAATGTTGAGAACTCACACCACAAGCACTAGCAGAGTACTTCTATTTTGCATGTAGGTGAGCAGTGTACCTTTGAAAGAATCCCTCCTCTATACATAAGGTCATACTCCCTCCGTTTCAAAATATAAGATGTTTTAGGTTTGTGAAGTGAATGTATCTAGACCATTTTTAGTGTATAGGTTCACTATAAATCTCTATGAACCTATACTATAAAAGTTATCTAGATTCATTAGCTTCACAAAGCTAAAACATCTTATATTTTAAAACGGAAGGAGTACAACTTGTGAATTATTGTTCCTTCTTCAACCTGAGACGATGAGGTAGCAACGATCTCACAACAGATTACTACAGTATCTAAAATATCACCACCAAGATGCACCGTATATATGCTGAATAGTATCTGAAGCTCACCTGTAGTTTTTGCAACTCATGGGATGTTGCTCGTTATGTACAAGAGGGCGCGCCTGTTGGATAAATTGGATCCTCCTGCACCGTAACATTAGTAGTGATAAACTCGCAGTCACTTAGGGTGTCAGGTGGGATTCTACTAAAGTCCCACTTCTAATTCATTTATATTAAAATCTAGTGTAAATTGGGCTCTCACTTAACACACTAGAGTCACTCTCATTTGCCCTCAGTAGTCAGTACCATCCCTGCTTCTAGCAGATAGCCTAACCTCGACAACCCTGTCTCCTTCCACACAATCGACAAACGCAACAACTGAAAATCCTACAAAGACGCCATCTGCTGGAAGAGTACCATGCCGGCGCCGGCCAGGATGGCCGCAGGCATTCGTCGCATTCGAAAACCCGTCTTCTTTAAGACAGCAGAGGTAGCACTAAGCCCAAAGTCCAAAGTCATCACCAAACGCACAGTGCCAGTCTGGCCAGCACAGGATGGCATGCCGCGGAGCACCAAACGGCCGGGGGAACGACGACGACATCGGCAGCGCTGCTAAGGCGCACTTCGTGTTTGTCCCGCTGATGTACCAGGGGCACGTGATCCCAGCGGTTGACACCGCGCTGCTGCTGGCCACCCACGGCACGCTCGCCAGCGTCGTGGCCACGCCGTCCAACGCGGCGCGCATCCGCCCGACGGTCGACTTCGCGAGGCAGTCCGGGCTGCCGATCCGGCTCGTGGAGCTCCCGCTCGACTGCGCCGCCGTGGGCCTGCCCGACGGAGCCGACGACGTCGACAAGATCCCGGCGGAACTCCACGCGAACTACTTCAGCGCGCTGGAGCTCCTCGCGGCGCCGCTCGAGCGCCACCTCCGGTCGCACCCGCCGTACCCGACGTGCATCGTGTCCGACTTCTGCCACGCGTGGACCGTGGGTGTCGCGGCGAACCTCCACGTGCCACGGCTCGGCTTCTTCAGCATGTGCGCGTTCTGCCTCCTGTGCCAGCACAACCTGGAGAGGTTCAACGCGTACGACGGCGTGACCGACGACAACGAGCCGGTGGTGGTGCCGGGCGTGGAGAGAAGGATCGAGGTGACGAGGGCCCAGGCCCCTGGGTTCTTCCGTACGCCCAGGTTCGACCACCTAGCCGACGGCGTCGAGCGCGCGCAGGCCCAGGCCGACGGCGTCGTCATGAACTCCTTCCTGGAGATGGAGCCGGAGTACGTCGCCGGGTACGCGGCCGCCAGGAAGATGAAGGTGTGGACCATCGGCCCTGTATCTCTGTACCACCGGCACGCCGCCACGCTGGCGGCGAGAGGGAACACCACCACCGCCATTGCTGCCGACGAGTGCATCAGGTGGCTGGACGGCCAGGAGCCCAGCACCGTCGTGTACGTGAGCTTCGGGAGCATCGTGCACGCGGACCCGAAGCAGGTGGTGGAGCTCGGGCTCGGGCTCGAGGCGTCGGGCCACCCGTTCGTCTGGGTCCTGAAGTACCCCGGGTACTACGACGATGCGGTGCGCGAGTTCCTGGGGGCACTCGAGGAGCACGTCGCCGGGCGCGGCATGCTGATCAGAGGGTGGGCGCCGCAGGTGCTGATCCTGAACCACGCGGCGGTGAGCGGCTTCGTGACGCACTGCGGGTGGAACTCCACGCTGGAGGCGATCGCGGCCGGGCTGCCGCTGGTGACGTGGCCGCACTTCTCGGACCAGTTCTGGAACGAGAAGCTGGCCGTGGAGGTGCTCGGGATCGGCGTCAGCATCGGGGTCAAGGAGCCGGTGGTGTGGCAGGTGGCGGAGAAGGAGATCGTGGTGGGGAGAGAGGTGGTGGAGGAGGCGGTGAGGAGCATCATGGAGGGAGGAGGTGAGGGGGAGGAGAGGAGGAGGAAGGCACTGGCGCTGTTAGAGAAGGCAAGGGCGGCGGTGCAGGCGGGAGGATCGTCTCTTGCTAACTTGCTGGACTTGATCAAGCGTTTCGAGGTGGACACGGTTCGCACCACTGAATGAGCTTCACAGAGCACACAAGAGCGCCAACAGTTCAGTTTTCTTTCTGACGAACACGGTTCAATTTTCTGAAGATTCACTTTCTATTCAACAGAAATTCGTGCGTGATCTATTTTTAAAAAAAGAGTCGTGTTTTAACTAGTAGTAGTTGGTAAAATGTTTTCACAATCTTGCAAGACAAAACTCGTCACACGGGATGGTACTCGACCTTGCATAACACCACAACACAACTCTCTATGCCTAAACTAAGCAGGTTACGAGCTACTCCCTCCGTTTTAAAATATAAGATGTTTTAGCTTTGTGAATGTTTTGGAGTGAACCTACACATTAAAAGAAATCTAGATAGACTCTCTTCACAAAGCTAAAACGTCTTATATTTTGAAACGGAGGGAGTACCTCCTTAACCATGGGCTTCCTGCTAGCATAAACAAAGATTATTTTTCTCCCCTCCGGCACTGTTGGAGTATTAGGTATATACGGTCGTTATGATAGTTTAGATAGAGTTAGAATCTGTTTATCTACAGTCCTAATTTGACTCGTATTCCAAAATAATACTCTGTACGCCTTATATACTCGCACATGAGGCTCAATAATATATCCATCATATTTCGCGAAACTCATACTCTTTCATGGTATCAGCCTAATCGGTACAAACCCTAGCTGCACGCTTCCGCCGCGCCGCCCCGGAGGATCGATCTCCGTGATCTCCGCCAGGGGCCGCGCGATGCGTACGCAGGGTTCGTCCGCCGATTCGTAATCGGCTGCCCTGTAAGTCTTTTTTTTATCTCTTGATCGTTTTTTTTGGTTTATCGATCTTAGATCGGATTGAGACGCCCACCGCCGTTGTCATCGTCGCGCCTCTACTCCGACCATCGGCATCGAGGATCTACACCACGCCCGTGCGCCTGCCTCCTCCGCTGTTGCGCCTGCCTCAGCAGGCTGTCGCGGCCTCAGGACAGGCTGCCGCGCACCGCGGACGGCTGCTACGCCTTCCTTGAAAGGCTGCCGCGGCCGCCCTCCCTCGGATCGTCTTTGTCGTCATCGTCTGGGACTTCACCGACAATGACGCCATCGAATCCTATCTACGCGTCGTCCACGCCATGGCGCATACGGTGCACTGTCCGCCTGATCAACCGATCCCGCACCTGTCTATGCCAAGCACGTCCCCGAGCACGCGTCTATCACCGATCGAGCTACGGACTGCCGTTGTGTCGCCCCGTCGGGCCGCAGCGCCGCCGCCCTTGGTCCATGCTACCAGCTTTCAACGCGCCTTTCTTGCGTGTACGTCGTTGATGGTCTCCCAGCCGCTGCACCGACTTGCGCCCTGCAACTATGCCGCCCCCTCGGGTCGTAGCATGGCTGCACGCAGTCTACTTCGCCGTCCTCGTGCATCGACGACCTTGGCTTTCACCGCGCCATCTCCTACGGCACGGATCATCGCCGTCTGCACATGGTCTTCATCATGTCGCCGGGTCTTTCTCGCCTACTTCGAGCACCGCAGCCGCGCTTCACAAGGTAACCTGCAGGGCGCCCTCTCGCCGTCACAGGTCCTGCCGACTTACCCATCGCCACTCCAGGCATCCAGCATCACTACCCTAGGTCGCCGCTGTTTTCGCCGCCTTCTACGTCTTCGTCTGTAGGGGTTCGTAGCATGGAAAACAAAAATTTTCTATCGCATACAAACAAACAAGCCAAGATCTATCTACTAGATTGTAGCAACGAGTCGATGGAATAACTCACCCTCGAAGATTCCAAAGTGTTTGACAAGAGCAGATTCTCGTGGGTGATGTAGTCGTACTCTTTCCGATCTCAAGATCGCGTAGACGATCCTTCCGGCGCCGCGTTCCCGCAGCGCTCCCGCAGTCGGTCACACGTTCGGTACTCGACGAAGACCTTCCTCTCCCTTGTTCCAGCAGGCAGCGGAGGTTGTAGCACTCTCCTCGCGATTCCGGCAGCACAACGGCGTGGTACCGGAAGTAGAGGGGAAATCCCGCAGGGCTTCGCCTTAAGCCGGTGCGAGTATGGTGGAGCTTATGAGAGAGGCTATTAGTGGTCTAGTAATTAGACACACCAATTAGAGGGCTCTAAACCAATTAGAAGGCTCTAAACCGAATAGCTCTAAACCGGGGTCTAGATCTAGGGTTTAGTTTAGAGGATAGGAAACTTGTGTGTCTAGGAGGGGAGCCCTGCCCCTCCTTATATAGGTGGGAGGGTGTGGGCGCGCTAGGGGAGGGAGGGAGTCCCTCCCCAACTCGGCCTTGGGCTGGGCGCCGGCCTGGAGGAGTCCAACTCCTCCTCCAGGTTGGTTCCAACTCCTCTTGCTTGTTTCCCACAGTTTCTTGTTTTGGCAGTTTGACTTTCAAACTGGACATTTGACTTTTCTGTTTTAGGATTCAATTTAATCCTATATTTGGGACAGCAAGAACACTTAGTACATGATGCAATCATTCCAATATGTAATGACACATTCATGTACCCCTTCCCCCCCGGAGTGCCGAACAATCCGGAACCTTCTAGAATATCCCCGATGAAAACACCGGAATCATTCCCGAACTCCGAAACGGGACTTTCCTTATATGAATCTTATTCTCCGGACCATTCCGGATCACCTCGTGATATCCCGGATCCCATCCGAGACTCCGAACAACATTCGGTCTCTTTCTCATAATACCATAACTACTCAAACAACGTCGAATCCTTAAGTGTGTCTCCCTACGGTTCGTGAATTATGCGGACATGATCGAGACACTTCTCCGAACAATAACCAATAGAGGAATCTGGAAATTCATATGGCTCCCACATATTTCTACGATTACTTTGCGATCGAATGAACCACTTACATACGATACCAATTTCCCTTTGTCTCACGATATGTTACTTATCCAAGGTTATGATCGTCGGTATCTCTGCATACCTAGTTCAACCTCGTTACTGATAAGTACTCTTTTCTCGTTCCCGTGATATGTGATCCCTTGTGACCAAGTCACATGCTTGCAAGCTAATTGGATGACATTTCACCGAGAGGGCCCAGAGAATATCTATCCGTCATGTGGATGGACAAATCCCACTCTTGATCCATGTGTTTCAACCAATACTTTCCGAACACTCAATGCCACTTTTATAGCCACCCTGTTACGGTGTGGTGTTTGATGACATCAAAGCATCCATCCAGTAAAGGTGATATGCATGATCTCATGGTCGAAGGAATTAGGTTACTATATATCAGAAAGCATATAGCAATTGAACTATTGAAATGACTTGATCTTTATGCTACGCTTATCTATAGGAGTATGTCCATCACATCATTCTCCTAATGATATGATCCTGTTGTTAATAACATCTCTATGTTCATGATCAGGAAACCATGATCATATATTAACCAACAAGCTAGTTTAACAAGAGGCTTTACTAGGGACTCTTATTTTAGTTTACAAATCACACAAGTACTAATGTTTCCGGTTAATACAATTATAGCATGGTATGTAAACATTTATCATAAGTATGAAGATATGATAATAACCTATTTTATTATTGCCTCTTGGGCATATCTCCAACAGTCTCCCACTTGCACTAGAGTCAATAATCTAGTTTCGAACCTTTGTGTATTCAACACCTATGGCTTTACAGTGTTGTATGTACACGATTGCTAGTGGTCAACTGATCTCCGGATCTGACACTTCCAGGTCCGTGTGTAATTGCATGTCTTTGCGTCTCTACGCATCACTCATTCTCTAATGAGATGGCTTTGTATAAATTTGGTATTTCGGTGTGACCTTTAGCTCTTTGGGGTTAAAACATGTTGATAATATTGTCGTACAATATATCTTCATAGTATTATCCCACTGTGAACTACACCTAGTTTGATAACAAACTACTTGACACAAATGCCCTCTTTTGCTGCTATAATAGCAGTCATATACTTAGCCTTTTGTTGTAGTATCTGTCACAATGTCTTAACTTTGGAACTCATCCAAATCCATTATGGAACTCACTTTCCATTATATTGTGCCACCCTTAGTTTAGTTTGAGATAAACTTAATTTGTACTTTGTGACAAAACTAGTATCAATGTAGTACTTTTACAATGAACTAACCATCTATTTGTCACTTCTACAAATAATATACTCTTAGTTCTTCCAAAAGATCATAAGAATATCCTTACTATTGTCCAATGATCATCTTACGAATCATTCTGGTATATGCTCTCAACATTTAGAGCATAGGACATATCTGGATTTGTACATATCACAGTATGATTGATATAAATACTCTTTGTGATTTCATACATCAAGTATCAATCTATACTTGATTATTTGTTTCACTTTACCAAATGTCAATACACTTGAATATATCATCAACATTGAACTCATTCAATCCTTTCTGTGTGACAAGAACCTTCTCTTGTAGTTTCTATATTGAACTCATTCAATATCTTGTCTATGTACTTCTGGCACAACCATATTAGCGTCTAATGATGCCAAATATTTGGGTTTTGCCTAAGTCTTTCATCGGGATGAAATTCTTAATATGTGTTAATAAAAGATACATCTTTTCCAATCAACAATATGTCCTCCACATAATGTATTAGAAATATGTCTTAGCGCTCCCACTTAATTTCTTGCAAATGCAAGCATCTTCATTGTCTCCGATGAACTTTTAAACTCCTTTAACAGTTTCATCACAGTGAAGATTCCAACTCCGCGATGCTCACTTTAACCATTGAAGTTTGCATATACTTTTAGCATCCTTTTGAATTAACAAAACCCTATGGACCGTGTTATGCACATGTCCTAGGTAATGATTCTATTAGAAGAATTTGTTTTGTTTATTCAACTACCATATAACAAATTATATGTAGTGGTTGCTACATTAATCCATCTAGACTAAATATCACTATGAAAGATCAAAATCTTGTCATAGTCAACCTTTGAACATTGTTGTGAACTCTTTCCCAACATGTCGACTAGATGTGAAACATCCATGTCTATTTCTTTATAGATCCAGACACAACTATAAAGTCTTACACCTTTCTCGAGGGTCCTTCAAGTTCAAAACTTGATTTCTCGTGTATGGAACTATCACGGATTTTATGGCTTCAAGCCATTTTACGGAGTCAGGGCCCATCATCGCTTCTCTGCATGTAGTCGGTTCATTATTCTCAAATAATGATTCAACCCTCAAATCTTGGTATTTGATTGTTTACCCGATCTACTTGTTTCAATAGGAACTTGGATCTCCGTGACCACAACCTTTGAGGTACGTGAGCCATGAGCATTGTTGCCGCCTCCGGAACACTTTTCGGCGCTGCGCAACTCTGCACATACAGCTAAGGTTCTTTTAACCTTATCAAAGTTCTAATGTCCTCCCACTTAACTTTTCACGAAAAATTTCTTCTCAAAGAAACTTGACGTTCTAAGCAACAAACACTTTTGTCTCCGGTGTTTTATGGAGGAATACTTAACAGTAATACAAAGACAGGTTTATCCGACTTTGGTTGCAAACATCTTTCTTATGCATAGCATACCAATGTTTAAGAAAGGACTACTTGGGTTTATCCCAAACCATAACTTTATATGGTGTCATTTCAACGGATTATGATGAAGCTCTTTTCAGTGGAAAAACGGTAATCTCTAAAGCTTTTAATCTTTAAAATATAATGGCAGTTTTATGAATTATACCTTTGATCTTACCATGTCAAACAAGGTTTAATTACATATCTCGAACGCTCCATACTCTTTATGGTGTTTCGGGAAATGCAAATCCACGGAACGATTCCTTAAATCTTAGGTATTATGCTAAACTTGTAACTCAAATATCTTCCTTTATGATCTTTATCATAAACTGTTTATATTCTTGTTACAATGATTTTGCACTTCATCTTGAAAGTCTTTGAACTTTTCAAATGTTTCATACTTCATCCTTATTAAGTAAATATTCATATATTCACTCAAATTTTCCGGAGAAAGCATATGAAGTTGAAATCCATCGCTCTTGACTACACATAACGGACTTCGTACAACAATATGTACAAGTTCCAATAAGCTAGTCATTCGTTCCCTTTTGGCCTATGAACGAAGTTTTAATTATCTCTAAGAAAGTTTCACAAGCGTCATTTGATCAAAAATCAGAAGACTCCAAAATTCCATCAACATGGAGTTTCTTCATGTTTTCTTTCAAATATAATTTAAACGGCGATGTCACTTCCTAAGTGATCTTTCAATCAATTTGTCTTTCGACATTTTTAGCACTAGTTTTATGGATGTGATGTCTCCAACGAGATTTGCGAATCATCCATCTTTTATGGATTACGGCAATTATTTGAACAATCCTTTTGTTCTCATAATACCTGATAAAACAAATCTTTGAAGGCAAGCTTTGATGTTTAACAAGCAACACAATAACCCTTTATTTTGTTCTCGATGAACATCATCACATATTCTTTTGCTAGTTACTTAGGCCATTGTAGTTCATGAATTGTGTTGTTTCGTATGACGATTCACACCAACAAATTCAGTATCAAATACTTAAGAACCACATTGTTTAACAAGCAAAGAATATAGCCATAACATGTATATCATCTATATACTTAAACTGAACGATTCTAGTCTTTTCTTTTCTGTCATATATTTATGAGATTCTCTTTCAGTATTTCCTTTTCAGTTTGAAAGAATCTATCAACATCAATAGTGGAGTCATACATATGACATATAGTCCAAAGCGTGTATAATTAAATACCAATGTCTTTGGACTTGCACTTTGAAGTAGATCACCATCATCAAATATTTGGTGTTCTTTCAAATTCCTTTCTTTAGTAATCTCTTGGTGTAGTAAACATTTCACCTACATCAAATATTCACCCTTATCATGGAATCGTCCATGATCAAGCTACTTTTAGCTTATAACGATGAATTATGAGTATAATGTTGCTATCCAAAACCTTTTGGAGGATTAGGACAACAAGTGTCTCCAACCTTTTTGCAAATTTTCATCAAATATGAGAACATGACTTTTGCCATATTATACTCTATCATGTTGCAACCAAAACTTCGTTTCAGATATCACAATATCTTCCACACATCATGGTTTCTGAAACAACTCTTTCAGATCCTAGATAACCTTGATATTAAGGGAATCCTTTGAATATCAAGAATCATGGATACAAACATGATACTTATATACTAATACTTGGAATTGTTACTCTTGATTTAATACTAATTATTAAACTTCATGGAGTAACCGGAACTTACTGAAAGTTTGCAATAGGACTTTTAAACTTTAGATTAACACTTAAAACAATACGATACCAGTTCGTAAAGTAACTAACCAGAATTTTATAGTTCTATCATCTCAATTATAACTAAGCGCAAGGTGGTAAACGGATGCCAATGACTACAACAACTATGCAAATTCACTTTGGTTTAGTTTATGATAAATTGAGTTCAAATTAATTAATGAAATTAAACTAGGTGAACTCCCACTCAAAACAACATCCCTCACATTGTTTTAGTGATCACACGAACCAAATCCACTACATCAACACCGATCATCACGAGAGCTGATATAGTTTTAATGGCGAACAATCATCATGTTCATCATATCTACTATATGATTCATGCTTTGCCTTTCGGCGATCCGTGTTCCTGAGGCCATGTCTGTACATGCTAGGCTCGTCAAGATCAAACCTTAGCTTCCGCATAAGCAAATCTGGCTTGCTTACGTTGTATTCACCCGCGGAATCAAAGACACCCGATCATCACGTGGTGCTTCGAAGCAGCAAGCTTTGGCAACGGTGCATACTAAGGGTGAACACTCTAGAACTTGAAATTTATGTGCATGAGGGATCATCTTATAATGCTACCGTCGTCTACTAAGCAATACAAGATGCATAAAGGATTAACATCACATGCAATTCATAATATGTGATATGATATGGCCCTTCTTCTTTGTGCTTCCGATCTCCATCTTCAAGCACGAATATGATCTCCATCATCACCGGCATAGCATCAAGGTCAATGACGCTTCTCCATGGTTGTCGTCCACCAGCTTCAACTATTACAACTATTTTGAATAGACACGCAGGTCTTAACAGAAATTAAAGACAACCATATGGCTCCTGCCGGTTGCCAACTTACAATAAGGAACATTGCATACATCAAATATAATCACAATCATGGCCATATCACATCACTGCACACCCCTGCAAAACAAAGTTAGACGCTTCTACTTTCTTTGCATATTTTACGTGGTTTGGGGCTTTCCATAAGTGTCGTTCTAACTTACGAACAAGAACCACAACATTGATACTATCATTGTTGATCACCCGTTGTAAATTGGATCTTTACTATGCTAGGAGAAACAGGCACCCGCAAAGCCACTTATGCAAAACGAGTTGCATGTCAAGCGTGGAGCAAGTCTCATGAACGATGTCATGTAAGGTTAGCCCGGGCCGCTTCATCCCAACATACCGCAAGATGCAAAGTACACAAAAAGCAATCTACAATAAAAGCATCAACGCCCACAATGACCATTGTGTTCTACTCGTGCAACAGATCTACATATAGACACGGCTCTGATACCACTGTAGGGGTTCGTAGCATGGAAAACAAAAATTTTCTATCGCATACAAACAAACAAGCCAAGATCTATCTACTAGATTGTAGCAACGAGTCGATGGAATAACTCACCCTCGAAGATTCCAAAGTGTTTAACGAGAGCAGATTCTCGTGGGTGATGTAGTCGTACTCTTTCCGATCTCAAGATCGCGTAGACGATCCTTCCGGCGCCGCGTTCCCGCAGCGCTCCCGCAGTCGGTCACACGTTCGGTACTCGACGAAGACCTTCCTCTCCCTTGTTCCAGCAGGCAGCGGAGGTTGTAGCACTCTCCTCGCGATTCCGGCAGCACAACGGCGTGGTACCGGAAGTAGAGGGGAAATCCCGCAGGGCTTCGCCTTAAGCCGGTGCGAGTATGGTGGAGCTTATGAGAGAGGCTATTAGTGGTCTAGTAATTAGACACACCAATTAGAGGGCTCTAAACCAATTAGAAGGCTCTAAACCGAATAGCTCTAAACCGGGGTCTAGATCTAGGGTTTAGTTTAGAGGATAGGAAACTTGTGTGTCTAGGAGGGGAGCCCTGCCCCTCCTTATATAGGTGGGAGGGTGTGGGCGCGCTAGGGGAGGGAGGGAGTCCCTCCCCAACTCGGCCTTGGGCTGGGCGCCGGCCTGGAGGAGTCCAACTCCTCCTCCAGGTTGGTTCCAACTCCTCTTGCTTGTTTCCCACAGTTTCTTGTTTTGGCAGTTTGACTTTCAAACTGGACATTTGACTTTTCTGTTTTAGGATTCAATTTAATCCTATATTTGGGACAGCAAGAACACTTAGTACATGATGCAATCATTCCAATATGTAATGACACATTCATGTACCCCTTCCCCCCCGGAGTGCCGGACAATCCGGAACCTTCTAGAATATCCCCGATGAAAACACCGGAATCATTCTCGAACTCCGAAACGGGACTTTCCTTATATGAATCTTATTCTCCGGACCATTCCGGATCACCTCGTGATATCCCGGATCCCATCCGAGACTCCGAACAACATTCGGTCTCTTTCTCATAATACCATAACTACTCAAACAACGTCGAATCCTTAAGTGTGTCTCCCTACGGTTCGTGAATTATGCGGACATGATCGAGACACTTCTCCGAACAATAACCAATAGAGGAATCTGGAAATTCATATGGCTCCCACATATTTCTACGATTACTTTGCGATCGAATGAACCACTTACATACGATACCAATTTCCCTTTGTCTCACGATATGTTACTTATCCAAGGTTATGATCGTCGGTATCTCTGCATACCTAGTTCAACCTCGTTACTGATAAGTACTCTTTTCTCGTTCCCGTGATATGTGATCCCTTGTGACCAAGTCACATGCTTGCAAGCTAATTGGATGACATTTCACCGAGAGGGCCCAGAGAATATCTATCCGTCATGTGGATGGACAAATCCCACTCTTGATCCATGTGTTTCAACCAATACTTTCCGAACACTCAATGCCACTTTTATAGCCACCCTGTTACGGTGTGGTGTTTGATGACATCAAAGCATCCATCCAGTAAAGGTGATATGCATGATCTCATGGTCGAAGGAATTAGGTTACTATATATCAGAAAGCATATAGCAATTGAACTATTGAAATGACTTGATCTTTATGCTACGCTTATCTATAGGAGTATGTCCATCACATCATTCTCCTAATGATATGATCCTGTTGTTAATAACATCTCTATGTTCATGATCAGGAAACCATGATCATATATTAACCAACAAGCTAGTTTAACAAGAGGCTTTACTAGGGACTCTTATTTTAGTTTACAAATCACACAAGTACTAATGTTTCCGGTTAATACAATTATAGCATGGTATGTAAACATTTATCATAAGTATGAAGATATGATAATAACCTATTTTATTATTGCCTCTTGGGCATATCTCCAACATCGTCCACTACAACTTCGCCTCCAGCGTCATCGTCTCATCCCCGACTACACCACCTGCTACTCTACTCCGACAACCGCGGACAGCGCCAGCATCTCTCCCTTTGCCGCTCTGCGCGTCGCAACCGCTCTGGAGGCTTCCTCTGCTAGCCTTTCTGACATAGCGACACGTTCATGATGGTCCCTGCCCCCGCACGCCTGGTACTGGTAACACCGGAAGTGTCTTCGTCCCCAATGCGTTCCCGAGTCTGGCAAGCTCGGATCGGCGCCTCGTCTTCATCGGCTTCGACAACGTCTTCTTCGGCATCGACCCCTCTACGACTGCCTCGACCGCGTCACCGACGAGTTCTTATTTGCATACTCGGTTCTGGCAAAACTGGAGTGTGCGTTCATCCCCGACGTGCGCCTAGTTCTAGTAAAACTATGGCCGCACCTCGTCCTCGACGGCTCGTACTGCATCGACTTCGGCATCGACACCCTTAACAACTACCTCGACGCGTTTCGTCATCCTCCTCGCGCACTATGCGCATGCGGCTTCACGTGCGGCTATCTCGACACCGGCATCCCCGACCACGACATCGACCACGGCGACCCATCGCACGGCTACCTCGACCATGGCACTGCCTCACGCTCTCGGCTCCCTCGACATCGGCACAAGGGCTATCACCTCGCCTGAGAATCTCACCAGCTTCCTCTACAGTCCAGGCTACCGTGACGCGACACCATCCATGACGTTCCTGCTCGGACTGCGGGGGGATGTCAGCCTACTAGATGCTACTTCGGTTTATCTCTAGTCTGACCGTCCATGATGTTTCAGTTGTTTACGACACTACCACTACAACTGTGGGGGAGTGTTAGAGTATTAGTTATATATGGTTGTTATGATAGTTTAGATAGAGTTATGATCTGTTTACGTACAGTCCTAACTTGACTCGTACTCTAAGATAATCCTCTGTACGTCTATATATACTCGTTCGTGAGGTTTAATAATATATCCATCATATTATGCCAAACTCATACTCTTTCAAGTACTACAGGAAAAGCGAATAGCGCCAACGGTGAGCCCCCGTCGGAGTAACCCGTGAACCCCGTCGACGTAGGCTACGCACCGCTTCAAATTTTGGCAATCTGATTCTTAGCACTTCTTCTGCATCATGATGTAAATATTTTTGTCACAATATCTTATCTCCACGTATGATTATTTTTGTTTATTAGGTCGGATACTTTTCAGATACCAGAGTTTGTAGGGTTACTGCTGATTTTTCTTATCCCCCTAGGGATCCCAACCGCCCCTCCAAATATGAACTTTTTAGATCCGCTACACTAAACCTTTTTTAGGAGCTCCAGCCCATGGGTCACACCTTGCCATCCTAGAGACAGGTTTTGTATGAAAGCAATATCCGTTAACTCGTCGTCAGGGGAGTATTTTGCTTTTAGTACCTTTGCACAAAGACTATCCGGGAAGGCTATCAAAGGCCACGCTTGTCGTGCAAGTAATGGTTGGTTAAAGAGTTTTAAATCTCCGAACCCCTCGACTCTTTCTCTTTGTTTAATTATCCCAACTTGTCTAGTGAATGTGTTGTCAATCCATATCATTCCCCACCAAAAATCTCTAATCATCTGTATGAGTTCCTCGCATACTTCAGAAGAGAACATGAAGACACTCATGTTGCATGTTGATATTGCTTGCCTAACTGACTTAATTAGTGTTTCTTTTGCCGCACTCGACGTGTATTTTCTGTCCAGTCCAACATTTTCTTCGTGTACTTTTTTAACTGGTTGAAACATGCCGTCTTTCGTATGCCCCTCATGCATTGGAAGGCCTAAATATTTCTCTTCAAAACACTCTGTTTGTACATTCAAAGTTGTCATGACCTGCTGTCCAATAATATTCGAACATTTATTTCCATGTAATAGGGTTGTTAGCACAAAACCACCACATTTACATCAAATTTTCTATTTTGATACCACTTTTGGTTTTGAGGACCGAAATCTACCATATTATTTCAAGGTTGTCTCAAAAATCATGCCAGAATAACTTTGCCCACATACATTGGAATAGGGCATGGAAAATTGATTCTTCGTATGCACCATAGGCTTCACAAATAGTAATCCGTTCCATGTGCCTCTACTCAGAATTAACTGATCACCCTCCACCAGAAGGATCGGATTTTAAGAGGGACCGGTAATTTCCAGAATTTTTTCCAACACATGTTTGTGAATTACTGAACCAGAGGCATTAGTAGCTCTCTGAATCAATGCCATTATCTTGCTAGCAGAGCGGACAGTGTAATTGCTATTTTTCTCTCGCGTCCATGCATATTCATCCCCTGAAAATCTACGAAGTGGTATTCTGTGTATCGCTTGTCTATCCACATCTATAAAGTTCTTTTCCAACATCAGCTCGGACCATGCCATTTGGTTATCATCAATAAGTTCTTCAACAAAAATAGCCTTAGCCCTCGGTGGTTTAGCCAAATGTCGTCCATTCAAATTATCTGGTATACAGGGATCTTCAAAAACTCGAATAATTAAATAGTTTTGCTATTTCTCGGGCATTTGAGAAATAGCTATTTCTCAGTCACCTCACTCACCATTGGATTTATATCCTGATTCATGCTACCATGAGAATTGCAAGTGGGTTGAAATTTTTTCTGGGCGTAAGTAGTTTCAAATGAATTTTGTCACTTAGAAGTATGTGACAACTAAATATTTTTAATTACAAGTGGGTTGCAACTAACTTTACTTTCAGTTACAAGTAGATTCTATCCGAGTTTATTACACGTGACGTCACCCCATTGAGAAATACTTATTTCTCATGCACATGAGACTAGGCACGCCCCATAGTTGAATCATCTCCAACCTTCTTAATTAGCCCTTTGCCTTCCTAAAAAAAAGCCCCTTGCCTAGAGCTCCTCTACCATGTAAAATAGTCTCGACGTATGAAATGAATTTCTGTTATGCCGTGACGACATAAAATCAGTATTGGGTGTTCGGGACTCCATTGTGCAATTGTACGCACGGCCTCATCTGTCTCAAAGACATACTAGCTGAAGTGCCCATGCATTCCAGATGTGGTTCTATAATACCCGTATAATGTATTATTATTATATTAATATACAAATAATATTTAACGCTTTAATAGATACCAAAAGGGGAAAAACATTTCACAACACGAGGTTAGCTGGAAGGAGTCGAGAGGTAACCTCGGCAATGCCCATGGTTATGAACTTAGCGTTTTATGGAAAAGAGAACACTGGATATTTCGTCGGCTGATCAGACAAACAAGAGAGTCGAAGTCGTCTGATTATCATGAAGAGTATGATTACAGATTACTCAAATCTTCGGTACATATCCCCAGCCTTTATATAATATGCTAGGTCCCGAAGCCGTATTCGGATAGATTAGAAGTTACAATTACAACACTAAGGTTACGTCGATTTTTATTTATTTCTTGATCGCTAAGACATGCTTTTGTCCGTCGGATGCTTTCAGGACTTCTATTTTTCTCCATGGGCTTCATCGGACGAGGCCTTTGTATGTCCATGATAGTTAATCATGGGGACCTGATAGGTCATGCCCATGTCAGTAGCCCCTGAGACACCATACGAATCGTAGATTCAGGTTAAATTTCAAAGACAATTTCAACCGCAAGTCGAAGATTCCTACAGACAAGTACTATAGTGTTTCATGTATTCATTGTCATAGAGATTTGGTTTAACTGGCCTGATGCATCTGACGGATCGGAAATCGGTTAATTGCTCTTGGAAAAAGACTCCGTGAACCTACATCAAATTTAAGTCCTCGGTATCAAACTCGGTCTATGGTGGCGTAATTCAGTTTGGACCGCGGAGATCTTATCGTTTACTAAATTCCAGTGTTTTATTTCGGGTACCCAACGCGGCCGTCGGGATTTTTCATCGTATCGTCTATACGAATAAGATAGAGACAAAGCACATTCGTGTATGGTTACGAGGCCTCATATGACGGATCCTGGGGTCCTATCTTCATGTCGTGGACATGGCATTCGGACATGTTATTGCGATGGACGCGGTCTGAGAATTTTTAATTTTTTGTCGACTGCCTCGTTTGGCTGTTGGAATTGCTGAACTTGTCAGCTGCTTTTCATCGGGTAAGATACGAGCACTCCCGATGGGAGTAACCATTTAAGGATACAATTATATAATGATCATAGGTTTTTTTGACTTCGTTGGATGATTATGTTTTTTTATCGGGTGCGCGTTTAGCGCTCCCGATGGGAGTAGCCCCCGAGGCTACACCCAAATGCTTGCATCCGAGTGTAGGCTCAAAATTGCCACTCGTTTTTATTTTTTCTGTCGACTCCGTAGGAGGATTTTTTATCGGGTGTGCGGCCAGCACTCCCGATGGGAGTAGCCCCCGAGGCTATGTTTAGGTTCTTGCACCGGAACATACGCTCAAAGCCAATTATCGAAGAAAGTAAGACTTGGTTTGTTTTTTCCTATTCACCCGAATATTTCTCCTTCTCAGGCCACACATGACGCCCGTGGCGACGAAGATGTGGCGTATCACAGTTGCTGAAAAACAAGACCCGATGGACGTTGTAGCGGTGGGACCCTCATTGTAGTAATGATGACGCGTGAACGGTGCGTCAGCAGCGATTGTTTGACCGCATGACCCCACTCTTGCGCGAAAATCAAGGCGTCATGCGGATTTTGTCCGTGTTTGGTGTGGTAATTACTGCCCACGATTTTTATCCTTTCAGCGAATCTTACCACGTGTCTCCATCCTCTGTGTCTTGTCGTTTTATCGCCCTCATCTGATGACTGATACCTTTGCTCCTTTTCTTTATAAGCTTTAGGGGACAAATTTTTACTGCTCACTATTCCCCTTCGTTGCGCACTTCTTCTTCCTCCTCGCGCCGCATCTGTGTTTTATTGCTTCTTGTTCTTCCTTTCTCCTATCCGTACTTGTGCTTCGCCTCTAGACCACCATTGGCAAGAACAAGGGCGGCTACTGCACTGCTGATGCCAAAGCGACGAAGAGAAGGGCCATCATATGGGCTCCCTCCAGGTGCACTGTGCGAGAGCTATGCGAGGCGCACAAGGATGGTCTCATAGAGGATGGTTCTTTCAAGGCTCCTGGGGATGAAGCTATTTCGACGCCAGAAGCAGGATGGAGGGTAATGTTTCTCTCCTTTCTTTATTGTGACCTCTCTCTCTTTTGGCCCACGAGTTTCTTCGTGGTCTCCTTTTTGTTTACGGCATTCAGTTCTACCAGCTCACGCCAAAATCCATTCTCCATGTTGCTTGCTTCATCACTCGTTGCGAGTGTTTTCTCGGTATCCATCCCCATTGGGGCTTATGGAAATACTTTTTCTATGTCCGCCAAAATGCCACTAACACCATCCTTATGAATAAATAGGCGCGATATTTTCTATTCACCCAGAAGTTAATTACTTTGGCTTCAAATTCGCTGAGTCCGTCGAAGGATGGAAAACAAAGTGGTTTTACATCAAGGACTGACAAGTAGAGGGTAAAAACTTAGGGTTGGGACCCTTCGACCCGAAGAAAACTTGCCGAAGGCTCAATTCATGGGACCAACATCCTAGTGCCAAGGAAATGAATAAGATCAAACTGCTACTGGACCGGATCGAGAAGCTGCGCACCGAAGCAGGACGTGAACTACCAGGTTTGCAAATTATGGCTTATTTCCTTCGGGTGCGCATCCAACCTCTTCAGGCCAGGTTGACTAGTATGTGGGCCTATACCGGCAAGAAGGATCCGATGAGGATATCGACATAGAATCTTACCATTGCGCTTTTTGAGAAATGGGTGCGTTTTTTTACCAACCCGACAAAGAAAAACCCTGTTCCCTCAGATTGTCTGGTGGATCCTTATGGCAAGAAGAACCTAGTTCCTGACATAAGTTTGCTTGTTTTCTTTTGAGCATTCACCTTCTGCTATGCACTTATGTTGAGATATAATTTTTTCCTCGCTGACTCTGCTTGCATTTGTGCAGGGTCATGATCATCTTCAAGCCTTTCCTCCTCTTCCCGAAAGTGGAGACTTGCCAGAGAGTGCTGCGGCATCCGAAGATTTTACCGGAACTGGAACTACAGCCGATGAACAAGGGGAGAATCTACTACTGAGTCTTCCCAAGAGACCCAGTCCGTTCCTTCGGCTGATTCCCAGGATTTTGAGAGGGTACCCACTGCTGAAAAGCGAAAACGTTCTAAACGTGTCGAAACGGTCGAAGACTCTGACGATTCGACGGGTTCAAAACCAGAATTGGTAAAACCTATGTCTTCTGCTCCTCCGAGGATGAGTCTCTTCCGCATGTCCCAAAATATATCTTCGTAATTGGATAGAACTTCAGAAGTTGCACCAAAAGAAGTAAGCAATTAAGATTAAATTGACACTCTGGAGTTTATATAAACAAAGAGCCTCAAATGAATCGAGAAGACCGCAAAATCAAGGAAATCTGATAGTACCACTAAATAATTAGATAGATTCACATGTTATCACGAGTAGCTACCTATAATAAAGGAATGCTAAGAGCAATATAAGTTCCAGATAGGTGAATTATGTATTATGGAATAGAAAAATGAGACAATCTAGCAAAGTTTCAAGTCTGTGTAAATGTTGTAAGATATTTCCAAGTAACCCATCAAACCAAAGAAATTTCAGACTTTCATTCCAACACACAAAGATATAATAAACCTCCACTCAAGATTAACCAATAAAATTAGGAATATAAGAATTTTCAATTTAGGAAACAATTGTCGCTTATATAAAACTGTGAAATGCAATAGCCAACTATAGGTAAAATGTATTGCGATCTACTTAGAGAGTTCTATTCCTTCCAAAATGGTGGATTGATATTGGCACTACACTTCTATATATGACGATCAAGTGAGGGTATACAATAATACTATTCATTTTGCCACACATTACATAAATATAACACATGATTGCAAGCAAACAACATGGGAGTAGCCTAAGAATTTAGTTCTAGCATATTTTATACTATTAGTGGTACTTCATGATGGTGAAAACTGGAACATATTCTAACTCTTATACATTTTTACTGTAGGATGGAACCAAAGCAGCCCTCAGATAGAATCCAAATGTCAAGAAAAAGAGTAAATGGCACAATAGCAATGGCACTTAGTGTAAGTACATTCACATCATTATGTCCTTGTCTGAATGCGATATCTGCATTGTATTCATAGTCAGCAATGGAGTAAAAACTGAACAAGAGCTAAGAGCATCATATTGTTGAGCCATTTAGGCCTTTTAGTACTGTACTATATAGCACCAGAATTAAAACCAAGAATATTTTTAGCGGTGTTATTGAACTCTATAGGAAACGTACCTTCAAGGAAGACTCTAGCATCTGCATTAGCATACAAGTCCATTCCTTTTTTCCATAAGTGTTGTAAGCTTCGCATAGGCCTGAATTTGAAAACAAATTATTAGCTGTGTCTGCATGCTATACACAAACTGTACCAAAAAAAATGCATCAGTAGCTATGTACCTTTGTGTAAGGATCACCAGATTCCTGATGCAAGGAGGGGCCATGAAGCTGTACCCATTGCAATAATCCTTCTTGCAAGCGCATCCAATGGAACATCTAACCAGATGATGAGCCCTTTCTTCATATAATTCCTACACATTTCACACAGTAAACTTAGTAAGCATTGCCTTGAAGATCAACTCGGGCCAGTTTATCACTTTCAATACCATTGATTGGTCCTATCATTGCACCACCTCCAGTTGCAACAATTAATCGATGCATTGACGACAAATCCCTCAGTACCTCACTCTAGAGAAGTCGAATGGAATAAGATGATATCAGAAAATTTTCTTATCAGACACTTGAAGAGGAGCTAAGCACTGTAGACCACTACTGTATTGTAGGTGGAGAATGGCAAATTACATCATGTGAGAGAAAAAGGTAAAGGTTGTATGACCTTGAGTAGTTTCCCAATCCACAATAGAAAAGAAGGAGACATCCTATAGTCTCCTAGAAAAATAAGTACACACCTCGTTATCTCTGAAGAATGCTTCACTGTGGACCTGAAAAATCTCTGCAACTGACGGTATACCAACAACCTGCTCAACCAGTTTATCACTATAAAAGTAAAGCACCGGTAACATCGGTAAACCATGATCAACAAAAGTTAGTCCAAAGAACATCTTGGTTGGCGTTTATCAGCAGTTTGTGCAGTTATTAGTGAGGTATCTAGTCCTGTCAAAGAATGAATATCGTAGTACTTTGGCTATGATCTTCCCAACAGTCGTTTTGCCGGAACCCATCATTCTTATATATAAATGTATAAAAATATTAGATTGGCAATGCAGTATGACATGATTCACTCAAGTTTAAAAAATAAGAATTGGCTTGGATCGATATAGCTAAATAAATCACAAGAAATTTAGAACCGTACCCTATTGCTACCTATACAAAACAAATAGACAATAGATAGACTATTTTTTGGGTGAATGATAGACGTACTCAATCTATACATGTTATCACAATGGTAGATCAACCATCAAGAAAAAATACGTTAGGTATATACCGACACCGACCCATTTTAGAACTCAACAGAATATATGCCTTGATGAAAAAATGGAGGAGAAGGCCTCACCGTACAGGAGGAAGATGGCATCAGCCTCTTGCTGGAGGCGAGGTCAGAGTTGTAGTAGTGTTTCCATCGCTTGAGGAGATGCGGAGCGCTTTCCCGTGCGATGGAGATTGGGGACGCAGTGACGGAGGCTACCAGTTTGTTGGGAAGGATTGGGGCTGGGCGGGCTGGGCAGGGGCAAGAGAAGAGGCCACTGGAGCTCGTACCCTCATCGGAGGGGATGCAGATGCCGCCACCGGCGGCGGTGATACAGAGACGATGACTTGATGCCGGGACGAATTCGGAAGTTCTTAAGCAGGGGAGGCCAGATACCTTTCCCATGGCGGAGACAGTGGAGCAGGGGAGGCAGGGGCGGGCCTAGAATTTTAAGAGCGGGTATTCAAAATATCTTACCACTATATAGTGTACGAATAACTTTGAATGTTGAACGTTGGATCAAGATTCGTGAATCCCAGCATTTCTAGCCGTTGGACCTTCTTTTTCATTCTAGCATATAGAAGATTCTATTGATAGTCTTCGTCATAATGAATGGTATGCACAAACCTCAAAACACACTTCTCCATCATACTAGAATCTTCTCCCTTTTTTCTCTAGACCATGTTATCAAAAATTTCATGTGTTAGGTAGCTAATAATCTTTGACTTCTACATGACATATAAAATACAAGGACCAAATATACACCCATACTTTATAGATGTTGATCAAATTTATAATTTATTGTGCTTTACCAATTATAATTTTATATAGTGATGATGTGTCATACGTCTAATATCCGAGTCTTCACGTGCAAGACACGTGCAACTTACTAGTATAAAGTTATGTTTATAAAACATATAAAAAAAATACAACCGTGGGTGTTTGAACCCCAAACCTAAAGGTTCAACCAATTGTTCCTAACCAATTGATCTACTACATCCTTTGTTTCACTTTAAGATTGTTAATATTTCATATATACATTGCATAAACTTTACATATCAACATTTTGCTAAATAATTTTGGGTATTCAACTGAATACCCTTGACTTGAGCTAGGCCCGCCCCTGAGGGGAGGCCAGGTACCTTTCCCGTGGCGAAGACAACAGAGCTGACCTGCAGCGCCCGTTCTAGCGGTGGAAGAGGCAAACCCTAGCCGCCTCTTTTTTCTAGAACTCGGAAAGGAGCAAGGAGAGGATGCGGGAAAGGAGCGAGGATTCGAGGAAGGAGCGGTGAGAACCCGTGGGCTGGAGTACCTAGTGGCCGGTTCACTTGGTTTTTGGGACTATTTACTGTAGCTGAGCCCGTGAGCCGGTGCTCAGCACGCTGGTCTTCCCTCACGCATAAGCTATAGAATAATTAGTACTCCCTCTGTTTCATAATATAAGGTGTTTTAGCTTTGTGAAATGAGTGTATCTGGATTTCTTTTAGTGCGTCTAGGTTCAGAGTGAATCTACATACTAAAAAAAGTCTAGATACACTACTTTCACAAAGTAAAACATCTTATACTAGTTCAATGTCCGTGTATTGCTACGGGCTGCTTCATTTTTTCTTCACAATTTACAAACATAATACACGGAGAAACATACATGTCCCTGAAAAAAAAAACATACATATCGATGCATTACAACAGGACAAAAAAATTACACACCCAAACCAATAAGAAGAGCTTAAGACACCCCTTCCCCGCCCAGTTATATGTCCTCTACTAGATTATGTAGGCGCGCGTTGCCGCGTCCGTCAATTATGAAGATTGCTATGAATGGATGCAAATGTAAATTGGATCCTAAGATTTTTCGAAGTTCTGAACCAAGTGCTGGTTGAGCCCGTGACCTACGGCTCTTTCCAGATTTGAAGATTAGTTTCGATATTTATCTTACCACCAAAATTTGCATGAATGTGCTCGTAAGCCAACCATTGTTGTCGTATGCAAGCCATAGAAAAACAATTGGTGCATATTCGTAAAATGAAGACAAGTCATATTCGTATAGAAAATGAAGACAAGTCATATTCTTAAGTTTCTTTAGAAGAAACAGATGTATCAGGCCATTTCTTGTGCATTGCGTTCATGGAAGACGAGTGATTAAAAAGGAAAATAAATAAGCAATACAATCTGTTGCTGAGTTATGTAGTAGTTATATCATGAGTTTTTGTTCGTTTGTTTGTTAGAAAGCAACATGACTAAAAGCTCTATGTAAGAAAGTTGCAGGCCTGCAGCTCCATCGTGAAGAGGTTGTACAAAGTAACCGACATGGAAAAGTATGCCGGTCAAATAAGGTCCAAAATGTCGACCAATTAGCACCTCATTATCTGCACTTCATACCAAGAATGAGAGCTCCCGGTTAGAAATGAATATCATGATAGAATAGATAACATGCATATTTCTTCAAAAAAAGATAACAACATGCATTGGATGAAAACACAGATATTAGAATAGAAGTTATAACCTATCACCAATCCATGAGTGACCCCGTCCTACATTAGCCTCTATAGATGCAACAAGAAACTTGTAAATTATTTTTTCTTACACTCCCATGTGCCATTGGAATACCAAGTTGAGAACCGTACTAAACACAACCATCATTTTTAATGGAAATTATAATTACAAAACTAATATAATGTGCTATTTTAATCAGTTCAACATAATCAATATATGACAACTTGATCACATGACCTCTCATGCACTAATACCAATAAATAACCTTGCAATATAATATTGTTCAGGTAATAAGAAATTAGCAATCCATCTCACCTAGCATTTTAAAGAGGAAATAGATGTCAAGCAAACTAAAATCGGTGTTACTCCATCCATTTCAAAATACATGTCGCAAATTTGTCTAAATTTGAATGTATCTAGACACTATTTAGTGTAGATACATCCAAATTTAAAAAAATTAAGACATCTATTTTGAGACGGAGTGAGTACTTAATAGCCACTTAACACATCTGAAACGTTGTAATTAGCAGCAGATGGTTTTATCATACATAGAGTGGTCAGAGTTGAAACAATGAAACCATAACTCAAATTCTTAAATATGGACTTGAGGCTTCGGTGGCAGAGGAACACCGGGCACGTAACTCTCACAAGCAATACTCCAAATTCTGTCTCTTTTCCCATTATACATACCACAAATTGAGGAACATAGATGCAGCCCTTGGCCTGGGAGTGTGGGACAGCGGGAGCTCGATTGCGATGGACTCCAGGTGTACAACAGCTGAGGGTGTCAATCCTGGCCTTCTCGTTTCACATGTAGCTCCATCCCTAGAATTTTTCTTTCCCACGCACGAGGCCGTCGCTGGATCCTTTCCGCTACCTGTACCAAATGGGAATTGCAAGAACAAAAATCAATTGTAATCCGAGGAGAGGATAGAATCATACACATGCTGGTAGTGCAGAGAAGAGAGAGCGAGGAGGAGGCGAACGGCTGGGGAGTCGAGCGAGGGGACCTCGTTCATCTCGACATCAGCTTGTACGTTACCCTCCTCTCGTCAAGCTCTAGGACCGCCGATACGAGGGGAGATCGTGCCTGCACGGACAGAGCGTCTAGGCGGCTATCGGAGTTGGTCTGGTAGTGGCGTAGAATATCTGAGATCGGCGGCGGCGACATCGTGGGGAGTTCCCGATCCTCTGGATGGTCGCGTTGGCGTAGATGGTGCGGCACAGCGGCAGCCAGCGTTTCCTACGGGCGGCGTCGAGGGTTGGTCCAGTAGGTCAATTACATGCGCTTTGATTCGATTTCGGGGCCCATTTAATCACAGTAGGCTAATTTGATGTACGGAGTAGCGTCCCGGGATAGTTGGCCCAATACGGGATTTGATAGAAATTGGATGGCAGAAAACATCTAGACGACACAATCCAACGGACAAAAATGTATAGTTCCTGAGATTGCTTCCTCTTCTCAGTTTTAATATCCTTAATTTCAACACTACATCAACCCATGTCGCCACCCCTTATCATTCTTGTTACCATCCTCGATGGTGCCCGACCCACACACACATGTGCGTTATCTACGAGTTAATTTTATCCTATTTTTATGGGACATTTTTATGGGACACTACAGTAAATAATTAGGTTGTCATCTCACTTTAAATAAATGATGCTATTTTTTAGCTAGCGACGATTCTATTTCGCGTGTTATAACGAATCTCTGGGCGCACCACATTTTCCACCCACAGGCCGCCTTCCCGCCATCCACCTAAGACAACTCCAGATGAAAGAGTATTCTTACAAACCAACAACTAATATAATTGTCCGCCAATTCATATAGGGGAGGTTTAACAGCGGTACCTTTTTATTCGGAAAACCTGGATGAACTATACTGTCCAATAAAAATTCAAGTCTTTTTATTGTAGTTAATGTGTAAAAGACAAACAAATATGTGAAGGTTATCATTTTTCACAAGCATATATACTATGCCGGTATGCAGCTTCTTGGGCCTTCGAGGCCCTTCCCGTGTGCAAAAAAAATACTGTGCCAGTCTACAACCTACGGCTCAGTTTGCGAAGAGGAAGGCACCAAGCCCGTTGCCATGTCGCTCCAGGCGTTGGCACCATGGACTCCAGCATCGGAGATGCACACGAATGCATTTTCCCTTGTGTGGGCTAAAGAGGTACATATCCTCGAACCTTATCCTACTTGTACAGACCGAGTTCCTCATGCCCTTGCATATGAACATTCCACACGAATTCAGCTTTCAATATAGTTTGAATCCTTGGTTCTTGCCTGCAATGCACCATCTCTATATGTCCTGGTCATGGCCGTCCTCATGCCACCCCTCGTACCCGGCGTGGCTTTCCCTGTTGCACGAGATTGATGGAGTGGTAGGCAAAGGCCATGACAAGGAGAGACGAAGGTGCCCTGGCAGGATTAGGGAAGCAAAGGCCAACGGCGGCTGCCGTATTTCCAAGCGAAGGACGACGGCCGCGACTACACGTCGATTGGGGGAAGAGATGATTGGGTGTTTTTGATTGGGACGGTGTTTTTGACCACTGTTTCAGACGTGACCACAGTTAATGAAGCGGTAACTTCCGGGTGGCATATGTTTCCGAACTGAGTAAAATCGTCCAAAAAAAGACCTACCAGACCATAAAGACTCGTTTTTTAATAGTAAAGATTATTATGAAACGGAGGAAGTACTAGTGGGGCAGTGGGGCCTGCTTTTATTAGAAGCTACGAGGGCTGTTGCACCGTGGATTTGAGGAGCAATAGGAAACAGCTCTGGATAATAGTACTCGAGTACGGATCGGATCACAGACGGTAGTTATTATCGACGACCTCCACCACGACCTAGCGAGGTACTACTAGTAGAACCTATTTTTTGTGTTAGCGACGCAAACCCTGTGTGCTCTGAATCCAGAAAAAGAAAAAGAGGAACGTCTCGCCGAATCTTGGACGATTTCTCCCTCGCGCCGTTACTGCAACCTCCACCCGCCTCCTCCGCCTTCCCTCGAAAACTCGCGCCTCCGCCCTCCACCTCGGCAGGAGACTCCAAGCAGCACTCTCTCCGCGCCCACGTCAACTCCCTGCTCTCCCTCCAACGGTACGGTAGCAATGGCTGCCCTCCGGCCGTGTCCCTCTAGCATTGTGGCTCCAGCTGCTGCTTCCTTCAATTTGCGTCCGAGAAGCTGGCCGCCTAGCAGTATCGCGCTGCCTAAGATGCACAGAGGGAACATCAGCCTTGCGGTCCGCGCTCACAAGGATCCGGAAGAGGGCATGGTAAGTTGCAGGGTAACATCAATTCTTCCTGCTGCTTGCCGTTTTCTCAAAAACCTTAGAGCCAGTATCCTATTCGATTTCCCATGTGCCTAGAATAGAAAGACGCGACCTATATATATATGTTTGTCTCTCGCACACATGTACACATCCGGAAGACACTGGGTTTGGTTATGTTTGCATTTTCTACGATTTACTTGAAGCTTTCTGGCCAGGTCATTTGTCCATTGTTCGATGCCTCTAATCAGTTAGTTCTGCAGATTGTCAATGCATGCTACGTCATCCAGGCATAACACACATGCCCTATCCAAGTCTAATGCTCCCTCCGATCCATAATAACTGTCGGTGATTTAGTACTGTGTTTTAGTGCAAAGTTTGTACAAAATCTCCGACACTTATTTTGGATCACAGGGAGTAATATAAACAGTGGTGCAACAGTTTGAAGCTTATGCGACTGATCATTTTGCTTGCTCATTGTATGTTTTGTGTGGTCTTAATGATGCTACTGCTTTAATTCAGTCTGCAGATTACGAGAAAAAATGGGAGGAGATAAAGAAAATTGCCAAGGGGCCAGCGGTTAGTGTTATTTTTATGTACATTTATTGTGTTGCATCTTATTTTCATGTTTTTGGTGGTGATTAATTATTTTGTTGATGACATATTAGTTCTTTCCTACAATAGCAAAGCCCGTGACAATGTTTTGGGAATTTAGTTAATGTACTTTCAGTTTTAAATTGCCTTAACAAAAGCCCTATGAATTATGATGAAGTTAATTCAAAACTGTAATAGTCAACATCAAATATCTTTATATGCATACTGTTGTTGCCACCTTCAATAAATTATATCAATCCACACCATCTGAATTATTAGGACTTAGATCTTAAACGTGGTTTATAGTTATTTCCCCTCCACATTATCAATGAAATTTTCTGAAAATAAAGCTAAATAAACATTGTTGAAAACGGTCTTCCTGCTTTACATTACTAGGAACACATGGGTTAACATTTAGTAAATACACCACACTGAGCCAACAATGCTGATCAGAAGCAAACTTGTGTTTTGTTATGTCTTTTAGTCATAATCCTTTATTTTATCTATTTGGTTGAAAAGGATATGCCATTTCGTCAAGAGATTGATAAAATAGATGAGTACACCAAGAAGATTCACAATACCAGCATTTTGGTAAGCCTTCTTTCTAAAAGTTTCAGAAGGGACAATCCATTTTACTTTGAGTAACTTGAAGTAATCTAGCACAAGAAGGGAAAGTGTCAAAATCTTGATAATAGACTAATTGTAATTTCTTGTAAACTAATTAAATAAATTAAATAGTACCTGCCCTGCTGCCGAACGTGAGCTCATGCATTGTGATTTTCCTTTCCAATGATTTGTGTGGGAGTTACAGCATATGGAAGCAACTGCGATGTCAATTTATCTCTGTATGATTGCTCGAAACGCTGTCAAGTCGGCTTCCCAAGTTCTGGTAAAAGCATTAGTTTCCCTTCAACAACAGACCCACATCTACTTCACAATCATACTTGTTGTCTATTGTCTCCTTCACAAGTACAGTTTTTATTTTACTTTATACATTGATTCCAGGATTGTGCAGTTTTGGCACGAGACACACCGGGTGACTTTTCTCTACATACAATTAAGCAGGTATGCAGTATTTTTTTGTTTCTGTCAATTAGTTTCAAAAGTGCAATGGTATATCCGCTAACTCCTCTGAACAATTACAACATCAACAAAAAGACTGTTCAGATGTTCGTGTGTATCATTGTCAACACTGCCGAGGACAGCTACAATAAGAAGGTTACGAAGGAAACTATTGTTTCCTTTCTTGGTGCTCTTGAAGGTGTGGCGGCCATAAGCCACATCTTGGTGCAAGATACTCTGGAAAATCATGCTGTTAATGGTAAAGACCGTTCACTAAATTATAGTCCAGAATATGATAGAGCTGCACATAGAGCTCGACTGGAGTATATGGGGAAAATGAAATATTTGAAACATAAATTCATGACAGCTCAAATGACCGATGCATACCTGCAGGTAGGGTATATTTGTTAATTTTGATCGGTCCTCCCCTTATATTTTCACCCTCATCCTAATGTTTGGGCCGTACAGATTCTGGAGTCTACACTGGCTGATGCAATAATGTGTACAAAAGTATTTGTTATAACGATGAATGCTTATCGCAAATGGACACTCGGCCATGTTCGAGGTAAATATGCTTGTGTCATACGTGTTTGTTTTATGCATGTTATATGAATTCCGCTTTTTACTGTCTGCAATTGGATGATCATCTACCGTATGTTTCTGCTTTATTTTAGATAAATCCACCGTTTCTGCTGATGGTTAATGTCACAGTTCGTTACCACTTTTTGCATGCCGCAGGTCGCACCAGCAGTGGCGGAGGGTGACACCAAATGAAGGATGGGCCGGCTCAATGTAGACTGGGCCAATTGGTGTTACTGGGCCGATTTATTATCAAATCCTAAAGGAAATTAAGATATAAGGATGGGCCACGACCCAGTATGGTCTCCACTGCGCGCCGCCCCCTGCGCACCAGGGCACCGGATAATGGGGAGCCTAACCAATAAAAACACTCTTCGCGCCAGCATTTGGAAAACTAGATGATTTCGGGTGTGTTTTGGCGGGAGTTAGGAGCATGATACTACCGTATGTGATACCAATGAAGTTTTGAACTTACGACCGTGTAAACAATTTTGCCGTCAGTATGAACAACAATGACTATTACGCACAGAGTATTCACATTGTCTCACGATAGGATCCACACTATGAAATATTATTGAGAAAGTATTAGTTGTGTTATATTTTTTGTACTCCTTAGACATTTTTGAGAATAGCATATCTCAGATTTGTTTGCGGGTAACATACCCCTTTGGGAAGCAACTTTGAAGGTGATGAAAAGGTAAGTCGTTGATACAAAGATCTCATCGGAAGAAGGCAACGACAAAGATTAAAAAAAAATGAAACAGTGATAGAAGGAATTAGACACTTTTTTGATATAGTAGAAGCGGGTCGGCGTGAGAATTTCGGAAATTCGTCCCTGACAAGAATCGAACTCCGGTCGTTGGGATGCGTCAACTGCGACCGGCCCAATCACTAGCCTATTCTCAACAAAGATGGATTGTAAGTGGATTCGCGGGTTGAAATGTAAAATATTCACGATTTATTTGTTTATTACCTTATGCGTACACCTCACAATTTGCGCTATAGCGCTATGTATCGGCATATAAGTTCAAATAACTTGAATGAAAGTTGCGTGTATTCAAAAAGCGAATTGACAACGAATCCTTCATTTACACAGTGTTCTTGCTTCTCTTGCAAGTGAATGTAGCTTCCAAGGTAAGGAAACCCCATGGATGAACACCCGGACAATGCAGACAGAACAAAAAGACAAAAATACATTCAGAATTTGTAGAGCATCAAGAGGCGTCGTGGTAGAACCAGCTAATCTACCAGGTCTAGGACGTAGGTGGTATGAGTGGCAGGGAGGATGAAGAGGAGCCGGATGTCGCTGACGGCGTGTCAGCGCCGTGGTCACGAGGAAGAGGAGGCGGAGGCGCTGGAGGAGGCGACGGCTAGGGTTCAAGACCGACTCCTTGAGGAGTCGGCAATAATAACTTTGATTATTGCTTAATCCGAAATAGTCTGATTACAACTCCTTATATACTAAAAATAAATGGGCTAAGCCCCTAATTCAGCCCACTAGCAGGCTTTCTCCGGCTGTACGTGAGGCCGGTCATAACATCTCTCCCCGCCTCGACAAACAGCTCGTCCTCAAGCTGGATATCCGGAAACTGCTGGCGGAACTCGTCGAGCTTCTCCCAAATAGCGTCATCCACCGGAAAGCCTGTCCACTACACCAGGACATGCCAGACGTCACGGCGCTTCTGCGCCTTCAGCACCTTCTCCGGGCTCGGCAACAGACGACCCTCGGCCGTAGGAGGTAGAGTCGGCGGCGCGACAGGTGGGTCGCCACGGTAGGCCTTGAGCAAGCCCACACGGAACACGTCGTGAAGGCGAGATCCCTGCCGCAACTCCAGCCGGTAGGCGAGCGTCCCGATGCGCTCTAGCACACGAAATGGCCCAGCGTAGCAAGGTCCCAATTTGCGCTTGGCGCGCGGGTCCAAGGACCGCGTCGTCCTGTGAAGGAGGCGCAGCCACACCCAGTCACCCTCCGCGAACTCCGCCTCGCGATGATGAGCATCATAGTACTTCTTGGCTATCTGCTGTGCTTCGAGAAGGCGTTGGCGCGCCTCGGCCAAGATCTCGTCGCGTGTGCGGAGCAAGGCACCCGCAGCCTCAGTCCGGGCTGTCCCGTCCTCAAACGGCAACATCGACGGAGGCGGACGGCCGTAGACCACCTCGAAAGGCGTGGTGTGCAGGGCGGCGTGATAGGAGATGTTGTAGCAGTACTCCGGCCATGCCAACCAGTCCACCCAAGCGCGTGGACGATCACCTGTAACACAGCGCAGATACATCGGAATCACCTTGTTGACCACCTCAGATTGACCGTCCGTCTGCGGGTGGAACGACGTGCTCAGGCGGAGCTTGACACCGGCCAGCCGGAAGAGATCCCGCTAGACGTGACCGGTGAACACCGGGTCACGGTCGCTGAAGATCGACGACGGAAACCCATGGAGGCGCACGATGCCATCGAAGAAGGTGCGTGCCACGGACGCGGCGGTGTACGGATGGCCGAGCGCAATGAAGTGCGCGTACTTGGAGAAGGGGTCGACCACCGTGAGGATGACAGACTTGCCCCCCACCTTGGGCAGCCCCTCAATGAAGTCCATGGAGATATCATCCCACACCTGCGAGGGCACCTCGAGGGGCTGAAGAAGACCCGCTGGTCGTTGCGTCTCCGTCTTGTTGCGCTGGCACGTCACACACGTCCGCACCCAATCTTGCACCAGCGCTTTATCACCCGGAATGTAGAAGTCGGCGCGAAGACGATGGAGGGTTTTCTACACACCCTCATGGCCAACCGAATGCGCCAACGTCAAGACCTGATAGCGAAGGTCGTCGTGGTCGGGCACAAAGAGACGACGCCCATGGAGGAGCAGTCTGTCAGTCAGGTGCCAGGGCGCCTCCAGCTCGCCGGCGTCCAGGCGCTGGCGTAGGCCCTGCGCATCGCCGGCGGTCACCATGGCCTGACGTATGTCGTTGATGAGCGCGAATGATGGCCCGGAGCGGATGCACAGGACCGCTCCCGAGGTTGCGGCGTCCCCCGCAAACACCTCCGTGTCACGACACGACAGTGCATCGGCAACCGTGTTGAGACGGTCGGGACGGTACTCAACCGTGAAGTCATAGCCGAAGAGCTTGCTGATCCACTGGTGCTGCGGAACAGTGGAGAGACGCTGGTCCAGCAAGAACTTGAGGCTGTAGTGATCCGTGCGCACGCGGAACGACCGCCCCCAAAGATAAGGCCTCCAATGCCGCACGGCCTGGACCAGCCCGGTCAACTCGCGCTCGTATGCGGCCAGCTTGTGGTGGCGAGCGGCGAAGGGGCGGCTGAAGAAGGCCAGCGGTCCCTCGCCCTGGTGAAGGACGTCGCCGAACCCGACGCCGGAGGCGTCGCAGTCAACCATGAAGGGGCTGTCAAAGTCCGGCATCTACAGCACCGGTCCCGTCGTGAGTGCCCGCTGGAGGGCCCGGAACGCCTCCGTGGCCTCCGCGTCCCATGCGAAGGCGTCGCGGTGCAGAAGGCGCGTCAGTGGCGCGGTGATGAGGCCGAAGTCCCGGATGTACTTCCGGTAGTAGCTTGCGAGGCCCAAGAAGCCGCGTAGGGTGCGCGGCGACTGCGGAGTCGGCCACGCAGCGAGGGCGGCGACCTTATCCGCGTCCATCGCAACGCCCTCCGCTGAGATGACGTGTCCCAGGTATGCGACGGAGGTCGTGCCGAACGAGCACTTCGAGCGCTTGAGGTGAAGATGATGCGCTCGAAGCTCGTTGAAGATGATGGCGACGTGCTGCAGGTGTTCCGCCCAAGAGGCACTATAGATAAGAATATCATCAAAGAAAACCAGTGCAAAGCGGTGTAATTAGGGGCTGAGCACGTCGTTCATGAGGGCCTAGAATGTCGCCAGAGCGTTGAAGAGGCTGAATGGCATCACCAAGAACTCGAAGTGGCTATGGTGTGTCCGGAACACCGTCTTCTCAATGTCGTCTGGATGCATCCGCACCTGATGATAGCTGGAGCGGAGATCGAGTTTGGTGAAGAAGCACGCCCCATGGAGCTCGTCCACGACGGGTATGGGAAACTTGTCCTTGGAGGTGACGGCGTTGAGGGCATGATAGTCAATACAGAACTGCCACATGCCATCGGGCTTGCGCACCAAGAGCACCGGTGCTGAGAACGGCGACGTCGAAATTCAGATAATGCCTTGTGCGAGCATCACCGCCACTTGGCGCTCAAGCTCGTCCTTCTGCAGCTAGGGGTAGCGGTATGGGAGCACGGCAACAGGCAACGTATCCGGCAGCAGGTGGATGTGGTGGTCACAGGGCCGTGCCGGTGGGAGGCCCTGTGGCTCGTCGAAGATGTCGCTGTGCTGCTGCAGGAGGTCGGCCAGCAGGGGGTGCGCCTTGTCGAGGGTGGCCGCCATTAGCTGGAGCTGCGGGGTCATAGGACCTGTACCGCCGATGCCCGTCCACTGGACTCGGCGGCCTCCCTTGTGCCAGAAGATGAGGGTCAGCGCGTCGAAGTCCCAGAGTATGGGGCCCGGTGTGGACAGGAAGTCAAGGCCGAGGATGAAGTCATAGAAGCCCAGGTTGATGCCGACGCAGTCGATGGCGAAGTGCTCGTCGCTAATGAGGGCTGGGACCTGCCCCGCCACGCCCTGGCACTCAAGGCGGTCCCCATTGGCGACGGTGACGCGGAACTGCTCGGCACCCGACGGCTGGAGTGAGAGGCGGCACATGGTGTCCCCGGACATGAAGTTGTGCGTCGAGCCCGTGTCTACAAGGGCGGTGAGGCGCTCCCCGTTGATAGTGACCGGAAGCAACATTGTCTTGGCCGTCTTGATGCCTGCCAATGCATGGAGGGAGATGACGAAAGCCTTTGCGTCGACCGGCCCGTAGGTCGTAACGCCGGCTTCGAGCTCTGCGGCTAGGGCCTCCACCTCCCCGTCGTCGACAGTCTCCAAGTAGAACAGGCGGGCGCACACGTGACCCGACGCATAGGTCTCGTCGTAGTTGAAGCACAAACCCTTGCGGCACCGATCGAGCTGCTCGGCCAAGGTCAGGCAACGGAAGGGGTGCGTCGGCGCCGGCGCCGCTGCGGGGGCGGTTGGCAGGGCGGAACGCGTCGGGGCATGGGCCGCCGAAGCCGGGCGAGGTGGGGGTCACGCCCCACGGCCCGGGAAGGTCTGCTGCATGGCGATGGAGTGCTGCTCATAGGCGCGTGCGTAGTACATGGCCGTCTGCAGGTCTTGTGGTTCGCGCATATCCACGTCGATGCGGATGTGGTCGGGCAGGCCCCCGATGAAGAGCTCGTCGCGCTGGCTAGCCGTGAGGCCAGACGCATGGCACGGCAATGTCTGGAAGGGGTCGGCGAAGTCCTGCACGTCTGGGCGGCGCCACGAAGGTGGTAGGAGGCGATCCAGGTGCGGTCCGATGCCATTGTCCGCTGACCCCAAAAGAATTGCTCGCATTGATTGAGCCAATTCAGGGGGTCGACGATGCCATCGTAGGGAAAGAACTCGATCTTGGTGAAGCGGGGTGGCTGCTGGACGTGCGGAACAACGGCGTAGGCTCCCTCGGAGCGACCCAGCGCTGCGGGGGGGGGGGGGGGGGGCGAGTAGGTCGGCGCCATGGATGTATATGGCTCGCCGTACCCGGTGAATCCCCCGAAGGCGGCGGCCGGCGAAGGCGCTGCCGGCTGCAGCACGGTCGGCTGGGCGCGCGCTGTCTTGTACGTAGACTAGTCGAGCCAAGCCGGCAGCTGCGACGGCGACGACGAGAACTTGATCTGCGTGATCGAAATCCCCTGCTGCGAGGTGACAGCTGTTGGCAGTGGTGGTGGGGGCAGTGTGAAGGGCGTGGCGAACAGCAGTGGTGGCGGCGCAGTGAACCCCTGCCCCGGTGGGGACGACACCGTGAACTCCTGGAGGAAGGTCCGAAGGTTTGCGACCGCCCAGGTTAGGTCGCGGATGGCCGTTGAGACCTCCTGCTGCGAGAGGAGAGGGGCGGGTTCGGTGGGCGGCGCGGTCTGTCCTGTAGCGGCCGGTCCCGAAGTGGCCGACGGCGACTCCATGGAGGTGGGCACGCCGGAGGTGGCGATCGCGGCGGAGGCGGTGGGCAATCCCGAAGACATCGAGTCTGAGCTAGCTGATACCAAATTGGTAGAACCAGCTAATCTACCAGGTCTAGGACGTAGGTGGTATGGGTGGCAGGGAGGATGAAGAGGAGCCGGACGTCGCCGACGGTGTGTCGGCGCCGTGGTCGAGAGGAAGAGGAGGCGGAGGCGCTGGAGGAGGCGGCGACTAGGGTTCAAGACCGACTCCTTGAGGAGTCAGCAATAATAACTTTGATTATTGCTTAATCCGAAATAGTTTTTATTACAACTCCTTATATACTAAAAATAAATGGGCTAAGCCCCTAATTCGGCCCACTAGCAGGCTTCCTCTGGCTGTACGTGAGGCCGGTCATAACACGTCGACCTTCGCACTAATGCGTTGTAAAGTACTTAAGACCTTAATAAAGTTTAATATGGACTTTTTTTTGTAATCTAGCGAGGCCTTGTGTCCTCCCCAAGGGAACGGCTTGGGGAAAACCCTAGCCGCCACCGCCACTCCCCCGTCCACCTCCACCCATCCCACCCGCCGTTGGATGATGCCGCCAGCAAAGACCGTGCGGCTGACAATGGTGGCGGGATCTCAGCCCATCACGCGGCGGGTGTTGGCAGGGTACTCCTCTCCTCGCACGGTGGGAGATCCTAGATGGTACAACACGGTGGCCCTGGACGACAAGACTTGGATGGAGGAGAAGGTGGCTGGGGTGGCGGCTGTCGTGTCTTAGATTTTGACAGTAGGGATGGGGGATCCCTTTTTAGTTCGGCCAGGGGCACAACATCCAACAAGCTCAATTGGCGAGCTAGACGAACACAATCACAATCACACAGTGGTACACATGTTTTTTACCCAGGTTCAAGCCACGATGTGTGGATCCCTACATCCTACAAGTGTACACTATATGATGGTTGATCACATGATTACGGAGTTTATTCTCGAGGAAGAACACAACCAGTTCTTCCCTTCCAAAACCTCCCCCCTTCTCGACCGAACTGGGCCTCCTTTTCGAGTGACAAGGGGACACCACAAGGGTCAGTCATTGCGTAGCGACGCGTGGATACCACATGTCAAGGTGGAACGTGCATGGCCTCGACGTGGCGTGGCTGTCCTGCTGTCCCCCCAGCATGTGCCAGAGTGGGAGCAGGAGTAGCCTGGCGCCTACGTCCAGCATCATTCTCTTCTCGGGGCAGGCTTCGGTCTTCCACTCTCAGGCTCGATACCTGCCGTGGGGTCCTCTGGGGTCCCGGGGAGGATGCTCTGGTCCTTGCTCCTAGGAGATGTCCGGTCCTTCGCCCGTCGGACCTTGCACCCCAGATTCCAGGGAAGCGACATTAGCCTCCGGTCAAGGAGTCGTCTGAGGCAGCCAACTGATGGCGGCGCCTTACCCTAAGGGGAGAAGGTGTAACATCCCATCATTTAGGACTAAACGAAGGATAGCTTTAGGATTTTGTGCATCTGCATGCATGCATCTAAAATTTGGGATAAATTTTTCGCAAAGTAAAACCCTAGAGTGATTAGAGTCTCTCTTGCTTCGATGGATTAGAAATTAGCCATATCAGCAAGTGCAATAGATTTTGACATGACCTTTAGGTATTATTTGTGTTTTTGGAAGGGTAGCATTTGAAATTGCTTTAGAATTTCCAAATTGAATTCAAACTTGAATTTAGAAGAATTCAATAATAATAATAGTAGAATTAGGAATGGATTTTATTATTGAATAATATTATATGATATTATAACAAATAAGCAATAATAGAAAAAGTAGAATGATATTTCATAATTGAATATTATAAAACAAGTAAATTGAATTAACAAGATAAAACGAGATGATTGCAATAATGTTATAAAAGAATTCTTTATACATGTATTATTACATTGTTCAATTTCAATAAAATAATAAAAGTAAATTACAATTAAGAAATGAAACAAATAGATAGAAAAGGAAATTGGAAAAGAAATTACAATAATGAAATAAATAAAAGAATTCTTTATTACAAGAATATACCAATTACATTGTCTTTACAAATAAGTAAATGAATAAAGTGAATTAAAAAAGAATAAAAAGGTTACAAAAACAAAAACCTAAACTAAATTCCTATGTCTAGCCTTGATCTTCCTGTATATCCTTTTGATACCTGCAAACAAAGACAGAAGAAAGGGATTAGGGGTTAGTATTAGTGCTCTCAGTAGCGACAGTGTATTGCACTGTCTTGGCACATCATTTAGCATATAAAGATAGGGGCAAGTTTTACCAAAAGAGTATTTGTTCTTATCAGTAGATTGTGCCTTAGTACAACCTCACAGGAAGAGGGGCAAATTTCACCAATTTAGTAAAAGATAAAAAGTAAAATAGTAATACCTAGCCAAAAGATTTTGTTTCACTTGAACTGATCCACAAGGGAAGGGTCCCCCTTGCTAGCATAACACACACAACATGCACATGTTGCGCTATCAACACAAGAACAAATCACTAGAGCAGAATAAGAGGGAGTGATGCTGTAGCAGCTAAGCTGCTAGGCAAATCACACACTCCATTACACAACTTCACTGTACCATCTCATCAGTTCTCATAGACATATCTGTATCTCTCAAGAACATGACTAGATTTCACCACAGATCCACCACACCACCCTAAATCAAAACAGCCAACAACTCAGCATGGTGACCTAAGCAAGCTCAAGCAGCACCATGAGGAGTAGGACAAGTGGGCAGCAAGGAGGAGTAGATCAAGTAGCATCCAGGAACAAGATCCATAAGGAGTCACAAGTCTCAGCCAAATTCCACTAACCACCAAAGGTTGTTACATCATCAGTCATGCATAGTATCAGTTCATATCATTTTCCATGCATGATTTTGTGTACAATAGACAAATCCTCAGATCTGTACTCAAGTGGAGTACTAGATCATCACAGGATATTTTTAAGAGAAGTAGTAACTAATTTTTAGCAACATAACCATCAGGTCCTCGGCCTTTGCATCACAGGCCAAGCCAAGAAATCCAGTAGCTAACATTTGAGATGTTTACCACTATGCACACTCCTAGGGGAGGCACCACAGTGGCAAAACCAACAGTTCTAGCCAGCCAAATTGAGTAACTGATCATGTAAATGATCCATGCTACTATGCATCCTCCAAGTAGATACCACAACAGCCAGACCACCTATATAAGCCACTTAAGATCATGTCCTAAACAGAAGAAAGAATATCCTTATTAGAAGTCTAGGAATCATGTTAATATAAGTTACTGTCATATTAATAGTAAGGAAAAGCAATAACAAGCTTTTCTTGTAGCAGTTATCCGCACAGGAAGAATATTTCCTAGTAAGGCATCATGATGGTGTGCATCAATACTTATAAAGTAAATAATGATCTATGATTATCAAACTAGCATATTTAACAGCAGATCGTACCACCAAGGAGTATACTACTGTGGACACTATACTGAGGCACGACAATAGTAGATCCACTTTAGTAGAAGCCATTAAAGATTACACTAGTAACCATTATTTTGATCAAGGTTTAATACCTCAGTCTGCTACATCATTAACAGAGCTAAGAAGCAAGTAGAATATCTAATCTTAGCAGAATATGTCCCATAGAAACATGGTATATTGCTAAATATGTTCTTATCAAGCACTAAAATTTCAAGTAGCTGATCATATGGCTACGATCTTGCTACTGGGCACACTCCCAGGAATACTATTGTAGCAAGCCACCACCATAGAAGCTATCATTCTTCTTTAGCAAAAATAGCAACCCAACCAAGACACTACTATATCATTTGGAAGCAATCAAAAGAAGTTTTAAATCATTTTCCTAGTCCATTACCTAGAAATCATTCAAGTTTAAGGATCACTCTTTGATTGTAAGTTTAGAGTTATCACTGAACTATAAATTTAGTCAAGTACAACAACGAATCAAGGATTCAGGAATGTAGGTGTTGTTGTATACCTGCACATCATGGTGCAAATTACTAAAGGGTTTACACTAATAGTAGAACCACTAACTCGAGGATAGCAGGTTACACTTTCATTTGTATCAAGTGCTAGCAATGCAAGTAATAGGGGACAAATAACATTCAACCCAATAAATCCTGGTAGGATTAGTAATCATACGAGCGTGTTCCTGTAAACCTAAATTGATCTAAAACATGAAATAAGTCTTGATTCAGATGCATATCAGAAAAGAAATAAGTGGAACCCTAGTTAGGGTTCATATAGAGAGAGGGAGACAAATAAAGAGGGGGAGGAGAGATGTACCCGTGTTTCTGGCTTAAGCTCGAGAAGAGGAAGCACACCGATGACGGAGGCCACAGCGAGCGGCGGCACGAGGAGCATCGAGGCACTCAACCCGCGCCTAGCCGCTCGAGAATCTATCCATCAACAAACCATCAAGGCGGCAACCGATCAACACCGGAGCACCACCACGTAACCATGGAAGCACAATAGGGTGGTAGGTACAGAAACCCTAGGCACCAGATAGGGTTGCGCGTAGTCAAGGAAGTACGTGCCCTTCAAATCGAAGCGGACCAATCGATGCAGCGAATCTTTTTTAGTTGGCTAACACAGTGGCGGTGGACGAGGAGGCCGGAGCATGCCGGAGACAGGCCGCGATGGTGGCAGTGCCACAACATTGCGTGGAAGGGAAGGAGTCAACACGAGGAGGAGAGGGGTATAACTCGGAGGTGAGTGAGGCCAGGGTGGGCCAACCTAACCCAAAGGGTTAGGGTTGGACCCAACCCTAATGGGTCAGTTAGGCTAGGTAGACCTTCGAGTTGGGTTGGGTTGGTCATGGGCCAGGCCCAATTTAAAGATTTAATATAACATAAATCCATAATTCAAATATGAGATTACCAAAATACCCCTATGAGTATTTAAGCCCTAGAAAAATGTAGAAAAATCATAAAAATACCTATAATATATCAAAATGCTCAAACAATAATATCTAATTAGGAAAACTATAGTCATACTTATTTGAGTTAAATAAAATGCAAATAAATATTAACAACATTAAATCTCTAAATGAAATTTAGCCCACCCCCTTGGTTAACGCTATCACTATCACTATGCATTAGATGAACGTGTGGGGCCTTGGGGGTTTCTTCCTCCGAACGCGAAGGACTTGGATTTGCCAGTTGCTCTGTTCCGCCGAGGGGAGCATAGCGGTCCCGTCCACTCCAGGTCTCCCGCATTTCTGCGAAAAAGGCCATTAGAATGTGAAAAACAGATTGCGAAACCGATAGAATCGATTCCATGACTAGTTCCATAGCTTTAAATCAAGTAAAAGTCCTGAAAATAAATAAAAATCACTTTTAGGTACAAAGAGAAACGTAATATCTTATAAAAATGTTAATCATGGAATTTCAAATAATCTTATGATTTATAGGAAATAAATTTGTTTAGCTTTATAAAAATTATTTTCTTAAAATGTATTTCTTTTATATTTATAAACCAAAAATAAATTCCTTATAACGTCATTTAAGTCATTTAGAGTTTATTACTTTGGAAAAGGATTATTATTTTCTCAATCTTTTTATTACTTAGTAATTTAAGTAAAACAACCAAGTAAAGATTAAGTATAATTGTTACACTTGGAACCCTAATTATAGTTACTAAGAAAATTTAAAAGTAAATTGCTAACTATATAATATTCCTTAAAAATCTTTACTAACCATAAGTCAAAGATTCACGAGTTAATATCATTAACATTTGTTAATAGTGAGTGATCTCAACCTAAATAATCAAACTTTGTATGACTCTTAAACTTGGTATTAACTGAATAAACTATATAATAAATTCGCCTATTTTCCATAAAAAATATTATAATATAATATATGAATATTAAACATGCTAGATCTAAGTCCTTAAAGCTAATCTTCATATTGATAATGTTTCATCTTTGATCATACTTAGGAAAGTCCTAGAATTTGGTAATGTCGTAACTATTATGTCTTAAGTCTATATATATTTTATAGTTAACTTTGGTTTAATATTCAATAAACTAGAAGTATAATAACTCAAGATCTTTTGTTCTTTACTTTTATGCCTTGTATGTTAATAGTAAAGTATTTGTAAATGTACTCTTTTGTGAAGTAAACTTGGAGATAAATCAAATCTTGAATAAATCACCTAAGATCAACTCAATTACAATGTTGGGAATTACTTCGGGAGTTGTACAACATGCATCTCATTACTTATGCATAATAGCATATTACTTCTTTAAACATTGTCTTTAATGGGCAATGATGGTATTTTGTAGAACCCGAGGTCCAAAGTCCAGTTGAAGCACTCGATGACAATATTTCGCTATATCAAGGCAAGTTCACACTTTCTCATGTCCTTTGGTTATTTTATATCAAATGTTTACAAATTATTGTTGCATCACCTGCATTTCAATAGGATGGAATAAAATACTATTTCTTAATAATATGACTTTATGGTTATCGACCTGAGTCGTGTTAACCTAGTATGGCGGGCAAATGGAACCAGGGTAAGGTTTATGGATTGGTGGAGGTTCCATTTGCACGGGAAAGTATCATCTAGGAATTAATAACCAATGTCGTCAGTGATTCGTGCGCTCTAGATTACGCGTTAACCCTGAGATCTATATGGGCTCCGGGGAAGTTAGCTATATCTTCTTTCTTTCGTATGTCAACGGACAAATTTTATCGGAGCCGTGATCCTACATCTAGGCACGTGCAAGGGTGGGAACCGTCAATTCCCCAATATTAGATGTCTAGAATGGATTGATCTCTTTAGAAATGTAAACTGGCGTGGCTGTTGTCCTGAGCTAGAAAAAGGGTGGGCTTACAGGGTCATGGAGAAGCGAAGTGGTCGGCTTGGATTAATTACTGGGCTCCACACCATAGGAAGTGTGGACGGGTAACTGCCTGGATGTGCAACAAGGAATTGGTCTCTCATGGGTAAAGAAACACACCTATGCAGAATGTATGAAAGTGTGACATGTTACACCCTGTTCTGGGAAGGAGCTGTGAACACTGCAGGAAAGGAACTCCACGAAGTTCTAATCAACCTGTGAAGACTGATGAACATAACTTTTTAGAACAAAAGTAACCTTTGAAGAGATGTTTACAAAAACTTGCATAGCATATGACCTATGGTCTATGGCTGTAGTTAGTGCATCAAACGCTCCTTTTTAGTGAACTGTCTGAGTACGCTCGTACTCAACCATACCTTCTTAACCCTTGCTAGATTCTTAAGAAATTGAAGACCAAGAAGATGAAACACTCTATTCAGCTGAAGACCAAATAGAATACTGCTATGAGGAGCTAGGGTTATCTGGAAGCGTCGAGAAGCATCTATGGAGTGGAGGCCAAAGAGTCTAAAGCGTAGATGTGTCAAATATAGTTCATTGAGTCTTGTAGTATAGATCTCTATCCTCTAACTAGTAATCTCATATTACAGTAATGTTTAGTTTACTTCTTTTCTTATTCTCAAGTTACTATAGTTTAGCTTTGAGTCATCGGAATTCCTCTATGGACCTAGGAGGATCTCAAAGTCGTTATGTAATTTTTGGTTGTAATAATAATGTATGTTTGTGGATTCACTTTGTTTCTGTTGTACCACTCTGAGGGATGTAATATTTGCAGAACAGTGTTTAGTGAGTGTTATGTCAACGACTATAATGTACTACATCATACAGTGGTATGCTGTGTCACCGCAACTAGTATCAGAGCAAAAGCTTTGACCTTAGGTTGGAAACCTATTAAATGGGTAAAACCTATAGGAAGTATGTTAAAAATGGTAAAGAGTTCTCCAGGAATATGATGAGTATTCAATTGGGAATTACATTCCCATGTTCCTAGTGCGATAATTATTTATTATGATGCACTTTGGGTAATAATAATGAGTTATAACTCGGTACGATTAGTTATAAATTTTATATTTAATATTCTATAGCTTGGAATGGCATCTCGATATAAATGCTGGAATGTTCAAGTGCTAAATAGGACTTTAGATGACTATGGAGGTGATTGGACAAACCTTCTAAGGCAACTTTTGTGGAATCTAGATTGCAAATCTTGACTTCTCGATTTAGAGTTACTATAACGGGTAGGTATTAGTCAAGTATCGTCTGTGCTTATGCTACCCAAAAAAGTTGGGGATAAGTGGAGAAATGCCATCTAGGGAGGCGAGGTGTATGGCTACAGCATATCAAATTGCAGTAGTGGAAGCAATAACCATAATCTGAAAGCAGAAAGTCAAGGAGCTGAAAGGTAGTACTCATACCATTATACCTCATGATTCCCTAAGTTCGGGTCCCGAGCTAGATCATTTTGCTCTTGTGCATACTGAACCTACTTTAGCTATCGAAAAAATGAATCATTATAGGTCATTACTCAATACCTATCATAATACCCATCAAATTCTAGTCCAGGAGTTGGACACTGTCCTTGAGGATTTTACTGATCCTATAAGGGCAATTGAACACATAAAGGAATTAGATGAACAAGTTAGACATCCTAAACTAGCCTTTTCAGGGAATGTATTTCTAGAGTCTGAGTTTAATGATAAATAGTCCGAAGCCTATGTCTATAATCAGAACGAACCTCAAAAACCTGAAGATATAGGAGCCAAATATGGAGTAGAATCTTACACTAGAACCAGGGAGGATCCAATACCCAGTGATTCTGGTAAGGAAGTAGAAATCAGCTACAATAATATGGAACCTTATGGTCCACATGGGGGTAGTACCAATCCTATTGACCTGGAAGAGTGCACCGGGAGTTATTACACCAATCTGTATGACTGGATCAAGGAAAAGGTGAAGAATACATCTTACTTTGAATGTGCGTTGGTATATGGACAGGAGAATTTTGTGGGAGATCACGCATTTTCTAGTCATTTTTCAATGAGTAACCTCAATCTAGGTACTTCTAATCAAGAGTGCGCACCCTTTGGATGTTCATATGCTCCAGAAGACAGTCGTCGGACTTCACATCATCATGGACGGATTTCCAAGAAGCACTAAGAAGGGGGAGAAAAGTAATAAGAAAGAATCTGTAGAAGTAGAGAGCTTGAATAATGTACATATACGGTAATGCGTATTGTAGTGTTTGAGAGGCATGTCCTAATAAGTGAGAATATGCTCATATGAACAAATAAGGTCTTGCAATATATATGTATGTAATTGGTGAATAGTAAGTCGTAGTTGTGAGAGTTGTTTGTAATAACTCATAAAACCCATGTATAATACATGTTATATGTGTGGTTGTTATTTGGATTTGGTTCTTGATTTCCTTGTGTGACTAACACTATGGTAGATATAACTATGGTAAGCATGTATACCAATGTTTAGTTATTGAGTTTCTTTACTTGAGTTATATATTTAACTTGGTATTCAGGGTTTGTTGTAGATAATACCTTGATATAATTCTTAAAAAAATTAAGTATTCATCCTTGAGTAATGTGTTGTGGTTTAGGTTTATCACATTTGATCTACCCTTAGATCAAATTATATTACCCAAAGATAAGGTTTTAGCAAAGGTCATATTGAAACTTATCGCATTAAACTTGATGATCTACTTTAGTTCCATCAAGTTAAGAGAAGCTTCAATCACTTTGACAAGTTTTATTTAAAAGCGCAAAAATTATCTAGATTTTCTATGCCTGAATGTAATGCACACACCTCATCTCAGCTTATTTCTAAACTCTAATGCTGGGATGTTACAGTCTCTCCCCCTTAAAATAAACTTTGTCCCCGAAGTTTGTCCTCTCTTATGTTTCAGAATGAGGTATTGACTTGCATTGATCACGACATTTCTCAACACCATTGTGATCACAAATGGGGATAATTGTGGTACCCCATATCTAGACCTTTTTCATTGAATCCTCTTCATACTTGGCAATCTCCAACTGTCGTTTCTAATTTACCACTTAGTTACTTTACTATAATATCTTTGGGTTTATGTCCTTATAGTCCTATTTAGGGTTGGTTGTGGACACATTTTGGCCATTCCAATCAGGTTTTCCTACTACTCTACACAGGTATATTTTGAAGTACTTTTATACTGATGACTTCTTATAACCTTATAAGAATAAGGCTTAATCTCATCATAACTTAGTACCTTTTCTGCACCTTTACTTAAAAAGTCAAATAAAAACACTTGCGTGTTATTGTTTACTCTCCCCCTTGGTGTTTCCTAATGTTCTCTAAACTACATGTATAATACCCATTGACTCTATAGTTAGGATATTATTCTCTGTCCACCTTATACTTTACCTACCTAAGGTCTCACAGAAGAATCTGTGGTATACCCACACAATTGTGCATGTCCAAAATGAATCTTCCAACATTATTTGTCTTACTTCTAACTTTTTGGACATTCTCTCTTTGGTAAGCCCGATTTCACGAAGCATCTTGGAAGGCGATCTTTAATTGTATAATCCTTTAGGTCTAACTTAACTTAGTTCAAGTTTTATACTCTTTAAATCATTCAAAGATGACTTGATTAGCTAAATCACTAGGATATCAGCCGCGGATCCTCCTAGGTGTATGGATTATCCTTTTTCGACTTAGTACTGGCATTCTCTCTAAGTTGTTAGAGCTTGAATACCACTTTTGTTCCAAGACATTTTCTTTGCATCGCTTCATGTTACTCTCATAAACTTGGTACTACTACTTCATTAGTTCTTTAGCAACATCACCAACTTTGAGTGAATGAAAGTTCATTCCTTCTTATTGCTCCATAAATTTTCTGCACTAAACTTTCTTATTGATTCCGACTAAAAATGATCTGAAATTGACTCATCCTTCACAACATGATTGATACTCCTTATACTTGGCTCCACTCTTCATGCAATTCTTCATCTTGGCATCTGGAACTCGTCACTCCCTTTCACGAATTACCTTTTCAATCTAGGTATATAACATCAAGTAATAACGTGATGATGCAACATGCATTTGCACATCAAGTCAAACTTCAAGTATAGATCTAGTCAATCAAGAAGATTTAAGAAAAACTAAGAAATCCAAATGTTTTACATATAACACACATTATTCCAAGCTCGTAATATAGTAGTTGAGTAAAACATCTCTATAATTCAGGCTTAGCTGTGTAATATATGACACCTCCTAGTATAGGTTTACACTTGATACTTAGCACTTAGAGTCAAACTATTCTTTGTCTCAATGTTTACCCAAATTGCTCAATTGTAATTGGATAATGTTGAGCAAAGTGGTCTCAAATTGGCTTTTACTAACTTCTTACTTTTCTTTTGCGACTACTAAAGATCACTACCTTTTCGTTCTATCATAAGCTATCCTCAAGTGTATACCCATCACAAGTCTTGGTTTAGATAAGATGGCTTCCTATAGTCACTATCCAACCTACAGATCTCCTAAAAGGGTTTTAATCCTATGGTCAAAGCATATGCTCTGATACTCGCTGCGATGACCCAGCATACCACTTCATGATGTAGTACACTATAGTTGTTGACATAATACCAATGAAACACCGTTCACTAGTATTACATCCCTCAAAGTGGTACAACAGAAACACAACAGGTCTAAGACATGACTATAGATTACAACTCGACTCTTTACAAAAGATCTAGAGAACACTCTAGGTTAAAGAGAGATAAAGAAACTTCTTACAAAGAAGAACCCTAAATAACATCTCAGAACTATCTGGTGACTAAGACTAGTATCTAAACCAATTGGCTTGGAATTTCTGCTATTGCAATGCTCTACAGAAGTAGGTTATAAGGCTAGAGATTATACTTTTATCTTAATCAATAACTTCGTCTTCAATTCAATTTATGTATATGTTGACCTCCTTGGATTAGATGAAGAACTTGAGCTTTCGATGATGATTTGTTGAGGATGAGTTGGTGTTGACGCCGTCTTCATTGGGTTTAGAATGTAGCAAGGGTTAAGAAGGTACGGGCAAGTATGAGTGTACTCAGCTAGTTCACTAAAAAGGAGTGTTTGATGCACTATCTATAGCCCTAGACCAAAGGTCGTAGGCAATGCAGGTTTTTGTAAACATTTCTTCAAAGATTGCTTTTATTCTGAAAAATTATGTCTGTTAGCCTTCATAGGTTGATTAGAAGTTTCATGGAGTTCCTTTCCTACCATGTCCGTAGCTCCTTCTCGGAACAGGGAGTAACATGTGACAATTCTTACACTTTGTAGAGGTGCGTCACTTTTCCCATGAGAGACCTTAAGCTTTGTTGCACGGCCAGGAGTATATCCCCGTTCAAACTTCCTTAGTTTCAGGCCCAACCTAAGATCCAAGCCAATCACTACCCTCTCCGCAACCCCGCATGAAGACACGATCCTCCAAGAAGGTCTACCACGGTTATACTCCTTTCAGGCAGATATAACTGGTAGCCTCTCTAAAACTCTATAAGCAGCTCCTCTTGGCAGCCACCATCAGATATAGTGAACCTCCACCAAGACAACTATGCACAGATAATCTAGACACCAATATTGCGGGGCACTGAGGGGTCCCACCCATGTGCTGGATTCTCCACGAGAAATCTATAGCTTCACGAAAAGGTCATCCGTCCATGCGAAAGGGAGAAGATACAACTGACTTCTCCGTCCCATTCCAGATCTCATGGTTAACACGTAATATATGGCACCAGAATCACTTGCGACATTGGTTGTTAAGTCCTAGATATTATGTTCCTTTACCACTAGAACTGTATCAGTAGATTATTACTATTCGGCAAATAATCCATAATCATATTATTATGCAAATAGTGTTTTCGGACCTTTTTGAAATGCAGGTGATGACAACATTTGAGTTACAAGTATTTGATAGAAAATAACCAAAGGACATGAGCAAGTGTGAACTTTCCTTTTGTGATTGCAAGATTATGCATTAATGGTCTTCAAGACAATAGAAGATCCAAAATCTGTAAATAGCATCATTGGTCCGGTAAGGACTAATGTTTGAAGAAGCCAGATGCAATTATGCATAAGTAATGTAATGCAATTTGATAAATGCGAATCCCCGGAAAAGATCGATGATGTATGGTTTATAAGCTTGTGATGATTTCTTTGGGGTGTGTTGTCCTTTTATATCAAGTTCACGCTGGTGTTTCTTATTAAGGCTGGTGAGAGTGTGTGAAACAATATATAAATACAATAATTGGCATGCAATAATAAAGCACTCAATTGTGAAATGGTATACACAGACACCTTATACAGAGATTATTAACCTATTAAAATCTTTTTGGAAATTCGTAAGAATTACTTTTAATGTTGCTTAAAAGAATAACTTTTGAGGAAAAGTTTATTTAACTAAGTAAAATCAATTAAACTTGTAAGTAGATACTACTAGGGTTTACTTCTCATTTTCAAAGAAATCATTGTTTTAATTTAGTTAAGCATTTATTAGCATTTGGAATTTGTAGAGAATTAATATATGATGGTACCCCATTCTATTCCCTTCAAAACTTCTTAATACTTTATTAAAGTTTAGATCAAAATAATACTACCTTTATTTGAGTAGGTTTTGTTGATGTTATAAGTGAATGGAATACTTCATCCATTAGAGGCTTAATGATTATGAAAATAACATTATCTTTGGATTACTTATGAATTACCTTTATACTTTAAAAGGTCATTATAAATTTGTATGGGAATTGGTATTAGAAAGATTTAATAAGGAAAAATATTATTTTTGATGATTCTTGCAATTTATAAATTATTGCTGGAAAATGAGATACACTTAATTTAAAATGGTAGTTTTAGCAAATACATCTTAAAATGGTTAGATATATTTTGACTTCACTTAAACATCAATTGAACTTGTTATTACACTTTTAGACCTTAAGCAAATAAAGGTAAAGGCATAAACAAAGGTGTATATAATTTTAAGGCATCAAAATTAAAGGGAAAGGGTTTAAACAAGAGTTATTTAACCTTTACTTTTATTTTACTTCAAATGTGAAATATGATATTGTTAATGTGTATATTTTACTTTTGTGATCATTTTGGTATATTATATGTATTTCTGTGATTTTTAAATAATAAGATATTATTTTTATAAGTTTTCTTACTTTATAAAGACTTAATAAATAATAATATTTAGTTAAGTGTCACAAAAATATATGAAACAAGTTTATAAATGTATATTTTTTTCTAATAATTTTGATATATTATACTTATTTTATGAATTTTCAATAATAGAATATGCCTTTTAATAGATTTATCCTTAATAGGTTAATTACTAATTAATACTAATTATTTTATTTAAGTTGGAAAATAAAATATGATAATAGGTTTAAATTATATAATATATTTTTCTAAAGATTTTGATATAAAGTACATTTTTTTACGAATTGTAAAACAAAAGATATTAATTTAATAACATTTATCCAATTTCTGAAATTATGAAACTAATTCTTAAAAGATTTATTATGTCACGCTAACGTTAGCATGAAACAGCTATCTTTAGTAAGTATTTTCTTATCAAACCTAAATTGACCACCAGTCACTGGCTGGTGGAGCGCACACCACGTCGGTGGCCACGCGAGCAAACACTGGTCAACCCTAGGGAGGGTGACGTGAGCGCGGCGTGTGGGTGACATCAGCTTACCGGAGCACGGCAGCGACGCCATTTTATGGCACTCGAGGCATCACAGAGGGGCGCGTTCGGTCGAGGGGAGCAGGGTGAACCTAACTAAGGCGGATTCACTCACTAAAGGTCATCGGGACATCGGCAACAGCGGTGACTGGTGGCGGTGCATGGGGTGCACGGTGTAAGCACGGAGCAGAGCGAGAGGCAGACGGAGGAGACGTGCATGAGCAACATGGGCTCACCTTGATGTCAGGGTAGGGATCGGAGAAGCTGGCATGGTCCAACGACATCAAATTGATGGTGGCCGGTGTTGGAGACAAAGCATGTGCCAACGATGATTCTGATCGAGCTGGGTCGATTCCGTCGATGGGAATGTTCTCCACAACGAGGTGGATCTCTTGAACAACTCAGCTGGGCAAGGGGGGCTCCTAATGGCGACGGTGTACTTCTTTGGCTGGACTAGGGTTTCGAGTTGCAGAGAGGAGAGGAAGAGCGAGAGCGAGAGGGAGTGAGAGGATGAGGATGAAGGCGTCAGTGTGTCCTTCTTATCCCTGTAGATGACGACATCATGCATCACAACACATTGATGACGACGACAGCGACATCGGGTGGTGCTGGAGCTTCCTGGGAGCTGTTTGTGACACACGGGAAGATGGCATCGCCATTTTTGCAGAAAACCCCCTGGCAATTCTTCTGTCTCAACCCGTGATCCCTAGCTATGTCCCACTTTTCAGTCACAGAGTGAGAGAGGACTCGGGCTGCTGTTGGGCCCTTGTGTGCCATAACAAAGTAAGCGAGAAATTTTTACTGCTGCGCTAGGCGTCGCGTAGGAAATGGGTTGCTGCCTGGTTCTATTTTGTTATTTCCTGATTCTTTTTCTGTTTTCTTTTTCAATTTAAATTTATACAATGATTCAAATATTCAAAATTCATTGAATCAACTAGGGTTCGACATGGATTAATGTAACTAACTGGTTTGGTATTCCTTTTTAGTATTTTCACTAGTCAATATATACATGATTGTTTTATTAGAAAATATTAATTGAGATTAGGGTTTTAGGAATCTACTTCTTATTTAAAGAGCCCTTAAATATGATTTAATCTTTACTTTGACAAGTGTAGTTTCAGAGTCTTAGGGTGGTTATTTATAGTCTCAGAACCTTTTTATGTGTAAGTCATCATATAACAATTTATAATGAACTAATATTGTGGTTTATGATATAGGGATTTAAATTTCATGATTCTCAAAACTTGGAGACATCTCCTATTCAAAACCTACTTGGTTTGTAGGGTTTAGAATTACCATAGACCATTCTTGGTTAAGTCATTAAGCATGAATAACAATCATTAATGTAGGAAATGAAAATGTTCATTTACAAGTATTTATCATGAGTTTTGAGAAGATTTAATAAACTCATATTTTATTATGGATATGGATGAATATTAAGAGCTAAGCATATTGCCATCATGTTTTGTGACCATGAATAATATCTAACTTAGAATGAGCTATTGAGATTACCTCCTAATGTGGTCTTGATGGTTCTATTCTTCTAATTTTTTAATAGGGTTTAAGATAATAAGGTGGACATGGCTTTCATGTGGGGCCCCCCGGATTAATCCTCCAAGAATCCCTATTATGCATACAACCACGATCCCATGATCAGTTAGTCGTGGCACATAACCGACAAGTATCAAAGTAAACATCCAGTACATAACGAATACCCGTCATACCTTATTTGCCATTATGGCTACATCGATCAACATCAGCGGAACTTCATTAAGCATAGAGCCCGAGCCATGCCTTAACCTACAGGCAACTGATTGGGAGAACGTCCTAGCTCGCATAGTAGTCCACTTCACCTTCTTCTCGATATCTGACCAAGTTAATAGCCAGGGACAATGCCAGTGAGTACTTTGAATGTACTCGCAAACCACCTTAAGTTAACAATAATAACAAGAGGATATGCAATATGGCTGTGGTAGTAGGAGGGCTTCAAGAGAGGTTCTTTTCTCACATAGTTTCTCTTGTAGATATAGCATCTACATATCTTTGTTGAAAACTTTTGTAAAACATTTTTGGAAACCTTTTTGAAAAGGGTTGGAAAACACTAGGATTGGGGTACCCATTTGTTCCCTTCTTCAGTTCGTCCCACGACCAAACTCCTTTCTCCTCCTTCTGACCATCCCATGGACAAAACCTTTCTCCTTTACGACCATCCCATGGTCAAACACATTTCCAAAGCCAGTTCTTTTCTAAAATCCTTTTTTGAAGACAAAACCAGCACCGCTCTATAGAAGTTTGTCCAACCCGTCCATAACCGCAGACACGGCTATTCGAATAGATTTACACTCTGCAGAGGTTGCACACTTTACCCACACCATCCGGGTATACTACCCTGATCTACACCAATCGTGGGTCGAGTAACCGATCAAGACTCTCCGGATGCCCACTCCAATATAAGTGCCTACCCTATGAGTGTTGTTCCCCTCAACACTGGGACACCCTATATAGTTCCCAAGCCGACCAGAGCGCTTTTTCCACTTCACGAGTGTGCGCTTTCAATGAGGGGCTCAGAGTAACGCGTGGAGGTCCGTAGACCCTTCGTTCCTTCTCTAGGTCGATGTCTCACATGGACCCTTTCAGGAGAAGGCCCACCCTCCAGGGATTGTTATATACCCCTATAGTAGTTGCGAGGAAGCTTATACCAGAATAGACAAACATCAAATCCAGCCTTGTCCCATACCAGAGTAATGTGGTTGCACAGGTTAAGTTGTTATAGCTAAACTGCAAAGAACCGGGTGCGTTTTTGTAAACCTTTTTCCTCCAGCTTTCCTTCAGCATTTTGTAAAACAAAACCTTTTTGTTTCTCAACAGCTCTTGGGAGGTCCCACCTCACCAAGGTTTTATCATAAAACATTTGGTAAAACTTTTTCCGGGGTCTTCCCATCCTCTAGCTTTGCTTTGGCTAAAACAGGGTCTCCAAAAGAGGTATAGTGTATTACACCATCTACCATACTAGGGACAAGTAGGTGTCGTCAAGGGGGTTGTACTTAGTAGTACCAAAGTGTAATAGTTCAGAGGAGCCAAACCACTACCATATATACATCAACATATCGTAAACAATGCTGTTTTGATAAACAGTAGATAAAACATGCATAAGTAAAATAGTAGGACAAGGCTTATGAGCAAGAAGGTGACTTTCCTGATGATCAGCAATATGGCAATATGTCCCTGGACTTCTTCTTAGAATACCCAATAATGCCCATAATAAGAACCATCTTCTGATCTCCGATTTCACCGCAACTATCGTCGACAAGATAGCACATGCAAGCAAACCAAACCACAATCAACACAAGGTATACAAGCATCATTACAATACAGCAAACAAACATACCACACATTACTCAAATCAGTAGGTTTTGATAGATTGAGCAGGTTGTAATTGGAATTACTTTAATTGCCCTTGTGGTCTTTGTTTTAGGATGTATTTGTCCAAATACCACCTGTTAAGGGGATTTAGAACTAGGCTTGGGTCTGTATGATATAAATATGCAAATATGATACCATCAGGTAGGTATTGACAAAATAAGGCCAACAAAAGTGGTTTCACTATTTTATCACTTTTCTTTAATTTCTTATGAATATTCTAGTGATAAAATCTCTAGTTTTAGGTAATAATTCACCAGAAAAGTTTTGGAGCTACAAAAAATATTTCCTTGGAGGGTCAGGTAGAGTTTGATGTACTGAATAGTTGGGAGTTGGAATCACTCCAAAATAATTAGCAGAATGCCCTCAGGAAATTCCCAAAGGAAGTTTTGGAGTTGTTTTGTCTTTTTCACTAGATTTAATCTACAGAAGCTTTTGATTTGATTCTAGGGAAACGTGATAGGTATTTAGAATACCTTTCTGTAGAAATTGGAATCACCTTATTTGGATTTATATAACTCTTGTAGTGATTTTATTGATGGATAAACCATGCACATAAATGTTTATTTCACCAAAACTCAACAGGAGTTCCAAAAATTATGATCTCCTAGGTTTTGTTAGATATGGATGTAGATAATTTATTAAAGTTGTAATTAGGGTAAAAGCCATTATGGTTTGTACTAGAGAAATTCTTAAAGACAAATATGATTTGTTTTTGTTATTTTTGCTACAGGCAAACTAGAGTTCACCTAGACCTGAGGTAAAGGCTAAATTGAAGTGATAGGGTATTTTCCATTTTCATAGAGATTTAACCTGGACAACTAATTAACAGATCTGGAAATATAGGAAAAAGAAAAAGAAAAAGGGCGTTGCGAGCCAGATCTGGAGGGAAACGAGCCGCGAAGGGGGAAATCGGCCCACCCAGGCGAGGCAGCGCGCGAGCGCGGGGTTTGAATCCCGGGAGGTGGGTTCCACCCGTCAGCCGCAGCGAGGCAGCGAAGGGGTATGGGGGCGTGGGAGCCGTCCGATTAGAGGGGATCAGACGTTCGTCGATCGTCCTCCTCCTCCCGACTGCGCGGGCGCGAGGAAACCCTAGCTGGCAGCGGGATTGACTGGGACGCTCACCGAAGGGCTCGAGAGGCGTCGGGGAGGGTCCAGGGTGACGTGGCGCTCGACGGCGAGAAGATCGAGGGGCGACACGATGACGCTTGCTTCCGAAGTGCAGCTCACATGGTACGGCCCGAGGCGAGCTCATCGGTGCCGGTCCGTGTTAGCAGCAGGGGTGGTCCTACGCAGAAAAAGAAGCCGGATTAGATAGAGAAGGAGGAGGGGATCTCAGCACGGTGACATGCAGCAAGGGAGGAGCAGATGAGAGAGATCTTAGCTCGATTAGATAGAGGAGGACGAAGCTCTTCTTCTCTCTCTCACGGGCAGCACAGAGAAAGGGAGAGGCTGGGGAGCTCGTGGATGATAGATCAGGCATAGGGGAGCTTGGTGAGGCCACATGCAGGTGGAGGAGAGCTCGGGAGAGGGTACCTCGAGCTCGAGCTCAAAAATGGCCGAAAATGGTGGTTCTTCTTCTTGTGGCCAGAGGAGAGGGAAGGAAAGGATGGGGAGCTCGAGGGAGGTGAGTGGAGAGGATAGGAAGCAAATGAGTGGCCAGAGAGGCTCGGGGGTGGCCTCCTAGCCTTATATCCGAAGGGGGTTGGGTGTATGGTGGACAAAGTCCATTGCCAAGCTTGGGATGGTGGTTGGCCAGGGATTAGCCAAGAGGGGTGGTGCTGGGTGGTGTGTGGGGCCTGGGCACGACCAGAGAGGGAGAGGGGAGTGGCTGCTGCCTAGCTTTTGATATAAAGAGGGGCACACCAATAAATGACATAGCTTTTCCTCCTTTCAAGGGGTAAAGGACATGGGAGAGGGTGATGCTATAGTTATTTCGACCAGATGGTGATGGGGGTTGCTATGGTGAGTGATGGTGAGCCTTGGTGGTGATTTGATTTTTGGTTTAGCTCAATATTTCCTTAGTTTGCCCAATTTGAGCAAATAGATGGTCATGAAGGAAGTCTAGAAATTTGACCTATGCAAGATGAGGCAAAGATGCTGGTAGATGGGTGTGAAAAAGGTATAGCTCCATGCATTATTTGAGATTTATTGGATGAATTTTGGTCCACTTTATATCAAGTATTTAAATAGTGCACAAGTGGTTTTTAGGGTTTGATTTGATATTTTTGAATTGGGCAAGGATGGTTTTTGGCTTGGTATGATCCCAATTATGAGTTCCCACATTGGATAATTTTCCCAAGATTTATTGTGGCTTAAAAGTATTTAAAACAATTAATATTCCATTTCTGCCATTTAAGAAAATAGGCAAAAAGAAATAATAAAGTTATTCAAAAATATTTATTTTTGAAGTGAGAAGATAGAGTATGATATATGGATCCCAATTGAGTAAGAGGTTGGAGAAGTGTTTTGGCAGAAACCAAACTTTCCATTGGAAAAAGGGGTTTTAAAGATTTTGTCTATTAAAGGAATTAAATAGATTTGGTCCATAATAAATATGGATAAAATTTGATAAATTTTGATGATCAAGGTAGATGATGTAGACAAGGTGTAACAAGTATTTTCAACCTTGGGATTGGAGAATCCAAGTTGATTTTGGTGAAAACTAGAGATTTAAGGATCTTGGTTAAGATTGTTTTCATGCCACCAAAACCTTGCTGGATCTTGGAGCTCAAAGCTCTCCTTGGGGCATGGGATATATGGATGGATAGACCAAGTGATGTAGATCACAATGGTATAGAGGTTTGAGCTTGATCATGGTTGGGGGTTCCAGGAAATGATCTCCAACTTTGAATAAAATAAGCCTGCCAAAAGCAGATTATCAACTAGCCTTCAAAACCTTATGGGTTTAAGAAGCACAAGGATCCACTTGGAACAAGTGAAGTATATATTGATATACCTATATTATTAGAAGACAACCAGGAAAAGAGTTGGTCCTTAGAAGGTTGGATGATGGTGTGAGCTTCTGTCAAAGTAGGCAGGTTGACTAGATTTGCAGGAATAGTTATTTTCTTGCCTGCAGAACCATCAAGAACAAATGGATGGGAGGATGATCTAACCAAGGGAAAGAGTGGGACTTGGTATTCCTTAGGATTGTTAACAAGATGGTTCAAATGCATTTTAAATAATGCACAAGGGTTGAGAAAAGGAGGCATTCAAAAAGGTGATGTTGGAACAGATTCCAGACTTGGCCAAATTTGGCAGATTTAGGGTTTTTGACTAGAATGTGGGTGGTGACGATTTTGATGGGATGCAAGGTACCAAAGCCTCATCAAGTGGATGAGGTTGAAGTGTATAGGGAGTAGAAGGTATCCATGCTTGATATTGGTCTTCATTGACTTGGAAGCTTCTGGAATTAGATCACTTCAGAGCTGATCTGGTTAAGGGTTTTAGATGATTACTTAGTAGCTAGGGATCAGATCCAGATTGTATTCTTTCTTAGGGTTTAGTGAGTTTAAAGTATATTGATCCCAGTGATGAGCTCCTAGATGGCTCATACTACTTCCTAAGCAATCAAGTCAAACAGCAGATCAATGCAACTCATCTTACAAACAAATCAACTACTACTAGGGTTACCATCAAGCTTAGCTTGAGGTAAGGATGGGAAATTTTGAAAGGTTGGAGTTTGAATAAGGTAAGAGTCCTTGGTATCCCTACCAAGAGTAGAATTCAAAGGTTTTATACAAGGTTTTGGAAATCTTAGAGGTAAGAGTAGGTTGAAGGTCTGTCTTGAAAACATAAGGAGATTATAGTATGTAGCTCTCCATAGTTTGGGGAAATAGAAGCTACTAAAATGGGGGAGGTTGTAAGGGTATCTTGGCTCAAGTTTTGAAATGCCAGAGCATTTGAGAATATGGAGATTAAGCCAAGACAGTTTTGGGAAGTACCTTTTGTCAACTGGTGTTGAGGTAAGGAGTATATCCTCTAATACACAATCATAAGCATAAGCATAGTCAAACAATAGGCAAAAACTTCATCAATAAACAGGAAAAAGTTTTTGTTCCCTCTGATTTTTGCATTCTGGACAACTAATCAGGGTTGCTGGAATTGGGATGTTACATTTCATCAATACAATACTAAACTTGTATTCTTCTTATCTCTTAGAAGTTTCATTTGACTAAGAGATACCTTTCCAATGGCTGTCTATAAATAGGAAATGGGTCCACTGCCAACTTGATTCCAGGGTTTTGCATTAAGAGGTAACCATGGGACTTGCCATGGATTGTTATACCTTGGTTAAAGGTTTCTCTAGAATTCCTATCCTCAATACTTCACTAATCTCATCTTTAGTTAAGGAATTCCTTTCCTAAATATACTCTATATAGATCACTCATTTTATTCACTAAGATCTCCTCTGCCTAAATGACTAATCATCTAACTCCACCATATCCATCATTATATGATGACATGGTCATGTCACTTCAACAATACTTATTCTCCATTCTTCTCCTAGTATATAACTTCCACTTCTAAACTACCCTTGATGAATCTATTAATGTAGCTATTTCTAACTCCATCCATTAACTCCTTTTATATTCCCCTTGCATCTACTTCCAAGGCTTGCAAGATTATAATCCTCACTATATCACATGTGATATCAATCTTCTAGAAGAGATATGGTACTATTCCCCATAATACAAGATTACTCTTCCATTAGCTTGGTTAAACTACCATGACTTCCACTAGTCCATTCCACTTAGGCTCTATACTTCATCATACAATAGCTTTATTTCTCTTGATCAAGCTAGATGATTCATCTTACTAGGGTTTTGCCTAATTTGGTAAACTCAAAACTCTTCTTCAACACCTAGTCATCTATTCTCAAGTGACTTGGGAATAATGATCACCATCCTTTGATCATGCTAAGCTTAGGCTTCTAATTGTGTGATTCTAATATATTATCAACTAAGTAGTAGACTTGTACTAGTCTCTTTATAAGGTTTATCTTGTTAAGGAAGCTTACTTTGGGTTTATACCTACTTGGATTAACAAGATCATTCAATGACATTCTATCATTTCAAACTTTCTTAATTCCTAGATTTACTCTTAGGTTTAGATGCTTCTTCTAGTTAACTCAAGAGTGAGTTAACTCCTCCAACATCAGATGGTTTGATCACCACTAAGGGTCTCAACCCATTGATGATGGCACACTTTACCATAACTAGTTCCTTCTCCTTAATGGTTTACTTGAATACTTTGGAAGGTTAATATAATAGGTCAAGGATAAAGGTTAATAAGTGTTAGGTCAAGAATTGATCACTCAAAATTGCTGATCAATTGACACTACAACTTGATTAAATAGTAATGTCATCTGTTAATATGATAATAAATATATATGGTGAATGGTCTTGTCTTGACTTCCTTTTCCACTCTATTTGTGATAAGAGTTAATATTTAAGAACTACCATGATACCCATGGTAGGAATAGCTATGGTAAGCATGTATACCAAGGTTTAGTTATGAGTTTCTTTACTTGAGTTATATACTTAACTTGGTATTCAGGGTTTGTTGTAGATAATACCTTGATATAATCTTTTAAAAGATAAAGTATTCATCCTTGATTAATGTGTTATGGTTTAGGTTTATAACATTTGATCTACCCTTAGATCCAATTATATTACCCAAAGATAAGGTTTTAGCGAAGGTCATATCGAAACTTATCGCAGTCAAATTGATGATCTACTTTAGTTCCATCAAGTTAAGAGAAGCTTCAATCACTTTGACAAGTTTTACTTAAAAGAGAGAAAACTATCCAGATTTTCTATGCATGAATGCAATGCACACACCTCATCTCAGCTTATTTCTAAGCTCTTATGCTGGGATGTTACAGTCTCTCCCCCTTAAAATAAAATTCGTCCCCGAAGTTCGTACTCTCTCTTACATTTCAGAATGAGGTATTGACTTGCATTGATCATGCCATTTCTCAACTCCATTGTGATCACAAATGGGGATAATTGTGGTACCCCATATCCAGAACTTTTTCCTTGAATCCTCTTCATACTTGGCAATCTCCAACTATCGTTTCTAATTTACCACTTAGTTACTTTACTATAATCTCTTTGGGTTTATGTCCTTATAGTCCTATTTAGGGTTGGTTGTGGACACATTTTGTCTATTCCAATCATGTTTTCCTACTACTCTACACGGGTCTATTTTGGAATGCTCTTTTCCTTCTCTAGGACAACTTAAGAGTTGTTTCCTTTCAAAATTAATTCACTAGAGTTAGTCTAGGTTATCCTTTTCGATCATTCATCTAGGCAAAATATCGGAAGTACTTTTATACTAATGACTTCTTATAACCTTATAAGAATAAGGCTTAATCTCATCATAACTGAGTACTTTTTCTACACCTTTACTTAAAAAGTCAAATAACAACACTTCTGTGTTATTGTTTACTCTCCCCCTTGGGGTTTCCGAATGGTCTCTAAACTACATGTATAATACCCATTAACTCTATAGTTAGGATATTGATCTCTGTCCAGCTAATACTTTACCTATTTAAGGTCTCACGGAAGGTCTGTGGTATACCCACACAATTGTGGATCTCCGAAATGAATCTTCCAACATTATTTGTCTTCTAAATTTTTGAACATTCTCTCTTTGGTAAGCCTGATTTTGCGAAGAATCTTGGAAGACGATCTTTAATTGTATACACCTTTAGATCTAACTTAACTTAGGCCAAGTTTTATACTCTTTAAATCATACAAAGATGACCTGATTAGCTAAATCACTAGGATATCAGTTGCGGATCCTCCTAGGTGTATGGATTGCCCTACAGGTTTTTGACTTACTACTGGCATTCTCTCTGGATTGTTAGAGCTTGAATACCACTTTTGTTCCAAGACTTCTTCTTTGCACTATTTCATGTTACTGTCATAAACTTGGTACTGCTACTTCATTAGTTCTCTAGCAACATCACTGACTTCGATTGAACGAAAGTTCATTCCTTCTTGTTGCTCCATAACTTTTCTGTAGTAAACTTCCTTCTTGTTTCCGACTAAAAATGATTTGGAATTGACTCATCCTTCACAACATGATTTATACTCCTTATACTTGGCTTCACTCTTCATGCAATTCTTCATATTGGCATCTGTAACTCGTCACTCCCTTTCATGAATTCCCTTTTCTATGTAGGTCTATAACATCAAGTAATAACGTGATGATGCAACATGCATTTGCACATCAAGTCAAACTTCAAGTATAGATCTAGTTAATCAAGAAGATCCAAGAAAAACCAATAAATCAAAATGTGGTACATATAACACACAATATTCCAAGCCCGCAATATAGTAGTTGAGTAAAACTTCTCTAGAACTCAGGCTTAGCTATGTAATATATGACACCTCCTGGTATAGGTTGGTACTATGATACTTAGAACTTAGAGTCAAACTATTCTTTGTCTCAATGTTTACCCAAATTGCTCAATTGCAATTGGATAATGTTGAGCAAAGTGGTCTCAAATTGGCTTTTACTAACTTCTTGCCTTTCTTTTGGGACTACTAAAGACCACTAACATTCCATTCTATCATAAGCTATCCTCAACTAGATACCCATCACACGTCTTGGTTTAGATATGATGGCTTCCTATAGTCACTATCCAACCAATAGATCTCCTAAAAGGGTTTTAACCCTAAGGTCAAAGAATATGCTCTGATACCAGCTGCGGTGACCCAGCATACCACTTCATGATGTAGTACACTATAGTCGTTGACATAACACCAACGAAATATCCTTCACTAGTATTACATCCCTCAGAGTGGTACAACAGAAACACAACAGGTCCAAGACATGACTATAGATTACAACTCGACTCTTTACAAAAGATCCAGAGAACAGTCTAGGTTAAAGAGAGATAAAGAAACTTCTTACAAAGAAGAACCCGAAATAACATCTCAGAACTATCTAGTAACTAAGACTAGTATCTAAACCAATTGGCTTGCAATTGCTGCTATTGCAATGCTCTACATAAGTAGGTTCTAAGGCTAGAGATTATACTTCTATCTAATCAGTAACTTCGTCTTCACTTCAATTGATGTATATGTTGACTTCCTTGGCTTAGTTGAAGAACTTGAGCTTTCGATGATGATTTGTTGAGGATGAGTTAGTGTTAACATCGTCTTCATTGGCTTTAGAATCTAGCAAGGGTTAAGAAGGTACGGGTGAGTACGAGCGTACTCAGCAAGTTCACTAAAAAGGAGTGTTTGATACACTATCTTCAGCCATAGACCAAAGGTTGTAGGCAATGCAGGTTTTTGTAAACATTTCTTGAAAGATTACTTTTATTCTGAAAACTATGTCCGTCAGCCTTCATAGGTTGATTAGAACTTTTGTGGAGTTCCTTTTCTGCCACGTTCGTAGCTCCTTCCCGGAATAGGGAGTAACATGTCACAATTCTTACACTCCGCAGAGGTGCGTCAATTTTCCCATGAGAGACCTTAAGCTTTGTTGCACGGCCAGGATTATATCCCCGTTCAAAATTCCTTGGTTTGAGGCCCAACCTAAGATCCAAGCCAATTACTGCCCTCTCCATGACCCCGCATGAAGACACGGTCCTCAAAGAAGGTCTACCAAAGTTATACTCCTTTCAGGCAGATATAAATGGCGTCCTCTCGAAGACTCTGTAAGCAGCACTGCATGGCAGCCACCATCAGATATGGTGAACCTACACCACGACAGCTATGCACAAATAATCTAGACACCAATATTGCGGGGCACTAAGGGGTCCCACCCATGTGCTGGATTCTCCACGAGAAATCTACAGCTTCACGAAAAGGTCATCCGTCCATGCGAAAGGGAGAAGATACAGCTGACTTCTCCGTTCCATTCCAAATCTCATGGTTAACACATAATATACGGTGCTAGAATCACTGACGACATTGGTTTTTAAGTCCTAGACATTATGTTCCTGTACCACTGGAACTGTATCAGTAGATTATTACCATTCGGTAAATAATCCATAATCATATCATCATGAAAATAGTGTTTTCGGACCTTTTTGAAATGCAGGTGACATTTGAGTTACAAGTATTTGATAGAAAATAACCAAAGGACGTGAGCAAGTGTGAACTTGCCTTTTGTGATTGCAAGATTATGCATTCACGGTGTAACACCCCAAAGCCCACTAGCTCTTGGAGTGTTACCACATTCACTACACAGATACATTAAGTGAGTTGTTTTAAGAAAATTTGGCAGAATCTCCTCTCTTTTCAAGACATCCACGAAAGACAATAGAAGTATTCAAAACCATGAGGATATATCACATGTTTCACCAAGTGCAATGCTCATCCATATACCAAAACTCTAATAACACCAGAACATAAGAACCACTATCATCCAATGATCAATACCAACTTAAGTACTGAACTTCCAGGAGTCCATAACCATCACGACAAAGAATAACTTCTAATTTATAAAGGTGTAGTGCCAAGACAAAATTGATGTGTGTTCGTGGTGTGTGTGATGTAGGTGAAGGTGCTACTCCCATAGTTCCCATGCATGATGTCCTCAAAGTTTACCTAAAAACATTTGAACAACAAGGGTGAGTATAAAATACTTAACAAGCACATAAAGAAATAATAAGCAAAGCATAAAACACGACACCAACAATTATTCTGTAACACTAGTTGATGAGGGTTTAACTCATCAATGCCCACTGTTATGGACTTGGGTTTTGGAGAAGGAGGGAGCGCTGGAGACATCTATTGGCTAGCAAACAAGCACAAAGGGGACTCGAAGATTTACCCAGGTTCATGCCTCATAGAGGTCCCTACTCCTGCTTGTCTGCTCATGGAATTATCGAAGGAATCGAGGATTACAATGGTGCGCAGATGCAATCTGGCGAGGGTTGTGGAAACTAGGGTTGTGTGTGTCCTCCTCGCCGCCCCCCTCCTAGCCTTTATATAGATGGGCTAGGTCTCGGGTAGCAGGTTGAGTCGGTTACAGGTTAGGGTTTTTCCCTTTGAACTTTCTATCTTTAGCTTCTTCTTGTTCTTCAAGCAATCGAGAGTCCGTAGGCTACTCGAGTTCTCTCTTTGGGCCTTGGCGACACCGTGGGCTTCGCCGTATCTGGACCGTATATGCCAAACTCGAGTACCTGTAGGGTATACCCATGTCAGTAGCCCCCGAGTGTCTAGTGGAATCGCAGATTCGACTGAAGACTTCATGAAGCCTTTCGAGTGCATGAATGAGTATATTTTTCGACTGCTTTGGTTGTGTTATAGGGATTGTTGATGTGCGTGCCTGATTTAACCGATCTATCGGTATCTGTTAACTACCTTAGGGTAAAACAACGCGATTCCACGGAGGTCTTACATGAGTCGAATTCCAGTATATGGGTGTGAGCACTCGACGCGTCCGTCAAGGCATGTTCATCGTAGCTGTAGGCACGGATATATTTCTGGTAGTACACAGCAAATGCGTTGCCAGGCCTTATTCAGGTCTTATCTTCACGCTGCAAGCGCGGCATCCAAATTTTTTGTCATCACGGAGATGATTCGGGTGACCCAGGAGACGCAGTCTCTTTGTAGGGAAAAATATGAGGCGGTGTCGCCATAAACTTCGAGTGTACATGTTGTCAATACGTAGTACGATGTACAAATAATCATAGGGTGCGCGACCAGCGCTCCCTATGGGAGTAGCCCCCGAGTGCCTAGTTGAGTCGAAGACTCAGACAGGGACTAAAGAACTTTTGTGACTGCTGTCATCTTTTGTTTGCTTGTTTCAGTTGAATTTGCTTCCGGCGCTCCCTATGGGAGTAACCCATGGCCATAATCGAATTGCGGTTCGAGTGGTTGGGTTTGCTTTGATTGTCCATGTTCCTGTAAAAAGAAAAGAAAAATCGTAGGGTGCGCGACCAGTGCTCCCTATGGGAGTAGCCCCCGAGTGCTTGGTGGAGTCGAAGACTCGAGCAAGGACTAAAGTAGTCGAAGTCTTCTGCTACGTAATTTTGGATGACGTCAGTGCTGACGATGCGATGACCTAAGTTGCCGCGTGAGCGAGTTTGACGGGACGTGACAAGCGGTGGATCCCATTTTCTAACTCTAATTTAACCGGACGTGCATAATCTTTGTTTTAACCGCGCCTCCTCGATTTCCGCGCATAATGGGGGTAGTGGGGGACGGTTCACGCTTCAAGTCCTCCACATGTCGAGTACGATGAACGCCACGCGTCTGATAGGGTTTTTCTTGGCCGTTGGATTGCATCATCTAGGGGGTTAAGTAGCGATGTGGCAACGGTAATTTTCACATCTGCTTCTTTTCTGCCTTTGCCTCCGTCGCCATTGTTGCTGCTCCTCTGCTTCTTTGTGCTCCTCTCCTTCGCGGCGCTGGACCAGCTCCGCGTATTTCCCAGCTACTTCCTCCGGTCAAACCGCCGCCGCGGAATGGGGAAGAAGAAAGGAGGTGCCGTGGCTGATTCCACCCCTGCCACAGTTGCTACGAAGAAGAAGGGTGGCTCCGCCATTGAGGGCACCAGCATCGGCGTCGCCTGGAAAAAGAAGGGCACGGGCACTCGCGTCACCAATGGTGCGTGGCGCACATCCATGATAAAGTCTTCAGAGCTTCGTCTTCTACGCCAAGACAGAGTTTTGTCTTCCGCAGTCGCGGACTCGCGCGTCCCTGGCAGCGAGGTAATCCCCTCTCCTCCTGCCGGCTTTTGGGTGATGTTCCTAGCGTTCATCATCCGCGGTCTCTCGTTGCCCCTGCATCATTTCTTCAGTGGCCTTCTCTATTTTTACGGGCTCCAGCTCCATCAGCTGTCCCCAAACTCCATCCTCCATGTAGCTTGCTACATTACTCTTTGCGAGTGCTGGCTCGGAATCGAGCCGCACTTCAGACTCTTCAAGCGCCTCTTCAAGCTAAAGCGCCAATCGGCGTCTAGCTCCGTAGTCTACGATGTAGGCGGCTGCGGTATCCACGTTAATTCCTTCGCCACATATTTTGATATCAAACTCACAGCGTCCGTCCAAGGGTGGAGGGACAAGTGGTTTTACATCCGCGACCTAAAGGCCGAAGGAGACCACTTCGGACTCGCGCCCTTTGATCTCGCGATGCCGTGCAAGAGGAGGCGCTCCTAGAAGAACGTAGTGATGCCCGGCGAGTCCGCGGAAACAGATGTGCTATACGAGCGTGTCTGCGACCTCGAAAGTCGCATGGGCAAAGAGGAGGGAGGCTACGCCCTCATTCGCACATGGTTGCGCCGCCGCGTACAGCCCCTGCAGGCCAGAGTCCACCCTATGTTCCAGTGGGCTGGCACGGACGATGTCACTCGCGTATCTGTCAATGGCATTTCTACGAGTGAGGTAGATAAAAGGGTTCGACTGGTCACCAAGTACACCGCCAAGGATGTGCTTCCTAATGATCCAGACGTTCCTCCATTCGATGCTGCTAATCCTCCTCCTGAGGTATAGTTGTGCTACGTAGTAGCTTTGTTTGTTGACTGCTTATTTTGTTGTTTCTTGACTTTGTGCTAAATTGTTTTCTGTATGCAGGATTGGGCGGTATCGCCTTGTATGCCTCCTCTTCCTGAGGGGGTTATCCCTCGTGAAGCCTTGGAAGAGGACGAGTCGGAGTCGACCGTCCCACCTGATGTGGAGGAGGAAGACCCCGAGTCGAGTGCTCCGGACACTCGCAAGCGTTCGCGTAGTGAGGATTCAGATGCATCATCTTCTTCGACTGCGGAAAGTGCAGATGTGGGTGCCGAGTCGCCAATACCTGCCGTTCCCGTGAGTGCCGTGGCGCCATCTTCCCGCAAGAAGATGCGGCTGCCGAAGGAGTCATCGTCAGAGTTGGGGAATCAAACCTTCGATTTTGACAAGTTTGATTGGTAACTATACAAGTCTTCTTTTGGTTCTTCTTTTTGGAGTTGCGTTCCCTTGATGTTGGTTTTCGCTCTGCAGTCAGCCGGCGTCTCCATCTTCTGGTGATGTCAATTTTTTGAAGGAAACTGGAGTCGCAACCTCCAAGGCCAAGGAAATGGCGGAGCGCACTCCTTCTCCTCCATTGGCGGCCCACTCCAGCCATAATTCATCAAGTTCTCCACACGATGTGGAGCATCAGATGTTTATCCGGACGACTGCGCGTCAATCGACTTCAGAGTCATTGGAGGATCACGTATGTGGAGCAGTTGTTTCCTCTATTTTTGCAGTCGAATGTGTCATCTTCTTATCCTTTGCTGTTTTTGTCTGTCGCAGCTTATTATGAAGGAAGCTGCTCGCTTAGCGGAGCAAGTTCTTGCGATGGGTCGCCAGCATGCAATGCTGGATAATCACCATCGCATAGTTGAAAGTAAGTGTCTTGCTTCTTCTTCGTCCTTCCTTTGATATATCTGGCCGATAGCCTATCTTTGTTTGTTTCATAGCTGAGCATAACGCACTCCTTCACGACGCCACTTCCCTTGAAAAGACGCTTGCCGCGGTGTTGAAGAGTCGCGATGAGGCAATCGCAGTACGTGACGAGTCGTGGAAACGCAGAGAGGATCTGCGCGCCTCCATCGTGGCTAGGGAGAAGTTGTTCAAGGAATAGCTTTTCTCGATTGGCAAGGCTCTCTCAGGTATCTCCTTGTCTGGGTTTTCGTTGTTCTTCTTCTTTCGGATTTTTCATTGGTGTTGACTTTTGTGCCCATGCTTGGGTTTTATGTAGATGCCAGCGGTTTGAGCTTCGACCCGCAGGCACTCCGCCGTGACGATGCCTTGGCGGGTGCCATTTCGGCAGTCGAGGATCGCAGCGCTGCCATTCAAGGGATGCTCTCCAAGGCCAAGGGCGTGCTCAGTCGCCTCCGGGAGGAGTTGGCGCCCAAGGCTAAGTTGATCGAGAATATGGACGAGATGGTGGAGTCCCTTGCTGGGGGCGTCCCTGCAAGCTTCAAGAACTCGCTCCGTGCAGCTGGCGCTTCGATGTCACTCGCAATGGTTCAAGCCCATGGAGTCGAAGTTGATCCTACAGCGGTATCCAAGGCGATGCCTATCAACGCTGATGGCCAGCAGGTAGTCTTTGCTCCCTTCACGACTACTTGTGGCAAGTACGACCCGCAGCTGATCAATACAGTTGCGAAGTATTCTGAGGAGCTTGAGCGAGCCAATAGAGCGGCGAAGGCTGCGACATCAGGGGCCGGCGGGAAGTCTGTGGCATCTGACACTGCCATAGACTCGATGAGGCCCCCAAAACCGAAGTCGAAGTCGAAGAAGCCAATCGCTCCTCAGTAGCCGCATCTTGTAATAGTTAAATAGCTTATGTCTTTTGTCGAGAACATGCCTGTTGGTGAGTGTATCTGCTGATACTTTTGTTTAATCTTCAATGCACTCGAGTCTTTTGTTTATGCTTCGCCTTAGTCTTCTTATTGTCTCTTGCTTGACTTGTCATAGGGCACATCGAGTGATCCGTTGAGGGAACCTCAGGATTCGCCATCCCTTGATGACACCTTGGCGCCGTCGCGCTCCAGGGTGGATGAGCTGTCTCTGCTCTCGCGACTCCGTGACCGCGTGAAGCAGTTGGAGCGTGAATTGCCCGTACTCTGCGGTTATGCGGATGTATGAAAGTCGAAGGCAGAGAAGGCCGCCGCTCGAGAACAATATCTGTTAGGGGAAGTGGCGCAGCTGGGTGACCAATTCAAATGTTAGTTTTCTTTATTCGTATCTTTTCCTTGTGGCCACTCGCAGTAGTTCTTTGTCTTCATGCCTTTGCCTTTGCCTGGTACAGTTGTCAGTGCGCGCCATCCGAGGATGAGAAAGATAGAATTTCCATTCGCATGAATGATCTGACCCAGGAGCAGCTTCAGGCGAGTGGATACTTCTGGGTGGATCATGATCGCCCAATCGCATTGGCGACCCTGCAGGATCATGCGTCGCGGGTGCTTTACTTCCTTAAGAAGTCGCAATCGTGCCTAAAGAATATTTATCGGGCGATGTTTCCGCTGGACATCGTTCCATCGAGCAGGCTGGCCCTTCTTGCTAAATTCCAAGACTTGAGTGTGGTCCGCGAGTGTGTACGGCAGCAGCTAGTGGGTTTAACTCATCAATGCCCATTGTTATGGACTTGGGTTTTGGAGAAGGAGGGAGCGCTGGAGACATCTATTGGCCAGCAAACAAGCACACAGCGGACTCGAAGATTTACCCAGGTTCAGGCCTCATAGAGGTCCCTACTCCTGCTTGTCTGCTCGTGGAATTATCGAAGGAATCGAGGATTACAATGGTGCGCAGATGCAATCTGGCGAGGGTTGTGGAAACTAGGGTTGCGTGTGTCCTCCTCGCCGCCCCCTCCTAGCCTTTATATAGATGGGCTAGGTCTCGGATAGCAGGTCGAGTCGGTTACAGGTTAGGGTTTTTCCCTTTGAACTTTCTATCTTTAGCTTCTTCTTGTTCTTCAAGCAATCGAGAGTCCGTAGGCTACTCGAGTTCTGTCTTTGGGCCTTGGCGACACCGTGGGCTTTGTCGTATTTGGATCATATATGCCAAACTCGAGTACCTGTAGGGTATACCCATGTCACTAGTCATAACACGAGGTATGTCCTGTATGCCTACATGCTCTTTGCTTTCACTTTTCTTTGTGTATAACGGTATCGCTTGAGTGACATCCGTCGGCATCCACTCACTCCAGCTTGTGGAGATTGCCCACCATGTGGGGACCTCGCGTGCCTACCTCAGTAGGTCACAACACTATGCACTGTATTTGGTATGCTATGCAAAATGCACACGCAATTGTATCCTTTGCGGTAACCACTTTGTGTCCACACATATAACAGATATATAAAAGTTGGAATAAAGAGCAAGTGCTAGAAAATAAAAGTATAGTGAAGGGAATCATGCAAAGAATTATCCCATGATGCACTTGCCTCAACCGTGAGGCACGACTGTGACTATATGGTTTCGAACCAGAAGTAATGATACCTATTATCCGAACATATATTTCACTGAATATACAATATCATCGAGCATTCTCGCCAGCTAGCCGTTACAAATTATTCATGAAACAGTACCAAAAGGCTTCTAACAGATAGTACGCGGTTAAAACGACTTCTAATTTTGTTGCCTTTTACTTTCTTTTCTATTCCTTTTCTCTTGATAACACAAAGATTATGTTCCCAGCTAATGTCGTAACTGAATTAAACTTGTAGTTCGCTATTCACTCATGTTTACATTTAATTTATTTAACTAGCAACAACCCGCTATCGATCAGACTTGAGCTAGCCAGAAGCACAAGAAAACTAGGTCCAAACACATGCATGAGATTCACGTGGATCTACCCCAGGTAAAAACTAGCAAGAACTAAGTTGATTCCTAACTGTTCTGTAGCCTTATTCCTCTTCGCTGGATACCCCATAATCTAGTGAATTACCATACGTTCAGCCACAAGGTGACCACCGACGGATCCAATCCGAAAATAAATAGCTAGCTGTATCTACTGCTCTTTATAAGCTATCTGATGGAGCAGTTGTGACCTCGCAGGAGCAACCCATCTAGAATTGGTGTAGTTCACCAAGTTACAGGAATTAGAACCCGACAATCTTAATCCCATCCGAGCCTCACACATACGCCTATGAATCCAGCTTGGCGAGGCTACCAATTGCAGTCTAGAAGCTGCTAGGACCATCAATTTCGGGTGCAGAACTAAACTACCGCATAGCTAATGGGAAAAAACAATTTTATTTGCCGTCGACGACATGCACAGGGGTACGTACCACTGAAGAAGACGATGACAACGCCCCTCTCAGCAGGCTCTCACTACTAGGAAACAGCCCATCTGTGGCGCATGGAAACGGGACTTCTGTGGCGCATATCTTAGTCGCCACTGATAACAAACTTCAGTGGCGCATTTTAAAATGCGCCACAAAAGTCTCAAACTTCAGTGGCGCATATGGCCAATATGCGTCACAAAAGTTTTTTCAAAATTAAAAAAAAGGCGGGCCAAATCTCAAACTTCAGTGGTGCATATGGCCAATATGCGCCACAAAAGTTTTTTTCAAATTTCAAAAAAAAAAGTCGGGCCAGATCTGGCCGGAGGTGGGGTGGTCGCCGGAGGTGGATCAGATGTGATGGTCGGAGGAGAAGGAGGCCATCGGAGGTGGTCAGAGTAGTAGTAGGAGGAGGCCGCCACCGGAGGTGGAGGAAGGGCTCGCCGGAGATGGTTGGAGGAGGCCGCCGGAGATGGTGGTGGTGGAGGAGGAGGAGGAGGTCGCCGGTGGTGTTGGAGGTCGCCGGAGGAGGAGGTCACCGAGGTAGCCATGGCCGGAGGTGGATGTCACCGGAGAGTGGAGGAGAAGGAGAGAAGTATGGAGGGGAGGAATAGTGGAGGGAGAAGTGGAGGAGAAGGGGAGAAGTATGGAGGGGAGGAGAAGTGGAGGGAGAAGTGGAGGAGAAGGGGAGAAGTATGGAGGGGAGGAGAAGTGGAGGGAGAAGTATGGAGGGGGAGTAGAAGTGGAGGAGAAGGGGAGAATATAAGGAGAAGGGGCGCCGGCGGGATTCAAATTTCGAATCCCGCCCAAGACTTCTATGGCGCATATGGGGGAAATACACCACAGAAGTTTCTCCCCTTTTTATATTTTCTGCAAGAAAAAATCTTCTGTCTGTCATAACTTTTTACTATTTTGGAATTTGGGGAATGTACAAAATCTTCAACGGCTTCTAGCGGTTGAAATCGAGTAGAAAATTTTGAGACGATCATTTTGATAGGTTAAAGATTTTTTTCCGACATAGTATGCAAAAGTTAGAGCCGTTTTACCGTGCCATGACCTATTTTTGCAAAATATATCGAAATTCATGTTTTTCAATCTTGTCTAGATCTATACACTAAAATCTAACTACAACTTAAAGGAATTATTTGTTTGAAGTTTCTATCATTTTTATTTATTTTTTACCAAACTTATGTGGCGCATGTTTTCAAGTGCGCCACTGATATACATCTGTGGCGCATATTTTCACATATGCGCCACTAAATATCTTGTCTATCTATAGGCTGTTTTCTAGTAGTGGAAAACCCTACTCATGCTTGTCTGTTCTCGGGGTATGATGATGACTACAAGGTTGTCGTGATGGCTATGGTGTAGATTGGATCCCTCCCAGGGTAGGTTGCTGATGTGCTCGTCGTTCGACGTAGAGCTCGTTGGGAACCCCAAGAGGAAGGTATGATGAGCACAGCAGCAAGTTTTTCCTCAGTTATGAAACCAAGGTTTAATCGAACCAGTAGAAGCAAGGAAACACCCCAAAGGTGTTACTAGCTGAGCTTTGGCAGGGCGCACTACCGGTGCTAGTAGAAATGTGGAGACCTGTACAACACAACCACATAACTTTGTCCCCAACTTGCGATGAGGTTGTCAACCTCGCTGTGTTTTGCGGAAAACAAAGGATTAAACGTATCGAATGGAAAGAAGTAAAAGTTTGCAGAAAGTAAACACAAGCACTAAACATTTGTAGATTGTATGTAAAGAGAAAGGACCAGGATCTATAGTTCACTAGAGGTGGCTCTCCTTAGATAGATAACATGCTGGGTAAACAAATTACAGCGGGGCAATTGACAAACACCGAGAAAGCAATACATGCATATACTAATCATCTTGACTCTTTTGAGACTTGATTGGGCATTACAACATAATACATAGGCCGCCATCCAACTACATCTATGACTAATAATCCACCTTGAGGTTATCATCTGAACCCCCTCCAGTATTAAGTTACAAGCAACAGATTATTGCTTTACGAACTGCGTGTAAAGTAAACAATACGATTGTTGTATGAACAAAGGATTATTGTTTTCTCCCTAGTAGCAACAGCACATCTAGTACCTTAGAGATTTTTGTCACTTCCCCAGATTACCAGAGGCATGAACCCACTATCGAGCATAAATACTAACTCTTGGAGTTGCTAGCATCTACTTGGCCAAGATAGCTACTAACAACGGAAAGCATGCAAGATCACAAATAACAAAGACATGATAGAATCAATAATCAATCTGAAATAGCATCTCAATATCCATCAGTCTCCTGCAAACATAACATGTATGAATTACAAATAGATGATTTTGATCATGAACGGAGCTCACAAGATCTAAACATGAAAGCAAAAAGGAGGAGAACCAGCCATCTAGCTACTACATGGATCCGTAGTCCAAGAAAATTTTTAGACGATCATTTTGATAGGTTAAAGATTTTTTTCCGACATAGTATGCAAAAGTTAGAGCCGTTTTACCGTGCCATGACCTATTTTTGCAAAATACATCGAAATTCATGTTTTTCAATTTTGTCTAGATCTATACACTAAAATCTTACTACAACTTAAAGGAATTATTTTTTTCAAGTTTCTATCATTTTTATTTATTTTTTACAAAACTGAAAAGGCGATCTACGGGGAGGGGGGATCTGTTTTTCCCCCTATATGCTTGTTCTGTGGCGCATACACCTATATGCTGAAGGGTTTCGCAGCATAGTAAATCAAAATTTTCTACGGAAGCGAACAGAGGGAAAGCCAAGATCTAATCTAGGAGATGCAAACAATGAGAGAGATTGGATTAGATCTTCATACCCTTGAAGATTCGCACAGCGGAACGTTCGTCGGAACGTGGGTGATGTAGTCGTACTCGCTTCTCCTCCTCGCGATCCGACCCGATCTAGCACCACAAGTGGCGGTGCCTCCGTGAGATGCACACGTGCAGCACCTCGACGTCTCCTCCTTCCTCGGACCAGCAAGTAGGGTGGAGAGATAGATTGGATCTACAACACGACGGCGTGGTGTATATGGTGGAGAATTTCTGCAGCAGGGCTTCGCCTACAAACAGTCGGGAGGGAGAGAGGAGGGCAGCAGGGCAACTAGGGTTTGGAGGAAGGTGTGTGTTGGAGGGAGGGGGCGCACCAGCCCTCTATTTATAGAGGGGGGTGCGGCCAGCCCTTGCCCATCCTCCAAGCCTATCTCTAGTTTAAACGATTTAAACTCTCCCTTCTAGAAACCCTATCTTATCTCTAGTTTAAACGATTTAAACTTATCTAGGATCGGCTGGGCCCTATGGGGCCTTGTGCCCCTGGCCCAATGCGGCCAGGACACTCCCTCATAGGCCCATGCCCCCTCTCGGAAGGTGGGACCACGTTGGCCCCTTTCCGGAAGATTCTAGAAGCTTCCGGTACAATACCGATTAACCCGGAACAGTCCCGAACTCCAAAAACTACACTGCCTTATATGAATCTTATTCTCCGGACCAAGTATCCAATCTATCCTAGCGTCGAGACACGTTAAGTGTGTGACCCTGCGGGTTCGAGAATATGCAGACATGATCTTCTATCAATAATCAACACCGGGGTCTGGGCACCCATATTGACTCCCACACATTCATCGATGATCATATCGGATGAACCACGATGCCAGGATTCAATCAATCCCATATATATATTCCCTTCGTCTCGCGATATTTTACTCGCCCGAGATTCGATCGTCGGTACCGTCATACCTAGTTCAATCTCGTTCACAGCAAGTACTTTACTCGTTCCGTAATCCAATATCACTTTGTGATTAACTCCTTAACCACATGCTTGCAAGCGGTGTTGATATCGATTACCGAGTGGGCCCGAAGTATATCTCTCCGACTTGGGAGGGACAAATCCCATCTCGATACATACAACCCAACAGATACTTTCCGATCACCTGAGAGACACCTTTATGATCACCCTCTCATAGGATGACGTTTGATGACCTCAAAGCTTTCTTCCGATACCAGGGAGTTGCATTATCTCATGGTCTAAGGAATACAATATTTGACATAGGAAAAGCTTCGCAAAGATGAACACAATGACACGATCTAATTGCTTCGCTTAGTTTGGGTCTGTCCACCATATCATTCTCCTAATGATATGATCTCATTATCAATTGACAACTCATGTCTATGGTTAGGAAACCTTAACCATCATTGATCAATAAGCTAGTCCATAGAGGCGTACTAGGGACACGGTGTTGTTCACAAACCACACAAGTATTAATGTTTCCGCTTAATACAATTCTAGCATGGAATATAAACTTTATCATGAACAAGAATTATAATAATAACATCTTTATTATTGCCTCTAGGGCATAATTCCAACAGTCTCCCACTTGCACTAGAGTCAATAATCTAGTTTACATTTGGCAACAATCTTACACCCATGGCACTGAGGTGCTGATCATGTTTTACACGTGGAAGAGGTTTAGTCAATGGATCTGCGACATCAGATCTGTATGTACTTTGCTGATCTTCAGATCTCCATCTGCTATATAATCTCGGATTATATGAAACTTGCGGTTGATATGCTTGGTCTTTGGATGATATCTTGGTTCCTTAGCGAGTGCTATGGCGCTAGTGTTGTCACACAATATCTCCAGTGGGTCCAATGCACTTGGAACCACGCCAAGCTCAGTGATGAAGTTTCTGATCCAAACTCCTTCACTTGACGCTTCTGCAGCAGCCATGTATTCCGCTTCTACTGTAGATCCCGCGACCACGCTTTGCTTGCAGCTTCTCCAGCTCACAGCTCCTCCATTCAAAATATACACGTATCCTGTCTGAGATTTAGCATCATCCTTGTCGGTGTCGAAACTAGCATCGACGTAACCTTTTACGACGAGCTGTTCATCACCCCCATAGACTAAGAACATTTCTTTAGTCCTATTTAGGTACCTTAGGATGTTCTTCACGGCTGTCCAGTGTTCCACTCCTGGATCACTTTGATATCTGCTCGTCAAACTAAGAGCATTGGACACATCCGGTCTAGTACACAGCATGTCATACATGATGGAACCTATGGCCGAGGCATAAGGCACTTTGCTCATAGCTTCCCTATCATTTACCGTAGCTGGACACTGAGCCTTGCTCAATATCTTACCTGACAACATAGGCACTGAACCTTTCAATGCCTTATCCATTCTGAACCTTTTCAGAACTTTGTCTAGGTATGTACTCTGGCTTAAAGCTATCAGGCGTCTTTGTCTATCTCTATAGATTTTGATGCCCAATATATAAGCAGCTTCACCTAGGTCTTTCATTGAAAAACACTTGTTCAAATAACTCTTCACATCGTTAAGCATGTCGATGTCATTTCCAATAATCAATATGTCATCCACATATAGTACCAGAAACGTCACCGAGCTCCCACTCACTTTCTTGTAGATGCAAGCTTCGTAGCAATTTGGAACAAATCCAAAGCTCTTGATCACTTGATCAAAACGAAGGTTCCAACTCCGAGACGCTTGCTTCAGTCCATAAATAGAACGCTGAAGTTTGCATACTTTATCAGCATCCTTAGGATCGACAAAACCTTCGGGTTGCATCATATACAACTCTTCATCAATGTTGCCATTGAGGAAAGCAGTCTTGACATCCATTTGCCATATTTCATAATCATGAAACGCAGCAATTGCTAATAAAATCTGAATGGACTTAAACATCGCTACGGGAGAGAAAGTTTCATCGTAGTCAACACCTTGAACTTGTCGAAAACCTTTCGCAACAAGCCGTGCTTTATAGACGGTAACATTACCATCCGCGTCCGTTTTCTTCTTGAAGATCCATTTGCACTCAACGGCCTTTCGGTCGCTAGGAGGGTCCACCAAAGTCCATACTTGGTTTTCGCTCATGGATCCCAATTCGGATTTCATGGCTTCTAGCCATTTCTCAGAGTCTGGGCTCATCATCGCTTCCTCATAGTTCGTAGGTTCGCTGTCTTCTACTAACAAGACAGTCAAGACATGGTTGCCGTACCACTCAGGAGGGGCACGCGACCTTGTCGACCTGCGACGTTCAGTAGCAGCATCGTCCGAAGCTTCATGATCCTTGTCATTAGCTTCCTCTATTGTTGGTGCAGGCGGCACTGGAACAATTTCAGGTGCTGCGCTACTCTCCAATTCAAGAGAAGGTTCAATAACCTCGTCTAGCTCTACTTTCCTCCCACTCACTTCTTTCGAGAGAAACTCCTTCTCAAGAAAGGAACCGTTCTTTGCGACAAACACTTTGCCTTCGGTTCTGTGATAGAAGGTATACCCAATAGTTTCCTTAGGGTATCCTATGAAGACGCATTTCTCCGCTTTGGGTTCGAGCTTGTCCGGCATCAACTTCTTGACGTAAGCTTCACATCCCCAAACTTTAAGAAATGACAACTTAGGTTTAGCACCAAACCACAGTTCATACGGTGTCGTCTCAACAGATTTAGATGGAGCCCTATTTAAAGTGAATGCAGCGGTTTCTAATGCATAACCCCAAAATGATAATGGCAAATCAGTAAGAGACATCATCGATCGGACCATATCTAATAGGGTTCGATTCCGGCGTTCAGACACACCATTGCGCTGTGGTGTTCCGGGTGGCGTGAGTTGTGAAACGATTCCACTTGCTTTGAGATTCGTGAGAAAATCATAACTCAAATATTCGCCCCACGATCGTATCGTAGAAACTTAATCTTTTTGTTACGATGGTTCTCCACTTCATTCTGAAATTCTTTGAACTTTTCAAACGTTTTAGATTTATGTTTCATTAAATAGATATACCCATATCTACTTAAGTCATCGGTAAAAGTGAGAAAATAGCGATATCCACCGCGCGTCGAAACACTCATCGGTCCGCATACATCGGTATGTATGATTTCCAACAAGTCCGTTGCTCGCTCCATCATACCGGAGAACGGGGTTTTGATCATCTTGCCCATGAGGCATGGTTCGCATGTGTCAAATGATTCAAAATCAAGAGACTCCAAAAGTCCATCAGAATGGAGTTTCTTCATGCGCTTTACACCAATATGACCTAGACGACAGTGCCACAAATAAGTAGTATTATCACTATCTACTTTGCATCTCTTAGCCTCAATGTTATGGATGTGTGTTTCATCCCTTTCAAGATTTAGAAGAAATAAACCATTCACAAGAGGTGCATGACCATAAAAGATGTTACTCATATAAATAGAACAACCATTATTCTCCGATTTAAATGAATAACCGTCTTGCAATAAACACGATCCAGAAATAATGTTCATGCTCAACGCAGGCACATAATAACATTTATTAAGGTTTAAAACTAATCCCAAAGGTAAAACTAAGGAGAGCGTGCCGACGGCCATCACATCAACTCTTGATCCGTTGCCAACGCGCATCGTCACCTCATCCCTCGCAAGCCGCCGTCTATTCCGAAGCTCCTGTTTCGAGTTACAAATATTAGCAACTGAACCAGTATCAAATACCCAGGCACTACAACAAGGGCTAGTAAGGAAAACATCAATAACATGTATATCAAATATACCTTTGATGGTGCCAGCCTTCTTGTCCGCTAAGTACTTCGGACAGTTGCGCTTCCAGTGACCCTTGTCCTTGCAATAGAAGCACTCAGTGTCCGGCTTAGGACCAGACTTGAGCTTCTTCTCAGCAGGGGCAACGCGCTTGCCGCCGCTTTTCTTGAAGGGCTTCTTTGCACCCTTACCTTTCTTAAAGGAGGGCTTGTTGACCATCAACACATGATTATCCTTCTTGATGTCCACCTCCGCAGCCTTCAGCTTTGCGAAGAGCTCGGTGATCGTATCAGTGGAATCAATCTGATTATGAGTCACTACAAAACTTTTGTAGCTGGGAGGGAGTGATTGCAGAACCCTGTCAATCTTGAGCTCCTCTGGAATCTTGCAGTCCAGTTGCTCAAGGCGTTGAGTGTAGCCCGACATCTTAATGGCGTGCTCACTAACGGAACTCCCTTCCTCCATCTTGCAGTTAAAGAACTTCTCGGAGATCTCATATCTCTCAGAACGGGCCTGAGTCTGAAACATGGTTTTCAGCTCTTCGAGAATCTCAAAGGGCCCGGGATAGTTTTCAAAACGATTTTGAAGTTCCGTTTCCATAGCAAACAACATGGTGCTCTTAATCACACCATAATCATCTTTGCGCGACTGATAGACAGCTTTCTCATCAGCCGGTGCAGTTGCAGCGGGGGGGTTACCTAACGCTTTCTCAAGGACATAGTCCTTTTGACCGCCAGAGAGAATGATTCTCAGATTGCGGATCCAGTTGGTGAAGTTAGACCCATTGTTCTTAAGCTTTTCTTTCTCAGCAAAAACGTTGAAGTTGAAGTTGGACTTAGCCATGTGATCTACAATATTTGCAAGTACAAATTAGACTATGTTCATGATAACTAGTTCAACTTTTAATCAAATTACTAGATGAACTCCCACTAAATTCAACATCCCTCAAGTTGTTTAGTGAACATGATCCAAATTCACCACACCTAATCCGATATTCACGAGAAGAGATGTGGTTTCAATGGTGGACAACGAAGTGTCGATCATATCATTCATATGACTCATGCTTAACCTTTCGGTTCATGTGTTCCGAGGCCATGTCTGTACATGCTAGGCTCGTCAAGTTAGACCCAAGTATTTCCGCGTGTGCAAAACTGGCTTGCACCCGTTGTATGTGAGCGTAGAGTCTATAGCACCCGATCATCACGTGATGCTTGGACACGACGAACTTTCGCAACGGTGCATACTTGGGGAGAACACAGTTTTTATCTTGATCTTTAAGTGAGGAATCATCTTATAATGCTACCGTTGCGATCTAAGCATGATAAGATACATAAAAGGATAAACATCACATGCATATAACTTTATGTGACATGGTATAGCCAATCTTCGCGCAATGATCTCCATCTTGTGCGTTCCGGCATGATCTCCATCACTCCACCATGATTGCCTCCACCACGAATAGCAACTACAACTATTGCTAACTACTTAGCGATAAAGTAAAACTATTACATGGCGTATAAGAAGTTGACTCGCAGGTCATACACAATTATAAAGACAACCATATGGCTCCTGCCGGTTGTGTACTCATCGACATGCAAGTCGTGAAACATTACAAAACATGATCATCGCATACAATATACACATCACATCTTGGGCCATACCATATCACAGAAAACACTCCCTGCAAAAACAAGTTAGACGCCTCTACTTTGTTGTTGCATGTTTTACGTGGCTTATGGGAGTAGATGCTAAGAACGATTCTTACCTACGGAAAGCCACAACGGTGATATTATGGTTGCCAAACTCCGGTGTTAATCCCATGACAACTATAGTGAGAGAAACTGACATCCACCAGCCGCATGTATGGTACAAGCCACACGTCAAGTGCGGAGCCGGTCTCGCGAACGACGTCGCGTAAGGTTGGCCTGGACCGCTTCAATCTCACTATCCCGCGCCATAAGAAGAACACAAACAAGAGGCTTGCAACAGAAAACATCAACGCCCGCAACAACCATGTTGCGTTCTACTCGTGAAACACATCTACGTATAGATCTAGCTCTGATACCACTGAAGGGTTTCGCAGCATAGTAAATCAAAATTTTCTACGGAAGCGAACAGAGGGAAAACCAAGATCTAATCTAGGAGATGCAAACAACGAGAGAGATTGGATTAGATCTTCATACCCTTGAAGATTCGCACAGCGGAACGTTCGTCAGAACGTGGGTGATGTAGTCGTACTCGCTTCTCCTCCTCGCGATCCGACCCGATCTAGCACCACAACTGGCGGTGCCTCCGTGATATGCACACGTGCAGCACCTCGACGTCTCCTCCTTCCTCGGACCAGCAAGTAGGGTGGAGAGATAGATTGGATCTACAACACGACGGCGTGGTGTATATGGTGGAGAATTTCTGCAGCAGGGCTTCGCCTACAAACAGTCGGGAGGGAGAGAGGAGGGCAGCAGGGCAACTAGGGTTTGGAGGAAGGTGTGTGTTGGAGGGAGGGGGCGCACAAGCCCTCTATTTATAGAGGGGGGTGCGGCCAGCCCTTGCCCATCCTCCAAGCCTATCTCTAGTTTAAACGATTTAAACTCTCCCTTCTAGAAACCCTATCTTATCTCTAGTTTAAACGATTTAAACTTATCTAGGATCGGCTGGGCCCTATGGGGCCTTGTGCCCCTGGCCCAATGCGGCCAGGACACTCCCTCATAGGCCCATGCCCCCTCCCGGAAGGTGGGACCACGTTGGCCCCTTTCCGGAAGATTCTAGAAGCTTCCGGTACAATACCGATTAACCCGGAACAATCCCGAACTCCAAAAACTGCACTGCCTTATATGAATCTTATTCTCCGGACCATTCCGGAACCTCTCGTGATATCCCGGATCCCATCCGAGACTCCGAACAAAAATTCATAAACCAAGTATCCAATCTATCCTAGCGTCGAGACACGTTAAGTGTGTGACCCTGCGGGTTCGAGAATATGCAGACATGATCTTCTATCAATAATCAACACCGGGGTCTGGGCACCCATATTGACTCCCACACATTCATCGATGATCATATCGGATGAACCACGATGCCAGGATTCAATCAATCCCATATATATATTCCCTTCGTCTCGCGATATTTTACTTGCCCGAGATTCGATCGTCGGTACCGTCATACCTAGTTCAATATCGTTCACAGCAAGTACTTTAATCGTTCCGTAATCCGATATCACTTTGTGATTAACTCCTTAACCACATGCTTGCAAGCGGTGTTGATATCGATTACCGAGTGGGCCCGAAGTATATCTCTCCGACTTGGGAGGGACAAATCCCATCTCGATACATACAACCCAACAGATACTTTCCGATCACCTGAGAGACACCTTTATGATCACCCTCTCATAGGATGACGCTTGATGACCTCAAAGCTTTCTTCCGATACCAGGGAGTTGCATTATCTCATGGTCTAAGGAATACAATATTTGACATAGGAAAAGCTTCGCAAAGATGAACACAATGACACGATCTAATTGCTTCGCTTAGTTTGGGTCTGTCCACCATATCATTCTCCCAATGATATGATCTCATTATCAATTGACAACTCATGTCTATGGTTAGGAAACCTTAACCATCATTGATCAATAAGCTAGTCCATAGAGGTGTACTAGGGACACGATGTTGTTCACAAACCACACAAGTATTAATGTTTCCGCTTAATACAATTCTAGCATGGAATATAAACTTTATCATGAACAAGAATTATAATAATAACATCTTTATTATTGCCTCTAGGGCATAATTCCAACATATGCGCCACAGAAACATCACTTTCTGTGGCGCATATGGACATATGCGTCACAGGTTTCTCCCTCTTTTTTTGCTGCTTGGTCCCATCAACCTTTTGTGGCGCATTGGTCTATATGCGCCACAAAAGTTTGACACTTCAGTGGCGCACAAGAAAACATGCGCCACAGAAATATGGACTTCTGTGGCGCATATTGGTTTCGTGCGCCACTAAAGTGCCAAACTTCTGTGGCGCATGTTTTCTAGTGCGCCACTGATATATATCTGTGGCGCATATTTTCACATATGCGCCACTGAATATCTTGTCTATCTACAGGCTGTTTCCTAGTAGTGGAAAACCCTACTCATGCTTGTCTGTTCTCGGGGTATGATGATGACTACAAGGTTGTCGTGATGGCTATGGTGTAGATTGGATCTCTCCCAGGGTAGGTTGCTGATGTGCTCGTCGTTCGACGTAGAGCTCGTTGGGAACCCCAAGAGGAAGGTATGATGAGCACAGCAGCAAGTTTCCCTCAGTTATGAAACCAAGGTTTAATCGAACCAGTAGGAGCAAGGAAACACCCCAAAGGTGTTACTAGCTGAGCTTTGGCAGGGCGCACTACCGGTGCTAGTAGAAACGTGGAGACCTGCACAACACAACCACAGAACTTTGTCCCCAACTTGCGATGAGGTTGTCAATCTCGCCGTGTTTTGCGGAAAACAAAGGATTAAACGTATCGAATGGAAAGAAGTAAAAGTTTGCAGAAAGTAAACACAAGCACTAAACAGTTGTAGATTGTATGTAAAGAGAAAGGACCAGAATCCATAGTTCACTAGAGGTGACTCTCCTTAGATAGATAACATGCTGGGTAAACAAATTACAGCGGGACAATTGACAAACACCGAGAAAGCAATACATGCATATACTAATCATCTTGATTCCTTTGAGACTTGATTAGGCATTACAACATAATACATAGGCCGCCATCCAACTGCATCTATGACTAATAATCCACCTTCAGGTTATCATACGAACCCCCTCCAGTATTAAGTTGCAAGCAACAGATTATTGCTTTACGAACTGCGTGTAAAGTAAACAATATAATTGTTCTATGAACAAAGGATTGTTGTTTTCTCCCTAGTAGCAACCGCACATCTAGTACCTTAGAGATTTTTGTCACTTCCCCAGATTACCAGAGGCATGAACCCACTATCGAGCATAAATACTAACTCTTGGAGTTGCTAGCATCTACTTGGCCAAGATAGCTACTAACAACGGAAAGCATGCAAGATTACAAATAACAAAGACATGATAGAATTAATAATCAATCTGAAATAGCATCTCAATATCCATCGGTCCCCTACAAACACAACATGTATGAATTACAAATAGATGATTTTGATCATGAACGGAGCTCACAAGATCTAAACATGAAAGCAAAAAGGAGGAGAACCAGCCATCTAGCTACTACATGGATCCGTAGTCCAAGAAAATTTTGAGAAGATCATTTTGATAGGTTAAAGATTTTTTTCCGACATAGTATGCAAAAGTTAGTCGTTTTACCGTGCCATGACCTATTTTTGCAAAATACATCGAAATTCATGTTTTTCAATTTTGTCTAGATCTATACACTAAAATCTAACTACAACTTAAAGGAATGATTTTTTTCAACTTTCTATCATTTTTATTTATTTTTTACAAAACTGAAAAGGCGATCAGGGGGATCTGTTTTTCCCCCTATATGCTTGTTCTGTGGCGCATACACCTATATGCGCCACAGAAACATCACTTTCTATGGCGCATATGGACATATGCGTCACAGGTTTCTCCCCCTTTTTTTGCTGCTTGGTCCCATCAACCTTTTGTGGCGCATTGGTCTATATGCGCCACAGAAGTTTGACACTTCAGTGGTGCACTAGAAAACATGCGCCATAGAAATATGGACTTCTGTGGCGCATATTGGTTTCGTGCGCCACTAAAGTGCCAAACTTCTGTGGCGCATGTTTTCTAGTGCGCCACTGATATATATCTGTAGCGCATGTTTTCACATATGCGCCACTGAATATCTTGTCTATCTATAGGCTGTTTCCTAGTAGTGTCCGGACTTCCGGCATCACACCTCCCACCTCGCAGCGGCTGCAGTGGCGGCGACGCCGAAGCTCAAGAGGACACAGCGGCGGCGGCCTGAGGGCACTAGGGCTGGAAGGTCTTTAGGGCAATTTGATAGCAGCGGCGGCGGCTAGTACGACTCCAGTATAAGGGCAACGCAGCAGTATGTGTCCAACTCAAGCACAATAAACTTAGCCCGGCCCATTTCTTTCACGTCCTAGGATAAAGAATCGTGCCTAGCATTGAAGTATTGGCACTACGAAGGAGCAAATGGTACATGCTACTTTCTTTCATTTATTAGTTTTATTTTCAATCGGTACTACTTGAGTCCAAGCAGTAAGCGTACACACTAATATTCTTTTCTCTTTTCTTTCTAGGTTTATTCTCTCAAACCTAATTGAATATCCTCACTATCTTATTTGTTTTCTTAAATAGGCGCATATAGTTAGCATCAAATTTGAGGTATTACATTCTCAGTCCCTTACACAGAATTCGCCCCCAAATTCTTCCCCGTTTTTAATACTCAAAAAACTAAACATAACGAGTAAAAACATAATCAAGCATCACAAACCAACCATCAACAATTATGCATACTTCTCGTGCATGTGAATCTCAAGCCCCATGTGAGCCTCATGCTCAGTTTGTTGTGACCGGAGAATATTCACATACTTTAGTATCCTATGCCTCAACATTCTCTTGAACTTTTCCAACATCCTCACAAGATGAATCTCAAAGGTTAATTCATGCTCAATTGTAAAAGAGTCCCATGATACTTTGTCATTCCGGATCGCCAAGATGGCGCTTCCGAAGCAGACACATGGAACACATTATGCACACTCTTTGTTGACTCTAGCAAATCCAGTGAGTTAGCCTACTTCCCCACTCATGCCGCTATCATGAATGGTCCAATGTACCGTAGACTAAGCTTACCTTTATAATTATATGATTTGATGGGCGACACCCTTTACAGCACCCTCTCACCCACTTAAAGTTGCACATTCGGCCCGTTGGATCCAACATCACTCTTTTGCCTGCTATGTGCTACTAACATATGTTGCCTAAATTCAGATACCCTTTGTGTAGTTTGTTGAACTCAATCTGGTCCCAACACTATCTTTCGCACACACATTCTAACCAAGTGGAGATCTATACTTTTTGTATAGATGCCATCACATCAGTATGCTAGCCTGATAGTTGTTACTATAAGAAAAGTCCAAGAAGTGGTAAGTCATCCTCCCAACTCCCTTACCACAAAAGGACGTAACACCTCGACATTATTCAAGGGTTTGCATTATATGCTCCGACTGGGCACCTGTAGAGAGACGAAATGTCGATCTAGGTCTCAACTGCATACCCAAAGAACTCACCAAGCTCTCCTAAACTTTGATGTAAATTTAACATCCTCGTCATAAATAACTGTATTAGGAACCCCATGCGGACATATTATCTCGCACACATATTTCGTGGCAAGTTATGGTGGTTCGGGTAGGGATAGAATGAGAAACTTTGCAAACCATCATTCCATGATATCGAAATTGCATCCTTTCCGCTGCGCGGAGAAGGTAGGCCAACAAAATACCCAAGGAATATTATCCCATGGACATACTAGAGCCTCAAATAGTTGCAACTGTCCCTCGCTGACAAGCCATGGAAGCCGACACATACTTAGCCACACAAACTTTACTTCTTTTCTACCAATGTTTTTTTTCATGTCCTGTAACATCCAGATAAATGGTACATGGGGTATAATGTGCCCCCTTAAGATTATCCTCCTCCATCTGAGACTTCATTGGGGTACACAAATGGTCCTTGAACCAAACATTCATGATCCCGTCTATACTAAACTCTCCAGTTCTATCTACTTAAATGCGCTTTTGCACTTTTTGTAATAATCTATCATCTTGTTGTGCATCTCCTCTAACTAGAATGGATTACTTAATGATGAGGCCACACCATGAAAACAATATGAGATGTTCATCCGATTTAAATCAGCAATGAGACAATCTATACTAGGGGTACATACTTCCGGCTAAGAGAGCGCACAAGCACATTCACCATGCCTAGGTTTTATTGAAGTCATAGCCTTGCAAATCCAGACACCTTTGTTTCCTCAAGTTCAACTCCTTCCGTGTGAAGAGGTATTTGAGTCTCTTATGATAAGTGAAACTATGACAAGATTATCCATAAAGATATTGTATCCAACTCTTGAGTTTAAAGACCACAAGTGCAAGTTTTAGATCCTGAGTAGGACATTTGTGCTTTTTTAATTGCCTACACACATAAGAAATAACCTTTCCATTTTTCCTGAGCACGCATGACTTAGAGAAGCCGCTTCGAGCTAAAAGCTAAAACTCACATTTGTCTAGCTTTCTATTTATTTTTCTTTATTTCTGAAATTCTCAAACACAAGCATCTATGAGGATATCATCAATGAACATTACCACCGAGTTATCAAAGAAAAGATGTAGTACATTGTTCATTGGTCCCATAAAACGACAAGGGCACTGGGTAGGCTAGTGGTATATATTAACTGCCAATAACTAGCAAAGCAAACACTCTTTTCAGCATTGTGTTCCTACACACGAATTTGATTATAGGTAGACTAGAGATGGAGAACACGACTCCATAGAGCATATCAAACAAGTCATCGATGGGGGAAATGGGTACATTTGTTGATGGTTAACACGTTAATAACATGATAACCAATACACTTACTCCAACTACCATCCCACTTGGCTATGAACATGGCAGGCGGTCCCCTAGGTGGGAAACACTATCAAATTTTAGACATGGTATTGTCCAACTTCTTCTTCAAATCTTCTTGAAATGGTCAAAAAATGGTAAGGAGACATAAAGGTAGTCAAGTACCGGGATTAAGATCAAGCGAAACTAAATGCCCCTCTCTCGAAGAACTTAGAAGGATGGTATCTTGGTCATAGACAATAGTCCTCGTCTGTCGGTTAATCATGAAATCCTTATGAAAAATTTAGGTCTTAAATGACCACCATAAGCTCACCATTCTTAAACTTTTGAACGCAACTAGAGAACACAAAAAGAAACTCTCATGATGGTTTAGCAGGGGTATTTCTAGCATGGTACCATAAAGGACGAAGGCATAGCCTCACCACATTTCCTACGCTTGGCAAAGGTTGCCTCGACATGGGGAATAATACACCATTCTATGGTTTAGGCTACAAACATCATCTCTCAATTATTTAAAGGAAAATGCACACAGTGATTCACCACTCCAACATACAAGAGCGAATAATAAGGGTAAGTGGTATGGGGGTCAATCCATCCCGCACCCAAATTATTAACTCTGCAACTAGAATAGGAAATCACGCAACACTAACACTCGGGCATCCTCACTCCTGTTGCAAACAGAATTCAGGGGCACCAATCGAGATTCGAGGTTGACTCCCATCCATCTGCGCATAGAAGACGGACTTTTAAAAGAACAAAGATTCACTTCCTAGTTTACCGACCTGATCTACAAAAACTAACACAGACATATTATATAGGAAGGATAAACTTTTCAAATAGAATAGAAACCATGGAAAAGGTTTTTAGAAACAATTGTTTTTAAGCACATCCCTCCAAGTAGAGTAACACATTCACATTCTTTGTAATCAGTGAGGGAGAACAGATACTAACGAATATCAAAGGAGAATACAACATACAGAAACATGACAATAAGAAGGCGTGAAGCCTGGAAGACTAGTGATAAGGACATTTATATGTACATGATTAATAGTACTTCATCATCCGTAGATGGGAACCCGTGTCGATATTCTAGTACTAGATCGATCCTAAGACCAAGACAAGTGCATGAGATGCACAAGAATTAATAGGTGAAAGGGAATAGGAAAGACAAGTGGAGATTGTGTTTTTTTTGGGGGGAGGACAATGATATAGAAAGAGCTTCTCATATTTCTTAAGACCCACATAATTCTTCCCAACATTAATTTATCTACTCCACTACTACGCTAGCAAATTTATCCAATCTATCATTTATTCTTTAAAGAATTCCGATCAACTTATCCACATCGTTCACAAGATTAGCAAATTGTTGTCTCAAATTCTCTTAGGATAACTTGTCACAAAGACTTCGAGTGGCACCAGGAAAACCTAAAGTAATCTGCCAAGGTAACTTAATCTTGATGCCAAAACCAAACACTACAACTATCTATTCATGAGTACAACAATGCAACATAAATATCCAAGTCTATCAATCCAATAACTTCATCACACGATCATTGAACTAGCAATAAATGTCATATCTCTCTCTCTTTCAATGCGGAATTCATCAACCACAAATAAATCTCTCCAGTTCTATATCTAATTAGTTTCCAATATAGGGATGATGGTACTTCAAGCAAGTCTTGTAAGCATCCCACAATAATAGAACTGCCAACATGTCTAGCATATGGATAAAAGAGATCAACAATAAATTATAGAGGAGGCGTAATGCAATGCATGACCCAAGCCCATCTTATAGTGCACCAGTGTGTCAAGTTTTAAGTTGTTAAAAATTTAATTCAAGTTTTTTAGTTGTTTAGGCTAAATAAAGACAAGTTTTGAATGATAAAGATCCTAGAAAAATCAAGTATTCTATTAACCTACTCCAGAGACCTAAAGCGTAGGCTCTGATACCAACTGTAACACCCCAAAGCCCACTGGCTCTTGGAGTGTTACCACATTCACTACATAGATACATTAAGCGAGTTGTTTTAGGAAAATTCGGTAGAATCTCCTCTCTTTTCAAGACATCGACGAAAGACAATAAAAGTATTCAAAACCATGAGGATATATCACAAGTTTCACCAAGCACAATGCTCATCCATATACCAAAACTCTAATAACACCAGAACATAAGAACCACTATCATCAATGATCAATACCAACTTAAGTACTGAACTTCCAGGAGTCCATAACCATCACGACAAAGAATAACTTCTAATTTAGAAAGGTGTAGTGCCAAGACAAAATGGATGTGTGTTCATGGTGTGTGTGATGTAGGTGAAGGTGCTACTCCCATATTTCCCATGCATGATGTCCTCAAAGTTTACCTAAAAACATTTAAACAACAAGGGTGAATATAAAATACTCAACAAGCACATAAAGAAATAATAAGCAAAGCATAAAACACGACACTAACAATTATTCTGTAACACTAGTCATAACACGAGGTATGTCCTGTATGCCTACATGTTCTTTTCTTTCACTTTTCTTTGCGTATACCGGTATCGCTTGAGTGACACCTGTCGGCATCCAGTCACTCCAACTTGTGGAGATTGCCCACCATGTGGGGACCTCGCGTGCCTACCTCAGTAGGTCACAACACTATGCACTGTATTTGGTATGCTATGGAAAATGCACACGCAATTGTATCCTTTGCGGTAACCACTTTGTGTCCACACATATAATAGATATATAAAAGTTGGAATAAAGAGCAAGTGCTAGAAAATAAAAGTATAGTGAAGGGAATCATGCAAAGAATTATCCCATGATACACTTGCCTCAACGGTGGGGCACAACTGTGACTGTATGGTTCCGAACCAGAAGTAATGATACCTGTTATCCGAACATATATTTCACTCAATATACAATATCATCACATAGAATTACAAGAAAAATAGCATTGAGCATTCTCGCCAGCTAGCCGTTACAAATGATTCATGAAATAGTACCAAAAGGATTCTAACAGATAGTAGGCGGTTAAAACAACTTCTAATTTCGTTGCCTTTACTTTCTTTTCTATTTCTTTTCTCTTGATAACACAAATATTATGTTCCCAGCTAATGTCGTAACTGAATTAAACTTGTAGTTCGCTATTCACTCATGTTTACACTTAATTTATTTAACTAGCAACAACCCGCTATCGATCAGACTGGAGCTAGCCAGAAGCACAAGAAAACTAGGTCCAAACACATGCATGAGACTCACGTGGACCTACCCCAGGTAAAAACTAGCAAGAACTAAGCTGATTCCTAACTGTTCTGTAGCCTTACACCTCTTCCCTGGACACCCCATAATCTAGTGAATTACCATACGGACAGCCACAAAGTGACCACCGATGGATCCAATCCAACCCATAGACAGAAAATAAATAGCTAGCTGTATCTACTGCTCTTTATAAGCTATCTGATGGAGCAGTTGTGACCTCGCAGGAGCAACCCATCTAGAATTGGTGTAGTTCACCAAATTACAGGAATTAGAACCCGACAATCTTAATCCCATCCGAACCTCACACATACGCCTATGAATCCAGCTTGGCGAGGCTACCAATTGCAGTCTAGAAGCTGTAGCAACTAGGACCATCAATTTCGGGTGCAGAACTAAACTACCGCATAGCTAATGGGAAAAAACCCATTTTATTTGCCGTCGATGACATGGACAGGGGTACGTACCACTGAAGAAGTCGATGACAACGCCCCTCTCCGCACGCTCTGGACTTCCGGCATCACACCTCCCACCTCGCAGTGGCTGCAGTGGCAGCGACGCCGAAGCTCAAGAGGACACGGCGGCGGTGGCCTGAGGGCACTAGGGCTAGAAGGTCTTTAGGGCAATTTTATAGCAGCGGCGGCGGCCAGTATGACTCCAGTATAAGGGCAACGCAACAGCAGTATGTGTCCAACTCAAGCAAAATAAACTCAGCCCGGCCCATTTCTTTCACGTCCTAGGATAAAGAGTCATGCCTAGCATTGCAGTATTAGCACTACGAAGGAGCAAATGGTACATGCTACTTTCTTTCATTTATTCGTTTTATTTTCAATCGGTACTACTTGAGTCTAAGCACTAGTACGCACTAATATTCTTTTCTCTTTTCTTTCTAGGTTTATTCTCTCAAACCTAATTGAATATCCTCACTATCTTATTTGTTTTCTTAAATAGGCGCATATAGTTAGCATCAAAGTTGGGGTATTACACACGGTCTTCAAGACTATAGAAGATCCAAAATATGTAAATAGCATCATTGGTCTGTTAAAAACTAATGTTTGAAGAAGCAAGATGTAATTATGCATAAGTAATATAATGCAATTTGATAAACGCGAATCCCCGGAATAAACGTCAATGATCTAGGGTTTGGAAGCTTGTGATGATTTCTTTGGGGTGTGTTGTCTTTTTATATCAATTTCACAGTGCTGTTTCTTATTAAGGCTGGTGAGAGTGTGTGAAACAATATATAAGGATAATAAGTGGCATACAATAATAAAGCACTCAATTGTGGAATGGTTTACAAAGACTTCTTATACAGATACTGTTAACCTATTAAAGTCTTTTTGGAAATGCTTAAGAATTACTTTTAATGTTGCCTAAAAGAATAACTTTTGAGGAAATGTTTATTTAACTAAGTAAAATCTACTACGGTTTACTCCTCATTTTCAAAGAAATCATTGTTTTAATTTAGTTAAGCATCCATTAGCATTTAGAATTTGTAGAGCAATATTATATGATGGTACCCCATTCTATTCCCTTAAAAACTTCTTAATACTTTATTAAAGTTTAGATCAAAATAGTACTACCTTTATTTGAGTAGGTTTGTTGATGTTATAAGTGAATGGAATACTTCATCCATTAGAGGCTTAATGATTATGAAAATAACATTATCTTTGGATTACTTATGAATTACCTTTATACTTTAAAAGGTCATTATAAATTTGTAAGGGAATTGGTATTATAAAGGTTTAATAAGGCAAAATATTATTTTTGATGATTCTTGCAGTTTATAAATTATTTCTGGAAAATGAGATACACTTAATTTCAAATGGTAGTTTTAGAAAATACATCTTAAAATGGTTAGATCTATTTTGACTTCACTTAAACATCAACTGAACTTGTTATTACACTTTTAGACTTTAAATAAATAAAGGTGAAGGCATAAACAAAGGTTTAAATAATTTTAAGGCATCAAAATTAAAAGGAAAGGGTTTAAACAAGACTGATTTAACCTTTACTTTTATTTTACTTCAAATGTGAAAGATGATATTATTAATATGTAGATTTATTTTTGTGATTATTTTGGTATATTATATGTATTTTTGTGATTTTTAAATAATAAGATATGATTTTTATAAGTTTTCTTACTTTATAAAGACTTAATAAATACTAATATTTAGTTAAGTGTCATAAAAATATATGAAACAAGTTTATAAATGTATATTTTGTTTTTCTAAGAATTTTGAGATATTATACTTATTTTATGAATTTTCAATAATAGAATATGCCTTTTAAAAGATTTATCCTTAATAGGTTAATTACTAATTAAAACTAATTATTTTATTTAAGTTGGACAATAAAATATGATAATAGGTTTAAATTATAGAATATATTTTTCTAAAGATTTTGATAAAGTGCATATTTTTTGAATTGTAAAACAAAAGATATTGATTTAATAACATTTATCCAATTTCTAAAATTATTAAACTAATTCTTAAAAGATTTATTATGTTACGCTGATGTCAGCATGACACAACTATCTTTAGTAAGTCTTTTCTTACCAAACCTAACTTGACCCCCAGTCACTGACTGGTGGAGCGCACACCACGTCGATGGCCACGCGAGCAAAGACTGGTCAACCATGGGGAGGGTGATGTGAGTGCGGCATCGAGGTGACATCAGCTCACCGGAGCACAGCAGCGACGCCAGTTTATGGCACCCGAGGCATCACGAAGGGGCACGTTTGGTCGAGGAGAGCAGGGCCAACCTAACTAAGGCGGTTTCGCTCTCTAAAGGTCACCGGGGCATCAGCAACAACGGTGACTGGCGGCGGTGCACTAGGTCACAGTGTGAGCATGGAGCAGAGCGAGAGCCATATGGAGGAGACGTTCTTGAGAACCATGGGCTCACCTTGATGGCAGGGTAGGGCTCGAAGAAGATGGCATGGTCCGACAACGTCGAATTGACGGTGGCCGGTGTCGGATACAAAGCAAGTGCCAACGATGATTCCGACCGAGCTGGGTCGATTCTATGGACGAGAATGTTCTCCATGACGAGGCGGATCTCCTGGATAGCTCAGCTGCATGAGGGGGACTCCTAATGGAGACGGCGTACTTATCTGGCCAGGCTAGGGTTTTGGGTTGAAGAGAGGAGAGGAAGAGTGAGCGCGAGAGGGAGTGAGAGGATGAGGATGAAGGTGTCAGAGTGTCCTTCTTATCCCTGCAGATGACGATGGCGCGCATCACAACACAATGCTAACGACGGTGGTGACATCGGGCGGCGCTGGAGCTTCCAGGGAGCTGCATATGACGCACAGGGAAGACGACAATGCCATTTTTTGCAGAACACCCCCTAGCAATTCTTCTATCTCAACCCGCGATCCCTGGTTGTGTCCCATGTAGCATCCCAATTGTCTAACAATTGCAATGCTACTAGTCTAGTCTATATATATGCTACTTCCTACATATAATTGTTGTATCATAATTATATCGTGCTCATGTCATCATGCCACCATGCATTTGAGCATCATATAAAACCCTTTTCCATTTGGTTCTTCTCTCATATGCATTATTAATTGTATTTGCCTCTTGATATATTGTATTTGGTTCTTGATAAATGTTTAATGCCCAAGTTGAGTTGGGGGCATATCTTTTATTCCATTCCACCATCTTTCTTTGTCACCACCTTATAATTCCACCACCCTAATTACCCATGGGCTTTTATTTTATTTTGGGCATTTACTCTAGCTCATGTGGGTTGGGATGGATCTAATTCTAATTCCTTTGCTTGGCCTTTATTCCACATTTTGGGAATGCATAATAATAATGCCATGTTATTATTTATTTTGTTTCACAAGAATAACACATGGCATTTAATATTTTGCATGGGCCATGCAACCATCATCAACACCTTTTCTTTTCTTTGGTTCTTCTTTGTTTTGAGTGGAACCTTTCTCTTGTGAGCTCTTCTCTTTTTCTCTCATCATCTCCACCTCATCTCCCTCACATGAGTAAACCATGTTTGATCATGTAAAGTCATCCCCATGTCCATCTTTCCCTCACTCTTGCTCATGCATACCAACACCCTACACCACCTCCATCCCACCTTTTCCTTGATCATACCATGACCATGCATCATTTGAGTTCCTATACCCTTCTCCTTCATCTCTCCTTCTCACCCTACATCCATGTGTGTTCTAGTATGATCTTAACCAAACCCTACACCCCACCCTCTCTCACCTAGTCTCTCTCTCTTTTCTTTCTCTCAACCCTAACCCCTTACCCTAGTCCCCACTTCACCCCTCTCTTGCCAAGAACCTTCCTCTCCCTCTCTCTCTGCCAGCAGGGACCCACCAGCCCTCTCTCTCCAACCCTAGGCCGAAGCCACCCCAACCCTAACCATCTACTCCCCCAACCCTCTCTCTCTCTCTCTCTCTCTCTTCCTCTCTTTCTGCCGCAGGGTTCCACCACCCGAGCCTCTCCCTGCTTGTCCCTCTCTCCCGGCCAAGCCCCACCTGCAGCCACCCAGGCTGAGCCCCACGCCGAGCACGTGAGGGAGGAGAACAAAAAGGTGGCCGATCCACCTTTTTCCTTCCTCGATCCCCCACGGCAGCCTCTCCCCTCTCCCTCTTTACTACCTACTCCCTCCTCCCTGCCTGACCTTCTCTAGATCTAACCAGACCGCGTCCCTTCCTCCTCTTCCTCCCCTGCTGCTCCACAGATACCCCGGCGGACACCGTCGGCATCCACCGCCTCTGGACGATACAAGCCTGCGGCGTGGCGTTTGGGTGTCGAGGAAGGACGAGGACCATCCCTGCGACGCTCCTGAGCTCTGCAACGAGAAGGAGAAGCCCTGCACACGCGGAACACCGATGAGCCAACCCGAAACCCTAGGTCGCCGGAGCTCCTGCATCCTCGCCGATCGGCCGCTCCCCTGCCCGATCCAACCCCATCGACAACCCCGCGGTGAGCCCATGATCCTCCCAGACATCTTCTATCTCGCTGTCGCTTCCTAGTCTCGCCGGACGTCGTGCCGAACGCCCTCTGTGCACGGCGGGTTCATCGTTGCCTTCTCGCCGTGCATCGCGGGAACCCTATCTAGCCGCGCGTCCCCGTTCCTCCACTACCACAAGCCACCCCAGCGGTAGCCGCCGCCGCTCGCGCGCGCGAGGTCGCGAGATCGAATCCCCGCTGCGCCGCGCCGTGCGTGCCGTTAGTCCGTCAGAGAACAAGAAGAGAAACAGTGCCCGCAGACTTTTTTGCACTTAACCCCCTGCGTCTTTCGCCGGCTCAACCCGCGCTCCTAGCAGCCCCACCTGTCAGTCACCCTGGCTTTTTACGAATAGGTACCCCGAGTTTCGAAACCCTCAACCACAGTCCTTCCTCCTCGCCACGTGGTCAACCCGCTCCCTCTCGCTGTCAAGTGGGTCCTTTTCCTTTGCGGGCCCGTCAGTCAGTCTCGCGGGCTGGCATCAACCACGGTAAGAAAAGACTCGGCGCGTTGTTCCTCGCCAGGTCAGTTCGGGCCCAGCCGTCAGTGGCTGTGGCTAGGGAAGGCCTGGGTAGAAAAAGTTTTTCCGGAGCTTTCTGTTTTCATAACTAATTTCAGAAAATGATTAATATGATTTTAATTTCTGTTTTTAAATAACTTTTAAATTATAATTCTAAATAATACATATGATATATGTTTTTGAATCAGAAAAATGTGAGGATTTCAAATATGCCCTTCAAAATATTATTTGAGCACTTTAAAATTTCGAGATGATTAAAATTACAATAAACTACCTTTTTCTTAATAAATTAATAACTTTAATTATATAACTCCAAATTTGACAAATAATATGTCTAAATCGATCAGCGCGACGAGCCCGTTCTATCTATGTATTCCTTGTTCTGAATTGCAGCATGCATCATATAAATATTAAGTGTACAGCAAGTGTTATGAGAGCAAACCGGACTAAAAACTCAATAAAATGCTTTAATCTTGTACCCCACACCTCACCCATGCCATGCTACTTTATTGCCATGCAATTGTACATCATTCATCATGGCATGCTTGTTTACTTGACGCATTTCAATACATATGCTTGTGCACTTTATTTATATTGTCCCTTGTTTGTTTGGTTCTTCTTCGAATAGACGCTGAGCAGGGGATATATCAGGAATCCTAGGAGCACTACCCAGATCCGACTCTTGCTTCAACTGAGCTGCCAGGCAAGCACTACCACATGCTTGCATACATATAGTACCTATTGCCTCTATCTTATTCTTGCATCATTGAGTCGCGACTGCATTAAATTGAATCCCAAGTACTGCATAGCCTTTACTTTTAAACCCCACCGAAGCTTGTTTCTCCATCCCATGAGCCATTACTACAGGAGTTGTTTGAGCCATGCAGGTCGTAGAACAGCATGAGTAGGGTATGTGAGTGTCTAATGGATAACGAGGTACCTAAACAACTTAATCTATGTAGTAATGGGATAACTAATGAAAGTGGCACCGGTGAGCAATATCTGCTATTTGGTTCTTCATGCTCACTTGTGTCCCGTAGGACCCCGAGTACTTGATTCCTGTTCCTTGACTATTCGCACTATCCACATCCGGGAGGCCTTATGGACCCCCCTGAGCCAGAGCTTGATTCATTCTTATTTCTTGGGGCCACAAAGCAATTTGGGTCTTTATTACTATCCTGTACTTATGCCATGCTTTACTGCTTTATTTAAGATTGTGTGAGGAGCACCTGTACTGTTTAGGATTGCGGAGTGTTTTCGCGGTATCGACAAGCCCAGTCACACTTTCGGGTTCCCAGTCGTTTACAGCCATTGGCGCAAACCTTGGGTCCGTCTCGGAGCCGGCCAACTTCGTTGCGGGTAGCTTAATGGGGTGGCCCCCTGAAATATTTCTGAATCCTTTGATCGCTTTGTCGTGAAAGCCTCGTTGGGTTTTGAGTTGGTTTTTCCGAGGTTGATCGAGTGTGTGTTGCTATTTGTGCACCCCTGCAGGGTAAATCTTTCTGAAAGCCGTGTCCGCGGTTATGGACGACTTGGAGCACAGTTTCTCGATCATAGACAAGTATAACTAAAGTACCGCTTTTAATTTGACTAAGTACCTGACTAGTAAATAGTGCAACACTCATGGAATGGTTAATAAAACTTCCAACGGATGGGGGGTTGTTCGTCCGCTTCCTCGTTGGTAAGCGAGGAGGAGGATGGATCTGTTAATTACTGTTATAATTGTTGTTATCGATTCACGGACATTTGTCTATCATTGGTTAGGCGGATGGTTAGCGAGTATCTATAGACTTGTTAGTTATTATCTTTTGCTGCAATTGCGTCACCCCAGGTTGTGTCCCCTTTAGAGGCATAAAGACTTGCTGAGTACCCCTAGGGTCTCACACGATAAATTGTTTGATTCAGATGAACAGGTATACTCGCAAGATGGATACTGGGTGGAGGAGACAGACGATGTTGGAAACGATCACTCGGTGTAGAGATTCCGGGAACGGGGATCCGTGATATCTATGGGCGGGATGTGTTTATTTATGTGGAATCTTATACCAATTTGCTTCTTATTCGTACCCAAATCTTGTTGTCCGCTTCCGCCTGATACTCTGATGTTTGATGTATGAGGAGCTATCCTAAAATATTATCTCTATCTAGGATATTTGGATCTTGCCGTATGGCGTTGCAATATTTCTATTTCTTTTATATGGAATGGCTCTGAGGACTGTTGTATGTGGCTTGCATACATACTCATTTGTGTATGTAGTTGATCCCTTCGCCTGCCGATTACGCCGCTCGTTCTTGTCCTGATGTTCTGGAAATGGTTAGGACGGCCGAAAGGTCTACCTGTGAGTGGCATTTGGCCCCACCGTACTATTTTAACCATTTTCGCTCATCCAGGCATGTAACTAAGAGCGTAATTCACCGAGGTAGTTACATCCCACTTGTCAATCGTAGAGTGAGAGTGGACTCGGGCTGCTGTTGAGACATTGTGGGCCGTAGCAAAGTAAGCGAGAAATGTTTACTGCTGCGCTGGGCATCGCGTAGGAAATGGGCTGTGACCTAGTTCTATTTTGTTATTTCCTGATTCTTTTTCTATTTTTATTTCTATTTCCTATTTTCATTTTGAATTTAAATTTATAGATTCAAATATTCAAAATTCATTGAACCAACTAGGGTTCGACATGGATTAATGTGACTAGCTGGTTTGGTATTCCTTTTTAGTATTTTCACTATTCAATATATAAAGGATTGTTTTATTAGAAAATATTAATTGAGATTAGGGTTTTAGGGATTTACTTATTTAAAGATCCCTTAAAGATGATTTAATCTTTACTTTGACAACTGTAGTTTTAGAGTCTTAGGGTTGTTATTTATAGTCTCGGAACCTTTTGATGTGTAAGTCATCATATAACAATTTATAATGAACTAATATTGTGGTTTATAATATAGGGATTAAAATTTCATGATTCTCAAAACTTGGAGACTTCTCCTATTCAAAACCTACTTGGTTTGCAGGGTTTAGAATTACCATAGAACAATCTTGGTTAAGTCATTAAGCATGAATAACAATCATTATTGGAGGAAATTAAAATGTTTATTTACAAGTAGTTATCATGAGTTTTGATAAGATTTAATAAACTCATATTCTACTATGGACATGGATGAAGATTAAGAGCTAAGGCACATTGCCATCATGTTTTGTGACCATGAATAATATCTCAACTAGAATGAGCTATTGAGATTACCTCCTAATGTGGTCTTGATGGTTCTATTCTTGTAAGTTTCTAATAGGGTTTATGATAATAAGGTGCACAAGGCTTTCATCAATACAATACTAAACTTTTATTCTTCTTATCTCTTAGAAGTTTCATTTGACTAAGAGATACCTTTCCAATGGCTATCTAAAAATAGGAAATGGTTCCACTTCCAACTTAATTCCAGGGTTTTTAATTAAAAGGTAACCATGGGACTTGCCATGGCTTGCTATACCTTGGTTAAAGGTTTCTCAAGAATTCCTATCCTCAATACTTCACTAAGCTTATCTTTAGGTAAGGAATTCCTTTCTTAAATATACTCTATATAGATCACTCATTTTATTCACTAAGATCTCCTCTGCCTAAATTACTAGTCCTCTGACTCCACGATATCCACTTCCACCCTCCGACAACATGATTGGTTTGAGGATACCGCTCGCGATGCGGATCTTGATGAACCCAACTTTTAGTGTGTCCCTCAGAAGCTCATCTATGAGGACATTTACTCCAGCTAGAAGATTTGCCCCATGCGCCCTCTGGACCTGACCACCACAAAGAGTAAGCCTCAATTTTCTCATGCTCTTTCTGTGACTAAGAAGATGGGGCTACATCATCTTATGAAGATATAGTGTGACTATGACACCACACTGGTGATACCTTCGATCCGGATTCATGGATGTAGTATAGTAGCTTTTTCCTAGGAAGACCTAGGTTTAATGGACCCTTGGAAAGCAATGCTAAAAGGAAATAAAAAGGACACATCTACAAGACTTTGTTTCTTTGTTTTACCTTAGTTTTGCGGACCAATTTAGTTTACTTTATAATGGGTTGAATCAATGGATGGAGATGGGCCAGGGTTGAAGATCCACCTACAGCTCCACATCATATGGGATGAATGATAATAATAAGCATAGTCATGTGTAATGTTTGAACGAAGATAATATCTTGTGGGAAACACATCCTAATATACTAGAGACCTTTGATGCAACAGGAATAACAATAGTATTTTAATCCAACCGAGTGCACACGGAAGCAATGGGCTACAAATGATTATTAAGTGTAAAACATAGGTCAAAGATTTAAGTGGTGATGTTGTTGTGATCCCAAATGTGTCGCTAAGCGAAGACCGTACTACCCTTTATGTCACTAGGGTTCCTATGAGATCGTCGCTAGCCAAGTATCTCACCTCAAGCCTTTATCAATCTATGTGGCCTTGGGTACCTACAAGTCCACAGATCGAGACAAGACACAAAGAAACAAAAGATACAAATCTCAATTGCAAACAAAATACAATACTCCCATGGATTAGATGCACATACTTGTTGCAAGCTTTCTCCTAACCCACAACCTGTGAGGACTACTCACTCATAAAAAATAGACCAGAGATAGAGAACATCATGCAAATACTTAGATTGAAATCAAATATTCTTACAATGGTCACCAAATCACAAGGAGATCTAAAGTACAAATCCATGGCTATGGATAATGGAGTGGATGGATGATGTAAGTGATGAACAATGGCATGTATCTCCTTTGGTGGTGTCGTGATGTAATCTGAGAATGGCGGCTCTCTGGCTGGCGGCTGGAGCCTCAAAATACATAGGCGTCTTCACGAAAGTCGTAGGGTTTGACGAGACGAGGCTGTAGGGGTTCGTAGCATGGAAAACAAAAATTTTCTACCGCATACAAACAAACAAGCCAAGATCTATCTACTAGATTGTAGCAACGAGTCGATGGAATAACTTACCCTCGAAGATTCCAAAGCGGTTAATGAGAGCAGATTCTCGTGGGTGATGTAGTCGTACTCTTTCCGATCTCAAGATCGCGTAGACGATCCTTCCAGCGCCGCGTTCCCGCAGCGCTCCCGCAGTCGGTCACACGTTCGGTACTCGACGAAGACCTTCCTCTCCCTTGTTCCAGCAGGCAGCGGAGGTTGTAGCACTCTCCTCGTGATTCCGGCAGCACAACGGCGTGGTACCGGAAGTAGAGGGGAGATCCCGCAGGGCTTCGCCTTAAGCCGGTGCGAGTATGGTGGAGCTTATGAGAGAGGCTATTAGTGGTCTAGTAATTAGACACACCAATTAGAAGGCTCTAAACCAATTAGAAGGCTCTAAACCGCTGGCTAAAGCAATTAGAAGCTCTAAACCAAAACGGCTCTAAACCTGAGATTTAGAGGTGGAAACTTGTGTGTGTTAGGAGGGAGCCCTGCCCCTCCTTATATAGGTGGGAGGGCTGGCCGGCCAAGGGGAGGGAGTGGAGTCCCTCCCCAACTCGGCTTGGGTGGGGCGCCGGCTTGGGGAGGACTCCCTCCCCAACTCGGCTTCACCTCCTCCTCTTTTCCCACTTCCCAAAATTGCCGTTTGACTTTCAAACTAGCCGTTTGACTTTTCAATTTAGGATTTAAATAAACCCTTTATTTTGGACAGCAAGAACACCTAGTACATGATGCAATCATTCCAACTTACAATGACACATTCATGTACCCTTCCCCCCTCCGGAGTGCCGGACATTCCGGGACCTTCTAGAATGTTCCCGATGAAAACACCGGAACCATTCCCCAACTCCGAAACGGGACTTTCCTTATATGAATCTTATTCTCCGGACCATTCCGGATCACCTCGTGATATCCCGAATCCCATCCGAGACTCCGAACAACATTCGGTCTCTTTCTCATAATACCATAACTACTCAAACAACGTCGAATCCTTAAGTGTGTCTCCCTACGGTTCGTGAATTATGCGGACATGATCGAGACACTTCTCCGAACAATAACCAATAGAGGAATCTGGAAATTCATATGGCTCCCACATATTTCTACGATTACATTGCGATCGAATGAACCACTTACATACGATACCAATTTCCCTTTGTCTCACGATATGTTACTTATCCGAGGTTATGATCGTCGGTATCTCTGCATACCTAGTTCAACCTCGTTACTGATAAGTACTCTTTTCTCGTTCCCGTGATATGTGATCCCTTGTGACCCAGTCACATGCTTGCAAGCTAATTGGATGACATTTCACCGAGAGGGCCCAGAGAATATCTATCCGTCATATGGATGGACAAATCCCACTCTTGATCCATGTGTTTCAACCAATACTTTCCGAACACTCAATACCACCTTTATAGCCACCCTGTTACGGTGTGGTGTTTGATGACATCAAAGCATCCATCCGGTAAAGGTGATATGCATGATCTCATGGTCGAAGGAATTAGGTTACTATGTATCAGAAAGCATATAGCAATTGAACTATTGAAATGACTTGATCTTTATGCTACGCTTATCTTTAGGAGTATGTCCACCATATCATTCTTCTAACAATATGATCTTGTTGTTAATAACATCTCAATGTTCATGATAGGGAAACCACAATCATCTATTAACCAACAAGCTAGTGAAGTATAGAGGCTATACTAGGGACTTCAATTTAAGTTTACAATTCACACAAGTATTAATGTTTCCTTGTTAATACTATTATAGCATGAATATAAACATTTATCATAAACACAAAGATATAATAATAACTATATTTATTATTGCCTCTAGGGCATATCTCCAACAGTCTCCCACTTGCACTAGAGTCAATAATCTAGTTTCAAACCTTTGTGTATTCAACACCTATGGCTTTCCGGTGTTGCATGTACACGATTGCTAGTGGTCAACTGATCTCCGGATCTGACACTTCCAGGTCCGTGTGTAATTGCATGTCTTTGCGTCTCTACGCATCACTCATTCTCTAATGAGATGGCTTCGTACAAATTTGGTCCTTTGGTGTGACCTTTAGTTCTTTGGGGTTAAAACATGTTGACAATATTGTCGTACAATATATCTTCATAGTATTATCCCGCTGTGAACTACACCTAGTTTGATAACAAACTACTTGACACAAACGCCCTCTTTAGCTGCTATTATAGCAGTCATATACTTAGCCTTTTGTTGTAGTATCTGTCACAATGTCTTAACTTTGGAGCTCATCCAAATCCATTATGGAACTCACTTTCCATTATATTGTGCCACCCTTAATTTAGATTGAGATAAACTTAATTTGTACTTTGTGACAAAACTAGTATCAATGTAGTACTTTTACAATGAACTAACCATCTATTTGTCACTTCTACAAATAATATACTCTTAGTTCTTCCAAAAGATCATAAGAATATCCTTACTATCGTCCAATGATCATCTTATGAATCATTCTGGTATATGCTCATAACTTTTAGAGCATAGGACATATCTGGATTTGTACATATCACAGTATGATTGATATAAATACTCTTTGTGATTTCATACATCAAGCATCAATCTATACTTGAATCTTTGTTTCACTTACCAAGTGCCAATACACTTGAATATATCATCAACATTGAACTCTTTCAATCCTTTCTGTGCGACAAGAACCTTTTCTTGTAGTTTCTATATTGAACTCATTCAATATCTCGTTTATGTACTTCTGGCACAACCATATTAGCGTCTATCGATGCCAAATATTTGGGTTTTGCCTAAGTCTTTCATCAGGATGAAATTCTTAATATGTGTTAATAAAAATACATCATTTCTAATCAACAATATGTCCTCCACATAATGTATTAGAAATATGTCTTAGCGCTCCCACTTAATTTCTTGCAAATGCAAGCATCTTCATTGTCTCCGATGAAATTAAACTCTTTTAACAGTTTCATCATAGTGAAGATTCCAACTCCGCTATGCTTACTTTAACCATTGAAGTTTGCATATGCTTTTAGCATCCTTTGAAATAACAAAACCCTATGGACCGTGTTATGCACATGTCCTAGGTAACGATTCTATTAGAAGAACTTGTTTTGTTTATTCAACTACCACATAACAAAATTATATGTAGTGGTTGCTATATTAATCCGTATAGACTAAATATCGCTATGAAAGATCAAATCTTGTCATAGTCAATCCTTGAACATTGTTGTGAACTCTCTCCCAACATGTCGACTATAGATGTGAAACATCCATGTCTATTTCTTTATAGATCCAAACACAACTGTAAGGTCTTACACCTTTCTTGAGGGTCCTTCAAGTTCAAAACTTGATTTCTCGTGTATGGAATTATCACGGATTTTATGGCTTCAAGCCATTTGACGGAGTCAGGGCCCATCATCGCTTCTTTGCATGTAGTCCGTTCATTATTCTCAAATAATGATTCAACCCTCAAATCTTAGTATTTGATTGTTTACTCGACCTACTTGTTTCAATAGAAACTTAGACCTCCGTGACCACAACCTTTGAGGCACGTGAGCCATGAGCATTATCGCTGCCTCCGGAACACTTTTCGGTGCTGCGCAACTCTGCACATATAGCTAAGGTTATTTTAACCTTATCAAAGTTCTATTGTCCTCCCACTTTAACTTTTCATGAAAATTTCCTTCTCAAAGAAACTTGACGTTCTAAGCGACAAACACTTTTGTCTCCGGTGTTTGTGGAGGAATACTTAATATTTATACAAAGACAGGTTTATCCGACTTTGGTTGCACACATCTTTCTTATGCATAGCATACCAATGTTTTAAGAAAGGACTACTTGGGTTTTATCCCAAACCATAACTTTATATGGTGTCATTTCAGCGGATTATGATGGAGCTCTTTTTAGTGGAAAAGCGGTAGTCTCTAAAGCTTTTAATCTTTAAAATATAATGGCAGTTCTATATTTTACACCTTTGATCTTACCATGTCAAACAAGGTTTTAATTACATATCTCGAACGCTCCATACTCTTATGGTGTTTCGGGAAATGCAAATCCACGGAACGATTCCTTAAATCTTAGGTATTATGCTAAACTTGTAACTCAAATATCTTCCTTTATGATCTTATCATAAACTATTTATATTCTTGTTACAATGATTTTGCACTTCATCTTAAAATTCTTTGAACTTTTCAAATATTTCACACTTCATCCTTATTAAGTAAATATTCATATATTCACTCAAATTTTCGGAGAAAGCATATGAAGTTGAAATCCATCGCTCTTGACTACACATAATGGAGTTCGTACAACAATATGCACAAGTTCCAATAAGCTAGTCTTTCGTTCCCTTTTGGCCTATGAACGAAGTTTTAATTATTCTCTAGGAAAGTTTCACAAACGTCATTTGATCAAAATCAAAAGACTCCAAAATTCCATCCACATGGAGTTTCTTCATGTTTTCTTTCCAATATAATTTAAACTGCGATGTCACTTCCTAAGTGATCTTTCAATCAATTTGTCTTTCGACATTTTTTAGCACTAGTTTTATGGATGTGATTTCTCCAACGAGATTTGTGAATCATCCATCTTTTATGGATTACGGCAATTATTTGAACAACCCTTTTGTTCTCATAATACCTGATAAAACAAATCTTGAAGGCAAGCTTTGATGAGCAACACAATAACCCTTTATTTGTTCTCGATGAACATCATCACATATTCTTTTGCTAGTTACTTAGGCCATTGTAGTTCATGAATTGTGTTGTTTCCTATGACGATTCATACCAACAAATTCAGTATCAAAATACTTAAGAACCACATCGTTTAACAAGCAAAGAATATATCCATAACATGTATATCATCTATATACTTAAACTGAACAATTCTAGTCTTTTCTTTTCTGCCATATATTTCTGAGATTCTCTTTCAGTATTTCCTTTTCTGTTTGAAAGAATCTATCAACATTAATAGTGGAGTCATACATATGACACATAGTCCAAAGCGTGTATAATTAAATACCAATGTCTTTGGATTTGCACTTTGAAGTAGATCACCATCATCAAATGTTTGGTGTTCTTTCAAATTCCTTTCTTTAGTAATCTATTGGTGTAGTAAACATTTTACCTACATCAAATATTCACCCTTATCATGGAATTATTCATGATCAAGCTACTTTAGCTTATAACGGTGAATCGCGAGTATAATGTTGCTCTCCAAAACCTTTTGGAGGATTAGGACAACTAGTGTCTTCAATCTTTTGCAAATTCCCATCAAATACGAGAACATGACTTTTGACATATTATACTCTATCATGTTGCAACCAAAACTTCGTTTCAGATATCACAATATCTTCCACACATCATGGTTTCTGAAACAACTCTTTCAGATCCTAGATAACCTTGATATTAAGACAATTCTTTGAATATCAAGAATCATGGAGACAAACACGATACTCATACACTAACACTTGGAATTGTCACTCTTGATTTAATACCAATTATTAAACTTCATGGAGTAACCGGAACTTACTGAAAGTTTGCAATAGGACTTTTAAACTTTAGATTAACACTTCAAAACAATACGATACCAGTTCGTAAAGTAACTAACCAGAATTCTATAGTTCTATCATCTCAATTATAACTAAGCGCAAGGTGGTAAACGGATGCCAATGACTACAACAACTATGCAAATTCACTTTGATTTAGTTTATGATAAATTGAGTTCTAATTAATAATTAAATTAATCTAGGTGAACTCCCACTCAAAACAATATCCCTCACATTGTTTTAGTGATCACACGAACCAAATCCCCCACATCAAAACCGATCATCACGAGAGTTGATGTAGCTTCAATGGCGAACAATCAACATGTTCATCATATCTACTATATGACTCATGCTTTACCTTTCGGTGATCCGTGTTCCTGAGACCATGTCTGTACATGCTAGGCTCGTCAAGATCAAACCTTAGCTACCGCATAAGCAAATCTGGCTTGCTTACGTTGTATTCACCCGCGGAATCAAAGACACCCGATCATCACGTGGTGCTTCGAAGCAACAAGCTTTGGCAACGGTGCATACTAAGGGTGAACACTTTAGAACTTGAAATTTATGTGCATGAGGGATCATCTTATAATGCTACCGTCGTCTACTAAGCAATACAAGATGCATAAAGGATTAACATCACATGCAATTCATAATATGTGATATGATATGGCCTTTCTTCTTTGTGCTTCCGATCTCCATCTTCAAGCACGAACATGATCTCCATCATCACAGGCATAGCATCAAGGTCAATGACGCTTCTTCATGGTTGTCGTCCACCAGCTTCAACTATTACAACTATTTTGAATAGACACGCAGGTCTTAACACAAATTAAAAACAACCATATGGCTCCTGCCGGTTGCCAACTTACAATAAGGAACATTGCATACATCAAATATAATCACAATCATGGCCATATCACATCACTGCACACCCCTGCAAAACAAAGTTAGACGCTTCTACTTTCTTTGCATATTTTACGTGGTTTGGGGCTTTCCATAAGTGTCGTTCTAACCTACGAACAAGAACCACAACATTGATACTAGCATTGTTGATTACCCGTTGTAAATTGGATCTTTACTATGCTAGGAGAAACAGGCACCCGCAAAGCCACTTATGCAATACAAGTTGCATGTCAAGCGTGGAGCAAGTCTCATGAACGATGTCATGTAAGGTTAGCCCGGGCCGCTTCATCCCAACATACCGCAAGATGCAAAGTACACGCAAAGCAATCTACAATAAAAGCATCAACGTCCACAATGACCATTGTGTTCTACTCGTGCAACAGATCTACATATAGACCTGGCTCTGATACCACTGTAGGGGTTCGTAGCATGGAAAACAAAAATTTTCTACCGCATACAAACAAACAAGCCAAGATCTATCTACTAGATTGTAGCAACGAGTCGATGGAATAACTTACCCTCGAAGATTCCAAAGCGGTTAACGAGAGCAGATTCTCGTGGGTGATGTAGTCGTACTCTTTCCGATCTCAAGATCGCGTAGACGATCCTTCCAGCGCTGCGTTCCCGCAGCGCTCCCGCAGTCGGTCACACGTTCGGTACTCGACGAAGACCTTCCTCTCCCTTGTTCCAGCAGGCAGCGGAGGTTGTAGCACTCTCCTCGTGATTCCGGCAGCACAACGGCGTGGTACCGGAAGTAGAGGGGAGATCCCGCAGGGCTTCGCCTTAAGCCGGTGCGAGTATGGTGGAGCTTATGAGAGAGGCTATTAGTGGTCTAGTAATTAGACACACCAATTAGAAGGCTCTAAACCAATTAGAAGGCTCTAAACCGCTGGCTAAAGCAATTAGAAGCTCTAAACCAAAACGGCTCTAAACCTGAGATTTAGAGGTGGAAACTTGTGTGTGTTAGGAGGGAGCCCTGCCCCTCCTTATATAGGTGGGAGGGCTGGCCGGCCAAGGGGAGGGAGTGGAGTCCCTCCCCAACTCGGCTTCACCTCCTCCTCTTTTCCCACTTCCCAAAATTGCCGTTTGACTTTCAAACTAGCCGTTTGACTTTTCAATTTAGGATTTAAATAAACCCTTTATTTTGGACAGCAAGAACACCTAGTACATGATGCAATCATTCCAACTTACAATGACACATTCATGTACCCTTCCCCCCTCCGGAGTGCCGGACATTCCGGGACCTTCTAGAATGTTCCCGATGAAAACACCGGAACCATTCCCCAACTCCGAAACGGGACTTTCCTTATATGAATCTTATTCTCCGGACCATTCCGGATCACCTCGTGATATCCCGAATCCCATCCGAGACTCCGAACAACATTCGGTCTCTTTCTCATAATACCATAACTACTCAAACAACGTCGAATCCTTAAGTGTGTCTCCCTACGGTTCGTGAATTATGCGGACATGATCGAGACACTTCTCCGAACAATAACCAATAGAGGAATCTGGAAATTCATATGGCTCCCACATATTTCTACGATTACATTGCGATCGAATGAACCACTTACATACGATACCAATTTCCCTTTGTCTCACGATATGTTACTTATCCGAGGTTATGATCGTCGGTATCTCTGCATACCTAGTTCAACCTCGTTACTGATAAGTACTCTTTTCTCGTTCCCGTGATATGTGATCCCTTGTGACCCAGTCACATGCTTGCAAGCTAATTGGATGACATTTCACCGAGAGGGCCCAGAGAATATCTATCCGTCATATGGATGGACAAATCCCACTCTTGATCCATGTGTTTCAACCAATACTTTCCGAACACTCAATACCACCTTTATAGCCACCCTGTTACGGTGTGGTGTTTGATGACATCAAAGCATCCATCCGGTAAAGGTGATATGCATGATCTCATGGTCGAAGGAATTAGGTTACTATGTATCAGAAAGCATATAGCAATTGAACTATTGAAATGACTTGATCTTTATGCTACGCTTATCTTTAGGAGTATGTCCACCATATCATTCTTCTAACGATATGATCTTGTTGTTAATAACATCTCAATGTTCATGATAGGGAAACCACAATCATCTATTAACCAACAAGCTAGTGAAGTATAGAGGCTATACTAGGGACTTCAATTTAAGTTTACAATTCACACAAGTATTAATGTTTCCTTGTTAATACTATTATAGCATGAATATAAACATTTATCATAAACACAAAGATATAATAATAACTATATTTATTATTGCCTCTAGGGCATATCTCCAACAGAGGCCAATGCCACCTATTATGAGTGGATGGTACGGGTGGGCTCTGCATGTACCAGTGGTCGTTAAGCGTCCTGAAGCCTAGGAATGACTCCCCGATTACGTGGGTGTGTGTACTTCCTCAAAAACCTTGATTATGACTCCTAATTTCACATTAAAAAGCGTGATTTCCTGCACAACACAATTCAAAGCAAGGTTTTTCATATCTTTGCAATTATTAGTCGTAAGTGGAAAGGATTGAGAGTTTATTGTCAACTTCTTGACCAAAAACAATGTTTAAATGCAGGAGAAGATGGCTAATTTTGGATCCATCTACTTCCCCAAAGCTCAAACCTTGATCGCCCTTGAGCAAGAAGAAACACAAGAATTATAAGAAATCCAGTGTTTAAACTTGAAACAACGAGAATAAGAATTCACTTACGGTTGATAGTCATATGCGCTCAACACTTCATTCATTTGCGAGGCATATCAAATTTAGAGAGATGACAAGAGTACTATACAAGCTTTGGTAAGTCAAGATAATCAAAATAAAGTTTAATATAACTATAAATAACTAGAGTGTAGGAATCAATCCAATTCTTCTAGTTAACTCTCAGCTTGCCAAGGAACACTAGGATGTTTAAATAGCATAATGAAGTAAGAGAGTTTAATGTCCTAAGTAGTATAACAATGAAGTGTCTTATTTACACCCACATCAATAAATCAAGTTTATCAAAAACACTTCTAATCCCATCATTGTTTTTCAAGAAAAAATCGTAGAGTAGTAACGAGACCATGCCAAGGACTTATTATGTGGATCCGCATAGATATCTTTTTCTTTTTATTCTTTCAAGGATCGCTGGCTGTTTCATTTGCAAGTGCTTGCACAACCTTTGAGAGTACCAATACTTTTTCCCATATATTGACACGTATGCCACTCATGTCATCAACTCATAGCCGAAATCTGGGGTTATACCATAGATCATTCAAAAGCTAGCAGATTTGCTAGCATCCCAAAGGTGTGCATTAGCAACATAAAACAAAATTGTCTCTTTTTTGAGCTAGTACCGCGGTTTGATCCACAAGGTTAGCTTTGTCATGCATCACAATTACCACTAGACTTTATTTCAATCAAGCAACTCCTTTCATGAGTGCCATCAAGACTATCAAAATATCTATGGGGTTAAGTATCTTCAATGGTATACTCTCAAAACAATCATTCATCAAAGAAGTAATAAATTTCAGACTTTTTCTTATTATACTTGTTTGTCAATATTATTTCCAAGGCAATACTCGGTTAGCTGAAGGAACTAGAGCAAGAGCTTGAACAACTAATCATCATACTAATAAAAATCTTTACTCTAACCATATTAAATTACTTCCCACAAACATGACATCTTAGAAAATCAACCAACTAAGATAGACCACTCAAACTTAAAAAGTGGGAGACATAGGACATATCTCTCATAAATGACTTCATGATTCTCTTCCTTATAGGGATGTGTTCCTTCAAAACTCAAACGCAATATTTCTCATAATAATATTAAAGCAAAGAGGCAAGGTGCGAGTCCACATTTACGAAAAAGGAAGAACAAAAAAATCTTTTTGTATTTTTGAGGATAGGGATTAAAGAATATAAAAGAACTTGCGACCACGCAAGGGTTTTAAGAAAAGGAAAACAAACAAAAAACAAAAGCAAAGGAAAAAAGCAAAGTGACGGAATGGGACAACACGAATGTTTCAAAGATCCCAAGAAGCTGGAGTACAACCTCATTATTACACAAATAAATTTGCGAGGGAACACATCCCTAAGCTTAGACTTTTGCAAGCCATTTTTTTGCTCATTCTGGTGACGGTGGATAGTTTCCCATGTTCCATTGGCTGCTCCAATCATGGAACTGGGTGGCGAGGCTTGCAGTAGCATCTCGAAGGTTGATGGACAGGATGTTCATGTTTTGAATATTCCCTTCGAGTGCATAGATGTCTTCATAGGTGGTGTAGTAGTTTGGTGGCTGCTTGTCTTGTTCGGGTCCTCCTTGTTCTACTTCTTCATCTTCTCCTCCTCCTCCCACGGGTATTTCTTGTTGGGGTTGATTAGCCTCAACATGCGCGTCAAAACGCAAACGTCCATCCTCGATAGAGAATAAACCATTAGGAAAAGGAGCCAGGATCAAGTGATTCGCTCCAGGTATATCAAGGAAGTATCTACCATGAGTTTTAGAAACCATACCACATGCTCTTAGAGTAGGGAGACCGAGACGGTCACTTCCTGTCAATGACTAGATGTTACCTAGGTTGATGTGAAGTGTGCGTACAAGAATGGTCAAAACTCCCCCTCCGCATATGGGTCCTCGAGATTGAAGGGCTTGATGCTTAAGATAAAACACAAGAAGAGCGCCCACATTTGGCATTAAGTTACAATTAATAATAGCAGCCTTTGCAAGGATCAACATGTCCTCCTCATTAACCCTATCAAACTCACCACGTGCCTTCAAGGTGTTAGCAATTACATAAAATAAATAGAGAATAGCAATATGATCAATTTGGTTTCCCTTGGGTGTGTTTCCATGAATTCTTATTAAATTAAAGTACTCCCAAGGTATAGGATTTAAAACAAAAGTAGTTGTGCACACATCGGTGGTGTTGTTGGTAAACCCAAGACATTGAGCCCATTGGTCGAGTGTTGGGGTGTACTCACGGTTCATAAGGCAGAATGTGATGCGATCAACTCCAGACCTTTGTTCCTTAGTACAACCGTAAGGGTCCACTATATGCGTCATGGTGCTGAAGAACTCAAGCATCAAGCTGCAATACGTGGAAGCATCCTAAAATACAAAGTCATGCAAACCAACATTGTTGCAAAGTAAATCGAAATCGGCACAAATGCCAAGTTGGTTCAGGATATAGGGACACGCCCACTTGGTGGACTTGATTTCTCGGAGCTTGAGACGATTGAAACGGTTCAGCTAAAACTCCTCGGTGAACTCGATACCAAGTGACTCAGGGGGTTAACGTATCAACGGATGGTGCGGAGGACTACGCGGCCATCTCACGTGTATGACTCTTCGTGTTCATCTAAAAATAATAAGATAAAGTAAATAGAAATTGCTAATAATTTTTTAGTCCAATAGAAACATAGAATATGTGATTCTCTACACTAATTAAAAAATAAACTCCTCTAAAACAAAACTAAGCATGCTCAATATCAAGGTTGAGTCAAGAACAAGACCTAAGTCTAGATTGACAATGATGAAAGATTGAGTGAAACTTTTGTACAAATAAGTTGAGGATCGGAGGAGAATCATACCTTAGATTGATTGAGTGCAAGGAATTGAAGAAATATTGAGTAAATTTGAAGATTCAATGGAAGTGGTTTGGAGTTTGTGTATGGGCGTGCGGTACGGTCGCGCACGCCCATACTGCTGGTCGTTATACATGTGGTATCCTTGCTTGAAATCTGATGATTTGCTCGAGGGTTCGGTATGGATGCGCGGTACAGGCGCATCCGACCAAACTAGTGGTCGTTAAGAGCACTGTTTCCTGTGGCAAAAAATCAGAGTTTCTATCTTCCTGTGGTTCAAGGTGGTTCGGGCGCACGGTATGGTCCTTCTGGCCGTTCCATTGGTCATTAAACGGCCTATGAGCTGTAGAACTCAAAAAATTTGATTAATAGCTAAGTGCTCCCTTGCAATCTTCTCACAAGGAAAAATAACTGCAAACATACTGCATAAAAATTTCAGCAATACTTCTTAGGCCATCTGTTAGTAAAATAAAAGATCGAGGATTATCTTATTTCTTCTCCTCTCTCCAAAGGTCTCTTGAACATTCTTTATTAAAATAAAACAAAACAAAAACAAAAACTAACAAGACTAACACAAAAGAAAAACTTTATTTAACATGGGTTGCCTCCCATGAAGCGCTTCTAGTTATGGTAAATTAGCTTGACCCCGATGGAAATCATTTAGGTTTAAGACGTGGAATACCCACTCCAAAATAGTTGGCTTTTAAAGTAATTATACTACCATCATCATTAGGTTTGGCATTCTTTTTCCTAGGGAAGTGGACTATAAAAGGTTATCTATATGGTATCCTATTCTCACATTCCCCTCATGTAAATTAATTAAAGCCTTAATAGTTCTTAGGAATGGCCTACCTAGAATTATAAGTGCTATGGGATCTTCAGGCATGTCCACAATAAAGATCAATAAGAGAGGGACTACTTTTAATTTCAACAACTATATTTTATTTTATCCCAATAGCTTGTTTATAAGTTGAATCTGCTATATGGAGTCTCAATTCAGTAGTGACAAATTGCCCCAAGTTTAATTTGTCAAATAAGCTCTTGGAAATTGTTGAGACGCTCGCACTAAGATCACAAAGTGTGGATATCTCATTAACTCCCAACTTAACTTTAATAGTGGGTTCAAATATATCATTGATGACCCACAAGTATAGAGGGTGTATCGCAGTATTTTCGATAAGTAAGAGTGTCGAACCCAACGATGAGCAGAAGGTGCTGGCTAGTGGTATGGATCAGGAATTCTCTGCAAATACTTAGCAAACGGATTTTTAGGGGTTTTTGATAAAGCAAGTAAACAAAGTACGAGTAAATAAAATATAGTAGGAATAAATGCAGCAAGTGGCCCAATCCTTTATGCAGCAAAGAACAAGCCGGTTGTATTACTTAAGATGACCAAACGTTCTCGAGGACACATGTGAAGACTGTCAAGTGCTTTCGCTTCATATAGCTGATTAATCTTCTCTAGCTTGCTAAGTGTTGTGTGGGTGAACCTGTGCTAATGTACCGCCCCATCCAAGACTAATACATACTTGTGATTATACCCCTTGTAAACATCCGTAAGTACAAGAAAGTAATTAAGGTAGAAACCTAATCACAGCTTTAAACTCTAAGACCCTTACATCCCTTGTGCAATGGTTTCCTAACGGGGGTTCAGGTTTCTGTCACTCTGGCAACCCCTACGATTAGTAGCAAAATACACAATGCATTCCCCTAGGCCCATATAGGTGAAGTGTCATGTAGTCGACATTCACATGACACCACTAGAAGAAGTACACCACAACTTAAATAACAATCTATTGAATCTTTCTCAACGCAACTCCACTACTAACAACAAGACTTCTCCCATGTCCTCAAGAACAAAATGAACTACTCACAAGACATCATATGGATCATGATCAGAGATGAAATAATGATGTATAACAATCTGAACATAAACAATAATTCAATGGTTCACTCAATAGCATCAACTACAAAGAGTAATCAACACCGGGAAAGTTTCCCCTATGAACTATGCAAGATTCAACGCAATTGTTACAGCAATATGGAGATGGTGATGAGGGTGCTGATGCTGATGATGGTGGTGGTGATGATGATGATGATGCCGATGAAGTCCAGCTTGATGGTGGTGTTGATGGCGACTATCTCCCCTCTCCGGGAAGGAATTCCCCCGGCAGAAATCTGTCTGCTGGAGAGATCTTTCTCTCTCGGTGTTTTCCACCCCATAGAGGCGGCGGAATCTTTTTGTGGTCGCCCCCTGAGTCTTAGGGTTTCAGGATGATGATATGCACCAGAGGGGAGAGGCTGGAGTGGGCCAGGGCGGCCACACCACCTCCAGGCATGGCCTAGGCCTGCCCACGCCATGGGGTGGTGTGGGCCCCCTGTGGCCCACCTCCACTCCATCTTCTGGCATCCTTAGTCTTCTGGAAAAATAGGATTTTCCGTATATTTTCCCGGATTTTCTGATCTTCGCGAATTTTGCCTCCAAACATCACCTTTTCCATCAGAATCCTGACTGCAGCGGTCCATGCTCCAAAAGTCATCAACCATGCAAAAATAGATGAAATAACATAAGTATCACCTCTCAATATGAAATATATCAATGAATAATAGTGAATTAAGACATAGAATAGTGATGCAAAATGGACATGTCAACACCCCCCAAGCTTAGACTTCGCTTGTCCCCAAGCGAAACTGAGCTCAATAAATTTATGTAGGTTATTCCTTGTTGTTTTGCTAAGCGTATGCGACAATTCGCTCTTGGTCCACATCTGACCTGGATCCTTTCTCGGAGTGACCGCTGTGATCAAAATAGAACAATTGATGAATACTACTTCTATGTGTTGTATGGTGGGAATTTTGGGAGGACTGTAGCATTATGTGGGTCATATTGGAGGGGGTTTTGTGCAGCTTATATCATTGAACAGAATGATGTTCTAACATTTGCATATAATAGAGTAGACATGTGCTTTATTGTTGAAGTGTCAAATGCTGATAATGTTGTCAAACCTTGGGTTGATCAAGACCAGTGTATGTATTGACTTCTTTGCATTGAAATGGTTTTTTCCTTACACACATGACTAGTTACTTAATTATATATGTTCCTTACACACAAACTTTCTTCAATTTCATATGCACGATCAGGGTGTTATAAGACCAAAGATTGTTGCAAGGTGACACTAGAGAAATCCATATTTCAGCACCCATGTAATGTCAGTTGCTCTAAAATGAATTCCATATCTTGGGCATTCTACAAGAAGTTTGTAAGAGACCTGGATGAAGATGAGGTCTTTGAGATCCCTTAGTTCTTGTTGCACCGGGTGTAGGATGAAGATGATCTTCATCAGATGGTTAGTTAATCACTTTTTCCTATGCTTTTCCTTCTTATTTTGTAAATTTATCAGGGTGGACAGTTAACTAAGATATGTTATATATTTTTGTTACCCAGGAAATTCCTTTGAGATGCACAAGGGAACACCAAATCCCAAAGAAAGGGTTATATTGTGTATGCATGAAGAATAATTGTGACAAAGGCCTGAAAATCTTGGGGCGATATCGCATATCGAAAGTATATGATGATTACATTGAGTTCACCAACCCCTAGACTGAATTCTATACTAAAAATAGAATTTGCCTTGATGATCTGCTCATCATCCAGGTCAAGGTGATGAGGCACTATATCAAGCTAATTATTGAGGTTGTCACCGGTCCGACAAAGGAACATGAGGATGCGGAAGACGATAGCAACGAGCAGTAGGAGGAGGACGAAGACGAGAATGTTGGCTCTGTGATGTCAGTTGTAGCTCAGAACTTCTGAATAAATCATCAGAATTTAAATTTCAAGAATGCATGCTCAGAAACTTTTGTGTTCTTGTATGTTAAACTAGCAAATCTCTTTTGTTCAAATCTCTTGGGATGTACCAACTTCATTATGTTTAATTATGAAAGAGAAAATATAAATGATTTCTCTCAATTTCTAGCATAGAAAATGCACAACTAATTCCATATTCTCGCAGGAACCGGCCCTACTTGTTCAACCAGCAACACTGCCACGATATCCATGTAACCACGTTGAGTTCTTGAAACGAAGCTGCAGTTACCACGTTTGTTCTTCCTCTTCCTCGGTCATTCCTCTGCAGTTATTCCTGGGCGCTTCTTCATCCTCTATTCGGAACCGTTGGTTCATCTTCTTCTTCCTCTCGCAGGCAGTTCCTTGCATGCATTTCCTTTCACCCATTTCCTTGTAGGCATGGACGATGGGAAATGCACAAAAGAGACCCACTTGGTCCCTGCCCATGGCACCACGACTTTGACAGTGGTGTACACAAATGATGAAGCGACTGTGGAGACAACTCTCCCCAGGTATGAGAAATTGCTTGAGAAAGAGAAGTACAAGTTCGTGGGGCTAGATTTGGATTACACCCTTGCAAATAAGCGAAAAAAATCCTCCACAAGGGATCACCATCGTGCAAATCGCCATACATGAGGATGTCCTCATTTACCATTTCTGTAGCTATGTGAAATTTAAATTTGAGATCACCACTTCTGCATCCCTTGTTCCCTTACATCCCTAAAACCATCTAACTGCAGGAGTAAACCAATTGAGAAGCATTCTCCGGCTCTGGTCGAGTTCTTGTGTAGGAAAGGGATAACTTTCACTCGCATGGATATCACAAATGACATAATTATGCTTTCTCGTGCGTTGATAAAAATCCTAGATGGGTACCACATCAACATCCAAAATCTGTACAAGATCAAACAATACCCAGCGAAGGATGGCATGGGTGATCTGGCAGCGGAAATCATTGATAAATCATATGCAAAACTGAAGAAATCGAAGAAACTCAAGAACGACTACTGGGAGTGGAAGCCAATGAGCCAGGTGCGCCTCGAGTATGCAGCCAGAGACGCCTACATGGCATAAGAGTTGTACAGTAAGCTCATTACCATGAAAGATGGGATGGTTAAGGCGGGGTTTTTTGCGATAGAGCTATGCCCTGCTTGCAAGCTAGCCCAGGAGAAGAAGCGCGAGGAGGACATAAAGCGGTATCAGGACGAGTAGGGATCTTGGAATGGTGGCGGCAGCAAGCGGTTGAAGGGGAAGCAAGTCAAGGACGACAACAAGTGGTGGTGATAAATTATGTGTTTGAACTAGATTTTAGTTTATCGTTTATTTTGTGTACGTAGTATATATTTTGGGATGTACATATTAGTTTGGGATCTAAGAGTTGGAAGAACTTGCATGCATATGTATGTGTTTTCCTATATGATATATATGTACAAAAGTGTGATGGGTTGTTGAGATAGGCATTATATCTAGGCCCTTGGTGAGCATATGGTCTCTAACATATATCGATCGATATGCATGCGCATGATCCAACATCTTGTTGGGCTCAAACTTTGAGATATGTATCACTTAGCCAACTTTAGTGGATTTTGTGACGCACCTTTTCCTTTGTGTGATGCATGACCACACACACATGCTCCATTGGATTATTCTGTGATACATGCAACTTCTATCACTGGTGCAACATGCAATGTGGAAGCTACTTTTCCTATGTGTTTCTGGTCTCTGTGACCATGCATGGTTTTTAATTTGACACATGGATCCCCTAGAGACATTGCATGATGTAGTGTGTTCTTTTCCTGAACCTACACACTGATATATATCCACTAGAGTCACTGGTCCACATGTACATGACAACATTGCATATATGTACATTGCTCTTTTCCAAAACCACAATGATATCTATACAAATATGCATGACCACACATGCATATACTACTCAAGTGGATTCTGTGATGATGGTGCAACCATGCATGCAATGTGTGGAAGCTCCTTTGTTTTAATTTCTATGTGTTTTTAGTCTCTATATGACCATATGGATCTCTCCTAGAGTCATATTGCATGCATGTGTGTTCTTTTCCATATTGCATTATTGTTGATATAGATCCACATGATGACCACATTGCATGTCTATGTTCTTTTCCAATATAACATTTTGATATATCTACATGACCACACATAACTCTTTGTGATGATGCAACTTATGTCACACTGGTGCAACATTAAGTGTGTGGAAGCTGCTTTTCCTATGTGTTTGGTCTCTGTGACCATGGTTGTACATATGGAACCCCTAGAGTCATTAATTGCATGTGTTCTTTCCTAAACCACATTGATATATATCCACACTGCTAGGTTCATTGATCCACACATGACCACATTGCATGTGTTCTTTTCCAAAACCACATATCTACATGACCACACACACACTAGTGGATTCTGTGCTACAACTTCTATCACACTAGTGCAACATGCAATATGTTGCTTTCCTATGTGTTTTGGTCTATGCATGTGACCATGCATGGTTTAATACACATGAATCCCCTAGAGACATTGCATGATGTGTGTTCTTTTCCTAAACCAGTACACACTGATATATATCCACTAGAGCCACTGATCCCATCACATGACCACACATTGCATATATATATGTACACTGTTCTTTTCCAAAACAACACAAGATGATGATATATATCTCTCTACATATATGCTTAATCACACACATGCATATACTCAAGTGGATTATGTGATGATGCACAACTTTTGTCACACTAGTCCATGCATGCATGCATGCAATGTGGAAGCTCGTTTATTGAATTCCTATGTGTTGTTGTTCTCTATGACCATATGGAATATATCTCCTATAGAGTGATATTGCATGGATGTGTTATTTTCCCAACCCACATTGATATGGCCACCAGAGTCATTGATAGATCCACACCATGATGACCACATTTGCATGTATTTACATTGTTCTTCCAAAACCTACCACAATGATATCTCTACACATATGCATGACCACACAATGCATATACTACTCAAGTGGATTCCGTGATGATGCACAACTAATAATTATGTCACACTGGTGCAACTAATAATGCATGCAATGTGTGGAAGCTCTCCTTTATTTAACCTATGTGTTTTTGGTCTCTATGACCATATATGGATCTCTCCTAGTCATATTGCATGCATGTGTTCTTTTCCATGCATATATTGCATTATTGTTGATAGATCCACATGAGATGACCACATGCCTGCATGTGTGTTCTTTTCCAATAATATACCACATTTTGATATATCTACCTGACCACACATATAACTCTGTGATGATGCAACTTATGTCACACTGGTGCAACATGCAATGTGTGTGGAAGCTGTGCTTTTCCTATATATATATATATGTGTGTGTGTGTGTGGGTGTGTGTGTTTGGTCTTTGTGACTATGCATCTGGTTGTACACATGGAACCCCTATAGTCATTGCATATGTGTTCTTTTTCCTAAACCACATTGATATCCACACTAGCTAGATGTCATTGATCCACATACATGACCACACTGCATGTGTTCTCTTTTCCAAAACCACATTGTTGGTATATCTACCACACACTAGTGGATTCTGTGATGCAACTTCTGTCACACTGGTGCAACATGCAATATGTTGCTTTCCTATGTGTTTTGGTCTATATGCATGTGACCATGCATGGTTTAATACACATGGATCCCCTAGAGACATTGCATGATGTGTGTTCTTTTCCTAAAACAGTACACAATGATATATATCCACTAGAGCCACTGATCCCATCACATGACCACACATTGCATATATATGTATAGTGTTCTTTTCCAAAACACCACAAGATGATGATATATCTCTCTCTACATATATGCATGACCACACACATGCATATACTCAAGTGGATTATGTGATGACGCACAACTTCTGTCACACTGGTCCATGCATGCATGCATGCAATGGGGAAGCTCGTTTATGTAATTCCTATGTGCTGTTGGTCTCTATGACCATATGGAATATATCTCCTATAGAGTCATATTGCATGCATGTGTTCTTTTCCTAACCCACATTGATATGGCCACCAGAGTCATTGATAGATCCACACCATGATGACCACATTTGCATGTACGTACATTCTTCTTCCAAAACCTACCACAATGATATCTCTACACATATGCATGACCACACAATGCATATACTACTCAATTGGATTCTGTGATGATGCACAACTAATAATTATGTCACACTGGTGCAACTAACCATGCATGCAATGTGTGGAAGCTCTCCTTTATTTAACCTATGTGTTTTTGGCCCTATGACCATATATGGATCTCTCCTAGAGTCATATTGCATGCATGTGTTATTTTCCATGCATATATTGCATTATTGTTGATAGATCCACATGAGATGACCACATTACATGTGTGTTTTCTTTTCCAATAATATACCACATTTTGATATATCTACATGATGACCACACATATAACTCTGTGATGCTGCAACTTATGTCACACTGGTGCAACATGCAATGTGTGTGGAAGCTATGCTTTTCCTATATATATATATGTGTGTGTGTGTGTTTGGTCTTTGTGACCATGCATGTGGTTGTACACATGGAACCCCTAGAGTCATAGCATATGTGTTCTTTTTCCTAAACCACATTGATATCCACACTACTAGCTAGATGTCATTGATCCACATACATGACCACATTGCATGTGTTCTCTTTCCAAAACCATATTGTTGGTATATCTACCACACACTAGTGGATTCTGTGATGCAACTTTTGTCACACTAGTGCAACATGCAATATGTTGCTTTCCTATGTGTTTTGGTCTGTATGACCATGCATTGTTAATTTGACACATGGATCCCCTAGAGACATTGCATGATCGATGTGTGTGTTATTTGCCTAGTACACATTGATATATATCCACTAGAGCCACTGATCCCATCACATGACCACATTGCATACACTCTTCTTTTCCAAAACAACAATTATGATGATACTTCTCTACATATATATGCATGACCACACACATACATGCATATATACTCAAGTGGATTATGTGAAGATGCACAACTTCTGTCACACTGGTCCATGCATGCATGCAATGTGGAAGGCTCCTTTATTAATTCCTGTGTGTTGTTGGTCTCTATGACCTATATGGAATATCTCTCCTATAGAGTCATATTGCATGTATATGTTCTTTTCCTAACCCACATTGATATGGCCATTAGAGGATAGATCCACACCACATGATGACCACATTGCGCATGTGTGGTTTTTTCCAATAATACCACACACATTAATATCTACATATGCAACTTATGTCACACTGGTGCAACATGTAATGTGTGGAAGAAGTTGTGATTTTTTCCCTATGTGTTTGGTCTCTGTGTCCATGGTTGTACACATAACCCCTAGATTCATTGCATGTGTTCTTTTCCTAAATAAACCACGAGGATATCCACACTGCTATAGGTGTCATTGATTGACACACACACATGTACACACACCCACACACACACACACACATCACACCCCCCACACACACATGTCCACACACACACACACACATGTACACACACACACATCACACACACACACACCACACACACATCACACATCACACACACACATGTACACACAAACACTATGTAACATGCATATGTGGAAGCTACTTTTCCTATATGTGTTTTTTGGTATCCTAAAAAACCAACATTGATATCCACACTAGAGTCATGATCTCTCTCCACACGACTATTGCATGCTCTTTTCCAAAACCACATGATGATATCTACATGCATGATCCACCACGCACACATACTCTAGTGGATTCTGTGATGCAACTAACTTCTGTCACATTGGTGCAAACATGCATGCATGCAATATATATATGTTGCTTTCCTATGTGTTTTTGGTCTATGTGACCATACATGGTTTAATTTGACACATGCATGGATCCCCTAGAGACATCATTGCATATGTGTGTTCTTTTCCTAATAAACCAGTACACACTTTCCACTAGCTCTAGAGTATGATCCATCTCACATGATCCACATTGCATATATGTACACTGTTATTTTCCAAAACCACAATTATATCTCTGGCTACATGTACACATGACCACACACATGTATATACTCAAGTGGATTATTCTATGATGATGCACAACTTGTGTCACACTGGTGCAACCATGCATGCAATGTGTGGAAGCTCCTTTATTAATTAATTCCTATGTGTTTTTGGTCTCTATGACGACCATGGATCTCTCCTAGAGTCATATTTTGCAATGATGTGTTGTTTTCCTAACCCACATTATTGATATGGCCACTAGAGTCATTGTTGATAGACCACATGATGACCACACATCATTGCATGTGTTCTTTTCTAATAATATATACCACATTGATATCTACATGTGACCACACACAAACTCCAGTGGATTATGTGATGCAACTTAATGCTTGTGTCACACTGGTGCAACATGTGCAATGTGGAAGCTGAGATTTCCTAGCTATATATGCGTGTTTTTGGTCTTTGTGACCATATTTTGACACATGGACCCCCTAGAGTATATATGATGTATTCTTTTCCTAAACCACATTAATATATATATATCCACAGGAGTCATTATTGACCACAACATGACCACATTTGCATGTGTTCTTTTCCAAAACCATGCATGATGATCACACACTCCAGTGAATTCTGTGATAGATGCAACTTCTATCACACACTGGTGCAACGTGCAATCTGGAAGCTACCTTTCCTATGTGTTTTTGTCTCTCCGAGACCATAGTTTTTGACACATGGAACCCCTAGAGACATTGCATGTGTTGTTTTCCTAAACCACATATATATATCTACATGATTCTGGTGATGCAACTTCTGTCACACACTAGCCATGCAGCATGGAATTGCAAGCTGGTTATTTATCATTTCCTATATGATGATGTTTAATTTAATTTAGTCTGACACACATGGATCCCCCTAGAGTCATGCATGTGTTCTAACCACATTGAAATATCCACTATACTCTCTAGTCATTCACATGGATATGTGGAAGCTGCTTTAATTTTCCTATGTATTTTGGTCTGTGTAGTGATGCATCTTCTTTGGGCTCAAACTAATTTTATATATACCATATGTGTTGCTATGACCTAAAACTAACCAAAATAAGGATAAAAGTCCATCGTTCAACCCTAATCTGGAGAAATCCATTGTTCAAAATAAACCACATTTTGAATCTTATCTAAATTTGAATATATTATCCAAAATACTTACCTCTCCTGAGATCATTATACAAGCCAGAATATAAATTAGTAGTCCAAATTATTGATTTTTTTCAAGATTTATTCGTCAATAATTTATAGTTTTCTTCACCAAGGCTCTTTTAGTGAAGACTTTATAAAATATGGTTAATTTATTTGAACCCTCCATCATGCATCCGACGGCCAGGACACCAACTCCAAATTTCCAGGTCAGATCCTCCCGCCCACGTGAAATTTGGCACCAGCGCGGGTGAGTTTCTACACAAACGAAAATTTCTCGAGCTGCAATTACCTTTAAGCCCACCCGCACAGTGCCACCCAAGCATTCGCGCAAAGGTCATTTACGTAATCTATTCCAAACCCTATTTATCCCCTCGCCAAAATGAGATAGATCCAAATTTCCCCACCGCCCTCGGCGCCACCCTCCCCGCTGTCCTCCCCCTTTTCCCCTCACCCTCCCCGCCGTCCTCCCCCTTTTCCCCTCACCGTTGTCCATCCTCTGCCCTCTGCCTTTAATCCCCTAATCTCCGTTCGTCCTTCTAGTAGTAACCTCTCCATCACCCTAGCACAAACCCTAGCCCCTCCTCACCATCTCGGTTTTCCACCACGTCCGTTGACCTTGCTGGCCGTCCACCTCGCCCATAGCCAACTGACCTTTTCTACCACCTCGTTATACACTTCACCCGCAAAGTCGGCTAGCTCGCCGTCCATCTCCCCATCTAGCTCGCCGTCCACCTCGCTGACAAGGACCATCACCACACTGACAAGGCCCGTCCACCTCATCACCCACCTCGTCAACAAGGTCTGTTACCTCGCCGTCCAAATCGATGCCACGTGCCTCGGGTCACTGCAAGAAACGCGGTATCAAAAAGGCCCTACGACCTGCAGGCAAGGAAACATGCTCATCCTCGATTCTCATGTTTTTTTACTTTGCCTAAGAAATGTTGTTCATTATCCTGTTCATGCCACCAATTTACTTGTTTTGTTGCAGTTATTCTCTCTTATTTGTTCTGCCTGTGAAATTGCTTGTGATTTTACAAGTCTTGTGATCAGGGATGCATTATCCTGTCTGTTGCATTAGTTTGACTGCTTCATGACATGTCTGATGAGTAGAGTATAAATTGTTCATAGTAGTCTATCTTACATGATGATTACTATTGAACAATCAACATCATATGTCATGACTTGTTTAATTGCCTATTTTAATTGCATGAAAGATGCTTATCCTTCTGATGTTTAATTGTCCTGCCCTGCTTATTAGTGCAACCAACTAACCAATTGACAAGTTAGATTCAGAGTATTTGACTTATGATCAGTTTACATACAGATAAAGTTTGCGTTATCTTGGTTGTTCCATTGGTTTGGCTGCTTCATCCTATGTCTTTTGATCAGAGTATAAATTGCTCATAGTGGACTCTATTACATGATGATTACTATAGAACAATCAGCACCATAAGTTATATTTTGTTTATTTGCAGGATAGTTGCTTATCCTGCTTATGTTTTATTGTGATTATCCCCTTTAACTACATGTATACTATTTCGGCTTATGATCTGTTTGCGTGTGATAAAGGTTGCATTATTTTGCCTTTTTGCATTAGTTTGGCTGCTTCATCATATGCCTTATGATCATAGTAGAAATTGATCATAGTGAGCTATCACATGATGAGTTCTATAGAACAATCGGTACAGTAGGTTATGTTTCCTGTTTAATTGCACTATTGCTGCTTATCCTGCTTATGTTTTATTGTCCCACTCTGTTTATTACTGCAACCAATTGGTGAATTGTCCAGCTTGTTCATCGTCTTGTCTCTTGCTTTGCTTTGGCTGCTTCATCGTTAGTCTTGTGATATGAGATTCGAAGTAGAAGTTCCTCATAGTGGGTTGTTGGACATTATGATTAGTATAGAACAATCAATACCATAGGACATAGGTTATATTTTTATAGCTTACTAAAGAGTTGTTTATTCATGATAGAACCACAATTGCATCCCATGGAAGAAAGACGGCTGGAAAACATCACGAGAAACGATGCGCAGATGCAAAAATGGGTTTTAGGCCCCTTGTTTATCCATCTCCCACTGAATTCTCCCCTAAAAAGAGCAAGGATGAAGGCACTGGATCTGACTATTATCCTGAAGAGGAGGGAGAGGATGAGCTGGAGGTAGTCCACTTACTTGCCTACTCATCTTTTGTGTAATTATTTGGTTACGTAATTTTCCATATATGTTGTTCTTTTTTATTATCCCGAATTGACTACCTTTGAATTGTGTAGACTGAGAAGAGGAAATATAAGAAGAAACCTATCGTCATGACAAGGATGGATGCTGGTGGTGGATCAGCTGCTCGGAAGCGCGTCTTGGCTAGCATGGCTACCTCGGTAGAAAGTACGAGATATACTAGGTCCAAGGGGAATCCTCCAGAAGTACTTCCACCTCCAAGTTCTCCACGACGCCCACCAAGACCGCCAAGTGCTACAACCTCTTCGCAAGAAACTCAGAGTCCTACAGATCCTGATGCTCAAGGAGAGAAGGTAGCAGCCCAAATCGAGATGGCATCACTCTATGGCAGGAAGACAGCAGTCTAAGATGAGCAGACAACTGCCCCAGGTAAGCAACAACCTCCCCAAGGAAAGCACATTATATTGTTTGAATGGCACTTATTATATGGTAGAACACTAACTCCACATTATATGTTTGTAGATGATTTTGTCCATCATCCTTTTGAAGACACTATTAAACATGATGATCCTCAAATTGTCTTGAGGGAAAAAACATGGGGAAGCAGTGTGAGAACGTGTCCAAAGGAGGAAAGCTTCCATTTGCCATTCCTCCAGGAAGAACTATTGCTTCCAAGTTCGCCACTGTGCAAAAACAGTCAGGACTGGTATGCCTATCTTCCCCCGCTGGAAAGAGTACAAGGAGAGGCCGAACGTTAGAGAAAAGTTCTACGACAGAGTTTCCGTATGTTCTATGACTCAACTTCCCTTTTCTTTTCATTACTGTTCAAGCAAAGGCTGATGCACGATGTTTTATTTCAGAAAAAGTTTGTCATGGATGCATCACACCCAGATGTGCAGGTTGCTTGCAACCAGCGGTTAATGAGGCACGCAAGAATTCAAAGGCATCTCGTGAAGAAGCAGTTTTTTGACCCCCTCCCACTGAATGAAGTAACAAGGATTTCTCCCGTTGAACACATGAACAATGCAGAGTGGTGCAAGCTTGTTGATTCTTGGACTGACCCAAGGAACCAGGTCAATTCTGGTCTACTCAACTTCCCCTTGTTTGTGTTTAGCCAGGACTACCTCTTATACTTTATGCTCTCTTTTTGTGTAGGCATGTTGTCTAATAAACAGGCAAACAAGAAATAGACAACCTTATCACAGTGACTTTTTTCTGTGACAACCGGGGCTTCTCCAATCACAGTGTGAAAAAAGCAACAGTAAGACCTCCAGAATACTTTTCATCTTTCTCGTCTTCCAAAATTTCAATACCATATTTTTCTCTGAAATGAGTATGACCATTTGTAATTTGCTAGATATTTTTCTAATGTTTGATTCTGTTCCTAAAACTCAATAGGCAACCAAGGAAAGCAAGATGGCACCTAATGGTACAGAAGATATCACTGAGGCTGAACAACCTCCTTCCACTGACACGGTGCACTATGCGCTGTCGCAGGACATCAGCATCCATTCTTCAAGACCAGCCAAGACTCTCCTTGAAGCGCAACTCGGGGCTCAGAAAGCAGGGAATTTGATACTGCACAGTGCCATTGTGGGGTTATAGACGAAGAGACCAGATGGCGAGACAGAAGCCCTGAAGGAAGCGCATTAAGTGTGGAAGAAGCTATACCAGGTCCATCTTTGTCATCTTCGTATAATTCAATACCTTGTTTGTCCATGAAGATGTTCTTGGAATTTGCTTGCTACTTTTCTAATGTTTGCTTCTATAACTGCTAGGCACCCATTGGAAGCACGGTGGCGCCATCTGCTGCAGAAGATGGCATTGAGGATCAACCCCTTGCTTCCACTGATGAAAGCATCCATGGTTCAAGACCAACCAGCTCTCTCCTTGAAGCACAACTTTTGGCTGAGAGAGCAGCGAATGAGGCACCAAGAAGACACATTGCAGCATTGCTGAAGGAGATAGACGCAAAGAATGAAGCGCTGAAAGCACTCGTGAACTTCATAGACCTTATAAATGCATCACTTCAGCAATTCTTAGATATATTGCATAAGTGAACTGGTGGTGTGACTCAAATCTTATTAGGCTCTTTTCTTTATTTTGTTGGAAACTTATGTGCGAACCTATTTATGTCCCCTAAAACATGTGCCCTGCAATTTCTGTCATTTTGATCTGGACGGGGCAATCTAGCAAAGTTCCTAGCACTCTTCTCCGACGTAAATGAAAACGTCATGCTTGTTTAGTTGACAAAAATATTTCCATCACCAATAGACGCCTATGTGGTGCACTTTCACTCGTCAACATCCTCGACGAAACAGGAACGCCATCTCTTCTGCCCTAATGAATTGAGTTCGTCATGCGTTGGAGATATGCATCCAGCTCTCATTGGTACACGATTCACGATGCAAATGAACCACGTGTTTCCTTCCTATTGGTCCACGTGTCGCCCTGATGATCGGCCAGGCGTAAGCTAGCCAGCTTATCGCCATGACGAAAACGAAATTCATATCCACCAGTGTGACAAAATGGGAAGGATGACATAAGAAAATGAAAGGATGACATTAGCAAATGGTGCTAGAGGAATCAGGCCGTGACAGAAAAATGTCAGGAAATTGATGACGTCATAGACAGCAAACATGACGTCAGCAAACGTCGCTGACGGCCACCTGTGGTGCCGTCCACCACGTGACATCATTCATGACGAAAGAAAAACTTCATGAAGGACCGGGTCTGGGCTGGGCCAGTCCAGTTTGCCGCGACGAAATTGGAGGAACGTCACGAACGGGCCGTGATGTTTTCAGACAGAAAAATGTCACGGATTGAATTATGACGTGAGGTCCGTTACCCATTTTTTTCGTTGCAGAATTCGTCGTGGATGGCCACCTATGACATTTTGACCCTCATCCACGATGATATCAGACCGTCATGAACCGCCTAGATTCTTGTAGTGGCTTATGGTGCATCAACATCATGTAGATGAACAAGTTCTCTCTTTCAAGCGAGTGTTGATGCACCAAGCTTGGTGAACATGCCTCCGTGTATAGCTGCAATGAGAGGATTTGAGATTCATATAAAATTCTTAAATCTTTACCTTGGTTACCAGTGTAGGGGAACACTTCATAGTATTCTTCCTTCATAGCAGGGAGTTTAGGACCCTGCATGTTAGTTTAGCAAGGTTGTATATCTAGTTCATTATTATTAATGCTCTCCATATGAGTGTCTAGGCACAAGGCCTCCGCAGAACAATTATCAACAGTTTTAGCATCATAAAAATCATTACTAGAGTGAGAGGCATCACAAACAAAAGTTGTAGTGTGACTCTCTTTGTCAACCTCACCTTTTTGTTCCTCCTTTTCATCGACTAGTGTTTTATTAGCAATGATAGAATCAAAAGTAGGAGTTGAAGGTGTGAACGGGTGATGAATTCGTTCTTCCTCGTCTTCCTTATGCTCCTTTTCCTCTCCACTTAAATTATTTTCACAAAAGAGGAATATGAGGTATACTAAATTAAAAACTCCATCAAGTGCTTCACTTTCAACATCAATACTTCCTAGTCTAAATACCATTTCAGATGCACCTTTGAAAAAAATGTATTCTAGGACTTCCAAACTAGCATAGGATTTATCTCTATTATAATTTGCTAGAGTAGGATTGTTGGAATACTTACATTGAAAATTAAGGTGGTCATCTGTAATACAAATTGTGCAATAAGATCGATCATTAGCATGCAACCATAATGAATGCATTTCCAATTGGTCCACCAATTTCTTTATCAGCTCATATCTACCAACCAGGCTTGATGAACTTGAATCCTTTATCTCCTTCAATGCTTGTATTATCTCTTGAACAAAATTTACCTTGGAAGACATGATTAGTAGCAAAAGTTTTTATAAATTTTTGGTTTTGTAATTTTTTTATTGTTGCCAATATAAAAGAAAGCAGTAATATAATAGCAACAAACGGAAATAAACAATGTGCGAGTAGGAAGGTAATAACGGGACGCTTATCTCCCCGGCAACAGGGCCAATTTGATGACTGGATTCCTGCATCAACAACAACAGGGCCAATTTTTTTATTGTAGCAAATATTTAAGAGTTTGTCCCGATGGGAGATCGTCGGACGGAAACAACATGACCCCGCAACCACGTTATCAGTGCGGCCATGTTTCGCACCCAAACCGTGGTTTGGAAATAGCCTATTCTATAAGTTACTAGAACAACGATAATTGAGAGAGGTTTAAAATATCTAATAACAAAGAACTTTTAACAAGAACAAAATAAACTAAGAAGGAAAGTAAACAGGAATATGAACTGAATTAAAGAGATTGTAGTTGTAGGATTGAATGGAATGAGAGAGGACTTCTAGGCTTCGGTCTCACTAGTACTAGATGTGCAAATATATGTGTGATCTATAAGAGATTTCTCAGACAAATAAACATTCCCCAATTGATTACCGGGCTGTCACATTGTGTGCACTATGCATGGTTCTCGCGCGTCACCGCAAGGCAAAAGGCACTTCCGGACCAAAGGATCACATAAACTCATCTTAGATCACAATAAATTCTAACTTAGCACGCTAGATCATACCTCAACCTAGAATTGAATAAATCACTCACACATGGATGAACAACAAAACATATATAAATATATATTGATATCACAACCGTGTTGAATCTTACAATTACTAAACACAAGAGAGAGAGGAAGATGGAGATGATGATGGAGATGGAGATCGATGCGTGGTGGTGGTGATGTCTTCCTTCTCCTCCCCTTCTTCTTGCTTGGATGCCTTGATGGTGATGGTGTTGAGGGAGATCTAGATCTTGGAGGTGTGGTTGAGGCAGAGATCCACCACAATGGAGATTAGATGTGTGGCGAGGGCGACAGAGCTCCACCCCTGGGGTAATTTCGATCTAGAGTTTCTTTGAATTTCTAGATCGCGATTTCACTATTTGATCACTTGTTTTATTGTGGCAGCTTGTTGTCATCAAGTCAGCCTCCAATTCAGTTGTGGACGTGTGCCCTGGTAGCATTGTAAAGGCACTGGTATCTGCCTCGAAGGGTACCACATAGTGGAAAGGTGTATCAGGCCAGTTGTGGCGAGATCCACCGGAACAGGGTGAGGCCTATTGTGGTGTGGTGGTCTTAGTACTGCTCACCCCTCCACATGTAGACGTATTTCCTTTAACAAGGAAGAAATTATGGTAAATCAAATCCTGTGTCTCCACGTGCTCCACTATGGTTGCCTCGTACCTCTCACCACATTTACTCGCTTAGTAGCTAGGTTGACATATAGGGAAATTCATCATAGTTGCATATCTAGAGAATTTACCTTTGTGTCAAGCCTAAAACTGAAAAAGAGTTAAAATTTGGATTAGCACCTATTCACCCGCCCTCTAGGTGCCCATACGATCCATTTCAATTGGTATCAGAGCCTCGTCTCTTTATTCGTGATTTACCGCCTAAGAGAATATGGGCACTCATGGAGATGGTAGTGATGTTGGGGAGTAGGTCACCATGGACGATCTCAAGACTTTGGAAACAAACTTGACGAAGACCATGGAGACTCAATTGCAAGAAATACGTGACATGTTGGCACGGCTCTTGCAACCCTCCACAACTGCACCACCTTTTACCACTGAGGCTATAACTCCTCTTTCAAACGATAAAGCTAAGGCTAACTCCCATGAAGAGGAGTTGGAGTATGAAGACAAGAATAAAATTTCCTCTTCGAAAAAGGGAAGTGGTAAGGAGGATTATAGTGAGGTCTCTCACTTATACTCACCTGACCGACCAATCCCTCGCCCTCATATAAACAATAGGGGTGATCCACCCAAGCTTAGTGCATCTATTTTAATCAATGGAAATTTTTGATGAAATCTCATGCGTGCAACTCTTCAATCAAGTTGTGGAAGATTATCATGAATGGACTCCATGTTGTAGATCCATCAAACATGACAAGAAGAGAAGTGGTTGATAGTCAACTAAATGCCACTGCTTTTCACATGATCCAACTTTGTGTGGGTCCTAAGGACATGTCGCACATTGAACATCTCAATATCACAAAGGAAACTTGGGATGCCCTCACTGAGCTTTTCATTAGAAATGAGAGCATGAGGAGAAATCGTTATGATGCTCTAAGCATTCAAGTAGAAGGTTTTCACATGTTGGATGGTGAAGACCATGAAGACATGTATCGAAGACTCAAGTCCATTTCCACCACATTTATAAATCATGGTGCCACAAATGTTAATGATGGATGGATCAAGAGGAAATATGTTAGTGATTTCATGCCATTTGAACCCACTGACTTGAAGAGCCTCCAAGGAAGGAGAATATCATTTTGCGGCCCGAAAGTTGGGGTGTACAGGCAACGCGGTACCCAAGTTCCCTGAAATCATCCGGGATGACTACAGTTGGTGTGCCAAATACTCAGAGGGTATTTTTCGGCACGAATTCAACTTTACGTTTCAATACAAAAAATCAGGCTAACGACCGTCAAGTTGCCCCCCCTGTCAGCTCTCGCCGTTATGTCGCTCCCGTCATCGCTGCCATGTAGGCTGCTATGTAGGCTTGCAGCATTGGCGCATGCATCATTTATGTGTCTTATTCTTCCTTCGGGGCGGCAATCTGTGGTTGCGGCCATGGCGCGGAGCTAGGACTTGGACGAACCTGCTCGGCCCGTTCTCCTCCCCATCCCAAATCGGAGCTCGCCCTCACCATGACCGCACCATTGGCACGGCGCGGGGATGGGAATTCATTCCCGGGTGAGATCTGTCACCATGCCGTCCATGCTCGGTCCTGTTGGCCCCCTCCAGAATCCGAGCTTGCCATCTCCATGGTCGCACATGCACCAGCCACGGCGCCTTCCTCTCCGAACCCCAAAGCCACATCCACCCAGTTCGGCACAACGCCAACAAGGTGAAAATGCATCAAGTTTTCTTCTTGTGATTGTAGAAAAACATGTATGTACCATGGCCGTAGCATACTCTAACAATGTACACATATATTGTTTACTAGATTTTCATTTGAAATTAGTAGCTCCGTGATGACGAAACATAGAGAACCTAAATGGAATGATGATGATGACCATGTTCTGTACTTTGCATTGCATCAACAAGTGCTCGCTGACGAAGCAAGTTACCAAGAGAGTGGAGTTCATCAGCCATTGCTGAAAAATATGTGAACAAATCAAAGAGCGATTCAATGCAAATACGCGCAGAAAAGCTAGATCCATGTCATCAATCATCAATAGGTGGCACATTCTAGTGATGCGTTCAAATGCGTACACGATGTATCATTTGCTTGAAGTGGTTGTTATCCTGAGCAAAAATTCCTGGTATGCACATTACATTTGTATGTTCTATGCTGCAATTATGTTGTTATGGGCGTGGAAAGAAAAGCTGGGCTTCACTGAATATTACGCAGTTAGGCCTAACTTAGTCTTACACAAATAAGTACAGCTTAGTCTTTACACACATAAACATAACTAATGATAAAGATAAAGACAAATGGTTCATCGAATCTGCCAGTATGAGCACTAGGTCCCTGGAGCTGGTGGTATCGTCGGAACGAACCAGAATGCTGCATTTGGCCGTCTTTCATTCTCCTTCAAATCGTACGACCCCACTGATGAGCCAATTGTAGGCCCCCTCCCCCCGACGTGGATTCGGCTCCAGGTCGGATCTGGAGTGTCAACATGATAGGCGCGTGAGTGTGTAGCAAACACACAGTATGCTATCAACACCGGAAGTGCTGGCACCTCAGCAACAACACCAGCATGTTCTTCCTGGACTCCGGCAGCAGCCTCAGTAGGTATTTCGTCAGCTTCACCAGTAGCAGCCTCAGCAGGTATTTCGTCAGCTTCACCAGCAGCAGCATTAGCAAGTATTTCGTCAGCTTCACCAGGAGCAGCATCACCAAGTATTTCATTAGCTTCACCAGGAGCAGCAACAGCTAGTTCTTCGTTAGCTCCACCACCACCAACACCACCACCACCACCAGCAGCAGCAGCAGCATCAGGGGCCAGGGTTGCCTGAGCAATTACAGGTTCAACAGCTCTAGGGGCTCCGACAAAGAAAGGGTAGTTGATCCCAAGAAAAACAGATTGTCCCTTCAGATTGTTGACTCTCCTCCAGACTTGCTCTACTGGGTCTTTGGATGGGCATGTGGACCTCGAGAAAACGGGACACCGCAGCGATGGGTATGAAGAAAGTTGTGTCCCCATATGTTCTATTATATCACCAACGCTGTTTAGTGCTCCCCTGATATGAATCCACATGAGTTCATCATCCTATTCCGTGTTGTCTCCGACAGGTGCCAGGAACCAGCGCTGTGTCCCAAGTTCAGCATCTGCTACTGCATCTTTGATGACCGGAGCTGGAATCATGCGCGGGGCTGCGTGGGTACCTACGTGTTACTAACAGTCAGTAAGCAGAATTTTGAATGGGATTTTACATGCTATATGACACCATGACTTACCCCAAATGGACAGCTCCCAAACACGCACGTCGCCACTAGGTTCAGTGACCGCATAAATGTGTTGCGATCTATACAAGAGTAGCCGTAGGTGAAGATGGTGTCGACATACTTCTCCAGCCGTAGGAAGTCATCGTGCAAGACTGTATATTCCCTGCCTTCTGGGCATCTAATGAATGTGATTGTCTTGTCGATCACCGCTAAGAGGTCGTACTCCCAGGTCTTCCACACCCTCTCTCGTGGTCTATGTGGGAACTGTACCTTCAGGAGGTCAAGTTCTGCCATGTTGAACCTGTAAGCAAATTCGGAAATGGGCGGCGGCCACCCGTTGTTGAATGCAGTAATGCCGACACCCTCCAAAGATGGCATTGCAAGTCTCACCGATATGTAGCCATTTTTTAGAGTCCAAGTACTGCCATCCTATGATAAAAGGATCAGCCACTCGCCGTTGCCACCCACCCAGTTCTGGTCATCTTCCATTTCCGTCTCTTCTTCCTTGATATTCACCACTACTGATTCGGACCACTTATCCAGCAGCATTAGTTTTGCATGAATATTCTGCAGAGTTTGTTGTCAGTTGGTACAATCACCTAGCATGGATTCCATTGCAAATACAATTTGACAACTGGACCTTCAGATTAAAGTACACAAAATATCGCCTAAATACGAGTGTCTCCTCAGATATCGCCTAAATTGTGCCTGTGTCACTACGAATATACTCAATATATGGAGTAGTAGCAGATCCCCCAGAACAAACTCCTGATGATGATCATAAACAGCTCGGGGCATAACAGCGTTAAATCGTCTAATCTGTTTGTTTTTATTTTAGGAAACAGAATATCACCTAGCAGGCATTCCATTGCAAAATCGAAATTGACAACTCGTCTATCACCTAAAGTAAGACTGTGTCACTACGAAAATACCAAAATATCAGGTACGAGCAGAGCTTCCGCTGTACATAATAGTCTTAAATAGTTCGATTTGTTCAAACCGCACGTGCACACAACACGTTCGACGAAAGGAACATAGGATTCCGATGAGAGTTCAGCACATATGAATCAACGATATGACTCAACGAATAAGCTAGATACTGGAACTTACATGGCCATCGCGTTCGTTTGGCCATTTGCTGTTATCGGGGTAAAGAAGGCCTGGCGTGCCGAACGGTTGTTCGTCCATGTTCCGCATCGTGAAGCAGTAGCTAGGGATGCAGCGAGCGAGGCGGCCGGCTGAGATGATGTCCAACCCCGAGGCGATCCAGTGCACATTCGCGGCGCTGAGGTTCGGCCATCCCCAATCCTCGCGGTAGCGGTCGCCCTGGCCATCCGTGTCGTCGTCGCATGCCTTTCGCTTCAGCCTGCTTCTACCCCAAGCTCTACCCATAGCGGCAAATGGAGTCTAGAATCCGGTAGATTAATGGAGGCGTTGTGATAAGGAGGCAGATGGATTCGAGAGGGGATGGAATCAGGGATGGGGGCAGTTGTTCGAGTGGGGAGTGAATCTGCAAGGAACTGCCGCCGCCGCCGGTTCTCGTCCGTGTGGAAGACAAGAAGGGGGGCGTAATTATTGAGGGCGGGCACCAAAACCGTCTAGAGGAAGTGAAAAAATAAATCGTAAGAGAGAAGTGTGCGGCCCGCCTGTCAGTGAGTGAAGGTCGGCACGCGCAAACGTGCCTACGTTTGAATTGATTCCACCGCATGCAAGTGGCGCATAACAAATTTCAGAAAGCGCTAGCGTCGATGTGTAAAACCGCCATTTTCTCCACCTTCACCCTACTATGAACGGTCGTGCACCATTCTAGATATTGGTAAGGGCGGTTCCAATCTTTCACTTCTCCATATCATTTCCTCCTCCACGGCCTCATCGTCTTTCTCCTCCACGGGCTCATCCATTTCTTCCACCACTGCATCACCCTTTTCCTCCATATCCTTTCCCTCTTGCCCGTAGTCATGGACGCTCTGGATGTCCGAAACAACAGCAGGCAAGAAATTGCGCACTTCAACATCGAAGTACATGGTGGGAAGAAGATCGATGTCATCTACACCACCGACCCTCGGACGGTGAGGAACACTCTGAATAATTACACGAGTTGGCTGCAGTTCGAAGAAAACAGGTTCGTAGGTCTCGACCTCGAGTACAACCGCGATCACCGTAGGATCGCCGTGGTGCAACTCTCCATGAAGGGGCACGTCCTCGTATACCAGCCTTTTTGCGAGAAGGGGGTTGGCGGGATCTGGTAGACTTTGCTGTCTTTTTGTTCCTGAACTGTCTGTTTGCAAAAGTTATTGCTATATTATTTGTCTGAATTCATTTTCATGCAGGTGGGGCGAAAGCATTAGGGATCTGTTTCATGACTTTCTCATGAACCAGCACATAACATTTACTAGTGTTGACATCACGAATGACACTAAACTGCTTGAAAGCCCGACTGTCAACATTAGAATCCCAAAGGAGTGCAGAGTGGACATCCAGGAAATTTACTAGATCCTAGGGACGAAGGGCGGCAAGACCGGGATGGCCGCTCTTGCCTCCGAACTCATCGACCCGTGGTACGCTGACATGAAGGACAAATTGCTGAGATGTTCGTGGAGGCGTTTAGGGCACGATTACTGGGAGGATAAGCCACTTTATGAACCTAATCTGAAGTATGCTGCAGTTGACGGGTATGTTAGCCACAAGTTGTACCGCCAGATTGTAAAATCTCGTTCCAGGCATCGCATCATTGAACCACCACCAAGGCACGTTGTTTGCCCCAGATGCGGGAGTGTAGATGAATCTACAAACCGGGGCAAGCGACCGAAGACATCCTGGGATCGGTTGCCTTTTTCAATAGGTTGGGATGTAGACTATTAATGCATGATTGTTGTGTTTATGAAAACATGTTATTTCATAAGTATACTATGTGAGCAATTACGAACTGCTGTGTATTACCTTTGTCAAACTACAATATGGGTTTGGTTATGACTTATGACTGTATCACACCTTATGCATGTCAGTCCTGGATTCTGCCGTATGCAAATGGCACAGACAGAATTTGTAAGAATGAATGTTGAGCATACAAAAGGGGGAATGTAATTCATATAGGTTAAGTAGCTAATAGCACAGGGATCATACGAGCTTGGTTCTTACACACATAATGCTTAGATAAAATACATGCGAGATAAAACTAGGAACAAAATGCGAAACTAATAGTGGTAAACAGCACACTCACACACCCTCTAGATCCTATTGAGCATCTCGTAGCAGACATACGCGTCCCTGGCTGCCTACTTGATCGCATCGTAATCCAGGTGCCTCCACTCCCATCACTCGTGTAGGTGCTTCGGGAACTCGACTTTCATGCCGGCGTACTCGCGGTCGATGATGTCGGAAGCGAGTCTAGCCATGCTGACTTTCCTTGTACCGCCATCCGGGTACCTCCACAAACGTTGGAGATCGACGTGATTGACGACATGAACGAGGAGATCCCGTTCTAGCTTCGGAGTGTCGTTCTTGATGTCGACACTGGCGAAGTAGATCTCCCTCCTGCGTAGGAACTCGCGAAGCTCCGGGCATACAGATTTGGCCCTACATACGTCATATAGGAGGCAGTGGTTGCGCATGGACAGCTGCAAAAGCGCCGTCCTCTTCCTATCTCTGATATACTCGAGGCCAAGGCCGACGATGTTGTACCTGTCGATCGGCTCCTGTAGCCACCGCTCATACATTGTGATGACCTTGGCAACCTCCGCTGACGCATTTGTGTGGACGACCGTCAGCTTGGTGGTGCCATGGGCAGTGACGGTGTACTCGTCGGTGTAGTCGCTCCCATCGCCGAACATGTTGTACTCTACGTCCATGGCAGCAGCTAATGTGGCGGCGGTGGCCTAGGGTCGGTAGCGGTGGCTAGGAATGGGCGTGGAGGTGGAGTGATCTGTTGCGGTGGTATGGCCAGACGGAGGCAGTGCCTGCGGCAACATCGATGGTTCTTGCGGTGGCGGCGGCGGCGGAAGGAATGAGTTGGGGATTTTTGCACAGTGATGTGCTAAGGAGATGGAAGGCGATGCTTAAATTCCATTTACCAATATTCTGGTCATACCCATGCGTAAGCAAGTTTGACCGGGCGAGCACCGATGGTTTCCAATCCTAGCGATTAAATTCGGCGTCCGTCCCAGTAGGAGATGGGACGGGTGTGCGACGTGGCTTTGGCGTGGCAGAGACCGGTCACGTAGACCACCGTCCCGTTTCAGATCCGCAGCGGGTGCACGGTGCTGACACGACGTAACGTGACAGGACAAAAGGAATTGTACAGTTATTATTAATTCCTAACAAGTTTAAGAAGTGTAAGCATAGACATGGACCTAGCATCCATGCACCCCGAGGCAGCCGCCCAGCCGACCAGGCCTGCCGATTGCGCAAAGCTTGTCCCGAATTTGCCAAAATGAAGCTCGTTTGCCAATGCTTCTATAAGTTTCTCTGTTGGCCACTTGTGTAAGCATGCACGATCAAGCAACTTTGCAACACACGTGTCGGTGGAAAAGCATTAGGTTTCAACGCACCACATAGTTTAGGGATTTAGAATAGCTACATTGTGGAGCTTTAGCCAAATTGCATGGTAAAGCCAAATTCAGCTTTTTTTTTTCAGATTTAGCTATAGCAACATTGTGTCTTGTTTGTCCTTACTTTTGCCCTCTCGATATTCCGAAGCCCTCACATGCGCTCAGAGGGGGGTGCCATCTGGTCAAAGGCTTGGCCGTTACGTGCGCCATGACGCCTAAAGTGGAAGTTTTTTTTGTTATTTGGCCTTTTTAAGAGTGCCTTTTCCCCTCTCTCTCTAACAGTTGTGTTTTTTTGCCCAAAAAGGTAGGGAATCTAGAGCAGCTTCTCTCTTCATTCATTGTTCCTTTTGCGATCGTTTTTCCCCAATCTGGTAGCAAATCTAGAGCAGCAAAACAAACCAGCACCATAAATAAATTCAGTAAACAGAGCAGATGTAGATAAAGCAGCTAATATAGGTTATATAGTACGGTACTTAACGAGGTTTGACAATTAGGGTGCTCAGCAGCAGCAGCAGTGGACTGCTTCAACACAAACAAGACAAAAGAAGCTGCTTTACAGCAGCAGCAGCTGATCAGTGGCCCCTCGTGGCCTCTGCCAGGAGGGCATCCGCCTCCTCCCTCTGGCGCCTCCTCCACTTCTTGGTGCCCAGCCCCTTGACCTTGGGCACCTTGGGTCTGATCGGGGGCATGCGACCCTCCTCGATAGCCACCTTCTGGAGGTTGCGGAGGTGAAGACCGAGCGCCTAGTGCTTGGCCCTAAAGCCGTGGACGTTCACGGACTCGCCGTAGGTCCTCACGTCCTCGTCATGCTTCACGAGGGAGTTGATGTCCGTGGCGCAGAGCCTCCTGGTGGGGCGGAAGGGGCACCTGTACACGTCGTCAGCGAAGAAGTTGTTGTACTGACCGGAATTTAGCCTCCTCAGCACATGACGAGTCTTGGTGTCCTTGGACTCGTCGTCGCTGCGGAGGTCGCTGCTATCCTCCTGTTGTAAAAAAATAGTAGAGTGAAATAAGGACATGATTGAGATACTTTGATTATCCGGATTGATTTTTTGCATAAATTAACCGAATGAGATCTCCCGATTATTCCCCAAATCTCAAACCAAATCGAATACTGATCCCAACTACGAACAGGGGGATTCATCGAAAATCGAGATCTAACACAAGAGGATCAGCTACTGTAAAAAATACGAACAACCGAGCCCTAATAACATACGATCTAGCATCCAACAATGGGAACGGGGGAAGAACAAGGGAAGTGGAGAAAACCCTGGTTACCTTAGACCATGGGTCGGCGATGCTGGTGTCGTAGGGGTTCTCCGGCCTTATGTAGACAACCTCCTCGTAGGGGTCCCAGCCGAGCGGGATCTGTCCAAGACCGGTGGGGGCCTCCTCGCCGGCAGCTACGGCGGATGCGGGGACGGGGACAGGGGGCTCCTCGCCGGTGGCCTTGGAGGCGACGATGGCCACCGCGCGTTTCTTCTCCATCGTCGGCGTGGTTGGAGTTTTGTTGGGCGTTCGCAGAAGGTGATGGTACAGTGGAGACGGTTGAGTGAGCGAGTGCGTGATGAGTGGGAGTGGGGAGGCCTCTATTAAAGGAGAAGGGAAGCAACGTTTCGTTGCACTACCGTGCAGCGCGTACGCTAATGCACGTGCACGGCCACATGTGTCCGCTACCGCCCCGTGCAGCGCACAAGCGTACCGTGAGTCGCTTTTTTGCCCACGTGTCTAACCCTGGCGATTCAGTTGTACTCGGTTTTTCCCACCAATCGTTGATCCTCTATGATCTAGCGGACAGGATAACCCTTATATCTATCGGGGCACCCCTCTATCCATGCAAAATAACGAGTATGCCACCGGAACTTTAACTCCATAAATAGATGAACTTGAATATATTGAAGGGTACGAAAATAGAAATCCCCATAGTTTAAGGGTGTAGATACGGTAAGAGAACTAAATATTATTAGTGGCCGGGCCAGCACAGTGACAGGGTTGGTCGGCTAGAAGTTTTTGGTTCCTAAGTAAGGGGACACTAGGCCGGTCTTGACATACTCCCTCAGGAACTTGCCATAAGCAGCGTGCTTAGCCTTGGTCGCCAACTTGTGTTTACTAGCCGGGCTTTTACCTATTCTAACCGCATGCGGAATCAAGCTGGCAATCCTACAGAAAGGGTACTTGAGCTCCCCAAGTCGAGTGCGGAAAGGGATTATCCTGCTCTTGAGCTTCTTCATGACATGGCGGCTCTTGTTGTCCCTGGTCTCCTTGCCAGAGTCCATCTCACTTGAATACACCTGTAATGTATGGAATACAAACCGAAACGAGCAAAATAATAAATATATATTCATTCCACCATTCCAAGTTACTTTCTATGCAATAACATGTCTATACAGGTTCAGCAGTTCATTATGGCCGTCTCCCCATCTCGCTCCAAAATTAATGTGGTTTGTGTTCTTGGTAACTTATTAATAAATAAATAATGTGGATTCATTCAGAACAGACTAGATCTCTCCATGTACCGGTTCGTACGTTGCATCTAATCATTAGGACTAGGTTTTTTATGACGCCAAGATAGATTAAGCTCGAGCAGAAAATATGAAACATGTAGAAATAGATGTACCTCTGGGTACACGAGCGGAGCGTGTTCGTCGAACTCCACGCCCTCATCGGCGCCTCCGAAGTCGTCAGCACCGGCGAGCACATGGTCCCCCAAGGGGTTGAACTGCACGTCCTCTTCGCCTTGTGTTGCGTGATGCTCCTCCAGATCTGCCGCATGAAGCACCACCCCGACGATGATGCCCAGACACTCACCCCCACGCACTAGTTTCATGGACCTTCGTGCAAGTACGTTCAAGATTGTGGGGTTTTGCTAGATAGGGAAGAGAGAGTAGTGGATGAGTGCGAATGGAGGACCCGAGTGGCTGGGACGTTTAGGCCTCCTCGAGGGCCCCGGTTGGCAGCTCTTCCGGTTGCGGCTGCCGCGTGGAAGGTTCGTGTGGTGGGGGCCTGTCGGAAGAGAGAGTGCAGGCGCGCTGTGTAGTAAAAAAGGTATAGCCAGTGGTCCATGGAGGACCAGCTATCATGCAGTAGACTTGTAGCCTTTGCAAACTAGATTAAACATGACATGACCACTCGACGACTTTTTCCATGGACGGCATCGTGTTCCTTCTTGTAGAAGTCTCGTAGAGGGAGACGTCTATGCTATCTCGCGCTGTCTTGTGAAGGACACGACATGTGCAACGAGCCTTGTTGGATCACACAGGATCAATGGTTGGTGCGCACGATCCGCTGATAACTGTGACAACCAATCAGGGCGTAGCAGACAGAGTGGGCACATGTTTGGGCTTCTACGAAAGAGAGAGGGGGGCAAAACTGGGTAGTATCAAAAAACCAAGGGAAAAGCTGAGTAGTATAAAAATGCAATGTGGGTGTCTTTTACAATGAAATGCATCGTGGCATACATCAAATTATGCCAAGATAGATCCACTAGAGTTCATTGTATGTGTGTTCTTTCCACAAACCACATATGTATCCACAAGAGTCATTGCATGTGTGTTCCTGTCATGAACCACATTTGGATCAACCAGTTTCATTGCATGTGTGTTCTTTCCACAAACCACATATGGATAAACCAATGGCATTGCATGTGTGTTCTTTTCACAAACAACACATGGATCAACCAGTGTTCACTGCATGTGTGTTCTTTCCACAAACCACTTATGGATCAACCAGTGGTCATTGCATGTGTGTTCTTTCCACAAACCACTTATGGATCCACCCGTGTTCATTGCATGTGTGTTATTTTCCAAAAACCACATACGGATCAACAATGGTCATTGCATGTGTGTTCTTATAATAAAACCAGCATTAGACTCATTGCATGTGTGTTCTTTTCACAAACCACACATGGATCCACCACTGTTATTGCTTGTGTGTTCTTTCCATAAACCACACATGGATCAACCAGTGTCATTGCATGTGTGTTCCTGACATGAACCACATATGGACCCACTAGAGTCATTGTATGTGTGTTCTATCCACAAACCACGCATGGATCAACCGGTGTCATTGCACGTGTGTTCTTTTGACAAACCACATATGGATTCACCAGTGTCATTGCATGTGTGTTCTTTCCACAAACCACAAATGGATTAACCAGTGTCATTGCATGTGTGTTCTTTCCACAAACCACAAATGTATCAACCAGTGGTCATTGCATGTGTGTTCTTTTCCACAAACCACATATGGATCCATTAGAGTCATTGCATGTGTGTTATTTCTACAAACCACACATGGATCAACCAATGGCATTGCATGTGTGTTCTTTACACAAACCACACATGGATCAACCAGTGTCATTGCATGTGTTTTCTTTCCACAAACCACATATGGATCAACCAGTGTCATTGCATGTGTGTTCTTTCCATAAACCACACATGGATCAACCAGTGGCATTGCATGTGTGTTATTTTCACAAACCACACATGGATCAACTAGTGTTCACTTCATGTGTGTTCTTTCCACAAACCACATATGGATCAACCAGTGGTCATTGGATGTGTGTTCTTTTCCACAAACCACTTATGGATCAACCAGTGATCATTGCATGTGTGTTCTTTCCACAAATCACTTATGGATCCACCAGTGTTCATTGCATGAGTGTTCTTTTACACAAACCACATATGGATCAACCAGTGGTCATTCATGTGTGTTCTTTCCACAAACCACATGTGGACCCACTAGAGTCATTGCATGTGTGTTCCTATACTAAAACCCGCACTGGACTCATTGCATGTGTGTTCTTTTCAGAAAACACACATGGATCCACCACTTTCATTGCATGTGTGTTCTTTCCACAAACCACACATGGATCCATTAGAGTCATTGCATGTCTGTTCTTATACTAAAACTAGCACTAGAGTCATTACATGTGTGTTCTTTCCACAAACCACACATGGATCAAGCAGTGTCATTGCATGTGTGTTCTTTCCACAAACCACACATTGATCAACCAGTGGCATTGTGTCACATCCCAAGATTTTCCAAATCTTGTAATGTGAAAATAAATGAATAAAATAAAACTTTGCTTGATTTTCAGGGCCAGAAGAAACTTTTTGAATTTAATTGGAACTTCAAACCAATTTTGATCAAATAAAAAATCCTAAAGGGATTTAAAAAGATAAACATTTAATAAAGGAAAATAAAATATTTTGGTGTTACTATTTTGGATCTTTTAATAAAAGATTTTGTTTTCAAATGAAAAGGTGGATTTATAAATAAAGATTATTTTATAAAGCCAAATTAAAACATTGGCCAAGCTTTTAATTAAAACATTTTTGTTTTGAATAAAAATAGCAAAGGTTTATTTAAATAAAATAATAGGATTTAATATCCAAATTTTATTAAAGTAAAGGCTTTTCCCAATTTAAATAAAACACTAAAACTTATTTATTTATTTTAAATAAGTTTTCCAAATGTTTTATATTCTCAAATAAAACCTATTGAAGTATTTTGATTTTATTTATATTTCAAATAAAGATTTTAAATAAAACAAACCCTACTTGATTTATTAACTAAGGTCCATTCTATTTAATTATTAATGGAACCTAAAATAAAAGGTTATTTTGTTTTAAACAAGTTTCCAAGTATTCCTTATTTCCAAATAAAACCTACTGATTTGGTTTTGAAAAATATTTGGATTTCAAATGGAGATTTTATTAATTAAATCAAACCCTATTTTATTAAATAACTAATGAACCATTTTATTTAATTAATGAATGGTCCTAAAAAGAATAAAAATATTATTTTATTTTTGGGATTTGGTTTATGTTGATAAACAGAACCAAAAACTCATTACAAGTTTGAATTGTTTGAATGATTTGAGTGAATGAATAATTGATTGAAATTCAAAACAGAAAAATAGAAATAGAAAAGGAAAAAGAATCAGAAATAGAAAAAAATAAGAAAAGGACAACCCAACCCATCAGCCCACTAAGGCCCAGCAAACCAGCCCAGTTTTTCTCCCCGAAGAAAATGATTCGCATGCAATATCAAACCCACAGAGAGAATGACCAGTGGACCCTCCCCTCGTTTCCTTTCCCACTGACCCATAGGCCCACTTTCCCCTGTTCATCGTCCACACCCGCGCGACCTCTTCTTCCCCCTCGTCGCTGTTCCTGCCGATGATTTCGCGGCCTTAATTCGCTTTAACTCGACCACCGTTACCAGCTTTGATCACGCAGGTTTAAACGCCCATGTCTCCTCTATATTTCCCCTCTGACACTCCGCGCTGGCACGCCTTAGACCTCCCCAATTTCCTCTCCGAGCACCCTCTGTTCCGACGAAGTCCGGTGCCGATTCCGGCGACTCGACACCGCCCCGAGCCTCCCTGAGCACGCTGGCAGCTTCCCCACTCCCAGACACATCTCCCCGTACCACCCATTCGATCGCGGGCGCCCCAGAGCGTCAGCTACGTCAAGCTTCCGAACGCCGCCGCGTCTGCAACCTCTCCGACGACCTCCCCCGGTAAACGCTGACCGCCCCGAGCCTCCTCGTTCACACTCCCTCACTCGCCTCGGTCTTGCGCAACTAACCCTGACCTCTGTTTGTCTTTTCGTGACTAGTAGCCTCGTCTTCGACGACGACCTGCAGCACCGCCGTCTGCCTCTTCCTCCGACGAAGCCTCCAGGTAGTAAATGGCCACCCCTTGTCCTTCCGATGATACGCCTGTGTTCAGTGCACTCGACCGCATCTAACCGCATCTGTTTCTTTCCCTCTGGTGGACAGCAGCCCCGTCCCCGTCGTCAAGCAGAAGCTCCTGGAGCCACCCCTAAACTCCGGCGAGCAATTAACCGCAACCTTGCGCGCCCCTCGTCGAGCCATCTGCACGTTGAGCATCGCCGTGACCCCCTGAGCCCGGTGAGCATCTCCCCTTTCTCCCTCACCTCCTGTAGCATCGGCACCATCGTCGACCGACAGCTCCGCTGCCGGTAGCCACCGCAGCGCCGCCCATCTGTGGCTGGTGTGCCTAGCACCGTTAGATCGTAATCGTATGGCCACGATAGAACGTAACTGAAGCGGTAAGTAACCTCTGCACGCCGCACGATTTAACTTAAATCCAACGGCTGTCGTCGCGTGATCCGGCCGAACCGGTACCGTCCAGTTAAAACACGCCGCGTGTCACCTATTCCGTTTAAAAACAGATTTGAAAACAGAATTATTTGCAAACTTCAAACCCTTATAACTTTGGATCCACACGTCCAAAAATTGCAAATTTTATGTTGTTGGATTCAGGAGAACAAGCCCTAGCCAACCATGCCCTTAGTTTAGCAAATAGTATCTGTTAGTTTGCTTGTTTTTGCATATTCTTTTGTGAGCTTGTTTAGAGTATAAAAATTATTTAAAAATGATTTTAGGGTTAAAACCTTTGCAAAATGGATTGTTGTGACCTTACTGACCCTAGGAACCAACCCATGTTTTGGAAAATGAATTTGGAAAAGTTTAGAATGGATTAATTGGTTTAGTTCATTTCTAGCTAAATAAAACTATTGATTTGTTTATGAAAATGGTTTTGAATGGAAAACTTTGGAGGAAATGGTGTATTTTGAACCTACTGACCATAGGAAACACTTAGTAGATTCAAAAATGTATTTGGTGAAGGAAAAGAATGATTCTTTGATTTAAAACCATTTCTAGTCAAATAGGAATGTGGTTTATTTATTAAAAATATTTCTGGAAGAAAACTTTTGAGAAATGTTTTGTTTTAAACTCTCTGACCCCAAATACCAAATTTTATGGTTTGAAAACATATTTGGTGAACCTTGGTGATTAATGCCTTAGTAAAAATATTTCTACACCACATAAAATGATACTTTGTTTTGAAAATGGTTTATGAAGTGAAACCTTTTGCAAATGACTTTGCCACTTTAGAAAATGACCATTAGGTGTTTTCAAATGTCTATGACCCATTAGGAACCACTTCTTCAAACAAAACAAAGCTTGTCATGCTTGCATGCATTACTTTGACTTTGTCATTTTATGTGTTGTTTTGCTTGTTTGGTAGATTGAGTTGTTCCTTGCTTGATTGAATTGTAGTGACTTGAAGAGTGTGAATGTTGCAAGGACAAGGAGTGAACCTATACCCTCTACTAAAAAGGCAAGTGATGCTTCATATCTTTTGTCCCATTACTTTCACTATGCATTAGTGATTTCTCTAAGTAAAACTTGCATGGATTTTATTTTGCTAAGTATAAACCTTGCTATAGGAACACCTAGTAGATGGAACCTTAGTGGAAATCTTCCTAAGTTAAGATTCCTATTACTATCAAGCTTAGCCTAGCTAATAGAAAACATGGGTGGAATATATATTCACACTATGGAAAAATATTCTAAGTCTGAGGACTTGTGTTTTGTTTAATAAAACAACTAAGTTAATGAATCACCTGGGTGGAATGGGATTGCTTGGTGGTTTTTGGTTGAGTGGTTACACAAGGCCAGGGGACTGGTGAACCTTGTGTATCTCACTTGTGGATTGCCACCCAGGAACAAAGAGATTTGAGATGTCAAATGTTGAGAAGCTTCAAGTGCAACCACTTGGCATTATGGGCTCTGCCATGATCATATAGGTTGCAAGAACTTAGCCATATGGACAGTGGGTGGTAGTGTTTGATAGGTTGGAGCGCGTCCATTTTGGTCTAAGGGAAGGCTTCTGAAAGATGTTGTCTTGGGAAACCAAGTCTTGTGGGGAAAGTGCACCACCTCTGCAGAGTGAAAAAAATCTAAGTACTTAGCCATGTCCCTGGTAAAGGACAATTTGAGCATCAAGACATGGAAGCAATCAAGAATCTCATCATTCAAATTTCTAAGATAAAAACTTGTGGTTTGAACAAGGGTTGTTTGAAATCTTCAATCTTTGATTGAGAGATGCCTTGTAAAGGATCTTTAATCTTTGATTGAGAAAATGATTTTGTCAAAGCAAAAACTTAGTATTTTCAAATGTTAAGGAAAAATCCATTTTGAGCAATGCAAGCCTCAAACTCCACTTAGCCAAATGCATATAGATGATAGACTCCACTATACTACCATAGTATCACTTGCCAATACAATTCAAATGTATTGACCTTGTGGCTGTAACTTGTATGTTGCAGGTTTGATTGTTTAGTGAAGATTGTTTGATTAGGATTACAAAGTCTACAACCAACATATGCCTGTGGTACTTGAAGATGAAGGACCATACTTATAGTTATTCCGCTGCAATGTAATGTAATAGCCAAATGAGCTATGTTTGATTTAATAAACTTATGTTATTCCTGGTTATAAAGTTATATTATGACCTTTGTTTCTTGATATTACATTTAAACTGTGGATGCTAGCTATTGATCCAGGGACTAGCATTGTAAACACAGGAGGAATCTACCTTATCAGGTTGAGACCCCTACAGATGGTATAAGAGCATTGTGTTGCCTGTTGGATTTGTAAACCTAGGATTGGACAAAAACCCTTAGAAAAATAGGAGTTGTACTTGTTCCAAAAACTTATTTACAAAACACTTGTAAATCCTTTCCTCAACCATTTTGGTTTCAACTCTACATCTCTTCTACTTCAAACTTAATGGAAAAGCCTACCCCATGACCAAAGACTACACCATGTGCAAAGGACTTCTTCAACATCTTCAACTCTAATGACTTCAACTTCTTCAACTATAATGACTTCAACATCTTCAGCATGATCACCAAGGACTTCCAACTTGGATACCACTAAGGACTACAAGAGAGACAAGGAAATATTGCTCAAGATATGGAGACTAAGGAAATGCAAAATTGGAAGGAGTTCACTTCATTGAAGTTTTGTGACCAAGAGTTTTCCAAGGAAAACATGATCTTATGCAAAGAAGAATCAACCAAGAAGAATGGAAAGATCACAAGTGAACCATATAGATGGACCACCATATTTTGTTTAAGTCAAACTCACCAACTTATGTGGTGTAACAAAAATATTTTGTTGCCAAAGTATGTGCTTGAAACTTGTTGTTTGAGTGGAATGTTTGGTAGTGATTGCTTGCACATTTCTTGTGTGAATTGTGATGTGTGTGATTAGAATTGATTCCTTAGAAAAACCTTTTACCTATTCTAATTTTCCTCCACCCCAAACAGATGACTACTCCAAAGGACTCCAACATCAAAGTTGATGACACCAACACCAACCAAGCTGACAGCATGAAAGAGCTCATAGCAACCCAACACCAGTTGAACCAACTAACAGCTCAGTTCATAGCCAGCAATAGTGATAAAGATCCAGCACTGCAAAAGTTTTTGGAAGAACAATCCCAACTGATGCTTAAGGTGACTAATCAAATGATCAACATGGAAGAAAACTATCCCAACAGAGTGTATGACAACAAGGATGACAAGAATGTTATTCTAGATGGAGACCCAGCTTGCTTTATTTGTGGAGACAAGGACCATACTTCCAAGGAGCATGAAGATCAATGCCCTAACTGTGAAGAGAAACATCCTATTGGACAATGTCCCACTTCTCAAGCTACTTGTTACCTATGTGAAGGAAACAATCATACTCCTATACAATGCCCCATCTATTCCATGGTGGAACAAAGGAAACAAGAAGGATCCAAGTCTACCAAGGGAAAAGGACCACTCATACCTCCAAACAAGACAACCCAATTCAAAGGACTAAAGAAACCCAAGAAACCAAAGCAGGACATGAGCCTTGTGCAATGTCGTAAATGTAAGGAAATGGGACACTACCCCAGTGGATGCCCAGAGAACCAGAAGAATAAGGGAATTGATCAAGTGGTGTGCAACAACTGCAAAGAGCCAGGTCATTATGTAGCAACTTGTCCACAAGAGCAACGTAAAGAACTCCAAGATATCCACTGTTTCAATTGCAAGAACCCAGGACACTATGCAAGTAATTGTCCAGAAAAGATGAAGAACAAGTTGAACAAGCCTATGGAGAAGCTCAACCTTGGCCCATGAGTCCAGCAGGGAAACCAAGGGCACAAATGCAACTATTTGCTTGTAGAAAGTTTTCCCAGAATCCCAAGAAGGACAATATGTAATTTTTGTTTGAAAAATTTTAAGGGTGGTAGTACCCTAGTTGTTTTGAGCCTGCTTGTAACCCTAACCTTCCCAAATCTCGGGACGAGATTTATTTTAAGGGTGGTAGCCTGTCACATCCCAAGATTTTCCAAATCTTGTAATGTGAAAATAAATGAATAAAGTAAAACTTTGTTTGATTTTCAGGGCCAGAAGAAACTTTTTGAATTTAATTGGAACTTCAAACCAATTTTGATCAAATAAAAAATCCTAAAGGGATTTAAAAAGATAAACATTTAATAAAGGAAAATAAAATATTTTGGTGTTACTATTTTGGATCTTTTAATAAAAGATTTTGTTTTCAAATGAAAAGGTGGATTTATAAATAAAGATTATTTTATAAAGCCAAATTAAAACATTGGCCAAGCTTTTAATTAAAACATTTTTGTTTTGAATAAAAATAGCAAAGGTTTATTTAAATAAAATAATAGGATTTAATATCCAAATTTTATTAAAGTAAAGGCTTTTCCCAATTTAAATAAAACACTAAAACTTATTTATTTATTTTAAATAAGTTTTCCAAATGTTTTATATTCTCAAATAAAACCTACTGAAGTATTTTGATTTTATTTATATTTCAAATAAAGATTTTAAATAAAACAAACCCTACTTGATTTATTAACTAAGGTCCATTCTATTTAATTATTAATGGAACCTAAAATAAAAGGTTATTTTGTTTTAAACAAGTTTCCAAGTATTCCTTATTTCCAAATAAAACCTACTGATTTGGTTTTGAAAAATATTTGGATTTCAAATGGATATTTTATTAATTAAATCAAACCCTATTTTATTAAATAACTAATGAACCATTTTATTTAATTAATGAATGGTCCTAAAAAGAATAAAAATATTATTTTATTTTTGGGATTTGGTTTATGTTGATAAACAGAACCAAAAACTCATTACAAGTTTGAATTGTTTGAATGATTTGAGTGAATGAATAATTGATTGAAATTCAAAACAGAAAAATAGAAATAGAAAAGGAAAAAGAATCAGAAACAGAAAAAAATAAGAAAAGGACAACCCAACCCATCAGCCCACTAAGGCCCAGCAAACCAGCCCAGTTTTTCTCCCCGAAGAAAACAATTCGCACGCAATATCAAACCCACAGAGAGAATGACCAGTGGACCCTCCCCTCGTTTCCTTTCCCACTGACCGATAGGCCCACTTTCCCCTGTTCGTCGTCCACACCCACGCGACCTCTTCTTCCCCCTCGTCGTTGTTCCTGCCGATGATTTCGCGGCCTTAATTCCCTTTAACTCGACCACCGTTACCAGCTTTGATCACGCAGGTTTAAACGCCCATGTCTCCTCTATATTTCCCCTCTGACACTCCACGCTGGCACGCCTTAGACCTCCCCAATTTCCTTTCCGAGCATCCTCTGTTCCGACGAAGTCCGGTGCCGATTCTGGCGACTGGACACCGCCCCGAGCCTCCCTGAGCACGCTGGCAGCTTCCCCACTCCCAGACACATCTCCCCGTACCACCCATTCGATCGTGGGCGCCCCAGAGCGTCAGCTACGTCAAGCTTCCGAACGCCGCCGCGTCTACAACCTCTCCGACGACCTCCCCCGGTAAACGCTGACCGCCCCGAGCCTCCTCGTTCACACTCCCTCACTCGCCTCGGTCTTGCGCAACTAACCCTGACCTCTGTTTGTCTTTTCGTGACCAGTAGCCTCGTCTTCGACGACGACCTGCAGCACCGCCGTCTGCCTCTTCCTCCGACGAAGCCTCCAGGTAGTAAATGGCCACCCCTTGTCCTTCCGATGATACGCCTGTGTTCAGTGCACTCGACCGCATCTAACCGCATCTGTTTCTTGCCCTCTGGTGGACAGCAGCCCCGTCCCCGTCGTCAAGTAGAAGCTCCTGGCGCCACCCCTAAACTCCGGCGAGCAATTAACCGCAACCTTGCGCGCCCCTCATCGAGCCATCAGCACGTTGAGCATCGTCGTGACCCCCTGAGCCCGGTGAGCATCTCCCCTTTCTCCCTCACCTCCTGTAGCATCGGCACCATCGTCGACCGACAGCTTCGCCGCCGGTAGCCACCGCAGCGCCGCCCATCTATGGCCGGTGTGCCTAGCACCGTTAGATCGTAATCATATGGCCACGATAGAACGTAACTGAAGCGGTAAGTAACCTCTGCACGCCGCACGATTTAACTTAAATCCAACGGCTGTCGTCGCGTGATCCGGCCGAACCGGTACCGTCCAGTTAAAACACGCCGCGCGTCACCTATTCCGTTTAAAAACAGATTTGAAAACAGAATTATTTGCAAACTTCAAACCCTTATAACTTTGGATCCACACGTCCAAAAATTGCAAATTTTATGTCGTTGGATTCAGGAGAACACGCCCTAGCCAACCATGCCCTTAGTTTAGCAAATAGTATCTGTTAGTTTGCTTGTTTTTGCAGATTCTTTTGTGAGCTTGTTTAGAGTATAAAAATTATTTAAAAATGATTTTAGGGTTAAAACCTTTGCAAAATGGATTGTTGTGACCTTACTGACCCTAGGAACCAACCCATGTTTTGGAAAATGAATTTGGAAAAGTTTAGAATGGATTAATTGGTTTAGTTCATTTCTAGCTAAATAAAACTATTGATTTGTTTATGAAAATGGTTTTGAATGGAAAACTTTGGAGGAAATGGTGTATTTTGAACCTACTGACCATAGGAAACACTTAGTAGATTCAAAAATGTATTTGGTGAAGGAAAAGAATGATTCTTTGATTTAAAACCATTTCTAGTCAAATAGGAATGTGGTTTATTTATTAAAAATATTTTTGGAAGAAAACTTTTGAGAAATGTTTTGTTTTAAACTCTCTGACCCCAAATACCAAATTTTATGGTTTGAAAACATATTTGGTGAACCTTGGTGATTAATGCCTTAGTAAAAATATTTCTACACCACATAAAATGATACTTTGTTTTGAAAATGGTTTATGAAGTGAAACCTTTTGCAAATGACTTTGCCACTTTAGAAAATGACCATTAGGTGTTTTCAAATGTCTATGACCCATTAGGAACCACTTCTTCAAACAAAACAAAGCTTGGCATGCTTGCATGCATTACTTTGACTTTGTCATTTTATGTGTTGTTTTGCTTGTTTGGTAGATTGAGTTGTGCCTTGCTTGATTGAATTGTAGTGACTTGAAGAGTGTGATTGTTGCAAGGACAAGGAGTGAACCTATACCCTCTACCAAAAAGGCAAGTGATGCTTCATATCTTTTGTCCCATTACTTTCACTATGCATTAGTGATTTCTCTAAGTAAAACTTGCATGGATTTTATTTTGCTAAGTATAAACCTTGCTATAGGAAAACCTAGTAGATGGAACCTTAGTGGAAATCTTCCTAAGTTAAGATTCCTATTACTATCAAGCTTAGCCTAGCTAATAGAAAACATGGGTGGAATATATATTCACACTATGGAAAAATATTCTAAGTCTGAGGACTTGTGTTTTGTTTAATAAAACAACTAAGTTAATGAATCACCTGGGTGGAATGGGATTGCTTGGTGGTTTTTGGTTGAGTGGTTACACAAGGCCAGGGGACTGGTGAACCTTGTGTATCTCACTTGTGGATTGCCACCCAGGAACAAAGAGATTTGAGATGTCAAATGTTGAGAAGCTTCAAGTGCAACCACTTGGCATTATGGGCTCTGCCATGATCATATAGGTTGCAAGAACTTAGCCATATGGACAGTGGGTGGTAGTGTTTGATAGGTTGGAGCGCGTCCATTTTGGTCTAAGGGAAGGCTTCTGAAAGATCTTGTCTTGGGAAACCAAGTCTTGTGGGGAAAGTGCACCACCTCTGCAGAGTGAAAAAAATCTAAGTACTTAGCCATGTCCCTGGTAAAGTACAATTTGAGCATCAAGACATGGAAGCAATCAAGAATCTCATCATTCAAATTTCTAAGATAAAAACTTGTGGTTTGAACAAGGGTTGTTTGAAATCTTCAATCTTTGATTGAGAGATGCCTTGTAAAGGATCTTCAATCTTTGATTGAGAAAATGATTTTGTCAAAGCAAAAACTTAGTATTTTCAAATGTTAAGGAAAAATCCATTTTGAGCAATGCAAGCCTCAAACTCCACTTAGCCAAATGCATATAGATGATAGACTCCACTATACTACCATAGTATCACTTGCCAATACAATTCAAATGTATTGACCTTGTGGATGTAACTTGTATGTTGAAGGTTTGATTGTTTAGTGAAGATTGTTTGATTAGGATTACAAAGTCTACAACCAACATCTGCCTGTGGTACTTGAAGATGAAGGACCCATACTTATAGTTATTCCGCTGCAATGTAATGTAATAGCCAAATGAGCTATGTTTGATGTAATAAACTTATGTTATTCCTGGTTATAAATTTATATTATGACCTTTGTTTCTTGATATTACATCTAAACTATGGATGCTAGCTATTGATCCAGGGACTAGCATTGTAAACACAGGAGGAATCTACCTTATCAGGTTGAGACCCCTACACATTGCATGTGTGTTCTTTTCACAAACCACACATGGATAAACTAGTGTTCACTGCATGTGTGTTCTTTCCACAAACCACATATCGATGAACCAGTGGTCATTGTATGTGTGTTCTTTTCCACAATCCACTTATGGATCAACCAGTGGTCATTGCATGTGTGTTCTTTCCACAAACCACTTATGGATCCACCAGTGTTCATTACAGGTGTGTTCTTTTCCACAAACCACACATGGATCAACCAGTGGTCATTGTATGTGTGTTCCTGACATGAACCACATGTGGACCCACCAGAGTCATTGCATGTGTGTTCTTATACTAAAACCAACACTAGACTCATTGCATGTGTGTTCTTTTCACAAACGACACATGGATCCACCACTGTCATTGCATGTGTGTTCTTTCCACAAACCACACATGGATCAACCAGTGGTCATTGCATGTGTGTTCTTTTCCACAAACCACAATGGATCAATTAGAGTCATTGCATGTGTGTTCTTATGCTAAAACTAGCAATAGAGTCATTGCATGTGTGTTCTTTCCACAAACCGCACATGGATCAAGCTATGTCATTGCATGCGTGTTCTTTCCACAAACCAGATATGGATCATCCAGTGGTCATTGCATGTGTGTTCTTTTCACAAACCACATATGGACCCACTAGAGTCATTGCATGTGTGTTCTTTCCACAAACCACACATGGATCAACCAGTGTCATTGCATGTATGTTCCTGACATGAACCACATATGGACCCACTAGAGTAATTGCATGTGTGTTCTATCCACAAACCACACATGGATCAACTGGTGTCATTGCACGTGTGTTCTTTCCACAAACCACATGTTGATCAACCTGTGTCATTGCGTGTGTGTTCTTTCCACAAACCACACATGGATCAACCAGTGGCATTGCATGTGTGTTCTTTTTACAAACCACACATGGATCAACCAGTGGTCATTGCATGTCTGTTCTTTCCACAAACCACATATGGATCAACCAGTGGTCATTGAATGTGTGTTCTTTCCACAGACCACTAATGGATCAACAAGTGGTCATTGCATGTGTGTTCTTTCCACAAACCACTTATGGATCCACGAGTGTTCATTGCATGTGTGTTCTTTTCCACAAACCACATATGGATCAACTAGTGGTCATTGCATGTGTGTTCTTTTCACAAACCACATGTGGACCCACTAGAGTCATTGCATGTGTGTTCTTATACTAAAACCAACACTAGACTCATTGGATGTGTTTTTTTCACAAATCACACATGGATCCACCACTGTCATTGCATGTGTGTTCTTTCCACAAACCACACATGGATCAACCAGTGGTCATTGCATGTGTGTTCTTTTCCACAAACCACATATGGATCCATTAGAGTCATTGTATGTGTGTTCTTATACTAAAACTAGCACTAGAGTCATTGCATGTGTGTTCTTTCCACAAACCAGACATGGATCAACCGGTGGCATTGCATGTGTGTTATTTTCACAAACCACACATGGATCAACCAGTGTTCACTACATGTGTGTTCTTTCCACAAACCACATATGGATCAACTAGTGGTCATTGCATGTGTGTTCTTTTCCACAAACCACTTATGGATCAACAAGTGGTCACTGCATGTGTGTTCTTTCCACAAACCACTTATGGATCCACCAGTGTTCATTGCATGTGTGTTCTTTTCACAAACAACATATGGATCCACCAGTGTTCACTGCATGTGTGTTCTTTCCACAAACGACTTATGGATCCACCAATGTTTGTTGTATGTGTGTTCTTTTCCACAAACCACATATGGATCAACCAATGGTCATTGCATGTGTGTTCTTTTCACAAACCACATGTGGACCCACTATATTCATTGCATGTGTGTTCTTATACTAAAACCAGCACTAGACTCATTGCATGTGTGTTCTTTTCACAAACCACACATGGATCCACCACTATCATTGCATGTGTGTTCTTTCCACAAACCACACATGGATCAACCAGTGGTCATTGCATGTGTGTTCTTTTCCACAAACCACATATGGATCCATTAGTCATTGCATGTGTGTTCTTATACTAAAACTAGCACTAGAGTCATTGCATGTGTGTTCGTTCCACAAACCACACATGGATCAAGTAGTGTCATTGCATGTGTGTTCTTTCCACAAACCACATATGGATCAACTAGTGGTCATTGTATGTGTGTTCTTTTCACAAACCACATATGGACCCACTAGAGTCATTGCATGTGTGTTATTTCCACAAACCACACATGGATCAACCAATGTCATTGCATGTATGTCCCTGACATGAACCACATATGGACCCACTAGAGTCATTGCATGTGTGTTCTTTTCACAAACCACACATGGATCCACCACTGTCATTGCATGTGTGATATTTCCACAAACCACACATGGATCCACCACTATTATTGCATGTGAGTTCTTTCCACAAAACACACATGGATCCATTAGAGTCATTGTATGTGTGTTCTTATACTAAAACTAGCACTAGAGTCGTTGCATGTGTGTTCTTTCCACAAACCACACATGGATCAACCAGTGGTATTGCATGCGTGTTCTTTCCACAAACCACACGTGGATCAACCAGTGGCATTCCATGTGTGTTATTTTCACAAACCACACATGGATCAACCAGTGTTCACTGCACGTGTGTTCTTTCCAAAAACCACATATGGATCAACCAGTGGTCATTGCATGTGTGTTCTTTTCCACAAAGCACTTATGGATCAACCAGTGGTCATTTCGTGTGTGTTCTTTCCACAAACCACTTATGGATCCACCAGTGTTCATTGCACATGTGTTCTTTTCACAAACAACATATGGATCCACCAGTGTTCACTACATGTGTGTTCTTTCCACAAACCACTTATGGATCCACCAGTGTTCGTTGTATGGGTGTCCTTTTCCATAAACCACATATGGATCAACCAGTGGTCATTGCATGTGTGTTCTTTTCACAAACCACATGTGGACCCACTAAAGTCATTGCATGTGTGTTCTTATACTAAAACCAGCACTAGACTCATTGCATGTGTGTTCTTTTCACAAACCACACATGGATCCACCACTGTCATTGCATGTGTGTTCTTTCCACAAACCACACATGGATCAACCAGTGGTCATTGCATGTGTGTTCTTTTCCACAAACCACATATGGATCCATTAGTCATTGCATGTGTGTTTTATACTAAAACTAGCGCTAGAGTCATTGCATGTGTGTTCGTTCCACAAACCACACTTGGATCAAGAAATGTCATTGCATGTGTGTTCTTTCTACAAACCACATAACCCGGACCAGGGGATGTCCAGCTAATTGGGTCTCAACCGACTTAAGCCGTAAGTCGGACAGATGAATCTAACTCATATGCAGGAACAGGTGTGGCCGGATCAACTATGTACGATCCGGGTCATATCAAGCTTGTAGGAGAAGGAAGGTATCTCGCTGGTCAAAGGTGACCCGTGTATGCATAGCATGAGCGAAGCGGACAGAGGCAGGACCACCGAGGCGTGGCCGACAAAGGTGACAATGCCAATGTCGGCTAACGCGGGCGCCGCAGAGGCTCACGTAGCCTCTGCGGGGGTGACGCGGGGGAAAAGTGACCCGGTCGGCTTACTATTTTGGGAGGAGGCACATTCCCTGGAATATGCCTCCACGTATACCCTAATTGGAGACCTAGCCACCCCTATATAAGGAGGGCTAGGGCCTCTGTAGAAAGGGTTGATCTCTATTGGGTTGAGTTTTGAGAGGGTTGGTCTTTAGAGGTTATGTTCTTCTAGCATGTTACTGAGAGCTAGCTAGTGGTGAGAGTAAGAGAGTTCCTTCTTCCTCCTCTCTCTAATACAGCTCGAGGAGCACTTGTAATCTGTGAGAGTGAATCAAATACAAAGCTTCTGTGTGTGGAATCACCACACTAACCCTCCCTGGATTCCCCTAGTGCATTTAGTCCCCACCTTTAGCCTATCCATGGCATCTGCCGTGACACCACCACGACAGTTGGCGCCCACCGTGGGGCTAGCGGCGCTAGCAGGGGTCAAGATCCGGACGAGAAACCTCATCGGCACCGGCGAACGCATCGTCTCCGGGCTCGTTCAGCACTTTGGAGGACTGGACTTTGTCAGCGACAACGCTGGCTGCTTCGGCAAGCATCCACTTCCGTGCAACGGCCTCTTCGTCAAGCTCGGCGCGCACAAGGTCTACGTTGTTGTTGATGTGTCATGCGTTCATCCGCGGAACATCGTCGAGGTAGGCGAGCCACCCCTTAGCGTGGTTCACAGGGCGCGTATCACTCGCTCCCCGGACCGTGCTGAGGTGATGATGACTGCGCCTGGTGTAGGCGCAAGAAAGAATCTGGCACCAGATCCAGAGGTAACGCCTAAGGCACCAAGGAAAAGTAGAGGTCCTCCACTAGAGAGGCCGGAAAATGTGTTGCAGCAAGCGATGGATAGCTTGGCAAACCCAGTAGCAGCAGTGGTAGATCTGGCTCAGGCACAGGCCGAGCTAGAGGAAACTAGGCAAAAAATTCTCGAGGGTGCGAAAAAGATAGCCGCGGCTCAACAGTCGTTGAACATGACACTGCGTGAGTACGCAAAGGCAAATAAAGTAGATGTTGTAAAAGTGAAGGGGAGGAATCTCATGAGTGAAATGAACAAAGAGGGTGATACTAGGATTGAGGAGTCAGAGAACTGTTTATCCGTGGGGCTGCCGAAGTATAGTACCCTGGCAAAAAACCTCAGAGCACCAGATGCAGCTGCGTCCGAGTTAGAGGGTCTAACGGGTGAAGCCCGTCAGAGACAGCAAGATAGGGTCAATGAGTTGGTTCAGATCATGAACAGGCGAAATGAGGAATTGCTCAGGGCTAACCCGGAGAGAGCTGGGGCCTCCAAGATCATTCATTCGACGATGGGTAACCCAGAGAAATCCGTTGGAGCTACATCGTCTCCTCATGGTGGTCCTAGGAGAGAAGAGGTAGTAACCTCGGCCAGCAGGAACAAACAGATCATCCCGTATGACCCGACAGGGGCATGGAAAGCAAAAGAAGTACAGAGAAATGACGATCGACGAAGTGTGAGCCAAGGTGAAGCTGGTCGAGGTAACCGTGACCAAGGCAATGCCGGTCAAGGAAACACTTTAAATGGCAATGCCGGACAGTGCAACTCGGTCGGAGTAGGACAACTGCAGCAGCGGAATATACCAAGGCAAGAGCAAAGTGCCGGCCAAGGTATGCAACAGAGAGGTGCGCCATGAGAGAAAGACCGGTATGACGATGGAGATTCAGAAATGGTGAACGCAGGATACCCAAGGCCGGACTATCATGTGATAGGGTCAAGATTGGGAAGCAGGGATTTGATGCCTGATGATGCCAGATTAAAACTGGATCGGTTGTATAGGTCAGAACAGATTGAATGTCAAGGTCCCCCGGGTCATGCATGTTTTGGGCCCCGGATCATGAAGGAGCCTCCGGTACCTAACTTCTAGTTACCTAGAGGCACAAAGACATATGACGGCAGTACCAAGCCAGAAGATTGGTTGATAAACTATGCTACAGCTGTGAAAATTGCTACAGGCAACTTGAGATGGGCTGTGAGATACGTACCCCAGATGTTGGAGGGGCCAGCGAGGGTATGGTTAAACAATTTGCCACCCGGAAGTATTAACTGCTGGATCGATTTTGAGGAAATGTTTATCAGCAATTTCTCAAGTACCTATCAGAGGCCAAATAGGCCACATACCCTAGCTATGTGTAAGCAGAGACTGAACGAGACGGACCGGGAGTTTTTAACCCGGTGGTGTACCGTGAGAAACTCGTGTGAGGGTGTGATAGAGTCACAGGCCATAGCATGGTTTGCGCAAGGATGTAGATATGCAAGCATGTTGTGGCAAAGATTGCAAAGAGATATGCCAACTACATTGGCAGAGATGATCCGGATTGCTGATTCGTATGCTTTGGGTGATCCGACTCAACCTAGGCTCGTGTCAATCGAGTCAAATGAGGAGTGCTACCAGAGAGATGGAGCCGGGTCATCCCGGAGGAATGACTACCGGGGTAAAAGAAGAGATGATAGACCGGATTACTGGTACAATTCGCAACAAGTTGCTGCTGTGAATCAAGATCAGCCCGGAGCAGGGGGAAATCAACGTTAGAAAACTAGAGGCCAACAATGGACACTGAGAAACGATGGCAAGAAAACTTGGACGCCAGAGCAGAAGAAATAGTGGCAGGAAAAGAAGGACCGTCCGAGGTACACTTATGAGTCAATGTTGGATTAGCCGTGTAAATTTCAGACGCCAAATCCGAGTAACCCAGCGGGTCATACAACGAGGCAGTGTGAGTGGATTCGTAAGATAGATCAAGGTGGTTTGGGGAATGCTCAGGCACCTTGGAACGATCAACCTCGGCAGGAGTTACCCCGGCAGCAATTGCTCTCCGGAGCGAACACGCAACAACTAATGTTGCCTCCCCCTCCGCCGAGGTATGATAACCATGAGAGAAGGGATGCAGTGCATCAATTGGAAGACCAGCATCAACCGGATCAGAGGTACCCCGGAAATGAGGGGAGGAATGTGTACATAGAGCATCATCAGAGTTACTGTGTGTTTACCACTAAGGAAATAGATAGAAAGAGTTTGCAGCACCGACATATGGAGGTGAATGCGGTAATGCCAGCAGTGACGAGGTATATGCCTTGGCCGGACTAGGAAATTACCTGGAGCATCAAAGATCATCCCAAGCTTATGCCGAGTCCTGGTTCATATGCGCTAGTGCTGGACCCGACATTCATTGGGCCTAACATCAATGTGAGGTTCTCCAAGGTACTAATTGACAATGGTAGTAGCATTAACATCATGTATGCGGATACAATGCACAAGTTGGGTATCTCGGAGAACATGCTCCAAGCTACAAGGACAACTTTCCATGGCATTGTGCTAGGCATTTCTTTTGAGCCCATAGGGAAAGTCCGGGTTGACGTATTATTCGGCACGAGAGATAACTGCCGAACTGAGAATTTGGAGTTTGAAGTGGTGAACTTAGAAAGTGCGTATCACGCGTTACTCGGAAGACCAGCACTGAACAAGTTCATGGCAAGTTGTCACATCAGCTATCTGAAGATGAAGTTGCCCGGGCCAAATGGAGCGATTACCATTGCTGGAGATTTCCGACGTTCCATTGAGTGTGCATCTGCCGGGTCTAACCTAGCTGAGTCACTCGTGATTGCGCAAGAGAAAAGAAAAATCCAAGAGGTGGCGGCGTTGGCTCAGTCTGCGCAGCAATATATGCCGTCGTTGAGTAATCCGCATGGTAGTGTCTCATTCCGAGCCACAAAGGATACCAAGAAAGTGCCTGTTGATGACATGTTCCCAGAGCGCACCGTAACAATTGGTGCCAGGTTAAATGATAAATAGGAAAGCGAGCTCGTCAACTTCCTCCGTGATAATCGGGATATTTTTTCTTGGTCCACACAGGACTTGCAAGGTGTTCCGAGGGAGTTGGCCGAGCACTCTTTGAACGTGAGACCCGGAGCAAGGCCAGTGAAGCAACCTCTCTGCCACTTCACCGAGGATAGGAGAAAAGTCATTGGAGATGAGATAGATCGGTTACTAGCAGCAGGATTTATCATGGAAGTTCTTTACCCGGATTGGCTATCTAATCTGGTGCTGGTGGAGAAGAAGAAGGATGATCCGAATGTGGCAATGGTTTGGCGTATGTGTATCGATTACACGAACCTGAACAAGGCATGTTCAAAAGATCCATTTCCACTTCCAAGGATAGATCAGGTCGTAGACTCAACTGCTGGATGTGAACTGTTGTCATTCATTGATGCATATTCTGGTTTCCACTAGATACCTCTGAATCCGGATGATCAAATAAAGACTGCATTTATCACCACGTATGGGGCTTATTGCTATCGCACCATGCCATTTGGTTTACATAATGCAGAGGCAACGTACCAAAGATGTATGCAGAAATGTTTGCACGACCAAATAGGTCAAAATGCACAGGTGTATGTGGATGATGTGGTTATCAAGACCAAGGAAAGCAAAACGCTCCTTGACGATATCAGGCAGACATTCGCGAACCTAAGAAGGTTCCGGATGAAGCTTAACCCGGAAAAATGTACCTTCGGTGTCCCGGCTAGAAAATTACTCGGATTTCTTGTCTCCAGCCGAGGTATCGAAGAACTAAAATCTGGGCCATTGAGCGAATGGAACTCCAAAGTGTCTTAACGATGTCCAGAAGTTCACTGGTTGTCTGGCATCGTTAAGTCAGTTTGTATGTCGGTTGGGAGAAAAGGCATTGCCTCTCTATCAACTCATGAAAAAGTCGGACAAGTTCATTTGGACGCCGCAGGCCAATGAAGCCTTTATACAATTAAAGAAAATGTTAGCCACTGCACCAGTCTTAGCCTCTCCATTAGCAAAGGAGCCAATGTTGCTCTATATAGCCGCAACCAACCGAGTTGTAAGTGCAGTAATCGTGGTAGAGCGCGACGAAGAGGGTAAGTCAGTGCAAAGGCCAGTATATTATCTGAGCGAGGTATTATCAGCCTCAAAGCAAAATTATCTGCACTATCAGAAAGTGGCGTATGGAGTGTATATGTCGGCAAAGAAGCTAAAGAATTATTTTGAGGAGCACCCTATCAAAGTAATATGTGAAGCTCCCATATCCGAGATAATGAGTAACAAGGATGCAAGTGGCAGGATTGTAAAATGGGCAATTGAGCTAGCTCCTTATGCGCCACAATATGACAGAAGAGAAGCGATCAAGTCTCAGGCTGTGGCCGACTTTTTTGTGGACTGGGCCGAGGTGCAATATGAACCGCCATTACCAGATCCGAACTACTAGAGAATGCACTTTGACGGGTCAAAAACAAAAACCGGGTTAGGCGCAGGAGTTGTGCTTACCTCGCCAAAGAATGACCAGTTGAAGTATGTGCTACAGATCCATTTCACAGCGTCGAACAATGTCGCTGAATATGAAGCACTTGTGCATGGGCTCAAAGTGGCAAAAGAAATTGGGATACGTCAGATCCAATGCTTTGGCGACTCAGATTTGGTAGTTCAGTAAGTGTCGGGGCTGTGGGACGCTCTTGACCCAAACATGGTACTATACAGATTCCATGTGTAGAAGATATCTGGTTATTTTGAGGGATATGAATTTCGCCATGTACCCCGGGTGGAAAATGAGGCTGCCAACATATTGTCGAAGCTCGGATCAACCCGACAAGCAATTCCACCGGGTGTAGCATTAGAACACCTCAGAAAACCATCCATCAGACCGTCCCTAGAAACCGACTCAATTTACGTCCCGGAGGATCCGGAGTCCGGAGCTGTGCCCATGGACATTGACATGGGAGGTGGTGCGCGAAACCTGGTGACTGCCTCAGCAAACCCGGTGACTGCTTCGCAAGACCCGGGGACTGCTCAGCGTGATCCGGTTGAAGTTATGCTGGTGGATCGGATGGAAATTGATGAGGATGTGTTCCCTGTACGAACAATACCAGCTTGGGCACTACCTATATTTCAATTCCTGAAAGATGGAACTTTACCCACTGAGGAGGTGCTATCCAGGCAAACTCAGAGGAGAGCAAAGGCATACACAATCATCAATTCCGAGCTATACAAAAGGAGTGTGACCAATGTCCTCCAGCGATGCGTTGACCCGGAAGAAGGGCTTGACATCCTCCGAGATATACATCAAGGGGAATGTGGGCATCATGCCTCGTCCCGAGCCTTGGTGGCAAAAGCTTTCTGGCATGGATTCTACTGGCCAAGTGCCTTAGAACAAGCAGAAGATTTGGTACAAAAATGTAATGGTTGTCAGAGGTATGCTACCAAGACACATATGACAATGTCGGAGCTCAAAACCATACCAATCACATGGCCATTTGCCGTATGGTGTTTAGACATGGTTGGCCCGTTCAAACCAGTAAGGGGAAATATGACTCACATTTTGGTCATGGTGGATAAGTTTACAAAATGGATTGAAGTAAAGCCAATAAGAAAATGTGATGGAGCTACGGCCATGACATTTCTCAAAGACATCATCTTGAGATACGGTTATCCTCACAGTATCATAACTGATAATGGCACAAATTTTGCTGAAGGAGCATTTGCACGATTCTACCGAGATAAGAAGATCCGGCTGGACGTTGCCTCGGTAGCCCATCCTGCATCAAACGGACAAGTGGAAAGATCCAACGGATTAGTACTCTCCGGGATAAAACCCCGGCTCATTGAGCCGCTGCAAAGATCAGCGGGGTGCTGGATAGAAGAACTACCAGCGGTATTGTGGAGTTTAAGAACAACTCCGAATCGATCAACAGGCTATACGCCATTTTTTCTGGTATATGGGGCAGAAGCTGTATCACCAGCCGACATAGAGCATGACTCGCCTAGGGTCACCCAATACATAGAAGCCGAAGTGCAAGAAGCCCGGCAAAATGATGTTGATCTGCTGGAAGAAGCGAGAGAATTGGCATTGTCCAGATCCGCCATATATCAGCAAAATCCCTGACGCTATCATAACCAGAAAGTAAACCCCCGAGTCTTCCGGGAAGGTGATCTGGTACTCCGGTTGGTACAACGTACTGCTGGCATGCATAAGTTATCCCCCCATGGGAAGGGCCATTCATTGTGAGCAAAGCATTGCACAATGATTCTTATTATCTTATCGATGCAAAGCCACAGGAAAAGAACAAGGCGGACAGGTCCGGGGAGGAATCTAAGCGTCCATGGAATGTAGCTCTACTTCTTCCTTTCTACACTTAGCAGAGGAGTGTATGTATCCGAGTCTCTCATATGTCGGTGTGTATGCCGGCAATGAGTTTATCAATGAAATGTTGGCACCTCGAGCAGTAACTCGGGGACTGCCTTAATAAAATTTGTTGTCTTCTGTATCTATTATTTATACGTCGACTGGCGTAAGTTGTTCTACTTAGTCCGGATTAGTAATGTGTGAGCACCAAGAACCAAAATCTTCGACTTGCTGCTGTCCAACAAGAATTGGCTTCATGGCAAGCAAGACAACAAGTTTGGAATTGCGTAGCACATGAAAATCGACTAAGGAAAGGAACTTAATCGAGCCGACGTTTGTTTTTTAGACTAACCTTGTGTTTACTTTCGAATTATTATGCTGAATTATTTTGAGCTAAGCCTAAAGTTTCCAAGTATTGTTAAGACAATTTTTGAAGCTCGGATTCGTAAGTGGTAAAACCGAATCAAGGTAGACACGAGCTGAGCCAAAAGATTGGATGAACAAGAAAATGAAACTCGGGGCCTACGCCCAAGTTAATCCTGCATAAAAACTTAGTAGCAAAATATCACTTGAGTACTGGATACAATTCCACCCGGCATACCGGGGATCTGATAAACTTTAAAGTTTTTTCACTCAAGGAGCAGCAGGAGGAGGAAGTTTGGCGTCATCTTCGCTGTCTTCGATGTCCGAGGCATCGTCCTCTTCGTCCTCATCCGAGCCATCTTCAACGTTTTCAGCATTCTCATCATCCGCGCCACCAAGGAAGCTTGGACCCTCATTCCATTCATGGATGGGAGCATATTCGATGAGGCTATGGGCGCAAGCCTTGAGCCGAGCTACCCACTCTGGATCACTGGTCCATTTGGATCCGGTACGCATGCGTGCTAGGAGGTTGAGGTCGATCTTCTCGTACCACGTAAGCACGTAGTGGAGATTGGTCTCACCTCCGGCACGTCCAGCGGATTCCCTCCAAAGGTCGAGCTGGGTCTCGCATTTCATCAACTTATCAACAAGAATTGCGGTCCCCTCCAGAGTGTCTTCTGCAGGCCAAAACGTGTTGAAGATTCGGATTGCAACGTCAAGGATATCCTTGCCATAGTTCTTCATGATTTCCACGCGAGAAGACAAGCTGACCAACAGGTCCTCCATGTCATAGGGAATCTCTTCAGCATCCGGAGCAACGGGAGTACCCCTCTCTTGGCGGAACTTAGCAACAGCGGTGCTTGCAATGGCATTGCCCTCTGGAAATTTGCTTGAAAACAAGACAAGAGAAGCAAGTAAAGAAAATACATGTGAAGTAACCCGGAGAAATATGCCGGATGAGGGAAAGGAGCTTACGTGAAATATGGCTGTGGATCCAGGTCAACTCCTTGGTACAGTCATCACGCCTTTTGTGAAGCTGCACAAGTTCAGTATTCGCCGACTCAAGTTTGACGTTGGCCTCCTAGAGAAGTTCTCGGTCCTTGGCAATCTAGAGATTGAGGCGCTCGCGCTCTTCAGTATAGTCCTGGCCAGCTTTTTGAAGTTCGGATTGGTGTTGCGCTTTTAATTTCTGCATACTGCTTTGAGCTTGGCAATTTCATCATCCTTGGTTCGGAGGAGGGCAAGCTCATCATCTTTCTTCTTGAGCTCGGCCTGATGCTGCCCTGCTTGTTCGAGAAAATGCAGCATCATATCAGGCACGGGCACACTATCTTCAAGAGATGCTGAAATAGTTTGTTGACCCGACAAAGCCGAGGTATGAATGTTTGCCGAGCCAAGGAGAAAAGGAGATAGAAAGCATAGCAAGGTTGCACAAAAGTAACTTACCCTTGATCTGGTCAAGATTCTTCCTCATGATGGTTTTCTCAGCTTCCACCCCAGCTATGAAAACCGGATGATGGGTTAGTTCGGTAGAAAAAGATGAAGGAAAACGGGAAAATGTCAAGAAGAGAACTTACCCCTTTTCTCGTGCTCAGCGAGAAGTGCATTATGCTTTGCATGCATCATCTTGTGAGTGTCCAGGAGACGCTGAAACTCAGCGCTCCGGCAGTTGGTGGTCACCTGAAAAGAGTACAAAAATATAGCTTAGTCTTGTGCATATTCAAAGTGTACAAAATCCGGGCCAAGTGGAACTTAAACCGGCTCTAGGTGTGTGCATATTCGAAGTGTACAAAATCCGGGCCAAGTGGAACTTAACCCGGCTCTAGGTGTGTGCATATTCGAAGTGTACAAAATCCGGGCCAAGTGGAACTTAACCCGGCTCTAGGTGTGTGCATATTCGAAGTGTACAAAATCCGGGCCAAGTGGAACTCAACCCGGCTCTAGGTGTGTGCATATTCGAAGTGTACAAAATCCGGGCCAAGTGGAACTTAACCCGGCTCTAGGTGTGTGCATATTCGAAGTGTACAAAATCCGGGCCAAGTGGAACTTAACCCGGCTCTAGGTGTGTGCATATTCGAAGTGTACAAGATCTGGGCCAAGTAGAACTTAACCCGACTCTAGGTGTGTGCATATTCGAAGTTATCAAGGAGCTACGTTAGTTTTCGAAGGAGCATCCGGCCGAGTAACAAGTTACTCCCCCGGAGGCTCGGGGACTAATGGTTATATCACTAATATCTACAACATGCTAAGGAAAAGGTGAAGTAACGTACCTCCATCATCTGACCCGCAAGGTTAATTGCCTTAGCGGCTGTGTTCATTTGAGCAGCAAATTCGGTGGGACCGAACTTCTCCGGGAGATCGTCGTTGTGGACGAACTCCGCCTTGTTCCAATTGTTCACGAACTCGATCAAGGTCGGAGGGTATCATTCGCCGCTGAGCATATGGGGCGCCACCAAACCCTTGGCATGCGCCTCCCTCCTCTCAACCTGGGCAAGAGCAGGGCTGGTGTGCAAAACGAGTTGCACGTCAGCTAGCTCGGCAAGGGCGTCCTTCGGTGGTGGAGTTTTCTTCGAAAGCATGGACGTGAGTGTGCGCTGTCCAGCCTCGATGGACGTTGCCCTGGTGGCGTCAGGGACCTTCTTGCCCTTAGGTTGCTGCTGAGAAGTGGAAGTTGTTGCAGCAGATTTACCCTTGGGAGCTGCCTTGGTGCTTTCTCGCCGAGACTGGGAAGATTCGGACGAGGCGGAGGGGCTTGGTGCTGCTGCTGTTGCTTTTGCGGCTGGTGCTTGAGTTGGTGCTGGTGCTGGTTTCTTCTTTGGTGGAGGTGCTGAGGTAACCTCGGTGGTAGCTGGTTGCGGCGGAGCCGAAGTAGTGGTGGCCGCTGCCTCGGCAGAGCCAGTCTCCCCCGCTCCAGGGTTGCCTCCCTCTTGACGAGGTGGGCTGGAACCCGGAGCAGCCACTGAACCCTCTGGGATTGGGCTCAGCGGGGGTGAATCGTCGCCACGAGGGGGAGAAGGGCTGTGTCGGAGCGGGGAGGCAATGCTCATCCGAGGTCAGGGGCTCCTTGGGCTTCTGAGCCCTTCGTGCTGGGGCCTTGGTTGCAGGCTTGGAGGCAGTTTTGTCCCCAGACTTCTTTTGCCTTTTGGCTGGCTGAGAAGGTCTGGAGGAAGAAGTTGATGCGGCTCCCCTTGTCTTCTTCGGCACAACCGGAACAGGATCGCCCATGACAAGGGGACGGTCCTCATGGATCTGCCCACCGGGGTTAGCTGATGCCGGAAAAGCATAAGAAAGGGGGACATCATCAAATGCTTCCATCACCTCAACATCCGAGTCATCTTCATCGTCGGGCCAATCTCTAATGGAAGAGAGTTTACTGGTGGGTCGCTTGGTCGCGTCGGCCATCAGAAGGAACATCTCCTGATCCGGTTCCTCCTCGTTAGAGGTATCCCGGTCATGCGCCCATTTGAGGGAGGGCTCGGTGCCATCCTCGATAGTTTGCTGAAGGAATTGCTAAGGGAAAGAAAAGACAACGGAGTTAAGTATACAACAGCGACCGACATATGATTTAATTCAGAGAAAGTTCGCGGCATGAAGCTTACCACGGGAGGAAGCCTATCTCGGCAATAATGTTCCATTCCCCACGTCCACTCAGAGGAGAAGTCCTTGTGGGTGGTGAAGAGGGCCTTGACCCGGTGGTAGATCTCTGTGTTGCTCAACTCGAAAGACGAGGTCTGGTTGGGGTCGCGGCCCCAGCTCATGTGACAGACTTTGTGTGTGCGCTTCTGGAGGAGGGAGATCCGGTTGCGCACGAACGTAATCATGGCATCCTCATTGCGCAATCCGAGATCCTTCAACTCCTGGAACCTCTTGTTGACCTGGTTCGCCAGGACGGTGGGCTTCTTGGGGACCACGTCCCACAATTCCGGATTGGGAGGACCCGGAGCGTAAGGGCGCAGCCAGATCAGATCCTCAGTAGTGTCGTTCCGGACGTAGAAGAAAGTCCGGGGCCATCCCTTGCAAGACTCCAGCCTAGTGACTCGGGGGAAGACAGACAGCCTCCGAGGAGAAATTGACGTAGCACCGAACTGCGTGAGCTGCTTGTCCTCCGGGTCAAGCTAGATGTTCAGAATCACGTTCCGGCGGAGGCCAAAGAACCGGATCCAGAGCTCCTTCGTGGGCCACAGTCCGGCATAACCTTCGATGGTGGAGGCAAAGGCGGAGAGAGAAGTGATGGCATTAGCCGGAAGATGGTGCGGCTGGAGCTCGTATGTGTTTAGCCAGTCGTGGAAAAAGTCACTAACGGGGAGACCAAATCCGCGTTGGAAATGAGAAAGGAACACCACATACTCACCCGGATTGGGTGAGGGGGCAAGCTTGGCGGAAGCGAGGTGTGCAGTGACGCCCTCCGGGATGCGCCTGGTGCGATAGAGCCAATCCAGGTCGTCCTGGCAGACCCAAGATCCAGCCCATGTGCCATGGTCGGCGGTCGCTGCGTCTTCTTCCATCTCCTGCTCGGCGATGGTGATCTCTTCCTTTGTCATCTCGAGGTCACTGCCCTCACTGGCGCTAGCGGCGGTGGGTGGCAGTGGCCTAGACTGGCAGCGACCCATGGCGGAAGAGATGCGCGGAGGCGGCGGCGATGCTGGTGCGTATGGAGGCAGCACAGCAGTGGCGCAGCTGCTCAGGTGCGGCGACGGTGTTGTCGATGGAGAAGAAGAGGAAAAGGCAAAGGCAGAGGGGCGCGGGAGCGGGGAAATGACCCAAGGGGCGCGCCCCTCCCCTATTTAACCACTCCCATAAGGGGTAGTGGGATCGCATTTCGCGGGCGGGCCACATCGTGTGGCCGTGTATAACCTAGATTGACCAATCAGCGATGAGCCACACGAAGGACCACAGGGCATAGCGGATCCCATGACGCGACGCAGTGATACACTTAACGAGGAGGCAGGCGTGACGTAACATGCGCACAGTAACTCCTGACAATAACTGTGGCGGTTACTGTTGCTGGCCCTTAAAATGAGGCAAGCTAATGATTAGCCTCCACGTGGGGAAGCGTACGAGAGAAGGAAGAATGACCCGGATGAGAATGTGGTAACCCGGCCAGCAAGTGAAAACTTGGAATGTGCCAAGGGAAAGTAAACCCATGGAATCCGAGATAAGGAGGTAACTCGGAAAAGGAACTCAAAGCTCAGTGAAATTGAACCTGCTGTGGCCTTAGCGGCCAAGGCAGCTAAGACCACACCAGCTTCGGGGACTAATGTTGGGGGGATACCCCCGGGTAGGGTCACGTCGGGTATAAAGGCCGAGTTAGCCGAGGTTCGGCAAGGCCAAAGCGGATGCTGTCCGAGTCACCTCAAGGCAGGCCGAATCACGAAGTAACCCGGACCAGGGGATGTCCACCTAACTGGGTCTCAACCGACTTAAGCCATAAGTCGGACAGATGAATCTAACTCATATGCAGGAACAGGTGTGGCCGGATCAACTATGTACGATCCGGGTCATATCAAGCTTGTAGGAGAAGGAAGGTATCTCGCTGGTCAAAGGTGACCCCTGTATGCACAGCATGAGCGAAGCGGATAGAGGAATGACCACCGAGGCGTGGCCGACAAAGGTGACGATGCCAATGTCTACTGACGCGGGCCCCGCAGAGGCTCACGTAGCCTCTGCGGAGGTGACGCAGGGGAAAAGTGACCCGACCGGCTTACAATTTTGGGAGGAGGCATATTCCCTAGAATATGCCTCCACGTATGCCCTAATTGGAGACCTATCCACCCCTATATAAGGAGGGCTAGGGCCTCTGTAGAAAGGGTTGATCTCTATTGGGTTGAGTTTTGAGAGGGTTGGTCTTTAGAGGTTATGTTCTTCTAGCATGTTACTGAGAGCTAGCTAGTGGTGAGAGTAAGAGAGTTCCTTCTTCCTCCTCTCTCTAATACAGCTCAAGGAGCACTTGTAATCTGTGAGAGTGAATCAAATACAAAGCTTCTGTGTGTGGAATCACCACACTAACCCTCCCTGGATTCCCCTAGTGCATTTAGTCCCCACCTTTAGCCTATCCATCGCATCTACCGTGACACCACCACGACAATGTATGTTCTTATACTAAAAATAGCACTAGAGTCATTGCATGTGTGTTCTTTCCACAAACCACACATGGATCAAGCAGTGTCATTGCATGCGTGTTCTTTCCACAAACCACATATGGATCAACCAGTCGTCATTGCATGTGTGTTCTTTTCACAAACCACATATGGACCCACTAGAGTCATTGCATGTGTGTTCTTTCCACAAACCACACATGGATCAACCAGTGTCATTGCATGTGTGTTCCTGACATGAACCACATATGGACCCACTAGAGTCATTGCATGTGTGTTCTATCCACAAACCACACATGGATCAACCGGTGTCATTGCACGTGTGTTCTTTCCACAAACCACATATAGATCAACCTGTGTCATTGCATGTGTGTTCTTTCCACAAACCACACATGGATCAACCAGTGGCATTGCATGTGTGTTCTTTTCACAAACCACACATGGATCAACCAGTGGTCATTGCATGTGTGTTCTTTCCACAAACCACATATGGATCAACCAGTGGTCATTGCATGTGTGTTCTTTCCACAAACCACTTATGGATCAACAAGTGGTCATTACATGTGTGTTCTTTCCACAAACTACTTATGGATCCACCAGTGTTCATTGCATGTGTGTTCTTTTCCACAAACCACATATAGATCAACTAGTGGTCATTGCATGTGTGTTCTTTTCACAAACCACATGTGGAGCCACTAGAGTCATTGCATGTGTGTTCTTTTCACAAACCACTTATGGATCCACCAGTGGTCATTGCATGTGTGTTCTTTTCACAAACAACATATGGATCCACTAGTGTTCACTTCATGTGTGTTCTTTCCACACACCACTTATGGACCCACCAGTGTTTGTTGTATGTGTGTCCTTTTCCACAAACCACATATGGATCAACCAGTGGTCATTGCATGTGTGTTCTTTTCCACAAACCACATATGGATCCATTAGAGTCATTGCATGTGTGTTCTTATACTAAAACTAGCACTAGAGTCATTTCATGTGTGTTCTTTCCACAAACCACACATGGATCAACCAGTGTCATTGCATGTGTGTTCTTGACATGAACCACATATGGACCCACTAGAGTCATTGCATGTGTGTTCTATCCACAAACCACACATGGATCAACCGGTGTCATTGCAACAAACCACATATGGATCAACCTGTGTCATTGCATGTGTGTTCTTTCCACAAACCACACATGGATCAACCAGTGGCATTGCATGTGCGTTCTTTTCACAAACCACACATGGATCAACTAGTGGTCATTGCATGTGTGTTCTTTCCACAAACCACTTATGGATCAACAAGTGGTCATTGCATGTGTGTTCTTTTCACAAACCACTTATGGATCCACCAGTGTTCATTGCATGTGTGTTCTTTTCCACAAACCACATATCGATCCGCCAGTGTTCATTGCATGTGTGTTCTTTTCCACAAACCACATGTGGAGCCACTAGAGTCATTGCATGTGTGTTCTTTTCACAAACCACACATGGATCAACCAGTGTTCACTGTATGTGTGTTCTTTCCACAAACCACATATGGATCAACCAGTGGTTATTGCATGTGTGTTCTTTTCCACAAACCACTTATAGATCAACCAGTGTTCATTGCATGTGTGTTCTTTCCACAAACCACTTATGGATCCACCAGTGTTCATTGCATGTGTGTTCTTTTCACAAACAACATATGGATCCACTAGTGTTCACGGCATGTGTGTTCTTTCCACAAACCACTTATGGATCCACCAGTGTTTGTTGTATGTGTGTTCTTTTCCACAAACCACATATGGATGCATTAGAGTCATTGCATGTGTGTTCTTATACTAAAACTAGCACTAGAGTCATTGCATGTGTGTTCTTTCCACAAACCACACATGGATCAACCAGTGTCATTGCATGTGTGTTCCTGACATGAACCACATATGGACCCACTAGAGTCATTGCATGTGTGTTCTATCCACAAACCACACATGGATCAACCGGTGTCATTGCACGTGTGTACTTTCCACAAACCACATATAGATCAACCTGTCTTATTGCATGTGTGTTCTTTCCACAAACCACACATGGATCAACCAGTGGCATTGCATGTGTGTTCTTTTCACAAACCACACACGGATCAACCAGTGGTCATTGCATGTGTGTTCTTTCTTAAAACCACATATGGATCAACTAGTGGTCATTGCATGTGTGTTCTTTCCACAAACCACTTATGGATCAACAAGTGGTCATTGCATGTGTTTTCTTTCCACAAACCACTTATGGATCCACCAGTGTTCATTGCATGTGTGTTCTTTTCCACAAACCACATATGGATCAACTAGTGGTCATTGCATGTGTGTTCTTTTCACAAACCACATGTGGAGCCACTAGAGTCATTGCATGTGTGTTCTTATACTAAAACCAGCACTAGACTCATTGCATGTGTGTTCTTTTCACAAACCACACATGGATCCACCACTGTCATTGCATGTGTGTTCTTTCCAAAAACCACACATGGATCAACCAGTGGTCCTTGCATGTGTGTTCTTTTCCACAAACCACATATGGATCCATTAGAGTCATTGTATGTGTTTTTATACTAAAACTAGCACTAGAGTCATTGCATGTGTGTTATTTCCACAAACCACACATGGATCAACCAGTGGCATTGCATGTGTGTTCTTTTCCACAAACTACATATAGATCAACCACTGGTCATTGCATGTGTGTTCTTTCCACAAACCACTTATGGATCCACCAGTATTCATTGCATGTGTGTTCTTTTCACAAACAACATATGGATCCACAAGTGTTCACTGCATGTGTGTTCTTTCCACAAACCACTTATGGATCCACCAGTGTTTGTTGTATGTGTGTTCTTTTCCACAAACCACATATGGATCAACCAGTGGTCATTGCATGTGTGTTGTTTTCCACAAACCACATATGGATCCATTAGAGTCATTGCATGTGTGTTCTTTTCCACAAACCACATATGGATCCATTAGAGTCATTGCATGTGTGTTCTTATACTAAAACTAGAACTAGAGTCATTGCATGTGTGTTCTTTCCACAAACCACACATGGATCAACTAGTGTCATTGTATGTGTGTTCCTGACATGAACCACATATGGACCCACTAGAGTCATTGCATGTGTGTTCTATCCACAAACCACACATGGATCAACCGGTGTCATTGCACGTGTGTTCTTTCCACAAACCACATATGGATCAATCTGTCTCATTGCATGTGTATTCTTTCCACAAACCACACATGGATCAACCAGTGGCATTGCATGTGTGTTCTTTTCACAAACCACACATGGATCAACCAGTGGTCATTGCATGTGCGTTCTTTCCTAAAACCACATATGGATCAACGAGTGGTCATTGCATGTGTGTTCTTTCCACAAACCACTTATGGATCAACAAGTGGTCATTGCATGTGTGTTCTTTCCACAAACCACTTATGGATCCACCAGTGTTCATTGCATGTGTGTTCTTTTCCACAAACCACATATGGATCAACTAGTGGTCATTGCATGTGTGTTCTTTTCACAAACCACATGTGGAGCCACTAGAGTCATTGCATGTGTGTTCTTATACTAAAACCAACACTAGACTCATTGCATGTGTGTTCTTTTCACAAACCACACATGGATCCACCACTGTCATTGCATGTGTGCTTTCCAAAAAGCACACATGGATCAACCAGTGGTCATTGCACGTGTGTTCTTTTCCACAAACCACATATGGATCCATTAGAGTCATTGTATGTGTGTTCTTATACTAAAACTAGCACTAGAGTCATTGCATGTGTGTTCTTTCCACAAACCACACATGGATCAACCAGTGGCATTGCATGTGTGTTCTTTTCCACAAACCACTTATAGATCCACCAGTGTTCATTGCATGTGTGTTCTTTCCACAAACCACTTATGGATCCACCAGTGTTCATTGCATGTGTGTTCTTTTCACAAACAACATATGGATCCACCAGTGTTCACTGCATGTGTGTTCTTTCCACAAACCACTTATGGATCCACCAGTGTTTGTTTTATGTGTGTTCTTTTCCACAAACCACATATGGATCAACCAGTGGTCATTGCATGTGTGTTCTTTTCCACAAACCACATATGGATCGATTAGAGTCATTGCATGTGTGTTCTTTTCCACAAACCACATATGGATCCATGAGAGTCATTGCATGTGTGTTCTTATACTAAAACTAGCACTAGAGTCATTGCATGTGTGTTCTTTCCACAAACCACACATGGATCAACCAGTGTCATTGCTTGTGTGTTCCTCACATGAACCACATATGGACCCACTAGAGTCATTGCATGTGTGTTCTATACACAAACCACACATGGATCAACCGGTGTCATTGCATGTGTGTTCTTTCCACAAACCACAGATGGATCAACCTGTGTCATTGCATGTGTGTTCTTTCCACAAACCACACATGGATCAACCAGTGGCATTGCATGTGTGTTCTTTTCACAAACCACACATGGATCAACCAGTGGTCATTGCATGTGTGTTCTTTCCACAAACCACATATGGATCAACATGTGGTCATTGCATGTGTGTTCTTTCCACAAACCACTTATGGATCAACAAGTGGTCATTGCATGTGTGTTCTTTTCACAAACCACTTATGGATCCACCAGTGTTCATTGCATGTGTGTTCTTTTCCACAAACCACATATGGATCAACTAGTGGTCATTGCATGTGTGTTCTTTTCACAAACCACATGTGGAGCCACTAGAGTCATTGCATGTGTGTTCTTTTCACAAACCACACATGGATCAACCAGTGTTCATTGTATGTGTGTTCTTTCCACAAACCACATATGGATCAACCAGTGGTTATTGCATGTGTGTTCTTTTCACAAACAACATATGGATCCACCAGTGTTCACTGCATGTGTGTTCTTTCCACAAACCACTTATGGATCCACCAGTGTTTGTTGTATGTGTGTTCTTTTCCACAAACCACATATGGATCAACCAGTGGTCATTGCATGTGTGTTCTTTTCCACAAACCACATATGGATCCATTAGAGTCATTACATGTGTGTTCTTTTCCACAAACCACATATGGATCCATTAGAGTCATTGCATGTGTGTTCTTATACTAAAACTAGCACTAGAGTCATTGCATGTGTGTTCTTTCCACAAACCACACATGGATCAACCAGTGTCATTGCATGTGTGTTCCTGACATGAACCACATATGGACCCACTAGAGTCATTGCATGTGTGTTCTATCCACAAACCACACATGGATCAACCGGTGTCATTGCACGTGTGTTCTTTCCATAAACCACATATGGATCAACCTGTGTCATTGCATGTGTGTTCTTTCCACAAACCACACATGGATCAACCAGTGGCATTGCATGTCTGTTCTTTTCACAAACCACTTATGGATCCACCAGTGTTCATTGCATTTGTGTTCTTTCCACAAACCACTTATGGATCCACCCGTGCTCATTGCATCTGTGTTCTTTTCACAAACAACATATGGATCCACCAGCGTTCACTGCATGTGTCTTCTTTCCACAAACCACTTATGGATCCACCAGTGTTTGTTGTATGTGTGTTCTTTTCCACAAACCACATATGGATCAACCAGTGGTCATTGCATCTGTGTTCTTTTCCACAAACCACATATGGATCCATTAGAGTCATTGCATGTGTGTTCTTTTCCACAAACCACATATGGATCCAATAGAGTCATTGCATGTGTGTTCTTTCCACAAACCACACATGGATCAACCAGTGTCATTGTATGTGTGTTCCTGACATGAACCACATATGGACCCACTAGAGTCATTGCATGTGTGTTCTATCCACAAACCACACATGGATCAACCGGTGTCATTGCACGTGTGTTCTTTCCACAAACCACATATGGATCAACCTGTCTCATTGCATGTGTATTCTTTCCACAAACCACACATGGATCAACCAGTGGCATTGCATGTGTGTTCTTTTCAAAAACCACACATGGATCAACCAGTGGTCATTGCATGTGCGTTCTTTCCTAAAACCACATATGGATCAACCAGTGGTCATTGCATGTGTGTTCTTTCCACAAACCACTTATGGATCAACAAGTGGTCATTGCATGTGTGTTCTTTCCACAAACCACTTATGGATCCACCACTGTTCATTGCATGTGTGTTCTTTTCCACAAACCACATATGGATCAACTAGTGGTCATTGCATGCGTGTTCTTTTCACAAACCACATGTGGAGCCACTAGAGTCATTGCATGTGTGTTCTTATACTAAAACTAGCACTAGACTCATTGCATGTGTGTTCTTTTCACAAACCACACATGGATCCACCACTGTATTTGCATGTGGGTTCTTTCCACAAACCACACATGGATCAACTAGTGGTCATTGCCTGTCTGTTCTTTTCCACAAACCACATATGGATCCATTAGAGTCATTGTATGTGTGTTCTTATACTAAAACTAGCACTAGAGTCATTGCATGTGTGTTATTTCCACAAACCACACATGGATCAACCAGTGGCATTGCATGTGTGTTCTTTTCACAAACCACACATGGATCAACTAGTGTTCACTGTATGTGTGTTCTTTACACAAACCACATATGGATCAACCAGTGGTCATTGCATGTGTGTTCTTTTCCACAAACCACTTATAGATCAACCAGTGGTCATTGCATGTGTGTTCTTTCCACAAACCACTTATGGATCCACCAGTGGTCATTGCATGTGTGTTCTTTTCACAAACAACATATGGATCCACTAGTGTTCACTTCATGTGTGTTCTTTCTGCACACCACTTTTGGACCCACCAGTGTTTGTTGTATGTGTGTTCTTTTCCACAAACCACATATGGATCAACCAGTGGTCATTGCATGTGTGTTCTTTTCCATAAACCACATATGTATCCATTAGAGTCATTGCATGTGTGTTCTTATACTAAAACTAGTACTAGAGTCATTGCATGTGTGTTCTTTCCACAAACCACACATGGATCAACCAGTGTCATCGCATGTGTGTTCCTGACATGAACCACATATGGACCCACTAGAGTCATTGCATGTGTGTTCTATCCACAAACCACACATGGATCAACCGGTGTCATTGCAACAAACCACATATGGATCAACCTGTGTCATTGCATGTGTGTTCTTTCCACAAACCACACATGGATCAACCAGTGGCATTGCATGTGTGTTCTTTTCACAAACTACACATGGATCAACCAGTGGTCATTGCATGTGTGTTCTTTCCACAAACCACTTATGGATCAACAAGTGGTCATTGCATGTGTGTTCTTTTCACAAACCACTTATGGATCCACCAGTGTTCATTGCATGTTTGTTCTTTTCCACAAACCACATATGGATCCACCAGTGTTCATTGCATGTGTGTTCTTTTCCACAAACCACATGTGGAGCCACTAGAGTCATTGCATGTGTGTTCTTTTCACAAACCACACATGGATCAACCAGTGTTCATTGTATGTGTTCTTTCCACAAACCACATATGGATCAACCAGTGGTTATTGCATGTGTGTTCTTTTCCACAAACCACATATAGATCAACCAGTGGTCATTGCATGTGTGTTCTTTCCACAAACCACTTATGGATCCACCAGTGTTCATTGCATGTGTGTTCTTTTCACAAACAACATATGGATCCACTAGTGTTCACGGCATGTGTGTTCTTTCCACAAACCACTTATGGATCCACCAGTGTTTGTTGTATGCGTGTTCTTTTCCACAAACCACATATGGATCCATTAGAGTCATTGCATGTGTGTTCTTATACTAAAACTAGCACTAGAGTCATTGCATGTGTGTTCTTTCCACAAACCACACATGGATCAACCAGTGTCATTGCATTTGTGTTCCTGACATGAACCACATATGGACCCACTAGAGTCATTGCATGTGTGTTCTATCCACAAACCACACATGGATAAACCTGTGTCATTGCACGTGTGTTCTTTCCATAAACCACACATGGATCAACCAGTGGCATTGCATGTGTGTTCTTTTCACAAACCACTTATGGATCCACCAATGTTCATTGCATGTGTGTTCTTTCCACAAACCACTTATGGATCCACCAGTGTTCATTGCATGTGTGTTCTTCTCAGAAACAACATATGGATCCACCAGTGTTCACTGCATGTGTGTTCTTTCCACAAACCACTTATGGATCCACCAGTGTTTGTTGTATGTGTGTTCTTTTCCACAAACCACATATGGATCAACCAGTGGTCATTGCATGTGTGTTCATTTCCACAAACCACATATCGATCCATTAGAGTCATTGCATGTGTGTTCTTATACTAAAACTAGCACTAGAGCCTTTGCATGTGTGTTCTTTCCACAAACCACACATGGATCAACCAGTGTCATTGCAATATGTGTTCTTGACATGAACCACATATGGACCCACTAGAGTCATTGCATGTGTGTTCTATCCACAAACCACACATGGATCAACCGGTGTCATTGCACGTGTGTTCTTTCCACAAACCACATATGGATCAACCAGTCTTATTGCATGTGTGTTCTTTCCACAAACCACATATGGATCAACCTGTCTTATTGCATGTGTGTTCTTTCCACAAACCACACATGGATCAACCAGTGGCATTGCATGTGTGTTCTTTTTACAAACCACACACGGATCAACCAGTGGTCATTGCATGTGTGTTCTTTCCAAAAACCACACATGGATCAACTAGTGGTCATTGCATGTGTTTTCTTTTCCACAAACCACATATGGATCCATTAGAGTCATTGTATGTGTTTTATACTAAAACTAGCACTAGAGTCATTGCATGTGTGTTATTTCCACAAACCACACATGGATAACCCAGTGGCATTGCATGTGTGTTCTTTTCCACAAACCACTTATAGATCAACCACTGGTCATTGCATGTGTGTTCTTTCCACAAACCACTTATGGATCCACCAGTATTCATTGCATGTGTGTTCTTTTCACAAACAACATATGGATCCACCAGTGTTCACTGCATGTGTGTTCTTTCCACAAACCACTTATGGATCCACCAGTGTTTGTTGTATGTGTGTTCTTTTCCACAAACCACATATGGATCAACCAGTGGTCATTGCATGTGTGTTCTTTTCCACAAACCACATATGGATCCATTAGAGTCATTGCATGTGTGTTCTTTTCCACAAACCACATATGGATCCATTAGAGTCATTGCATGTGTGTTCTTTCCACAAACCACACATGGGTCAACCAGTGTCATTGTATGTGTGTTTCTGACATGAACCACATATGGACCCACTAGAGTCATTGCATGTGTGTTCTATCCACAAACCACACATGGATCAACCGGTGTCATTGCACGTGTGTTCTTTCCACAAACCACATATGGATCAACCTGTCTCATTGCATGTGTCTTCTTTCCACAAACCACACATGGATCAACCAGTGGCATTGCATGTGTGTTCTTTTCACAAACCACACATGGATCAACCAGTGGTCATTGCATGTGCGTTCTTTCCTAAAACCACATATGGATCAACCAGTGGTCATTGCATGTGTGTTCTTTCCACAAACCACTTATGGATCAACAAGTGGTCATTGCATGTGTGTTCTTTCCACAAACCACTTATGGATCCACCAGTGTTCATTGCATGTGTGTTCTTTTCCACAAACCACATATGGATCAACTAGTGGTCATTGCATGTGTGTTCTTTTCACAAACCACATGTGGAGCCACTAGAGTCATTGCATGTGTGTTCTTATACTAAAACCACCACTAGACTCATTGCATGTGTGTTCTTTTCACAAACCACACATGGATCCACCACTGTCATTGCATGTGTGCTTTCCAAAAAGCACACATGGATCAACCAGTGGTCATTGCATGTGTGTTCTTTTCCACAAACCACATATGGATCCATTAGAGTCATTGTATGTGTGTTCTTATACTAAAACTAGCACTAGAGTCATTGCATGTGTGTTCTTTCCACAAACCACACATGGATCAACCAGTGGCATTGCATGTGTGTTCTTTTCCACAAACCACTTATAGATCCACCAGTGTTCATTGCATGTGTGTGCTTTCCACAAACCACTTATGGATCCACCAGTGTTCATTGCATCTGTGTTCTTTTCACAAATAACATATGGATCCACCAGTGTTCACTGCATGTGTGTTCTTTCCACAAACCACTTATGGATCCACCAGTGTTTGTTTTATGTGTGTTCTTTTCCACAAACCACATATGGATCAACCAGTGGTCATTGCATGTGTGTTCTTTTCCACAAACCACATATGGATCAACCTGTGTCATTGAATGTGTGTTCTTTCCACAAACCACACATGGATCAACCAGTGGAATTGCATGTGTGTCCTTTTCGCAAACCACACATGGATCAACCAGTGGTCATTGCATGTGTGTTCTTTCCACAAACCACATATGGATCAACATGTGGTCATTGCATGTGTGTTCTTTCCACAAACCACTTATGGATCAACAAGTGGTCATTGCATGTGTGTTCTTTTCTCAAACCACTTATGGATCCACCAGTGTTCATTGCATGTGTGTTCTTTTCCACAAACCACATATGGATCAACTAGTGGTCATTGCATGTGTGTTCTTTTCACAAACCACATGTGGAGCCACTAGAGTCATTGCATGTGTGTTCTTTTCACAAACCACACATGGATCAACCAGTGTTCATTGTATGTGTGTTCTTTCCACAAACCACATATGGATCAACCAGTGGTTATTGCATGTGTGTTCTTTTCCACAAACCACATATAGATCAACCAGTGGTCATTGCATGTGTGTTCTTTCCACAAACCACTTATGGATCCACCAGTGTTCATTGCATGTGTGTTCTTTTCACAAACAACATATGGATCCACTAGTGTTCACGGCATGTGTGTTCTTTCCACAAACCACTTATGGATCCACCAGTGTTTGTTGTATGCGTGTTCTTTTCCACAAACCACATATGGATCCATTAGAGTCATTGCATGTGTGTTCTTATACTAAAACTAGCACTAGAGTCATTGCATGTGTGTTCTTTCCACAAACCACACATGGATCAACCAGTGTCATTGCATTTGTGTTCCTGACATGAACCACATATGGACCCACTAGAGTCATTGCATGTGTGTTCTATCCACAAACCACACATGGATCAACCTGTGTCATTGCACGTGTGTTCTTTCCATAAACCACACATGGATCAACCAGTGGCATTGCATGTGTGTTCTTTTCACAAACCACTTATGGATCCACCAATGTTCATTGCATGTGTGTTCTTTCCACAAAACACTTATGGATCCACCAGTGTTCATTGCATGTGTGTTCTTTTCACAAATAACATATGGATCCACCAGTGTTCACTGCATGTGTGTTCTTTCCACAAACCACTTATGGATCCACCAGTGTTTGTTTTATGTGTGTTCTTTTCCACAAACCACATATGTATCAACCAGTGGTCATTGCATGTGTGTTCTTTTCCATAAACCACATATGGATCCATTAGAGTCATTGCATGTGTGTTCTTATACTAACACCAGTACTAGAGTCATTGCATGTGTGTTCTTTCCACAAACCACACATGGATCAACCAGTGTCATCGCATGTGTGTTCCTGACATGAACCACATATGGACCCACTAGAGTCATTGCATGTGTGTTCTATCCACAAACCACACATGGATCAACCGGTGTCATTGCAACAAACCACATATGGATCAACCTGTGTCATTGCATGTGTGTTCTTTCCACAAACCACACATGGATCAACCAGTGGCATTGCATGTGTGTTCTTTTCACAAACCACACATGGATCAATCAGTGGTCATTGCATGTGCGTTCTTTCCTAAAACCACATATGGATCAACCAGTGGTCATTGCATGTGTGTTCTTTCCACAAACCACTTATGGATCAACAAGTGGTCATTGCATGTGTGTTCTTTCCACAAACCACTTATGGATCCACCAGTGTTCATTGCATGTGTGTTCTTTTCCACAAACCACATATGGATCAACTAGTGGTCATTGCATGTGTGTTCTTTTCACAAACCACATGTGGAGCCACTAGAGTCATTGCATGTTTGTTCTTATACTAAAACCACCACTAGACTCATTGCATGTGTGTTCTTTTCACAAACCACACATGGATCCACCACTGTCATTGCATGTGTGCTTTCCAAAAAGCACACATGGATCAACCAGTGGTCATTGCATGTGTGTTATTTTCCACAAACCACATATGGATCCATTAGAGTCATTGTATGTGTGTTCTTATACTAAAACTAGCACTAGAGTCATTGCATGTGTGTTCTTTCCACTAACCACACATGGATCAACCAGTGGCATTGCATGTGTGTTCTTTTCCACAAACCACTTATAGATCCACCAGTGTTCATTGCATGTGTGTGCTTTCCACAAACCACTTATGGATCCACCAGTGTTCATTGCATGTGTGTTCTTTTCACAAATAACATATGGATCCACCAGTGTTCACTGCATGTGTGTTCTTTCCACAAACCACTTATGGATCCACCAGTGTTTGTTTTATGTGTGTTCTTTTCCACAAACCACATATGGATCAACCAGTGGTCATTGCATGTGTGTTCTTTTCCACAAACCACATATGGATCGATTAGAGTCATTGCATGTGTGTTCTTTTCCACAAACCACATATGGATCCATGAGAGTCATTACATGTGTGTTCTTATACTAAAACTAGCACTAGAGTCATTGCATGTGTGTTCTTTCCACAAACCACACATGGATCAACCAGTGTCATTGCATGTGTGTTCCTCACATGAACCACATTTGGACCCACTAGAGTCATTGCATGTGTGTTCTATCCACAAACCACACATGGATCAACCGGTGTCATTGCATGTGTGTTCTTTCCACAAACCACATATGGATCAACCTGTGTCATTGAATGTGTGTTCTTTCCACAAACCACACATGGATCAACCAGTGGCATTGCATGTGTGTCCTTTTCGCAAACGACACATGGATCAACCAGTGGTCATTGCATGTGTGTTCTTTCCACAAACCACATATGGATCAACATGTGGTCATTGCATGTGTGTTCTTTCCACAAACCACTTATGGATCAACATGTGGTCATTGCATGTGTGTTCTTTTCTCAAACCACTTATGGATCCACCAGTGTTCATTGCATGTGTGTTCTTTTCCACAAACCACATATGGATCAACTAGTGGTCATTGCATGTGTGTTCTTTTCACAAACCACATGTGGAGCCACTAGAGTCATTGCATGTGTGTTCTTTTCACAAACCACACATGGATCAACCAGTGTTCACTGTATGTGTGTTCTTTCCACAAACCACATATGGATCAACCAGTGGTTATTGCATGTGTATTCTTTTCACAAACAACATATGGATCCACCAGTGTTCACTGCATGTGTGTTCTTTCCACAAACCACTTATGGATCCACCAGTGTTTGTTGTATGTGTGTTCTTTTCCACAAACCACATATGGATCAACCAGTGGTCATTGCATGTGTGTTCTTTTCCACAAACCACATATGGATCCATTAGAGTCATTACATGTGTGTTCTTTTCCACAAACCACATATGGATCCATTAGAGTCATTGCATGTGTGTTCTTATACTAAAACTAGCACTAGAGTCATTGCATGTGTGTTCTTTCCACAAACCACACATGGATCAACTAGTGGCATTGCATGTGTGTTCTTTCCACAAACCACTTATGGATCAACTAGTGGTCATTACATGTGTGTTCTTTCCACACACCACTTATGGATCCACCAGTGTTCATTGCATGTGTGTTCTTTCCACAAACCACACATGGATCAACCAGTGTCATTGCATGTGTGTTCCTGACATGAACCACATATGGACCCACTAGAGTCATTGCATGTGTGTTCTATCCACAAACCACACATGGATCAACCGGTGTCATTGCACGTGTGTTCTTTCCATAAACCACATATGGATCAACCTGTGTCATTGCATGTGTGTTCTTTCCACAAACCACACATGGATCAACCAGTGGCATTGCATGTGTGTTCTTTTCACAAACCACTTATGGATCCACCAGTGTTCATTGCATCTGTGTTCTTTCCACAAACCACTTATGGATCCACCCGTGCTCATTGCATCTGTGTTCTTTTCACAAACAACATATGGATCCACCAGCGTTCACTGCATGTGTCTTCTTTCCACAAACCACTTATGAATCCACCAGTGTTTGTTGTATGTGTGTTCTTTTCCACAAACCACATATGGATCAACCAGTGGTCATTGCATCTGTGTTCCTTTCCACAAACCACATATGGATCCATTAGAGTCATTGCATGTGTGTTCTTTTCCACAAACCACATATGGATCCAGTAGAGTCATTGCATGTGTGTTCTTTCCACAAACCACACATGGATCAACCAGTGTCATTGTATGTGTGTTCCTGACATGAACCACATATGGACCCACTAGAGTCATTGCATGTGTGTTCTATCCACAAACCACACATGGATCAACCGGTGTCATTGCACGTGTGTTCTTTCCACAAACCACATATGGATCAACCTGTCTCATTGCATGTGTATTCTTTCCACAAACCACACATGGATCAACCAGTGGCATTGCATGTGTGTTCTTTTCACAAACCACACATGGATCAACCAGTGGTCATTGCATGTGCGTTCTTTCCTAAAACCACATATGGATCAACCAGTGGTCATTGCATGTGTGTTCTTTCCACAAACCACTTATGCATCCACCAGTGTTCATTGCATGTGTGTTCTTTTCCACAAACCACATATGGATCAACTAGTGGTCATTGCATGCGTGTTCTTTTCACAAACCACATGTGGAGCCACTAGAGTCATTGCATGTGTGTTCTTATACTAAAACCAGCACTAGACTCATTGCATGTGTGTTCTTTTCACAAACCACACATGGATCCACCACTGTATTTGCATGTGGGTTCTTTCCACAAACCACACATGGATCAACCAGTGGTCATTGCCTGTCTGTTCTTTTCCACAAACCACATATGGATCCATTGGAGTCATTGTATGTGTGTTCTTATAATAAAACTAGCACTAGAGTCATTGCATGTGTGTTCTTTCCACAAACCACACATGGATCAACCAGTGGCATTGCATGTGTGTTCTTTTCACAAACCACACATGGATCAACCAGTGTTCACTGTATGTGTGTTCTTTTCACAAACCACATATGGATCAACCAGTGGTCATTGCATGTGTGTTCTTTTCCACAAACCACTTATCGATCAACCAGTGGTCATTGCATGTGTGTTCTTTCCACAAACCACTTATGGATCCACCAGTGGTCATTGCATGTGTGTTCTTTTCACAAACAACATATGGATCCACTAGTGTTCACTTCATGTGTGTTCTTTCTACACACCACTTATGGACCCACCAGTGTTTGTTGTATGTGTGTTCTTTTCCACAAACCACATATGGATCAACCAGTGGTCATTGCATGTGTGTTCTTTTCCACAAACCACATATGGATCCATTAGAGTCATTGCATGTGTGTTCTTATACTAAAACTAGTACTAGAGTCATTGCATGTGTGTTCTTTCCACAAACCACACATGGATCAACCAGTGTCATTGCATGTGTGTTCCTGACATGAACCACATATGGACCCACTAGAGTCATTGCATGTGTGTTCTATCCACAAACCACACATGGATCAACCGGTGTCATTGCAACAAACCACATATGGATCAACCTGTGTCATTGCATGTGTGTTCTTTCCACAAACCACACATGGATCAACCAGTGGCATTGCATGTGTGTTCTTTTCACAAACCACACATGGATCAACCAGTGGTCATTGCATGTGTGTTCTTTCCACAAACCACTTATGGATCAACAAGTGGTCATTGCATGTGTGTTCTTTTCACAAACCACTTATGGATCCACCAGTGTTCATTGCATGTGTGTTCTTTTCCACAAACCACATATGGATCCACCAGTGTTCATTGCATGTGTGTTCTTTTCCACAAACCACATGTGGAGCCATTAGAGTCATTGCATGTGTGTTCTTTTCACAAACCACACATGGATCAACCAGTGTTCATTGTATGTGTGTTCTTTCCACAAACCACATATGGATCAACCAGTGGTTATTGCATGTGTGTTCTTTTCCACAAACCACTTATAGATCAACCAGTCGTCATTGCATGTGTGTTCTTTCCACAAACCACTTATGGATCCACCAGTGTTCATTGCATGTGTGTTCTTTTCACAAACAACATATGGATCCACTAGTGTTCACAGCATGTGTGTTCTTTCCACAAACCACTTATGGATCCACCAGTGTTTGTTGTATGTGTGTTCTTTTCCACAAACCACATATGGATCCATTAGAGTCATTGCATGTGTGTTCTTATACTAAAACTAGCACTAGAGTCATCGCATGTGTGTTCTTTCCACAAACCACACATGGATCAACCAGTGTCATTGCATGTGTGTTCCTGACATGAACCACATATGGACCCACTAGAGTCATTGCATGTGTGTTCTATCCACAAACCACACATGGATCAACCTGTGTCATTGCACGTGTGTTCTTTCCATAAACCACACATGGATCAACCAGTGGCATTGCATGTGTGTTCTTTTCACAAACCACTTATGGATCCATCAGTGTTCATTGCATGTGTGTTCTTTCCACAAACCACTTATGGATCCACCAGTGTTCATTGCATGTGTGTTCTTCTCAGAAACAACATATGGATCCACCAGTGTTCACTGCATGTGTGTTCTTTCCACAAACCACTTATGGATCCACCAGTGTTTGTTGTATGTGTGCTCTTTTCCACAAACCACATATGGATCAACCAGTGGTCATTGCATGTGTGTTCTTTTCCACAAACCACATATCGATCCATTAGAGTCATTGCATGTGTGTTCTTATACTAAAACTAGCACTAGAGTCTTTGCATGTGTGTTCTTTCCACAAACCACACATGGATCAACCAGTGTCATTGTAATATGGTTCTTGACATGAACCACATAGGGACCCACTACAGTCATTGCATGTGTGTTCTATCCACAAACCACACATGGATCAACCGGTGTCATTGCACGTGTGTTCTTTCCACAAACCACATATGGATCAACCTGTCTTATTGCATGTGTGTTCTTTCCACAAACCACATATGGATCAACCTGTCTTATTGCATGTGTGTTCTTTCCACAAACCACACATGGATCAACCAGTGGCATTGCATGTGTGTTCTTTTTACAAACCACACACGGATCAACCAGTGGTCATTGCATGTGTGTTCTTTCCAAAAACCACACATGGATTAACTAGTGGTCATTGCATGTGTGTTCTTTTCCACAAACCACATATGGATCCATTAGAGTAATTGTATGTGTTTTTATACTAAAACTAGCACTAGAGTCATTGCATGTGTGTTATTTCCACAAACCACACATGGATCAACCAGTGGCATTGCATGTGTGTTCTTTTCCACAAACCACTTATAGATCAACCACTGGTCATTGCATGTGTGTTCTTTCCACAAACCACTTATGGATCCACCAGTATTCATTGCATGTGTGTTCTTTTCACAAACAACATATGGATCCACCAGTGTTCACTTCATGTGTGTTCTTTCCACAAACCACTGATGGATCCACCAGTGTTTGTTGTATGTGTGTTCTTTTCCACAAACCACATATGGATCAACCAGTGGTCATTGCATGTGTGTTCTTTTCCACAAACCACATATGGATCCATTAGAGTCATTGCATGTGTGTTCTTTTCCACAAACCACATATGGATCCATTAGAGTCATTACATGTGTGTTCTTTCCACAAACCACACATGGATCAACCAGTGTCATGGTATGTGTGTTCCTGACATGAACCACATATGGACCCACTAGAGTCATTGCATGTGTGTTCTATCCACAAACCACACATGGATCAACCGGTGTCATTGCACGTGTGTTCTTTCCACAAACCACATATGGATCAACCTGTCTCATTGCATGTGTCTTCTTTCCACAAACCACACATGGATCAACCAGTGGCATTGCATGTGTGTTCTTTTCACAAACCACACATGGATCAACCAGTGGTCATTGCATGTGCGTTCTTTCCGGAAACCACATATGGATCAACCAGTGGTCATTGCATGTGTTTTCTTTCCACAAACAACTTATGGATCAACAAGTGGTCATTGCATGTGTGTTCTTTCCACAAACCACTTATGGATCCACCAGTGTTCATTGCATGTGTGTTCTTTTCCACAAACCACATATGGATCAACTAGTGGTCATTGCATGTGTGTTCTTTTCACAAACCACATGTGGAGCCACTAGAGTCATTGCATGTGTGTTCTTATACTAAAACCACCACTAGACTCATTGCATGTGTGTTCTTTTTACAAACCACACATGGATCCACCACTGTCATTGCATGTGTGCTTTCCAAAAAGCACACATGGATCAACCAGTGGTCATTCCACAAACCACATATGGATCCATTAGAGTCATTGTATGTGTTCTTATACTAAAACTAGCACTAGAGTCATTGCATGTGTGTTATTTCCACAAACCACACATGGATCAACCAGTGGCATTGCATGTGTGTTCTTTTCCACAAACCACTTATAGATCCACCAGTGTTCATTGCATGTGTGTTCTTTCCACAAACCACTTATGGATCCACCAGTGTTCATTGCATGTGTGTTCTTTTCACAAACAACATATGGATCCACCAGTGTTCACTACATGTGTGTTCTTTCCACAAACCACTTATGGATCCACCAGTGTTTGTTTTATGTGTGTTCTTTTCCACATACCACATATGGATCAACCAGTGGTCATTGCATGTGTGTTCTTTTCCACAAACCACATATGGATCGATTAGAGTCATTGCATGTGTGTTCTTTTCCACAAACCACATATGGATCCATTAGAGTCATTACATGTGTGTTCTTATACTAAAACTAGCACTAGAGTCATTGCATGTGTGTTCTTTCCACAAACCACACATGGATCAACCAGTGTCATCGCATGTGTGTTCCTGACATGAACCACATATGGACCCACTAGAGTCATTGCATGTGTCTTCTTTTCCACAAACCACATATGGAATCATTAGAGTCATTGTATATGTGTTCTTATACTAAAACTAGCACTAGAGTCATTGCATGTGTGTTCCTTCCACAAACCACACATGGATCAACCAGTGGCGTTGCATGTGTGTTCTTTTCACAAACCACACATGGATCAACTAGTGTTCACTGCATGTGTGTTATTTCCACAAACCACACATGGATCAACCAATGGCATTTCATGTGTGTTCTTTCCACAAACCAGACATGGATCAACCAGTGTTATTGCATGTGTGTTCTTTCCACAAATCACATAAGGATCAACTAGTGGTCATTGCATGTGTGTTCTTTTCACAAACCACACATGAACCCACTAGAGTCATTGCATATATGTTCTATTCACAAACCACACATGGATCAACCAATGTTCACTGCATGTGTGTTCTTTCCACAAACCACATATGGATCAACTAGTCGTCATTGCATGTGTGTTCTTTTCCACAAACCACTTATGGATCAACTAGTGGTCATTGCATGTGTGTTCTTTCAACAAACCACTTATGGATCCACCAGTGTTCATTGCATGTGTGTTCTTTTCACAAACAACATATGGATCCATTAGAGTCATTGCATGTGTGTTCTTATACTAAAACTAGCACTAGAGTCATTGCATGTGTGTTCTTTCCACAAACCACACATGGATCAACTAGTGGCATTGCATGTGTGTTCTTTCCACAAACCACTTATGGATCAACTAGTGGTCATTACATGTGTGTTCTTTCCACACACCACTTATGGATCCACCAGTGTTCATTGCATGTGTGTTCTTTTCCACAAACCACACATGGACCAACCAGTGGTCATTGCATGTGTGTTCCTGACATGAACCACATGTGGACCCACTAGATTCATTGCATGTGTGTTCTTTCCACAAACCACTTATGGATCAACCACTGTCATTGCATGTGTGTTCTTTCCACAAACCACGCATGGATCCACCACGGTCATTACATGTGTGTTCTTTCCACAAACCACACATGTATCAACCAGTGGTCATTGCATGTGTGTTCTTTTTCACAAACCACATATGGATCCATTAGAGTCATTGCATGTGAGTTCTTATACTAAAACTAGCACTAGAGTCATTGCATGTGTGTTGTTTCCACAAACCACACATGGATCAAGCAGTGTCATTGCATGTGTGTTTCCACAAACCACATATGGATCAACCAGTGGTCACTGCATGTGTGTTCTTTTCACAAACCACATATGGACCCACTAGAGTAATTGCATGTGTGTTCTTTTCACCAACCACACATGGATAAACCAGTGTCATTGCATATCTGTTCCTGACATGAACCACATATGGACACACTGGAGTCATTGCATGTGTGTTCTATCCACAAACCACACATGGATCAACCGGTGTCATTGCAGGTGTGTTCTTTACACAAACCACATATGGATCAACCAGTGTCATTGCATGTGTATTCTTTCCACAAACCACGCATGGATCAACCAGTGGCATTGCATGTGTGTTCTTTTCATAAACCACACATGGATCAACCAGTGTTCACTGCATGTGCGTTCTTTCCACAAACAACATATGGATCAACTAGTGGTCATTGCATGCGTGTTCTTTTCCACAAACAACTTATGGATCAACCAGTGTTCATTGCATGTGTGTTCTTTCCACAAACAACTTATGGATCCACCAGTGTTCATTGCATGTGTGTTCTTTTCACAAACAACATATGGATGCACTAGTGTTCACTACATGTGTGTTCTTTCCATAAATCACTTATGGATCAACCAATGGTCATTGCATGTGTGTTCTTTTCCACAAACCACATATGGATCAACCAGTGGCATTGCATGTGTGTTCTTTCCACAAACCACATGTGGATCAAGCAGTGTCATTGCATGTGTGTTCATTCCACAAACGACATATGGATCATCTAGTGGTCATTGCATGTGTGTTCTTTTCACAAACAACATATGGACCCACTAGAGTCACTGCATGTGTGTTCTATCCACAAACCACACCTGGATCAACCGGTGTCATTGCATGTGTGTTCTTTCCACAAACCACACATGGATCAAGCAGTGTCATTGCATGTGTGTTATTTCCACAAACCACACATGGATCAACTAGTGGCATTGCATGTGTGTCCTTTTCACAAACCACACATGGATCAACCAGTGTTCACTACATGTGTGTTCTTTCCACAACCCACATATGGATCAACTAGTGGCCATTGCATGTGTGTTCTTTTCCACAAACCACTTATGGATCAACCAGTGGTCATTGCATGTGTGTTCTTTCCACAAACCACTTATGGAGTCACAAGTGTTCATTGCATGTGTGTTCTTTTCCAGAAACCACACATGGATCAACCAGTGGTCATTGCATGTGTGTTCCTGACATGAACCACATGTGGACCCACTAAAGTCATTGCATGTGTGTTCTTATACTAAAACCAGCACTAGACTCATTGCATGTGTGTTCTTTTCACAAACCACACATCGATCCACCACTGTCATTGCATGTGTGTTCTTTCGACAAAAAACACATGGATCAACCAGTGGTCAGTGCATGTCTGTTCTTTTCCACAAACCACATTTGGATCCATTAGAGTCATTCCATGTGTGTTCTTATACTAAAACTAGAACTAGAGTCATTGCATGTGTGTTCTTTCCACAAACCACACATGGATCAAGCAGTGTCATTGGATGTGTGTTCTTTCCACAAACCACATATGGATCAACCAGTGGTCATTGCATGTGTGTTGTTTTCACAAACCACATATGGACCCACTCGAGTCATTGCATGTGTGTTCTTTCCACAAACCACACATGGATCAACCAGTGTTATTGCATGTGTGTTCCTGACATGAACCACATATGGACCCACTAGAGTCATTGCATGTGTGTTCTATCCACAAACCACACATGGATCAACCGGTGTCATTGCACGTGTGTTCTTTCCACAAACCACATATGGATCAACCAGTGTGATTGCATGTGTGTTCTTTCCACAAACCACACATGGATCAACCAGTGGTATTGCATGTGTGTTCTTTTCACAAACCACACATGGATCAACCGGTGGTCATTGCATTTGTGTTCTTTCCACAAACCACATATGGATTAACCAGTGGTCATTGCATGTGCATTCCTTTCCACAAACCACTTATGGATCAACCAGTGGTCATTGCATGTGTGTTCTTTCCACAAACCACTTATGGATCCACCAGTGTTCATTGCATGTGTGTTCTTTTCCACAAACCACATATGGATCAACTAGTGGTCATTGCATGTGTGTTCTTTTCACAAAACACATGTGGACCCACTAGAGTCATTGCATGTATGTTCTTATACTAAAACCAGCACTAGACTCATTGGATGTGTTATCTTTTCACAAAGCACAGATGGATCCACCACTGTCATTGCATGTGTGTTCTTTCCACAAACCACACAGGGATCAACCAGTGGTCATTGCATGTGTGCTCTTTTCCAAAAACCACAGATGGATCCATTAGAGTTAGTGTATGTGTGTTCTTATACTAAAACTAGAACTAGAGTCATTGCATGTGTGTTCTTTCCACAAACCAGACATGGATCAACCAGTGGCATTGCATGTGTGTTCTTTTCACAAACCACACATGGATCAACCAGTGTTCACTACATGTGTGTTCTTTCCACAAACCACATATGGATCAACTAGTGGTCATTGCATGTGTGTTCTTTTCCACAAACCACTTATGGATCAACAAGTGGTCATTGCATGTGTGTTCTTTCCACAAACTACTTATGGATCCACCAGTGTTCATTGCATGTGTGTTCTTTTCACAAACAACATATGGATCCACCAGTGTTCACTGCATGTGTGTTCTTTCCACAAACCACTTATGGATCCACCAGTGTTCATTGGATGTGTGTTCTTTTCCACAAACCACATATGGATCCACTAGAGTCATTGCATGTGTGTTCTTTCCACAAACCACACATGGATCAACCAGTGTCATTGCATGTATGTTCCTAACATGAACCACATATGGACCCACTAGAGTCATTGCATGTGTGTTCTTTTCACAAACCACACATGGATCCACCACTGTCATTGCATGTGTGTTCTTTCCACAAACCACACATGGATCAACCAGTGGTTATTGCATGTGTGTTGTTTTCCAGAAACCACATATGGATCCATTAGAGTCATTGTATGTGTGTTCTTATATTAAAACTAGCACTAGAGTCATTGCATGTGTGTTCTTTCCACAAACCACACATGGATCAACCAGTGGCATTGCATGTGTGTTCTTTTCACAAACAACACATTGATCAACCCGTGTTCACTGCATGTGTGTTATTTCCACAAACCACACATGGATCAACTAGTGGTCATTGCATGTGTGTTCTTCCCACAAACCACACATGGATCAACCACTGTCATTGCATGTGTGTTCTTTCAACAAATCACATATGGATCAACTAGTGGTCATTGCATGTCTGTTCTTTTCACAAACCACATATGGACCCACTAGAGTCATTGCATGTCTGTTCTTTCCAGAAACCACACATGGATTAACCAGTGGTCATTGCATGTGTGTTCGTTTCCACAAACCACATATGGATCCATTAGAGTCATTGCATGTGTGTTATTTCCACCGTTAGACCGAGTCTTCTAGAAGGCACGCCATAACACAGTTGTTCTGCTTGACGATTGTTACATACCGTTCGATTGGGGCGCTTGGACGATTGGGATGGTCTTCGTGAGAGCGATCCTTGAGTAGGGTGTTCTGCGGCATGATTGGCCACGCTTGCTCTGGACAAACTGGCATGTTGCGAGTGTCACGACTCACGAGTTCAGTGGGCCATATCCTAGTGTCACGTCCCCGTTACTTGTCTTCCTCCCCGTACTTCTCTTTCTTCCCCTCGAAGCCACTTTCCCCACTTCACTTCCATCCTGCCGTAGCCGCAAGCCGACGACATCCACCAATTCTCGGGTCGCTACCTTCATGGTAAGAAATCATTTTACAAGCTTTTGAACTTATCCTACATATTCCTTCTATTCACCAATCTAACTGCTGATATTTTTTCTGATTTCTGGACGAACTTCAGATGTGGCAGATGCTGCAGCCCAAGAATCTGGAGATCCTCGCGTGCAACTTCGCAGCGACGTTCCCGCTCGTGTGCTCCCACCCAGGATGCTTTCGCCGTTACTCCTACCACGAGCTCCCGCTCCACGAGCTTGCGTGCCCGCACGGCGTGTGCTCCTGCACGGAGCCGGCCTGCAACTACACCAGCCCACCGGCAAAGCTTGTCGTCCACCTTGCCGAGGGGCACTTGATCGAAGTGATTAGGATCTCGTACGGGCAAGCCCAACTTCTCCAAGAGCAGGTGTCGTTCACTGACTCGGCACGCCGCTGGCTAATTTTCCAGGGGGACGGCTCTGTTTTCGTCCTGACCATCACCGCCGGTGTTCCAAGAACCAAAGCCGGGCCCACCATCGTGTGTGTCGTATGCGTCAGGTTGGTCTTGTGCGCCTGGCCTGTATACACGGTGCGCATGTGGGAGAACGCCCAGCCGCCGTCGTCGGATAGCATTCTTGTGCTAGCCGAGGCGCCGAGCTGCCCGACGCCGCGGGAGGTGGAGTATGTGGACCTAAGGTCGATCCTATGCGTGCCATCTCAGTACCTTGTCGGTGCTGGACCAAACAGGCAGATGCATTTCTACATTTGTATCGAGAAGACCGACAGGGAAATGTAGTACTTGTGTTGTCGTTACTGTTAGAATTAAGTGATGCTTCTCAGGTGCTTAGAGCATACGTGTTGTGTGAATGTACCCCAGTTGTAGTTTTCAGTACTCCTTAATAATACGACGAGTTATTATATTGGTCCAATCATCTTGCTGTTGTCACGTTGCAAAGTCCGCTTGCTCTGGACAAACCGGCAATACCGTGTGCTCCCGCTCCCGCATGTCAGTGTCACGTGTTCCGAGGGCCCACCTGCTAGTGTCACGCCCCCCTCCTCTTCCTTCCCCTCGAAGCCACTGTCCCAACTTCTCTTCCATCCTGCCACTCCCATCCGATCGTTGTAATCTGATTTTTGTTGGATTGTTTACAAGTAATATACGTTGATAATGCAACATGCAAATGGCACAGACACAATTTCTAAAGTGGAAGCACTCACACGCTGTTATTGCACATATTTCTCAATATAGCTCGACAAACCCATTACAATAATTGTACTCACATTAAACACAACCAAAATTGCGACCATCCTAAACAACATCTAAACCCACATCACACCGCTATCGTCGGAGTCCACCTCGATTGGTGACACCGCCATGCCCTTCCCAGTGACATCCACTCCTGCCCGTGGCTTTCCCTTCGCCAAGGAGGCAACAATGGCGTTCTGCATAGCTTCGTCCCCGTCGTCCTACACATTGGAAACGACAATGAAGAAGGTGACGGGGTTGGCGTGGACCGAGCGCCGTCGCGCCTGGTGGCTCCTGCTCGAGCTCGACGCCGCATCAGTCCTTCTACAGGTAGGAGGGGCTGAGCTCACATACGTAGCGTTGTCGCTCCTCTCAAGAAACCATGGCCATTTGATACTATGGTGGTAGGATCTTGGGGTGGATCCGCCGCGGCGAGCCCTACCGAAAGCGGTGGAGCGGATGGATCTGCCGGCGCGAGCCATGACAAGTTCCTAGGAGGGAGTAAGATTGTGGGTCAGGCGTGTCTGGTTCCTGAGCAAGGCCTCCCAATGATATGTATGCGGGCAAGGTGCCAAAAATTTTTGTCCAATGCGCGCAAGAGGGCTTTTGAACCACGAAGGCGCGAGGTTTTTTTTGACAAGTCCACACGCTAGGTCCCCCACCTGTCAGCCGAATGTGGACGGTAGGATTCTGCCTGAGTTATTAAGTAGGGATAAATCATGCTTCACCACTACCCTGACATCCAAAGGCTCCTTTTTCCTCTGCCCTCGCTCCCCTCGCTCATGGCTCGAAGCTCGTGCAGTTCGTCTCGGGCGGAATCAGGGTCGGCTCAACACCGATGCGCAAGAAATTGGAATGCAAAAGGTGTGAATGTTGACTTGAAGGAGAATATTGTTGAGCAAGAAGAAGATGATAGGAACACTGATGCAGCTGCCATGAGTTGCCCCGAGGAGGTCAAATGAGCTCATGGTGAGTACATGGCGTTCTATGCAAGAAACTTTTTGAAATATCTAGCTAAGGCAAAGTCTAAGCTTGAACGCAAGAATGGATTTAGTGGAGGAAAGTAAAATGGTCCAAAACTAGGATCTTGGTTCAATTGTGGAGACTATTTACATTTTTTGTCGAGTGCCCCTATCAAAATAGAGAAGATCATGGGGGTAGACTGGTTCTCAAGGAGAAATCAAAATCTCCATGCAAGAAGACATTCAACAAGAAAAAAATTCTCTATAAGAAGAAACCAAAGATAGTGTTGGTAGCCCAAGAAGACTACTCATCCGCAAGCGAAGACGAAGAAGACGATGAAATCCCAAGACAGGTGGCATCCATAGCTACAACATCTACACCAACCGCTTCGCTCGTCGACTCTCCCAATGAGAACTCCTTCAACAAGAACGTCACTTGTATTATGGCAAGGGGTTCAGAGGTATCACCTTCCACCACTTCCTTTCCTAAGCCTACTATGAACGCTGATATGGATGATTCTACTAGTCTTAAGGTTAAGGATCAAATATTGCTTTGGACCATTTTATAACTAACTGGCATGGTGAGCACAAGAGGCATTTCATGGCCCTAATGGGATAACTTGTTCACTTAGAATAACTTCTTGAAGAAAAGGGCAGAATTGAAAGAGAGGATGTAATGGAGATATCATCCTTAAAAATGCTCTAGAGGACGAAGAGGAGATTCAGGCTTCTCTTGAGGAGAAGCTTGAGACTGTCGAGGAGTCACATGACGAGATTGTGGATAAACTAATAAAAGAATGTGATCACGCTATTGCTAAAGCTAAGAAACTTAAAAAGGAATAGGTTGAATTTGGGGATGCTCATGCTAGACTAATTGAGAAGCTAGAGCAACTTGACATCGCCCATAAGGCTTTGGAGAGTGAACACTCACTTATTAATGAGTCTCATGATCAGCTCCAAACTCGACTAGCTAAATATGATGTTCCTAGCACCTCTACCATTTTGTGTGATCATGCAGAAATTCTGGAGTAAACCGCTAAATTGAAGAATGAACTTGCCAAGGTATCCCTTCCCAAAGGTAAATATGCACTTGATGACCTATTTAGTAAGCAAAGGTCAAACAATGGGAATGAAGCACTTTTCTATGTTCCCAAGAGCAAGAAGAAGGCCAAGTCAAATCAAGCCAAGAAAAGCACCACCATAGTAAATGACTCCATGAAATACAAAACTGCTCATGATGGTTTTATAGGAATTACTAACCCCAATTATGAGTTCTATCGTGATTATTATGGTGATGTCTATGCTAGATACGTTGGTCCATTTGATTGTTATATTGACTGGTCTATTTTGGTTCCAAGTACCCTTGTTACTAACATGAGAGGGCCCATCGAAAAATGGGTACATAAAACAAGAATTAATTTTCTTGTAGGGCTATGCTTCCGGTGGGTCGAAATGGGTGCTTGACAGTGGATGCACAAGTCACATGAGCGAAAGCAAGCAGATCATCATGGACATGAGGCCTAATCGTGATCAAATAACCATCTCCTATGGTGATAAGTCCAAATGAAAGGTATTGTGTCTTGGCAAGGTATTGGTTGCCCATGATATCTCTCTCATGCACGCCATGCTTGTTGAGACCCTTGGGTATAATTCACTTTCTGTTTGTTCCCTTGGTAAGAGGGGCTTTGTTGTTTTTATTGGTGATGATATGATGGTGAAAGGAATATGCCCGAGAGGCAATAATAAAGTGGTTATTATGCTATTCCATGTTTATAACACATGTTTATTTTTCATGCTAGAATTGTATTAATAAGGAAACGTTAATGCATGTGTGAATTATAAATAGATAAGGTTCCTAGTAAAGCCTCTATTTATACTAGCTTGGTGATTAACAGATGATCAAAGGTTTGCTGATCATGAACATTGGATGTTGTTAATAACAGGGTCATATAATAAGAGAACGATATGATGAATAGTCACCAGCAATAGATGTAGCAATACGATCACGTCATCAAGTTTAAATTGCTATCGCATTCGTAGTAACTCAATGTCCTTAGACCATGAGATCACGTAAATCACTTTGACCGGAAGAGTACTTAGATTACATCAAATGACACACCAAAGCAGGGTGATTATAAAGGTGTCGTCAGGTATTTGAAAGTTATAGTTGAGGCTCATGGATCAAGATTGGGATTTGTCCATTCAGATGACGGAGAGATATACTCAGGTCCCTCTCGGTGATATCACATTGACATAGCCTTGCAAGGAAGTGATTTGATCACTAGAATGTCATATCACAGGAATGAGAAAAAGATTACTTGGCGGGAACAAGATTAAACAAGGTATAGATGATACCAAGTGATCGAATCTCGGACAAGTAATATATCGCGAGACAAAAGGAATTTGACTGCAGCGAAAGAGGTTCAAACGATCATCTGATTTTCATGGAACTAGTGGGTGTCGTTATGGATCTCTAGGTCCTGCTAATGATTATTGATCGGAGAAAGTCTCGATCATGTCTACATAATTCTCAAACCCGTAGGTAGACACACTTAAGGGAAGTCAATGGACATCGCAGAAAATTGTTCTGATGTAGAAAATTGTTCTACTGAATCTGCTAAAATAGTTTTGGGGTATTGAAACAAAGCAATGGATCATAATATTAATGCATTCATTAAATGAAGTGTTCATTAAGCGAAGTACTCATTAAATGAAGTGTTCATTTAATGACGTGTTCATTAAATTGAGTTGTATTAAAATGGAATTAAAGTTCTTTAATGGAAAGCACTTTAAGGGAATCAAAGTGCTTTAATGGAATCAAAGTGCTTTAATGGAATTAAAGTTTAAGGGAATTAAAGTGCTTTAATGGAGATTGAATGAGAGGAGGGGAGGGGGAAGCCCCATGGCGCCTATAGAAGGAGGTGGCCTCCTCCTCCTCTCCACACACTCTCTCACAAGCTCTCTCATATGCCCCAAGGTTGGCATCTTCTTTCCCTTGCTTGCCTTATCCATTGCCACTAGGAAAGGTGCTCGGTAAATCCCTGATCTAAACCTTCCCCTCCACCACCACTACCATGGCGTAGCGCTATTGGAGTTCCCGCGGATCTACTACTTCTGCCGGCTAGAGAAAGGGATCAGGAATCGTTGACACACTGAACGTGTGACCGATTACGGAGGCACTGCCCGTATGTGGTGCTGATCGTCTGCACGTCCTTGAGGATGGTCATGTACCATCTACATCAACCATGTATGTTTGGGGGAATGTTATCCCACTTACGGTCTACGAGGGTGAGTCCATCTGTAACCGTTACAAAGTATCGCCTAGATTTGATCTTAGCAGTTGAAAACCATAGGAAATTTTTTGTTTTGTATGCAACAAACCCCATCATATGGTAAACTTGTGGAGCAAGTCTCTAAAGGTCGCTTTCGTTGGGTATGTCGAAAATGACTTGTATGTGGTGGACTTTTCGGGGAAACCCACTACAGGTTTGATGTGCTTATTCGGAAATGCCGATGCGGGCTGGTTATGGCATCACCATCTAGCCCACGTCAACATGAGATCTTTGAAAAAATTTCACAAGGGTGGCCACATTCTTGGACTAAAAGAAGGGATTGTGTTGAAGGAAAGATGCATGACTCTCCCCATCAAAGGAATACAATTATTTTGCCAAAGAGGATCTTAGAGATCCTTCATGTGGATATTTTTGGTCCTCCATCTCATGCAAGTCTCGGTGGGAAGAAGTATTTTCTTGTCATTGTTGATGACTACTCAAGGTACACATGGGTCTACTTCTTCAAGCAGAAGAGTGAGACTCAACAAACCGTCATCGACTTTGCCAATGAACTTCAACATCAACACAACGTATCCATTTTGGAAATAAGAGGCGACAACTGCTCCGAGTTTAAGAACTACACCCTGAATGAATTCCTAAGTGAAGAGGGTATAAGACATCAATATTCTGTTGCGTACACCCCTCAAAAAATGGTGTAGCCGAGAGGAAAAAACGAACTTTGATGGATATGGCAAGATCTATGTTTGTCGAATTCAAGTCCCCATATAATTTTTAGGCTAAAGCTATATCCACCGCATGTCACTCATCAAATCGGCTTTACCTTCGCAAGATCTTGGACAAGATTCCCTACGAAATACTTACCGGTAACAATCCCAATATTTCATACTTCCGGGTGTTCGGTTGTAAGTGTTTCTTTCTCATTAAAGGAGTTTGTTTGTATAAATTTGAATCTAAGGCTTTAGAAGGTATTTTTGTTGGTTATGGTGCCGAATCCCACACTTATAGAGTCTACAACAAGACCTCTGAAATTGTTGTAGAGTCTTTGTAACATCCCAGCATTAGAGCTTAGAAATAAGCTGAGATGAGGTGTGTGCATTGCATTCATGCATAGAAAATCTGGATAATTTTCGCGCTTTTGAATAAAACTTGTCAAAGTGATTGAAGCTTCTCTTAACTTGGTGGAACTGAAGCAGATCATCAAGTTGATTGCGATAAGTTTCAATATGACCTTTGCTAAAGCCTTATCTTTGGGTAATATACTTTGATCTAAGGGTAGATCAAATGTAATAAAACTAAGTCACAACACACTACTTAATAAGGAGTACTTGATCTTCTAGAGATTAATACATGGTATTCCATACCATAACTCAAGGATGAATACTTAATATTATAAAGATGATATCAAGGTATTATCTACCACAAACCCTGAATACCAAGTCAAGTATATAACTTAAGTAAAAGAAACTCATAATTAAATCTTGAAACACTTGTTTGCCATAGTTATTCCTACCATGGGTATCATGGTAGTTCTTAAACATTAACTCTTATCACAAATAGAGTAGAAAGGGAAGTCAAGCTAAGACCATCCATCACATACCCTTAGTGTCATGTTAATAGATGACAATCCTATTTAACCAAGTTCTAGTGTCTATTGATCATCAATGTGTGTGATCAATTCTTGATCTAGCACTTATTGACTCTTAACCTTTGACCTATTATATTAACCTTCCAAAGACCTTAAGTAGATTAATATGAAGGAGAAACTAGTTATGGTAGAGTGTACCATCATCAATGGAATGTGATCCTTAGTGGAGATCAAACCATTTGATGTTGGAGGAGTTAACTCACTCATGAGTTAACTAGAAGAAGTATTTAAACCCAAGAGTTTAGATAGTAATTATGGAGCCATTAGAAAGATGGAAGTATTAGAGTATCCAGTGATAATCTTGTTAAGCCAAGTAGGTATAAACCTAAAGTAAGTTTCTTTAACAAGATAAGTCTTATAGAGAGACTAGTACAAGTCTACTACTTAGTGGATAGATGATAGATCTTGATCAGACAATTAGAAACCTAATATTAGCATGATTAAAGGATGGTGGTCATTGTTCTCAAGTCACTTGAGAATAGATGACCAGCTGATGAAGAAGAGTTGTGAGAATACCACATTAGGCAAAACCTTAGTAAGAGGAATCATCTCAATTGATCATGAGAAGTCAAGCTATAGTATGATGAAGTATATAACAGGAGTATATGGAGTAGTTGGAGGCATAGTAGTTTAACCAAGCTAGTACAAGAACACACTTTTATTATGGGAGTAGTGACATACCTACTCTAGAGGATTGATATCCCTGGTTATATATAGTGAGGATTGTAGTCTTACAACCTTGGTAGTAGTTGAAAGATGGATTTAAAGGAGTTAATGGATGGAGTTGGAAGTAGCTACATTGATGGATTCATCAAGGGTAGTTTAGCAATGGAAGTTATATAGATACTAGGAGAAGAATGGAGAATGAGTATTGTTGAAGTGGCACTACAAGAAAAGTTTCCTTCTGCAACGAATTGGCCCGACAGTCGTCGTAGAAGGCACGTCTTCCGCGACAAAATTCTCGGCTCGGCCGTGGCCGATGGAATTTTTTTCCAGTTTCGCAGCCCTCTACTATGACGGATCTGCTAAAAACATGGAGCAAGCTCGGCTGGCGCGTGGCAGAAGCAAGATTTTCGTTTCCTCGCGTGATGTTGACTCGCCGAAGTCTTTTGAGACGTGTGGGTCCTGAACGTCAGTGTCTCTAATAGACCATGCTTTTTGGTCGCGCCTCCCTGATTTAAACTCGATAACGTTGCTTGTGGCGCCTGCCGTTTAGTCAGGCTGCTAGGTCCCACATGTTAGCCTCTCATTAGAAGGATCGTGTACATGATGGAATTTTTTTCCTTCGCTCGTGCTACCCTGTTCCGAAGTTGATAGCGCTGCTCCATGCATCTATCATTTAATCAACCTCCTGGGACCCACATGTCATCCTCTCATTATAAGAAACATGTGTATGATGAAATTTTTTCCTTCGCTGGTGCTATCCTGTTCCGAGTTGATAGCGCTGCTCGACGCATCTACCGTTTAACCAACCTCCTGAGCCCCACATGTCATCCTCTCATTAGAAGAAACGTGTGTATGATGGATTTCTTTCCTTCGCTCGCGCTACCCTGTTCCGAACTTGATAGCGTTGTTCGATGCATCTACCGTTTAATCATGATGCTAGGCCCCACATGTCATCCTCTCATTAGAAGAAACGTGTGCATGATGGAATTTTTACCCTCTGTCGTGCCTTCATGTTACGAACTTGATAGCGTTTCTCGCTGCTTCAGCCGTTTATACAGGCTGGTGGGCTCGAGATGTCAGCCTCCTCTGTGCACGAAACGTGTGCATGCTAGACTTTTTTCTTCTCTCACGCCTCCCCATTTGGAACTTGGTAACGTTGATCGATACAGAACCTGTATAATGTCTCCCTGCTGGGTCCACATGCCAGTCGCCTATGTAGAGGAAACGTGTGTATGTTAGACATTTTTTTGGTCGCGTCCACCGGTTTGACCTTGGTAACATTGTTCCATGCGGCAGGCGTGTATGGTCTTGCTGCTAGGGCCCATGTGTCAGCCTCTCTCGACAAGAAACGTGTCGATCTTGGTCTTCTTTTTTCCGGTCGAGACTGTTGTACAAGTACTTTTTAAACACGCTCATTAAACTTGATCTCTTGTATGGTAAAGTTGATGAGCGCTAGCTGCAGGCAGGTGGGTCGGCCATGTCAGCCTCTCAGTACAAAAATATTGCTACAGATAAACTGCATGCCTTGTCACTACACAAAAAAATTGTTATACTTTTATAAAATGTAAAAAATGTATACTAACATCGTATATACCTTATTTATTTTTCTTCTTAAAAAATTGCTTGTCCATCTACTACGCGTGATTGCTAGCAGCTCAACTAAAAAATGTTAAGTATAAATAATGTAGTAGGTAGTACTTAAAAACATGGATAGGCGGAGTTTTTTAGGGGTGGGTGGACGGTGCCCAAAAAAGCCAAATTGAAGAAAAATGGGCCAAGCAGGGATTGACGGGCTATTTTTCATGGGCTCTCGCCCAATCTAACTAGGCTATTTGCTCGGCCGAATGACCCAAAATATGGCCGAGTTAGAAGGTCTTGGGATATAATGAGGCCGGATGGGCTAATTTCTTGGGCTCGATAGTTTAAATCCCAAGGTACGTGCTAGGGCTCGACCGGATTCGAAACAAAGCCGTCAACAAGGGAAAAAGGTATAAAATATGAGCGCCTAGATCCTAGGGGCCTGAGAACTTGTTATGTTAAGGAGCTGACGTCACCCTACTAATTATGCTAATACTCAGTTGTAATCTAGTAGTTGCAACTCAGTAAATTCCCAGTTACAAGCTGTTGCAACAAATGTGTAACCCTCACGTTGCACCAATCATGAGGTAAATCCAATGGCGAGAGAGGTGACTCTTGAGAACTGGCAAATCTGATAAAATATTCACAGATATTTCTGTGAAAATTGTGGACAAACACCCCGCGCCCGCCAAAACTTTCCACCGAGACCCCAAACTTTCCTAAGCCCACCCTCAATCGAGCGACTAGCCCCTGTCTCTTCAAATTTTGCGCCGTTCTTATGGGAGATGCACCAGATTATAACCAGGCCGCAAACTTCTCCACGCCTTAAAAAAACTTCTCGACGCCTGATGGCCCAAAATATATCGAGCTTGTTGGGGAACCCCAAGAGGAAGGTATGATGAGCACAGCAGCAAGTTTTCCCTCAGTTATGAAACCAAGGTTATCGAACCAGTAGGAGCAAGGAAACACCTCCAAGGTGTTGTTTCCAACTTGGAATCCTGCACAACACAACCATAGAACTTTGCCCCCAACTTATAGTGAGGTTGTCAATCTCACCGGTTTTGCTAAAAACAAAGGATTAAACGTATTGTATGGAAGATAGTAATAGCTTGCAGAAAGTAAACAGAAAATAGTAAATAGTTGTAGATTGATGGTAAAAGAAAGGATAGGGGTCCATAGTTCACTAGTGGTGATTCTCCTTAAGATAGATGACATGTTGGGTGAACAAATTACAGCGGGGCAATTGACAAACATGGAGAAAGCATACATGCATATATTAATCATCTTGACTTCTATGAGATTTTATTGGGCATTACAACAATATACATAGACCGTAATCCAACTGCATCTATGACTAATAATCCACCTCCAGGTTATCATCTGAACCCCCTCTAGTATTAAGTTGCAAGCAACAGATAATTGCATTAAGCATTATGTGTAAAGTAAACAATACGATTGTTCTATGAACAAAGGATTGTTGTTTTCTCCCTAGTAGCAACAACACATCTAGTACCTTAGAGATTTTTGTCACTTCCCCAAATTACTAGAGGCATGAACCCACTATGGAGCATAAATACTCCCTCTTGGAGTTGCTAGCATATACTCGACCAAGATAGCTACTAACAACGGAGAGCATGCAAGATCATAGATAACAAAGACATGATAGAATCAATAATCAATCTGAAATAGCATCTCAATATCCATCGGATCCCCACAAAAAAGACACGTATGATTACAAATAGATGATCTTGATCATGAACGGAGCTCACAAGATCTAAACATGGTAGCACAAAGGAGAAGAACCAACCATCTAGCTACTACATGGACCCGTAGTCCAGGGATGAACTACTCACGCATCACACCAGAGGTAGGCATGGTGATGAAGAAGGCCTCTAGGGTGAATTCTCCCCTCCGGTAGGGTGCCGAGAAGAGCTTCAGATCCCTCCTGCTCTAGGGATGGAGATGACGGCGGCTACAGAATCTTTCATGGAATTTTGATTGGATACTTAGGGTTTCTGTATCGGAGGCGATATATAGGCGAAAGGGGAGGCCGAGGCGGTGCCCTAGGCGGCCACACCACCCCCTGGCGCAGGCCAGGCCTGTCCGCGTGGCCAGGTGGTGGGGCCGGCTTCTGGCCCCTCTCCGTCTCGTCTTCTAGCTCCGTGTCCTCCTCGATGAAATATTGACTTTGGCTTTTGTCTCATCCAATTCTGAGAATATTCATTTTCTGACTTTCCTGGAACCAAAAACAGCAAAAAACAGGCAACTGGCACTACGGCATCTTGTTAATAGGTTAGTCCATGAAAGTGTATAAATATACTCCAAAGTGTGGACAAAACATAAGAAAGTAGATATAAAACAAGCATGGAACATAAAAAATTATAGATACGTTAGCAACGTATCAACATCCCCAAGCTTAACTCCTGCTCGTCCTCAAGTAGGTAAGTGATAAAAAGAAAGAATAATTTTTGAGGTGACATGCACCATCATAAACTTGATCAAAGTATTTGTAGAACATTGATAGCTAGGATCATAGTACTTTAACATAGCATGAAAGATATAGTTCTAACAATAAGACATAGCAACTATGTTGTAACATGAAAAGGCACAAACAAAAGATTCATGAATAACAATGCTTTGCAGGACGTTTGTTTGTTTCAGATATAGAAAGCATAATGAGAATGGTATTCAGCTTATCCATCATAGAGTAGTAAAACATAAATGCATAGGACACCTTCAAGTTCATAAGGGTGAATAGATACAAATAGTTTAAGAACAAACAATATCAAAGTTATGCATCAATCAACAAGTCTTGGGACAATGCACATTAAACTAAGAATGGCCACTATGCTCTCTCCAAAGGTGCGTAAAGATAGAAGATGGAGACTCAACATGAAAGTAAAAGAAAGGCCTTCATAGAAGGAAGCAGGGATTCAAGTCTCATAAAGAGCTTCCAAAAATTATGGTACTTATTAGCTTTCAGCTCTCATTTCCCCTATCATAAGAATCTTGAAGTGATTAAGGTTAAAGTGAACAAACTATGGAGTATATGCTTGACAAAGTATAAGTTGGCAATCTCATGTCCCTTGAAGACGAGGGCCGCTCCTCATGCTACTCAGGTTTAGTTACCGGTAAGTTCTTGTCACAGTAAGTACATGTGTATCATAGAGAACCACCAACGGGGCACCCCTTGCCCGATGTAACATCCCCAGGATCAGGGTTAAACAAATCCTAGACCGTAGCCTGACATAAGCTTAACCTAGAGCTCGAGGATATTCAGTGAGAAATCAGTAACACAACAGTAACCCTGCGACACAAAAATTATTACAGCAAGCTCATAATTGAGCGAAGAACCAAAATATTACAAGCAGAGGTCACTAACCACAAACATCAAGCAACGGAAGGCAAATTATGCTATTAAGTATAGCAAACTTAACAAATGGCCTAAGAGGCCTGAAGCATAATGATGACGTCCCAGCCCATAGATTCCAGGCTGCCGGCCGGGAACCCCAAGCTATTCGTCGGTGTTGATGACGTACCACACTCGTCTTCAGGGGAACACTTACTCTAAAAGTATCAACAAAGTAAGGGTGAGTCATTGCATGTGTGTTCTTTCTACAAACCACACATGGATCAACCAGTGGTCATTGCATGTGTGTTCTTTTCCACAAACCACATATGGATCCATTAGAGTCATTGCATGTGAGTTATTTCCACAAACCACACATGGATCAACCAATGGCATTGCATGTGTGTTCTTTCCACAAACCACACATGGATCAACCAGTGTTATTGCATGTGCACACTACTAGGAAACAGCTCTTCTGTGGCACATGAAAATACATCTTCTGTGGTGCATATCCTAGTCGCCACTGTTATCTCGCCACTGATATCTGCTTCCTGTGGCGCATATCGATATGCGCCACAGAAGTTCCAGACTTCTGTGGCGCATTTCTTCATATGTGCCACAGGAAGAACTTATGTGGAGCATTTACGTGTATGCGCCACAGAAATGCCATGCACCATTGACTATATAATTATATGCGCCACTGATTGCGTAACACGTATTCAAAGTAAAATACTTTCCTGGTGTATAATCAGGTATTTATACAGGATTTATACAGTATTTATCCAGATGAGTATAAAATACATTGCACAAGTAGTAGATGCATGAAAACCGACATATATATAATACAAACACTTAGAGCCTGATCGAGATACATATATAGTGTCAAGTGCCAAATTTTTACACAAGCGCCGAATACAAAGTTCATATCATCTCAAATTACAAATATGAAGTGGCCACTGCCGCCTACACTAGGATCAAATAGAATACAGCTGTGATAATGGTGAGCAAGAGCATTAGCCTGACCAATATCTTCATCCGGTTCTTCTTCCACAAGTGGTTCCTCCACTTGGCTATCGCCTCCTCTTTAGTCGCGTATCCTTTGTAGATGTTGCCGCTGAACTTGTTCACTTGTTTGTGGTAATCCTCCCACTCCTCATAGACTCCTAGAACCCTACCCATGTACACCACATACCACCTCGTCGCCATCTCTATAGACGACAAGGCATATTAGTAAAAATACAACAAAAATAATGAATAAAGGGTTCACATACATATATATATATGTTCACAGAATATAAAACAAAGGATCCATAAACCTAAAAGTTAGATCATCATAGAAGCAATAAGTTCAACGACAACACAACCACAAGGTAGTTTAAGTCTAACAACAATGACCATTTCGACCAAGAGATAGTAAAGTTTATGACACACACACTAATACAGTAGGCGTCCATCAAGAATATACACACACTAGATCATGCTAGAGGCACACATCGATCATGATGAAGACTTCCTCTTCTCGCTCGACTTCGGGAATGGTAGATAGCCCTCTTTCGTCATCCACGTCCTTGTGCCACCCTGCTTACGGAGGCGTTCTTCGATCTCCCTCTTACTCAACCCTCTAGCTTGTTGTAGGGCACCGCCCCTTGTGTTGACATCTTCAATGATGATTTGCGAAAACTTCATCTGAATGCGATGGAAGTCTTCTCTAAGATCAGCATCATCGATTTTCGCCAAAGTTTCAGCCCATCCTCGGAGACTAGATGGCAGCGTTAGGTTCTGGATATCCCGAACATAGCCTTTAAGGTGATGGAGGACGTAGAAGGCCTCCTTGGCACCAGTAGTCGACTGCTTGACGCAGGGGAAGTCGAGAACGTGCTTGAACACCTGTTTTCCATCCTTGATACATTCCCCCTTATCTACGAAGGTGCATCCCTTCTTGGTGTAGCCCTCGAGAGCCTCATTGAGAACATCCCTTATTCTGGTGTAGTCTTTCTTCTTTGTCAAACTCCCCGAGTCGAAATACGTGGCTAGCGAATACCTCGGGGCAAGGACGATGAGTGTGCAGTGTTTGTCTCTACGCAACACAATTGGAACGGAATGTTGGAAAAAGAGAAAAGGAAGAAATCTATAAGAAATGCATAAGTTACGGTGGTGATGAGCGAGTGTGTGTACTTACTCGTGAATGAAAGGCAAAAGAAGTGTGCCCTTCCTCTTGTTGTCCACCATGAACTTCTCGAGGTACGTCGTCGCCTTGGTCCGTGTCTCTGATCCTTCGACCAACTGGCTGTCCCACATGTAGTAGGGATCCACTATCGCGATTTCTGAGGTACTTTCTCTCTTGATCGTGAGCGCCAGATTGAGCGCGTATATGTCTTCGAACGCTATGAAGAATATATGTCTTCGAACGCTATGAAGAATATATCCGTGGGGGGTTCATCGATGAAGCCCACGTCCAATGGCACCTTGGCCGTGAAAACCAGGTAATTTGGATCTTCGTCTTTAAGAAGGAGGGACTCTAGTGTCTTGACACCCTCGTGCAAAGTTAACATGGCTCCAACTGCAATGTGGATCATATCCGGAGTCAATATTGGATCACCAGCTACATGCACTCGGGGCAAGCCAAATTGTGTGGATGGTACGACGACGGCGTCCTTACCCCGGATCCTCTTCGGAAGAGGCTGGCTCGCACCCTTCTTCTTATTATTATTACCTCTCTTCCTGTAGTGCTTCTTCTTCACAACAGTGTCAGCCACTGCCATCTGCTCATCAGTCGCCTTTCGGAGTGTGTTCGGGCTGAAAACCAATCCCGGTTTCTCTTGTGGTGGATCAGCGGCCGGAGGAGTCTCTTGAGAAAGACCATGGAAGACCAGGCGCTGCGTGCATGTATTGGTCGACCAGCTTGATGGTCGTCGCGAGCTACGAAGGGTTCTTCATCCACAAAAGGCATATACAATCCTTTGGCGGCGGCGGTGTTGATGAAGTCATCAACATTGACCAATTCATCATCATCTTCATGGGTGTCATCATGTGGTGGTGGTAGCGGGGGCGACGGCGGTTGCAGCACAACGTCTTTTCCATGTGGCGGTGCACACGCTGCCAAGAGTTGATGGTGACGGCTGGTGGTGGCGAGATAGCGGCTACTGGCTTCCGAGGTGGTGGCCGGGTGATCGGTTGAGAGGTGGCACCGGTGCTCCCCCCGCAAGACGAATCTGGGTCTTCGGCCATGTCAAGGGCCAGTTGTAGCATTCCCCAAGGGTCTTGTGTTCATTGGCTCCCTGAGGTTGAAAGGGTGGTCCATGTCGTCGCACCCTGGCAACACCCGAGCCAACCTGACCCTCATCACGTCATCATCCATTGGATTGTTGTGCATCGTGTGGCTTGCCGGTTGTATAAGAGTGCCCTTGGCAACATCCTTCAACTCACTGTCGACATCTTTAAGCAGGAGTACGCAAGACGTGTCCTGAGGCAAAAACATGTTGTTGGGAGTCATGAGATGGCAGCAGTCATGCATCAAAGGCATAAGGGAGATGACATGCACTAACTAATTAGTTACCTTGGTGATGGCGTGGATCTCGGCTAATGTAGAGACACGGCCGATGCCGGCGGCCGGCCTATCATCATCTGTAATCTCCCGCTCGGGTGCCTCACGAAGCACCACCGCCGTCGGCTATGCCTTATTGGTATCTTTGGTGGGAGGGGGCATTGGTGTGACCAAAACGAGCGGTTGCGTCCCGACATTGACGGCCGGCGGGGTCACCAGGTCTGGCGACACGGTAACATTGATGCTCGAGTTGCTGCCGCTTAAGCTGGGCAGATGTATCGGCTCCTGTCGACCTCCCGCATTCCAAGCAGTAAGCCCCTCGAAAAACTCAGGAGGGATCATCGAGCGGAGCTTCTCTTCCACTAACTTGTCCACCGTTTTCTCATCCACCGCCTTCTCCTCCAGTGTTTGCACCTTCATCTTCAGCTCTGCAACAACGGCTTTATCCTGGTTCTTCCTCTCCCTTCTTTTCTTGGCGTCCTCTTTGTAGTACTCCTTGAACTTCATGCTCGTATCGAAGCTGGACACACGGCCAGCTGAGGACGGCGGCAACCCCTTATCCCTCTTCTTGTAAGCATTGGTCGCCCTGTTGAAAACCGTGTCCCATGGCTCCGTCGAATCCTGGGACGACTCTGTGGCAGTAGCGTTCAGTTCATCCTCCTACAGAGAGAAGGAAAGGTGAACCCATTTAGATTCTTGACTTCATTATCTTAATTAGAACGCAATAGACTTGAGATCGGTGATAAATTATTTACCAGCTTCTTCTCGAATGCCTTCACCTCCGGATCGTCGGTGATGAACTCCCCTGTTTCCTTGTCCAGGTAGTAGCGGGCCCGGACAAATTGCCTAAGCTGCAAGTCCGTGATTTTAAGCCAAGGGTTGTCTTTACCAAGGCGTTCAAGCTCAGCGTTCTCCTTGTCCCAAATGGCCTATTTCCCCTTGTAACCGCCGCTTCCAAGGCGGTGGTTACCTATGTTCTGTTCCCGCATACTCCTTCCCCATTGAGTCCATTTTATAGCGTCAGCGGTAGCTATATCCGCCTTGAATATCCTAAACTCCTCTTCGTCGAGCATCGGATTTTTCTTACTAATAACCTCGCATCTTTCACCTTTGTCAATGCTATTATTCACCCGGGTTTTCCAGCTGCTCAAGGCATTGCTCATCTTCGTGAGGGCTAGTTTGTTCACCGGGTTCTTTCTCTCGAGGTTTCTAAACTGCTCTGGGAATCTATATCGCTTGTGAAGCTTCTTAAGGAGGTTATCGACCAAAGCTGCATTGTCAGCATGTCTGATGTACTTCGTGTTGATCGACATGCTTTCCCGGACGATGCACCCGAGTTTCAGGCCGTACCCTTTAGCAATCGCCTCTGGCGCAATGGGTATGCCACTTTCTGTGACCTCCGTGAACTCATCGCAGATGGTGGCGAGCACTGGCACCTTTCGCTCCTTCTGTTCCTTCTTCTTCTTCTTCTGAGACGCGGCCGGGTTGCCGCTACCGCCATCCGTGCGGGCGCCGCCATCGGTGGTGTCATCCTCTTTGCCGCCGCCTTCACTAGTTCCACCATAGTCGTCTTCGTCCCCCTCGTAATCAGGATCTCCGCCCTCATTGGCCCCAGCAGCTCTGGCGACGGTCGCCTCCTCCTCCGGTGGTGGTGTCATCCTCATCGCCTCCTCCTCCTCCTCCTGTTGGGACCCTCGCCAGAATGACTGGTTGGCCTGTCTAGCTTGTTCTTCAACGCTGATCATGTGCTTAGAAGGGCCAGACTCCTTGTTGCCCGACATGTTTGCACTACTCTATTTAAAAGAGGCAAAAGTTTAGCACAAATCTCGGCCGAAAAATTCGGCATGACCTTTGCTAATTTTTTGACCTAGAAGTGCCCATTTCTCAACCGAAACAGAAGTGAATCGACACTTCGGGAGAAATGGGCAACTCAAATGAAATCCTTGCAAGAAAAAACACCCCATCCCCACATTGACAGCCCCATCCCCATATAGCATCACCATATAGCAGCACCATATAACATCACCATATATATAGCAGCAACAAAACAGCCCCAGCCCCCATCCACAACCCCAGCAGTAGTAATAACCATATAGTACCAATATTTGTAGTAACAGCAGCACTATATAGTGAAAACCCAAAGAACACATCCCAACTGATCAAACACAGATTATGTTCAGCATGATTCAGTGTAGCACAACAAAACATATATGGCAAATTTTGATTACTGGCAAACAAAGTTGCACTGAAGCTGAGATTATCACAGATGGTACATCACAGTTCACAAATGGCTTGTTGAATGCAAAATTTTGAAGTGTTAGCATACTATGAATGCTAGCACAGATTAGAGAGCGTGTATTCAGCAGAAGCAACCATGGGTAGATTAAAACAAAACTGAAGAACAAACCAAGCAAAAAATGTCCACAAAAGGACAGTCAAAACAGTGCAAGGGCTTGATGAATCACAGAGTTCAAAAATGCTTAAGCAATCAAACAACATATCAGGACCAGGTTAAGTTTTGCATTCATATCATGCCAACACTCATTTTTTTGGACAAGCACCAATATTTCTTACATATAACATGTTTATCAGACAGATTGATAACCCATGAAAATATTTCCCAGGGAGATTTACCACACAAAAAGGATGGAATTATTGTACAAGAACATTAGGAAAGAGAGAATGGCAATATATTTATTTCTTTTATGTTAGTTCTTCAGTTTTGACCATATCATGTGAGGGAATTTTGCAATGACTTGTGAAAATCAAGTGCAGTTATCTCGCACTTAATGACAAACTTGGAATGTAATAAGCTAAAAAATTGGGGCTTGCAGGAAAGGATCACCAAAAGGATTCAAAACAAAAGGATTACAAAATTGTTAAATTATCTTGTGATATGAGCAACAAAATTGCAATTGAACATCATCTTAGAAGTAAAAAATAGGAGAAAAGGTCTACTTCACTGTAATTTTTCTTAGTAACACTAGATGATTTGAGAAGGAATATTCAAAACCTGACAAGGAATGTTTACCAAGAGAAGCCTAAGCAGAACAATAGAAGCTAAATCCTGAACAAGAACTGACTAATAACTTGGTATCAGGTGCTTGTGGCAGCAATGGCAAGAAGAACGAGCCTCTTATCATTCTGAAGTAGAATGATATAAACCTAAAATAGCAGCATGACTGGAATTTCACAATCATATTGAAACATTACTCTAAACTATCAAAATAGGCTGGAAGCTAGTACAGTCACAGATGATGACCAGAAACAAGCATCGTCTAAACAAATAAGTCTGGTTTAGGCTTGGTATGCATCTAGCCAACTAAAGTACCGAAATGCTCTAGATTTGTACCCCTTCATAGAGTAAAGCATGGTGTAAATACCAAAAAGCATCCTAAAGCATCTTCTGAACAACCTACTTGATGGAGATTCCTTGTCCGGCAGTGGCTAGGGCGGCATAGCGGTGGCTAGGGCGGCTCCTCCTCCACGGGCTGTAGGGCTGCAGGGCGGCTCCTCCTCCACGGGCTGCAGGGCGGCTCCTCCTCCGACTCCTCCACGGGTTCGTTGGGTGGCTCCTCCTCCACTGGTTCGCTGGGCGGCACGGCGGTGGCTAGGGCGGCACGGCGGTGGCTAGGGCGGCGCTAGGGTTTGCGACGACAGAGAGAAAGGGGGATCGCGCGAGAAAGAATTTTGGCTAAGTGAGAAAGCAGGGGGATTAGGGGGGAGATGAGGCCGAACCATTCTGTGGCTAAGTGTGAAAGTTCTGTGGCGCATTCCCACAGAATGTGCCACAGAAGTTGGAACTTTTATGGAACTTCTATGGCGCATTCTGTGGGAATGCGCCACAGAACTTTTGGACATAGTACAAAAAAGCGTGGCGTCGTTGTATGACAAGATCCGATACTTGTCCTAGTGGTCTTGCTCCCTTGCTCTCACCTAGGGTAGCCAGGTTTGATTTCTGGCTGTCTCACATATTTTTTTCTTTTTTTAAATATTTTTAATTACATACATATGCATATTTATTCAAAAAAAGCAAGAACATATACATATGTGCATATTTATTCACATATGCATATTTCTTTAAAAAAATCAAGAACATATACATATATGCATATTTATTCAACAACCGCAAGAACACATATGCATATTTATTCAAACATATATATTTGTGTGTTGTCATATATATTTGTGTGTTTGCCCTACGATAAGGAGAGTATGAGTTTTTGATATTCCGTAGAAGGCGTCTATGGGGGATTGTCCAGTTGCCTTTTCTTGAACCAACCCGTGAAGCTGGAGTTGTGCTCTCTGGTTACGTCTCCCTTCTTCCTCGGCCGGACCTGGTCGACGTACTCCTGCTCAATTAAGCTTCTGTGCTCTTAGACCCAAGGGCCGACCACTTCAATGTGTTGTAGCGCGACTCAGTGTGCCCTTTCAAAATCAGTGTTTTGACCATCAATGCCGACATGCAGTGAGCAACAGCCCTCGCGGTGACCATATCCACCGATCCTTCCGAGGTGCTTCTTTGTGGGTATTCCAACATCCTCGTTCTCGGTGGTTAGATAATTCTGGCAGAAGGAGATGCACTCGTAGATCAGAAAGCCCTTGGCTATACTTCCATCTAGACGAGACCTGTTACGAACGAATCCTTTGATGACACCGTTTAGCCTTTCAAACGGCATCATGTTGTGTAGGAATGTCGACCTGAGCTGGATGATGTCGTCCATGACATGTACAAGCAGATGCACCATGATGTCGAAGAATGCGGGCGGGAAGTAAATCTCAAGCTCGCATAGTATCATCACGATCTCTTCCTGTAGCTTGTCGAGCTGCTTCACACCGATCGACTTCCTAGATATGACGTCGAAAAAGTTACAAAGGCCAAACAACGTCTCACGGACATGCTCGTCCATTATCCCACGGATCGCAATAGAGAGTATCTGCGTCATCAGCACGTTACAGTCGTGAGACTTCATACCGCTAAACCTCTTCTTCATCACGTCCAGATATCTGCTTATCTTCCCTGATTAACCGTGAGGAACTTTCACTCCTAAGAGGCACCTGAAAAACTGCTCGAGCTCCTCCAGACTTAGAGTGACACAGGCAGCGCGAAGCACCACCTCATTCTTCTTAACTCTTTTGCGGCGACCTTGAGTCCCTTCCGTCTGATCATCATCATCATCATCATCATCATCATCATCATCACTATCAGGGTACTAAAGATCTTTCTTTATGCCAAGCAATTTAAGGTCCTTTCTTTCTTTCGGCCCATCTTTGGTCCTCTCCGACATGTTCAGTAGAGTGCCAAGCAGACTCTCGATAACGTTCTTCGTGATGTGCATTACATCGAGGCTATGGGGAGTGTGAAGGACCTTCCAATACGTCAGGTCCCAGAAAAAAGACCTTGCTTTCCATACACCCAGCATCGGCTTTGTCCTCGGTCGTTTTTTCTAGGCGCAGGGCAATCTACCCAATTATTCAAAAGCTCCTCGATTTCTTTGCCGCTCCTCGGACGCGGGTATCTTTCGAGCTCGTCCTTACCATTGAACAGTTCACCATGTTTTCTCCATGGGTGATCCATGCGGAGCCACTTTCGAGTACCTTGGAACACGGTTTTCGAAGACCCGGGATCCCTTGGTAGCTGGAGATGCGGTGTCTCATTCATGCACTTGATGCATGCATTGTGTCCGTGGTTCACCTGGGCCTATACATAAGTGTAACCAGGATAGTCCTGCACGGTCGTGAGCAACGCGGCTCTCAGATGGAAATATTCTTTAGTGTAGGCGTCCCACGTACGGGCCGGCGTCTCCCACAAGCTAGCTAACTCCTCTCTCAATAGCCCGAGATACAGATGCATATCGATACCTGGTTGTTTCGGCCCCTGAATAAGAATGCTCATGTGTACATACTTTTGCTTCGTGCATAGCCACGGGGGGAGGTTATACGGCCATACAAACACGGGCCAGGTGCTATGCGTGCTACTATGGTTTCCAAAAGGATTGAGTCCATCGGTGCTCATACCTAGCCTGACGTTCCTTGCATTGCCCCCGAACTCTTCGAACTCGATGTCTAATGCATTCCACTGGCTAGCGTCTGAAGGGTGTGTCAGGATCTTGCCCTTCTCTGGATCATCTTCGGGATTCTCTCTTTCCGCGTGCCATTGCATGAGCTTTGCTTCCTTAGGATCTACGAAATATCGCTGCAGACAGGGGGTGATAGGAAAGTACCATACCACTTTTCGAGGAACTTTCTTGTTCCCTCTCTTGTACCGTCCTTGGCCACACACCGGACATGTGGTTCTATCCGCGTACTCATTCCGATAAAGTGCGCAATCATTGATACATGCGTGGTATTTAATGTGTGGTAGGTCGAGAGGGCACACGATTTTCTTGGCCTCCTCGATACTTGTTGGCAATGTGTTCCCCTTAGGAAGTCGGTCGTGCCAGTATTCCATGTTCGCGTTGAAGCTCACATCGGTCCATTTGTGTTCGGCCTTCATCTCCAGAGCCTTGAGCGTTACACTCAAATGTGTATCCTCGGGGCGACACCCAGGATACAATGGAGTCATCCCGTCTACCTCCATTTGGGCCAGCTTGGCTTTCTCTCTGGCTGCAGCTTTGTTGTTGCTCGTCTCCTTGAGGAGCAGTTCTTGAACAGGAGGGTCCTGCAAGACCGAAGTTAGTAGCATCTATGTGTTCGCGTCTTCTCCTTCTTCATGATCATGCCCGTCGCCATCTCCTTCTCCATGCTGACCATGCCCGCCGGCATCTCCTTCGTCATGATGATCATGCCCGCTGGCATCTCCTTCATCATGATGATCATGCCTGGTAGACTCTTCGTCTTCTCGCCCGCCCATGTCTTCGTGACCACCACCATGTCCTGTCGGAGCCTCATTGAGGTCACGCATGAAACCGCACCTAAGCAGGTGACCCTCCAATTATCCAAATTCAGGGTCGATCCAGTGCTGCAGTTTACATGTTCGACATGGACATCTTATCATGGTCTTGTTGTTCAGAATCATGTCCTCCTTCGCGCCTTTCTTGTACCTAGCAATTCGACCTTCGCTCATCGTGAGGACCATGGTTGCCTGAGCGGTCAAAACAGAGAGTATAGGTGAGAACCACACCATATGAACACACACATGCATGAATGCTAGCCGGAAAAAATTCGGCATGACCTTTCCTAAAATTAGGACATATGGGTAGTGCAAAAATTTGCCAAAATGGAAATGAATCAACATTTCGGTAAACATCCATGCAACCAGACCGACCGGGCCCGACAACAACAAGCAAGCAACAAAAAACTTCCTCCCATTGCAAATATTCATGCACCACACAAGCATCGTCTCGCCATGGATCGCACACACACCGCCCGTGCGACAAGCTTCATCTACATGTTCATGGCCAAGTACTCACCTAGTAGACACAATAATAGCGAGACGAGACCGCGCGATGAGAGAGTGTGGACAAATAGATCTACAATGCAAGTTGGTGGAGAGGAAATTAGTAAACAAATAGAGATGTGAGAGAGAAAAGTAAGGAACTTTTAGATCTAGAAGTTGGAGCGAAGCTTCCACTTACCAATCTATGGATTAAAGTAGGTTTAGTTACAAGAAAATGGAGAAACTATGGGCAAGATGGGGTGAGAGGGAGGAGGAAGACGAGTTGGGAGGAGGTAAAGATGTGAAATGGGTGGTGGTGGATAGATAGATAAGAGAGCTAGATTTTGTCACCTTTTTAACATGGATCTGGATGCCCTCATCTGTGGCGCATATGGAGAAAATGCGCCACAGATGCTGAAACTTTTGTGGCGCATAAGTCCATATGCGCCACAGAAGTGGGAGAATTAGATTCCCTATGTGGGGCCCACCTCCAAGTTCTATGGCGCATGTTGGGATATGCGCCACAGAAGTGCAACACATCTATGGCGCATATCAGAACATGCGCCACAGAACTTGGGTGAATTAGATTCCGTGGTGGGCCCCCCTCCATGTTCGATGGCGCATAAGAAAATATGCGCCACAGAAGAGGCAACTTCTGTGGCGCATATCTCAGAATGCGCCACAGAACTTGGATCAACCCACCCTGGCTGGCGGGTCCGACCAATCTTCTGTGGCTCATACTCTGGGGAATGCGCCACAAAACTTCCAATCTTTGGTGGCACATATTTTCTGGTGCACCACTGATGTTTTCCTGTGGCGCATGGTTTCGCATATGCGCCACTGAACATCTTGTCTATCTATAGGCTGTTTCTCATGGTTGATCCATGTGTGTTCTTTCCACAAACCACATATGGATCAACCAATGTCATTGCATTTGTGTTCTTTCCACAAACCACACATGGATCAACCAGTGGCATTGCATGTGTGTTCTTTTCACAAACCACGCATGGATCAACCAGTGTTCACTGCATGTGTGTTCTTTCCACAAACCACATATGGATCAACCAGTGGTCATTGCATGCGTGTTCTTTTCCACAAACCACTTATGGATCAACCAGTGGTCATTGGATGTGTGTTCTTTCCACAAACCACTTATGGATCCACCAGTGTTCATTACATGTGTGTTCTTTTCCACAAACCACATATGGATCAACCATTGGTCATTGCATGTGTGTTCTTTCCACAAACCACTTATGGATCCACCAGTGTTCATTGCATGTGTGTTCTTTTCCACAAACCACATATGGATCAACCAGTGGTCATTGCATGTGTGTTCTTTTCACAAACCACATGTGGACCCACTAGAGTCATTGCATGTGTGTTCTTTTCACAAACCACATGTGGACCCACTAGAGTCATTGCATGTGTGTTCTTATAGTAAAACCAGCACTAGACTCATTGCATGTGGGTTCTTTTCACAAACCACACATGGAACCACCACTGTCATTGCAAGTTTGTTCTTTCCACAAACCACACATGGATCAACCAGTGGTCATTGCATGTGTTTTCTTTTCCACAAACCACATATGGATCCATTAGAGTCATTGCATATGTGTTCTTATACTAAAACTAGCACTAGAGTCATTACATGTGTGTTCTTTCCACAAACCACGCATGGATCAAGCAGTGTCATTGCATGTGTGTTCTTTCCACAAACCACACATGGATCAACCAGTGGCATTGCATGTGTGTTCTTTTCACAAACCACACATGGATCAACCAGTGTTCACTTCATGTGTGTTCTTTCCACAAACCACATATGGAGCAACCAGTGGTCATTGCATGTGTGTTATTTTCCACAAACCACTTATGGATCAACCAGTGGTCATTGCATGTGTGTTCTTTCCCCAAACCACGTATGGATCCACCAGTGTTCATTGCATGTGTGTTCTTTTCCACAAACCACACATGGATCAACCAGTGGTCATTGCATGTGTGTTCCTGACATGAACCACATGTGCACCCACTAGAGTCATTGCATGTGTGTTATTATACTAAAACTAGCACTAGACTCATTGCATGTGTGTTCTTTTCACAAACCACCCATAGATCCACCACTGTCATTGCATGTGTGTTCTTTCGACAAACCACACATGGATCAACCAGTGGTCATTGCATGTGTGTTCTTTTCCACAAACCACATATGGATCAACTAGTGTTCATTGCATGTGTGTTCTTATACTAAAACTAGCACTAGAGTCATTGCATGGGTGTTCTTTCCACAAACCACACATGGATCAAGCAGTGTCATTGCATGTGTGTTCTTTCCACAAACCACTTATGGATCAACCACTATCATTGCATGTGTGTTCTTTCCACAAACCACACATGGATCAAGCAGTGTCATTGCATGTGTGCTCTTTCCACAAACCACATATGGATCAACCAGTGGTCATTGCATGTGTGTTATTATTTCCACAAACCACATTTGGACCCACTAGAGTCATTGCATGTGTGTTCTTATTTCCACAAACCACAAATGGATCAACCAGTGTCATTGGATGTGTGTTCCTGACATGAACCACATATGGACCCACTAGATTCATTGCATGTGTGTTCTATCCACAAACCACACATGGATCAACCGGTGTCATTGCACGTGTGTTATTTCCATAAACCACATATGCATCAACCTGTGTCATTGCATGTGTGTTCTTTCCACAAACCACACATGGATCAACCAGTGGCATTGCATGTGTGTTCTTTTCACAAACCACACATGGATCAACCAGTGGTCATTGCATGTGTGTTCTTTCCACAAACCACATATGGATCAACCAGTGGTCATTGCATGTGTGTTCTTTCCACAAACCACTTATGGATCAACAAGTGGTCATTGCATGTGTGTTCTTTCCACAAACCACTTATGGATCCACCAGTGTTCATTGCATGTGTGTTCTTTTCCACAAACCACATATGGATCAACCAGTGGTCATTGCATGTGTGTTCTTTTCAAAAACCACATGTGGACCCACTAGAGTCATTGCATGTGTGTTCTTATACTAAAACCAGCACTAGACTCATTGCATGTGTGTTCTTTTCACAAACCACATATGTATCCACCACTGTCATTGCATGTGTGTTCTTTCCACAAACCACACATGGATCAACCAGTGGTCATTGCATGTGTGTTCTTTTCCACAAACCACATATGGATCCATTAGAGTCATTGTATGTGTGTTCTTATACTAAAACTAGCACTAGAGTCATTACATGTGTGTTCTTTCCACAAACCACACATGGATCAACCAGGGGCATTGCATGTGTGTTCTTTTCACAAACCACACATGGATCAATGATACGTCCAAAACGTATCTACTTTCTCGAACACTTTTGATGTTGTTTCTCCTCTATGCTTGTGTGATTTGGATGCAACTAATGCGAACTAACGCTATTTTCAGCAGAATTGCCTTGGTGTCTACTTTTTGTGCAGGAAATCAACTATCAGGAAAAATCCCGGAAAATATGCCAAAAATCCTATTTCACCCGAAGACTCCAGGAGCCAGAATACGAGACGGAGAGGAGCCCTAGGGTGGCCACACCACCTGGTGGCGCGGGCCAGGCCAGGCCACGCCAGGGGTGGTGTGGGCCCCCCAGGCACCCCCTCGGCCTCTCTCTTCGCCTATAAGGAGCCTTCTGACCTAAAAACTTCGGGGGGGTCGATGTTTTTCTAGAAGGAGTTCCGCTTCGCCGCCACCACCAGATTCCACGAAACAGCACCAGAAACTCCGTTCTGGCACCCTGCCGAGACGGGGAATTGGAGGAGATCATCGCCATCATCATCACCATCGCTTCTCCATCGACCATCCATGTTTCCCCCATCTATGAGTGAGTAATCCCCCGCTGTAGGCTATGGGGATGGTAGGGATTGGATGAGATCGTTCATGTAATGGCATCAGATTGTTAGGTCATAGTGCCTAGTATCTTTTATTTGTGCTTTATGACTTTGTTGCGACTTGTTGTGCTTAATGCTTGTCACTAGGGCCCGAGTGCCATGATTTTAGATCTGAACTTATTATTGATTCATCATGATAGTATTGTTTTGGGTCTTATCTACAAGTTGTATACACACGTCGTTGTCCGGAACCTATGGTCCCAAAGTGACAGAAATCGGGGTAGCCGGAAGGCAAAGGCTTTGATGTGAGGATCACATGTGTTCACAGAGTGTTAATGCTTTGCTCCGGTGCTCTATTAAAAGGATCACCTTAATTGCCAGTAGGTCCCTAGAGGCCCCGCTGCAAACGGGCTGGCAGGACAAAAGATGTTGTGCAAGTTCTCATTGCGAGCACGTATGACTATATATGGAACACATGCCTAGGATTGTCTAGTACTTGGATGCTTTATCTTCTTTATCTGCAATTGCCCTATGTTCTAATTGCTATGTGAATTGTCTTGTTCATGCAACGCCCGTCCATCCATCCCTATGCCTACCGCACTCGAATCCCACTGTTTACTACTTTTGTTACTACTGTCTTTGTTTTGCTGCTACTGTTACTTTACTATTCCTACTACAAAACTGTTGCTAATGATAAACTGTTGTGAGCAAGATTATTTCCAGGTGCAGCTGAATTGACAACTCAGTTGTTAAGGCTGATAAGTATTCTTTGGCTCCCCTTGTGTGGAATCAATAAATTGGGTTTCACTTCCCTCGAAAATACTGCGATACACCCCCTATACTTGTGGGTCATCAGGACTATTTTCTGGCGCCGTTGCCGGGGACCATAGCTTTATTTATCAAGTTCACTTGGATTCTCTATTGTTCGCAGCTTTCCATCCATCATGGGTAAGTCTCGTGATGGCAAGGTTCCTATTTTACCATCCACTACAAGAAGAGGTACAGTTCTGAACACCTCTACCGCTCTTGATTCACCGTCTGTTTTGAGTAAGTTCCTTACACCACCACATACACATGCTACACATACTGCTACTACTGCTGAATCTGAAACTTCTGATGCTTATGATGCTGCTTCTACTGTGCTTGATAAGAGTGGTTCATTAGGTCCTTTCCTAGATGCTACGATTGCTAGAACTATAGTTGGAAATACCGAAACTCCTAATGAACACACTACTACACCTGTTAGCTCACCTGAGTCTAGTGAGAGTTATGATGCTGAAGAAGATTATGTTGAGATGACTGATGAGTTTATTGAAGAATGTAGGAACACCCATGATAGAAGCGCTGCTAAGAATCTCCTTGAGAGGCGTACTATTAGACCCAAATTATATCCTGCTACTAAGTTTGCTGCTTCTCCTATAAACATTATAGATGAAGATTATGATTTTCTCTCTCGATCTATCCTACATAGCTATTGTCGAGAAAGAACCTTTTGGTGGGACTAAGAATGAAAGTGCGGTAGCACATATGAATGAACTTTCTACCATGAGTGGCTTGTTTTCTGATGATATTAAAATGCGTACTTACTTTGTTGCTAAGATTTTCCCTTTTTCACTGAAAGGAGAAGCTAAAAATTGGTTTGGTAATTTACCTCCTGGATCTATTGATAGCCCTGAGTGCTTGTTTAATACTTTCCTGCAGAAATATTTTCCTCCTAGTGCTAGACATGCTGTTTTGCAGGAACTTTTTGATTTTAAACAGGGAGAAAAAGAGGTATTGCCTGAATCTTGGGCAAGGTTCTATGCTTTTATTCATGCACAGGCTGGAAGTCCATTACCTAAGAATGAACTACTTGATATATTTTATAATGGACTAACCGAAGAATCTAGGACATACCTAGATAGTTATGCTGATTGTGTTTTCAGGAATAGGACTCCTAAGGAAGCTGAGGAATTAATGGTTAAAATAAGTAAGAATTATGAAGATTGGACTCCTCCTAAACAAGCTATACCTGAAGTAATTGTACCTGAACCATCTATTCCGGTGCCTATTCCAACATCAAAGAAGAGGGGAGTTATTGAATTAAATGATGAGGTGATGAAGGAAGCTAAGAAATGTCTTAAGGAGAAGGGAATTAAAGCTGCAGATGTCAAGAATTTACCTCCTATAGAATAATTATGTAAGCCTATTCCCTATTCACCCACTATTGAGGTACACTCTCTCCAACACTTTGATGAAGGTGATATCCCTTACTTGAAACCTCCTGATCAATGCTTATAAGAATTTGATATCTTTATTGTTAAGCAAGATAACTTTAATAAAAGGGTGCAAAATCATCTAATGGAAAACACTAGAGCTATTGTTGAGTTGAAAGATATTGTGGAAAGAACCTCTAATGATGTTAAAATGATTGTTAAACACTTTCAAATGGTTCAAAATCAAATAGATCAACTCGTTAAAGTGCAAAATGACTTGCTAGTTAATGCTGCTAAAGAAAAACATGCTTATGAAATTAGAACTAGAAGTGGTGCTGCTACCCAGGATCCTCTATATCCTGAGGGGCATCCCAAAAGAATTGAGCAGGATTCTCAACGAGCTGAAAATAGTGGTTCTACTCGTAAGAAAAGGAAAAAGAAACATAAAACTGTTGTAGAACCCTCTGAACCTGCTATAGATCCTAATAGTATATCTATCTCTGATGCTGAAACTGAAAGTGGTAATGAAGAAAATGAAGTTCCGAATGAAGAAAAAGTTGAAGAAGAACCTGAAAACCACACTAAGACTACTAAATACACCAAAGAAGATTTTATTGCTAAGAAACATGGTAGTGAAAGAGAACCTTGGGTCCAAAAACCTATGCCTTTCCCTGATAAGAAACACAAGTCAAAGGAAGATGAACACTATGATAAGTTTTGTGAGTGGATGAAACCTTTATTCTTGCAAATTCCTTTGACCGATGCTATTAAATTGCCTCCTTATTCAAAGTATATGAAGGACATTGTCTCGAATAAAAGGAAGATCCCTAATGAAGAAATCTCTACTTTGCTGGCTAATTATTCCTTCAATGGTAAGGTTCCTAAGAAACTTGGAGACCCAGGGATTCCAACTATCCATTGCTCTATTAAGAACAGTTATGTTAGAACTGCTTTGTGTGATTTGGGAGCTGGAGTTAGTGTTATGCCTTTCTCTCTCTATAAGAGGCTTCAGCTTGAAAAATTGATACCAACTGATATATCTTTGCAAATGGCTGATAAGTCTACCACTATTCCTGTGGGTATATGTGAGGATGTACCTGTCCAGGTGGCTCATAATTGCTTGATATTAACTGATTTGTTGTGCTTGAAATGCCTGAAGATGATAATATGTCTATTATTCTTGGGAGACCTTTTCTTAATACTGCAAGAGCTGTTATTAATTGTAATCAAGGAAAGGTGACCTTCAATGTTAATGACAAGGAACATACTGTCTATTTCCCCAAGAAGATTGAAAGGACTTATGGTTTAAATTCAATTGAACATGTTGAAGGCATTCAAGTTGGAGAAATATATTGTCCCATACCAAAAGAAAAATTTGAAACTATTATGATTGGGACCATTGCTATCAAGGTTGAGGTAACATAATCATTAGTGGAATACAAAGTTTTGTCTCATATGCAATTGTTTTGGTAGCAAGACTTGATCAACCTTGCTAACAAAATGATTCCATTGAACAAAACAATGTTTTCATTATGATTATCCCCATTTATTTCTATCCTTTGCATTTTAGTTTTTGCTTTTGTTTAGTTTTCTTTGTGTTGTTAGTTGCTTGCATGCTAGAACTTCTGTAGTTCTAGCCTTGTTTTTGTCCTTGCATCATGTTTCCAAAAAGAAAAAAAATCTGTCTGTCAGAAAAATCATTCTTCTATTTCTAAAAAATGCCCAAAAATAAAGTGTCTCGAAAAATTCCAGAAAAATGATATTAAATTTTTAGGTGAAAAAAGGGGCAGAGGAGTACCTGGTAGGTACCAGGGGGCCCCACCAGGCAGGCACACCACATGGTGGCACGACCAGACCTGGGTGGCGCCATGCCCTGGTGTGGGCCACCCCTGGCCCCCCACTACCTCTCTCTCATGCCACTTTCTTCTCTCTCCCGAGTAAGCTCCAGTTCATAGCTCGAAATCGTGTTCTCTCTATGCTTGCCCTCGATTTCTTCGATCTCTTTGCTCAGCCCATCTTTCTTGCTGAAATTTGGAGCAATTGTTCCTTGGTATGTGACTCCTCCCCTTGTCCAAGTAGATTTGTGTTTAGTGGATTGTATGTTGAGTATTTTGCTGCTGTAGGTGGCTGGTTTTGAGGGCTTGTAAGCTTGTTTGATGCTTAGAGATATAGTTTTGATGCATGTTTAGGCCTCTTGCTAGTCCCTGTGAGTAGAATCCTTCATTATATTTTCTTTGCAATCACTTGTTTAATAGGTGTTTAAATTTCAGAATAGAAGATGAGTGAACACCACCTAAACCAACATGAGCTTTGGGTGCCTGATGTCATGAAGGTCCACCGGGAGGAGGAAGTTTTTCCCTCCATTTATCCATGTTCTGAGTTCATGAGAGCTGCAGGAATTCTATAAGATTTCCACACTTTGGTTTCTAATGCGGGGTTAGAGCACTTTTTGGAAGACGAACCTTGTCAATTTGTGAAGCTAACCATGTCTGTGGTGCGGGATTTCAAATTTATTCACTCTTTGCCTAACCCCATGGTCCATTACAAAATTTACAATATAGTTGTCAACCTTTCTCTTGATGATTTTTGTGCAGCTATTAAGGTACCTCAATGGGGATCATGTAAGAAGATTAAAGAGAGACCGAAACCACTCATGGATTTATACGCAGAAATTTGTTAAGGGAGTAGCTTCTCGAAGGAGAATGGAAAAATCCGTAACATTCATCTTCCCTCCATTCGCTACTTTGCGTACTTTATTGCCAAGTGTGTTCTTGCTAGGAAAACTGCCAATAAGTTATCCTCGTTTGATTTAGCATTTATCTCTGCTGCTCTTAGACAAGATAGGTCCTACAACTAGGGCGCTTTGATAGCTTTCCGTCTTGCTACTAACCGTGAGAAGGGTGGAATTTGTGGAGGCCTCATTGCTTCTCGTTTGCTAGCATTTCATGGTTTAGTGCCTCATCCTCTAGACCTACAGTTTCCCATAGAGAGGCTTGATTTTAATTCCATGGTACAACATAAATTTATTTCCTCGTGGGCTAGCTTGAGTGAGTTGTCTTATGAAATAACCTTTCTCAAAGCTGGCTGGAGAAAGAGCAAGTCCGAGCGTGTTGTTCTTTTGCCTGCACCTGTTTTGTTTAACCTTGATAACTGTTGGGTCCGCAGCATAGAAAACAAAAAAATTCCTACGGTGTGAACTACACGCCAAGATCTATCTACTAGGTACAAAGCAACGGGTGGACATACATCCAACAAGAACTTACCCTCGTAGACAACGAGCTTTGTTAACAAGTAGGAACTCGTGGTTGATGTAGTCGTACACTTGCCGATCTCAAGATCGTGATGAAGTCCAGCAGGTCTGGCTCCAGCACGTCCATCAGATCCAGCTCCAGCACCACCAGGTCCAGCACCGCAAAGCAGCGGTGCATCCGTGATCGCACACATGTTTGGTACCCCGACAACCTCCGTCCCTCGCTCCAGCAAAGCAGCGGAAGCAGTAACTCCTTTCCAGATAAAGCCACCGGGAACATGTATCTCGCTAATCCGAGACCATGGGGATAATACTAGAGGGAGAGAGAGATCCTTCACAACGAGGTGTGTTGTGAGAGGAGGAGAGGGGGGCCTTTTATAGGGGAGAGGGGAGCACCCAAGGGCCATGGCGTGGCAGCCATGGTGGTGCCCCCACCTCTTCCACATTCATGTCGGTGGAGCTCCCACTCTCATAAAAAGCCTCCACTCAAAATTCCACTCACACATGCATTAAATTTCCACCAAATTTAATGCAAGCTCTCATTAAATAAAACTATTTTATTCAGAATTTTGTTAATTACATTAATTAACAAACATTCACATAAAACCCCCTGCAACATTTCAATATCACATGCAGAACCAGTTTCAGCAATTTCACGCGAAACAATTTTGGTTTCCATCGAAATGATTCTAGCGCTTTCTTAAATCTTTATCTGAAACATATTTGGTCCAAATGGTGTCGGTATCCCTTAAGTGTGTCACCCTACGGTTCGCGAATAATGTAGACATGATCGAGACCCCTCTCTGATCAATAATCAGCAGCGGGACCTGGAGATCCGTACTGACTCCCACATATTCAACGATGACTCTTGTGATTGTGTGAACCTTTAACGTTGTAACTAAATCCCTTTGCCTCGCGATATATTACATGTCCGAGATTCGATCATTGGCATCCAAATACCTAGTTTGATCTCGTTACCGACATGCACTCTTTTCTTGTTCCCGTGATATAACATTCTAGTGATCACATCACTTGCTTGCAAGCTATTTCAATGTGATATCACCGAGAGGGCCCAGAGTATATCGATCCGTCATCGGGATGGAAAAATCCCACTCTTGATGCATGAGCCTCAACATAACACCTTCGTAGCACTGAACCCACCTTTATAGTCACCCTGTTACGGTGTGACGTTTGATGTTATCAAGATACTCTTCCGGTGTTAGCAATTAACATGATCTCATGGTCTAAGGACTAAGATTACTTTGTATGATGTTATAGCAATATAAACATAATGACTCTGATCGTAATGCTATACTTCGGATGAATGTTCATCACATCATTCCACCAATGGTGTGACCTTGTTATTAACAACATCCAATGTCCATGATCAGGAAACCTTGATCATCTTGTTAATCAACAAGCTAGTCTATAAGAGAGGGATGACTAGGAACCCTTTTTTTGTTTATTAAACACACATGTATTGATGTTTCCGAATCAATACAATTCTAGCATGTAAAATAAACATTTATCATAAACATGGAATAAGATAATAACCACTTTATTATTGCCTCTCGGGCATATTCCCTTCAATAACAGGGAAGGATGGTCCCTCACTGAGGAGGAGCTTGACACGTACTTGGGAGAGCTCTCCCAACAGCTGCAGGACACTAGAAGATTCGGTACAGCCCTCGAATGAGGGAGAATCTTCATATCAGCAGCCCGCTTATGATTGGGGAGCTTCTTCTTCCTCTCATGGGCCCGGTTATGACCATTCTTACCAAGATCCGCCCGCTTGGAACCCCTATTCTTACATGGATTGATACCCACTTAGGCCAAAAGCCTAAGCTTGGGGGGAGGTACGCCGACACCGCACTCGTCTCCGAAAAGACAAAAAGACCAAAAATATTTTCATGTTTTCGTCGGTTCTTTGTATATTCATGTTTTTGTTCTTTTTCTTAGTTTTGTTCTTCTTTGCTTTTGCTTTCTAAAAACACAAAAAGACCAAAAATATTTTTGTTGTTTCTCTTTGGTTTGCTTCTTCTTTTTGCTTGGTTTGTTTTTCCCTTTTTGCTTTGTTTGAACTATTTGAAAAACCCAAAAAGATTTTGCTTTGCTTGTTTTTCTCTTTTGGTTCTTGTTTAAAAATCGAAAACACCAAAAATATTTGTCGTTCTTCTTTGTTTTTTGCGAGTTGGCTACAGGGTTCGGCAGTTCTCAATGGATTATTGGTTTCATATTATTATTCAAGCCACACAAGTGAAGAGCAATAATGAGGATGCTCTTCGTAAGTAAGGGGCATGAGACTTCAATTTATAACTTGTCAAGCATATCCTCTTAGTTGTGTCACTTTCACCTTAACCACATTAAAGATGCTTATGATAGGGGCAATGAGAGCTCAAAGCTAACAAGTACCATACTTTCAGCATTTGGAAGCCTTTCAAAATTATTCAAAACCTTTTTCATCTACTTGTTGAGTCTCCACATATTCTTTGAGCACCTTCTTGAGAGCATTAGTTGTCATTTTTTGTGTTTGTTTCATTACTTGATTATTTGTGTTATGACTTTGATGCTGGTATCTTTGATATCTTTACTTCTAGTCATCACTTGAACTTCAGAGGTGCCTTGACATTCATAATCCAAGGCAAGCGAGATACCACTCTATCATACCTTTCTATGAGCATTGTAATGTTGCTTATGTTTGTGCTTCGTGCTACTTATTATTCTTGAGTTGGAATCTCTTCATAGCTTGCAATGACTATTAAGTAGACTCAGTTGCATACTCTTTATTATGAATTGTCTAACTAGTTGATCACATTGCTGAGATTATTTACATTATATGAAGCAAATGTGTTCGTGAAAGTTCTTTTATCGCACTCAGTTTTCAACTGAATTGCTTGAGGACAAGCAATAAGCTAAGCTTGGGGGGAGTTGATACGTCCAAAACGTATCTACTTTCCCGGACACTTTTTCTGTTGTTTCTCCTCTATACTTGTGTGATTTGGATGCAACTAATGCGAACTAACGCTGTTTTCAGCAGAACTGCCTTGGTGTCTACTTTTTGTGCAAAAAATCAACTATCAAGAAAAATCCCGAAAAATATGCCAAAAATCCTATTTCACCCGAAGACTCCAGGAGCCAGAATACGAGACGGAGAGGAGCCCTGGGGTGGCCACACCACCTGGTGGCGCGGGCCAGGCCAGGCCGCGCCAGGGGGTGGTGTGGGCCCCCCAGGCACCCCCTCGGCCTCTCTCTTCGCCTATAAGGAGCCTTCTGACCTAAAAACTTCGAGGGGTTTGACGTTTTTCCAGAAGGAGTTCCGCTCCGCCGCCACCACCAGATTCCACGAAACAGCACCATAAACTCCGTTCTGGCACCCTGCCGGGACGGGGAATTGGAGGAGATCATCGCCATCATCATCATCATCGCTTCTCCATCGACCATCCATGTTTCCCCAATCTATGAGTGAGTAATCCCCCGCTATAGTCTATGGGGATTGTAGGGATTGGATGAGATTGTTCATGTAATGGCATCAGATTGTTAGGGCATAGTGCCTAGTATCTTTTATTAGTGCTTTATGACTTTGTTGTAACTTGTTGTGCTTAATGCTTGTCACTAGGGCCCAAGTGCCATGATTTCAGATCTGAACTTATTATAAATTCATCATGATAGTATTGTTTTGGGTCTTATCTACAAGTTGTATACACACGTCGTTGTCCGGAACCTATGGTCCCGAAGTGATAGAAATCGGGGTATCCGGAAGGGAAAGGCTTTGATGTGAGGATCACATGTGTTCACGGAGTGTTAATGCTTTGCTCCGGTGCTCTATTAAAAGGAGCACCTTAATTGCCAGTAGTTCCCTAGAGGCCCCGCTGAAACGGGCTGGCAGGACAAAAGATGTTGTGCAAGTTCTCATTGCGAGCACGTATGACTATATATGGAACACATACCTAGGATTATCTAGTACTTGGATGCTTTATCTTCTTTATCTGCAATTGCCCTATGTTATGATTCCTATGTGAATTGTCTTGTTCATGCAACGCCCTTCCATCCATCCCTATGCCTACCGCACTTGAATCCCACTGTTTACTGCTTTTCTTACTACTGTCTTTGTTTTGCTGCTACTGTTACTTTACTATTCCTACTACAAAACTGTTGCTACTGATAAACTGCTGTGAGCAAGATTGTTTCCAGGTGCAGCTGAATTGACAACTTAGTTGTTAAGGCTGATAAGTATTCTTTGGCTCCCCTTGTGTCGAATCAATAAATTGGGTTTCACTTCCCTCGAAAATACTGTGATACACCCCTTATACTTGTGGGTCATCAATCAACCAGTGTTCACTGCATGTGTGTTCTTTCCACAAACCACATATGGATCAACCAGTGGTCACTGCATGTGTGTTCTTTTCCACAAACCACTTATGGATCAACCAGTGGTCATTGCATGTGTGTTCTTTCCACAAACCACTTATGGATCCACCAGTGTTCATTGCATGTGTGTGCTTTTCACAAACAACATATGGATCCACCAGTGTTCACTGCATGTGTGTTATTTCCACAAACAACATATGGATCCACCAGTGTTCACTGCATGTGTGTTCTTTCCACAAACCAGTTATGGATCCACCAGTGTGTTTGTTGTATGTGTGTTCTTTTCCACAAACCACATATGGATCAACCAGTGGTCATTGCATGTGTGTTCTTGTCACAAACCACATGTGGACCCACTAGAGTCATTGCATGTGTGTTCTTATACTAAAACCAACACTAGACTCATTGCATGTGTGTTCTTTTCACAAACCACACTTGGATCCACCACTATCATTGCATGTGTGTTCTTTCCACAAAGCACACATGGATCAACCAGTGGTCATTGCATGTGTGTTCTTTCCCACAAACCACATATGGATCAACCAGTGTCATTGCATGTGTGTTCCTGACATGAACCACATATGGACCCACTAGAGTCATTGCATGTGTGTTCTTTTCCACAAACCACATATGGACCCATTAGAGTCATCATATGTGTGTTCTTATACTCAAACTAGCACTAGAGTCATTACATGTGTGTTCTTTCCACAAACCACACATGGATCAACCAATGGCATTGCATGTGTGCTCTTTCCACAAACCACACATGGATCAACCAGTGTCATTGCATGTGTGTTATTTCCACAAATCACATATGGATCAACCTGTGGTCATTGCATGTGTGTTATTTTCACAAACCACACATGGACCCACTAGAGTCATTGCATGTGTGTTCTTTTCACAAACCAAACATGGATCAACCAGTGTTCACTGCATGTGTGTTCTTCCCACAAACCACATATGGATCAACCAGTGGTCATTGCATGTGTGTTCTTTTCCACAAACCACTTATGGATCAACTAGTGGTCATTGCATGTGTGTTCTTTCCACAAACCACTTATGGATCCACCAGTGTTCATTGCATGCGTGTTCTTTTCACAAACAACATATGGATCCATTAGAGTCATTGCATGTGTGTTCTTGTACTGAAACTAGCACTAGAGTCATTGCATGTGTGTTCTTTCCACAAACCACACATGGATCAAGCAGTGTCATTGCATGTGTGTTCTTTCCACAAATCACATATGGATCAACCAGTGGTCATTGCATATGTGTTCTTTTCACAAACAACATATGGACCCACTAGAGTCATTGCATGTTTGTTCTTTCCACAAACCACACATGGATCAACCAATGTCATTGCATGTGTGTTCCGGACATGAACCACATATGGACCCACTAGAGTCATTGCATGTGTGTTCTATCCACAAACCACACATGGATCAACCGGTGTCACTGCATGTGTGTTCTTTCCACAAACCACACATGGATCAAGCAGTGTCATTGCATGTGTGTTCTTTCCACAAACCACACATGGATCAACTAGTGGCATTGCATGTGTGTTCTTTTCACAAACCACACATGGATCAACAAGTGTTCACTGCATGTGTGTTCTTTCCACAAACCACATACGGATCAACCAGTTGTCATTGCATGTGTGTTCTTTTCCACAAACCCCTTATGGATGAACCAGTGGCCATTGCATGTGTGTTCTTTCCACAAACCACTTATGGATCCACCAGTGTTCATTGCGTGTGTGTTCTTTTCCACAAACCACACATGGATCAACCAGTGGTCATTGCATGTGTGTTCCTGACATGAACCACATGTGGTCCCACTAGAGTCATTGCATGTTTGTTCTTATACTAAAACCAGCACTAGACTCATTGCATGTGTGTTCTTTTCACAAACCACACATGGATACACCACCGTCATTGTATGTGTGTTCTTTCCACAAACAACATATGGATCAACCAGTGGTCATTGCATGTGTGTTCTTTTCCAGAAACCACATATGGATCCATTAGATTCATTACATGTGTGTTCTTATACTAAAACTAGCACTAGAGTCATTGCATGTGTGTTCTTTCCACAAACCACACATGGATCCACCAGTGTCATTGCATGTGTGTTCCTGACATGAACCACATATCGACCCACTAGAGTCATTGCATGTGTGTTCTATCCACAAACCACACATGGATCAACCGGTGTCATTGCACGTGTGTTCTTTCCACAAACCACATATGGATCAACCTGTCTCATTGCATGTGTGTTCTTTCCTGAAACCACACATGGATCAACCAGTGGCCTTGCATGTGTGTTCTTTTCACAAACCACACATGGATCAACAAGTGGTCATTGCATGTGTGTTGTTTCCTAAAACCACATATGGATCAACCAGTGGTCATTGCATGTGTGTTCTTTCCACAAACCACTTATGGATCAACAAGTGGTCATTGCGTGTGTGTTCTTTCCACAAACCACTTATGGATCCACCAGTGTTCATTGCATGTGTGTTCTTTTCCACAAACCACATATGGATCAACCAGTGGTCATTGCATGTGTGTTCTTTTCACAAACCACATGTGGACCCACTAGAGTCATTGCATGTGTGTTCTTATACTAAAACCAGCACTAGAATCATTGCATGTGTGTTCTTTTCACAAACCACACATGGACGCACCACTGTCACTGCATGTGTGTTCTTTCCACAAACCACACATGGATCAACCAGTGGTCATTGCATGTGTGTTCTTTCCCACAAACCACATATGGATCCATTAGAGTCATTGTATGTGTGTTCTTATACTAAAACTAGCACTAGAGTCATTTCATGTGTGTTCTTTCCACAAACCAAACATCGATCAACCAGTAGCATTGCATGTGTGTTCTTTTCACAAACTACACATGGATCAACCAGTGTTCACTACATTTGTGTTCTTTCCACAAACCACTTATGGATCCACCAGTGCTCATTGCATGTGTGTTCTTTTCCACAAACTACACATGGAGCAACCAGGGGTCATTGCATGTGTGTTCCTGACATGAACCACAATTGGACCCACTAGAGTCATTGCATGTGTGTTCTTTCCACAAACCACTTATGGATCAACAACTGTCATTGCATGTGTGTTCTTTCCCGAACAACGCATGTGTCCACCACTGTCATTGCATGTGTGTTCTTTCCACAAACGACACATGGATCAACCAGTGGTCATTGCATGTGTGTTCTTTTCCACAAACCACATATGGATCCATTAGAGTCATTGCATGTGTGTTCTTATACTAAAACTAGCACTAGATTCATTCCATGTGTGTTCTTTCCACAAACCACACATGGATCAAGCAGTGTCATTGCATGTGTGTTCTTTCCACAAACCACATATGGATCAACCAGTGGTCATTGCATGTGTGTTCTTTTCACAAGCCACATATGGACCCACTAGAGTCATTGCATGTGTGTTCTTTCCACAAACCACTTATGGATCCACCAGTGTTCATTGCATGTGTGTTCCCGACATGAACCACATATAGACCCACTAGAGTCATTGCATGTGTGTTCTATCCACAAACCACACATGGATCAACCGGTGTCATTGCACATGTGTTCTTTCCACAAACCACATATGGATCAACCAGTGTCATTGCATGTGTGTTCTTTCCACAAACCACGCATGGATCAACCAGTGGCATTGCATGTGTGTTGTTTTCACAAACCACACATGGATCAACCAGTGTTCATTGCATGTGTGTTCTTTCCACAAACCACATATGGATCAACCAGTGGTCATTTCATGTGTGTTCTTCTCCACAAACCACTTATGGATCAACCAGTGGTCATTGCATGTGTGTTCTTTCCACAAACCACTTATGGATCCACCAGTGTTCATTGCATGTATGTTCATTTCCACAAACCACATATGGATCAACAAGTGGTCATTGCATGTGTGTTATTTTCACAAACCACATGTGGATCCACTAGAGTCATTGCATGTGTGTTCTTATACTAAAACCAGCACTAGACTCATTGCATGTGTGTTCTTTTCACAAACCACACATGGATCCACCACTGTCATTGCATGTGTGTTCTTTCCACAAACCACACATGGATCAACCAGTGGTCATTGCATGTGTGTTCTTTTCCACAAACCACATATGGATCCATTAGAGTCATTGTATGTGTGTTCTTATACTAAAACTAGCAATAGAGTCATTGCATGTGTGTTCTTTCCACAAACCACACATGGATCAACCAGTGGCATTGCATGTGTGTTCTTTTCACAAACCACACATGGATCAACCAGTGTTCACTGCATGTGTGTTCTTTCCACAAACCACATATGGATCAACTAGTGGTCATTGCATGTGTGTTCTTTTACACAAACCACTTATAGATCAACCAGTGGTCATTGCATGTGTGTTCTTTCCACAAACCACTTATGGATCCTCCAGTGTTCATTGCATGTGTGTTCTTTTCACAAACAACATATAGATCCACCAGTGTTCACTGCATGTGTGTTCTTTCCACAAACCACTTATGGATCCACCAGTGTTCTTTGCATGTGTGTTATTTTCCACAAACCACACATGGATCAACCAGTGGTCATTGCATGTGTGTTCCTGACATGAACCACATGTGGACCCACTAGAGTCATTGCATGTGTGTTCTTTCCACAAACCTCTTATGGATTAACCACAGTCATTGCATGTGTGTTCTTTCCACAAACAATGCATGGATCCACCACTGTCATTGCATGTGTGTTCTTTCCACAAACCACACATGGATCAGCCAGTGGTCATTGCATGTGTGTTCTTTTCCACAAACCACATATGGATCCATTAGAGTCATTGCATGTGTGTTCTTATACTAAAACTAGCACTAGGGTCATTGCATGTGTGTTCTTTCCACAAACCACACATGGATCAACCAGTGGTCATTGCATGTGTCTTCTTTTCACAAACCACATATGGACCCACTAGAGTCATTGCATGTGTGTTCTTTCCACAAACCACACATGGATCAACCAGTGTCATTGCATGTGTGTTCCTGACATGAACCACATATGGACCCACTGGAGTCATTGCATGTGTGTTCTATCCACAAACCACACATATGGATCAACCCGTGTCATTGCACGTGTGTTATTTCCACAAACCACATATGGATAACATTGTCATTACATGTGTGTTCTTTCCACAAACCACGCATTGATCAACCAGTGGCATTGCATGTGTGTTCTTTTCACAAACCACACATGGATCAACCAGTGTTCATTGCATGTCTGTTCTTTCCACAAACCAAATATGGATCTACCAGTGGTCATTGCATGTGTGTTCTTTTCCACAAACCACTTATGGATCAACCAGTTGTCATTGCATGTGTGTTCTTTCCACAAACCACTTACGGATCCACCAGTGTTCATTGCATGTGTGTTCTTTTCACAAACAACATATGGATCCACTAGTTTTCACTACATGTGTGTTCTTTCCACAAACCACTTATGGATCAACCAGTGGTCATTGCATGTGTGTTCTTTTCCACAAACCACATATGGATCAACTAGTGGTCATTGCATGTGTGTTCTTTTCACAAACCACATGTGGACCCACTAGAGTCATTGCATGTGTGTTCTTATACTAAAACCAGCACTAGACTCATTGCATGTGTGCTCTTTTCACAAACCACACATGGATCCACCACTATCATTGCATCTGTGTTCCTTTCACAAACCACACATGGATCAACCAGTGGTCATTTCATGTGTGTTCTTTTCCACAAACCACATATGGATCCATTAGAGTCATTGCATGTGTGTTGTTATACTAAAACTAGCACTAGAGTCATTTCATGTATGTTCTTTCCACAAACCAGACATGGATCAACCAGTGGCATTACATGTGTGTTCTTTTCACAAACCACACATGTATCAACCAGTGTTCACTGCATGTGTTTTGTTTCCACAAACCACATATGGATAAACCAGTGGTCATTGCATGTGTGTTCTTTTTCACAAACCACTTATGGATCAACCAGTGGTCATTGCATGTGTGTTCTTTCTAGAAACCACTTATGGATATACCAGTGCTCATTGCATGTGTGTTCTTTTCCACACACTATACATGGATCAACCAGTGGTCATTGCATGTGTGTTCCTGACATGAACCCCATGTGGACCCACTAGAGTAATTGCATGTGTGTTCATTCCACAAACCACACATGGATCCACCACTGTCATTCCATGTGTGTTCTTTCCACAAACCACACATGGATCAACCAGTGGTCATTGAATGCGTGTTCTTTTCCACAAACCACATATGGATCCGTTAGAGTCATTGCATGTGTGTTCTTCTACTAAAACTAGCACTAGAGTCAATGCATGTGTGTTCTTTCCACAAACCACACATGGATCAAGCAGTGTCATTGCATGTGTGTTCTTTCCAGAAACCACATATGGATCAACCAGTGGTCATTGCATGTGTGTTCTTTTCACAAACCACATATGTACCCAATAGAGTCATTGCATGTGTGTTCTTTCCACAAACCACACATGGATCAACCAGTGTCATTGCATGTGTGTTCCTGACATGAACCACATATGGACCCACTAGAGTTATTGCATGTGTGTTCTTTTCCACAAACCACATACGGATCCATTAGAGTCATCGTATGTGTGTTCTTATACTAAAACTAGCACAAGATTCGTTGCATGTGTGTTCTTTCCATAAACCACACATGGATCAACCAGTGGCATTGCATGTGTGTTCTTTTCACAAACCACACATGGATCAACCACTGGCATTGCATGTGTGCTCTTTCCACAAACCACACATGGATCAACCAGTGTCATTGCATGTGTGTTGTTTCCACAAATCACATATGGATCAACCAGTGGTCATTGCATGTGTGTTCTTTTCACAAACCACACATGGACCCACTAGAGTCATTGCATGTGTGTTCTTTTCACAAACCACACATGGATCAACCAGTGTTCACTGCATGTGTGTTCTTTCCACAAACCACATATGGATCAACCAGTGGTCATTGCATGTGTGTTCTTGTCCACAAACCACTTATGGATCAACCAGTGGTCATTGCATGTGTGTTCTTTCCGCAAACCACTTATGGATCCACCAGTGTTCATTGCATGCGTGTTCTTTTCACAAACAACATATGGATCCATTAGTCATTGCATGTGTGTTCTTATACTAAAACTAGCACTAGAGTGATTTCATGTGTGTTCTTTCCACAAATCACACAAGGATCAAGTAACGTCATTACATGTGTGTTCTTTCCACAAACCACATATGGATCAACTAGTGGTCATTGCATGTGTGTTCTTTTCACAAACAACATATGGACCCACTAGAGTCATTGCATGTTTGTTCTTTCCACAAACCACACATGGATCAACCAATGTTATTGCATGTGTGTTCCTGACATGAACCACATATGGACCCACTAAAGTCATTGCATGTGTGTTCTATCCACAAACCACACATGGATCAACCAGTGTCATTGCATGTGTGTTCTTTCCACAAACCACACATGGATCAAGCAGTGTCATTGCATGTGTGTTCTTTCCACAAACTACACATGGATCAACCAGTGGCATTGCATGTGTGTTCTTTTCACAAACCACACATGGATCAACCAGTGTTCACTGCATGTGTGTTCTTTCCACAAACCACATATCGATCAACCAGTGGTCATTGCATCTGTGTTCTTTTCCACAAACCACTTATGGATCAACCAGTGGTCATTGCATGTGTGTTCTTTCCAGAAACCACTTATGGATCGACCAGTGTTCATTGCGTGTGTGTTATTTTCCACAAGCCACACATGGATTAACCAGTGCTCATTGCATGTGTGTTCCTGACATGAACCACATGTGGACCCACTAGAGTCATTGCATGTTTGTTCTTATACTGAAACCAGCACTAGACTCATTGCATGTGTGTTCTTTTCACAAACCACACGTGGATACACCATTGTCATTGCATGTGTGTTCTTTCCACAAACCACATATGGATCAACCAGTGGTCATTGCATGTGTGTTCTTTTCCACAAACCACATATGGATCCATTAGAGTCATTGCATGTGTGCTCTTATACTAAAACTAGCACTAGAGTCATTGCATGTGTGTTCTTTCCACAAACCACACATGGATCAAGCGGTGTCATTGCATGTGTGTTCTTTCCACAAACCACATATGGATCAACCAGTGGTTATTGCATGTGTGTTCTTTTCACAAACCACATATGGACCCACTAGAGTCATTCCATGTGTGTTCTTTCCACAAACCACACATGGATCAACCAGTGTCATTGCATGTGTGTTCTTTCCATAAACCACACATGGATCAACCAGTGGCATTGCATGTGTGTTCTTTTCAGAAACCACACATGGATCACCAGTGGTCATTACATGTGTGTTCTTTCCACAAACCACATATAGATCAACCAGTGGTCATTGCATATGTGTTCTTTTCCACAAACCACTTATGGATCAACCAGTGGTCATTGCATGTGTGTTCTTTCCACAAACCACTTATGGATCCACTAGTGTTCATTGCATGTGTGTTCTTTTCCACAAACCACATATGGATCAACTAGTGTTCATCGCATGCGTGTTCTTTTCACAAACAACATATGGATCCATTAGAGTCATTGCATGTGTGTTCTTATACTAAAACCAGCACTAGACTCATTGCATGTGTGTTCTTTTCACAAACCACACATGGATCCACCACTGTCATTGCGTGTGTGTTCTTTCCACAAACCACACATGGATCAACCAGTGGTCATTGCATGTGTGTTATTTTCCACAAACCACATATGGATCCATTAGAGTCATTGTATGTGTGTTCTTATACTAAAACTATCACTAGAGTCATTGCAGGTGTGTTCTTTCCACAAACCACAGATGGATCTACCAGAGTCATTGCATGTGTGTTCCTTTCACAAACCACACATGGATCAACCAGTGTTCACTGCATGTGTGTTCCTTCCACAAACCACATATGGATCAACCAGTGGTCATTGCATGTGTGTTCTTTTCACAAACCACATATGGACCCACTAGAGTCATTGCATGTGTGTTCTTTCCACAAACCACACATGGATCAACCAGTGTCATTGCATGTGTGTTCCTAACATGAACGACATATGGACCCACTAGAGTCATTGCATGTGTTGTCTTTTTCACAAACCACATATGGATCCATTAGAGTCGTCATATGTGTGTTCTTATACTAAAACTAGCACTAGAGTCATTATATGTGTGTTCTTTCCACAAACCACACATGGATCAACCAGTGGCATTGCATGTGTGTTCTTTTCACAAACCACGCATGGATCAACCAGTGTTCACTGCATGTGTATTATTTCCACAAACCACACATGGATCAACCAATGGCATTGCATGTGTGCTCTTTCCACAAACCACACATGGGTCAACCAGTGTCATTGCATGTGTGTTCTTTCCACAAATCACATATGGATCAACTAGTGGTCATTGCATGTGTGTTATTTTCACAAACCACACATGGACCCACTAGAGTCATTGCATGTGTGTTCTTTTCACAAACCACACATGGATCAACCAGTGTTCACTGCATGTGTGTTCTTTCCACAAACCACATATGGATCAACCAGTGGTAATTGCATGTGTGTTTATTTCCACAAACCACTTATGGATCAACCAGTGGTCATTGCATGTGTGTTCTTTCCACAAACCACTTATGGATCCACCAGTGTTCATTGCATGTGTGTTCTTTTCACAAACAACATATGGATCCATTAGAGTCATTGCATGTGTGTTCTTATACTAAAACTAGCACTCATTGCATGTGTGTTCTTTCCACAAACCACATATGGATCAACCAGTGGTCATTGCATGTGTGTTCTTTTCACAACCAACATATGGACCCACTAGAGTCATTGCATGTTTGTTCTTTCCACAAACCACACATGGATCAACCAATGTCATTGCATGTGTGTTCCGGACATGAACCACATATGGACCCACTAGAGTCATTGCATGTGTGTTGTATCCACAAACCACACATGGATCAACCAGTGTCATTGCATGTGTGTTCTTTCCACAAACCACACATGGATCAAGCAGTGTCATTGCATGTATGTTCTTTCCACAAACCACACATGGATCAACCAGTGGCATTGCATGTGTGTTCTTTTCACAAACCACACATGGATCAACCAGTGTTCACTGCATGTGTGTTATTTCCACAAACCACACATGGATCAACCAATGGCATTGCATGAGTGCTCTTTCCACAAACCACACATATATCAACTAGTGTCATTGCATGTGTGTTCTTTCCACAAATCACATATGGATCAACCAGTGGTCATTGCATGTGTGTTCTTTTCACAAACCACAATGGACCCACTAGAGTCATTGCATGTGTGTTCTTTTCACAAACCACACATGGATCAACCAGTGTTCACTGCATGTGTGTTCTTTCCACAAACCACATATGGATCAACCAGTGGTCATTGCATGTGTGTTCTTTTCCACAAACCACTTATGGATCAACCAGTGGTCATTGCATGTGTGTTCTTTCCACAAACCACTTATGGATCCACCAGTGTTCATCGCATGCGTGTTCTTTTCACAAACAACATATGGATCCATTAGAGTCATTGCATGTGTGTTCTTATACTAAAACTAGCACTAGAGTTATTGCATGTGTGTTCTTTCCACAAACCACACATGGATCAAGCAGTGTCATTGCATGTGGGTTCTTTCCACAAACAACATATGGATCAACCAGTAGTCATTGCATGTGTGTTCTTTTCACAAACAACATACGGACCCACTAGAGTCATTGCATGTTTGTTCTTTCCACAAACCACACGTGGATCAACCAATGTCATTGCATGTGTGTTCCTGACATGAACCACATATGGACCCACTAGAGTCATTGCATGTGTGTTCTATCCACAAACCACACATGGATCAGCCGGTGTCATTGCATGTGTGTTGTTTCCACAAACCACACATGGATCAAGCAATGTCATTGCATGTGTGTTCTTTAAACAAACTACACATGGATCAACAAGTGGCATGGCATGTGTGTTCTTTTCACAAACCACACATGGATCAACCAGTGTTCACTGCATGTGTGTTCTTTCCACAAAGAACATATGGATCAACACGTGGTCATTGCATGTGTGTTCTTTTCCATAAACCACTTATGGATCAACCAGTGGTCATTGCATGTGTGTTCTTTGCACAAACCACTTATGGATCCACCAGTGTTCATTGATTGTGTGTTCTTTTCCACAAACCACCCATGGATCAACCAGTGGTCATTCCATGTGTGTTCCTGACATGAACCACATGTGGACCCACTAGAGTCATTGCAGGTTTGTTCTTATACTTAAACCAGCACTAGACTCATTGCATGTGTGTTCTTTTCACAAACCACACATGGATACACCACTGTCATTGCATGTGTGTTCTTTCCACAAACGACATATGGATCAACCAGTGGTCATTGCATGTGTGTTCTTTTCCACAAACCACATATGGATCCATTAGAGTCATTGCATGTGTGCTCTTATACTAAAACTAGCACTAGAGTCATTGCATGTGTGTTCTTTCCACAAACCACACATGGATCAAGCAGTGTCATTGCATGTGTGTTCTTTCAACAAACCACATATGGATCAACCAGTGGTCATTGCATGTGTGTTCTTTTGACAAACCACATATGGACCCACTAGAGTCATTGCATGTGTGTTCTTTCCACAAACCACACATGGATCAACCAGTGTCATTGCATGTGTGTTCCTGACATGAACGACATATGGACCCACTAGAGTCATTGCATGTGTTGTCTTTTCCACAAACCACATATGGATCCATTAGAGTCGTCATATGTGTGTTCTTATACTAAAACTAGCACTAGAGTCATTACATGTGTGTTCTTTCCACAAACCACACATGGATCAACCAGTGGCATTGCATGTGTGTTCTTTTCACAAACCACGCATGGATCAACCAGTGTTCACTGCATGTGTATTATTTCCACAAACCACACATGGATCAACCAATGGCATTGCATGTGTGCTCTTTCCACAAACCACACATGGGTCAACCAGTGTCATTGCATGTGTGTTCTTTCCACAAATCACATATGGATCAAATAGTGGTCATTGCATGTGTGTTATTTTCACAAACTACACATGGACCCACTAGAGTCATTGCATGTGTGTTCTTTTCACAAACCACACATGGATCAACCAGTGTTCACTGCATGTGTGTTCTTTCCACAAACCACATATGGATCAACCAGTGGTAATTGCATGTGTGTTATTTTCCACAAACCACTTATGGATCAACTAGTGGTCATTGCATGTGTGTTCTTTCCACAAACCAGTTATGGATCCACCAGTGTTCATTGCATGTGTGTTCTTTTCACAAACAACATATGGATCCATTAGAGTCATTGCATGTGTGTTCTTATACTAAAACTAGCACTCATTGCATGTGTGTTCTTTCCACAAACCACATATGGATCAACCAGTGGTCATTGCATGTGTGTTCTTTTCACAACCAACATATGGACCCACTAGAGTCATTGCATGTTTGTTCTTTCCACAAACCACACATGGATCAACCAATGTCATTGCATGTGTGTTCCGGACATGAACCACATATGGACCCACTAGAGTCATTGCATGTGTGTTGTATCCACAAACCACACATGGATCAACCAGTGTCATTGCATGTGTGTTCTTTCCACAAACCACACATGGATCAAGCAGTGTCATTGCATGTATGTTCTTTCCACAAACCACACATGGATCAACCAGTGGCATTGCATGTGTGTTCTTTTCACAAACCACACATGGATCAACCAGTGTTCACTGCATGTGTGTTATTTCCACAAACCACACATGGATCAACCAATGGCATTGCATGAGTGCTCTTTCCACAAACCACACATGGATTAACCAGTGTCATTGCATGTGTGTTCTTTCCTCAAATCACATATGGATCAACCAGTGGTCATTGCATGTGTGTTCTTTTCACAAACCACAATGGACCCACTAGAGTCATTGCATGTGTGTTCTTTTCGCAAACCACACATGGATCAACCAGTGTTCACTGCATGTGTGTTCTTTCCACAAACCACATATGGATCAACCAGTGGTCGTTGCATGTGTGTTCTTTTCCACAAACCACTTATGGATCAACCAGTGGTCATTGCATGTGTGTTCTTTCCACAAACCACTTATGGATCCACCAGTGTTCATCGCATGCGTGTTCTTTTCACAAACAACATATGTATCCATTAGAGTCATTGCATGTGTGTTCTTATACTAAAACTAGCACTAGAGTTATTGCATGTGTGTTCTTTCCACAAACCACACATGGATCAAGCAGTGTCATTGCATGTGGGTTCTTTCCACAAACAACATATGGATCAACCAGTAGTCATTGCATGTGTGTTCTTTTCACAAACAACATACGGACCCACTAGAGTCATTGCATGTTTGTTCTTTCCACAAACCACACGTGGATCAACCAATGTCATTGCATGTGTGTTCCTGACATGAACCACATATGGACCCACTAGAGTCATTGCATGTGTGTTCTATCCACAAACCACACATGGATCAGCCGGTGTCATTGCATGTGTGTTGTTTCCACAAACCACACATGGATCAAGCAATGTCATTGCATGTGTGTTCTTTAAACAAACTACACATGGATCAACAAGTGGCATTGCATGTGTGTTCTTTACACAAACCACACATGGATCAACCCGTGTTCACTGCATGTGTGTTCTTTCCACAAAGAACATATGGATCAACACGTGGTCATTGCATGTGTGTTCTTTTCCATAAACCACTTATGGATCAACCAGTGGTCATTGCATGTGTGTTCTTTGCACAAACCACTTATGGATCCACCAGTGTTCATTGAGTGTGTGTGCTTTTCCACAAACCACCCATGGATCAACCAGTGGTCATTCCATGTGTGTTCCTGACATGAACCACATGTGGACCCACTAGAGTCATTGCAGGTTTGTTCTTATACTAAAACCAGCACTAGACTCATTGCATGTGTGTTCTTTTCACAAACCACACATGGATACACCACTGTCATTGCATGTGTGTTCTTTCCACAAACCACATATGGATCAACCAGTGGTCATTGCATGTGTGTTCTTTTCCACAAACCACATATGGATCCATTAGAGTCATTGCATGTGTGCTCTTATACTAAAACTAGCACTAGAGTCATTGCATGTGTGTTCTTTCCACAAACCACACATGGATCAAGCAGTGTCATTGCATGTGTGTTCTTTCCACAAACCACATATGGATCAACCAGTGGTCATTGCATGTGTGTTCTTTTCACAAACCACATATGGACCCACTAGAGTCATTGCACGTGTGTTCTTTCCACAAACCACACATGGATCAACCAGTGTCATTGCATGTGTGTTCCTAACATGAACCACATATGGACCCACTAGAGTCATTGCATGTGTGTTCTAACCACAAACCACACATGGATCAACCGGTGTTATTGCACGTGTGTTCTTTCCACAAACCACATATGGATCAACCAGTGTCATTGCATGTGTGTTCTTTCCATAAACCACACATGGATCAACCAGTGGCATTGCATGTGTGTTCTTTTCACAAACCACACATGGATCACCAGTGGTCATTGCATGTGTGTTCTTTCCACAAACCACATATCGATCAACCAGTGGTCATTGCATATGTGTTCTTTTCCACAAACCACTTATGGATCAACCAGTGGTCATTGCATGTGTGTTCTTTCCACAAACCACTTATGGATCCACTAGTGTTCATTGCATGTGTGTTCTTTTCCACAAACCACATATTGATCAACTAGTGTTCATTGCATGTGTGTTCTTTTCACAAACCACATGTGGACCCACTAGAGTCATGGCATGTGTGTTCTTATACTAAAACCAGCACTAGACTCGTTGCATGTGTGTTCTTTTCACAGACCACACATGGATCCACCACTGTCATTGCATGTGTGTTCTTTCCACAAACCACACATGGATCAACCAGTGGTCATTGCATGTGTGTTCTTTCCACAAACCACATATGGATCAACCAGTGGTCATTGCATGTGTGTTCTTTTCACAAACCACATATGGACCCACTAGAGTCATTGCATGTGTGTTCTTTCCACAAGCCACACAAAGATCAACCAGTGTCATTGCATGTGTGTTCCTGACATGAACCACATTTGGACCCACTAGAGTCATTGCATGTGTGTTCTTTTCCACAAACCACATATGGATCCATTAGAGTCATCATATGTGTGTTCTTATACTAAAACTAGCACTAGAGTCATTACATGTGTGTTCTTTCCACAAACCACACATGGATCAACCAGTGGCATTGCATGTGTGTTCTTTTCACAAACCACACATGGATCAACCAGTGTTCACTGCATGTGTATTATTTCCACAAACCACACATGGATCAACCAATGGCATTGCATGTGTGCTCTTTCCACAAACCACACATGGATCAACCAGTGTCATTGCATGTGTGTTCTTTCCACAAATCACATATGGATCAAACAGTGGTCATTGCATGTGTGTTATTTTCACAAACCACACATGGACCCACTAGAGTCATTGCATGTGTGTTCTTTTCACAAACCACACATGGATCAACCAGTGTTCACTACATGTGTGTTCTTTCCACAAACCACATATGGATCAACCTGTGGTCATTGCATGTGTGTTCTTTTCCACAAACCACTTATGGATCAACCAGTGGTCATTGCATGTGTGTTCTTTCCACAAACCACTTATGGATCCACCAGTGTTCATTGCATGCGTGTTCTTTTCACAAAAAACATATGGATCCATTAGAGTCATTGCATGTGTGTTCTTATACTAAAACTAGCACTAGAGTCATTGCATTTGTGTTCTTTCCACAAACCACACATGGATCAAGCAGTGTCATTGCATGTGTGTTCTTTCCACAAACCACATATGGATCAACCAGTGGTCATTGCATGTGTGTTCTTTTCACAAACAACATATGGACCCACTAGAGTCATTGCATGTTTGTTCTTTCCACAAACCACACATGGATCAACCAATGTCATTGCATGTGTGTTCCGGACATGAACCACATATGGACCCAGTAGAGTCATTGCATGTGTGTTATATCCACAAACCACACATGGATCAACCGGTGTCAGTGCATGTGTGTTCTTTCCACAAACCACACATGGATCAAGCAGTGTCATTGCATGTGTGTTCTTTCCACAAACCACACATGGATCAACTAGTGGCATTGCATTTGTGTTCTTTTCACAAACCACACATGGATCAACAAGTGTTCACTGCATGTGTGTTCTTTCCACAAACCACATATGGATCAACCAGTGGTCATTGCATGTGTGTTCTTTTCCACAAACCACTTATGGATCAACCAGTGGTCATTCCATGTGTGTTATTTCCACAAACCACTTATGGATCCACCAGTGTTCATTGCGTGTGTGTTCTTTTCCACAAACCACACATGGATCAACTAGTGGTCATTGCATGTGTGTTCCTGACATGAACCACATGTGGTCCCACTAGAGTCATTGCATGTTCGTTCTTATACTAAAACCAGCACTAGACTCATTGCATGTGTGTTCTTTTCACAAACCACACATGGATACACCACTGTCATTGCATGTGCGTTCTTTCCACAAACCAGATATGGATCAACCAGTGGTCATTGCATGTGTGATCTTTTCCACAAACCACATATGGATCCATTAGATTCATTGCATGTGTGCTCTTATACTAAAACTAGCACTAGAGTCATTGCATGTGTGTTCTTTCCACAAACCACACATGGATCAAGCAGTGTCATTGCATGTGTGTTCTTTCCACAAACCACATATGGATCAACCAGTGGTCATTGCATGTGTGTTCTTTTCACAAACCACATATGGACCCACTAGAGTCATTGCACGTGTGTTCTTTCCACAAACCACATATGGATCAACCAGTGGTCATTGCATGTGTGTTCTTTTCACAAACCACATATGGACCCACTAGAGTCATTGCACGTGTGTTCTTTCCACAAACCACACATGGATCAACCAGTGTCATTGCATGTGTGTTCCTGACATGAACCACATATGGACCCACTAGAGTCATTGCATGTGTGTTGTAACCACAAACCACACATGGATCAACCGGTGTCATTGCACATGTGTTCTTTCCACAAACCACATATGGATCAACCAGTGTCATTGCATGTGTGTTCTTTCCATAAACCACACATGGATCAACTAGTGGCATTGCATGTGTGTTCTTTTCACAAACCACACATGGATCACCAGTGGTCATTGCATGTGTGTTCTTTCCACAAACCACATATCGATCAACCAGTGGTCATTGCATATGTGTTCTTTTCCACAAACCACTTATGGATCAACCAGTGGTCATTGCATGTGTGTTCTTTCCACAAACCACTTATGGATCCACTAGTGTTCATTGCATGTGTGTTCTTTTCCACAAACCACATATGGATCAACTAGTGTTCATTGCATGTGTGTTCTTTTCACAAACCACATGTGGACCCACTAGAGTCATGGCATGTGTGTTCTTATACTAAAACCAGCACTAGACTCGTTGCATGTGTGTTCTTTTCACAAACCACACATGGATCCACCACTGTCATTGCATGTGTGTTCTTTCCACAAACCACACATGGATCAACCAGTGGTCATTGCATGTGTGTTCTTTTCCAAAAACCACATATGGATCCATTAGAGTCATTGTTTGTGTGTTCTTATACTAAAACTATCACTAGAGTCATTGCATTTGTGTTCTTTCCACAAACCACACATGGATCTACCAGAGTCAGTGCATGTGTGTTCTTTTCACAAACCACACATGGATCAACCAGTGTTCACTGCATGTGTGTTCTTTCCACAAACCACATATGGATCAACCAGTGGTCATTGCATGTGTGTTCTTTTCACAAACCACATATGGACCCACTAGTCACTGCATGTGTGTTCTTTCCACAAACCACACATGGATCAACCAGTGTCATTGCATGTGTGTTCCTGACATGAACCACATATAGACCCACTAGAGTCATTGCATGTGTGTTCTTTTCCACAAACCACATATGGATCCATTAGAGTCATCATATGTGTGTTCTTATACTAAAACTAGCACTAGAGTCATTAGATGTGTGTTCTTTCCACAAACCACACATGGATCAACCAGTGGCATTGCATGTGTGTTCTTTTCACAAACCACACATGGATCAACCAGTGTTCACTTCATGTGTGTTATTTCCACAAACCACACATGGATCAACCAATGGCATTGCATGTGTGCTCTTTCCACACACCACACATGGATCAACCAGTGTCATTGCATGTGTGTTCTTTCCACAAATCACATATGGATCAACCAGTGGTCATTGCATGTGTGTTATTTTCACAAACCACACATGGACCCACTAGAGTCATTGCATGTGTGTTCTTTTCACAAACCAAACATGGATCAACCAGTGTTCACTGCATGTGTGTTCTTTCCACAAACCACATATGGATCAACCAGTGGTCATTGCATGTGTGTTCTTTTCCATAAACCACTTATGGATAACCTAGTGGTCATTGCATGTGTGTTCTTTCCACAAACCACTTATGGATCCACCAGTGTTCATTGCACGCGTGTTCTTTTCACAAACAACATATGGATCCATTAGAGTCATTGCATGTGTGTTCTTATACTAAAACTAGCACTAGAGTCATTGCATGTGTGTTCTTTCCACAAACCACACATGGATCAAGCAGTGTCATTGCATGTGTGTTCTTTCCACAAAGCACATATGGATCAACAAGTGGTCATTGCATGTGTGTTCTTTTCTCAAACAACATATGGACCCACTAGAGTCATTGCATGTTTGTTCTTTCCACAAACCACACATGGATCAACCAATGTCATTGCATGTGTGTTCCGGACATGAACCACATATGGACCCACTAGAGTCATTGCATGTGTGTTCTATCCACAAACCACACATGGATCAACCAGTGTCACTGCATGTGTGTTCTTTCCACAAACCACACATGGATCAAGCAGTGTCATTGCATGTGTGTTCTTTCCACAAACCACACATGGATCAACTAGTGGCATTGCATGTGTGTTCTTTTCACAAACCACACATGGATCAACAAGTGTTCACTGCATGTGTGTTCTTTCCACAAACCATATACGGATCAACCAGTTGTCATTGCATGTGTGTTCTTTCCACAAACCACATATCGTTCAACCAGTGGTCATTGCATATGTGTTCTTTTCCACAAACCACTTATGGATCAACCAGTGGTCATTGCATGTGTGTTCTTTCCACAAATCACTTATGGATCCACTAGTGTTCATTGCATGTGTGTTCTTTTACACAAACCACATATGGATCAACTAGTGTTCATTGCATGTGTGTTCTTTTCACAAACCACATGTGGACCCACTAGAGTCATTGCATGTGTGTTCTTATACTAAAACCAGCACTAGACTCATTGCATATGTGTTCTTTTCACAAACCACACATGGATCCACCACTGTCATTGCATGTGTGTTCTTTCCACAAACCACACATGGATCAACCAGTGGTCATTGCATGTGTGTTCTTTTCCACAAACCACATATGGATCCATTAGAGTCATTGTATGTGTGTTGTTATACTAAAACTATCACTAGAGTCATTGCATGTGTGTTCTTTCCACAAACCACACATGGATCTACCAGAGTCAGTGCATGTGTGTTCTTTTCACAAACCACACATGGATCAACCAGTGTTCACTGCATGTGTGTTCTTTCCACAAACCACATATGGATCAACCAGTTGTCATTGCATGTGTGTTCTTTTCACAAACCACATATGGACCCACTAGAGTCACTGCATGTGTGTTCTTTCCACAAACCACACATGGATCAACCAGTGTCATTGCATGTGTGTTCCTGACATGAACCACATATAGACCCACTAGAGTCATTGCATGTGTGTTCTTTTCCACAAACCACATATGGATCCATTAGAGTCATCATATGTGTGTTCTTATACTAAAACTTGCACTAGAGTCATTACATGTGTGTTCTTTCCACAAACCACACATGGATCAACCAGTGGCAGTGCATGTGTGTTCTTTTCACAAACCACACATGGATCAACCAGTGTTCACTTCATGTGTGTTATTTCCACAAACCACACATGGATCAACCAATGGCATTGCATGTGTGCTCTTTCCACAAACCACACATGGATCAACCAGTGTCATTGCATGTGTGTTCTTTCCTCGAATCACATATGGATCAACCAGTGGTCATTGCATGTGTGTTATTTTCACAAACCACACATGGACCCACTAGAGTCATTGCATGTGTGTTCTTTTCACAAACCAAACATGGATCAACCAGTGTTCACTACATGTGTGTTCTTTCCACAAACCACATATGGATCAACCAGTGGTCATTGCATGTGTGTTCTTTTCCACAAACCACTTATGGATCAACTAGTGGTCATTGCATGTGTGTTCTTTCCAAAAACCACTTATGGATCCACCAGGATTCATTGCATGCGTGTTCTTTTCACAAACAACATATGGATCCATTAGAGTCATTGCATGTGTGTTCTTATACTAAAACTAGCACTAGAGTCATTGCATGTGTGTTCTTTCCACAAACCACACATGCATCAAGCAATGTCATTGCATGTGTGTTCTTTCCACAAACCACAGATGGATCAACCAGTGGTCATTGCATGTGTGTTCTTTTCACAAACAACATATGGACCCACTAGAGTCATTGCATGTTTGTTCTTTCCACAAACCACACATGGATCAACCAATGTCATTGCATGTGTGTTCCGGACATGAACCACATATGGACCCACTAGAGTCATTGCATGTGTGTTCTATCCACAAACCACACATGGATCAACCGGTGTCACTGCATGTGTGTTCTTTCCACAAACCACACATGGATCAAGCAGTGTCATTGCATGTGTGTTCTTTCCACAAACCACACATGGATCAACTAGTGGCATTGCATGTGTGTTCTTTTCACAAACCACACATGGATCAACAAGTGTTCACTGCATGTGTGTTCTTTCCACAAACCACATACGGATCAACCAGTTGTCATTGCATGTGTGTTCTTTTCCACAAACCACTTATGGATCAACTAGTGGTTATTGCATGTGTGTTCTTTCCACAAACCACTTATGGATCCACTAGTGTTCATTGCGTGTGTGTTCTTTTCCACAAACCATGCATCGATCAACTAGTGGTCATTGCATGTGTGTTCCTGACATGAACCACATGTGGTCCCACTAGAGTCATTGCATGTTTGTTCTTATACTAAAACCAGCACTAGACTCATAGCATGTGTGTTCTTTTCACAAACCACACATGGATACACCACTGTCATTGCATGTATGTTCTTTCCACAAACCACATATGGATCATCCAGTGGTCATTGCATGTGTGATCTTTTCCACAAACCACATATGGATCCATTAGAGTCATTGCATGTGTGCTCTTATACTAAAACTAGCACTAGAGTCATTGCATGTGTGTTCTTTCCACAAACCAAACATGGATCAAGCAGTGTCATTGCATGTGTGTTCTTTCCACAAACCACACATGGATCAACCAGTGGTCATTGCATGTGTGTTCTTTTCACAAACCACATATGGACCCACTAGAGTCATTGCATGTGTGTTCTTTCCACAAGCCACACATGGATCAACCAGTGTCATTGCATGTGTGTTCCTGACATGAACCACATATGGACCCACTAGAGTCATTGCATGTGTGTTGTAACCACAAACCACACATGGATCAGTCGGTGTCATTGCACGTGTGTTGTTTCCCATAAACCACATATGGATCAACCAGTGTCATTGCATGTGTGTTCTTTCCATAAACCACACATGGATCAACTAGTGGAATTGCATGTGTGTTCTTTTCAGAAACCACACATGGATCACCAGTGGTCATTGCATGTGTGTTCTTTCCACAAACCACATATCGATCAACCAGTGGTCATTGCATATGTGTTCTTTTCCACAAACCACTTATGGAGGAACTAGTGGTCATTGCATGTGTGTTCTTTCCACAAACCACTTATGGATCCACTAGTGTTCATTGCATGTGTGTTCTTTTCCACAAACCACATATGGATCAACTAGTGTTCATTGCATGCGTGTTCTTTTCACAAACCACATGTGGACCCACTAGAGTCATTGCATGTGTGTTCTTATACTAAAACCAGCACTAGACTCATTGCATGTGTGTTCTTTTCACAAACCACACATGGATCCACCACTGTCATTGCATGTGTGTTCTTTCCACAAACCACACATGGATCAACCAGTGGTCATTGCATGTGTGTTCCTTTCCACAAACCACATATGGATCCATTAGAGTCATTGTATATGTGTTCTTATACTAAAACTATCACTAGAGTCATTGCATGTGTGTTCTTTCCACAAACCACACATGGATCTACCAGAGTCAGTGCATGTGTGTTCTTTTCACAAACCACACATGGATCAACCAGTGGTCATTGCATGTGTGTTCTTTCCACAAACCACATATGGATCAACCAGTGGTCATTGCATGTGTGTTCTTTTCACAAACCACATATGGACCCACTAGAGTCATTGCATGTGTGTTCTTTCCACAAACCACACATGGATCAACCAGTGTCATTGCATGTGTGTTCCTGACATGAACCACATATGGACCCACTAGAGTCATTGCATGTGTGTTCTTTTCCACAAACCACATATGGACCCATTAGAGTCATCATATGTGTGTTCTTATACTCAAACTAGCACTAGAGTCATTACATGTGTGTTCTTTCCACAAACCACACATGGATCAACCAATGGCATTGCATGTGTGCTCTTTCCACAAACCACACATGGATCAACCAGTGTCATTGCATGTGTGTTATTTCCACAAATCACATATGGATCAACCTGTGGTCATTGCATGTGTGTTATTTTCACAAACCACACATGGACCCACTAGAGTCATTGCATGTGTGTTCTTTTCACAAACCAAACATGGATCAACCAGTGTTCACTGCATGTGTGTTCTTCCCACAAACCACATATGGATCAACCAGTGGTCATTGCATGTGTTTTCTTTTCCACAAACCACTTATGGATCAACTAGTGGTCATTGCATGTGTGTTCTTTCCACAAACCACTTATGGATCCACCAGTGTTCATTGCATGCGTGTTCTTTTCACAAACAACATATGGATCCATTAGAGTCATTGCATGTGTGTTCTTGTACTGAAACTAGCACTAGAGTCATTGCATGTGTGTTCTTTCCACAAACCACACATGGATCAAGCAGTGTCATTGCATGTGTGTTCTTTCCACAAATCACATATGGATCAACCAGTGGTCATTGCATATGTGTTCTTTTCACAAACAACATATGGACCCACTAGAGTCATTGCATGTTTGTTCTTTCCACAAACCACACATGGATCAACCAATGTCATTGCATGTGTGTTCCGGACATGAACCACATATGGACCCACTAGAGTCATTGCATGTGTGTTCTATCCACAAACCACACATGGATCAACCGGTGTCACTGCATGTGTGTTCTTTCCACAAACCACACATGGATCAAGCAGTGTCATTGCATGTGTGTTCTTTCCACAAACCACACATGGATCAACTAGTGGCATTGCATGTGTGTTCTTTTCACAAACCACACATGGATCAACAAGTGTTCACTGCATGTGTGTTCTTTCCACAAACCACATACGGATCAACCAGTTGTCATTGCATGTGTGTTCTTTTCCACAAACCCCTTATGGATGAACCAGTGGCCATTGCATGTGTGTTCTTTCCACAAACCACTTATGGATCCACCAGTGTTCATTGCGTGTGTGTTCTTTTCCACAAACCACACATGGATCAACCAGTGGTCATTGCATGTGTGTTCCTGACATGAACCACATGTGGTCCCACTAGAGTCATTGCATGTTTGTTCTTATACTAAAACCAGCACTAGACTCATTGCATGTGTGTTCTTTTCACAAACCACACATGGATACACCACCGTCATTGTATGTGTGTTCTTTCCACAAACAACATATGGATCAACCAGTGGTCATTGCATGTGTGTTCTTTTCCATAAACCACATATGGATCCATTAGATTCATTACATGTGTGTTCTTATACTAAAACTAGCACTAGAGTCATTGCATGTGTGTTCTTTCCACAAACCACACATGGATCCACCAGTGTCATTGCATGTGTGTTCCTGACATGAACCACATATCGACCCACTAGAGTCATTGCATGTGTGTTCTATCCACAAACCACACATGGATCAACCGGTGTCATTGCACGTGTGTTCTTTCCACAAACCACATATGGATCAACCTGTCTCATTGCATGTGTGTTCTTTCCTGAAACCACACATGGATCAACCAGTGGCCTTGCATGTGTGTTCTTTTCACAAACCACACATGGATCAACAAGTGGTCATTGCATGTGTGTTGTTTCCTAAAACCACATATGGATCAACCAGTGGTCATTGCATGTGTGTTCTTTCCACAAACCACTTATGGATCAACAAGTGGTCATTGCGTGTGTGTTCTTTCCACAAACCACTTATGGATCCACCAGTGTTCATTGCATGTGTGTTCTTTTCCACAAACCACATATGGATCAACCAGTGGTCATTGCATGTGTGTTCTTTTCACAAACCACATGTGGACCCACTAGAGTCATTGCATGTGTGTTCTTATACTAAAACCAGCACTAGAATCATTGCATGTGTGTTCTTTTCACAAACCACACATGGACGCACCACTGTCACTGCATGTGTGTTCTTTCCACAAACCACACATGGATCAACCAGTGGTCATTGCATGTGTGTTCTTTCCCACAAACCACATATGGATCCATTAGAGTCATTGTATGTGTGTTCTTATACTAAAACTAGCACTAGAGTCATTTCATGTGTGTTCTTTCCACAAACCAAACATCGATCAACCAGTAGCATTGCATGTGTGTTCTTTTCACAAACTACACATGGATCAACCAGTGTTCACTACATTTGTGTTCTTTCCACAAACCACATATGGATCAACCAGTGGTCATTGCATGTGTGTTCTTTTCCACAAACCACTTATGGATCAACCAGTGGTCATTGCATGTGTGTTCTTTCCACAAACCACTTATGGATCCACCAGTGTTCAGTGCATGTGTGTTCTTTTCACAAACAACATATGGATCCACTAGTGTTCACTGCATGTGTGTTCTTTCCACAAACCACTTATGGATCCACCAGTGTTCATTGCATGTGTGTTCTTTTCCACAAACCACATATGGATCCACTAGAGTCATTGCATGTGTGTTCTTTCCACAAACCACACATGGATCAACCAGTGTCATTGCATGTATGTTCCTGACATGAACCACATATGGACCCACTAGAGTCATTGCATGTGTGTTCTTTTCACAAACCACACATGGATCCACCACTGTCATTGCAATAGTGTTCTTTCCACAAACCACACATGGATCAACCAGTGGTCATTGCATGTGTGTTCTTTTCCACAAACCACATATGGATCCATTAGAGTCATTGTATGTGTGTTCTTATACTAAAACTAGCACTAGAGTCAATGCATGTGTGTTGTTTCCACAAACCACACATGGATCAACCAGTGGGATTGTATGTGTGTTCTTTTCACAAATCACACATTGATCAACTAGTGTTCACTGCATGTGTGTTATTTCCACAAACCACAAATGGATCAACCAGTGGTCATTGCATGTGTGTTCTTTCCACAAACCACACATGGATCAACCAGTGTCATTGCATGTGTGTTCTTTCCACAAATCACATATGGATCAACCAGTGGGCATTGCATGTGTGTTCTTTTCACAAACCACATATGGACCCACTAGAGTCATTGCATGTGTGTTCTTTGCACAAACCACACATGGATCAACCAGTGGTCATTGCATGTGTGTTCTTTTCCACAAACCACACATGGAGTAACCAGTGGTCATTGCATGTGTGTTCCTGACATGAACCTCATGTGGACCCACTAGAGTCATTGCATGTGTGTTCCTCACATGAACCTCATGTGGACCCACTAGAGTCATTTCATGTGTGTTCTTATACTAAAACCAGCACTAGACTCTTTGCATGTGTGTTCTTTTCACAACCCACACATGGATCCACCACTGTCATTGCATGTGTATTCTTTCCACAAACCACATATGGATCAACCAGTGGTCATTGCATGTGTGTTCTTTTCCATAAACCACTTATGGATCAACCAGTGGTCATTGCATGTGTGGTCTTTCCACAAACCACTTATGGATCCACCAGTGTTCAGTGCATGTGTGTTCTTTTCACAAACAACATATGGATCCACTAGTGTTCACTGCATGTGTGTTCTTTCCACAAACCACTTATGGATCCACTAGTGTTCATTGCATGTGTGTTCTTTTCCACAAACCACATATGGATCCACTAGAGTCATTACATGTGTGTTCTTTCCACAAACCACACATGGATCAACCAGTGTCATTGCATGTATGTTCCTGACATGAACCACATATGGACCCACTAGAGTCATTGCATGTGTGTTCTTTTCACAAACCACACATGGATCCACCACTGTCATTGCAATATTGTTCTTTCCACAAACCACACATGGATCAACCAGTGGTCATTGCATGTGTGTTCTTTTCCACAAACCACATATGGATCCATTAGAGTCATTGTATGTGTGTTGTTATACTAAAACTATCACTAGAGTCATTGCATGTGTGTTCTTTCCACAAACCACACATGGATCTACCAGAGTCAGTGCATGTGTGTTCTTTTCACAAACCACAAATGGATCAACCAGTGTTCACTGCATGTGTGTTCTTTCCACAAACCACATATGGATCAACCAGTTGTCATTGCATGTGTGTTCTTTTCACAAACCACATATGGACCCACTAGAGTCACTGCATGTGTGTTCTTTCCACAAACCACACATGGATCAACCAGTGTCATTGCATGTGTGTTCCTGACATGAACCACATATAGACCCACTAGAGTCATTGCATGTGTGTTCTTTTCCACAAACCACATATGGATCCATTAGAGTCATCATATGTGTGTTCTTATACTAAAACTTGCACTAGAGTCATTACATGTGTGTTCTTTCCACAAACCACACATGGATCAACCAGTGGCAGTGCATGTGTGTTCTTTTCACAAACCACACATGGATCAACCAGTGTTCACTGCATGTGTGTTATTTCCACAAACCACACATGGATCAACCAATGGCATTGCATGTGTGCTCTTTCCACAAACCACACATGGATCAACCAGTGTCATTGCATGTGTGTTCTTTCCACGAATCACATATGGATCAACCAGTGGTCATTGCATGTGTGTTATTTTCACAAACCACACATGGACCCACTAGAGTCATTGCATGTGTGTTCTTTTCACAAACCAAACATGGATCAACCAGTGTTCACTACATGTGTGTTCTTTCCACAAACCACATATGGATCAACCAGTGGTCATTGCATGTGTGTTCTTTTCCACAAACCACTTATGGATCAACTAGTGGTCATTGCATGTGTGTTCTTTCCAAAAACCACTTATGGATCCACCAGGATTCATTGCATGCGTGTTCTTTTCACAAACAACATATGGATCCATTAGAGTCATTGCATGTGTGTTCTTATACTAAAACTAGCACTAGAGTCATTGCATGTGTGTTCTTTCCACAAACCACACATGCATCAAGCAATGTCATTGCATGTGTGTTCTTTCCACAAACCACAGATGGATCAACCAGTGGTCATTGCATGTGTGTTCTTTTCACAAACAACATATGGACCCACTAGAGTCATTGCATGTTTGTTCTTTCCACAAACCACACATGGATCAACCAATGTCATTGCATGTGTGTTCCGGACATGAACCACATATGGACCCACTAGAGTCATTGCATGTGTGTTCTATCCACAAACCACACATGGATCAACCGGTGTCACTGCATGTGTGTTCTTTCCACAAACCACACATGGATCAAGCAGTGTCATTGCATGTGTGTTCTTTCCACAAACCACACATGGATCAACTAGTGGCATTGCATGTGTGTTCTTTTCACAAACCACACATGGATCAACAAGTGTTCACTGCATGTGTGTTCTTTCCACAAACCACATACGGATCAACCAGTTGTCATTGCATGTGTGTTCTTTTCCACAAACCACTTATGGATCAACTAGTGGTTATTGCATGTGTGTTCTTTCCACAAACCACTTATGGATCCACTAGTGTTCATTGCGTGTGTGTTCTTTTCCACAAACCATGCATCGATCAACTAGTGGTCATTGCATGTGTGTTCCTGACATGAACCACATGTGGTCCCACTAGAGTCATTGCATGTTTGTTCTTATACTAAAACCAGCACTAGACTCATAGCATGTGTGTTCTTTTCACAAACCACACATGGATACACCACTGTCATTGCATGTATGTTCTTTCCACAAACCACATATGGATCATCCAGTGGTCATTGCATGTGTGATCTTTTCCACAAACCACATATGGATCCATTAGAGTCATTGCATGTGTGCTCTTATACTAAAACTAGCACTAGAGTCATTGCATGTGTGTTCTTTCCACAAACCAAACATGGATCAAGCAGTGTCATTGCATGTGTGTTCTTTCCACAAACCACACATGGATCAACCAGTGGTCATTGCATGTGTGTTCTTTTCACAAACCACATATGGACCCACTAGAGTCATTGCATGTGTGTTCTTTCCACAAGCCACACATGGATCAACCAGTGTCATTGCATGTGTGTTCCTGACATGAACCACATATGGACCCACTAGAGTCATTGCATGTGTGTTGTAACCACAAACCACACATGGATCAGTCGGTGTCATTGCACGTGTGTTGTTTCCCATAAACCACATATGGATCAACCAGTGTCATTGCATGTGTGTTCTTTCCATAAACCACACATGGATCAACTAGTGGAATTGCATGTGTGTTCTTTTCAGAAACCACACATGGATCACCAGTGGTCATTGCATGTGTGTTCTTTCCACAAACCACATATCGATCAACCAGTGGTCATTGCATATGTGTTCTTTTCCACAAACCACTTATGGAGGAACTAGTGGTCATTGCATGTGTGTTCTTTCCACAAACCACTTATGGATCCACTAGTGTTCATTGCATGTGTGTTCTTTTCCACAAACCACATATGGATCAACTAGTGTTCATTGCATGCGTGTTCTTTTCACAAACCACATGTGGACCCACTAGAGTCATTGCATGTGTGTTCTTATACTAAAACCAGCACTAGACTCATTGCATGTGTGTTCTTTTCACAAACCACACATGGATCCACCACTGTCATTGCATGTGTGTTCTTTCCACAAACCACACATGGATCAACCAGTGGTCATTGCATGTGTGTTCCTTTCCACAAACCACATATGGATCCATTAGAGTCATTGTATATGTGTTCTTATACTAAAACTATCACTAGAGTCATTGCATGTGTGTTCTTTCCACAAACCACACATGGATCTACCAGAGTCAGTGCATGTGTGTTCTTTTCACAAACCACACATGGATCAACCAGTGGTCATTGCATGTGTGTTCTTTCCACAAACCACATATGGATCAACCAGTGGTCATTGCATGTGTGTTCTTTTCACAAACCACATATGGACCCACTAGAGTCATTGCATGTGTGTTCTTTCCACAAACCACACATGGATCAACCAGTGTCATTGCATGTGTGTTCCTGACATGAACCACATATGGACCCACTAGAGTCATTGCATGTGTGTTCTTTTCCACAAACCACATATGGACCCATTAGAGTCATCATATGTGTGTTCTTATACTCAAACTAGCACTAGAGTCATTACATGTGTGTTCTTTCCACAAACCACACATGGATCAACCAATGGCATTGCATGTGTGCTCTTTCCACAAACCACACATGGATCAACCAGTGTCATTGCATGTGTGTTATTTCCACAAATCACATATGGATCAACCTGTGGTCATTGCATGTGTGTTATTTTCACAAACCACACATGGACCCACTAGAGTCATTGCATGTGTGTTCTTTTCACAAACCAAACATGGATCAACCAGTGTTCACTGCATGTGTGTTCTTCCCACAAACCACATATGGATCAACCAGTGGTCATTGCATGTGTTTTCTTTTCCACAAACCACTTATGGATCAACTAGTGGTCATTGCATGTGTGTTCTTTCCACAAACCACTTATGGATCCACCAGTGTTCATTGCATGCGTGTTCTTTTCACAAACAACATATGGATCCATTAGAGTCATTGCATGTGTGTTCTTGTACTGAAACTAGCACTAGAGTCATTGCATGTGTGTTCTTTCCACAAACCACACATGGATCAAGCAGTGTCATTGCATGTGTGTTCTTTCCACAAATCACATATGGATCAACCAGTGGTCATTGCATATGTGTTCTTTTCACAAACAACATATGGACCCACTAGAGTCATTGCATGTTTGTTCTTTCCACAAACCACACATGGATCAACCAATGTCATTGCATGTGTGTTCCGGACATGAACCACATATGGACCCACTAGAGTCATTGCATGTGTGTTCTATCCACAAACCACACATGGATCAACCGGTGTCACTGCATGTGTGTTCTTTCCACAAACCACACATGGATCAAGCAGTGTCATTGCATGTGTGTTCTTTCCACAAACCACACATGGATCAACTAGTGGCATTGCATGTGTGTTCTTTTCACAAACCACACATGGATCAACAAGTGTTCACTGCATGTGTGTTCTTTCCACAAACCACATACGGATCAACCAGTTGTCATTGCATGTGTGTTCTTTTCCACAAACCCCTTATGGATGAACCAGTGGCCATTGCATGTGTGTTCTTTCCACAAACCACTTATGGATCCACCAGTGTTCATTGCGTGTGTGTTCTTTTCCACAAACCACACATGGATCAACCAGTGGTCATTGCATGTGTGTTCCTGACATGAACCACATGTGGTCCCACTAGAGTCATTGCATGTTTGTTCTTATACTAAAACCAGCACTAGACTCATTGCATGTGTGTTCTTTTCACAAACCACACATGGATACACCACCGTCATTGTATGTGTGTTCTTTCCACAAACAACATATGGATCAACCAGTGGTCATTGCATGTGTGTTCTTTTCCATAAACCACATATGGATCCATTAGATTCATTACATGTGTGTTCTTATACTAAAACTAGCACTAGAGTCATTGCATGTGTGTTCTTTCCACAAACCACACATGGATCCACCAGTGTCATTGCATGTGTGTTCCTGACATGAACCACATATCGACCCACTAGAGTCATTGCATGTGTGTTCTATCCACAAACCACACATGGATCAACCGGTGTCATTGCACGTGTGTTCTTTCCACAAACCACATATGGATCAACCTGTCTCATTGCATGTGTGTTCTTTCCTGAAACCACACATGGATCAACCAGTGGCCTTGCATGTGTGTTCTTTTCACAAACCACACATGGATCAACAAGTGGTCATTGCATGTGTGTTGTTTCCTAAAACCACATATGGATCAACCAGTGGTCATTGCATGTGTGTTCTTTCCACAAACCACTTATGGATCAACAAGTGGTCATTGCGTGTGTGTTCTTTCCACAAACCACTTATGGATCCACCAGTGTTCATTGCATGTGTGTTCTTTTCCACAAACCACATATGGATCAACCAGTGGTCATTGCATGTGTGTTCTTTTCACAAACCACATGTGGACCCACTAGAGTCATTGCATGTGTGTTCTTATACTAAAACCAGCACTAGAATCATTGCATGTGTGTTCTTTTCACAAACCACACATGGACGCACCACTGTCACTGCATGTGTGTTCTTTCCACAAACCACACATGGATCAACCAGTGGTCATTGCATGTGTGTTCTTTCCCACAAACCACATATGGATCCATTAGAGTCATTGTATGTGTGTTCTTATACTAAAACTAGCACTAGAGTCATTTCATGTGTGTTCTTTCCACAAACCAAACATCGATCAACCAGTAGCATTGCATGTGTGTTCTTTTCACAAACTACACATGGATCAACCAGTGTTCACTACATTTGTGTTCTTTCCACAAACCACATATGGATCAACCAGTGGTCATTGCATGTGTGTTCTTTTCCACAAACCACTTATGGATCAACCAGTGGTCATTGCATGTGTGTTCTTTCCACAAACCACTTATGGATCCACCAGTGTTCAGTGCATGTGTGTTCTTTTCACAAACAACATATGGATCCACTAGTGTTCACTGCATGTGTGTTCTTTCCACAAACCACTTATGGATCCACCAGTGTTCATTGCATGTGTGTTCTTTTCCACAAACCACATATGGATCCACTAGAGTCATTGCATGTGTGTTCTTTCCACAAACCACACATGGATCAACCAGTGTCATTGCATGTATGTTCCTGACATGAACCACATATGGACCCACTAGAGTCATTGCATGTGTGTTCTTTTCACAAACCACACATGGATCCACCACTGTCATTGCAATAGTGTTCTTTCCACAAACCACACATGGATCAACCAGTGGTCATTGCATGTGTGTTCTTTTCCACAAACCACATATGGATCCATTAGAGTCATTGTATGTGTGTTCTTATACTAAAACTAGCACTAGAGTCAATGCATGTGTGTTGTTTCCACAAACCACACATGGATCAACCAGTGGGATTGTATGTGTGTTCTTTTCACAAATCACACATTGATCAACTAGTGTTCACTGCATGTGTGTTATTTCCACAAACCACAAATGGATCAACCAGTGGTCATTGCATGTGTGTTCTTTCCACAAACCACACATGGATCAACCAGTGTCATTGCATGTGTGTTCTTTCCACAAATCACATATGGATCAACCAGTGGGCATTGCATGTGTGTTCTTTTCACAAACCACATATGGACCCACTAGAGTCATTGCATGTGTGTTCTTTGCACAAACCACACATGGATCAACCAGTGGTCATTGCATGTGTGTTCTTTTCCACAAACCACACATGGAGTAACCAGTGGTCATTGCATGTGTGTTCCTGACATGAACCTCATGTGGACCCACTAGAGTCATTGCATGTGTGTTCCTCACATGAACCTCATGTGGACCCACTAGAGTCATTTCATGTGTGTTCTTATACTAAAACCAGCACTAGACTCTTTGCATGTGTGTTCTTTTCACAACCCACACATGGATCCACCACTGTCATTGCATGTGTATTCTTTCCACAAACCACATATGGATCAACCAGTGGTCATTGCATGTGTGTTCTTTTCCATAAACCACTTATGGATCAACCAGTGGTCATTGCATGTGTGGTCTTTCCACAAACCACTTATGGATCCACCAGTGTTCAGTGCATGTGTGTTCTTTTCACAAACAACATATGGATCCACTAGTGTTCACTGCATGTGTGTTCTTTCCACAAACCACTTATGGATCCACTAGTGTTCATTGCATGTGTGTTCTTTTCCACAAACCACATATGGATCCACTAGAGTCATTACATGTGTGTTCTTTCCACAAACCACACATGGATCAACCAGTGTCATTGCATGTATGTTCCTGACATGAACCACATATGGACCCACTAGAGTCATTGCATGTGTGTTCTTTTCACAAACCACACATGGATCCACCACTGTCATTGCAATATTGTTCTTTCCACAAACCACACATGGATCAACCAGTGGTCATTGCATGTGTGTTCTTTTCCACAAACCACATATGGATCCATTAGAGTCATTGTATGTGTGTTGTTATACTAAAACTATCACTAGAGTCATTGCATGTGTGTTCTTTCCACAAACCACACATGGATCTACCAGAGTCAGTGCATGTGTGTTCTTTTCACAAACCACAAATGGATCAACCAGTGTTCACTGCATGTGTGTTCTTTCCACAAACCACATATGGATCAACCAGTTGTCATTGCATGTGTGTTCTTTTCACAAACCACATATGGACCCACTAGAGTCACTGCATGTGTGTTCTTTCCACAAACCACACATGGATCAACCAGTGTCATTGCATGTGTGTTCCTGACATGAACCACATATAGACCCACTAGAGTCATTGCATGTGTGTTCTTTTCCACAAACCACATATGGATCCATTAGAGTCATCATATGTGTGTTCTTATACTAAAACTTGCACTAGAGTCATTACATGTGTGTTCTTTCCACAAACCACACATGGATCAACCAGTGGCAGTGCATGTGTGTTCTTTTCACAAACCACACATGGATCAACCAGTGTTCACTGCATGTGTGTTATTTCCACAAACCACACATGGATCAACCAATGGCATTGCATGTGTGCTCTTTCCACAAACCACACATGGATCAACCAGTGTCATTGCATGTGTGTTCTTTCCACGAATCACATATGGATCAACCAGTGGTCATTGCATGTGTGTTATTTTCACAAACCACACATGGACCCACTAGAGTCATTGCATGTGTGTTCTTTTCACAAACCAAACATGGATCAACCAGTGTTCACTACATGTGTGTTCTTTCCACAAACCACATATGGATCAACCAGTGGTCATTGCATGTGTGTTCTTTTCCACAAACCACTTATGGATCAACTAGTGGTCATTGCATGTGTGTTCTTTCCAAAAACCACTTATGGATCCACCAGGATTCATTGCATGCGTGTTCTTTTCACAAACAACATATGGATCCATTAGAGTCATTGCATGTGTGTTCTTATACTAAAACTAGCACTAGAGTCATTGCATGTGTGTTCTTTCCACAAACCACACATGCATCAAGCAATGTCATTGCATGTGTGTTCTTTCCACAAACCACAGATGGATCAACCAGTGGTCATTGCATGTGTGTTCTTTTCACAAACAACATATGGACCCACTAGAGTCATTGCATGTTTGTTCTTTCCACAAACCACACATGGATCAACCAATGTCATTGCATGTGTGTTCCGGACATGAACCACATATGGACCCACTAGAGTCATTGCATGTGTGTTCTATCCACAAACCACACATGGATCAACCGGTGTCACTGCATGTGTGTTCTTTCCACAAACCACACATGGATCAAGCAGTGTCATTGCATGTGTGTTCTTTCCACAAACCACACATGGATCAACTAGTGGCATTGCATGTGTGTTCTTTTCACAAACCACACATGGATCAACAAGTGTTCACTGCATGTGTGTTCTTTCCACAAACCACATACGGATCAACCAGTTGTCATTGCATGTGTGTTCTTTTCCACAAACCACTTATGGATCAACTAGTGGTTATTGCATGTGTGTTCTTTCCACAAACCACTTATGGATCCACTAGTGTTCATTGCGTGTGTGTTCTTTTCCACAAACCATGCATCGATCAACTAGTGGTCATTGCATGTGTGTTCCTGACATGAACCACATGTGGTCCCACTAGAGTCATTGCATGTTTGTTCTTATACTAAAACCAGCACTAGACTCATAGCATGTGTGTTCTTTTCACAAACCACACATGGATACACCACTGTCATTGCATGTATGTTCTTTCCACAAACCACATATGGATCATCCAGTGGTCATTGCATGTGTGATCTTTTCCACAAACCACATATGGATCCATTAGAGTCATTGCATGTGTGCTCTTATACTAAAACTAGCACTAGAGTCATTGCATGTGTGTTCTTTCCACAAACCAAACATGGATCAAGCAGTGTCATTGCATGTGTGTTCTTTCCACAAACCACACATGGATCAACCAGTGGTCATTGCATGTGTGTTCTTTTCACAAACCACATATGGACCCACTAGAGTCATTGCATGTGTGTTCTTTCCACAAGCCACACATGGATCAACCAGTGTCATTGCATGTGTGTTCCTGACATGAACCACATATGGACCCACTAGAGTCATTGCATGTGTGTTGTAACCACAAACCACACATGGATCAGTCGGTGTCATTGCACGTGTGTTGTTTCCCATAAACCACATATGGATCAACCAGTGTCATTGCATGTGTGTTCTTTCCATAAACCACACATGGATCAACTAGTGGAATTGCATGTGTGTTCTTTTCAGAAACCACACATGGATCACCAGTGGTCATTGCATGTGTGTTCTTTCCACAAACCACATATCGATCAACCAGTGGTCATTGCATATGTGTTCTTTTCCACAAACCACTTATGGAGGAACTAGTGGTCATTGCATGTGTGTTCTTTCCACAAACCACTTATGGATCCACTAGTGTTCATTGCATGTGTGTTCTTTTCCACAAACCACATATGGATCAACTAGTGTTCATTGCATGCGTGTTCTTTTCACAAACCACATGTGGACCCACTAGAGTCATTGCATGTGTGTTCTTATACTAAAACCAGCACTAGACTCATTGCATGTGTGTTCTTTTCACAAACCACACATGGATCCACCACTGTCATTGCATGTGTGTTCTTTCCACAAACCACACATGGATCAACCAGTGGTCATTGCATGTGTGTTCCTTTCCACAAACCACATATGGATCCATTAGAGTCATTGTATATGTGTTCTTATACTAAAACTATCACTAGAGTCATTGCATGTGTGTTCTTTCCACAAACCACACATGGATCTACCAGAGTCAGTGCATGTGTGTTCTTTTCACAAACCACACATGGATCAACCAGTGGTCATTGCATGTGTGTTCTTTCCACAAACCACATATGGATCAACCAGTGGTCATTGCATGTGTGTTCTTTTCACAAACCACATATGGACCCACTAGAGTCATTGCATGTGTGTTCTTTCCACAAACCACACATGGATCAACCAGTGTCATTGCATGTGTGTTCCTGACATGAACCACATATGGACCCACTAGAGTCATTGCATGTGTGTTCTTTTCCACAAACCACATATGGACCCATTAGAGTCATCATATGTGTGTTCTTATACTCAAACTAGCACTAGAGTCATTACATGTGTGTTCTTTCCACAAACCACACATGGATCAACCAATGGCATTGCATGTGTGCTCTTTCCACAAACCACACATGGATCAACCAGTGTCATTGCATGTGTGTTATTTCCACAAATCACATATGGATCAACCTGTGGTCATTGCATGTGTGTTATTTTCACAAACCACACATGGACCCACTAGAGTCATTGCATGTGTGTTCTTTTCACAAACCAAACATGGATCAACCAGTGTTCACTGCATGTGTGTTCTTCCCACAAACCACATATGGATCAACCAGTGGTCATTGCATGTGTTTTCTTTTCCACAAACCACTTATGGATCAACTAGTGGTCATTGCATGTGTGTTCTTTCCACAAACCACTTATGGATCCACCAGTGTTCATTGCATGCGTGTTCTTTTCACAAACAACATATGGATCCATTAGAGTCATTGCATGTGTGTTCTTGTACTGAAACTAGCACTAGAGTCATTGCATGTGTGTTCTTTCCACAAACCACACATGGATCAAGCAGTGTCATTGCATGTGTGTTCTTTCCACAAATCACATATGGATCAACCAGTGGTCATTGCATATGTGTTCTTTTCACAAACAACATATGGACCCACTAGAGTCATTGCATGTTTGTTCTTTCCACAAACCACACATGGATCAACCAATGTCATTGCATGTGTGTTCCGGACATGAACCACATATGGACCCACTAGAGTCATTGCATGTGTGTTCTATCCACAAACCACACATGGATCAACCGGTGTCACTGCATGTGTGTTCTTTCCACAAACCACACATGGATCAAGCAGTGTCATTGCATGTGTGTTCTTTCCACAAACCACACATGGATCAACTAGTGGCATTGCATGTGTGTTCTTTTCACAAACCACACATGGATCAACAAGTGTTCACTGCATGTGTGTTCTTTCCACAAACCACATACGGATCAACCAGTTGTCATTGCATGTGTGTTCTTTTCCACAAACCCCTTATGGATGAACCAGTGGCCATTGCATGTGTGTTCTTTCCACAAACCACTTATGGATCCACCAGTGTTCATTGCGTGTGTGTTCTTTTCCACAAACCACACATGGATCAACCAGTGGTCATTGCATGTGTGTTCCTGACATGAACCACATGTGGTCCCACTAGAGTCATTGCATGTTTGTTCTTATACTAAAACCAGCACTAGACTCATTGCATGTGTGTTCTTTTCACAAACCACACATGGATACACCACCGTCATTGTATGTGTGTTCTTTCCACAAACAACATATGGATCAACCAGTGGTCATTGCATGTGTGTTCTTTTCCAGAAACCACATATGGATCCATTAGATTCATTACATGTGTGTTCTTATACTAAAACTAGCACTAGAGTCATTGCATGTGTGTTCTTTCCACAAACCACACATGGATCCACCAGTGTCATTGCATGTGTGTTCCTGACATGAACCACATATCGACCCACTAGAGTCATTGCATGTGTGTTCTATCCACAAACCACACATGGATCAACCGGTGTCATTGCACGTGTGTTCTTTCCACAAACCACATATGGATCAACCTGTCTCATTGCATGTGTGTTCTTTCCTGAAACCACACATGGATCAACCAGTGGCCTTGCATGTGTGTTCTTTTCACAAACCACACATGGATCAACAAGTGGTCATTGCATGTGTGTTGTTTCCTAAAACCACATATGGATCAACCAGTGGTCATTGCATGTGTGTTCTTTCCACAAACCACTTATGGATCAACAAGTGGTCATTGCGTGTGTGTTCTTTCCACAAACCACTTATGGATCCACCAGTGTTCATTGCATGTGTGTTCTTTTCCACAAACCACATATGGATCAACCAGTGGTCATTGCATGTGTGTTCTTTTCACAAACCACATGTGGACCCACTAGAGTCATTGCATGTGTGTTCTTATACTAAAACCAGCACTAGAATCATTGCATGTGTGTTCTTTTCACAAACCACACATGGACGCACCACTGTCACTGCATGTGTGTTCTTTCCACAAACCACACATGGATCAACCAGTGGTCATTGCATGTGTGTTCTTTCCCACAAACCACATATGGATCCATTAGAGTCATTGTATGTATGTTCTTATACTAAAACTAGCACTAGAGTCATTTCATGTGTGTTCTTTCCACAAACCAAACATCGATCAACCAGTAGCATTGCATGTGTGTTCTTTTCACAAACTACACATGGATCAACCAGTGTTCACTACATTTGTGTTCTTTCCACAAACCACATATGGATCAACCAGTGGTCATTGCATGTGTGTTCTTTTCCACAAACCACTTATGGATCAACCAGTGGTCATTGCATGTGTGTTCTTTCCACAAACCACTTATGGATCCACCAGTGTTCAGTGCATGTGTGTTCTTTTCACAAACAACATATGGATCCACTAGTGTTCACTGCATGTGTGTTCTTTCCACAAACCACTTATGGATCCACCAGTGTTCATTGCATGTGTGTTCTTTTCCACAAACCACATATGGATCCACTAGAGTCATTGCATGTGTGTTCTTTCCACAAACCACACATGGATCAACCAGTGTCATTGCATGTATGTTCCTGACATGAACCACATATGGACCCACTAGAGTCATTGCATGTGTGTTCTTTTCACAAACCACACATGGATCCACCACTGTCATTGCAATAGTGTTCTTTCCACAAACCACACATGGATCAACCAGTGGTCATTGCATGTGTGTTCTTTTCCACAAACCACATATGGATCCATTAGAGTCATTGTATGTGTGTTCTTATACTAAAACTAGCACTAGAGTCAATGCATGTGTGTTGTTTCCACAAACCACACATGGATCAACCAGTGGGATTGTATGTGTGTTCTTTTCACAAATCACACATTGATCAACTAGTGTTCACTGCATGTGTGTTATTTCCACAAACCACAAATGGATCAACCAGTGGTCATTGCATGTGTGTTCTTTCCACAAACCACACATGGATCAACCAGTGTCATTGCATGTGTGTTCTTTCCACAAATCACATATGGATCAACCAGTGGGCATTGCATGTGTGTTCTTTTCACAAACCACATATGGACCCACTAGAGTCATTGCATGTGTGTTCTTTGCACAAACCACACATGGATCAACCAGTGGTCATTGCATGTGTGTTCTTTTCCACAAACCACACATGGAGTAACCAGTGGTCATTGCATGTGTGTTCCTGACATGAACCTCATGTGGACCCACTAGAGTCATTGCATGTGTGTTCCTCACATGAACCTCATGTGGACCCACTAGAGTCATTTGATGTGTGTTCTTATACTAAAACCAGCACTAGACTCTTTGCATGTGTGTTCTTTTCACAACCCACACATGGATCCACCACTGTCATTGCATGTGTATTCTTTCCACAAACCACATATGGATCAACCAGTGGTCATTGCATGTGTGTTCTTTTCCATAAACCACTTATGGATCAACCAGTGGTCATTGCATGTGTGGTCTTTCCACAAACCACTTATGGATCCACCAGTGTTCAGTGCATGTGTGTTCTTTTCACAAACAACATATGGATCCACTAGTGTTCACTGCATGTGTGTTCTTTCCACAAACCACTTATGGATCCACTAGTGTTCATTGCATGTGTGTTCTTTTCCACAAACCACATATGGATCCACTAGAGTCATTACATGTGTGTTCTTTCCACAAACCACACATGGATCAACCAGTGTCATTGCATGTATGTTCCTGACATGAACCACATATGGACCCACTAGAGTCATTGCATGTGTGTTCTTTTCACAAACCACACATGGATCCACCACTGTCATTGCAATATTGTTCTTTCCACAAACCACACATGGATCAACCAGTGGTCATTGCATGTGTGTTCTTTTCCACAAACCACATATGGATCCATTAGAGTCATTGTATGTGTGTTCTTATACTAAAACTAGCACTAGAGTCAATGCTTGTGTGTTGTTTCCACAAACCACACATGGATCAACCAGTGGGATTGCATGTGTGTTCTTTTCACAAACCACACATTGATCAACTAGTGTTCACTGCATGTGTGTTATTTCCACAAACCACACATGGATCAACCAGTGGTCATTGCATGTGTGTTCTTTCCACAAACCACACATGGATCAACCAGTGTCATTGCATGTGTGTTCTTTCCACAAATCACATATGGATCAACCTGTGGGCATTGCATGTGTGTTCTTTTCACAAACCACATATGGACCCACTAGAGTCATTGCATGTGTGTTCTTTGCACAAACCACACATGGATCAACCAGTGGTCATTGCATGTGTGTTCTTTTCCACAAACCACACATGGATTAACCAGTGGTCATTGCATGTGTGTTCCTGACATGAACCTCATGTGGACCCAGTAGAGTCATTGCATGTGTGTTCTTATACTAAAACCAGCACTAGACTCTTTGCATGTGTGTTCTTTTCACAAACCACACATGAATCCACCACTGTCATTGCATGTGTGTTCTTTCCACAAACCACACATGGATCAACTAGTGGTCATTGCATGTGTGTTCTTTTCCACAAACCACATATGGATCCATTAGAGTCATTGCATGTGTGTTCTTATACTAAAACTAGCACTAGAGTCATTGCATGTGTGTTCTTTCCACAAACCACACATGGAGCAAGCAGTGTCATTGCATGTGTGTTCTTTCCACAAACCACATATGGATCAACCAGTGGTCATTGCATGTGTGTTCTTTTCCACAAACCACATATGGATCCATTAGAGTCATAGCATGTGTGTTCTTATACAAGAACTAGCAATAGAGTCATTGCATGTGTGTTCTTTCCACAAACCACACATGGATCAACCAGTGGCATTGCATGTGTGTTCTTTTCACAAACTACACATGGATCAACCAGTGTTCACTACATTTGTGTTCTTTCCACAAACCACATATGGATCAACCAGTGGTCATTGCATGTGTGTTCTTTTCCACAAACCACTTATGGATCAACCAGTGGTCATTGCATGTGTGTTCTTTCCACAAACCACTTATGGATCCACCAGTGTTCAGTGCATGTGTGTTCTTTTCACAAACAACATATGGATCCACTAGTGTTCACTGCATGTGTGTTCTTTCCACAAACCACTTATGGATCCACCAGTGTTCATTGCATGTGTGTTCTTTTCCACAAACCACATATGGATCCACTAGAGTCATTGCATGTGTGTTCTTTCCACAAACCACACATGGATCAACCAGTGTCATTGCATGTATGTTCCTGACATGAACCACATATTGACCCACTAGAGTCATTACATGTGTGTTCTTTTCACAAACCACACATGGATCCACCACTGTCATTGCAATAGTGTTCTTTCCACAAACCACACATGGATCAACCAGTGGTCATTTCATGTATGTTCTTTTCCACAAACCACATATGGATCCATTAGAGTCATTGTATGTGTGTTCTTATACTAAACTAGCACTAGATTCAATGCATGTGTGTTCTTTCCACAAACCACACATGGATCAACCAGTGGCATTGCATGTGTGTTCTTTTCACAAACCACACATTGATCAACTAGTGTTCACTCAATGTGTGTTATTTCCACAAACCACACATGGATCAACCAGTGGTCATTGCCTGTGTGTTCTTTCCACAAACCACACATGGATCAACCAGTGTCATTGCATGTGTGTTCTTTCCACAAAGCACATATGGATCAACCAGTGGTCATTGCATGTGTGTTCTTTTCACAAACCACATATGGACCCACTACAGTCATTGCATGTGTGTTCTTTCCACAAACCACACATGGATCAACCAGTGGTCATTGCATGTGTGTTCTTTACCACAAAACACACATGGATTAACTAGTGGTCATTGCATGTGTGTTCCTGACATGAACCTCATGTGGACCCACTAGAGTCATTGCATGTGTTTTCCTGACATGAACCTCATGTGGACCCACTAGAGTCATTGCATGTGTGTTCTTATACTAAAACCAGCACTAGACTCTTTGCATGTGTGTTCTTTTCAGAACCCACACATGGATCCACCATTGTCATTGCATGTGTGTTCTTTCCACAAACCTCACATGGATCAACCAGTGGTCATTGCATGTGTGTTCTTTTCCACAAACCACATATGGATCCATTAGAGTCATTGCATGTGTGTTCTTATACTAAAACTAGCACTAGAGTCATTGCACGTGTGTTCTTTCCACAAACCACACATGGAGCAAGCAGTGTCATTGCATGTGTGTTCTTTCCACAAACCACATATGGATCAACCAGTGGTCATTGCATGTGTGTTCTTTTCACAAACCACATATGGACCCACTAGAGTCATTGCATGTGTGTTCTTTCCACAAGCCACACATGGATCAACCAGTGTCATTGCATGTGTGTTCTTGACATGAACCACATATGGACCCACTAGAGTCATTGCATGTGTCTTCTATCCAGAAACCACACATGGATCAACCAGTGTCATTGTACGTGTGTTCTTTCCACAAACCACAGATGGATCAACTAGTGTCATTGCATGTGTGTTCTTTCCATAAACCACACATGGATCAACCAGTGGCATTGCATGTGTGTTCTTTTCACAAACCACACATGGATCAACCAGTGGTCATTGCATGTGTGTTCTTTGCACAAACCAAATATCGATCAACCAGTGGTCATTGCATGTGTGTTCATTTCCACAAACCACTTATGGATCAACCAGTGGTCATTGCATGTGTGTTCTTTCCAAAAACCACTTATGGATCCACCAGTGTTCATTGCATGTGTGTTCGTTTCCACAAACCACATATAGATCAACTAGTGGTCATTGCATGTGTGTTCTTTTCACAAACCACATGTGGACCCACTAGAGTCATTGCATCTGTGTTCTTATACTAAAACCAGCACTAGACTCATTGCATGTGTGTTCTTTTCACAAACCACACATGGATCCACCACTGTCATTGCATGTGTGTTCTTTCCACAAACCACACATGGATCAACCAGTGGTCATGGCATGTGTATTCTTTTCCACAAACCACATATGGTTCCATTAGAGTCATTGTATGTGTTTCTTATACTAAAACTAGCACTAGAGTCATTGCATGTGTGTTCTTTCCACAAACCACACATGGATCAACAAGTGGCATTGCATGTGTGTTCTTTTCACAAACTACACATGGATCAACCAGTGTCCACTGCATCTATGTTCTTTCCACAAACCACATATGGATCAACCAGTAGTCATTGCATGTGTGTTCTTTTCACAAACCACACATGGATCCACCACTGTCATTGCATGTGTGTTCTTTCCACAAACCACTTATGGATCCACCAGTGTTCATTGCTTGTGTGTTCTTTTCACAAACAACATATGGATCCACTAGTCTTTACTGCATGTGTGTTCTTTCCACAAACCACTTATCGATCCACCAGTGTTCATTGCATGTGTGTTCTTTTCCACAAACCACATATGGATCCACTAGAGTCATTACATGTGTGTTCTTTCCACAAACCACACATGAATCAACGAGTGTCATTGCATGTATGTTCCTGACATGAACCACATATGGACCCACTAGAGTCATTGCATGTGTTTTCTTTTCACAAACCACACATGGATCCACCACTGTCATTGCAATAGTGTTCTTTCCACAAACCACACATGGATCAACCAGTGGTCATTGCATGTGTGTTCTTTTCCACAAACCACATATGGATCCATTAGAGTCATTGTAAGTGTGTTCTTATACTAAAACTAGCACTAGAGTCATTGCATGTGTGTTCTTTCCACAAACCACACATGGATCAACCAGTGGCATTGCATGTGTGTTATTTTCACAAACCACACATTGATCAACTAGTGTTCACTGCATGTGTGTTATTTCCACAAACCACACACGGATCAACCAGTGGTCACTTCATGTGTGTTCTTTCCACAAACCACACATGGATCAACCAGTGTCATTGCATGTGTGTTCTTTCCAAAAATCACATATGCATCAACCAGTGGTCATTGCATGTGTGTTCTTTTCGCAAACAACATATGGACCCACTAGAGTCATTGCATGTGTGTTCTTTCCACAAACCACACATGGATCAACCAGTGGTCATTGCATGTGTGTTCTTTTCTACAAACCACACATGGATCAACCAGTGGTCATTGCATGTGTGTTCCTGACATGAACCTCATGTGGACCCACTAGAGTCATTGCTAAAACCACCACTAGAGTCATTGCATGTGTGCTCTTTTCACAAACCACACATGGATCCACCACTGTCATTGCATGTGTGTTCTTTCCACAAACCACACATGGATCAACCAGTGGTCATTGCATGTGTGTTCTTTTCCACAAACCACATATAGATCCATTAGAGTCATTGCATGTGTGTTCTTATACTAAAACTAGCACTAGAGTTATTGCATGTGTGTTCTTTCCACAAACCACACATGGATCAAGCAGTGTCATTGCATGTGTGTTCTTTCCACAAACCACATATGGATCAACCAGTGGTCACTACATGTGTGTTCTTTTCACAAACCACATATGGACCCACTAGAGTCATTGCATGTGTGTTCTTTCCAAAAGCCACACATGGATCAACCAGTGTCATTGCATGTGTGTTCCTGACATGAACAACATATGGACCCACTAGTCATTGCATGTGTGTTGTAACCACAAACCACACATGGATCAACCGGTGTCATTGCACGTGTGTTCTTTCCCATAAACCACATATGGATCAACCAGTGTCATTGCATGTCTGTTCTTTCCATAAACCACACATGGATCAACCAGTGGCATTGCATGTGTGTTCTTTTCACAAACCACACATGGATCAACCAGTGGTTATTGCATGTGTGTTCTTTCCACAAACCACATATCGATCAACCAGTGGTCATTGCATGTGTGTTCTTTTCCACAAACCACTTATGGATCAACCAGTGGTCATTGCATGTGTGTTCTTTCCAAAAACCACTTATGGATCCACCAGTGTTCATTGCATGTGTGTTCTTTTCCACAAACCACATATGGATCAACTAGTGGTCATTGCATGTGTGTTCTTTTCACAAACCACATGTGGACCCACTAGAGTCATTGCATGTGCGTTCTTATACTAAAACCAGCACTAGACTCATTGCATGTGTGTTCTTTTCACAAACCACACATGGATCCACCACTGTCATTGCATGTGTGTTCTTTCCACAAACCACACATGGATCAACCAGTGGTCATTGCATGTGTATTCTTTTCCACAAACCGCATATGGATCCATTAGAGTCATTGTATGTGTGTTCTTATACTAAAACTAGCACTAGAGTCATTGCATGTGCATTCTCTACACAAACCACACATGGATCAACCAGTGGCATTGCATGTGTGTTCTCTTCACAAACCACACATGGATCAACCAGTGTTCACTGCATGTGTGTTCTTTCCACAAACCACATATGGATCAACCAGTGGTCATTGCATGTGTGTTCTTTTCCACAAACCACTTATGGATCAACCAGTGGTCATTGCATGTGTGTTCTTTCCACAAACCACTTATGGATCCACCAGTGTTCATTGCATGTGTGTTCTTTTCACAAACAACATATGGATCCACCAGTGTTCATTGCATGTGTGTTCTTTCCACAAACCACTTATGGATCCACCAGTGTTCATTACATGTGTGTTCCTTTCCACAAACCACATATGGATCCACTAGAGTCATTTCATGTGTGTTCTTTCCACAAACCACACATGGATCAACCAGTGTCATTGCATGTATGTTCCTGACATGAACGACATATGGACCCACTAGAGTCATTGCATGTGTGTTCTTTTCACAAACCACACATGGATCCACCACTGTCATTGCATGTGTGTTCTTTCGACAAACCACACATGGATCAACCAGTGGTCATTGCATGTGTGTTCTTTTCCACAAACCACATATGGATCCATTAGAGTCATTGTATGTGTGTTCTTATACTAAAACTAGCACTAGAGTCATTGCATGTGTGTTCTTTCCACAAACCACACATCGATCAACCAGTGGCATTGCATGTGTGTTCTTTTCACAAACTACACATGGATCAACCAGTGTTCACTACATTTGTGTTCTTTCCACAAACCACATATGGATCAACCAGTGGTCATTGCATGTGTGTTCTTTTCCATAAACCACTTATGGATCAACCAGTGGTCATTGCATGTGTGTTCTTTCCACAAACCACTTATGGATCCACCAGTGTTCTGTAGCATCCCAATTGTCTAACAATTGCAATGCTACTAGCCTAGTCTATATAGATGCTACCTTCATATATATAATTGTTGCATCATAATTATATCATGCTCATGTATTCATGCCACCTTGAATTTGAGCATCATATAAAACTCTTTTCCTTTTGGTTCTTATCTCATATGCATTATTAATTGTATTTGCCTCTCGATATTGTATTTGGTTCTTGATATATTGTTTGATGCCCAAGTTGAGTTGGGGGCATATCTCTTATTAACTCCACCACTTTTCTTTCACCACCTTATAATTCCACCATCCAACTAAATATGAGCTTGGCACTTATTGGTTTTACCTCTAGCTCATGTGGGTTGGGATGGATCCAATTCTATTCCACATGCTCTCATCTTAGCATCATGTTGTTTTCACAATATTGAAACATGAGAGCCACATGGCCACCTTTGCATGCCTTGTGAGTGGGACCTTTTCCTAGCTTCCATATGTGTGGTTTTGGGGTTATCATCATGTTGGGATATTTTTGTGGGCTTAGTAAAAACCTAGTGGCATATACACACTAGCAAGTCCCAAATATAATCCAATGTGATCATCTCCATATACTCCACTTGGAATTCTTTCTAAATTCTTTTGCTTGGGCCTTACTCCAATTTTGGAAGTGCAAATGAATAATGCCATGTAATAATGTTGTTCTCACAATAATCAACATGGCAATAAATGTTTGCATGGGCCATGCAAGCCCCACCTTTTGCTTGTCATTTGGATTTTATTTGATTTTTGAGTGAGTTAAACCACATCTCTCTCTCCTCTTAGCTTGATCTTGTTTGAGCTTGCTTAAGACCATCATCACCACACCCCTCTCTTGTGTTGCTTGATCTAGTTGGAGCATGCAATCTCCTTTAAACCCCAAGCCACCACCCCATCACCCTAATCACCTAGCTATCACCACCCTACCTCACCTCTCCTCTCTGTACCATCCCCTCTATCCTAGCTCTAAGCTAAACCCTAGACCTACCCCTCTCTCTCGGCCTCTCTCCTCTTTCCACCTAGCTGGCCACCCTGGGCCACCTAACCGCCACCCCAACCATACCCTAGCTACCCCTTCACCCCTCAAAGAAACCCTAGCCGAGCCTACCCTAGCTCCAACCCTAGACCCGAGCCTCACCTCTCTCTCCCTAGCTCCCTCTCTCTGCCACGCGGGCCCTACCCCGACCCTGCCTCCTTGGCCGTGCCCTACCCCACCTGGAAGGCCTCACCTGCCCTGCCTGGTCCTGCCCTGCCGTGCACGTGAGCGAGGAGGGAGGATAAAGGTGGCCGAAGCCACCTTTTCCCATCTACCCCGCGCCCACGGCATCTCCCCCTCTCTGCTACCTACCACCACCCCACACCTCTCTGCCTCGCCCCTGCTACCCCCCAGATCCAGCCCCAGCGCCCTGCCTCTCCCCCCTCTTCGCCACCGCATCCGGCAACGCCACCGTCGGTCTCCACCGCCCCCGCCGTTCCAGACACGCAGGCCGTCCGTGGAGGAGTTGGAGAGTACCAGGAGGCTCCCCTGCATCGCCTAGGACACGCCCGCGAGGAGGAGGAGCACCGGAGCCGAAGATCACCGCCGAGGCCGAGCCCAAACCCTAGTTCCAGGACGTCTGCCTCACCGCCGATCCGCTGCTCGCCGACCCGATCCAGCCCCACCGTCACACTCCCGGTGAGCCCACGACCCCCCCTGACATCCTCGTCGTCGCATCCTTGCCCTGGTCGCGCCGGACCATCCGACGAACGGCCTCTGTGCGCCGGCGTCGCGTGCGTCTGCTCGCTCCCCGCGTCACGCTAAACCCTAGCTAGTCCTCGCCCACCTCCCTAGCACCAACCCCCGCCCCACCGCACTGGTTCCGGCCCTCCACGCGCACCCTCGCGACCCGTGTTCGATCCCCGCCTCGCGCGCGCACCGATCGGTCGCCAGCGACGGGAGAAGAAAAACAGTAGCCGAAGCTCTTTTGCGCATACCCCCCCACGTTTGTTTTGCTTAACCCGCGCCCCTTCCGGCCCACCAGACAGCGTCTGCTCCCCTTTTTGCAAAAACCACCCCGCGGTTTTAAGCGCTTAACCCGCGCTCCCGAGCTCTCCCACGTGGCCAGCCCCCTGAGCCCGCCTCTGACGTGTGGACCCGCGCCTGCTCTGGCCCACTTGTCATTCTCTGGAGCTAACCTAGATCGCGGTGAGAAAAACACTTCTGCGCGCGTGTGTCCCAGTCAGCAGAGAGGCCCACCCGTCAGTGTCAGGGGCTAGGATAGTCTGGGTATAAAAAGTCTGTCTGTTTTCTGTTTAAATTTCAAATCTTTTTCAAAATAATTCAAATTCAAATTTAAATCTGTTTTTAAATATCTTTTAAAATACAAATCCAAATAATACATATAATATATGTTTTCAAATCAGAAAAATGTGAGGATTCCAAATATGCAGTCCAAAATATATTTTGGACATTTAAAATTCCAAGTTTATTTAAATTACAATAAAATGCCCTTTTGTCTTAATAAATTAATAACTTTGGATTTATAAGTCCAAATTTAACAAATAATATGTCAAAAATGATTAGCTCGACGAGACCTTTCTGTGTATGCATTCCATGGTTTGTTTTGATGCATGCATCATATAAATATAAAGTATACAGCAACTAATATGAGAATAAATTGGGGCCAAAACTAAATAAAATGCTTTATTATTGTATTCCACACCTCACCCATGCCATGCTACTCTATTGCCATGCAAATTGTGCATCATTCATCATGGCATGATTGTTTGCTTGATGCATTTATTCATATGCTTGTGCACTTTATTTATATTGGCCCTTGTTTGTTTGGTTCTTCTTCGAATAGACGCTGAGCAGGGGATATATCAAGAGAACCAGGAGCACTACCCAGATCCATTCCTTGCTTCAACTGAGCTGCCAGGCAAGCACTACCACATGCTTGCATACATATAGTACCTATTGCCTCTTTCTTATTCTTGCATCATTGAGTCGCGATTGCATTAAATTGAATCCCAAGTATTGCATAGCCTTTACTTCTAAACCCCACCGAAGCTTGTTCCTCCATCCCATGAGCCATTACTACAGGAGTTGTTTGAGCCATGCGAGTCGTAGAACAGCATGTGTAGGGTATGTGAGTGTCTGATGGATAATGAGGTACCTAAACAACTTAACCTGAGTAGTAATGGGATAACTAATGAAAGTGGCATCGGTGAGCCATATTCGCTATTTGGTTTTTCAGGCTCACTTGTGTCCCGTAAGACCCCGAGTACTTGAATCCTGTTCCAAGATTATTCGCGCTATCCACATCCGGGAGGCCTTATGGACCCCCCTGAGCCAGAGCTTGATTCATTCTTATTTCTTGGGGCCACAAACTAGTTTGAGGTTTTATTTACTATCTTGTACTTATGCCATGCTTTACTGTTTTATTTAAGTTTGTGCGAGGAGCACACTGTACTGTTTAGGATCGTGGCCCGATTTCGCTGTATCGACAAGCCCAGCCACACTTTCGGGTTCCCAGTCGTTTACAGCCGCCTCCACAACCTTAAGCCTGTCCCGGAGCCGGCCGGCTTCGTTGCGGGATCTACTTAAAGGGGTGGCCCCCTGAAATATTTCTGAATCCTGTAATTGCTTTGTCGTGACTGCCTCGTTGGGTTTTGATTTGGTTTTTCCGAGGCATATCGAGTGTGTGTTGCTATTTGTGCACCCCTGTAGGGTAAAACTTTCTGAAAGCCGTGTCTGCGGTTATGGACGACTTGGAGCACAGTTTCTCGATCATAGACAAGCATAACTAAAGTTCCACGTTTAATTTGACTAGACTAGGTACTTGACTAGTAAATAGTGCAACACTCACGGAATGGATAATAAAACTGCCAACAGATGGGGGGGTTGTTCGTCCGCTTCCTCGTTGGTAAGCGAGGAGGAGGATGGATCTGTTAAGATTATCATTATAGCTGTTATAACTATTGTTATTAATTCACGGACATCCGTCTATCTCTGGTTATGCGGATGGTTAGCGAGTATCTATAGAATTGCTAGGGTTTATCTTTTGCTGCAATTGCGTCACCCCAGGTTGTGTCCCCTTTAGAGGCATAAAGACTTGCTGAGTACCCCTAGGGTCTCACACGATAAATTATTGGTCCAGATGAACAGGTACCCTCGCAAGATGGATACTGGGTGGAAGAGACGGACGATGTGGGCAACGATCATTCGGTGTAGAGATTCCGGGAAAGGGGATCCGTGAGATCTGTGGGCGGGATGTGCTTATTTATGGGGCATCTTATGCCGATTTGCTTCTTATCCGTACTCGGATTTTATCTTCCGCTTCCGCTTGATACTCTGTTGATTGATGTATGAGGAGATATCCTAAACTATTATATCTATCTAGGATATTTGGATCTTGCCGTATGGCGTTGCTATATTTCCTTTCTTTCTAGATGGAATGGCTCTGATGTACTATTGTATGGTGGCTTGCATACATACTCATTTGTGTATGTAGTTGATCCCTTCGCCTGCCGATTACGCCGCCCGTTCTTGTCCCGATGTTTGGAAATGTTGGGACGGCCGAAAGGTCTACCTGTGAGTGGCATTTGGGCCCCACCGTACTATTTCAACCATTTCTGATCATCCAGGCTTGTACTAGGAGCGTAATTCACCGAGGTAGTTACAATTGGTATCAGAGCCATCCCGACCTTCAGGGTCTCAGCCAAATGGTCGTTGTCTGTCTAGCAAATATTTTTGGTAGTTATGTATATTAGGGAAAAACAAAACGTGAGAGTAGGACTGCTTCCACTTTTCTTCTTACCCAACCACCCACCCTTTTCTGGTAAGGAAGTGTAACGTTTTCAATCCTCTTCTAAAAATTCAAACTAGGATTCACGTGTTCTGGGTTTCCGTAGTACCATAGAAAGTGTGTGTGTGTGTAATTCCTTGTCTATCTGTTGCATCCAACATGTTATCTTTATCTACCTTTTGGTTGTCAACTGTTGGTACATTCCATACTGACAGGCTTTTGCAAACCGACGTGATCTATCTGACTCCTTGTTAACCGGTGCCATCTTCTTAAGGGTGTCCTTCCTTCTAGCAACTCCTCTTTCTGTGAAAGTATCTGTTGCTAATCTCTACCTGCTAAGAGATTTGCGCATCTATTGGTATTTTAATGCCGAAAAATGCGGAAATTTTTTTCTTTGATCCATCTGTGTTTTCACACTCCTTTTCAGTCGTGTGTGAAACATTATCTATCTTCCTTTCATCAGCATGTCCATGCTAGCTCATTCTTTTGTCACCGGTGCTTAATCTTGGAGTTTCTTCTCATCTCCTTTTCTCTTGGGCTAATTACATAACATGTGTCGATCCGATGCTGGTGATTGTAATTTCTCAAGGCACTACGGCGGTCTATCATCTGTTCATCATGCGGCACATCTTTTTCAACTCCATATCTGCACATCTTTTTCGTCTCTGATAGCTCATACCATAACCAAAGCTATATCATCTTTTCTTTATCCAAGATCTTCTTATCTTTGTAACCGGTGATCCGAGCGACAATGTGAATCAGGTGACATCTCTTTTTCTTCTGAAGGACCAGATAATCTATTCTTCCAGTGCATCTTCTTCAACACGAACCCGTGCTCGTAATAATGATCTTTCAAAGAGCGTTGAGCTCAGAAAGTGTTTCGAGCATTTGTTCGTTTCTCTCGCCTTTTGAACTTGATATTCTGGGAATATCTTGTTAATCCTTGGTGGTATATGTTGATAATATGCTTGCCTATTCTATATCAATGGAAGGACACGGAAGATCATCTATGTCTTTTCTCTCAAGCTTTGAGAACACTGCCTGTCTGCAAAGTCTCAAAGTGAGAACTCTGACTTTTTCAAGTCACCTATCTCGGCCACGTCCTTCTGCTAAATAGATCGCTTCAATTCTGGAATCAGCAAGTTCATTGTTAATTCCATCTTCCATCTTCAACCAATCCGGAGTTGTTCCTTGTTGGCAAGTTATCATCGTCGTTCCGCTAAAGTTTTTCCTCAAGATTGCTAAATCTCTCTCAATCATTTCAAGAAGAACATGGAGTTCTTTCACCTCTATCTCGTCAAGTTATCTCTTGAAACCCTCTCGCTCTATCGTCTATGCTCAATCCACCGGAGGCCATGAAGACTTTTTTTCAGATATTTTGTAATCCTTCTGTTCAAGTGGTGTTATCTTTTTCGTTATCTGTGGAATCTTGCAGTTGTCCCCGCGATCTCCCTTCATATCTTTCCGGTGTCTGGTCACTTCCGACATGACGACAACATCATCATCTTTATCTATCTATGAATCCGGCGAATCGTTCGCGTCTATCCTCGTTTTCTTACGGAGTTCCATGACCTCTTCTTATCAATACCTTCAGTCTGTTTCGGTAGTTGGATTGCATGGTTTTCTTATTCATGTGCGGAGTAATGCTTTGAGTGCGGGATGGAGTAGCTACCATACCACTACTCTTATCATTCGCTCTTGTACATTGAATTGGTGAATTAATGTGATTTCACTCATTCCACGGAAGTTAGGAGTGGCCTTTATCCCTCGATACTTTTACTTCCGTCCTTGTTTTTCCAGAGTGCTCTCGCGAAGAAAGTAATCCATAATATCTTGTTGGTGATCTATCTTTCCTACACGGAGCAAATCTACAATTATCTGATGGAAACAAACGCAAACTCTTTTCTGTCCTCATCTTTCTACCGGTGCTTTACATCCCCAAACAAGATGAAAGGAACCTATCCCCATGATCTATCTTCACATCCATCTCTGGAAGTTATATCCGCGCACCTCAATTGCGTGATCTTTTGGTTCTTACCGGCGCAAGAAGAATCTAATCCGGCGATGTCTAACTAAATCTTTCTGCTCATATCAAGGGACTCTATTGTTTGAAGGCAATATTGTTTCCGAACTTCATTTCTTAGATCTAAGGGAAGGTACGATGCTATTGTCATAGTGGTTCCAAACCTCCCCAAACCAGCACTTTTTCTTCCGGCGCGACAAAGATCAACCCTTTCCAGTATCAGTAAATCTTCAATCTTAACGGTGTGTCTATTTTGATCCATGATACATCATCTTGTCCTTTCTTTCGCAAGTGGTTCTTTTCTGTTATCATGTTCCTTGGGAAAATCAGAGCTACGTCCATCCTATCCTTCTTGTCTCGCGATAATCCTTCAACTCTTCTAACCCTTTGTGTCTCAAGCAAAACGCAAGACTCGCAACAAGTCTAGCAAGTTTTGCAAGGTGTAGTGGTCGCACCATTCCGTTCTTCATCTTCTTGGGAACGTGAGGGTCACCTTCGTTCGAACACCCGCCTCTCCTTGTGTGGTTTTCTTTTTCCTAGGAATCTCGGGGCGAGATTCTTGTTTAGTGGGGGAGAGTTGTAGCATCCCAATTGTGTAACAATTGCAATGCTACTAGCCTAGTCTATATAGATGCTACCTTCATATATATAATTGTTGCATCATAATTATATCATGCTCATGTCATCATGCCACCTTGCATTTGAGCATCATATAAAACTCTTTTCCTTTTGGTTCTTATCTCATATGCATTATTAATTGTATTTGCCTCTCGATATTGTATTTGGTTCTTGATATATTGTTTGATGCCCAAGTTGAGTTGGGGGCATATCTCTTATTAACTCCACCACTTTTCTTTCACCACCTTATAATTCCACCATCCAACTAAATATGAGCTTGGCACTTATTGGTTTTACCTCTAGCTCATGTGGGTTGGGATGGATCCAATTCTATTCCACATGCTCTCATCTTAGCATCATGTTGTTTTCACAATATTGAAACATGAGAGCCACATGGCCACCTTTGCATGCCTTTTGAGTGGGACCTTTTCCTAGCTTCCATATGTGTGGTTTTGGGGTTATCATCATGTTGGGATATTTTTGTGGGCTTATTAAATACCTAGTGGCATATACACACTAGCAAGTCCCAAATATAATCCAATGTGATCATCTCCATATACTCCACTTGGAATTCTTTCTAAATTCTTTTGCTTGGGCCTTACTCCAATTTTGGAAGTGCAAATGAATAATGCCATGTAATAATGTTGTTCTCACAATAATCAACATGGCAATAAATGTTTGCATGGGCCATGCAAGCCCCACCTTTTGCTTGTCATTTGGATTTTATTTGATTTTTGAGTGAGTTAAACCACATCTCTCTCTCCTCTTAGCTTGATCTTGTTTGAGCTTGCTTAAGACCATCATCACCACACCCCTCTCTTGTGTTGCTTGATCTAGTTGGAGCATGCAATCTCCTTTAAACCCCAAGCCACCACCCCATCACCCTAATCACCTAGCTATCACCACCCTACCTCACCTCTCCTCTCTGTATCATCCCCTCTATCCTAGCTCTAAGCTAAACCCTAGACCTACCCCTCTCTCTCGGCCTCTCTCCTCTTTCCACCTAGCTGGCCACCCTGGGCCACCTAACCGCCACCCCAACCATACCCTAGCTACCCCTTCACCCCTCAAAGAAACCCTAGCCGAGCCTACCCTAGCTCCAACCCTAGACCCGAGCCTCACCTCTCTCTCCCTAGCTCCCTCTCTCTGCCACGCGGGCCCTACCCCGACCCTGCCTCCTTGGCCGTGCCCTACCCCACCTGGAAGCCCTCACCTGCCCTGCCTGGTCCTGCCCTGCCGTGCACGTGAGCGAGGAGGGAGGATAAAGGTGGCCGAAGCCACCTTTTCCCATCTACCCCGCGCCCACGGCATCTCCCCCTCTCTGCTACCTACCACCACCCCACACCTCTCTGCCTCGCCCCTGCTACCCCCCAGATCCAGCCCCAGCGCCCTGCCTCTCCCCCCCCTCTTCGCCACCGCATCCGGCAACGCCACCGTTGGTCTCCACCGCCCCCGCCGTTCTAGACACGCAGGCCGTCCGTGGAGGAGTTGGAGAGTACCAGGAGGCTCCCCTGCATCGCCTAGGACACGCCCGCGAGGAGGAGGAGCACCGGAGCCGAAGATCACCGCCGAGGCCGAGCCCAAACCCTAGTTCCAGGACGTCTGCCTCACCGCCGATCCGCTGCTCGCCGACCCGATCCAGCCCCACCGTCACACTCCCGGTGAGCCCACGACCCCCCCTGACATCCTCGTCGTCGCATCCTTGCCCTGGTCACGCCGGACCATCCGACGAACGGCCTCTGTGCGCCGGCGTCGCGTGCGTCTGCTCGCTCCCCGCGTCACGCTAAACCCTAGCTAGTCCTCGCCCACCTCCCTAGCACCAACCCCCGCCCCACCGCACTGGTTTCGGCCCTCCGCGCGCACCCTCGTGACCCGCGTTCGATCCCCGCCTCGCGCGCGCACCGATCGGTCGCCAGCGACGGGAGAAGAAAAACAGTAGCCGAAGCTCTTTTGCGCATACCCCCCCACGTTTGTTTTGCTTAACCCGCGCCCCTTCCGGCCCACCAGACAGCGTCTGCTCCCCTTTTTGCAAAAACCACCCCGCGGTTTTAAGCGCTTAACCCGCGCTCCCGAGCTCTCCCACGTGGCCAGCCCCCTGAGCCCGCCTCTGACGTGTGGACCCGCGCCTGCTCTGGCCCACTTGTCATTCTCTGGAGCTAACCTAGATCGCGGTGAGAAAAACACTTCTGCGCGCGTGTGTCCCAGTCAGCAGAGAGGCCCACCCGTCAGTGTCAGGGGCTAGGATAGTCTGGGTATAAAAAGTCTGTCTGTTTTCTGTTTAAATTTCAAATCTTTTTCAAACTAATTCAAATTCAAATTTAAATCTGTTTTTAAATATCTTTTAAAATACAAATCCAAATAATACATATAATATATGTTTTCAAATCAGAAAAATGTGAGGATTCCAAATATGCAGTCCAAAATATATTTTGGACATTTAAAATTCCAAGTTTATTTAAATTACAATAAAATGCCCTTTTGTCTTAATAAATTAATAACTTTGGATTTATAAGTCCAAATTTAACAAATAATATGTCAAAAATGATTAGCTCGACGAGACCTTTCTGTGTATGCATTCCATGGTTTGTTTTGATGCATGCATCATATAAATATAAAGTATACAGCAACTAATATGAGAATAAATTGGGGCCAAAACTAAATAAAATGCTTTATTATTGTATTCCACACCTCACCCATGCCATGCTACTCTATTGCCATGCAAATTGTGCATCATTCATCATGGCATGATTGTTTGCTTGATGCATTTATTCATATACTTGTGCACTTTATTTATATTGGCCCTTGTTTGTTTGGTTCTTCTTCGAATAGACGCTGAGCAGGGGATATATCAAGAGAACCAGGAGCACTACCCAGATCCATTCCTTGCTTCAACTGAGCTGCCAGGCAAGCACTACCACATGCTTGCATACATATAGTACCTATTGCCTCTTTCTTATTCTTGCATCATTGAGTCGCGATTGCATTAAATTGAATCCCAAGTATTGCATAGCCTTTACTTCTAAACCCCACCGAAGCTTGTTCCTCCATCCCATGAGCCATTACTACAGGAGTTGTTTGAGCCATGCGAGTCGTAGAACAGCATGTGTAGGGTATGTGAGTGTCTGATGGATAATGAGGTACCTAAACAACTTAACCTGAGTAGTAATGGGATAACTAATGAAAGTGGCATCGGTGAGCCATATTCGCTATTTGGTTTTTCAGGCTCACTTGTGTCCCGTAAGACCCCGAGTACTTGAATCCTGTTCCAAGATTATTCGCGCTATCCACATCCGGGAGGCCTTATGGACCCCCCTGAGCCAGAGCTTGATTCATTCTTATTTCTTGGGGCCACAAACTAGTTTGAGGTTTTATTTACTATCCTGTACTTATGCCATGCTTTACTGTTTTATTTAAGTTTGTGCGAGGAGCACACTGTACTGTTTAGGATCATGGCCCGATTTCGCTGTATCGACAAGCCCAGCCACACTTTCGGGTTCCCAGTCGTTTACAGCCGCCTCCACAACCTTAAGCCCGTCCCGGAGCCGGCCGGCTTCGTTGCAGGATCTACATAAAGGGGTGGCCCCCTGAAATATTTCTGAATCCTGTAATTGCTTTGTCGTGACTGCCTCGTTGGGTTTTGATTTGGTTTTTCCGAGGCATATCGAGTGTGTGTTGCTATTTGTGCACCCCTGCAGGGTAAAACTTTCTGAAAGCCGTGTCCGCGGTTATGGACGACTTGGAGCACAGTTTCTCGATCATAGACAAGCATAACTAAAGTTCCACGTTTAATTTGACTAGACTAGGTACTTGACTAGTAAATAGTGCAACACTCACGGAATGGATAATAAAACTGCCAACAGATGGGGGGGGGGTTGTTCGTCCGCTTCCTCGTTGGTAAGCGAGGAGGAGGATGGATCTGTTAAGATTATCATTATAACTGTTATAACTGTTGTTATTAATTCACGGACATCCGTCTATCTCTGGTTATGCGGATGGTTAGCGAGTATCTATAGAATTGCTAGGGTTTATCTTTTGCTGCAATTGCGTCACCCCAGGTTGTGTCCCCTTTAGAGGCATAAAGACTTGCTGAGTACCCCTAGGGTCTCACACGATAAATTATTGGTTCAGATGAACAGGTACCCTCGCAAGATGGATACTGGGTGGAAGAGACGGACGATGTGGGCAACGATCATTCGGTGTAGAGATTCCGGGAACGGGGATCCGTGAGATCTGTGGGCGGGATGTGCTTATTTATGGGGCATCTTATGCCAATTTGCTTCTTATCCGTACTCGGATTTTGTCTTCCGCTTCCGGTTGATACTCTGTTGATTGATGTATGAGGAGATATCCTAAACTATTATATCTATCTAGGATATTTGGATGTTGCCGTATGGCGTTGCTATATTTCCTTTCTTTCTAGATGGAATGGCTCTGATGTACTATTGTATGGTGGCTTGCATACATACTCATTTGTGTATGTAGTTGATCCCTTCGCCTGCCGATTACGTCGCCCGTTCTTGTCCCGATGTTTGGAAATGGTTGGGACGGCCGAAAGGTCTACCTGTGAGTGGCATTTGGGCCCCACCGTACTATTTCAACCATTTCTGATCATCCAGGCTTGTACTAGGAGCGTAATTCACCGAGGTAGTTACATGTTCAGTGCATGTGTGTTCTTTTCACAAACAACATATGGATCCACTAGTGTTCACTGCATGTGTGTTCTTTCCACAAACCACTTATGGATCCACCAGTGTTCATTGCATGTGTGTTCTTTTCCACAAACCACATATGGATCCACTAGAGTCATTACATGTGTGTTCTTTCCACAAACCACACATGGATCAACCAGTGTCATTGCATGTATGTTCCTGACATGAACCACATATGGACCCACTAGAGTCATTGCATGTGTGTTCTTTTCACCAACCACACATGGATCCACCACTGTCATTGCAATAGTGTTCTTTCCACAAACCACACATGGATCAACCAGTGGTCATTGCATGTGTGTTCTTTTCCACAAACCACATATGGATCCATTAGAGTCATTGTATGTGTGTTCTTATACTAAAACTAGCACTAGAGTCATTGCATGTGTGTTCTTTCCACAAACCACACATGGATCAACCAGTGGCATTGCATGTGTGTTCTTTTCACAAACCACACATTGATCAACTAGTGTTCACTTCATGTGTGTTATTTCCACAAACCACACATGGATCAACCAGTGGTCATTGCATGTGTGTTCTTTTCATAAAACACATATGGACCCACTAGAGTCATTGCATGTGTGTTCTTTCTACAAACCACACATGGATCAACCAGTGGTCATTGCATGTGTGTTCTTTTCCACAAACCACATATGGATCCATTAGAGTCATTGCATGTGTGTTATTTCCACCGTTAGACCGAGTCTTCTAGAAGGCACGCCATAACACAGTTGTTCTGCTTGATGATTGTTACATACCGTTCGATTGGGGCGCTTGGACGATTGGGATGGTGTTCGTGAGAGCGATCCTCGAGTAGGCTGTTCTGTGGCATGATTGGCCACACTTGCTCTGGACAAACTAGCATGTTGCGAGTGTCACGACTCACGAGTTCAGTGGGCCATATCCCAGTGTCACGTCCCTATTACTTCTCTTCCTCCCCGTACTTCTCTTTCTTCCCCTCGAAGCCACTTTCCCCACTTCACTTCCATCCTGCCGTATCCGCAAGACGACGACATCCGCCAATTCTCGGGTCGCTACCTTCATGCTAAGAAATCATTTTACAAGCTTTTGAACTTATCCTACATATTCCTGCTATTGTCCAATCTAACTGCTGATATTTTTTCCGATTTCTCGACGAACTTCAGATGTGGCAGATGCTGCAGCCCAAGAATCTGGAGATCCTCGTGCGCAACTTCGCAGTGACGTTCCCGCTCGTGTGCTCCCACCTAGGATGCTTTCGCCGTTACTCCTACGACAAGCTCCCGCTCCACGAGCTCGCGTGCCCGCACGGCGCGTGCTCCTACATGGAGCCGGGCTGCAACTACACTGGCCCATCGGTAGAGCTTGTCGTCCACCTTGCAGAGGGGCACTTGATTGAAGTGATTAGGATCTCGTATGGGCAATCCCAACTTATCCAAGAGGAGGTGCCGTTCACTGACTCGGCACGCCGCTGGCTAATTTTCCAGGGGGGATGGCTCTGTTTTCATCCTAACCATCACCGCCGGTGTTCCGGGAACCAGAGCCAGGCCCACCGTCGTGTGTGTCGTATGCGTCAGGTCGGTCTCGTGCGTCTGGCCCATATACACGGTGCGCATGTGGGCGAACGCCCAGCCGCCATCGTCGAATAGCATTCCTGTGCTAGCCTAGGCGTCGAGCTGCCTGACGCCGCGGGAGGTGGAGTATGTGGACCTAAGGTCGATCCTATGTGTGCCATCTCAGTACCTTGTCGGTGCTGGACCAAATAGGCAGATGCATTTCTACATTTGTATCGAGAAGACCGACAGGGAAATGTAGTACTTGTGTTGTCGTTACTGTTAGACTTAAGCGATGCTTCTCAGGTGCTTAGAGCATACGTGTTGTGCGAATGTACCCCAGTTGTAGTTTTCAGTACTCCTTAATAATTCGACGAGTTATTATATTGGTCCAATCAGCTTGCTGTTGTCACGTTGCAAAGTCCGCTTGCTCTGGACAAACCGGCAATACCATGTGCTCCCGCTCCCGCATGTCAGTGTCACGTGTTCCGAGGGCCAACCTGCCAGTGCCATGCCCCCTCCTCTTCCTTCCCCTTGAAGCCACTGTCCGAACTTCTCTTCCATCCTAGCACTCCCGTCTGATGGTTGTAATCTGATTTTCGTTGGATTGTTTACAAGTAATCTATGTTGATAATGCAACATGCAAATGGCACAGACACAATTTCTAAAGTGGAAGCACTCACACGCTACTATTGCACATATTTCTCAATATAGCTCGGCAAACCCATTACAATATATGTACTCGCATTAAACACAACCGAAATTCCAACCATCCTAAACAACATCTAAACCCACATCACACCACTGTCGTCGGAGTCCACCTCGATTGGTGACACCGCCGTGCCCTTCCCTGCGACATCGACTCCCGCCCGTGGCTTGCCCTTTGCCAAGGAGGCAACAATGGCGTTCTGCATAGCTTCGTCCCCATCGTCCTCCACATCAGAAACGACAATGACGAAGGTGACGGGGTTGGCATGGACCGAGCGCCGTCATGCCTGGCGGCTCCTGCTCGAGCTCGATGCCGCATCAGTCCTTCTACAGGTAGGAGGGTCCGAGCTCGCATACGTAGCGTCGTCGCTCCTCTCAAGAAACCATGGCCATTTGATACTATGACGGTAGGATCTTGGGGTGGATCCACCACGGCGAGCCCTACCGGAAGCGGTGGAGCGGATGGATCTGCCGGCGCGATCCATGACAAGTTCCTAGGAGGGAGTAAGATTGTGGGCCAGGCATGTCTGGTTCCTGAGCAAGGCCTCCCAGTGATATGTACGCGGGCAAGGTGCCAAAAAATTTCGTCCAATGCGCGAGAGAGGGCTTTTGAACCACGAAGGCGCGAGGTTTTTTTTGACAAGTCCACACGCTAGGTCCCCCACCTGTCAGCCGAATGTGGATGGTAGGATTCTGCCCGAGTTATTAAGTAGGTATAAATCACGCTTCACCACTACCCTGACATCCAAAGGCTCCTCTTTCCTCTGCCCTCGCTCATGGCTCACAGCTCATGCGGTTCGTCTTGGGCGAAATCAGGGTCGGCTCAACGCCGTCAGGCGGGTGCCCCCATCAGGTACCAGAGGGCGCCCTACGATTACTACCCTGATATGCTGTGTTTGTGCGGTGAGAAGATGCCGAGATGGATTTCGTGGACCGACGAAAATATTGCAGGAAAATTCAGCAACTGCAACATCAGAGGGGTAAGTTCCTACTGTAGGTACAATGGTAACCCGGATCCGGAAAGCGTAATGTTATTCTTTTTTTTGTTTCCTTCAATCTACTACGCAGGAGGGAGGGGGACTGGCTATGACAAGTTGTTGTGGATCGAAAAGCCACTGACAGGTTTTCACAGAGAGCTTGTTCAGGATCTGCGTGATGCTGTGTGGGACAAGATCGGGGAGCTTCGCCAGGTGCAGGAGAGGCAGGGGCAGGGAGGTGGTGAGACAGATGGGCTCAAGATTAGAACAGATAGTGGAGACAATTTCCTCATTATCTGGGCATTATCTGTTGCATTTGCAGTTTATGTTGCCATGTCATTGTCCAGCAGCTGAAATAAGTTGCTGCTTCGTGGAGTGTAGCAGCCAGCTTAAGAAATTGTTTTCCAGCCCAGAAACTTATCATAAGTGCAATGCCAACAGCAGGGATTTATTAAGCGCCTATAAATAAATCATGTCTGTGCCACTAACAACCATCGATTTTGGAGAGGATTTAACCGCTCAGCTATCACGATTGTTTAGATAGTAGTGGCATAGTCACAATTTTAGATTCAACTAGTGGCCTCGGCCGTATCCAATCCTAAAGTCGCGATACATTTTACTCCAAGTACGGGAGGCAGATTGTTTCGCCCGACAAGTTCCACGCACACAGCTCCAGAGTTTAACCGAATTACATATATAGGTTCAAGTTCAATACATCATTAGGCTACTACACTGCTAGCCCTCTTTCTCTGCTTGGGTGCCAACATTCTTCCTCTTTCCTTCACGTCCACTGGCTTCTTCATCTCCTGCCTTCTTCCTCTTCCTAGGTGCTAATTTTCTTACCTTCACATACCCTGCATCTCTGGGCCGAGGGAAGTCAGGCCAATCAGCACCAGAATCTTGCCCGACATCATCACTCCACTCGTTTTGGTTTTCTTCCCGCAGCAAAATCACTGAGTCGGCTGTCTTATTTCTTACCTTCTGCTTCCTATAAAAAAACAGTACATGGATTACTACCTTATATCTATAGACTATAAAAAAAATTTGTGTGAATGTACCATCTCATACCTAGGTTTGGGAGCATTAAGGGGACATCCAGCTGCTCTATGGCCTATAAGATGGCAGGTCTTGCATCTGTTTTTGCCCTTCTTTGTAGCACAGAAAGCCGAACCCTTCTTCTCGAGAAAATTCTTAAACCTATTCACCTAGGGTCTTCCTATGCCCCTTTTTGTAACTGGCTGGCAAAGCTCGAAAGACAGTTGGACTTCAGGCCACTGAGATGGGTCTGTACATGGCTCGACGGATCCAGCGTACGCAGCTCTAAACTTTTCCATAGAGTAGTAGTCTGACAAATACTGATCCAAATGTGGTAGAGTTCTTTTCTTCACCAAGAAGGCCAAGGCATGTTCGCAAGGTTTCCCGGTATGCTGCCACTCTAAGTAGGTGCATTGTGGCATCTGGATGTTCACAACATCCCTTTTGCCACTCTTGGACATATCGACCACCTCATAGCTTCTTCTGGTTGACGGGAGAACCTTAAGATGAGCAAGTCCTCGGCTTCTCTTGTGCAGTTGCTGTACAACTAGCGGTAGCATATGTCCTCTATGTCTCCTACCAATCTCTCTCCTTATATTTAACAGCTTCATGATCATACCACGTATGTTGTCCATCAAGATATGAACAGGACGCACTTTTATGTCCTTCACCCAGTTATTTAGGCATTCTGCAAGGTTGTTGTTTATGTAATCAACTTTGATGTCAGGGTTGAATTGACTCCTCTTCCATTGCTGCGAATGATGGATGGCTAAGTACTCTGGAAGTTCAGGGGCTTCAGCAAAAATCTTGCTCATGAAATATTCGCTGCTACTAGGTTTGTAAACTCTAGCAGCAGGAAACATGTAACGAAATACGCTGCCTGCATAGTGTGAGTACAAGTTGAGCATCATATGGGCATGGAATTCTCTACCTTCAGCTCGCGGGAACACCTCCTTCACTGCATTCATCAGCCCTTTGCATGCATCCGTGGATATAGCCAATGGATCCATGTGGCCTATTGATCTCCTGAGCTGCCTCATAAACCAGACCCAGTTTTCCTCCGTTTCTGTTTCAAACAGCCCGAATGCCACTGGGAACATCCAGTTGTGACCATCAAGTGCCATGGTAGATGGCAGGCAGCCTTTCCATTTTCCAGTTAGGACAGTGTTATCTACACTCAGATACGGCCTACAGCCATCCGTGAATCCCTGGATGCAAGGTTTAAGCGCCATGAAAAATCTTTTGAAATATATTTTACCACCTTCTGATTCGGTGTCAATATCCACAACACTCCCCGGACACCTAGCTTGTACTTCCGCCTTGAAGTTGTACAGCATCCTGAAGCTATTGGTCCAATCCCCGTGCAAGACCCCCAGAGCTTTCTCTTTACCTTTCCAAACCATGTAATACGGAAGGACAATGTTGTATTTAGAACCGAGGCTAGTCTGAATATTCTTCGTGGTCTCCTTAGGGTTATCCTTTAGTATGGACATAGATTGCATAGCCACCCACTCCGTATTAGCCATTGAGGATTTCAGTTTGCTGCCTATCGGACACATGTGTGGAGAGCCCATTTTGTTCACCTGCAACACATATTCATTTAAAAGATAAGCGGAGTCGACTAGTTGCCAGAAAGATATCGCACATCAATTGTAGTTATAGAGTGAAAAGAGAGAGAGAGTTCTAATGGTTTGCTGCGTTCATTCCCCCAGTACCCTAATTGCAGTCGACGCAGGTAAGGCTCTTGTTGTGATCCTCCATGGACAATGTACCTCGCCCCGTCCATTCATCCATGTTAACTTGCAAACGGCCTCATACCTCTCAGCAGTGTTCTTCAGTCGATAAACGTCGAACTCCCCCTTGATACAAAAATGCTGGAACGACATCCTGAACTCATGCATGCTCCTAAACTCGGTGCCGACTGAAATTATAGGATACTCGTGGTCATGTTTCATTTCTTCTACTTCAACACCCAAATCATCGACTGGAATACCAGCCTCATCGTTAAGTTCCTCGTATATTTCATCATCACCAGATTCTTGATCCTCTATAGTGCCTTCTTCTTCATCTGATTCAGAATCTTCGCCATCGTCTCTAATGCCTAGTACTGCACACATCATATTGACTCCCATGGGTGGGGCTGCACCATCATCTCCACCTGGATGGATAGGAACATTGCCCCAATCCACCTTACCGGCAACTCTATTTTCTCCAAGACACTCGGTTGGTTCTGCTACAACCACATGGGGTGGTCTTACATTTGCACGCATCCCAGGTACTTCAGTGGACAAACAGTAGTCAGAATCAATATCATCTTGAGTGTACAAAACCCTCTTGCTCTTCTTATGTACATCCTCCTTCCTGATGTAATCTTTCCCGATGGTATCAGTAGGGCTTGACATCCGCGTTACATTCCCCATCGAACTAGGCTTTTTGCTGCCGCTCTTAGGTGTGATCTCCTAACTGCCTCCCCTCATGGGTGTTGGCTCCAGGGTGGTGGCATTATTTCCTGACCTCTGTGGCATGTTCTTCTTCGAATTAGCCCTTTTGCTGCTACTATTGGGTGTGTTCTCCTTCGTGCTGGCATTATTGCCTGACCCCAGCGGCGTGTTCTGCTCCAAATTAGCCCTTTTGCTGCTACTATTGGGCGTCTTCACCTTCGTGCTGGCATTATTGCCTGACCTCAGCGGCTTGTTCCGCTCCAAATTAGCCCTTTTGCTGCTACTATTGGGCGTGTTCTCCTTCGTGCTGGCATAATTCCCTGACAGCGGCGTGTTCTGCTCCAAATTAGTATTTTTTCTGCTCCCACTGGGTGTGGTAGCCTCCGTGCTGGCCATCTTCGCCTCTTTGCTACCAGCCCTAGGAGTGTTCACCACCGTGCTAGCCCTCTTAGCGTTTTTGCTGCTACCGTTCGGTGTGGCATTTTGACTGGATCTCAGGGGTGTACTCTGCGGCGTGGTGCCTTTTGTCGTGCGACTCTTGGGCGTCCTCTTCTCTAGCGTGGTCTCCTTGGTGACGTTCTTCTTCGGGGTTCCCTTTCTGGGGCCTCTTCCTGGTCCTCTTTATGACGCTCCTCTGTAAGACTCTCCTTTGTTCGAAGCTACCCTCAGTCGCACCAGCCCCAGTGATGCCATGGATCAGGTCACGCATGCCTTCTAAAAGTCCATCATCTCTATTGTCGAGTTCCAATTCCTCTCCAACCGTGAGCACTACCAAGTGGAAGTAAACTTCACCTCTATAATGTTTCCTTGTAAACGGTATGACTAAATCCCTGGTATCTTTCACTTCGATAGCCTTTTTGCTCCTGTAACCATAATATAACAAACGTGCTTCCTGGGAGGACCCCCGCAGCACCTTCACATGTAACGATGCCATCAGGTCAGATAACTCTACCACTTCAGGGTCGTATCTGCCAAGGATTACATCAAACTCGTCATAAAAATTTTCTGTGCCATCATCTAATTTTTAGTATAATCTGCGACACCGATACGAACGATTACTTTGACATCATCAGGTTCTTCAGGATAGAAACCTCTGAGAGGTTCGAGTGATGGAGCGGCACCATTAGACCCAGCCCCAATGCCACTGCCGCCATCACTACTGTCATCGTTAGCTGGATCAACCTCGGTGGAAGTACCAGGACCAGGAGCAAGGCGAGGGCCCTTAGCAGCGGGAGCTACATTACATGGTGGACAGGTAGGGCCCCTTCTAACGGCAGCCACAATAGGATCAGCTGCTGCCATGCCACATCGACGATTAGGAGCAGTTCCCACAACAGCAGTGTTTCGAGTGCTAGCAGAGTCCAGACCATGAGCTGGCTTCAGACCAGCAGCTCGCTGAACCCGAGCACGGGTTTGAGGAGGAGACAAGGCATCAGTCTTTGCAACAATAGTGAGGCAGCCTCCGGAAGCCTTAGTTTGCTCAACAGCGGTAGGGATTGGGTCAACAGTATCCAGATCAACAACAACACGAGGACGACCAATACCAGCAGATTCCAGAGCACGAGTTCGCACAACTTGAGGACGGTTTCAAGGAGGAGCAACACACAAGGCGGCGGTCTTGGCAACAACAGCGGGGCAGCCTCCGGAAGCCTTAGTTTGCTCAATAGCAGCATGGATTGGGTGAGCAGCAGCCACAGCAACACGGGCACGGGGACGGGAACGACTAGTACCAACAGATTCTAGAGTAGAGTTTTCCACAACTGCAATACGGGGACTCCTACGAGGAGGTTTCCTGACAGAAGCATGTCACGGACGAGGAACCACATTTTTCTCAACAAAAGCAGGGGTTCGAGTTAGACCTCCTTGTCCAATAATAGCTGGGCGACTCGTAGTAGCAGGAGCTTCCTCATCTAGTATGTTACACACCAGCATAACCACGCGAAGCCTAACATGCTGTTTCATCAACCCAATTAGCTGACTGTCACACGCTATAGGAACCTTGAAACCTCATTCATCAACGATGCTGAACCGTGTAGTCTTCTTTGGCCTCATTTCAGCAAGTTCACACACATCAGCAACCGAACCAGGGATAGTGCATAACTGCACAAGCGCTACTTCCATCTTCAGATTCTGAGCTTGTTTCCACGTGCTCTTCCCATGTGCTAATTTAATGAGGTAGCCGCAGATGGACACCAGAACCGTGTATTTGGGTTTAGCGGAGATCCTAGTTGACAGAAAATTGGAGACAAAAGATAAGAATTATTTGTCAGCATCGTGCTAGCAAACAATTCTATGTTCGATATATCTCTGTAATGCCAATAGTCAGCTAGCAGTTATAGGTAGTGCGAATAGCAAAGAGAAGAGTAGCTCACCCGAAATTATCCAGAAGTACTTCTTCCTCAGCAAATGGATCTGCCATCCTTCGCGCTGCTCAGCTCGTCGGTGGTAGAGGCGGGCTAGATCGTCGCAACGGCTAGCACGACATTCGGTAGTAGAGCTCGGTAGCAGCGAGTAGGCGCAGCAACTTGGCGTCGGAAGTCAAATGCCCGAAGAGATCATTCTGGTTGGAGAGGGGATTTCGACGCCGCCGGTGCTAGGGTTCATGCGAAAGGAGGGAGGGAGTGGATTTGTGAATTTGGTCAACGCACCATGCTCCTTTAGTGTCTCGTTTCTCCTACGTGGTTGCCGCGTTGGCGCTCACGTCACGGAAATATTACTGACATGAGGGTCCCGACCGTCTACTTCATGGGGCAGTTTCACGGCATGTTTGGATTTGGTAGGGGTGAGACGAGTTTGCATCGAAATGGCCCCTCTCGGTAGTTGGCGGCCCAACATTTCGAAACACGGCAATTTCAGGCAACTTAGGTACTGTGGTGCACTCGCCCTCGAACTTTGGTACCGCAGCCCGGTCGGCCCCCAAGAAAGACACAATTATCACCAAATGACTTCCAACAAAGTTATGAAAGAGATGGATGCATTCAATGTTGCAGCCAAGAAAGCTGAAGATGCTCATGCGCAAGAAATTGGAATGCAAAAGGTGTGAATGTTGACTTGAAGGATAATATTGTTGAGCAAGAAGAAGATGATAGGAACACTGATGCAGCTGCCATGAGTTGCCCCGAGGAGGTCAAATGAGCTCATGGTGAGTACATGGCGTTCTATGCAAGATTTTTTTTGAAATATCCAGCTAAGGCAAAGTCTAAGCTTGAACGCAAGAATGGATCTAGTGGAGGAAAGTAAAATGGTCCAAAACTGAGATCTTGGTTCAATTGTGGAGACTGTTTACATTTTTTTGTCGAGTGCCCCTATCAAAATAGAGAAGATCATGGGGGTAGACTGGTTCTCAAGGAGAAATCAAAATCTCCATGCAAGAAGACATTCAACAAGAAAAAAATTCTCTATAAGAAGAAACCAAAGATAGTGTTGGTAGCCCAAGAAGACTACTCATCTGCAAGCGAATACGAAGAAGACGATGAAATCCCAAGACAGGTGGCATCCATATCTACAACATCTACACCAACCGCTTCGCTCGTCGACTCTCCCAATGAGAACTCCTTCAACAAGAACGTCACTTGTATTATGGCAAGGGGTTCAGAGGTATCACCTTCCACCACTTCCTTTCCTAAGCCTACTATGAACGCTGATATGGATGATTCTACTAGTCTTAAGGTTAAGGATCAAATATTGCTTTGGACCATTTTATAACTAACTGGCAAGGTGAGCACAAGAGGCATTTCATGGCCCTAATGGGCTAACTTATTCACTCAGAATAACTTCTTGAAGAAAAGGGCAGAATTGAAAGAGAGGATGCAATGGAGATAGCATCCTTAAAAGATGCTCTAGAGGAAGAAGAAGAGATTCAGGCTTCTCTTGAGGATAAGCTTGAGACCGTCGAGGAGTCACATGACGAGATTGTGGCTAAACTAATAAAAGAATGTGATCACGCTATTGCTAAAGCTAAGAAACTTAAAAAGGAATAGGTTGAATTTGGGGATGCTCATGCTAGACTAACTGAGAAGCTAGAGCAACTTGACATCGCCCATAAGGCTTTGGAGAGTGAACACTCACTTATTAATGAGTCTCATGATCTGCTCCAAACTCGACTAGCTAAATATGATGTTCCTAGCACCTCTACCATTTTGTGTGATCATGCAGAAATTCTGGAGTAAATCGCTAAATTGAAGAATGAACTTGCCAAGGTATCCCTTCCCAAAGGTAAAGATGCACTTGATGACCTATTTAGTAAGCAAAGGTCAAACAATGGTAATGAGGCACTTTTCTATGTTCCCAAGACCAACAAGAAGGCCAAGTCAAATCAAGCCAAGACAAGCACCACCATAGTAAATGACTCCATGAAATATAAAACTGCTCATGATGGTTTTGTAGGAATTACTAACCCCAATTATGAGTTGTTTCGTGATTATTATGGTGATGTCTATGCTAGATATGTTGGTCCATTTGATTGTTATATTGACTGGTCTATTTTGGTTCCAAGTACCCTTGTTACTAACATGAGAGGGCCCATTGAAAAATGGGTACATAAAACAAGAATTAATTTTCTTGTAGGGCTATGCTTCCTGTGGGTCGAAATGGGTGCTTGACAGTGGATGCACAAGTCACATGAGCAGAAGCAAGCAGATCATCATGGACATGAGGCCTAATCGTGATCAAATAACCATATCCTATGGTGATAAGTCCAAATCAAAGGAATTAGGTCTTGGCAAGGTATTGGTTGCCCATGATATCTCTCTCATGCACGCCATGCTTGTTGAGACCCTTGGGTATAATTCACTTTATGTTTGTTCCCTTGGTAAGAGGGGCTTTGTTGTTTTTCTTGGTGATGATATTATGGTGAAAGGAATATGCCCGAGAGGCAATAATAAAGTGGTTATTATGCTATTCCATGTTTATAACACATGTTTATTTTTCATGCTAGAATTGTATTAATAAGGAAACGTTAATGCATGTGTGAATTATAAATAGATAAGGTTCCTAGTAAAGCCTCTATTTATACTAGCTTGGTGATTAACAGATGATCAAAGGTTTGCTGATCATGAACATTGGATGTTGTTAATAACAGGGTCATATAATTAGAGAACGATATGATGAATAGTCACCGGCAGTAGATGTAGCAATACGATCACATCATCAAGTTTAAATTGCTATCGCATTCGTAGTAACTCAATGTCCTTAGACCATGTGATCACGTAAATCACTTTCACCGGAAGAGTACTTAGATTAAATCAAATGACACACCATAACAGGGTGATTATAAAGGTGTCATCAGGTATTTGGAAAGTTATAGTTGAGGCTCATGGATCAAGATTGGGATTTGTCCATTCGGATGACAGAGAGATATACTCAGGTTCCTCTCGGTGATATCACATTGACATAGCCTTACAAGGAAGTGATTTGGTCACTAGAATGTCATATCACAGGAACGAGAAAAAGAGTACTTGGTGGGAACGAGATTAAACAAGGTATAGATGATACCAAGTGATCGAATCTCGGACAAGTAATATATCGCGAGACAAAAGGAATTTGATTGCAGCGAAAGAGGTTCAGACGATCATCTGATTTTCATGGAACTAGTGGGAGTCATTATGGATCTCTAGGTCCTGCTAATGATTATTGATCGGAGAAAGTCTTGATCATGTCTACATAGTTCTCAAACCCGTAGGTAGACACACTTAAGGGAAGTCAATGGACATCGCATAAAATTGTTCTGATGTAGAAAATTGTTCTACTGAATCTGCTGAAATAGTTTTGGGGTATTGAAACAAAGCAATGGATCAAAATATTAATGCATTCAGTAAATGAAGTGTTCATTAAGCGAAGTACTCATTAAATGAAGTGTTCATTAAATTGAGTTGTATTAAAATGGAATTAAAGTTCTTTAATGGAAAGCACTTTAAGGGAATCAAAGTGCTTTAATGGAATTAAAGTTTAAGGGAATTAAAGTGCTTTAATGGAGATTGAATGAGAGGAGGGGAGGGGGAAGCCCCATGGCGCCTATAGAAGGAGGTGCCCTCCTCCTCCTCTCCACACACACTTTCTCACAAGCTCTCTCATATGCCCCAAGGTTGGCATCTTCTTTCCCTTGCTTGCCTTGTCCATTGCCACTAGGAAAGGTGCTCGGCAAAGCCCTGATCTAAACCTTCCCCTCCACCACCACTACCATGGCGTAGCGCTATTGGAGTTCCCGATGAAGGAAATATGCCCTGAGAGGCAATAATAAAATTGTTATTATGTATTCCTTGTATATGATAGATGTTTATTTTGCATGCTATAATTGTATTGATAGGAAACATCAATACATGTGTGTTTAATAAACAAAAAGGGTTCCTAGTTATGCCTCTCTTATAGACTAGCTTGTTGATTAACAAGATGATCAAGGTTTCCTGATCATGGACATTGGATGTTGTTAATAACAAGGTCACAACATTTATGAAATGATGTGATGAACATTCATCCGAAGTATAGCATTACGATCAAGTCATTATGTTTATATTGCTATAACATCATACAAAGTAATCTTTATCCTTAGACCGTGAGATCATGTTAATTGCTAACACTGGAAGAGTATCTTGATAACATCAAACGTCACACCGTAACAGGGTGACTATAAAGATGGGTTCAGTACTACGAAGGTGTTATGTTGAGGCTCATGGATCAAGAGTGGAATTTGTCAATCCAGATGATGGATAGATATACTCTAGGCCCTCTCGGTGATATCACATTAGGATATCTTGCAAGCAAGTGATGTGATCACTAGAATTTTATATCATGGGAACGAGAAAAGAGTGCATGTCGGTAACGAGATCAAACTAGGTATGGAGATACCGATGATCGAATCTCGGACATGTAATATTTCGAGAGACAAAGGGATTTAGTTACAAGCGTTAAAGGTTCTCATGATCACAGGAGTCATCGTTGAATGTGTAGGAGTCAGTACGGATCTCCAGGTCCCGCTGCTGATTATTGATCGGAGAAGGGTCTCGATCATGTCTGCATTATTCGCGAACCGTAGGGTGGCACACTTAAGAGTTACCGGACACCATTTTGGAGCACATATGTTTCAGACGAAAGAATTGCAAAGCGCAGGAAATTGTTTCGGGTGAAATTGCAGAAGGTGTTTCTGCATGTGATATTGAAATATTGCAAGGGGCTATATGTGAATGTTTGTTAATTAAAGTAATTAACAAAATTCTGAATAAATTTAATAAAAAGATTTTTATTAAATGAGAGAGCATTAAATTTGGAGAAATTTAATGCATTTAAAGTGGAGACTTTAAAAGGGAATGTGAAGAGGCATTTTAATGTGGAGGAGTTACCACCACATGAATGGGGGAGGTGAGGGGTCACCCCCCATGCGCTGACCATGGAGAGAGGGGGCACCCCCCTCCTCCTATAAAAGGCCACCCATTCCCTCCTTCATCCTTACACCTCCTTGTGAAGGATCTCTCTCCCCCTCTAGAATTATTCCCCCATGGTCTCGGATTAGCAAGATACATGTTCCCGGTGGCATTTCGTCTGGAAGGAGTTGCTGCTTTCGCTGGATCGCTGGAGCGAGAAGGTGGAGGTTGTCCGGTGGCTCGAACGTGCGTGCGAGTGCGGATGCGCTGCTGAGTTGCGGCGCTCGGACTTCCTCACGATCTTGAGATCGGTAAGTGTACGACTACATCAACCACGAGTTCCTACTCGTTAACAAAGCTCGTTGTCTTCGAGGGTAAGTTCTCCAGGGATGTATGTCCACCCGTTGCTCTGTATCTAGTAGATAGATCTTGGCGTATAGTTCTCATCGTAGGAAATTTTTTGTTTTCTATGCTGCGGACCCAACACCCGGGGATCTGCTACTTCTGCCGGCTAGAGCAAGGGATCAGGAGTCGTTGACACACTGAATGTGTGACCGATTACGGAGGCACTGCCCGAATGTGGTGCTGATCGTCTGCACGTCCTTGAGGATGGTCATGTACCATCTACATCAACCATGTATGTTTGGGGGAATGTTATCCCACTTACGGTCTACGAGGGTGAGTCCATCTGTAACCATTACAAAGTATCGCCTAGATTTGATCTTAGCAGTTGAAAACCATAGGAAATTTTTTGTTTTCTATGCAACAAACCCCATCATATGGTAAACTTGTGGAGCAAGTCTCTAAATGTCGCTTTCGTTGGGTATGTCGAAAATGACTTGTATGTGGTGGAATTTACGGGGAAACCCACTACAGGTTTGATGTGCTTATTCGAAAATGCCGATGCGGGATGGTTATGGCATCACCATCTAGCCCACATCAACATGAGATCATTGAAAAGTTTTCACAAGGGTGGCCACATTCTTGGACTAAAAGAAAATGTTTCCTTTGCGAAAGACCGTGTTTGCAGGGATTGTGTTGAAGGAAACATGCATGACTCTCCCCATCAAAGGAATACAATTATTTTGCCAAAGAGGGTCTTAGGTATCCTTCATGTGGATATTTTTTGTCCTCCATCTCATGAAAGTCTCGGTGGGAAGAAGTATTTTATTGTCATTGTTGATGACTACTCAAGGTACACATGGGTCTACTTCTTCAAGCAGAAGAGTGAGACTCAACAAACCGTCATCGACTTTGCCAATGAACTTCAACATCAACACAACGTATCCATTTTGGAAATAAGAAGTGACAACTGCTCCGAGTTTAAGAACTACACCCTGGATGAATTCCTAAGTGAAGAGGGTATAAGACATCAATATTCTGTTGCGTACACCCCTCGAAAAATGGTGTAGCCGAGAGGAAAAATGAACTTTGATGGATATGGCAAGATCTATGTTGGCCGAATTCAAGTCCCCATATAATTTTTGGGCTAAAGATATATCCACCGCATGTCACTCATCAAATCGGCTTTACCTTCGCAAGATCTTGGACAAGACTCCCTACAGAATACTTACCGGTAACAATCCCAATATTTCATACTTCCGGGTGTTCGGTTGTAAGTGTTTCTTTCTCATTAAAGGAGTTCGTTTGTATAAATTTGAGTCTAAGGGTTTAGAAGATATTTTTGTTGGTTATGGTGCCGAATCCCACACTTATAGATTCTACAACAAGACCTCTGAAATTTATGTAGAGTCTTTGTAACATCCCAGCATGAGAGCTTAGAAATAAGCTGAGATGAGGTGTGTGCATTGCATTCATGCATAGAAAATCTGGATAATTTTCGCGCTTTTGAATAAAACTTGTCAAAGTGATTGAAGCTTCTCTTAACTTGGTGGAACTGAAGTAGATCATCAAGTTGACTGTAATAAGTTTCAATATGACCTTTGCTAAAGCCTTATCTTTGGGTAATATACTTTGATCTAAGGGTAGATCAAATATAATAAAACTAAGTCACAACACACTACTTAATAAGGAGTACTTGATCTTCTAGAGATCAATACATGGTATTCCATACCATAACTCAAGGATGAATACTTAATATTCCCAATATGATATCAAGGTATTATCTATCACAAACCCTGAATACCAAGTCAAGTATATAACTTAAGTAAAAGAAACTCATAATTAAATCTTGAAACACTTGTTTGCCATAGTTATTCCTACCATGGATATCATGGTAGTTCTTAAACATTAACTCTTATCACAAATAGAGTATAAAGGGAAGTCAAGCTAATACCATCCATCACATACCCTTAGTGTCATGTTAATAGATGACAATCCTATTTAACCAAGTTCTAGTGTCTATTGATCATCAATGTGTGTGATCAATTCTTGACCTAGCACTATTGACTCTTAGCCTTTGACCTATTATATTAACCTTCCAAAGACCTTAAGTAGATTAAGATGAAGGAGAAACTAGTTATGGTAGAGTGTGCCATCATCAATGAAATGTGATCCTTAGTGGAGATCAAACCATTTGATGTTGGAGGAGTTAACTCACTCCTGATTTAACTAGAAGAAGTATTTAAACCCAAGATTTTAGATAGCAATTATGGAGCCATTAGAAAGATGGAAGTATTAGAGTATCCAGTGATAATCTTGTTAAGCCAAGTAGGTGTAAACCTAAAGTAAGTTTCCTTAACAAGCTAAGTCTTATAGAGAGACTAGTACAAGTCTACTACTTAGTGGATAGATGATAGATCTTGATCAAACAATTAGAAACCTAATCTTAGCATGATTAAAGGATGGTGGTCATTATTCTCAAGTCACTTGAGAATAGATGACTAGCTGATGAAGAAGAGTTGTGAGAATACCACATTAGGCAAAACCTTAGTAAGAGGAATCATCTCAATTGATCATGAGAAGTCAAGCTATATTATGATGAAGTATATAACATGAGTATATGGAGTAGTTGGAGGCATAGTAGTTTAACCAAGCTAGTACACGAACAAACTTTTATTATGGGAGTAGTAACATACCTACTCTAGAGGATTGATATCCCTAGTTATATATAGTGAGGATTGTAGTCTTACAACCTTGGTAGTAGTTGCAAGATGGATTTAAAGGAGTTAATGGATGGAGTTGGAAGTAGCTACATTGATGGATTCATCAAGGGTAGTTTAGCAATGGAAGTTATATAGATACTAGGAGAAGAATGGAGAATGAGTATTGTTGAAGTGGCACTAAAAGAAAAGTTTCCTTCTGCAATGAATTGGCTCGACGGTCGTCGTAGAAGGCGCGTCTTCCGCGATGAAATTCTCGGCTCGGCCGTGGCCGATGGAATTTTTTTTCCAGTTTCGGGGCCCTCTACTATGATGGATCTACTAAAAACATGGACAAAGCTCCGCTGGCGCGTGGCAGAAGCAAGATTTTCGTTTCCTCACACGATGTTGACTCGCCGAAGTCTTTTGAGGCGTGTGGGTCCCGAATGTCAGTGTCTCTAACGGACCATACTTTTCGGTCGTGCCTCCCTGATTTAAATTCGATAACGTTGCTCGTGGCGCCTGCCGTGTAGCCAGGCTGCAAGGTCCCACATGTTAGCCTCTCATTAGAAGGATCGTGTACATGATGGAATTTTTTCCTTCGCTCGCGCTACCCTGTTCGGAAGTTGATAGCGCTGCTCCATGCATCTACCGTTTAATCAACCTCCTGGGACCCACATGTCATCCTCTCATTAGAAGAAACGTGTGTATGATGAAATTTTTTCCTTCGCTAGTGCTACCCTGTTCCGAGTTGATAGCGCTGCTTGACGCATCTACCGTTTAACCAACCTCCTAAGCCCCACATGTCATCCTCTCATTAGAAGAAACGTGTGTATGATGGATTTTTTTCTTTGCTCGCGCTACCCTGTTCCGGACTTGATAGCGCTGCTCGATGCATCTACCATTTAATCATGATGCTGGGCCCCACATGTCATCCTCTCATTAGAAGAAACGTGTGTATGATGGAATTTTTACCCACTGTCGTGCCTTCGTGTTACGAACTTGATAGCGTTGCTCGCTGCTTCAGCCGTTTATACAGGCTGGTGGGCCCGAGATGTCAGCCTCCTCTGTGCAGGAAACGTGTGCATGCTAGACTTTTTTATTCTCTCGCGCCTCCCCATTTGGAACTTGGTAACGTTGCACGATACAGCACCTGTATAATGTCTCCCTGCTAGGTCCACATGTCAGCCGCCTATGTAGAGGAAACGTGTGTATGTTGGACATTTTTTTGGTCGCGTCCGCCGGTTTGACCTTGGTAATGTTGTTCCATGCGGCAGGCGTGTATGGTCTTGCTGCTGGGGCCCATGTGTTAGCCTCTCTCGACAAGAAACGTGTCGATCTTGGTCTTATTTTTTCCGATCGAGACTGTTGTACAAGTACTTTTTAAACGCGCTCATTAAACTTGATCTCTTGTATGGTAAGGTTGATGGGCGCTAGCTGCAGGTAGGTGGGTTGGCCATGTCAGCCTCTCAGTACAAAAATATTGCTACAGATAAACTTCATGCCTTGCCACTACACAAGAAAATTGTTATCCTTTTATAAAATATAAAAAATGTATACTAACATCGTATATACCTTATTTATTTTTGTTCTTAAAAAATTGCTTGTCCATCTACTACGCGTGATTGCTAGCAGCTCAACTAAAAAATGTTAAGTATAAATAATGTAGTAGGTAGTACTTAAAAACATGGATAGGCGGATTTTATTTAGGGGTGGGTGGACGGTTCCCAAAAAAAGGCGAATTGAAGAAAAATGGGCCAAGCAGGGATTGATGGGCTATTTTTCATGGGCTCTCGCCCAATCTAACTAGGCTATTTGCATGGCCGAATGACCCAAAACATGGCCGAGTTAGAAGGTCTTGGGCTATAATGAGGCCAGATGGGCTAATTTCTTGGGCTCGATAGTTAAAATCCCAAGGTACGTGCTAGGGCTCGACCGGATTCGAAACAAAGCCATCAACAAGGGAAAAAAGGTATAAAATATGAGTGCCTAGATCCCAGGCGCCTGAGAACTTGTTATGTTAAGGAGCTCACGTCACCCTACTAATTGTGCTAATACTCAGTTGTAATCTAGTAGTTGCAACTCATTAAATTCCCAGTTACAAGTTGTTGCAACAAATGTGTAACCCTCACGTTGCACCAATCGTGAGGTAAATCCAATGGCGAGAGAGGTGACTCTTGAGAACTGGCAAATCTGATAAAATATTCACAGATATTTCTATGAAAATTGTGGACAAACACCCTGCGCCCGCCAAAACTTTCCACCGAGACCCCAAACTTTCCTAAGCCCACCCTCAATCAAGCGACTAGCCCCTGTCTCTTCAAATTTTGCGACGTTCTTATGGGAGATGCACCAGATTAGAACCAGGCCGCAAACTTCTCCACGCCTTAAAAAAACATCTCCACGCCTGATGGCCCAAAATATATCGAGCTCGTTGGGGAACCCCAAGAGGAAGGTATGATGAGCACAACAGCAAGTTTTCCCTCAGTTATGAAACCAAGGTTATCGAACCAGTAGGATCAAGGAAACACCTCCAAGGTGTTGTTTCCAACTTGGAATCCTGCACAACACAACCACAGAACTATGCCCCCAACTTATAGTGAGTTTGTCAATCTCACCGGTTTTGCTGAAAACAAAGTATTAAACGTATTGTGTGGAAGATAGTAATAGCTTGCAGAAAGTAAACACAAAATAGTAAATAGTTGTAGATTGATGGTAAAAGAAAGGATAGGGGTCCATAGTTCACTAGTGGTGATTCTCCTTAAGATAGATGACATGTTGGGTGAACAAATTATAGCAGGGCAATTGACAAACATCGAGAAAGCATACATGCATATACTAATCATCTTGACTTCTATGAGATTTGATTGGGCATTACAACATTATACATAGACCGTAATCCAACTACATCTATGACTAATAATCCACCTTCAGGTTATCATCCCAACCCCCTCCAGTATTAAGTTGCAAGCAACAGATAATTGCATTAAGCATTATGTGTAAAGTAAACAATACGATTGTTCTATGAACAAAGGATTGTTATTTTCTCCCTAGTAGCAACAACACATCTAGTACCTTAGAGATTTCTGTCACTTCCCCAGATTACTAGAGGCATGGACCCACTATCGAGCACAAATACTCCCTCTTGGAGTTGCTAGCATCTACTCGGCTAAGATAGCTACTAACAACGGAGAGCATGCAAGATCACAAATAACAAAGACATGATAGAATCAATAATCAATCTAAAATAGCATCTCAATATCCATCGGATCCCCGCAAAAAAGACATGTATGATTACAAATAGATGATCTTGATCATGAACGGAGCTCACAAGATCTAAACATGGTAGCACAAAGGAGAAGAACCAACCATCTAGCTACTACATGGACCCGTAGTCTAGGGATGAACTACTCACGCATCACACCGGAGGTAGGCATGGTGATGAAGAAGGCCTCTAGGGTGAATTCTCCCCTCCGGCAGGGTGCCGAGAAGAGCTTCAGATCCCTCCTGATCTAGGGATGGAGATGACGGCTGCTACAGACTCTTTCATGGAATTTTGATCAGATACTTAGGGTTTCTGTATTGGAGGCGATATATAGGCGAAAGGGGAGGCCGAGGGGGTGCCCTAGGCGGCCACACCACCCCCTGGCATGGGCCAAGCCTGTCCGCGTGGCCAGGTGGTGGGTCCGGCTTCTGTCCCCTCTCCGTCTCGTCTTCTGGCTCCGTGTCCCCCTCGATGAAATATTGACTTTGGCTTTTGTCTCGTCCAATTCCGAGAATATTCATTTTTTGACTTTCTTGGAACCAAAAATAGCAAAAAACAGGCAACTGGCACTGTGGCATCTTGTTAATAGGTTAGTCCATGTAAGTGTATAAATATACTCCAAAGTGTGGACAAAACATAAGAAAGTAGATATAAAACAAGCATGGAACATAAAAAATTATAGATACGTTAGCAACGTATCAACATCCCCAAGATTAACTCCTGCTCGTACTCGAGTAGGTAAGTGATAAAAAGAAAAAATAATTTTTGAGGTGACATGCACCATCATAAGCTTGATCAAAGTATTTGTAGAACATTGATAGCTGGGATCATTGTACTTTAACATAGCATGAAAGATATAGTTCTAACAATAAGACATAGCAACTATGTTGCAACATGAAAAGGCACAAACAAAAGATTCATGAATAACAATGCTTGCAAGACGTTTGTTTGTTTCAGATATAGAAAGCATAATGAGAATGGTATTCAGCTTATCCCTCATAGAGTAGAAAAACATAAATGCATAGGACACCTTCAAAGTTCATAAGGGTGAATAGATACAAGTAGTTTAAGAACAAACAATATCAAAGTTATGCATCAATCAACAAGTCTTGGGACAATGCACATTAAACTAAGAATGGCCAATATGCTCTCTCCATAGGTGCATAAAGAGAGAAGATGGAGACTCAACATGAAAGTAAAAGAAAGGCCTTCATAGAAGGAAGTAGGGATTCAAGTCTCATCAAGAGCTTCCAAAAATTATGGTACTTATTAGCTTTCAGCTCTCATTGCCCCTATCATAAGCATCTTGAAGTGATTAAGGTTAAAGTGAACAAACTATGGAGTATATGCTTGACAAAGTATAAGTTGGCAATCTCATGTCCCTTGAATACGAGGGCCGCTCCTCATGCTACTCAAGTTTAGTTACCGGTAAGTTCTTGTCATAGTAAGTACATATGTATCATAGAGAATCGCCAACGGGGTACCCCTTGCCCGATGTAACACCCTCGGGATCAGGGTTAAACAAATCCTAGACCGTAGCCTGACATAAGCTTAACCTAGAGCTCGAGGATATTCAGTGAGAAATCGGTAACACAACAATAACCCTGCGACACAAAAATTATTACAGCAAGCTCATAATAGAGAGAAGACTACAATATTACAAGCAGAGGTCACTGACCACAAACATCAAGCAACGGAAGGAAAATTATGCTATTAAGTATAGCAAACTTAACAAATGGCCTAAGAGACCTGAAGCATAACAATGACGTCCCAGCCCATAGATTCCAGGCTGCCGGCCGGGAACCCCAAGCTATTCGTCTGTGTCGATGTCGTATCAAACTCATCTTCAGGGGAACACTTACTCTGAAAGTATCAACAAAGCAAGGGTGAGTATATGGTGTACTCCACAAGACTTATGGCTGGTGGGGTTATTTTGCATAAAGCCATCTTTGTTTACAAAACAAGAGGGAGAAGAAGCTAGTCTAATCAGAATATTTTAAAAGGGGATAAGAGAGCGACATATTTGAAGAATTGATCATCATCTTGATATCCACCAAAGTAATCCTCATATCACGACTAGGATCACCCCCTCGTACCCAAGAGGAAGCATCCTTAAGCACACGTTGACCTACCAAGTTTTACGATTAGGTCCATGTTCTGTATGATCTTAGAATTCGGTCACCAAGCGTTCATAACCGTCAACACGGCTTTTCAAAAAGATTTAACCCTGCAGGGGTGTACAACTTTACCCACACGTACCAACTTATTCTTAATGCCAGAATGTTAGCCCTCTTCCTTGGAAGGCCGGCAGAGGGTGGTTGTCCATGACCTTTACCTTGCTTTCGCCGAGACCATGAGTCACGCCCTAAGGATGGTTCCGTCGTAACGGGTCAAATCCCGAAGTCGGTCCCTAGAGATGTGGGAGAGGTTAGTTTACCCAGAGGAACCGCCTCCCCAACCTCGGCCATGCTTACCTACGTATATGAATGCACCTCCTTCACCTCCTCTTTCGAAAACATTTTCAATGCATATGTCGAATGGAACACCGAACTATGTGACTCATGGAATCTACTAGGAAAGTTAATCAGCGGAGGGGTTTCCAAGCCCCATGTGGCTGTACGCTCATCTCGGTTCCTAGTAGTGGCGAGCATGGGACTAGAAAAACCACACCCCACCATGGCCTCCCATACAAGCCTTAGCATGTTTAACCTTTACCACTAATCTTACCTCATCTCGTTCTCTTGTCATACTAGATTCTTTGCATCTGATACATCATCTAGATGAACCAGAACTGATAGCTATGCATGGCTAAGCAAGACACAGATAAAAGCTCTAGCAGTGCACACAAGCCAAACCTAGTTATGCTAGGAGCAGTGGATCGGGTAACATAAGCTCAAAGGGAGTAATGCAACAGATAGGATACTCTATATATCGATAAAAGACCATAGTAGAATGGTATGCAACATGGCAATAATGAAATACTTTCGAAACCATAGGATTGTATAATGGTGGGGCTATGCTTGCCTTGTTTGTTGATACCCAGAAAGAAGATCTTTGGATATCTTGTACTTGACTTGATTACAGTTGGTCAAGTATTGTTCGTCGATCTTCGATGGTGTTGATCTCGGTCTTCGATCACGATCTCGTTATCGTATTCTACTAGGAAGAAGCAAACACCGGAAAGAAAGGGGAAACAACAATCAACACATGGAGTTGATGCAATGCTCAAGCAAGTATGATGATATGACAAGTTAATTAGTGTTGTAATGAAACCCTAGAACATGCTTAGCAATTCAAGCAGGATCTGAAGGGTCCAAACCCTAATATAGGAAAGACCCCAGAATCACCTCCGGGGTTCAATTGTTCTTCTAATTAGACTTGCAATAAAAGTTGCTTAACAATGCATGAGTGTGAGTCTAAAGTGTAGATCTCATTTTTCTGAACATTTTGATATATTATTTGTATTTTTCTGAATTACAGAATAAAAGTTATTGATTTTACAATATTTAAACCTTTTCTAAAATTATTAAACTATTTAAAAGGGTTTATTGCGTCAGCATGACACTAGGCTGACGTCACCTAGGGCCGGGGAACCTTTTCTCACTGATGCAGCGCCTACCCATAGAGACTGATGAGTGGGGTCAGGGCCACGTCGGGCAGCCACGTTGGCGGGGCTTGGTCAGCGCCCACGTCAGGCACACGCGACGCCACGTCGACGCCACATGGGCGACACGCGGGCTCGTTGGAGGGCACGCCGGCTGGCGGTGGGAACGGTGCTAGAGGGCACGCGGGAAAGCAGGGTTAGGCGTGTTCAAACCGAGGCTTCGCTGCGAATCTAAGGAGAGCGGCGCCGCTACGGGAGGGTCGCCAGAGCACGGGGTGTGACGGTGGCCGGCAACGGCAACGACAGGTGCTCGTGGGGAGAATGATACAGCGAGGGAGGGAGACGAAGGAGTGGTGCTGGAGCACTAGTGGCTCACCAGGAGGTCGATGGAGCGTGCGGCAAGGCCAGAGGAGGTCGAGGTCATTGGTAATGGCGGCGGAGATGGTCATCGGGCTCGGAGAAGATGCAGTTGGTGGCGGCGATTCCGAGTGCTCTAGCTCGATTCCTTTTGCAGGGAGACAGAGTGGATCACAACGGAGCTCGTGGCAATGTCGATGTTGCGCGGGGTGGCCGGGAACGGCAGGGCACCGATGATGTCTTTGAGCTAGGGTTCGGCGGCTCTCGCGGGGAGGAAGAAGGAGAGCACTGGGAGGGAAGAGAGGATAGGGTCGAGGAGAGACGTGCTCAGGGAGGCTCTTATCTCCACTCCAGGCGGCGGCGAGCATCGCGGCGCAGGGCACGCATCGCAGCGGCGGCGAACAGCATCGGTGAGGCCACCGAGCTGCTTCGGCTCCAGGAGGAAGACGACAAGGAGAAGGGACCGAACCGATACGTGGGCTGGGCTTTGCCGGGCTGCTGCTGGGCCGCGGGACGCGGCACGCGAGCGGCAGGTAGCACAGGGGAAGGTTGGGCCGGCCTAGGCTGCTACAGCCTAGGGGCTCTAGCTCTCTATTTTTTAAAGCAAAACCTTTTTCCAATTTCTTTTTTGTTTTTCTCTTTTGTATTTCATTTTAAAATCTGTTTTGGCTCATTTCAAAAATACTAGAACATTTGTAAACTCCAAATATTACTCAGACCCCTTTATACTATTTGGGATCCACACTTTTTGAACTTTTCAAAAATTGAAAACACTTTTGAATTCATTTGAGAAGAAGAGGAAAAAATAGGGTTTAACATTATCTCTTTTAGATGCACTTTAAGGAATGATGCTCATTAATGCACAAACAACCCTAAATTGAGGATTAGCTAAAACTGGGGTGTTACACCCGATGATACGGAAGAATCCCCATATCAAAATGACAAGGCAAGCAGACAATAAGCATCTCAGCAATCTTCTTATTTACCATGGGAAAATGGTGCTTTTTTCTCTCTTTCCTCTTTTCTCATATTTTTTCTCTTTTTCTCTTTTTCTCAATCTCTATCTCTTTTTGTATAAGAAGAATGCTTCATAGATTGCTCATTATGGTTACGCTGCAGGTTTCTACCATGATTAGGCATGGATTAGACCAGCGGCCCAGGCGTTTCTCTAACACACATACATAACTCCATGGACTTTCCAAGCTCCCCTTTCATTTCACACTGACGACATCCATAGACAAAAGAGCATGATATCAACTGGGTACAATGTACAAGTGCAATGTTGAAAGCGTTCCACATGACATCATGGTTCTGCTAATCCCCAACATATAAGTGCAAGCATATACAACATAGATGACACAATGGTTCAAGTTTATTAGGGGCAAGAAAAGTAAAGTGTGCCATCAAGTTCGTGAGAGCTTTAATCACTAGTTTTCTCATAACAAGTTTAATTTGGAAGATCGATAAAAACATGAATATACTTGGAATAGAAAATGCTAATAGGTAGCTATGGTGGACTCTTTTGAATAACTTGGTTTTATTTGGAGTTGGATGCATGAGTGGAACTCATACTTGGTTATGGAGGCTAGCAAAAGACTGCGAGCGACCAACTAAGAGAGCAATAATGGCCATAATCATGCAAAGCGACAAAACATCATTAATTAAAGCATAAAGTGATATTACAAGTCAAAAACTAAATGATCATCGAGGCTATGGTGACTTGGTATAGTCTTAACATGGTGTGAGCATGTGCCAAGTCAATCCAAATAAAGCATCAAAGGAGAATACCACAATACTATGCTTTAATATGCTAAAACAACGCATGATTCTTTCAAGGCGCATTAAGCAATCTCAATTTATTATAACATGTCATGCTACAGCAAAAATCACTAAGCATAAAGACAAAACAATATCAAGCATGACATGATAAAGCATAGGCCATAGTAAAAAACAAGCTCCTTTTACCACTTAAGCATGAACTTTTCCTACTCTTTTCTAATCCAAACCAATCTTATTTGAAAACTAATACATGAATGAGGGGGTCCAACCAATTTATTCAAGCAAAAACTAAGCAAACCAAGCAAATGAAAACCAAAAAGGAAAATGAAGACGCTCCAAGAACAACACAACTGTGCATGAAACAATAAAAATGAAGTGTTTGGAAGAAACTTGAGATTTTTATTGATGAAGAAGGGGATGCCTTGGGCATCCCCAAGCTTTGACGCTTGTACTTATTGGATATTTCTTGGGGTGAACTGGGTGTTATCCCCAATCTTGAGCTTTAGTCCATTCTTCATCTCATTACATCATTCTTTTCTTACACCTGAAATTCTTCCTTCATACAAAACTTCACGCAATCTTCATTAGCAACATTAGTGTACTCAAGATAATAAGTCTTTTAGTTCAGTTCCAACACAACTAAACTTCCATTAAAACAAAAGCTACTGTAGCACTTCCCTCAAAAATCTCAATTCCCCAAAAAGAACCCAAAAAGGAATCAACAAGAAGCAAATGCAAATAATGGCAGAAATCTGTCAAAACAGACCAGCAGGTAGAAACCGATTTTTTTGAAGACCTTCTGTTGCTCAAATCAAAAAGTGTTGAACTAACAAAAGTTGGATAACAACCTGGGGCAGAAGCACAAAACATCACAGAGCAAACTGACGTACAAAGATTTTACACGAATTTTTACAGCGAATCACAAAAATCTGTCTTGGGACAGCAACTTTCCCAAGCATTACTTCTCTCTCATTAGAGGTTACTCTTGGCACAAAAAAGCAAATAAAAAGGATAACGAGAGGTTATTACTGAAGCAATAACTTCCAAGACTCAAATAAACTTTTGGGTTATCTCCCAATAAGTACTTTTCTTTAACGCCTTTAAGTTAGGTATAAGAAGCAAGAAAAGAATCAAGTATTATCAAATGAAGAAGCATTAAGAGCAAATTTTGTTTTAATAGGAGAGGCAAAAGGAATCTTCTCTCTCTTCTTAGGGAAGTGTTCTATACCTTTCTTGAGTGGCAGTTGATATTTAATGGTGCCTTCTTTCATATCAATAATGGAACCAACAGTTCTAAGAAAAGGTCTTCCCAAAGTAATAGGACAAGAAGCATTGCATTCAACATCCAAAACATAGAAATCAATGGGGACATAGGCATTGTTAACCATAATAATAACATCATTAATACTCCCCATGAGTTTCTTTTTAGCATTATCATCAAGTGGGACATTTAAATAACAATCTTCCAATGGTGGAAAATCAAGCATTTGATAAATCTTCCTAGGCATAATAGAAACACTACTATCAAGATCACATAAAGCTTTGAGATCAAAATCATTCACTTTCATATTGAACGCCATATTCAGTAATGTGTTTTATGTTTCATCTTTTCTTCTTTAATTTTTATGAGAGCATCAGTAATGTGTTTTGTAAACACCATATTCATAGCACTAGCATTAGGACTTTTAGCAAGATTTTGTAGGAACATAATAACTTCAGAGATGTTGAAACCATCAAGATCAAAATCATAATTATCATCTAAAGTAGTAGAGCTATTGTTTCCCATATTTCAAAGAATTTCAGCATTTTTATTACAAAAGGTTCCATTGGGTTTACTAGCTTTAACATTAGTGGTATTGATAGTAGAAATACTAATATTTCTAGCAATCTCATCTTCTCTTTCCCACTTAGCATGCATTTCAGCTAATAGTCTCACATTTTCATTAATTCTAACTTGTATGGCATTAGTAGCACCAAAGGGATTTTCAATAGTTTCAGGTTTAGCAGCCATTTTATTAAAAGAAGATTATGCTTCAGCCAATCATGCTATATCTCTTTCAGCATTAGAGAGTTTTTCCTCAATAGTTTTATTGAAAGAAGTTTGTTTACTAATAAAATCTTTAAGCATAACTTCAAGTTCAGAGGGTGCACTTCTATTATTGTTGTAGGAATTCCCATAAGCATTACCATTGTTTGGAGGATATGGCCTATAATTATTATTACCAAAATTATTCCTGTAGGCATTGTTGCTAAAATTATTATTTCTTATAAAGTTCACATCAACTTGATCTTCTTGAGCAACCAAAGAGGCTAAGGGAACATGATTTGGATCAATATGACCTTTCCCATTAACAAGCATAGACATAAAAACATCAATTTTATCACTCAAGGAAGAGGTCTCTTCAACAGAATTTACCTTCTTACCTTGTGGAGCTCTCTCAGTATGACATTCAGAATAGTTAACCATCATATTATCCAGAAGCTTTGTTGCAGCACCCAAAATAATGGTCATAAAGGTACCTCCAGCAGTAGAATCCAGTAGATTTCTTTAAGAATAATTCAATCCTGCATAAAAGGTTTGGATAATCATCCAAGCATTCAGTCCATGAGTGGGACAGTTCTTTACCAAAGATTTCATTCTTTCCCAAGCTTGAGCAACATGTTCATTATCAGATTGTTTAAATTTCATTATTTCACTTCTCATAGATATAATCTTAGAAGGAGGATAGTATTTTCCAATGAAAGCATCTTTGCATTTAGTCCAAGAATCAATACTATTTCTAGTTAGGGATTGCAACCATTATTTATCTTTTCCTCTCAAAGAGAAAGGAAACAATTTAAGCTTAATAATATCTCCATCTATATCCCTATGCTTTTGCATCTCATAAAGTTCAACAAAGTTATTTAGATGAGCAGTAGCATCTTCAGTACCAATTCCAGAAAATTGTTCTTTCATAACAAGATTGAGTAAAGTAGGTTTAATTTCAAAGAAAGTAGCTTCAGGAACAGGTGGAGCAATAGGTGTGCACATGAAATCATTGTTGTTGGTGCTAGTGAAGTAACACAACTTAGTGTTTTCAAGAGTACTCATTTTTTGTGTTTTAAATAAAGAAAGCAAACTAGTACAACTAATTTTTGTGTGTTTTTGATAAAGAAACAAGCAAAAAAAGCAAAAATAAACTAAGCAAAACAAATAAAACAAAGTAAAGAGATTGGTTATGATGGACTCCCCTTGTGAAGATGTCCTTGACTCCCCGACAATCGTGCCAGAAAAATAGCTTGATGGCCCGAAATATATCGAGCTAGTTAGGGAACCCCAAGAGGAAGGTATCATGAGCACAGCAACAAGTTTTCCCTCAGTTATGAAACCAAGATTATCGAACCAGTAGGAGCAAGGAAACACCTCCAAGGTGTTGTTTCCAACTTGGAATCCTGCACAACACAACCACAGAACTTTTCCCCCAACTTACAGTGAGTTTGTCAATCTCACCGATTTTGCTGAAAACAAAGGATTGAACGTATTGTGTGGAAGATAGTAATAGCTTGCAGAAAGTAAATATAAAATAGTAAATAGTTGTAGATTGATGGTAAAAGAAAGGATAGGGGTCCATAGTTCACTAGTGGTGATTCTCCTTAAGATAGATGACATGTTGGGTGAACAAATTACAGCGGGGCAATTGACAAACATCGAGAAAGCATACATGCATATACTAATCATCTTGACTTCTATGAGATTTGATTGGGCATTACAACATTATACATAGACCGTAATCCAATTACATCTATGACTAATAATCCACCTTCAGGTTATCACCCGAACCCCCTCCAGTATTAAGTTGCAAGCAACAGATAATTGCATTAAGCATTGTGTGTAAAGTAAACAATACGATTGTTCTATGAACAAAGAATTGTTGTTTTCTCCCTAGTAGCAATAGCACATCTAGTACCTTAGAGATTTTTGTCACTTCCCCAGATTACTAGAGGCATGAACCCACTATCGAGCATAAATACTCCCTCTTGGAGTTGCTAGCATCTACTCGGCCAAGATAGCTACTAACAACGGAGAGCATACAAGATCACAAATAACAAAGACATGATAGAATCGATAATCAATCTGAAATACCATCTCAATATCCATCGGATCCTCGCAAACACAACATGTATGATTACAAATAGATGATCTTGATCATGAACGGAGCTCACAAGATCTAAACATGGCAGCACAAAGGAGAAGAACCAACCATCTAGCTACTACATGGACCCGTAGTCCAGGGATGAACTACTCACGCATCACACCAGAGGCAGGCATGGTGATGAAGAAGTCCTCTAGGGTGAATTCTCCCCTTCGGTAGGGTGCTGGGAAGAGCTTCAGATCCCTCCCGATCTAGGGATGGAGATGATGGTGGCTATAGACTCTTTCGTGGAATTTTGATCGGGTACTTAGGTTTTTTGTATCAGAGGCGATATATAGGCGAAAGGGGAGGCCGAGGGGGTGCCCTAGGCGCCCACACTACTCCGTGGCACGGGCCAGGCCTGGTCGCACAGCCAGGTGGTGTGGCTGGCCTCTGGCCCCTCTCTGTATCATCTTCTGGCTCTGTGTCCCCCTCGGTGAAATATTGACTTTGGCTTTTGTCCCGTCCAATTCCGAGAATATTCATTTTTTGACTTTCCTGGAATCAAAAACAGTAGAAAACAGGCAACTGGCACTGTGGCATCTTGTTAATAGGTTAGTCCAAGAAAGTGTATAAAAATACTCCAAAGTGTGGACAAAACATAAGAAAGTAGATATAAAACAAGCATGGAACATCAAAAATTATAGATACGTTAGCAACATATCAACGCCTTTCTATCAATAGTGCCGGCCTACCACCATTGGCCACGCCGTTCTTCACAAGACGCACCGGTCGGCGGTCAGCTAGGTGATCCCCGCGCTTCGCCTGCTAGATTCAGGCACTAGGCATTCTTCTTGGCTTTGGTTTGTTCTCCACCTCTCCTAGAAATAGTTAAATCTTGTGACCATCCTGATTTACAAGGTGCTTGCAGATTTGGGTAGGTATTTTCTTTAGGTAAATCTATAGTAAAGCTCTGGACAGAAGAGTTCGAAAACATCTTAAAAAGGACTTGGCAGAGATCCTATGCAAGCTTTTGACCTGATATATTCCCCATCCTTCTTTGATATGATGGAGCATTTGGCTGTTGATGTACCTGACGAGGAAATACTTAGAGGTACAGTACAGTATAGATGGATGTACCCTATAGAACGTCGACTTCACCTTTCCAAGGAGCGGGAAGATATCCGTAGACAGTTTGATAAGTGAGTGTTATGCAAAGATATCTTCACATATAAGACTGTAGAAAAGTTAGATATGTTCAGATGTTTGACTTGGCTATGTTTTATAGGTTCTTCGTAGAAATAAAAGTACCAACAAATTTCGTTCCACCAATAAAAAGACCGGATGGACTAAGATCTAATGATCATGCAAGACGCTCAAATTGCACTGTGAATTGTCTATGAATTGTCCAGATGGGGTAACCTCTTGTCTATTTTGTAACGCTAGATTTCGGTGCTTGAATTTCTAGCCCTTATCTGTGGTCCTGATAGGAGTATAACAAAAGCTTCAGCTTGCATTTCCAACGGTGTCTGCCATAGCGCTGATGTACCTTCTATGGAGACTGATGCAGCTGGAGGTTGTCATGATGAACCTGCACTGGATTGCGTTTAGATTCAAAATCCTGCACTTGACATTATCGTCCCAAGGAAAAGAAGGTTGTGGATCTGGTAATAATGCCTTTTGTAGAACAAGATGCTGGAGGTGATGATTTATAAATTGCATGTCCGTCTCTATCAATGAAAATGGCATATCGTTTGCCTTGTTTCAAAAATAAATAAATATTTGCATGTCTCCTTGTGTTAGTCGATGCAAAGAAGATATTGTTTTCTGTTGAAGTCATGTGAATAAATATGTTTGTATCTAGAGACATAAATGCGGATTTGGTGACAAAATCAGCATAAAATTGCCAGATCAACAACACAAGCATAATGTCATTGCAAGAAAAGGAACAAAACCATTTTTTCACCGTGCTTGTGAAAAGGTGATGAGCCAGGAACCACACCTGCAAGTGGCAGAGCCAATTCTCATGCATCTCAGCTAGCATTGGTTTATCATCGATAATACTCAAGCATCTGAATATTATTATTACATACTAGGAGTAGTTCCAGTTCCACACTACAGTTCAACAGGCAAAAGTGTAAGAAATGCGTAAGGTAGCTCCATAATACAGGTTCAAGAGAAAAGCATACAAATCATAAGAAAGAAAGCTCCGCATCACAGTTCACCACCTTCAGGTGCAACAGTTTCTACAGATTGTAAACCCAAATCACCGCCTCCTTCAGGTGGCACGATAATTTCGGGAGCGGGATCAGCAGCACCAATAGCAGTGCCAGCACCGGTAGCATGAGTCTCCATAATTGGCGAACTATCGAGCACCACAATGTCCTCTGAAGGCTCTTCACTGCCAGCTCCAGCCGCACAAGTCTCCGTGGATGGTAAAACCAATTCACCACCTCCATCATTTGGCACGATGATGGCAGGTGCAGTCTCATCAGTACTAGTTGCAGCTACAACTGCATCAGTCTCCACAGAAGGTAAACAAGGAGGCGTATTAGGTGTAGCAATCTGACATCCATTTTCTACTTCGTCATCAGGAAACTAAGAGTCTTCTTCAACTTTGTGCTTCTGCGGTTACAAGATAAACAGAGATTACAGCGAAAGCATCTACGGGCAATGACAAGAACATATGTCATTCTATTGATTTACCTTGTCATCTGGGATAGCAAAAGTCACAGGATTGGAACCTATTTCATCGAGAATCCTCTTTTTTCGCTCCTTCCCCTATCTCCTTCTGCAGAAAGTTGTAATATTGATTACATGATGTTGATTGAAAAATATATGCAAATGTTCAAAAGTTTGCGCGGTCGAACTACCAACTTCGAACGGATCTCCACTATTCTTAGTTATGGGATCTAGCCTAGAAAACAAGCTTCTATGGAATCCTAGTCTACAAAAAAAGGATGCATACCCGGGATAAGAACTACTCTACACATGACAATGCTACACAATCGACAATAAAAATTTAACCGCATCATTAAATCTATCATGTAAGTTCGGAGTGCATCTAGATACACTCGTTTCACATAAGCTAAAACATCTTATATTATGAAACAGAGGGAATAGGTATGAGTGTTCTAGTATTTCACAAACCGCCATTGCTGCTGCGAGACAGAGATGACATATTCTCCACCGCCCTATAGAAGGTTGCCGCGCAAATCTCGTCGCCACCTGTAGAGGACGGAGCCGAGGAGCTGGTCGACAACAATATGGAGTGAGAGGGGGAGGCCGGTGAGGGAGTTAAATCCAACTTGTCTCGGAAGGAACGCGCTGCCACGTGCACCGGCGTGTGAAAAACTCCCTCCCTCTCTCTTCTGCGGAAGCTACTGATAGTAGTACTCCAGCTAGCTTCATCGAGTTCTCTGGTACTCCTACTAGTAGACCTTTACTACTACTACTAGGGTAGACAAGGAGTACTTGTTCAGAAGAAGAAAAAAACTAGACTAGCACACCATCGTACAGTATTGCCTTGTCAAATCACTAGTGATGCCATGATGAGCGACATGTTTTTCTTGGTAAACCTGGAAACATCATGTTCCTTCCACCGCGTGCAGTTTCTGAGCGAAGTACTTACCAACATGTCCAACTTAGGCTTACAAGACCCAAACTGCAGTGAAAAAGAAACAAAACTACGGACCTGCAAGGAGTAATACTAACAATACTACTATTATACAACATTCTGGAAGAAATTATGTACGAAATAGTAGTAGTAGAGTACAACTGTACTCCTAGTAAGGTTCTTTTACAAGCTTGGTGAAATATACATACTAGAGAAACTACCAAATGTACAAAAGAGGTTTTTTGTCATACGGGGTATTTTACAAGCCCGAATGGGTGCGAAACTAAATGTTCAGTACCCGTACATCAGCTAAAAACTAGCCAAATGAAAGAGTTCAACAGAAGGCCAAGACCAAATGAGCTATTCTTGAACAGACTCGTTCCACTCCAAGGCGTTTGAGAAGCTTGGGATGAACCAAAATGGAGTCTCCAACCATGTCCAGTGAGTGTTGGTGTGGAAACCAACAGTTGCGTCACCATTCAGACTGAAGCGGCAAATTTTAGGACGCGGCATGTACCTGTAGCCAATTTCTTGGTGTGATGTGTAAACACAGTTCCTTATCGTCAGATGTCCTAGCGGATCATTTGCATCGCCTACTGCAATGATAATTGGATAGTTCACGCCAAGGAAAAGAGAATATGATCCAAGGTCCGTAACACTTTTCCATCGGTTAGCTGCAGTTAACTGGCTTGTGTCCATCGAGAACACCATGCACTCAAACCCAGAATGATAGGTGCGAACGGTGCGACCATAGTGAACAACACTAGTATCATTAGTAATTGCATTGCCTGAGACACCATACGTATAGACCAGAAGAAGTCTTAAACCATCGACAGATGTTGCTAACCACCACCTACCGGGATCATTCTCCTAATCGTCCTCAACAAACCCACGTGTCAGGTACAGCACATCGCGTGGCGACATGATAAGGATAGGACCTTCAAAGGGAAAGGAAATATAACATGGAAATAATATTGATATTGATCTGACATTGTAGAAGTTGATATACAGTACTATTTTCAAAAATCTTGATTATACTTAACATGTTTGATTGCGTAAAAAAATGCCAACCTAGGGAAATGCTATGGAAATTCTAATTCTTTTCGAAATGGGGATATGCTATGGAAATTCTCCTAGAGACACAGTTTGATTCATGGGATCAAATGAAATAGGAAATAATCCCATAGGGAAAAAAGCAAGGTTGGATCCTACAAGATTTTGTTGTCTTATATACCAAAGGAAAACCAACAAGGATTATTTCTAGGAGGTTTAATATCTTATCTTATCTTATCTTATAATAATATTACCACTATGTAGTGTATGAATAAATTTGAATATTCACTGTTGAATCAGGACTTGTGAATCCCAACATTGCCAGCAGTTGGATCTTCTTTTCCATTCTAGCATCTACTTGAAGATTCTATTGAGAGTCTTTAGCACAATGAACGCTATGCACAATCCTCAAAACACACTTCTTCATCATTCTAGAATCTTCTCCTTCATTTTTCAAGACCATGTTAACAAAATTTACAAGTACTAGTACCTAATAAAAATCGACTTCTACATGATAGAAAATACAAGAACTAAATATGCGCTCATACTTTATAGATGTCGATCAAATTTCTATTTTTTGAGCTTTACCTAGTATTATAATTCTATATAGTTATGATATGTCATATGTCTAGTATCTGAGTCTCACGTAAATACTACTACCTCCGTTCTAAAGCTTAAGGCATATAATTTTTTTAAAGTCAAACTATGTAAAGTTTGACCAAGTTTTTAGAAAAAAATATTAAGATTTACAATATGAAATATATACCGTTGGATACATCATGAAACATATTTTCACGTGGTATCTATATAATATCATAGTTCTTGATAGTTTTTTCAAAAAGTTTGGTCAAACTTTCCATAGCTTGACTTCTCAAAAACATTATATGCCTTAAGCCTTGGGACGGAGGGAGTACTAGTAGATACCATATTTTCCATGGATGTACTAGTACTAGGAGACAAGGCAATACTATCAGCAGAACTCAATCCTATGAATCTAATTACTTATATGTAAGAAAACTTAGTAAGGATTGCATTCCTCTGAAATTCCTAGGGAATTCGTACGAATCAAAGAGGCTAAAATGCCTATGAAATTCCTACTAACCAAAGAAAATTCAGAAAAAATAACTTACATTGATTCAGGAATAATATCTGGGTCTCACATAAGTACTTACTACTATGTAGTAGATACCATAGTTTCCATGGGATATACTAGGAGACGAAGCAATACTATCATCAGAACTCAATCATATGAAACAAACTACTTATATGTAAGAAAACCTCCTAAAGATTGCATTCCTCTGAAATTCCTAGGGAATTCCTTCGAATCAAAGAAACTAAAATTTTAATGGAATTCTTACTAACCAATGGAAGTTCAGAAAAAATAACTTGCATCGATTCAGGAGCAAAGCTAATAAAATATGTAGGGAGGAGAATTTACCAAGTTCCAGAGACTTCCATGCATAAACACAGTCGTTCTCAGTCACGGCGAACACACGATTGTGTTGGATAATAGCATCGCAGTATCTGAAGTAGCCCTGGAACTCGTTCACACAAACTGACCATCCGTGACTATCATTCCCCCACATGAAATCAGGCCCAACTGTGACGATCCAATATCCATTGCCGCCTGCTCGCTGCTCATCAAAACCATTTGGCATCACAGCATCGGAGGAGAACCTGTCCAGCAGCGTCAGCTTGCACGGGCTTCCCGCCACTTCGAAGGAGTCTTTCGATTCCCACGGTCTCACCGTCGGGTGAGAATGAAGAACACATGGGCGGCCAAACGGATGAGAAGAAGGCGTAGTTCCGCTCTCTTTTGCTGATTCAAGAATATGTTTGGACGAACCGACGAGGCTCGCGGCGGTGGTGGCATCGCAATGGTTGATGAGTACTTGAAGATGGCCTTCGGTGAACACCTTCTGAAACTACTCAGGATCTTTACAGACCTTGCTTGATCTCACCATGTAAGGAGGCTGTGGATGGTGTTTTGGGGGCTTTTTTGGGGTGGGGTGGGGTGGGGGAGGCAGGGAAGATCGTTGGCATGAGCTGGTGGACGGGGTGCGATGGAGAAGACAAAGGCTGATGGTGTGTTACTCTACTACTAGTAGCACTGCAGAAGGTGGGCGAGTGGGGGGTGAGGCTCCAATTGAGGCTAGTTGCACAAACGTCCAACAATTATAACCGTAGTTGCAAAGTGCTCCAACTATTGAGCCCCAGGTATGTAAGAAATATTTCTAAGAGGGCTAATCGAGAATTTTGTGCTATGTGCAGCATTTGTACCCAAAAGTAATTGTAGTACAGTAGTTACTTGCAACTAGACTATCCTGATTATCTGGAGTTCCCTGCAATTTCGAATCCAATTGTTGGAGGTTTGTGCAATTTCCACCCTCCTCGTGTTTCGAGGAATCTCTATGACCCTATGTTCAGACAAAAAAATGATCAAAGATAAAAAAAGACCATCTCTCAGGGCTCGTTTGATTTGCAGGATTCTCAAAACATAAGAAGAGGAAACTACATGAATTTGGATCAAGTATGTGCTTGATTCATAGGAAAAGCAAAGGAATACTTTGAAGGAATCTCAATTCCCGTGTTTTTCCTATTCCTATATTTTTCCTATCCTGCGTTCCAAATGGGACATAATTCCTATATATTGGAATCCTATGAATCAAACAAAACAGCGTAGGATTATTTCCTAAGGGACAATATCCTTCACAAAAACTTTGAATTTTCTTTGAATCAAAGAAGGAATAAAAAAAGGTTTCCTCTCTCAAGAAAAAAAAGGAACTCCACCTATTAGACAATTCGCTGTGACGAGAATAGCTACTAAAGTCTATGTCTAGTACTAGCTATAAGGCCCAACTGTAGCACGTTATTTACAAGTAGTACTAATAGTATAGTACAGTATCAGTCTTTGCAGGTGCCTAGAAGGAAATAAAATAAAGCTCGGCAAGTAATAAATGGCCATGGCAATTTCTAAGATACACAATCTTTTGCTTATTCATTTTGATCTAGGCGACAACCGGAGGATAGAAGAGTACTAGCTGCTTCGTGTCTTGAGTCATCGAGCTGGAGTAGAAATTTGGATATAAAAACCTGAATTGTCCTGTCAAACCAATACTCGTTGCATGCAGCTTGACCAAACAGACTTACTGCACTACTTTACTGCGCGTCCGAAAAACTAGGGAGTACAAGAAGTACTAGTACACAAATGTTACACATAGAGTTTTTTTTGAACGGACACAGAGAGTTCCACATTCATCTTATAGCGCCAAAAGCAGTAGTTGTGTCAATATAGTACTGTAGTAGTCATGTCCAGGTTGTCTTACAGGGAAAAAATAGTACGATGAGCAACAAGATCTATCTATTTTTGTACTCCTATTTGCGTATAATAGTAGTATTACTACGTACTCAGGAACAGCACTAGCGTGTGCTCCACTAGTGTGCCCGCGCACGTAGGGTAATCCAGTACGGAGTAGATCGCCACCGCATGGTCGCGTGATTATTATGCATTGGCCCATACTCTAGTCGTGGGCATGTGCCATAGCAGTAAAAAAATTGTGAAAAATAGATTATTCATAAATAATTACTCCCCCCATCCTAAAATAGTAGTTACTGACTTGGCTTTGTCTAGATACACATGTATTTCGATGCATTTTAGTACTTAGATGCTCCCTCATTTACTAATTAGAAAGCATACTAGGTTTTGTCGAAGTCAATATTTATAAAGTTTGACCAACTATATATACAAACATACTAACTTACATAATGTCAAACGCATATAATATGAAAACATGGTTCGTGATGATTCTGATAACATTGAGTTGATGTTGTAGATGTCCATATAATTTTCTAGATATTTAGGCTAAATTCCAGGGCAGCCTATCCTGCATGCTAGACCCACGTCGATGCATCGTCTACACTAGCGCAATTTCGACGGCAATCTTGGTTTAAGACTTAAATCAAGTCAAATTGACAAGTTTAGGCATAAAATTCCGTAATCACTGAGTTAGATGACTAAAATCGAAGCACCGTAAGAACGGTTAGTGTGTTTATCTCTGGTCCATGTCGTAGAAGTGAACAATTACATAAAAGTCATACTAAACCCCTAAATACTCCATAATAACATTAGCAGCAAACTTAGTTTATATCCAAAATGCATCCTTCCTAGTACCAAAAGAGAACCTACATACGATTACTACTAGTAAACTGGAGTAGTAAAATAGTACTACTAGCAATACTGTTTATCTACTAATACATCATTATAGTCTTGATCATTAGCCATAGTTTAAGATTATTTTTTCCTGTCGATGCAAATCCAGAAAGATACATGGGTGGACTGTCCAACCTTCATCAGGAACCACGGTGGCATCCGTGGTACGTCATGAGCTTGTCAGACGGGAGGTAGGCCGGCGACGAGCTGCTCGTTAGCTCGATTACCGTATTAAGGCTCTCGACCATCGACAAGTCCGTCGACCCTGGTGGGCCAGGCGCACACCGTTTCACCATGTACCGCGGCCACAAGCACTTGTCCTGCCTAATGCACACCAAGGACACGACGGCGGCCGGGCCGAGCGCGCTGATGGTCAGGCCGAACACGGCACCGTCATCCCTGCAGAGGAAGCACGTGAATCCCCTTGTGCTTGTTGGTGGTGGAGTCGGTATGAGGCAAAAGAAGGCACTGCCGTAGATGGCCCTAGTTATTATGACCCCGTGGGCCTCCTTCATGTGGGGAAGGAGCCCTGCCGGCGAGGCAATGAAATTACAGGCGGAATCAATGCAGGAGCATGGGCCGTGCGAGCATGCGATCTTGTGCTCGTCGAGCTTGTCGAAGGCGACCAAGCTAAAGCAGCCGTCATAGGGGCACTCAATCATCGCCTCAGATTGGACGGCGTCCATAGCAGTCGGCTCACGATCGAATCCGCCGACGCGGTACACGAACTTGTGGGAATTGTTACAGAGGGAAGATCCGCTCACCGACGTAGTGCCCGCCGGCCAGAAACCCGGGTTGGGTGGGTATACTGAATAGTATACTGATTGTATTTCGTACTGTACTGGTACGATTATACAGGAATATGCTAGGCATGGGCACACCGGTGACAGCTGCACTTGGCCACTTTTTTCTTAGATAGTGTCCAGACGTTCTACATGTTTCGTCAAAACAAAAAGGCTGTAGATAGTTGACAAGTGAGTAATAAAGCACGTGTCACGCTGTATTGTACCAGACAATATAGTACAAACAGAGGGAGAGACCGAGGCAAGAAGATCCAGGTGAGTGAGAGGCAAGAAGATCTATTCCTAGAGAGAGACGAAAAGACTGCGGCCTACTGCAGAGTGTATAGTGATGCAGACCGAGGACTGCATGCATGTCTTTAACACCAACCTGTAATTAACTATTTTGGTCTTATCAAATTTAAATGGTCTTAATAATCCCATACAGAGGGACTACTAGTAATAGTAGTAGTACTACATCATACAACAAATCAGAAAACCCAGTACTGCATTTATTAGTGGTACTTTTTTTGAGAAATTATAATTAGTAGTAGTACTTAGATATGTGAAAAACAATCCAAGTTGCTACTCCAATAGAGAGTACGATCACTCTGTTTTATGGATTCTTGTTTACTATACGTACTAGTAGTAAAAGCTAGAATGTAGATTGTTTCAGAACAAATTTTGGCTCTACAATATCTAGCATACGCGTAAACCTCAAAAGACACTTCATTTCTTAGTTTCAGGGATCTTGTGCTAAATGCATGGACTTGACTGTAATTTTCATTTTTATAAGGTCCATGATGTAACTTGTACTTCCACCGACCGCGTGTTTACTAATAAAACACCTCGCTCCAACGGGACCTACCACAATTAAAAAATAATTATACTTCCCTGATTATCAGACAAAGTGGAACATGGTTTCTTATAATTCCAAAATTTTAAAAAATAGGATGTTTCAAGCTTCCCAACTAACTTTGCACACTTTAGTGACTTTTTGCCAATTTAACGAAATTAGGTCAAATATTTGCTACACAAGTAAGGGCAATTGATTGCTATTGAACTAAATGTATTTTTAGACACATATGGGTGATGTAGTAAACAATGTCGTCGGTGTTAGTTTCCAACTATCACGAAAGAACATTTAATTCTCAATTTTTCGAGTGATAACGAGATTCTTCTTTTACGTAAAGAAACTCTGAAGAATATAGATCTGAATACCAGAAGACAAGTTTTCAGACATAAAGAGTGGACCAACATGTTGTGCTGACGATACCCATGTTTTATGAGCTTTCAAACTTCCAAGCTAACTTCGCCAACTTGAATGACTTTATGCCAATTATTTATCGAATTTAGGTCAAATTTGAACTATAAGTAAATTGTAGGTTGGTTTGAAAGTTTTATGAAAACTCTTCTGGAGGTACCTATTCAGGGGACAATTAATATTTCATAAGCCACCGAGTGTTTTGACGACACGTTCAACTTCATGCTAAGATTTTGCATCTTGACAGTTTAACAAAATTAGGTCAAACTTGAGATATAAGTAAGTACGAAAGATCGCTCTTGAATTAAATGTTTGTCGATATTTGAATGACTTCCTAGCTAACTCTGCCCATTTGAATGACTTTATGTCGATTTATCGAAATTAGGTCAAATTTGAAACTACAAGTAAATTGTAGGTTGCTTTGAAAGTTCTATGCAAAAGCTTTTGGGGGGCACCCATTGAGGGGTCACAATCAATATGTCAGAAACCACCGAGAGTTTTGATGATAGTTTCAACTTTTTGCTAAGGATTTGCATCCTGACTATTGAACGAAATTAGGTCAAACTTGAGATACAAGCAAGTAAGCGCGATAGATTTCTCTTGAATTAAATGTCTTTTCTAGGATAGATGGGTGCATCTTCTTGTAGTAAACAATGCTGTCTGTGTGAGTTTCCAACTATCGGGAAAGAACATTCTCAATTTTCCGAGTGATATCGAGATTATTCTCTCCTATAAAAGAAGTCCAAAGAATAAGGATCTAAATTCCACAAGCCAAGTTTTCACATATATATAGTGGAACAACATATTGTACTTATGATTTCCCGTGTTTTATGAGTTGTCAAACTTCCTATAGCTTATCGCTCTGCCCACTTGAAGGACTTTATATGTTGATTAATCCAAATTAGGTCAAATTTGAACTATATACTACAAGTTTTGTAGGTTGCTATGAAAGTTATACAAAAAGCTTTTGGAGGTACCCATCGGGGGTTCACAATCAATATATGAGAAACAACCGAGAGTTTTGACAACTGATTTGACTTTTCAGAGGTAGATGGGTGCTAAGATTTTGCATCACGACACTATTTAATGAAATTGGGTCAAACTTGAGCTACAAAGTAAGTGCGGTAGATTGCTATTGAAATATATGACTTTTCAGAGGTAGATGGGTGTATTTTCCTGTAGTAAATAATGTCGTCGGTGTGATTTTTCAACTATCAGGAAAGAACATTCAATTCTCAATTTTTCGAGTGATGATGAGCGAGGTTGTTCTTTTCCGTAAAGAAATGTCCGAAGAATATTGGATCTGAATGCCAGAAGCCAAGTTTACCGACATATATAGTGGACCAACATGTTGTACCAACGATTCCCATGTTTTATGAGTATTCAAACTTCCTAGCTAACTCTGCCCATTTGACCGAATGACTTTATGTCGATTTATAAAAATTAGGTCAAATTTGAAACTTCAAGTACATTATAGGTCGTTGCTTTGGTAGTTTTACAAAAAAACTTTTGGAGGTATCCATTGACGGGTCACAATTAATATATCATAAAACACCGAGAGTTTTGATGATAGGATCAACTTCTTGCTAAGATTTTGCATCTTGACAATTTAACGAAATTAGGTCAAACATGATCTACAAGTAATTAAGCGCGATAGATTGCTCTTGAAATTAAATGTATTTTCAGAGCTAGATCGGTGTATCTTGTTGTAGTAAAGAATGCCATCAATGTGAGTTTCCAACTATCAGGAAAGAACATTCAATTCTACATTTTCCAAGTGAAGATGAGTGAGGTTGTTCTTTTTCGTAAGAAGTCCAGAGAATATTGGATGTGAATGCCACGCCAAGTTTACAGACATATATAGTGGACCAACATGTTGTACCAATGATTCCCATGTTTTATTTTTGAGTTTTCAAACTTTCTAGCTAACTCTGCTCATTTGACTGAATGACTATATGTCGATTTCTCAAAATTAGGTCAAACTTGAAATTACAAGTAAATTGTAGTTGCTTCGAATGTTTTAAGTAATATATTTTGGCGGTACCCATCGAGGGGTCACAATTAATATATCTGAAAACAACGAGAGTTTTGATGATAGATTCAACTTCTTGCTAAGATTTTGTATCTTGAAAATTTAACGAAATTAATTAGATCAAACTTGAGCTACAAGTAAGCGCGATAGATATCTCTTGAATTAAATGTCATTTCAGAGGTAGATGGGTGCATTTTCTAGTAGTAAGCAGTGTCGTGGGTGTGAGTGTCCAACTACCAGGAAAGAACATTGAATTCTATGTTTTCCGAGTGAAGACGAATGAGGTTAGTTGTTTTTTCTGTAAAGAGAAGTCCAAAAAATATTGGATGTGGATGCCACAAACCAAGTTGATAGACCTATATATATATATTCAGCACCCAGGGTGCAGAATAGTTATTTTGCACCCCACATATTTTTATGTTCTCACATATAGAAATTTATGTTTTGTAAATAATTATGTTCATGTTCATCAGAAACATAAAAAAAGATTGGCATAAAAATATGATTTATGAGTCATTATAGTTAAAAAACATAGGAAATATGCATTTTACATCGTATTTTTAAACGGCATGTAAACTAATTTTTTTATGACATGTCTAAATTTTCTTATGTTCTTCTCAACTTCTGAGATCAAAGAAAATTTACGTGACGTAAAAATAATATACCGTTTGGAAGTTGAGAAGAACATAACAAATTTAGACATGCCGTAAAAAAATTTAGTTTACATGCTGTCTAAAAATATGATGTAAAATGCATATTTTCTATGTTTTTTACACTATAATGACTCATAAATCGTATTTTTATGTCGATTTTTTTATGTTTCTGAAGAACATAAATTTAATTATTAGTATACAAAACATAAATTTCTATATGTGAGAACATAAAAATATGTGGGGTGCAAAATAACTATTCTGCACCCTAGGTGCTGAATAGGGTTTCTATATATATATAGTAGATCGACAACATGTTGTACTTGTGATTCCCATGTTCTATGGGTTTTGAAGCTTCATATAGCTAACCCCACACATTTGAATAACTTTATGTCGATATCTCAGAATTAGATCAAATTTGAAACTACAAGTAAATTGTAGGTTTTGCTTTGATAGATTTACGAAAACGATTTTGGACGTACCCATCGAGGGTTCAAAATTAATATACCAGAAACCAGCGAGAGTTTCGACGATAGGTTCAACTTTTTGCTAAGACTTTGCATATTGGTAATTTAACGAAATTAGGTCAAACTTGAGATAGCTACAAGTAAACGACATAGATTGCTCTTGAATTAAATGTCTTTTCATAGGTAGATCATCGTTGCATCTTCTTGTAGTAAACATAGTCGTCGGTGTGAGTTTCCAACTATCAAGAAAGAACATTCAATTCTACATTTTCCGAGTGAAGAATACGAGCGAGGTTGTTCTTTTTCCTAAAGAAAAGTCCGAAGAATATTGGATCTGAATGCCACAAGCCAAGTTTATATACATATATATTGGACCAACATGTTGTACCAAAGATTCTCATGTTTTATGAGTTTTCAAACATCCCAGCTAACTTTGCCCATTAGAATGACTTTATGTCGATTTATTGAAATTAGGTCAAATTTGAAACTACAAGTACTAGTAAATTCCACATGCCCTGCACGTGAGACTCGGATAATAGACATCTGGCATATCATCACTATATAAAATTATAATAGGCAAAGCGGAAAAAATATAATAGGTTGCTTTGGAAGTTTTACGGAAAACCTCTTAGAGGTACCCATCGGAGGGGGCGCGCGCGGGGGAAGGGGCAATTAATATACTATCAGGAACCAAAAGAGAGTTCTGACGGCAGGTTCATCTTCTTGCTGAGATTTTGCGTCTTGACAGTTTAATGAAATTAGGTCAAACTTGAGCTACAACTAAGTGCGATAGATTGCTCTTGAATTTAATGAAATTAGGTCAAACTTGAACTACATGTAATAAATTGTATGTTGCTTTGAAAGTTTTATGAAAAAAGCTTTTGGAGGTACCCATCGAGCGGTTAATTAATATATGAGAAACCATAGAGAGTTTTGATGAGTGCTTTGACTTCTAGCTAAGATTTTGCATCATGAAAATTTTGAACACCTTTTGAAACAATCACATGAAATAGGGAGAGAGGGGAAATGATATTTCTATTCTCTATGGGCAACCCACAAGCTTGAGGAGCACCTTAGGCTTAAAGATAACTTTATGTTTTCCACTATGTATAAGGTGAACCTTAGCGGATGCCACATATATAGTAGGCCATTTTTTTGAACGGGTAGTAGGCCATATTAAGGTGTGCTTTTTTACACAATGCGGGAGTAGTATATTTCTTTGCTTAGACATATGGTCACCTCTATCCACGCACTGTACATGCTAAGAGAATAAAACGTTGGCAGGGGAAGAGGGCAGCAGCGAAGAGAAGTTGAAGGCGGTTCCATGTTAGAGCAAAGTTATGATGGGTTTTTCACACGAGGTACTCCTGCGGCCTTACAGTCTACACTCTACTAGTAGTAACTTTCCGGACCTATGCACGCAAAACAAATTGTGTGGTTTCTCTCTCCTTCCTTATGCTCCATCTCTCCTCCCCTTTCCCCTCAAGCACCGGTCTGGCTGATCTCTCTCCCCTCGTCCACAGCGTTGCGCTGCGCACGTGTGCCTTGGTACGGTAGCTCTGTGTCTCTGGCATGTTCGTAAGCCGCACGTTGGTGTGGAGTAGGGACGAGGAGTACATAGGAAGGAAACCACTTTGGTCCTTGGCGGCAAAAAAATTCAAACTTTTCCGGTTTTCAAAATTTTGACTTGCTTCCCAAACATCGGGAGGGAAGGTTACTCAAAAGATCGGCCATTCACAGTAGTTCTTATCTTATATTTATCTTGTCTTATCTCTTACAATACCATACCATACCACTGTATAGTGTACGGATAACTTCGAACATTGACTGTTGGATCAAGACTGGCAACTCCAAACATTGCTAACCGTTGGATCTTCTTTTCCATTCTAAGCATCTACAAAGATTCTACTGATAGTCTTTAGCACGATGAACGCTAGTATGCGCAAAACTCAAAACACACACTTCATTGCTTAGTTTTAGGGTCCTTGTGCTAAATGCATGGACTTGGGTGCAATTTTCATTTTTATGAGGTCCTTGATATAAGTTGTACTTCCACCGACCGTGTTAACTCTCAAGCACCTCACTCCTACGAGACCTACCACAGTTAAAATAAAATGCAACCGCCCCAATTATCAAACAAACTGGACCACGGTTTCTTATACATAATACCCAAGTTTTTAGTACTAGGATTTTTCAAGCTACCTAGCTAACTTTGCACACTTCAGTGACTTCTTGTCGATTAACGAAATTAGGTCAAACTTGAGCTACAAGTAAGAGCGATACTTTTCTCTTGAATTAAATGTATTTTCGAAGGTAGATGGGTGCATCTTCTTGTAGTAAACAATGTCGTCAGTGTGAGTTTCCAACTATCAGGAAATAAAATTCTCAGTTTTTCAAGTGATGACGAAATGATTCTTTTCCGTAAAGAAAGATCGAAGCAGAATATGGATCGCAATGCCATAATCCAAGCTTCTAGACATATTAATTGGACCAATGTGTTTTACTTACGATTCCCATATGTTTTTTGAGTTTTCAAACTCCCTAGCTAATTAACTCCTCCCACTTGAATGACTACATGTCGATTTATCGAAATTAGGTCAAACTTGAACTATAACTAAATTGTAGGTTGCTCTGAAAGTTTTACGAAAAAGCTTTTGGAGGTACCTTACCGATTGGGAGGGGTGTCACAATCAATATGTGAGAAAAAACCGAGCGTTTTAACAACAGATTTGACTTCTTGCTAAGATTTTGCATCGCATGACACTATTTAACGAAATTGGGTCAAACTTGAGCTACAAGTGAGAACGATAGATTGCTGTTGAAATATATGACTTTTCAGAGAGGTAGATGGGTGCATTTTCGTTTAGTAAGCAGTGCCATCGGTACGATGTAATTTTAAACTATATCAGGAAAGAAGATTCAATTATTCTCAATTTTTCGAGTGATGACGAGCGAGGTTGTTCTTTTTCGTAAAGAAATGTCTGAAGAATAATATTGGATCTGAAAGCCAGAAGCCAAGTTTACCGACGTACATAGTGGACCAACATGTTGTACCAATGATTCCCATGTTTTATTTATGTGTTTTCAAGCTTCCTAGATAACTCTTCCCATTTGATCGAATGACTTCATGTGGATTTATCGAAATTAGGTCAAATTTGAAACTACAAGTAAATTTTAGGTTGCTTTGAAAGTTTTACAAAAAATCTTTTGGAGGTACCCATCGAGGGGTCACAATTAATATATCATAAAACACTGAGAGTTCTAACGATATGTTCAACTTCTTGCTAACATTTTGCATCTTGACAATTTAACGAAATTAGGTCAACCTTGAGCTAGAAGTCAGCGCGATAGATTTCTCTTGAATTAAATGTATTTTCGGAGGTAGATCGATGCACCTTGTTGTAGTAAACAATGCCGTCAGTGTGAGTTTCCAACTATCAGGAAAGAACATTCAATTCTACATTTTCCGAGTGAAGACGAGTGAGGCTACTAGTTGTTATTTTTCGTAAAGAGAAGTCCAAAAAATATTGGATGTAGATGCCACAAGCCAAGTTGACAGACATATATATATTCGACCGACAACATGTTGTACTTGCGATTCCCATGTTTTATGAGCTTTCAAACTTCCTAGCTAACTCTGCCCATTTTAATGACTTTAAGTTAATTTATCGAAATTAGGTCAAATTTGAAACTACAAGTAAATTGTAGGTTTAGCTTTTTAACTTTTATGAAAAAGATTTTAATTTGGGGGTACCCACCGAGGGGTCACAATTAATATATCTGAAAACAACAAGAGTTTTGACGATAGGTTCAACTTCCTGCTAAGATTTTTCATCTTGACAATTTAACGAAATTAATTAGGTCAAACTTGAGCTACAAGTAAGCGTGATAGATAGCTCTTGAATTAAATGTCATTTCAGAGGTAGATGGGTGTATTTTCTAGTAGTAAGCAGTGTCGTGGGTGTGAGTGTCCAACTACCAACAAAGAACATTGAATTCTATGTTTTCCGAGTGAAGATGAACGAGGTTAGTTGTTCTTTTCTGTAAAGAAAAGTCCAAAGAATATTGGATGTGGATGCCACAAGCCAAGTTGACAGACATATATATATATATATTGGATCGACACCATGTTGTACTTGTGATTCTCATGTTTTATGGGTTTTGAAGCTTTCTATAGCTAACCCCGCACATTTGGATAACTTTATGTCGATATCTCGGAATTAGGTCAAATTTGAAACTACAAGTAAATTGTAGATTTTGCTTTGATAGATTTACGAAAAATACATACCCATCGAGGGTTCAAAATTAATATACTAGAAACCAGCGAGAGTTTCGATGATAGGTTCAACTTCTTGCTAAGACTTTGCATATTGGTAATTTAACGAAATTAGGTAAAACTTGAGCTAGCTACAAGTAAATGCCATAGATTGCTCTTGAATTAAATGTCTTTTCATAGGTAGATCATCGGTGCATATTCTTGTAGTAAACAGAGTCGTCGGTGTGAGTTTCCAACTATCAAGAAAGAACATTCAATTCTACATTTTCTGAGTGAAGAATACGAGCGAGGTTGTTCTTTTTCCTAAAGAAAGGTCTAAAGAATATTGGATCTGAATGCCACAAGCCAAGTTTACATACATATATATTGGACCAACATGTTGTACCAATGATTCCCGTGTTTTATGAGTTTTCAAACTTCCCAGCTAACTCTGCCCATTCGAATTACTTTATATCAATTTATCGAAATTAGGTTAAATTTGAAACTACAAGTACTAGTAAATTGCACGTGCCCTGCACGTGAGACTTGGATAATAGACATCTAGCATACCATCACTATATAAAATTATAATAGGTAAAGTGGAAAAAATATAATAGGCAAAAGTTGAACTATTACAAGTAAACCATGTAGGTTGCTTTGAAAGTTTTACGGAAAAGCTCTTAGAGGTACCCATCGGAGGGGGCGCACGGGGGGGGGGGGGGGGGAATTAATATACTATCAAGAACCAAAAGAGAGTTCTGGCGGCAGGTTCATCTTCTTGCTAAGATTTTGCGTCTTGACATTTTAATGAAATTAGGTCAAACTTGAGCTACAACTAAGTGCAATAGATTGCTCTTGAATTTAATGAAATTAGGTCAAACTTGAACTACATGTAATAAATTGTATGTTGCTTTGAAAGTTTTATGAAAAAAGCTTTTGGAGGTACCCATTGAGCGGTTAATTAATATATCAGAAACCACGGAGAGTTTTGACGAGTGGTCGACTTCTAGCTAAGATTTTGCATCATGAAAATTTTGAACAACTTTTGAAAACGATCACATGAAATAGGGAGAGAGGGGAAATGATATTTCTATTCTCTATGGAAAACCCACAAGCTTGAGGTGCAGCTTAGGCTTAAAGATAACTTTATTTTTTGAAAACGTTAGCAGGGGAAGCGGGCAGGAGCAAAGAGAAGTTGAAGGCGGTTCCATATCAGAGAAAAGTTATGATGGGTTTCTGACACAAGGTACTCCTGCGGCCTTAAAGTGTACTACACTATGCTAGTACTAGTAAATTTGAGGACCTATGCATGCAAAACAAATTGTGTGTTTTCTCTCTCCTTTGCTGCCTCTCACCATCCATCCTCCCTCTCTCCTACCCTTTCCCCTCGCGCACCGGCCCGGCTCATCTCTCCCTCGTCCACAGTGTGGTGCTATGCATGTGTGCCTTGGTATGGCGGCTCTATGTCTCTAGCGTGTTTGGCTGCTGCGTTGGTCTGGAGTAGGGACGAGGAGTACATAGGAAGGAAACCACTTTGGTCCTTGGCGGCAAATTTTTTAAAAAAAATCCGGTTTTCGAAATTTTCACTTGATTCCCAAACATTGGGAGGGAAGGTTACTCAAAAGATCAGCCATTCGTAGTACTTATTATCTTATCTTTATCTTGTCTTATCTCTTACTGTAACATCCCAAAACTTTAATCCAAGTGATCAAGATCAAATCTACCCAATTTAGGGCTAACAAAAACTTTTCCATTTAAAAATCTTTAAGCATTCATATGTGTGTGCATTTAAATAGGAGTTGTTTTGAATTGCCATGATTGAGTGATATATTGATTGTAAAATGACTCTAAGGTGAATTACACATCATCTAGATCACCTCCAAGCAAATCCCAAAGAAAAAGAAATCAAAAAGAATTAAATAAGGAGAATGGTCATCTTGGCCATTTTAATCAACTAGCCCACATTGGCTATTCCTAGCACTCAAATGCCAACAGAAACAAATGTGGATCTTTTTACCCCTTGCTAGTACAAGTAGTGATGTGCCAAGGCCCACTTTGTGTCACCCCCAAAACTTTCAAACTCTAAATTTAAATGACATTTGAAAATTGAATCTAGTTCATATGTCTAGATCACACTTTTTCAAAAACCACTCAAATAAACTCCATTTCAAAATCCCAAGCAAACCTAGAAGCTTAAGCATAAGATGAATCACTCCACCAAAAATCAGCTCAAAATTCAAACAAAAGTTTTATGCGGCCATTGTGTCGAACAAGTGGCATGCACAAAAATTCTGCCTAACTATTACTATTTGATGATCAATGCATTGTCGAGTATTTGGGCAAATTTTGGTCCCCTGGTCTCCCCCAGCTCTAACCAACCACTAACCAGCCTACCCATTGGACTAGAGCAGCAGTAGCGCGCCGCCTGTTTTTGGTCGCCGCCAGCCGAACGTGGAAAGCTCAGAGCAGACCGCGCCGCGCCATTCCAGCTTGCCCGCTAGCATCGCCTAACCCTACCGCGACTCCCTGTCCACCCCTCGATCAACACCAGCCCCTGGACCACCCCAGAGCAGCGCCGCCCTTTCTCTCTACGCCATGCGTAGCGCACGCCAGAGCGTGATCGCCACCAGCATGCCACAGACCATGCCTCGACACCAAATAGCGCAAACCGCTCTGCCTTGAACCGAGCAACCCGCCAGACACGGCCGTGCACCTCCGCGCGACCCACAGTCGCTATGATCACCGTCGAGCACCGCCTCTGTCTCCACGAGCGCGGGAAGCCCCTGACCAAATGCCACCGCCCCTAGCCACACCATTATGCCGTAGAGGACCGCTAGTAGACCACCCACTGTCCGCCTACCTCGCCCACGCCGGTAGCCCCATGTACCGCCCTCGCCGGAGACGCCAGCCCACACCCGTCGGTCCACTCATCGAGCCTATATAAGGAGGCCACCCCCAGCCTCATTCTGCACACCATCTCACTCCCCTCTCTCCACTGACAATTTCCCCCTCTCGCCGGAGCCGCTCGAGCCACACATCGCCGGAATTGCGCCAGAGGTAGACGCTGCAGAGGAGGAGAAGTCCTCGTGATTTTGTCCACCTCAGCCCCTACCGCAACCTCGCCTGAGTCCGCCGCTGTCCACCAGTTTGTTTGCCCGCCTCGCCGCACTAGCTGGAGCCCTGGTACATCCCTAGTAGACCCCCACCGACCGTTTAGGGTTCAGTCTCGCCGGCGACGAGTTCGTCGTTGACGACGACCGTGAGCCGTCGATCTGTGTTCTAATCGTAGTGCCCAGATTGCCCCGTACCACTTCGGGTTTTAAGTGCTGCTGACATGCGGGACCAGCCTGTCAGTCACCCTCTGCGCCGCTGAGCGTCACTGGGCCAGCCCAATTACTTTCCCGCGCTGACCCAGTAATTCAAATTAGGAATTTTCTATTTAGGCTTAAAATCAATTATGTCCCTTAGTTCAAAAATCAATTCAGAGAGTTTTACAAATCCAAATTGAGTGATACCAATTTTGTTTGAAAGCTACTAAAAATCTCTATCCAAGCCCGTTGGATTTAAATCATTTAGAGTTAGAGATCTCTCCTAGTAAAAATAACAAGACAGAAGCATTTGCACATTCAAACATTTTTATAAAATCAACCATAATAGCTTTTGAGTTGATTCCAACTCTCAAAAATCACATTTAACCCTACCTATCTGAATATGTAATGATATTAAGGTTTACATGCACTGACTTTGGAATAGTACCAAAATAATGCTATATAGGCATTTCTAGTCACTTTAAATCATTTAATATTAAACTTAAACTTATTAAAATATGATCCAACCCTGAAATCATATTCCCATATGTTAGAATATGTGGTGATGACATGTGTCCACATGATCCCATATTTTAAAACTAGTTCATTAAACCTTGTGATGCTTGTGATGATGATAGATCATCAAATGTGTGCCTTAGTGTGCTAAGTAGACTAGTTAATCATTGTTTGGTGATTGTGTATCCCGTATGTATTTATAAAAGATAATACATACCAAGTATACAAGGAGGAGGAGTTCTACTAAGAGGAGGAGGAAGAAAACTTCAACCACTACACTACCCAAGGCAAGCCTAGCACTTCAAGTAAACTAAGCAAGCTATTATTAGCAGGCTAGAATTAAGCTAGATAACCTCAGCAAAGGCATTAGGCATGCTTTGGTTATACCATTTTGACTATTACCTACTCCAAGTTATTTACAAGCTTTACTTTCTTTACTTTACCAAAGTCCTTTACTTGTTTAAAGGTAGCATAAAGAGTATAAAACTTGACCTATCTAGTTAGATTTAGATGTCATTCTATGGCATGAGATTGAGATTAGCATCCCACCTTAGTGAACACTCTTAACTTAGTAGCTAGAGTTATACAAAAACTTGATTCACTTTAGATGGGAATACTTGGTGAAAATGACTTGCGAAAACCTTGGAATGATGAGTCATTCTATTGAGATGTTTTGACACGTGTTAAGAAACACAAATGGTTTATGATGATGATGAAAATGTTGAGGCATGAGCCTTAGCCCTTTTACAAAACTGATGGTTGGGTTCGTATGCGATACCATTCCAATTTTACCGTACAACCACAATACCTGAATTGGGTAAGGCTTAGCCAGAAGTTTATATGCATTAGTATTAGTTCCCTCGCAGGAAAGGTTTGAGCTGAGGCTACCTCTCAATGTTGTCCACCTATGTAGTGCCCAACATGACAAATGGTCATGGTTGGGAGGCCATACTCATAGGAGAGGTGCTTATACTAGAGTGTGTAAAGGAAAGGTTATGTTTGATTATCTGCATACTAAGTATGATGATTCAGGGTTATCCCTGACAGATGTATCGAATCTTGTGGTGAAAGTGTACCACGTCTGCAGAGTGTCAAACTATTCGAATAGCCGCGTCCACGGTTATGGACAGTTGGAGTGGTCATACTGTTCCGTTGTTAGATGTTTTCAAAATTACTTATGAAATGAATTGTGACATGACTTGACCATAATAGGGTTGTGACTATGATGATTAAGTTCCCACTTAGGTGTTTTCGAACTTTATTTTATCTTTCTTTGCTTCTGAACTCAGCTTAGGTTTCAAACTTAACTTTACAAATAAACTTAGAGTTTAGCATTGAGTACTTAAAGAGTACTTGTGGCTTTTGTTCCTGGCTATTCCTATGGCCAGACTATGAAGGAGATTACCAAGATGAAGGACAACAGGATGGCTATGATAACTAGGATCATCTCCCATCGTCAGCATTGCATGTGACTCTGAAGATGGACCCCACCGCTACGCTATTTATTCCACTACTTGATTGTACTAAGACTGGATCATGAGACCCTTTATTTGTGTAAGACCTTATTATGGTTTGTAATGGATGATGCACTGTGATACCCAATCTGTTATGTCTCGCAAAAATGGTAATCCTGGGATTGCGGTGTATGGCATAACAGGCATCTGGGATTAAAACTCTGGGTGTTGACACTTACAATACCATACCATACCACTGTATAGTGTACAGATAACTCCGAACATTGACCGTTGGATCAGGACCGGCAAATCCAAATGTTGCTAACCGTTGGATGTTCTTTTCCATTCTTAGCATCTACAAAGATTCTACTGATAGTCTTTAGCATGATGAACGCTAGTATGCGCAAACCTCAAAACATACACTTCATTTCTCAGTTTTAGGGTCCTTGTGCTAAATGCATGGACTTGGGTGCAATTTTCATTTTTATGAGGTCCATGATGTAACTTGTACTTCCACCGATCGTGTTAACTCTCAAGCACCTCGCTCCTACGAGACCTACCACAGTTAAAAGAAAATGCAACTGCCTCAATTATCAAACAAACTGGACCACAGTTTCTTATACGTAATACCCAAGTTTTTAGTACTAGGATTTTTCATGCTTCCTAGCTAACTTCGCACACTTCAGTGACTTCTTCTCGATTAACGAAATTAGGTCAAACTTGAGCTACAAGCAAGCGCGATAGATTTCTCTTGAATTAAATGTATTTTCACAGGTAGATGGGTGCATCTTCTTGTAGTAAACAATGTCATCAGTGTGAGTTTCCAACTATCAGGAAATAAAATTCTCAGTTTTTCGAGTGATGACGAAATGGTTCTTTTCCGTAAAGAAAACTTGAAGCAGAATATGGATCTCAATGTGATAAGCCAAGCTTCTAGACATATTAAGTGGACCAACATGTTTTACTTACGATTCCCATATGTTTTTTGAGTTTTCAAACTCCCTAGCTAATTAACTCCGCCCACTTGAATGACTACATGTCGATTTATCGAAATTAGGTCAAACTTGAACTATAACTAAATTGTAGGTTGCTCTGAAAGTTTTACGAAAAAGCTTTTGGAGGTACCGTACTGATCGGGGGGGTGTCACAATCAATATATGAGAAAAAATCGAGAGTTTTGACAACAGGTTTTACTTCTTGCTAAGATTTTGCATCGCATGACACTATTTAACGAAATTATGTCAAACTTGAGCTACAAGTAAGCGAAAAAGAGTGTTGTTGAAATATATGACTTTTCAGAGAGGTAGATGGGTGTATTTTCTTATAGTAAACAGTGACATCGGTACGGTGTGATTTTCGAACTATATCAGGAAAGAAGATTCAAGTATTCTCAATTTTTCGAGTGATGACGAGCGAGGTTGTTCTTTTCCGTAAAGAAATGTTCGAACAATAATATTGGATCTGAATGCCAGAAGCCAAGTTTGGCCACATATATAGTGGAAGTACCAACGATTCCCATGTTTTATTTATGAGTTTTCAAGCTTCCTAGCTAACTCTGTCCATTTGACCAGATGACTTCATGTCGATTTATCAAAATTAGGTCAAATTTGAAACTACAAGTAAATTGTAGGTTGCTTTGAAAGTTATATGAAAAATCATTTGTAGGTACCCATCGAGGGGTCACAATTAATATATCATAAAACACCGAGAGTTTTGACGATATGTTCAACTTGTTGCTAAGATTTTTCATCTTGACAATTTAAGAAAATTAGGTCAAACTTGAGCTACAAGTAAGCACGATAGATTTATCTTGAATTAAATTTATTTTCAGAGGTAGATTGATGCACCTTGTGGTAGTAAACAATGATGTCAGTGTGAGTTTTCAACTATCAGAAAAGAACATTCAATTCTATATTTTCCGAGTGAAGACGAGCAAGGCTACTAGTTGTTATTTTTCATCAAGAGAAGTCCAAAGAATATTGGATGTGGATGCCACAAGCCAAGTTGATAGACATATATAGTCGATCGACAACATGTTATACTTGCGATTCCCATGTTTTATGAGCTTTCAAACTTCCTAGCTAACTCTACCTATTTTAATGACTTGAAGTCGATTTATCAAAATTAGGTCAAATTTGAAACTATAAGTAAATTGTAGGTTTTGCTTTTTAACTTTTACGAAAAAGCTTTTAATTTGGAGGTACCCATCGAGGGGTCACAATTAATATATCTGAAAATAACAAGAGTTTTGACGATAGGTTCAATTTCCTGCTAAGATTTTGCATCTTGACAATTTAATGAAATTAATTAGGTCAAACTTGAGCTACAAGTAAGTGCGGTAGATTGATCTTGAATTAAATGTCATTTCAGAGGTAGATGGGTGCATTTTCTAGTAGTAATCAGTGTCGTGGGTGTGAGTGTCCAACTAACAGGAAAGAACATTGAATAATTCTACGTTTTCCGAGTGAAGACGAACAAGGTTAGTTCTTCTTTTCCATAAAGAAAAGTTCAAAGAATATTGGATGTGGATGCCACAAGCCAAGTTGATAGACACATATATATATAGTGGATCGAAAACATGTTGTACTTGCGATTCCCATGTTTTATGGGTTTTGAAGCTTCATATAGCTAACCCCGCATATTTGAATAACTTTATGTCGATATCTCGGAATTAGGTCAAATTTGAAACTAGTAAATTGTAGGTTTTGCTTTGATAGATTTACGAAAAAGCTTTTGGACATACCCATCGAGGGTTCAAAATTAATATACCAGAAACCAGCGAGAGTTTCGACGATAGGTTCAACTTCTTGCTAAGATTTTACATATTGGTAATTTAACGAAATTAGATCAAACTTGAGCTAGCTACAAGTAAACGCCAGAGATTGATCTTGAATTAAATGTCTTCTCATAGGTACATCATCGATGCATCTTCTTGTAGTAAACAGTGTCATCGGTGTGAGTTTCCAACTATCAAGAAAGAACATTCAATTCTACATTTTCTGAGTGAAGAATACGAGCGAGGTTGTTCTTTTTCCAAAAGAAAAGTCCGAAGAATATTGTATCTGAATGCCACAAGACAATTTTACATACATATATATTGGACCAACATGTTGTACCAACGATTCCCATGTTTTATGAGTTTCCAAACTTCCCGGCTAACTCTGCCCATTAGAATGACTTTATGTCGATTTATCGAAATTAGGTCAAACTTGAAACTACAAGTACTAGTAAATTGCACGTGCCCTGCACATGAGACTCAGATAATAGACATCTGGCATATCATCACTATATATAATTATAATAGGCAAACCGGAAAAAATATAATATATAAAATTTGAACTACTACAAGTAAACCGTGTAGGTTGCTTTGAAAGTTTTACAGAAAAGCTCTTAGAGGAATCCATTGGAGGGGGCGCATGGGGGGGGAATTAATCTACTATGAGGAACCAAAAGAGAGTTCTGACGACAGGTTCATCTTCTTGCTAAGATTTTGCGTCTTGACATTTTAATGAAATTAGGTCAAACTTGAGCTACAACTAAGTGCAATAGATTGCTCTTGAATTTAATGAAATTAGGTCAAACTTGAACTACAACTAATAAATTGTAGGTTGCTTTGAAAGTTATATAAAAAAGCTTTTGGAGGTACCCATCGAGCGGTTAATTAATATATCAGAAACCATAGAGAGTTTTGATGAGTGGGTCGACTTCTAGCTAAGACTTTGCATCATGAAAATTTCGAACACCTTTTGAAAATGATCCCGCACGTCCGGACATAGTTCGTGCCCCAAAAGTTCACATACTTTGAAATTCCCATTCGTCCCCTATTAAATTCGGTAGGTGGGGGGCTTCACTCGTAATTTTCCCAGTATAGTGCTAGCAGTACCTAAACCCAACCCCCCTCCCCCACTCTCTCCTCTAGGAATATGTCACCGGCCGGAACTTCCCTGCTGCACTTTAGCCGGTGTACCCGCATACCTGATCTACTCAACGAACCCTCTTGTCCGACGCGCTGATCACATCATCGACCGCCTAGGATCTTCTCCACGGACGCCGTGGTCCAGCGTTCTGCTCGTATCCTTGACCGCCCAAGATCCGCTTCCCTGTCGTCGACACCCACTACGACCGTAGCACCTTCGGTGACCTCGAAGTGACCTGTGAGGATGCGGAGGAGGCCTAGACACCGCCCCGACCGAGGTAAAACCAGATCCCCCTGCGCGATTTGTTTGTTGGCAATGTACTATACCCGTGCTAAATTTCCTAACTAACAGGTTCTTTAATTGATATACACCTGTTATGTATTCCCTCTGTTTCAAAATATAAGATGCTTTAGCTTTGTATAAGAAGTGTATCCAGACTCATTTTAGTGTGTAGGTTCACACCAAACCTAGATGAACCTACACACTAAAAGAGGTCTATATGCACTCTTTTCACAAAGCTAAAACATCTTATATTTTGAAACGGAGGGAGTACTAAATTAACCCGTTGTGGTTACGCTTAAACTCCACGCATTGAATTGTTTTTATGTACTGTACTATTTCTTTGTGAATTTTTAGTCACTTAACATATTTGTTTACATTCTCTGCTGTACATGTCCACATGAGATATGATTATATAATATCTCTCTCATTCGCCGATTTACGAACTATATTATTTCCATCGTGCTATTGTCCTGCTATCCTATACTACACGTTTACACACGTCATACTATTTGACCATTATGTATTGTCGATTTGATGCCTCTTAACCTGCGGCTCAAACTGTTTGATGTTATTATGCAAAGAGCAGCCTCAGTTTGCACACAATATCATAGAGTGAATGGCTCCTATAATCTCGTAAGACTTCACTTTTGTTTCACTTCATGCCAACGTATATCATGTTGGAACCTGTTTGTATTTACAGTTGGCCTTACCTTTATGAAGAGGAGCAACAATGAGTACAAACTCCGCTTGTCCACACGAGCTGCCGTAGATCTCGTGTAACACCTACCGTAAGGCCCCCCACCCGAAGTTTGGTCCTTGCCACATTTTTTTTTGCTTAAATTTACCATTTGTTCATATTTTTTTTGCCAAAACTTAGCGTCAAACATTTTAGCGCCACTATGGTCTGCTTTTGTTCCATGTGCTTAGTTCAATTTCCTAGATATGGAGAGGTCGGGTGTATTGCATCTGAGTTGTCTGATAATAAGAACAAGGCCACACTAGCGATAAGATCCACACATGTATCATAAGGAACTCTGTGCAGTTCATCTCACTCTTGTATCTACTGTGTATCATAGTTAAATAAACTGGCTATTTTAATACAAGGTACTTGATGATTCAGTTTGTTGTTCTCAGGCCACTGAAGAGTTGAAATTATCCGGCTATTCATGAATAATTCAATGTATGATTGCTTGATTCATTATTTGTCTAAAATTATCTGGCTAGCATATTCGAGGCTCACAATTGATGTGTTTTTATTGGCTGAGTTACTCTTTTTTTGTCTATGATTAAATCAGTGGAAGATTTCATTGTGTAGTTCCTGGCTAGTTTATATATGAGAAACATAATGGCTTAGTTTTAATATTCGTTTTATTCACGTTCTGCACATTCTAGTTTGAGCAGTCCACATCAGGTACTTTGGTTGATTGCTCACATTGTTATTCAAAATGAACTTGTAGTTTGTTTCCCAAGTCTGTTGTTTAAGTAGCTTGTTTTGTCTTGGTCTCAGCCATCTTCAAGTAGAGCAGTCATTTCACAGAGCAACACATGCTCACATCGCTCCATGATGCCAGTTGGTCCACTTATTCAAGAAGAAATAGATGTATGAGCCACCACTGTTAATTGCTTCCTTCCTTATATATTACCGCATTGACACATTTAAAATTCATGGTGGTGTGATTGCATGGTAATGATGTTATAACTTGTTTTGTGTTTGTTTCAGGCTCCAAATGACCCTATGAATGCCGAACAAAGACCTGCTTCTCCAAGTTTAGATTTTGTTTCACACAGCAGCAGTGACAATACCTATTGCTCATGGCACACCGCTTCAACTGATCCTCATTTTTCAGCCGAAAGATTATTTGAGGATGCCCTCCAAGATGCCCGTGATATTGTTGAGCAAGAAGCCAACAAAACAGATTCAGTAATCACCATAGCACACAAAGACATATATGAATTGAAAAACAGGCAAGCCTTAACGTAGAACATACATAATAATCTCATCTACAACTCTCATGGGAAGCCAGTTGTTACATGTCTCGGGATGCAAGATCCATAGAGACCTTTTCTGTAACACAAGTTATGGTGTTTTTTTAGTTGTCTGGACTCTGCTGCAACTTTTATGCTTCATTTTATTACTATCAAGTTTACTGAGGATTGTAATAATCTATTATAATTTGCAGTTGTAAGTTGTTTGAGTATTTTTGCAAACTGAGCATCTATCAGAATTACTACACACACATGAAAAAACAGTGAAATTGTAAAAAGGTACAACACACGATCTACCGGAACAGGGAGAACGTCCATTGTATTACACGGGCACCATAGAACTTGCAAAATTCATAGACGTTCACTCAACAAAGTGAACACATAAAGAGCAGACCTGAAGGGAATACATCAGGAGCAGACCCACACAATCCATCAATCTCAAGGATAGCCATCGTAGTAATCGTAGTGGGTGGTACCATCCTTGCCATATGGCGGCACCATCTGTAGCTCAGAATGCTCAACGACTCTGCAATACTCCGCCAGCAATCGATCGAGTTTGAAAGGACAGGCATTCTATAATCCTCCTACTCCATACCCATATACAACGCTTGACTCCTCTTCCCATGCAAGAGCCTCAAAGTTGTAAGATCTAATCTCAGATAGATCCGCATAGTATATGTTGCCTGCCTGCACCGTGGGTATCCTGGTGCCATCAACGCAGACGCACCGATTCTCAGCAACAAAGAGAGCACGACTTCCGATGCCTATGACTGGCTGAAGGACACGGTTCTGGGTATCAACCCGGTAAAAAACCGGCCTGCCGCCATAGACCGGTCCACTCACAATGAACAGCAACTCCCCTTCAGACTCGACAAGGTAAAAATGATTCTCTGTGAACTGACAGCTCGGAACAGGGCCTGCAACGGTGGGATGCATCTCCAGGGTTTGTGCGGAGCGCTGCAGCTGCACATCTCCATGAGCAGCATCACACATAGTCGAGAGGACAGACTTGTATCTGTCTATGACAAAAACATCACCGGCGTAAGAAGTCATGCTCCGGAGTTCCACGAAGTCATACGGCGAGTACCACCCTTCACTAAAGACCATGCGACTCCCTTCCTCCGTGCTCTCATCGTCCCACCGAATGGTGGTGTTCTGATTGTTTGATGTAAACACCATCAACGACGGGAAAATCGTCACAGCGACAGAAGCCACCCGCTCGGTCGGTATCTCAGCCCTCAGGCGCTTGATAGAACCCGAGAAGGGGTTGTACAACCGGGTCTTGTACGGCTGCACCCTCTGTCCAAGCACAAGGAGGCCACCAGTTGTGCTACCAACATAAAAGTACCTTCCAGAGATAGAGGGAGGAGAAACAAAGATTCAGTCAATATAAACAGACTAAAATTCAATCAAGGTAAACCATGGAGCAAAACCCTAGGCAACAAGTGGACGAAGAAATAGAACTTGAAAAACAGATAGTATAGGATGTCAATGCAAAAAATGGATCGCATATATACAGATAAATATAAAGAAAGCACTGTCAATAACCCGGCTAATATTTTTCTCAAGGTGGCTGCCAGTTCTCACGTTCAGCAACGTGATGGCGGCGTCTTCTACCCGATACTCCTCCGACAACTAGTGCTCTAGAACAATCCAGTTGGCTGGCATAAAGCGCTCCTCCGTGAAGCCGCACTAGATGCTGGAGACTGCCCGAAAGGCGGCGTAGTAGTCGAAGTCGTCCGTTAAAAGGAAGATGTCTCCTATCTTCCGGACGAGTCCCTCAGGGAGACCAGCCCATGGCGTCCTCCTGCTTATTGCAAGCCATGGATGATGGCGTTCGTGTGGTCTCGGTCCCACCGACTGGCACAGGAAGCGGTTTCAGAGACACACATTTAAACAAAGGCCTAGGAAAGCCAAGCGAATCGTGTGGAAACAGACGACGGCATGCACACAGCAACCGCAAGCGCGTTTCATCAAACTGGCACGGGCATGCGCATGCGCATGCGCACGCGCACTAATTACGGTACAACGGTCGTGCGCACACCAGCTTTCCGACTCCTGGGAGCACGCGAGTGTGTAGGTGTAGGATGATACTAGTAGTAGTAGTAGTATCATAACCTCATTTATTTAATTATCAAAAAATCTAAGAAGAAAACCTGCGCTTCCTAGTTCTCAGAACACAAACGTAATGCAGTTTCCATTTTTTGCATGGCATTTTCCATTTTTCAATTTCGCTTTTTGTCTATGCCCTTGGATGCTCACCATGTGGCCGGATGGGGTGTATGCTCTGTGGAGCTAAAAACCTCATGTTCTCTCAATAGCACGGTCGTTAATTATTGAGGTATATATGTTTTTAGTCCCACAACTTGCACTTCGGGAGCGTTTTAGTCCCACATCTTGCAAAGTGAGCAACACTATCCCCACAACTTGTAACCAGGAACATTTCAGTCCAATTCAATCAAATTTCTGTGATTTTGTCCGAATTCATCGTAACTAATTCTGGAAGTGACATGTGGCATCATATTTTTTGCAAAATGACCCCTGTGTATTTTTTGCCTGCCAGTTGTGACCTTGGTACGACTTGACAGGAGGATCTGAATAAGAAAACAAATAAGAAAAACTACCAATTCATTGTAGGGTATCGAACTGATTACCTGCGCTACAGAAGAAATCAACCTTGCCACTACAACATGCACACAGAAGTGATTAACTGAAGAGCGCTCTGGCTGATGTGTTCTTTATTTTGGATATTCAAAATTATGTGTTCTGGGGTACAATAACAACTCAACTTTATTCCTTTTCATTTTGGCGAATAAGAAAAAACTCAAGTTTATTCTAGACACTACAGCTAGCTACTAGGTTAACGACAAAGCTATACAATTGATATTATGGACCGTGCCAACATAGACGTGAGCATTTTTTGCGTTTGTATGTGCTTTTTTATTGTATAAATAATTACCTCCCCCCAAGTACTTCTCGTCTGGCATAATTACGTCCTCTCAAGTACTCCTCGTCTCACCTGAGTAGTCGTGGGCATCTACCGACATAGTGGCTTGTGGGTGTGTGTGTGTCATTGTACAAAAGTGTTAAGTTCAAATCCATTCTCCTCTTAGAGATTTAACTATTTTATTTGTATGTCTACTAACAGGTGGCCCACTTATCAGTCCGCATAGGGACACAAATGACATAAAAACTATAGAGGGATCATTTAAAAAAATCAACGTCATTTGTGCACAAAATAAGTCAAATTCACTAAAATTCCATTAAATCGGACTAAAATTCTCTCGACATATAAGTTGAGGGACTAGTATTTCTCATTTTTTAATATGTGGGACTAAAACGCTCTCGTGGTGCAAGATGTGGGACTAAAGGTGTATATACCTCTTAATTATTTTACAGCCTCAATTGCTAGGCCGGAGGACCAATTAATGCTCCTAGTTTTTCTCAATCACTCCTCTAGTAGACCGTAAAATATGAACCACCATGTCGTGTAATGCTCATGGCCGATTATGTTGTTAAAACAGGAGTGCATCCATTGGCTTGCATGTTTTAAATTAGATGCGGTGGCCATGGGTATTGCCTGGATTTTAGGATTACTACTGCATGCAATAACTAGCTATAAAGCGAGTAGGTGAAGTTAATTCTCCGAACTACTAGTACTACTCTGTCCTAGTAATACCGAACACAGGGAGTACCTCAAGTGTGGTTATATGGATGATCAGTTGATGTGACTCTCGGCCATGAATTCCTGACCATATAGCCGTACGTTCTACCACCTTTTTTACTACTACTACTACTAGTAGTACATGGACGCTAGCAAAATTCAAAATCTCAATCGAGCGGCAAAATCACACACACCGACTTCGAAGCATTTCCTGTCTAACCGTTTCAAAAACTTTGAGCCAAAATCTCCCACCTAGGGAGTACCATTTTTATATTATTATTATTATTATCAGATGGGCCCTTGCCAAATTCAAAATCACAATCGAGCGGCAAAACTGCACACCGACTTTGAAGCATTTCCCGCCCCTCCGTTTCAAAAACTTTGAGGCAAAATCTCCCACTGGGGCTATACCATTTTTGTATTATTATCAGATGGGCGCTTGTCAAATTTAAAATCTCAATTGAGCGGCTAAACCATACACTGACTTTGAAGCATTTCCCGCCCCTCAGTTTCAAAAACTTTGCGGCAAAATATCCCACCAGGGCAGTACCATTTTTATATTATTATTAGACGGACGGTCGCCAAATTCAATAGCTCAATCAAGCGACAAAATCACACACTGATCTTGAAGCATTTCTCGTTCCTCAATTTCAAAAACTTTTGACTTCAAAATTCCGATTCTACCCATTGTTCTGACGCCCTATGGGCAAGCTATAGTCGGTAGCTTGGGGGCACGATCATAATTTATATTTATGTTCACCTCCTTAGTCCAGATTCGCCCAAATGTTCCCGCTGGTCGTTCCAAAAATCCCAGCCCCCTCTCTCCCACGCCCTCACCTCCATGACCGCGACGCGCACCGGTCGGTAGCAATTCCATGGCGGCCAGACCCGCTTGAGCGGCATTCTCGTGCACCGACGTGGAGCCGCTTCACCGATGCTCACCCACCGAATCTATTTCACCGGGTCTCTCTGCCATTGCACCGGATCTGCTGTGTTGTTCACCATGCCGATGGCGTCATCAACCGCCCAAGCTCTGCTTCCCGGTCGCCGAAAGCTACCCAATCGTACCGGATCTGCTTCACCGGTGTACATCGGACGTGATCTAGTTCCGGGAGTTTCATGTCCACCGCTCTAAACCAGCTGCTTGGCCATCATCGTTCACTACACTGGATCTACCTCGGCCATGCTCTCGTCTACCGCGCTCAAGCCGGCATCGACCGCCCAAGATCTGCTTCCCCGATGCCAACAGCCACCGCAACCGCAGCACCCTCGATGACCTAGATGTCACCAGCATGCCTCTCCAACCAAGGTTAACCAAATCTGCAACCCATTTTTGTTTTGTCAGCAGTATAGCAGGTTCAAGCCTATTGCAGTGAACTGCATTGTTGTCATCGTGCTCGTACATACAAGTCAGTGGGCATGCCTGTTCTTTGTGCTAGTACATACAAGGTCATTAGACATGTTGGTTTGCATGCGCTGCTCTACAAATTTCAAGTCATGGACATGTCTGTTATATTTTGGTTGATCCAGCTAACGATGATGCTAGTACGTCCACCGAGGTTGATCCAGCTAACGATGATGCTAGTGATGGCGATGGTGGCATTGGGGCTGGGTCTGATGGTGCCGCTCCACCTCTCGAACCTCTCGGAGGTTTCTATCCTGAAGAACCTGATGATGGCAAAGTAATCGTTCATATCGGTGTCGCGAATTATACTGCAAAATTAGATTATGGCACAGAAAAATTCTATGACAAGTTTGATGTAATCCTTGGCAGATACGATCCTGAAGTGGTAGAGTTATCTGACATGATGGCATCGTTACATGTGAAGGTGTTGTGGGGGTCCTCCCAGGAAGCACGTTTGTTATATTTTGGTTACAGGAGCAAAAAGGCTATCGAAGTGAAAGATACCAGGGATTTAGTCATACCGTTTACAAGGCAACATTATAGAGGTGAAGTGTACTTCCACTTGATAGTGCAAATGGTTGGAGAGGAATTGGAACTCGACAATAGAGATAATGCACTTTTAGAAGGCATGTGTGACCTGATCCATGGCATCACTAGGGCTAGTGCGACTGGGGGTAGCTTCGAACAGAGGAGAGTCTTAGAGAGGAGCGTCATAAAGAGGAGCAGGAAGAGCATCCCTAGAAAGGGCACCCCAAAGAAGAACGTAACCTAGGAGACCATGCCAGAGAAGAGGACGCCCAAGAGTCGCACGAAAAAAGGCACCACGCCGCAGAGTACACCCCTGAGATCCAGTCCAAATGCCACACCAAACGGTAGCAGCGAGGGGTAGCACGGTGGTGAACACTCCTATGAGTGGTAGCAAAGAGGCGAAGATGGCCAGCATGGAGGCTACCACACCCAGTGGGAGCAGACAAATACTAATTTGGAGCGGAACACGTCGCTGAGGTCAAGGAATAATGCCAGCACAAAGGAGAACATGCCCAATAGTAGAAGCAAAAGGGCTAATTTGGAGCGGAACACGCCGCTGAGGTCAGGCAATAATGCCAGCACGAAGGAGAACATGCCCAATAGTAGCAGCAAAAGGGCTAATTCGAAGAAGAACACGCCACAGAGGTCAGGCAATAATGCCAGCACACTGGAGCCAAGACCCGTGAGGGGAGGCAGTAAGGAGATCACACCCAAGAGCGGCAGCAAAAAGCCTAGTTCGATGGGGAATGGAACGCAGATGTCAAGCCCTACTGATACCATCAGGAAATATTACATCAGGAAGGAGGATGTACACAGGAAGAGAAAGAGGGTTCTGTACAGTCAAGATGAAATTGATTCTGAATGTTGTTTGTCCACTGAAGTACTTGGGATGCGTGCAAACGCAAGACCACCCCATGTGGTTGCAGTAGAACCAACTGAGTGTCTTGGAGAAAACAGAGTTTCCGGTGAGGTGGATTGGGGCAATGTTCCAGTCCATCTAGGTGGAGATGATGGTGCAGCCCCACCCATGGGAGTCAATATGATGTGTGCAGTACTAGGCATTAGAGACGATGGTGGGGATTCTGAATCAGATGAAGAATAAGAAGGCACTATAGAGGATCAAGAATCTGGTGATGATGAAATAGACGAGGAACTTAACGACGAGGCTGGTATTCCAATCGATGATTTGGGTGTTGAAGTAGAAGAAATGAAACATGGTACCGAGTTCAGGAGCATGCATGAGTTCAGGATGTCGTTCTGGCATTTTTGTATGAAGGGGAGTTCGACGTTTATCGACTGAAGAACACTGCCTAGAGGTATGAGGCCGTTTGCAAGTTAACATGGATGAATGGACAGGCCGAGGTACATTGTCCATGGAGGATCACAACAAGAGCCTTACCAGCATCAAAGGCAATTAGGGTACTAGGGCAATGAATGCAGCAAACCATTAGAACTTTCTCTCTTTTCACTCTATAACTACAATTGATGTGCGATATCTTTTTGGCAACTAGTCGACTCCGCTTATCTTTTAAATGAATCTGTGTTGCAGGTGAACAAAATGGGCCCTCCACACATGTGTCCGACAGGTAGCAAATTGAAATCCTCAATGGCTGATACGGAGTGGGTGGCTATGCAATATATGTCCATACTAAAGGATAACCCTAAGGATACCGCGAAGAATATTCAGACTAGCCTCAGTTCTAAATACAATATTGTCCTACTGTATTACACAGTTTGTAAAGGTAAAGAGAAATCTCTGGGGGTCTTGCATGGGGATTGGACCAATAGCTTCAGGATGATGTACAACTTCAAGGCGGAGGTACAAGCTAGGTGTCCGGGGAGTGTTGTGGAGATTGACACCGAATCAGTACGTGGTAAAATATATTTCAAAAGATTTTTCATGGCGCTTAAACCTTGCATCCAGGGATTCAAGGATGGATGTAGGCCGTATCTGAGTGTAGACATCACTGTCCTAACTGGCAAATGGAAAGGCTGTCTGCCATCTGCCACAACACTTGATGGTCACAACTGGATGTTCCTAGTGGCATTCGGGTTGTTTGAAATAGAAACGGAGGAAAACTGGGTCTGGTTTATGAGGCAGCTCAGGAGATCAATAGGCCACATGGATCCATTGGCTATATCCACCGATGCATGCAAAGCGCTGACGAATGCAGTGAAGGAGGTGTTCCCGCGAGATGAAGGTAGAGAATGACATGCCCATATGATGCTCAACTTGTACTCACACTATGCAGGCAGCGTATTTCTTTACATGTTTCCTGCTTCTAGAGTTTACAAACCTAGTAGGAGCGAATATTTCATGAGCAAGATTTTTGCGGAAGCCCCTGAACTTCCAGAGTACTTAGCCATCCATCATTCCCAGCTATGGAAGAGGAGTTAATTCAACCCTGACATCAAAGTTTATTACATAAACAACAACCTTGCAGAATGCCTGAATAACTGGGTGAAGGACATAAAAGTGCGCCCTGTTCATATCTTGATGGACAGTATACGTGGTATGATCATGAAGTTGTTAAATATAAGGAGAGAGATCGGTAGGAGACTTAGAGGACATATGCTACCGCCAGTTGTACAGCAACTGCACAAGAGAAGCCGAGGACTTGCTCATCTTAAGGTTCTTCCGTCAACCAGTAGCAGCTGTGAGGTGGTCGATATGTCCAAGAGTGGCAAAAGGGATGTTGTGAACATCTAGCTGCGAGAATGCAACTGCTTAGAGTGGCAGCATACCGGGAAACCTTGCGACCATGCCTTGGCCTTCTTGGTGAAGAAAAGAACTCTACCACATTTGGATCAGTATTTGTCAGACTACTACTCTAAGGAAAAGTTTAGAGCTATGTACGCTAGATCCGTCGAGCCATGTACAGACCCATCTCAGTGGCCTCAAGTCCAACTGTCGTTCGAGCTTTGCCAGCCAGTTATGAAAAGGGGCAAAGGAAGACCTCAGGTGTATAGGTTTAAGAATTTTCTCGAGAAGAAGGGTTCGGCTTTCTCTGCTACCAAGAAGTGCAAAAATTGAAGGAAATATGCCCTGAGAGGCAATAATAAAGTTGTTATTATGTATTCCTTGTATATGATAGATGTTTATTTTACATGCTATAATTGTATTGATAGGAAACATCAATACATGTGTGTTTAATAAACAAAAAGGATTCCTAGTCATGCCTCTCTTATAGACTAGCTTGTTGATTAACAAGATGATCAAGGTTTCCTGATCATGGACATTGGATGTTGTTAATAACAAGGTCACACCATTGGTGGAATGATGTGATGAACATTCATCCGAAGTATAGCATTACGACCAAGTCATTGTGTTTATATTGCTATAACATCATACGAAGTAATCTTTATCCTTAGACCATGAGATCATGTTAATTGCTAACACCGGAAGAGTATCTTGATAACATCAAACGTCACACCGTAACAGGGTGACTATAAAGATGGGTTCAGTGCTACGAAGGTGTTATGTTGAGGCTCATGGATCAAGAGTGGAATTTGTCAATCCAGATGACGGATAGATATACTTTGGGCCCTCTCGGTGATATCACATTAGGATAGCTTGCAAGCAAGTGATGTGATCACTAGAATATTATATCACGGGAACAAGAAAAGAGTGCATGTCGATAACGAGATCAAACTAGGTATGGAGATACTGATGATCGAATCTCGGACATGTAATATATCGAGAGACAAAGGGATTTAGTTACAAGCATTAAAGGTTCTCACGATCACAGGAATCATCGTTGAATGTGTAGGAGTCAGTACGAATCTCCAGGTCCCGCTGTTGATTATTGATCGGAGAAGGGTCTCGATCATGTCTGCATTATTCGCGAACCGTAAGGTGGCACACTTAAGAGTTACTGGACACCATTTTGGAGCACATATGTTTCAGACGAAAGAATTGCAAAGCGCAGGAATTGTTTCAATAGAAACCGGAAATTGTTTTGGGTGAAATTGCAGAAGGTGGTCCTGCATGTGATATTGAAATATTGCAAGGGCCTATATGTGAATGTTTGTTAATTAAAGTAATTAACAAAATTCTTAATAAATTTAATAAAAGAGTTTTATTAAATGAGAGAGCATTAAATTTGGAGAAACTTAATGCATTTAAAGTGGAGATTTTAAAAGGGAATGTGAAGAGGCATTTTAATGTGGAGGAGTTACCACCACATGAATGGGGGAGGTGAGGGGTCACCCCCCATGCGCCGGCCATGGAGAGAGGGGGCACCCCCCCTCCTCCTATAAAAGGCCACCCATTCCCTCCTTCATCCACACACCTCCTTGTGAAGGATCTCTCTCCCCCTCTAGAATTATTTCCCCATGGTCTCGGATTAGCGAGATACATGTTCTCGGTGGCATTTCGTCTGGAAGGAGTTGCTGCTTCCGCTGGATTGCTGGAGCGAGGAGGTGGAGGTTGTCCGGTGGCTTGAACGTGTGTGCTAGTGCGGATGTGCTGCTGAGTTGTGGCGCTCGGACTTCCTCATGATCTTGAGATCGGCAAGTGTACGACTACATCAACCACGAGTTCCTACTCGTTAACAAAGCTCGTTGTCTTCAAGGGTAAGTTCTCTATGGATGTATGTCCACCCGTTTGCTTTGTACCTAGTAGATAGATCTTGGCGTATAGTTCAAACCGTAGGAAATTTTTTGTTTTCTATGTTGCGGACCCAACAGTGGTATCAGAGCCTGATCTCTGCGTAGGTGCTTTGCACGGGTAGTACACATATGTTTATATGTGGGTGATGATGATCATGTTATTGCATCTTCTATGTACTTTGGATATTGGTGGCATAGTGGGATGAAGCGGCCCGGACCAACCTTACATCTCATCGTACATGAGACCGGTTCCACGACTGACATGCAACTTGTTTTGCATAAGTGGCTGGCGGGTGTCTGTCTCTCCTACTATAGTCAATATCTGATTTACAACGAGTTGCTAATAACTTGGTTATCCTCGTTGTGGTTCATGTTCTTAGGTTAGACAGGTTCTATCTCCGAAAGCCCTAAGCCACGTAAAACTTGCAATTGATAAATTAGAGGCGTCTAGTTTAGATCGTTGCTAGGCTAGTGTTTTGATATGGTATTGTTGTAAGTAGATGTATGATAGATACTCTTACAACTCACTTAACGTGTAAGTTCCATAGACCTTGGCCTTACACACAAAGGAATGATAGAGATCATACCACGATGCAAATGATAGAGATCAAATGCATGGACCATATCACCTCACTTCACACATTAGATGTTAGCATCTTATATTGCTAGTTTGGCGTGTTTGGTAGCATTATAAGATGATCCCTCATTTAGATATCAAGATAAAATGTGTTCTTCCTTAAGTATGCACCGTTTTGTGGATCGTGTTTTGAGGCATCACGTGATGATCGGGTGTTTTCAACTCTACGCTTTCATACAACGGGTGTAAGACAGTTTTACACACGCAAATACTAAGGTTCTTACTTGACGAGCCTAGCATGTACAGACATGGCCTCAGAACACGGACCAAAAGGTTAAGCATGAGTCATATAGTTGATATGATGCCCATATAGATGCTCGCCTTTGAAGCTACACCGACTCACGTGATGATCGGACTTGGTGTAGTGGATTTGGTTCATGTAATCACCAAAAGGACACGAGGGATGTCGTTTTTAAGTGGGAGTTCATTAGTAATTTGGATTAGTTGAACTCAATCTATCATAAACTTAGTCTAAATATACTTTACAAATTCTGTTATAGATGGCACCACCTGTTTTTAATTTCAATGTGTTCATGGAGAAAGAGAAACTTGCTGCGAATGGTAGCAACTTCACCAACTGGGCTATGAATTTGAGGATTCTCCTCACTGCTGCACAAAAGCAATATGTGCTACATGCGCCTCTAGGCCCCCCACCAGCTCCTGATGCCCCCGACGAGGAAAAGAATGTCTATATAACTCGTTAGGAGGACCACAACTTAGTTCATTGCGGCATACTGTATGGGCTAGAGCCAGAACTTCGAAAGCGTTTCGAAAATGGCAATGCCTTTGATACCATGGGAGAATTGAAAATGATTTTCGATACCCATGCTGCCGTAGAGCGTTATAATGCTACAAAAAAGTTCTTTAGCTGCATGATGGAGGAAAACAGCTCCGTTAGTGAGCACGTACTCAAAATGTCTAGGTACGCCGATAAGCTTGTGTCCTTGGGAATGACGATTCCCATTGACTTAGGCATACATCGTGTTCTCCAATCTCTGCCACCTAGCTACAAGAGCTTCGTGATGAACTATAATATGCAGGGCATGAAGAAGTCTCTTCTCGAGCTTCTGTCAATGCTTAAGACTGCAGAAGTGGAGATTAGGAAAGAACATCAAGTGTTGATGATCAATAGGACCACCGGTTTCAAGAAGGACAAGAAAGGCAAGCACAAGGGAAAGAAGGGTGGCAAGTCTGTTGCCACGCCTGAAAAGAAACCCCGAGCTGGCCCTAAGTCTGACACCGAGTGCTACTATTGCAAGGGGACTAGCCATTGGAAGCGCAACTGCCCCAAGTATTTGGCGGATAAGAAGTCCGGCAAGGCAAACAAAGGTATATGTGATATACATGTTATTGATGTGTGCTTGACTAGTACTCGCAGTAGCGCCTGGGTATTTGATACCGGATCGGTTGCTAATATATGTAACTCGGTTCAGGGGCTGCGGAACAAGCGACAACTAGCAAGGGATGAGGTCACGATGCGGGTTGGCAATGGATCAAGAGTTGATGTGATCGCCTTTGGAACGCTGCCTCTCCATATGCCATCGGGATTAGTTATAAACCTAAATAATTGTTATTTGGTGCCTGCACTGAGCATGAACATTGTATCCAGATCGTATTTGATGCAAAGTGGTTATTCATTTAAGTCTGAAAACAATGGTTGTTCGATTTATATGAATAATATCTTTTATGGTCATGCACCTATGTTGAATGGTTTATTTCTGTTGGATCTCGATAGTAATATTACGCATATTCATAATGTTGATGCTAAAAGGATTAAACTTGATAATGATATATCTACATATATGTGGCACTGCCATCTAGGTCATATTGGCGTTAAACGCATGAAGAAACTCCATTCTGATGGACTTTCGGAATCACTTGATTTTGAATCATTTGATACATGTGAGCCATGCCTTATGGGCAAGATGACTAGAACGTCGTTTTCCGGTTCAATGGAACGGGCGACAGATCTATTGGAAATCATACATACTGATGTTTGTGGACCAATGAGTGTGTCGGCGCAAGGTGGATATCGTTATTTTGTTACTTTCACGGATGATTTGAGTAGATATGGGTATATCTATTTGATGAAACACAAGTCTGAAACTTTTGAAAAGTTCAAAGAATTTCAGAATGAAGTGGAAAATCATCATAACAGAAAGATCAAATTTCTGCGGTTCGACCGTGGAGGAGAGTATCTTAGTTACGAGTTTAGCACACATATGAAAGACTGTGGAATAGTTTCACAACTCACGCCTGCCGGAACACCACAACGTAATGGTGTGTCAGAACGTCATAATCGTACTTTATTGGATATGGTTCGATCTATGATGTCTCTGACTAACTTGCCACTGTCATTTTGGGGTTATGCACTGGAAACTGCTACATTCACTTTAAATAGGGCACCATCTAAATCCGTTGAAAAGACACCGTATGAATTATGGGTTGGAAACAAACCTAAGCTGTCATTTCTTAAAGTTTGGGGATGCGATGTTTATGTGAAGAAACTTCAACCGGATAAACTCGAACCCAAAGCGGAAAAATGCGTCTTCATAGGATACCCTAAGGAAACGATTGGGTATACCTTCTATCACAGATCCGAGGGTAAGGTCTTTGTTGCCAAGAATGGATCCTTTCTTGAGAAGGAGTTTCTCGCGAAAGGTGTGAGTAGTCAGAAGGTAGAACTCGAAGAGGTTATTGAACCTTCTCTTCATGGAATGGCGAGTGGCGCAGCACCGGAAGTTGTTTTGGAGTTGACTTCACCTAATGAAGAGAGAGCTAATGATATTGATCATGAAACTCCGAAAGAGGACACTACCGAACCTCGCAGGTCAAGCAGGACACGTGCAGCTCCTGAACTATACGGCAATCCTGTTATGAATTTCATGATTGATGAAATGGATGACCCTGCGACATATGAAGAAGCGATGATGAGCCCGGATTCCAACAAATGGCTAGAAGCCATGAAATCCGAGATGGAATCCATGTACGAGAACCAAGTTTGGAACTTGGTGGACTTACCTCACGACCGAAAGGCCGTTGAGAATAAATGGATTTTCAAAAGAAAAACTGATGCTGATGGTAATGTGACCATCTATAAGGCTCGACTTGTCGCAAAGGGGTTTCGACAAATTCAAGGAGTTGACTATGATGAGACATTCTCTCCCGTAGCGATGCTTAAGTCGGTTAGGATTATGTTAGCAATTGCTGCATATTTCGATTATGAAATATGGCAGATGGATGTCAAAACTGCGTTCCTCAATGGTAAGATTGAAGAAGAGTTGTATATGATACAACCTAAGGGTTTTGTCGATCCTAAGGATGCTAATAAGGTGTGCAAACTTCAGCGATCCATCTATGGACTGAAGCAAGCATCACGGAGTTGGAATCTCCGCTTTGATGAGGTGATCAAAGAGTTTGGATTTGTCCAAACTTATGGAGAGGCTTGTATTTACAAGAAAGTGAGTGGGAGCAATGTGGCATTTCTGATATTATATGTGGATGACATATTATTGATTGGAAATGATTTAGATCTTTTAAACAGTGTTAAAAGTTATCTAAACAGCAAATTTTCGATGAAGGACCTTGGTGAAGCTTCATATATATTAGGCATTAAAATCTATAGAGATAGATCAAGACGCCTAATTGGGATATCGCAGAGTACATACCTTGATAAGATATTAAAGAAGTTTAATATGGACGGAAGTAAGAAGGGGTTCTTACCTATGTTGCAAGGCAAGACAATGAGTAAGACTCAAAGTCCGGCTACGGCGGAAGAAAGAGAGATAATGGATAGGACCCCCTATGCCTCAGCCATAGGCTCTATAATGTATGCCATGATATGTACAAGACCGGATGTGGCACATGCTATTAGTTTGACTAGTAGGTACCAATCTGATCCAGGTTCGGAACACTGGATAGCGGTCAAGAATATCCTTAAGTACTTGAGAAGAACTAAGGATATGGTTCTTGTATACGGAGGTGAAGAAGAGCTAGTCGCTAAGTGTTATGTCGATGCTAGCTTTGACACTGATCTGGATGACTCTAAGTCTCAATCTGGATACGTATTTCTCTTGAACGGAGCAGCAGTTAGTTGGAGGAGCTCCAAACAACCTATGGTGGCTGGATCAACAACGGAGGCGGAATATGTTGCTGCTTTAGAAGCGGCGCAGGAAGCAGTTTGGATGAAAGAGTTCATTATGGAACTGGGTGTGGTTCCCAGTGCGTTGGACCCGATGGTGATCTATTGTGACAACAATGGAGCCATAGCCAACGCCAAGGAACCAAGGTCTCACAAGAATTCCAAGCATATTAAGCGCCGGTTTCACTCCATCCGCGAACATGTCAAGGATGAAGATATAAAGATTTGTAAAGTGCACACAGACCTAAATGTAGCAGATCTATTGAATAAAGTACTCCCTAGGGAAAAACATGATCAACACCAGAACTCCATGGGTGTTAGATTTATCACTATGTGAACTAGATTATTGTCTCTAGTGCAAGTGGGAGACTGAAGGAAATATGCCCTGAGAGGCAATAATAAAGTTGTTATTATGTATTCCTTGTATATGATAGATGTTTATTTTACATGCTATAATTGTATTGATAGGAAACATCAATACATGTGTGTTTAATAAACAAAAAGGGTTCCTATTCATGCCTCTCTTATAGACTAGCTTGTTGATTAACAAGATGATCAAGGTTTCCTGATCATGGACATTGGATGTTGTTAATAACAAGGTCACACCATTGGTGGAATGATGTGATGAACATTCATCCGAAGTATAGCATTATGATCAAGTCATTGTATTTATATTGCTATAACATCATACGAAGTAATCTTTATCCTTAGACCATGAGATCATGTTAATTGCTAACACCGGAAGAGTATCTTGATAACATCAAACGTCACACCGTAACAGGGTGACTATAAAGATGGGTTTAGTGCTACGAAGGTGTTATGTTGAGGCTCATGGATCAAGAGTGGAATTTGTCAATCCAGATGACGGATAGATATACTCTGGGCCCTCTCGGTGATATCACATTAGGATAGCTTGCAAGCAAGTGATGTGATCACTAGAATGTTATATCACGGGAACAAGAAAAGAGTGCATGTCGGTAACGAGATCAAACTAGGTATGGAGATACCGATGATCGAATCTCGGACAAGTAATATATCGAGAGACAAAGGGATTTAGTTACAAGCGTTAAAGGTTCTCACGATCACAGGAGTCATTGTTGAATGTGTAGGAGTCAGTACGGATCTCCAGGTCCCGCTGCTGATTATTGATCGGAGAAGGGTCTCGATCATGTCTACATTATTCGCGAACCGTAGGGTGGCACACTTAAGAGTTACCGGACACCATTTTGGAGCACATATGTTTCAGACGAAAGAATTGCAAAGCGCAGGAATTGTTTTAATAGAAACCGGAAATTGTTTCGGGTGAAATTGCAGAAGGTGGTTCTGCATGTGATATTGAAATATTGCAAGGGGCTATATGTGAATGTTTGTTAATTAAAGTAATTAACAAAATTCTGAATAAATTTAATAAAAGAGTTTTATTAAATGAGAGAGCATTAAATTTGGAGAAACTTAATGCATTTAAAGTGGAGACTTTAAAAGGGAATGTGAAGAGGCATTTTAATGTGGAGGAGTTACCACCACATGAATGGGGGAGGTGAGGGGTCACCCCCCCATGCGCCGGCCATGGAGAGAGGGGGCACCCCCCCCCCCCTCCTATAAAAGGCCACCCATTCCCTCCTTCATCCACACACCTCCTTGTGAAGGATCTCTCTCCCCCTCTAGAATTATTTCCCCATGGTCTCGGATTAGCGAGATACATGTTCCCGGTGGCATTTCGTCTGGAAGGAGTTGCTGCTTCCGCTGGATCGCTGGAGCGAGGAGGTGGAGGTTGTCCGGTGGCTTGAACGTGTGTGCGAGTGCGGATGCGCTGCTGAGTTGCGACGCTCGGACTTCCTCACGATCTTGAGATCGGCAAGTGTATGACTACATCAACCACGAGTTCCTACTCGTTAACAAAGCTCGTTGTCTTCGAGGGTAAGTTCTCTATGGATGTATGTCCACTCGTTTGCTTTGTACCTAGTAGATAGATCTTAGCGTGTAGTTCACATCGTAGGAATTTTTTTGTTTTCTATGCTGCGGACCCAACAAAAATAGATGCAAGACCTGCCATCTTATAGGCCATAGAGCAGCGGGTTGTCCCCTTAATGCTCCCAACCCTAGGTATGAGATGGAACATTCACACAAAAAATAGTTTATAGTATGTAGATATAAGGTAGTAATCCATGTACTATTTTTTTACAGGAAGCGCAAGGTAAGAAACAAGACAGCCGACTCGGTGATTTTGCTGCGGGAAGAAAACCAAAACGAGTGGAGTGATGATGCTGGACAAGATTCTGGTGCTGATTGGCCTGACTTCCCTCGACCCGGAGATGCAGGGTACGTGAAGATAAGAAAATTGGCACCCAGAAAGAAGAAGAAGGTAGGAGATGAAGAACCAGTGGACGTGAAGGCAATAGGAAGAAAGTTGGCACCCAAGCAGAGAAAGAAGGCTAGCAGTGTAGAAGCCTAATGATGTAATGAACTTGAACATATATATGTAGTTTGGTTAAACTCTGGAGATGTGTGCGTGGAACTTGTCGGGCGAAACAATCTGCCTCGTGTACTCGAAGTAAAATGTACCGTGACTTTAGGATTGGATACAGCCGAGGCCACTAGTTGAATCCAAAATTGTGACTGTGCCACTACAATCTGAACAATCGCGATAACTGAGAGGTTAAGGGGTCTCCAAAATCGATGGGTGTTAGTGGCATAGACATGAATTATTTATAGGCGCTTAATAAATCCCTGCTATTGGCATTACACTTATGATAAGTTTCTGGGCTAAAAAACAATTTCTAAGCTGGCTGCTACACTCCATGAAGCAGCAACTTATTTCAGCTGCTGGACAACGACATGGCAACATAAACTGCAAATGCAACAGATAATTCCCAGATAATGAGGAAATTGTTTCCACTATCTGGCCTAATCTTGGTCCCGTCTATCTCACCACCTCCCTGCCCATGCCTCCCCTACACCTGGCGAAGCTCCCGGATCTCTCGCTCCATCACACGAATCTCCTCTTTCTTGTCCCAAACAGCATCACACAGATCCTGAACAAGCTCTTTGTGAAAACCTTTCAGTGGCTTTTCGATCCACACAAACTTGTCACAGCCAGTCCCCCTCCCTTCCTGTGAAGTAGATCGAAGGAAACAAAAAAGAATTACATTACGCTTTCTGGATCCGGGTTACCATTGTACCTACAGTATGAACTTACCGCTCTGATGCTGCAGTTGCTGAATTTTCCTAAAGTATTTTCGTCGGTCCATGAAATCCATCTCGGCATCTTCTCACCGCACAAACACAGCATATCAGGGTAGTAATCGTAGGGCGCCCTCCGGTACCAGATGGGGGCACCCACCTGACGGCGTTGAGCCGACCCTGATTCCGCCCGAGACGAACTGCACGAGTGGCGAGCCATGAGCGAGGCAAACGAGGGCAGAGGAAATAGGATCCTTTGGATGTCAGGATAGTGGTGAAGCGTGATTTATCCCCACACTACTAGAGAAAATCTTCTAGCAGCACCCCTTACCGCTGGTAAAGTGCGAACGTGCTCGCCGGCGGTAAGGGCTTCCAGACCTGCATACTGTTACCACCGGCGAAACACACTTGTCACGTCGGGGCTACGACACGTACCGCCGGCGAACTCGTCGCTTGCATGCTAGGGATAGGCTAGGTCACGTACCCCCGGATGGGGCGCCACTTACCACCGGCGAATCTGGCTTTGCACGCCGGGGCTAGAAGAAGGAGCGCCGGCGAACCAGGCCCGAGCTCGCCAAGGATAGAGTGGGCCGCGTGCCCCCCGGATGGGCCGCCACTTACCGCTGGCGAAACGGCCTGCGCGCGTCGGGGATAGGTGCACATACCACCGGCAAATTCTTATAAGCTCGCCAGGGATGATGTGTTTGCCTCCGGGTGGGCCGTGCTATTACCGTCGGTGCCTTTGCTGTTTCCGCCGGTGGTAACCTGGGATTTATTACCAGCTCGAACTAGCCACCTACCAACACCTCCTCACTCACCACTAGCTCACTTTTCATGGAAACTCAACCCCAAGCTTTGCTAGCTCATTCCCCCACTTCTCCCCACCCATTTTAGCTAATTCAACCAACCAAGTTTGATATATTTGAGGAGATGTCGCTCCCCTCGCATGCATTACTAGATCTACCTAGCAAGATCTAGATCTAGATCTCTATCCACCACCTTTTCCACTTCTCTCTATTGGTAGATCTACATCTCGAGCATAAGGTCCCGACAACACACACACTCTCTCTTCGGTCGACGTTTGGCGTCTCTCCGGTGCTCTTGACCTCGCGTCAACTAATAGGTATAATGTGGTGGAATGTGTGCATGAGTTGGCTACAAGTCACTGTGGTGATGTCACTTGTGATGGTGAAAAGTGGTTGCACGCATATATGGACCTTTTTTGTGTTGTTTTGCCGGTGGAATGTGCATGTATAATGAGTTGCCAATGTTTTTCCCGAATGTTGATTAACTTCCGTTCCGGCGAATTTCTGGCACTCTGGCGAGACCATTTTTAGCAAAGGTCATGCCGAATTTTTCCATGAAAGCCGAGCCGGCGGTTCTAATCTATTCTCTTATCGTGCAGGCGATGATGGTAATCGAGATGAAGGAAAGCGACGTGGATAGATACGTGGAACACGCGACTGCCGACATGTATCAAAATAACCGCATGGAAATAAAATGTCCGCGTCGAAAATGCAAACTATCGTCATTGTTTGACCCCTTGTCACGCACGGTGAATGAGCACATGCTCAGGTATAGTTTCATGGAGGGCTACACTCAGTGGATGGATGATGAAGATGACCATGAGGAAGAGGACGACGTTCAACACGAAAATGAAGAGGATGAGAAGGGAGAAGAACAGGATGTCACACACGACAACGACGATGATGAACAAGGTCGGGAAGAAGAAGAACATGCGGATGACGAGGACAGGAGTAGTAATACCCCACTAACCACGGCCGTGCACGACCCTCATCTTTAGGAAATTCTTATTGGCAACGCATCGACCGACCCCAGATTCGCTGGTAGACGAAAGTCTAAGCTGGATCAACTGGAGATAGACTCGAGAACTCCGTTGTACGACGCAGGTCGTGGGCCGGAGGAGACCCGCTTGAGAGTAACTCTCGATCTTTTAGAGATGAAGGCAAAATACGGATGGAACAACGCAAGCGCAGAAGATCTCTTTCGATATTTGAAGAATCACTTACCTAAATATAACATGTTGGCAGGTAGCCTACAGGAGGCCAAGAAAGTGGTGTGCCCTCTCGATTTACCGCACGAAAAATACCACGCCCGTATCAGTGACTGCGTGATGTATCGGAACGAGCACAAGGACTTGACCGTGTGCCCAAGGTGCGGTGAGCCTCGATACAAGAGAGGGACAAGAAAAGCTCCTCGAAAAGTTGTGTGGTACTTCCCGCTCAGGCCCCGTCTCCAGCGGTACTTTGTGGACCCCAAGGAAGCGAAGCTCAGGCGCTGGCATGCGGAAAGGAAGGAGGCGGTGATGAAGGATCCAGTGCGGGTTGAAAATCCAGTGTTGACGCACCCTTCGGATGCAAGCCAGTGGAAAGCATTAGACGGTGAGTACGAAGATTTTGGGAAAGAACCAAGGAACATCAGACTGGGTGCAAGCACCGACGGACTCAATCCGTTCAGGAACCAGAGCAGCAAGCACAGCACCTGGCCTGTGTTTGTATGGATGTACAACCTCCCCCCATGGCTATGCCTGAAGAAGAAGTACATACACATGAGCATGCTAATCCAAGGGCCGACGCAGCTAGGGAGCGATATCAACCTGTATCTTGAGCTATTGAAGGAGGAGTTAACCATCTTGTGGGACGAAGGGGTAGAAACATGGGACGCTCACCTCCAACAACCTTTCCATCTGAAAGCAGCGCTGCTCACGACGGTACAGGACTATCTCGGATACGGATATATCGCGTGCCAGGTGTGCCACGGACACAAGGCTTGTGTGAGGTTGATGTCTACGCACTTCTATTCTTGTAGACAATTGTTGGGCCTCCAAGTGCAGAGGTTTGTAAAACAGCAGCAAGTTTTCCCTTAAGTGGATCACCCAAGGTTTATCGAACTCAGGGAGGAAGTGGTCAAAGGTATTCCCTCTCAAGCAACCCTGCAATCAAGATACAAGAAGGTTCTTGTGTCCCCAACACACCCAATACACTTGTCAGGTGTATAGGTGCACTAGTTCGGCGAAGAGATAGTGAAATACAAGTGGTATGGATAATTATAAGTGGTAACGGTGATAGAAAATAGCTTGAAGGCGTGGAAAAGACTAGAGGCAAACTGAAATAAAGATGGAAGCAAGCAAACATGTAACAGATCTAATAGCAAACGGTGTATCAATGCTTAGAAACAAGGCCTAGGGATCATACTTTCACTAGTGAACACTCTCATATAAATATCCTTCTTTATGATACTACTCTTAACTACTCTCCGGTTGGACACTCTAATCGATGGTAGGGCTATAACAGCACACCTTAAAGTAAGACTTTCCCATCTAGAAAACCCCACACTGTCACCTTGAGCACTAGATGAGTCCAACAAATACCACAATTTCATAAAGACATTTAACTCCAAATATAACTCATAACAAGTATTTGAGAACTCTAGCCTAAGTGCCACCATGGTGTGCACGCTGTCACTTTCACACACATGGGGAGAGCAGAGATCTATTAAAGCACTTGAGTAGCAAGGTAGATCTATAGATTACAAGCTCATGATCTCAATAAGATCATGCATAGAGAGAGATGAACATATAGCTACCGGTAGAACCCTTAGCCTCGAGAGAGAACTACTCCCTCCTCATCATGGGAATCAGCAATGGTGATGGACATGGCGGTGGAGATCGATGGAGATGGCTCCGGGGGCACTTCCCCGTCCCGGCAGGGTGACGGAACAGAGACTTTCTGTCCCCTGAATCTCCTTTTTGGTGGCGGCGGCGTAGCGGAAGTTTTCGTGGATTTCTGATTGACTATTTAGGGTTTCTGCCTCGGGAGGCTCTAATAGGCGAAAGAGGCAAGGTCGGTGGGCAGCCAGGGGGCCCACACCATGCCCTGGCGCGGCCTGGGCTGGCCCGCGCCAAGGGGTGGTGTGGCCACCCTATGGCCCCTCTCCGACTCTCCTTCTGGCTCCATGACTCTTCTAGGAAAATAGTAACTTTGGCTTTTGTCCCGTCCAATTCCGAGAATATTCATTTTCTGACTTCCTGGAACCAAAAACAGCAGAAAACAGGCAACTGGCACTGTGGCTCTTGTTAATAGGTTAGTCCAAGAAATCATATGAAAAGTACTCCAAAGTGTGGACAAAACATAAGAAAGTAGATAAAACCAAGCATGGAACATCAAAAATTATAGATACATTTGCAATGTATCAGAGGTGCATGGAAAGGACGTCGTTTCTTCAGTTGGGTAAGGATCCCGGGTCTTCAAAAACCGTCTACATGAGGACTCGGATGTGGCTACCCGAGAATGACCCGTGGAGGAAGCGTGGAGATCTGTTCAACCGCAAGGATGAGCTCGAAGTACCTCCGTGTAAGCGCAGCAGCGAGGAGATCGAAGCTTTGTTGAAAAGCTGGAAACACTGCCCTCCACCGGGTAAGATAAAGAAGCATAAGCGGAAGCGAGGAGTTAAGAAGAAGGAAAAGGAACATGGCCCGTTCATGGGGGTATGGAAAAGGAGGTCCGTGTTTTGGGACTTGCCGTACTGGAAGATCCTCGGTACGCCTCATAGCCTTGATGTCATGCATATCACGAAGAACGTGTGTGAAAGCTTGCTTGGCACTCTGCTCAACATGCCGGATAGGACCAAAGACAGGCTGAAAGCAAGACATGACCTGAAGGCCCTGAATATCAGAGAAGAGCTTCACCCCCTGTCTTCTTCTAGGGTTGAGGAGGAGACAAACGATCGCAAGCGGAAAAGGGCGGGGAAGCAGCCGGTTGAGGAGGAGACGGAAGATCCTAAGGGAAAAAGGGCAAAGAAGAGTGAAACCCCGCGTCCCTCCTGCTTCACTCTATATCCTAACGAGCTCGAACAGATGATCGGTTTCCTCCTCGGAACCAAGTATCCCTTAGGCTACGTGGGGCTGATACGTAGATGGCTGGACCCGACGAAAGGAATCTTCAGCGGGATGAAGTCTCATGACTGTCACATCATGATGACGCAGATACTTTCAGTTGCAATCCGAGGGATCATGGAACCGCACGTCCGTGCAATGCTGACTAGCCTCTGTAACTTCTTCGACGTCATCACTCGGAAGTCGATAACCGTCAAGAAACTCGGGAGGCTGCAGGAAGAGATAGTCACCATCATATTCGAGATGGAGATGTACTTCCTGCCCACATTCTTCGACATCATGGTCCACCTGCTGCTGCATATAGTGGACGATATCAAGGATCTCGGGCCTCCGTTCCTTCACAACATGATGGCGTTAGAAAGAATGAACAGGATCATCAAAGGATACGTCCATAACAAGGCACATCCGGATGGAAGCATCGTCCAGGGCTTTCTCACCGAGGAGTGCGTCTCTTTCTGCAAGAATTATCTAAACGAGGAAACCCCACGTCTGATTGGTTTGCCCATGAACAAGCACCTCGGCAGGTTTGAGGGAGTAGGCCACCGCACCGGCAAGAAGGAAATGGACGTGGATCAGTCTGATAGGAGAGCTGACTTTGATAGGGCCCACTTAGTAGCTCTACAGCACATGGATGATGTCACGCCTTGGGTAAAAAAACACAAAACCATGATCGAGAACAATGCTAACAGGCCAATGATGGAAGAAGAGGTATTTAGAGCACACAACTCCTCTTTCGGGTGCTGGTTCAAAGACCAGATTGATGCCAATCCCCCTCCAATGACAAGCGTCGCGGACAGAATCATAGTGGCCTTATCTTACGGGCCCGCGCCAAACCTCATGACTTATCAAGCATACGACATCAGCGGTTACAGATTCTATACAAAGGAGAGAGACAAAAGAAGCGACTATCAGAACTCAGGTGTGATGATGGAATCTTACACGGGTGAAGAGAAGAAAAGATACTACGGAAGGATCGAGGAAATTTGGGAGCTCGACTACGTCGGGGAGAAGCTACCGATGTTCCGTGTTACATGGGCTACAGATGTCAGAAAAGAAGATGAGTATTTCACCACCATGCGTTTGCCCAACAAATCCAAGACCAAGAAACCCACCACGCAAAATGATCCATACGTACTGGCTAAGCACGTCGAGCAATGCTTCTTCATTACCAACCCATCAAGGCCTAGCCGTGTCGTCATGAGGAGAGGCAAAAGGGCCCTCGTCGGAATGGATGGAGTCGCTGACGAGAAAGACTTCGACGGACTCGTCGGTGACCCGATGATGGAAGAACCCGATGAAGATGATGCAGCATACACAAAAAGAAGAAGAAGGACCACGCTACCTAGGTCGTCAGCTACAGCAACTCCTCCATACACGAGGAGTCACGATGATGAGACTGGCGGGGTCAAGTCAAAAAAGACCAAGCAAAAGGGCAAGAAGAAGAAGCAGAGTGCGAAGAAGAAACAATAAGATTGGTGTGGTCAAGAAATTAACACTCATTATTTTATGTGTATCTCTTATTAAGGATTTTATGTATAAGTGTGTACTACATACTCATTAAACTCCTGCGGAGATGGCGATGGAATTGCAACTAATATAACCTAGCCATCATTTTATGTGTGTTTTCCTGTGACGAAATTGCTATCATTTTATGTGTGTTTGCCTCCGGCGGTCCGATCCGATTACATCCCTAGTTATCATTTAATGTGTGTTAACTTGCCTAAAAAAACTTACCACCATTGAATTTGGGCCATACACCGGGGGTACCAGGCGCTGGCTCCACCATCCAGTGACCCTAAGGTTACCATTTAATGTGTGTTAATTTGCCTAAAAAACATACCCCCGGTGAATTTGGGACATGCGCCGAGGGTACAACGCGCTGGCCCCACCTGCTAGTGACCCTAAGGTTATCACCGGCGATTACACTCATACGCCGGGGGTACTCTGACTGTGGGTCCCACCCGCGGGATAAGGGTGTGTCGTCACCACACTCTGAGGATAGATCGATCCACACCACACTCTGCCTCGAGCGCCAGCCCGTCGTCGACCCCGTCGATCCGTCGCCGTCCACCGTTAGCGAGGTGAGTCCCACCCGGCCCCCTCTCTCCTCTCTTCCTCTCTCCCCCTCGCCCTCCACTACCTAACCCTAGCCTCTCCACTGCAAGTCCGTCGTCGAGGAGTACACGGGGTGCCCCACGCCGGCCGAGATCTTGCGCATCCTGCCCGTCAATTTGCCGCCGTCCGCCCGTCGTCGACCCCATCGATCCGCCGTCGTCCTCCGTCAGCGAGGTGAGTCCCACCCGGCCCCCTCTCCCCTCCCTTCCTCTCTCCCCCTCGCCCTCCACTACCTAACCCTACTAGCCTTTCCATGTTTCTGTTTGGGTATGTGGTTCAGAAATATGAAACCCTACAAGCGCGTTTCCATCTAAATTAGCGACCGCAACTGCGATTCTAGGAAGGGCTTCAGCAGACACCAACAGTACTGATTCATCCTTTTACTCTGTCTTGTCTGGTAGATGTTTGACGTACTGTTTTTCAGTTTTCAATCTGGGTATGGTGTCTTTGTTTCAGCTTCTTGTACTTTTTGTACATATGGCTGTTGTTGCTTAGTATGATCTGGTTTATTTCCAACACTTCTGAGGCTTTCGAGTGAAACTACTTCCATGTATAACTGAGATAAGACTTGTTTTCTTTAGGGAAACTACGGTAAGATGCTGTGATATGACTGATTTTGAGTAATTTCTCTTATTTCCCTGGAAACATAGGTAGTAGTCCTTGTCTGAAGCTCAAGCACTCACATCTCATAATTATTTCTGGCCAGTGTCAAATAATGTATCTTTTTTTCTTTTTGGGAAGATGAACAATTAATGGGACATTTTCGCACTACAATTTTTATATGTAAAATACTAGATGTTCATGGGTTTCACTTACTAGATTCATCTTTTTGCAAAAGAACGTGGAGGAGGAGGCTCGAGAACCGCCACGTCCACTTCGTCCGCGACCGCGCGCTACGTCAAGCCTACGCTCTAGGTGCTCGGCACCCTCGGTGAGCACCTTTTTATTTGGTGATGTTGTGAGATGGATTCTGGTGGCTTAAGCTACGGCTGCCCCTGTTTTGGTGCATGGTGGTTGAATTATGATGGTTTAGCTACGGCTGCCCCTTGTTTTGGTGCATGGTGGTTGAATTATGGTGGTTTAGCTACGGCTGCCCCTTGTTTTGGTGCATGGTGGTTAAATTATGGTGGTTTAGCTACGGCTGCCCCTGTTTTTGTGCCAAATATGGTGGCTGTAGCTGTGTTGCTGCAGCTGTGAATGTTGTGCAGGTACATTGCGTGCCAATTTTTCGCCGGAATGTCGATTAACTTCCGTTCTGGCGAATTTCTGGCACTCAGGCATGACCATTTTTAGCAAAGGTCATGCCGGAATTTCGTCGTGAATTTGCGTATCTAAAATCCTTTCTTTTTGCTTGTGTAGTGCTTGGTATAGCCATGTCGTCTTCTGGAAACTGCAACGAAGACGATCGGGGCCAGCGAGACTTAGATGAGCACTACAGGCTCATGTCCGATGCTTTTTCTTTTTTGCATACATATATGTTATATCTCTATTATGAATATGTGCTGACAATACTAACATTTCTTTCTTGTGTGTGTATGCGCGCAGATGCCGTGGTATGTCGTGTACGAGTGCAGGGTTCCCGGAGTCTACGACGATTGGGAGGATTGTAGGAGGCAGGTCCACCATTTCTGCGGGAATAGTTACAAGGGCTATGCCACTTTGGAGGAGGCAGAAACTCGCTACGCGAGGTTTCTAGCACGGCGGAGGAGGGAGATGTGGAGGAGATGGTTACCCCCTTCGTCATGATGATGCTCGCAGCCACCGCCGCCTCTCTAGTCTATTTGCTAGTTGGAGTCCAGTAGTATCTGTTGTGTGAACTATGAACTATTTGAATGTGTGAAACTGTTTGAATGTGTCATGCAACTCCGGAGACTTGTAATATTATGTCATATATGGTCACTTTCTACACTTGTGTGAACTGTTTGAATGTTATTGATGCATGGTTTAAACATATGTGTATTTCCTATATCTGCTGTGTGTATTCTATTATTATCCTGTGTATTCTATCAATATTACAGTGTATTCTGTGTGTATTTCGATTTTCTTTTTTTAACTCCTGATATTGTTACCCCTAGCGAAATAATGTTCTATCCCTGGCGAATAAACTTTCACCTGTACTAAACTACCACCGGTGAATACTGGAGGCGCCGAGAAGGCGTACTTATTCCCGGCGTTTGTAGGTGCTCGCTGGCGCTGGAGCATATTACCACCGGCGAAAAACAAAGGAGCCGGCGATGCGGACCTACCCCCGGTGTTTGTATGTGCTCGCTGGCGGTAGATGCATACTACCACCGGCGAATTACAAAAACACCGGCGATGAGGACTTACCGCCGGTGAGGTGGTTGCCGGCGAGCACCGAAGCGCCGGCGATGAGCCTTTTCTATTCGCCGGCGGTAGCGTTTTCTCTACTAGTTCCACTTAATAACTCTGGCAGAATCCTACCGTCCACATTCGGCTGACAGGTGGGGGACCTAGCATTGGACGAAAAATTTTGGCACCTTGCCCGCATACATATCACTAGGAGGCCTTGCTCAGGAACCAGACATGCCTGGCCCACAATCTTACTCCCTCCTAGGAACTTGTCATGGCTCGCGCCGGCAGATCCATCCGCTCCATCGCTTTCGGTAGGGCTCTCCGCGGTGGATCCACCCCAAGATCCTACCGTCGTAGTATCAAATGGCCATGGTTTCTTGAGAGGAGCGATGATGCTACGTATCCGAGCTCGGCCCCTCCTATCTGTAGAAGGACTGATGCGGCGTCGAGCTCGAGCAGGAGTCGCTAGGCGCGACGGCGCTCGGTCCATGCCAACCCCATCACCTTCGTCATTGTCGATTCCGATGTGGAGGACGACGGGGATGAAGCTGTGCAGAATACCATTGTTGCCTCCTTGGCGAAGGGCAAGCTACGGGCGGGAGTGGATGTCGCTGGGAAGGGCACGTCAGTGTCACCAATCGAGGTGGACTCCGACGACAATGTTGTGATGTGGGTTTAGATGTTGTTTAGGATGGTTACAATTTCGGTTGTGTTTAGCGCGGGTACAATTATTCTAATGGGTTTGTCGAGCTATATTGATAAATATGTGCAATAGCAGCGTGTGAGTGCTTCCACTTTAGAAATTGTGTCTATGTCATTTGCATGTTGCATTATCAACATATATTACATATAAACAAACCAACGAAAATTAGATTATAACCATCAGACAGGAGTGGCAGGATGGAAGAGAAGTTGGGACAATGGCTTTGAGGGGAAGGAAGAGAAGGGGGCGTGACACACTGGCAGGTGGGCCCTCGGAACACGTGACACTAACATGCAGGGGCGGGAGCACACGGTATTGCCAGTCTGTCCAGAGCAAGCGGACCTTGCAACGTGACAACAACAAGCTGATTGGAACAATAACTCGTTGAATTATTAAGGAGTACTAAAAAAACTACAATTGGGGTACATTCGCACAACACGTATGCTCTACGCACCTGAGAAGCATCGCTTAAGTCTAACAGTAATGATAGCATAAGTACTACATTTCCCTGTCGGTCTTCTCGATACAAATGTAGAAATGCATCTGCCTGTTCGGTCCAGCACCGACAAGGTACTGAGATGGCACACATAGGAACGACCTTAGGTCCACATACTCCACCTCCCGCGACGTCGGGCAGCTCAGCGCCTCGGCTAGCACAAGAATGATATTGGATGATGGCGGCTGGGTGTTCACCCACATGCGCACCGTGTATACAGGCCAGGCAAACGAGACCGACCTGATGCATACCGCACACACGATGGTGGGCCCGGCTCTGGTTCCCGGAACACCGGCGGTGATGTTTAGGACGAAAACAGAGCCGCCCCCTGGAAAATTAGCTGGCGTCGTGCCGAGTCAGTGAACGGCACCTGCTCTTGGAGAAGTTGGGCTTTCCCGTACGAGATCCTAATCACTTCGATCAAGTGCTCCTCTGTAAGGTGGACGACGAGCTCTGCCGGCGGGCCGGTGTAGTTGCAGCCCGGCTCCGTGCAGGAGCATGCGTCGTGCGGGCACGCGAGCTCGTGGAGCAGGAGCTTGTGGTAGGAGTAACAGCTAAAGCACCATGGGTGGGAGCACACGAGCGGGAACGTCGCTGCGAAGTTGCGCGTGAGGATCTCTAGATTCTTGGGCTGCAGCATCTACCACATCTGAAGTTCGTCGAGAAATCGGAAAAAGATCTACAGTTAGATTGGCGAATAGGAGGAATATGTAGGATAAGTTCAAAATCTTGTAAAATGATTTCTTAGCATGAAGGTAGCGACCCGAGAATTGGCGGATGTCGTCCGGGCACGGCGCGCAAAAGCCGGTGGCGTTGTCCGGGCACAGTGTCGTGTGGTGGATGAGGGGAGAGGGGGCTGCGGAGTAGATGTGCTCACTCACGAGCTCTATGATATTACTAGTAAGCTATAGGGGAGTGGAAATAATAGTAATATAAGTGAAAATGTAAGTGCGGACAATCATGTCGCGGAACATCCTACTCACGGATCGCTCTTACGAAGAACCATCTTATTCGTCCATGTGCCCCAATCGAACGGTCTGCGACAATCGGATCAGACAACTACTTTGGGAGGGGGGATTCTAGATGATGCAATCTTATGTGGGAGCCCATTTTATGTGGTTTGTAGAAAGAACACACATGCAATGACATTGTTTGATCCATGTGTGGTTTGTGGAAAGAACACACATGCAATGCCATTGGTTGATCCATGTGTGGTTCGTGAAAAGAACACACGTGCAATGACTCTGGTTGATCCATGTGTGGTTTGTGGAAGGAACAAACATGCAATGACTCTGGTGGATCCATATGTGGTTTGTGGAAGGAACACACATGCAATGACATTGGTTGATCCATGTGTGGTTCATGATAGGAACACACATCCAATGACATTGGTTGATCCATATGTGGTTTGTGACAATAACACACATGCAATGCCATTGGTTAATCCATGTGTGGTTTGTGGAAAGAACACACATGCAATGACATTGGTTGATCCATGTGTGCTTTGTGGAAAGAAAACACATGCAATGACTCAAGTGGGTCCATATGTGGTTTGTGAAAAGAACACACATGCAATGACTCTGGTGGATCCATATGTGGTTTGTAGAAAGAACACACATTTAATGACATTGGTGGATCCATGTGTGGTTTGCGGAAAGAACAAACATGCAATGACATTGGTTGATCCATGTGTGGTTTGTAAAAATAACACACATGCAATGACTCCAGTGGATACATATGTGGTTAGTGGAAAGAACACACATGCAATGAACACTAGTGGATCCATATGTGGTTCATGACAGGAACACACATGCAATGACATTGGTTGATCCATATGTGGTTTGTGACAATAATACACATGCAATGGCATTGGTTAATCCATGTGTGGTTTGTGGAAAGAACACACGTGCAATGACTCTGGTGGATCCATGTGTGGTTTGTGAAAAGAACACACATGCAATGACACTAGTGGATCCATATGTCGTTCATGACAGGAACACACATGCAATGAACACTAGTGGATCCATTTGTGGTTTGTGAAAGGAACACATATGCAATGACTCTAGTGGATCCATATGTGGTTTGTGGAAAGAACACACATGCAATGAACACTGGTGGATCCATATGTGGTTCATGACAGGAACACACATGCAATTACTCTGGTGGATCCATGTGTGGTTTGTGGAAAGAACACACATGCACTGAACACTGGTGGATCCATGTGAGGTTTGTGAAAAGAACACACATGCAATGCCATTGGTTGATCCATGTGTGGTTTGGGAAAACAACACACATGCAACGCCATTGATTGATCCATGTGGTTTGTGGAAAAGAACACACATGCAATGACACGGGTTGATCCATATGTGGGTTGTTAAAAGAACACACATGCAATGCCATTGGTTAATCCATATGTGGTTTTATGAAAAGAACACACATTCAATGACATTGGTGGATCCATATGTGGTTTATGAAAAGAACACACATGCAATGACTCTAGTGGATCCATATGTGGTTTGTGGAAAGAACACACATGCAATGACATTGGTTGATCCATATGTGGTTTGTGACAATAACACACAAGCAATGATATTGGTTGATCCATGTGTGGTTTGTGGAAAAGAACACACATGCAATGCCATTCGTTAATCCATATGTGGTTTGTGGAAAAGAACACACATGCAATGACATTGGTGGATCCATATGTGGTTTGTGGAAAGAACACACATGCAATGACATTGGTTGATCCATGTTGTGTTTGTGAAAAGAACACACATGCAATTACTCTAGTGGATACATATGTGGTTAGTGGAAAGAACACACATGCAATGAACACTGGTGGATCCATATGTGGTTCATGACAGGAACACACATGCAATGACTCTAGTGGATCCATATGTGGTGCATGACGGGAACACACATGCAATGACATTGGTTGATCCATATGTGGTTTGTGACAATAACACACATGCAATGACAGTGGTTGATCCATGTGTGGTTTGTGGAAAAGAACACACATGGAATGACATTGGTTGATCCAAGTGTGGTTTGTGGAAAGAACACACATGCAATGACTCAAGTGGGTTCATATGTGGTTTGTGAAAATAACACACATGCAATGACTCTAGTGGATCTGTATGTGGTTTGTAGAAAGAACACACATGCTATGACATTGGTGGATCCATGCGTGGTTTGTGGAAAGAACACACATGCAGTGACATTCGTTGATCCATGTGTGGTTTGTAAAAAGAACATACATGCAATGACTCTAGTGGATACATATGTGGTTAGTGGAAAGAACACACATACAATGAACACTGGTGGATCCTTATGTGGTTCATGATAGGAACACACATGCAATGACATTGGTTGATCCATATGTGGTTTGTGACAATAACACACATGCAATGACACTGGTTGATCCATGTGTGGTTTGTGGAAAAGAACACACATGGAATGACATTGGTTGATCCATGTGTGGTTTGTGGAAAGAACACACATGCAATGACTCAAGTGGGTCCATATGTGGTTTGTGAAAATAACACGCATGCAATGACTCTAGTGGATCTATATGTGGTTTGTACAAAGAACACACATGCTATGACATTGGTGGATCCATGCGTGGTTTGTGGAAAGAACATGCAATGACATTGGTTGATCCATGTGTGGTTTGTAAAAAGAACATACATGCAATGACTCTAGTGGATACATATGTGGTTAGTGGAAAGAACACACATGCAATGAACACTGGTGGATCCATACGTGGTTCATGATAGGAACACACATGCAATGACACTGGTTGATACATATGTGGGTTGTTAAAAGAACACACATGCAATGCCATTGGTTAATCCATATGTGGTTTGTGGAAAAGAACACGCATGCAATGACATTGGTGGATCCATATGTGGTTTGTGAAAAGAACACACATGCAATGACTCTAGTGGATCCATATGTGGTTTGTGGAAAGAACACACATGCAATGAACACTTTTGGATCCATATGTGTTTCATGACAGGAACACACATGCAATGACACTGGTTGATCCATACGTGGGTTGCTAAAAGAACACACATGCAATGCCATTGGTTAATCCATATGTGGTTTGTGGAAAAGAACACACATGCAATGAACACTAGTGGATCCATATGTGGTTCATGACAGGAACACACATGAAATGAGTCTAGTGGATCCATATGTGGTTCATGACAGCAACACACATGCAATGACATTGGTTGATCAATATGTGGTTTGTGACAATAACAGACAAGCAATGACATTGGGTGATCCATGTGTGGTTTGTGGAAAAGAACACACATGCAATGACATTGGTTGATCCATCTGTGGTTTGTGGAAAGAACACACATGCAATGACTCAAGTGGGTCCATATGTGGTTTGTGAAAAGAACACACATGCAATGTCTCTAGTGGATCCATATGTTGTTTGTAGAAAGAACACACATGCAATGACATTGGTGGATCCATATGTGGTTTGTGGAAATATCACACATGCAATGACATTGGTTGATCCATGTGTGATTTGTAAAAAGAACACACATGCAATGACTCTAGTGGATACATATGTGGTTAGTGGAAAGAACACACATGCAATGAACACTAGTGGATCCATACGTGGTTCATGTCAGGAACACACATGCAATTACTCTAGTGGATCCATGTGTGGTTTGTGGAAAGAACACACATGCAGTGAACACTGGTGGATCCATGTGTGGTTTGTCAAAAGAACACATATGCAATCCCATTGGTTGATACATGTGTGGTTTGTGAAAAGAACACACATGCAATTCCATGGGTTGATCCATGTGGTTTTTGGAAAAGAACACACATGCAATGACATTGGTGGATCCATATGTGGTGTGTGAAAAGAACACACATGCAATGACTCTAGTGGATCTATATGTGGTTTGTGGAAAGAATACACATGCAATGAACACTGGTCGATCTGTAGGTGGTTCATGACAGGAACACACATGCAATGACACTGGTTGATCCATATGTGGGTTGTTAAAAGAACACACATGCAATGCCATTGGTTAATCCATATGTGATTTGTAGAAAATAACACACATGCAATGACTCTAGTTGATCCATATATGGTTTGTGAAAAGAACTCACGTGCAATAACTCTAGTGGATCCATATGTGGTTTGTGGAAAGAACACACATGCAATGAACACTTTTGGATCCATAGGTGGTTCATGACAGGAACACACATGCAATGACACTGGTTGATCCATATGTGGGTTGTTAAAAGAACACACATGCAATGCCATTGGTTAATCCATATGTGGTTTGTGGAAGAGAACACACATGCAATGACATTGGTGGATCCATATGTGGTTCATGATAGGAACACACATGCAATGTCTCTAGTGGATCCATATGTGGTTCATGACAGGAACACACATGCAATGACATTGGTTGATCCATATGTTGTTTGTGACAATAACACACATGCAATGACATTGGTTGATCCATGTGTGGTTTGTGGAAAAGAACACACATGCAATGACATTGGTTGATCGATCTGTGGTTTGTGGAAAGAACACACATGCAATGACTCAAGTGGGTCCATATATGGTTTGTGAAAAGAACACACATGCAATGACTAGTGGATCCATATGTGGTTTGTAGAAAGAACACACATGCTATGACATTGGTGGATCCATATGTGGTTTGTGGAAAGAACACACATGCAATGACATTGGTTGATCCATGTGTGGTTTGTAAAAAGAACACACATGCAATGACTCTAGTGGATACATATGTGGTTAGTGGAAAGAACACACATGCAATGAACACTGGTGGATCCATATGTAGTTCATGACAGGAACACACATGCAATGACATTGGTTGATCCATATGTGGTTTGTGACAATAACACAAATGCAATCCCATTGGTTAATCCATGTGTGGTTTGTGGAACGAACACACATGCAATGACTCTGGTGGATCCATGTGTGGTTTGTGAAAAGAACACACATGCAATGACACTAGTGGATCCATATGTGGTTCATGATAGGAACACACATGCAATGACATTGGTTGATCCATATGTGGTTTGTGACAATAACACACATGCAATGACATTGGTTAATCCATGTGTGGTTTGTGGAAAAGAACACACATGCAATGACATTGGTGGATCCATGTGTGGTTTGTGAAAAGAACACACATGCAATGACACTAGTGGATCCATATGTGGTTCATGATAGGAACACACATGCAATGACATTGGTTGATCCATATGTGGTTTGTGACAATAACACACATGCAATGACATTGGTTAATCCATGTGTGGTTTGTGCAAAAGAACACACATGAAATTACATTGGTTGATCCATGTGTGGTTTGTGGAAAGAACACACATGCAATGACTCAAGTGGGTGCATATGTTGTTTGTGAAAAGAACACACATGCAATGACTCTAGTGGATCCATATGTGGTTTGTAGAAAGAACACACATTTAATGACATTGGTGGATCCATGTGTGGTTTGTGGAAAGAACAAACATGCAATGACATTGGTTGATCCATGTGTGGTTTGTAAAAATAACACACATGCAATGACTCCAGTGGATACATATGTGGTTAGTGGAAAGAACACGCATGCAATGAACACTGGTGGATCCATATGTGGTTCATGACAGGAACACACACGCAATGACACTGGTTGATCCATATGTGGGTTGTTAAAAGAACACACATGCAATGCCATTGGTTAATCCATATGTGGTTTGTGGAAAAGAACACACATGCAATGACTCTGGTGGATCCATACGTGGTTTGTGAAAAGAACACACATGCAATGACTCTAGTGGATCCATGTGTGGTTAGTGGAAAGAACACACATGCAATGACATTGGTGGATCCATATATGGTTCATGGAAAAAACACATATGCCACATTGGTGGATCCATAAGTGGTTTGTCAAACGAACACACATGCAATGACTCTAGTGGATCCATATGCGGTTTGCGGAAAGAACACACATGCAATGAACACTGGTGGATCCATAGGTGGTTCATGACAGGAACACACATGCAATGACACTGGTTGATCCATATGTGGGTTGTTAATAGAACACACATGCAATTCCATTGGTTAATCCATATCTGGTTTGTGGAAAATAACACACATGCAATGACATTTGTGGATCCATGTGTGGTTCATGACAGGAACACATGCAATGACTCTAGTGGATCCATATGTGGTTTGTGGAAAGAACACACATGCAATGAACAATTGTGGATCCATATGTGATTCATGACAGGAACACACATGCAATGAAATTTGTGGATCCATGTGTGGTTTGTGAAAATAACACACATGCAATTACTCTGGTGGATCCATGTGTGGTTTGTGCAAAGAACACACATGCAATGACTCTGGTGGATCCATGTGTAGTTTGTGAAAAGAGCACACGTGCTATGACTCTAGTGTATCCATATGTGGTTCATGACAGGAACACAGATGCAATGACATTGGTTGATCCATATATGGTTTGTGACAATAACACACATGCAATGACATTGGTTAATCCATATGTGGTTTGTGGAAAAGAACACACATGCAATGACATTGGTTGATCCATGTGTGGTTTGTGGAAAGAACACACATGCAATGACTCAAGTGGGTCCATATGTGGTTTGTGAAAAGAACACACATGCAATGACTCTAGTGGATCCATATGTGGTTTGTAGAAAGAACACACATGCAATGACATTGGTGGATCCATATGTGGTTTGTGGAAAGAACACACATGCAATGACATTGGTGGATCCATGTGTGGTTTGTAAAAAGAACACACATGCAATGACTCTAGTGGATACATATGTGGTTAGTTGAAAGAACACACATGCAATGAACACTGGTGGATCCATATGTAGTTCATGACAGGAACACACATGCAATGACATTGGTTGATCCATATGTGGTTTGTGACAATAACACAAATGCAATCCCATTGGTTAATCCATGTGTGGTTTGTGAAAAGAGCACACATGCAATGACTCTAGTGGATCCATATGTGGTTTGTGGAAAGAACACACATTGCAATGAACACTGGTGGATCCATATGTGATTTGTGAAAAGAACACACATGCAATGACATTTGTGGATCCATGTGTGGTTTGTGAAAAGAACACAATTGCAATGACCACTTGTGGATCCATATGTGGTTCATGACAGGAACACACATGCAATGACATTGGTTGATCCATATGTGGTTTGTGACAATAACACACATGCAATGACATTGGTTGATCCATATGTGGTTTGTGACAATAACACAAATGCAATCCCATTGGTTAATCCATGTGTGGTTTGTGGAACGAACACACATGCAATGACTCTGGTGGATCCATGTGTGGTTTGTGAAAAGAACACACATGCAATGACACTAGTGGATCCATATGTGGTTCATGATAGGAACACACATGCAATGACATTGGTTGATCCATATGTGGTTTGTGACAATAACACACATGCAATGACATTGGTTAATCCTTGTGTGGTTTGTGGAAAAGAACACACATGCAATGACATTGGTGGATCCATGTGTGGTTTGTGAAAAGAACACACATGCAATGACACTAGTGGATCCATATGTGGTTCATGATAGGAACACACATGCAATGACATTGGTTGATCCATATGTGGTTTGTGACAATAACACACATGCAATGACATTGGTTAATCCATGTGTGGTTTGTGCAAAAGAACACACATGCAATTACATTGGTTGATCCATGTGTGGTTTGTGGAAAGAACACACATGCAATGACTCAAGTGGGTGCATATGTTGTTTGTGAAAAGAACACACATGCAATGACTCTAGTGGATCCATATGTGGTTTGTAGAAAGAACACACATTTAATGACATTGGTGGATCCATGTGTGGTTTGTGGAAAGAACAAACATGCAATGACATTGGTTGATCCATGTGTGGTTTGTAAAAATAACACACATGCAATGACTCCAGTGGATACATATGTGGTTAGTGGAAAGAACACGCATGCAATGAACACTGGTGGATCCATATGTGGTTCATGACAGGAACACACACGCAATGACACTGGTTGATCCATATGTGGGTTGTTAAAAGAACACACATGCAATGCCATTGGTTAATCCATATGTGGTTTGTGGAAAAGAACACACATGCAATGACTCTGGTGGATCCATACGTGGTTTGTGAAAAGAACACACATGCAATGACTCTAGTGGATCCATGTGTGGTTAGTGGAAAGAACACACATGCAATGACATTGGTGGATCCATATATGGTTCATGGAAAAAACACATATGCCACATTGGTGGATCCATAAGTGGTTTGTCAAACGAACACACATGCAATGACTCTAGTGGATCCATATGCGGTTTGCGGAAAGAACACACATGCAATGAACACTGGTGGATCCATAGGTGGTTCATGACAGGAACACACATGCAATGACACTGGTTGATCCATATGTGGGTTGTTAATAGAACACACATGCAATTCCATTGGTTAATCCATATCTGGTTTGTGGAAAATAACACACATGCAATGACATTTGTGGATCCATGTGTGGTTCATGACAGGAACACATGCAATGACTCTAGTGGATCCATATGTGGTTTGTGGAAAGAACACACATGCAATGAACAATTGTGGATCCATATGTGATTCATGACAGGAACACACATGCAATGAAATTTGTGGATCCATGTGTGGTTTGTGAAAATAACACACATGCAATTACTCTGGTGGATCCATGTGTGGTTTGTGCAAAGAACACACATGCAATGACTCTGGTGGATCCATGTGTAGTTTGTGAAAAGAGCACACGTGCTATGACTCTAGTGTATCCATATGTGGTTCATGACAGGAACACAGATGCAATGACATTGGTTGATCCATATGTGGTTTGTGACAATAACACACATGCAATGACATTGGTTAATCCATATGTGGTTTGTGGAAAAGAACACACATGCAATGACATTGGTTGATCCATGTGTGGTTTGTGGAAAGAACACACATGCAATGACTCAACTGGGTCCATATGTGGTTTGTGAAAAGAACACACATGCAATGACTCTAGTGGATCCATATGTGGTTTGTAGAAAGAACACACATGCAATGACATTGGTGGATCCATATGTGGTTTGTGGAAAGAACACACATGCAATGACATTGGTGGATCCATGTGTGGTTTGTAAAAAGAACACACATGCAATGACTCTAGTGGATACATATGTGGTTAGTTGAAAGAACACACATGCAATGAACACTGGTGGATCCATATGTAGTTCATGACAGGAACACACATGCAATGACATTGGTTGATCCATATGTGGTTTGTGAAAATAACACAAATGCAATCCCATTGGTTAATCCATGTGTGGTTTGTGAAAAGAGCACACATGCAATGACTCTAGTGGATCCATATGTGGTTTGTGGAAAGAACACACATTGCAATGAACACTGGTGGATCCATATGTGATTTGTGAAAAGAACACACATGCAATGACATTTGTGGATCCATGTGTGGTTTGTGAAAAGAACACAATTGCAATGACCACTTGTGGATCCATATGTGGTTCATGACAGGAACACACATGCAATGACATTGGTTGATCCATATGTGGTTTGTGACAATAACACACATGCAATGACATTGGTTGATCCATATGTGGTTTGTGACAATAACACAAATGCAATCCCATTGGTTAATCCATGTGTGGTTTGTGGAACGAACACACATGCAATGACTCTGGTGGATCCATGTGTGGTTTGTGAAAAGAACACACATGCAATGACACTGGTGGATCCATATGTGGTTCATGATAGGAACACACATGCAATGACATTGGTTGATCCATATGTGGTTTGTGACAATAACACACATGCAATGACATTGGTTAATCCATGTGTGGTTTGTGGAAAAGAACACACATGCAATGACATTGGTGGATCCATGTGTGGTTTGTGAAAAGAACACACATGCAATGACACTAGTGGATCCATATGTGGTTCATGATAGGAACACACATGCAATGACATTGGTTGATCCATATGTGGTTTGTGACAATAACACACATGCAATGACATTGGTTAATCCATGTGTGGTTTGTGCAAAAGAACACACATGCAATTACATTGGTTGATCCATGTGTGGTTTGTGGAAAGAACACACATGCAATGACTCAAGTGGGTGCATATGTTGTTTGTGAAAAGAACACACATGCAATGACTCTAGTGGATCCATATGTGGTTTGTAGAAAGAACACACATTTAATGACATTGGTGGATCCATGTGTGGTTTGTGGAAAGAACAAACATGCAATGACATTGGTTGATCCATGTGTGGTTTGTAAAAATAACACACATGCAATGACTCCAGTGGATACATATGTGGTTAGTGGAAAGAACACACATGCAATGAACACTGGTGGATCCATATGTGGTTCATGACAGTAACACACACGCAATGACACTGGTTGATCCATATGTGGGTTGTTAAAAGAACACACATGCAATGCCATTGGTTAATCCATATGTGGTTTGTGGAAAAGAACACACATGCAATGACTCTGGTGGATCCATACGTGGTTTGTGAAAAGAACACACATGCAATGACTCTAGTGGATCCATGTGTGGTTAGTGGAAAGAACACACATGCAATGACATTGGTGGATCCATATATGGTTCATGGAAAAAAACACATATGCCACATTGGTGGATCCATAAGTGGTTTGTCAAACGAACACACATGCAATGACTCTAGTGGATCCATATGCGGTTTGCGGAAAGAACACACATGCAATGAACACTGGTGGATCCATAGGTGGTTCATGACAGGAACACACATGCAATGACACTGGTTGATCCATATGTGGGTTGTTAATAGAACACACATGCAATTCCATTAGTTAATCCATATCTGGTTTGTGGAAAAAAACACACATGCAATGACATTTGTGGATCCATGTGTGGTTCATGACAGGAACACATGCAATGACTCTAGTGGATCCATATGTGGTTTGTGGAAAGAACACACATGAAATGAACAATTGTGGATCCATATGTGATTCATGACAGGAACACACATGCAATGAAAGTTGTGGATCCATGTGTGGTTTGTGAAAATAACACACATGCAATTACTCTGGTGGATCCATGTGTGGTTTGTGCAAAGAACACACATGCAATGACTCTGGTGGATCCATGTGTAGTTTGTGAAAAGAGCACACGTGCTATGACTCTAGTGTATCCATATGTGGTTCATGACAGGAACACAGATGCAATGACATTGGTTGATCCATATGTGGTTTGTGACAATAACACACATGCAATGACATTGGTTAATCCATGTGTGGTTTGTGGAAAAGAACACACATGCAATGACATTGGTTGATCCATGTGTGGTTTGTGGAAAGAACACACATGCAATGACTCAAGTGGGTCCATATGTGGTTTGTGAAAAGAACACACATGCAATGACTCTAGTGGATCCATATGTGGTTTGTAGAAAGAACACACATGGAATGACATTGGTGGATCCATATGTGGTTTGTGGAAAGAACACACATGCAATGACATTGGTGGATCCATGTGTGGTTTGTAAAAAGAACACACATGCAATGACTCTAGTGGATACATATGTGGTTAGTGGAAAGAACACACTTGCAATGAACACTGGTGGATCCATATGTAGTTCATGACAGGAACACACATGCAATGACATTGGTTGATCCATATGTGGTTTGTGACAATAACACAAATGCAATCCCATTGGTTAATCCATGTGTGGTTTGTGGAAAGAACACACATGCAATGACTCTGGTGGATCCATGTGTGGTTTGTGAAAAGAGCACACATGCAATGACACTAGTGGATCCATATGTGGTTCATGATAGGAACACACATGCAATGACATTGGTTAATCCATGTGTGGTTTGTGCAAAAGAACACACATGCATTTACATTGGTTGATCCATGTGTGGTTTGTGGAAAGAACACACATGCAATGACTCAAGTGGGTGCATATGTTGTTTGTGAAAAGAACACACATGCAATGACTCTAGTGGATCCATATGTGGTTTGTAGAAAGAACACACATTTAATGACATTGGTGGATCCATGTGTGGTTTGCGGAAAGAACAAATATGCAATGACATTGGTTGATCCATGTGTGGTTTGTAAAAATAACACACATGCAATGACTCCAGTGGATACATATGTGGTTAGTGGAAAGAACACACATGCAATGAACACTGGTGGATCCATATGTGGTTCATGACAGGAACACACACGCAATGACACTGGTTGATCCATATGTGGGTTGTTAAAAGAACACACATGCAATGCCATTGGTTAATCCATATGTGGTTTGTGGAAAAGAACACACATGCAATGACTCTGGTGGATCCATACGTGGTTTGTGAAAAGAACACACATGCAATGACTCTAGTGGATCCATGTGTGGTTAGTGGAAAGAACACACATGCAATGACATTGGTGGATCCATATATGGTTCATGGAAAAAACACATATGCCACATTGGTGGATCCATAAGTGGTTTGTCAAACGAACACACATGCAATGACTCTAGTGGATCCATATGCGGTTTGCGGAAAGAACACACATGCAATGAACACTGGTGGATCCATAGGTGGTTCATGACACGAACACACATGCAATGACACTGGTTGATCCATATGTGGGTTGTTAATAGAACACACATGCAATTCCATTGGTTAATCCATATCTGGTTTGTGGAAAATAACACACATGCAATGACATTTGTGGATCCATGTGTGGTTCATGACAGGAACACATGCAATGACTCTAGTGGATCCATATGTGGTTTGTGGAAAGAACACACATGAAATGAACAATTGTGGATCCATATGTGATTCATGACAGGAACACACATGCAATGAAATTTGTGGATCCATGTGTGGTTTGTGAAAATAACACACATGCAATTACTCTGGTGGATCCATGTGTGGTTTGTGCAAAGAACACACATGCAATGACTCTGGTGGATCCATGTGTAGTTTGTGAAAAGAGCACACGTGCTATGACTCTAGTGTATCCATATGTGGTTCATGACAGGAACACAGATGCAATGACATTGGTTGATCCATATGTGGTTTGTGACAATAACACACATGCAATGACATTGGTTAATCCATGTGTGGTTTGTGGAAAAGAACACACATGCAATGACATTGGTTGATCCATGTGTGGTTTGTGGAAAGAACACACATGCAATGACTCAAGTGGGTCCATATGTGGTTTGTGAAAAGAACACACATGCAATGACTCTAGTGGATCCATATGTGGTTTGTAGAAAGAACACACATGGAATGACATTGGTGGATCCATATGTGGTTTGTGGAAAGAACACACATGCAATGACATTGGTGGATCCATGTGTGGTTTGTAAAAAGAACACACATGCAATGACTCTAGTGGATACATATGTGGTTAGTGGAAAGAACACACTTGCAATGAACACTGGTGGATCCATATGTAGTTCATGACAGGAACACACATGCAATGACATTGGTTGATCCATATGTGGTTTGTGACAATAACACAAATGCAATCCCATTGGTTAATCCATGTGTGGTTTGTGGAAAGAACACACATGCAATGACTCTGGTGGATCCATGTGTGGTTTGTGAAAAGAGCACACATGCAATGACACTAGTGGATCCATATGTGGTTCATGATAGGAACACACATGCAATGACATTGGTTAATCCATGTGTGGTTTGTGCAAAAGAACACACATGCAATTACATTGGTTGATCCATGTGTGGTTTGTGGAAAGAACACACATGCAATGACTCAAGTGGGTGCATATGTTGTTTGTGAAAAGAACACACATGCAATGACTCTAGTGGATCCATATGTGGTTTGTAGAAAGAACACACATTTAATGACATTGGTGGATCCATGTGTGGTTTGCGGAAAGAACAAATATGCAATGACATTGGTTGATCCATGTGTGGTTTGTAAAAATAACACACATGCAATGACTCCAGTGGATACATATGTGGTTAGTGGAAAGAACACACATGCAATGAACACTGGTGGATCCATATGTGGTTCATGACAGGAACACACACGCAATGACACTGGTTGATCCATATGTGGGTTGTTAAAAGAACACACATGCAATGCCATTGGTTAATCCATATGTGGTTTGTGGAAAAGAACACACATGCAATGACTCTGGTGGATCCATACGTGGTTTGTGAAAAGAACACACATGCAATGACTCTAGTGGATCCATGTGTGGTTAGTGGAAAGAACACACATGCAATGACATTGGTGGATCCATATATGGTTCATGGAAAAAACACATATGCCACATTGGTGGATCCATAAGTGGTTTGTCAAACGAACACACATGCAATGACTCTAGTGGATCCATATGCGGTTTGCGGAAAGAACACACATGCAATGAACACTGGTGGATCCATAGGTGGTTCATGACACGAACACACATGCAATGACACTGGTTGATCCATATGTGGGTTGTTAATAGAACACACATGCAATTCCATTGGTTAATCCATATCTGGTTTGTGGAAAATAACACACATGCAATGACATTTGTGGATCCATGTGTGGTTCATGACAGGAACACATGCAATGACTCTAGTGGATCCATATGTGGTTTGTGGAAAGAACACACATGCAATGAACAATTGTGGATCCATATGTGATTCATGACAGGAACACACATGCAATGAAATTTGTGGATCCATGTGTGGTTTGTGAAAATAACACACATGCAATTACTCTGGTGGATCCATGTGTGGTTTGTGCAAAGAACACACATGCAATGACTCTGGTGGATCCATGTGTAGTTTGTGAAAAGAGCACACGTGTTATGACTCTAGTGTATCCATATGTGGTTCATGACAGGAACACAGATGCAATGACATTGGTTGATCCATATGTGGTTTGTGACAATAACACACATGCAATGACATTGGTTAATCCATGTGTGGTTTGTGGAAAAGAACACACATGCAATGACATTGGTTGATCCATGTGTGGTTTGTGGAAAGAACACACATGCAATGACTCAAGTGGGTCCATATGTGGTTTGTGAAAATAACACACATGCAATGACTCTAGTGGATCCATATGTGGTTTGTAGAAAGAACACACATGGAATGACATTGGTGGATCCATATGTGGTTTGTGGAAAGAACACACATGCAATGACATTGGTTGATCCATGTGTGGTTTGTAAAAAGAACACACGTGCAATGACTCTACTGGATACATATGTGGTTAGTGGAAAGAACACACATGCAATGAACACTGGTGGATCCATATGTGCTTCATGACAGGAAGACACATGCAATGACTCTAGTGGGTCCATATGTGGTTTGTGAAAAGAGCACACATGCAATGACTCTAGTGGATCCATATGTGGTTTGTGGAAAGAACACACATGCAATGAACACTGGTGGATCCATATGTGATTTGTGAAAAGAACACACATGCAATGACATTTGTGGATCCATGTGTGGTTTGTGAAAAGAACACAATTGCAATGACCACTTGTGGATCCATATGTGGTTCATGACAGGAACACACATGCAATGACATTGGTTGATCCATATGTGGTTTGTGACAATAACACACATGCAATAACATTGGTTGATCCATGTGTGGTTTGTAAAAAGAACACACATGCAATGACTCTACTAAATAGATATGTGGTTAGTGGAAAGAACACACATGCAATGAACACTGGTGGATCCATATGTGCTTCATGACAGGAAGACACATGCAATGACTCTAGTGGGTCCATATGTGGTTTGTGAAAAGAACACACATGCAATGACTCTAGTGGATCCATATGTGGTTTGTGTAAAGAACACACATGCAATGAACACTGGTGGATCCATATGTGATTTGTTAAAAGAACACACATGCAATGACATTTGTGGATCCATGTGTGGTTTGTGAAAAGAACAAACATGCAATTACTCTGGTGGATCCATGTGTGGTTTGTGGAAAGAACACACATGCAATGTCATCGGTTGATCCTTGTGTGGTTTGTGAAAAGAACACACATGCAATGCCATTGGTTGATCCATGTGTGGTTTGTGAAAAGAACACACATGCAATGCCATTGGTTTATCCATGTGGTTTGTGGAAAAGAACACACATGCAATGAACACTGGTGGTTCCATAAGTGGTTTGTGGAAAGAACACACATGCAGTGAACACTGGTGGATCCATGTGTGGTTTGTGAAAAGAGCACACATGCAATGACATTGGTTGATCCATGTGTAGTTTGTGAAAAGAACACACATGCAATGCCATTAGTTGATCCATGTGGTTTGTGGAAAAGAACACACATACAATGACATTGGTGGATCCATATCTGGTTTGTGGAAAGAACACACATGCAATGACATTGGTGGATCCATATGTGGTTTGTGAAAAGAACACACATGGAATTACTCTAGTGGATACATATGTGGTTTGTGGAAAGAACACACATGCAATGAACACTTTTGGATCCATATGTGTTTCATGACAGGAACACACATGCAATGACACTGGTTGATCCATACGTGGGTTGCTAAAAGAACACACATGCAATGACTCAAGTGGGTCCATATGTGGTTTGTGGAAAGAACACACATGCAATGAACACTTGTGGATCCATATGTGGTTCATGACAGGAACACACATGCAATGACATTGGTTGATCCATATGTGGTTTGTGACAATAACACACATGCAATTTCATTGGTTGATCCATGTGTGGTTTGTGGAAAAGAACAGACATGCAATGACATTGGTTGATCCATGTGTGGTTTGCAAAAAGAACACACATGCAATGACTCTAATGGATACATATGTGGTTATTGGAAAGAACACACATGCAGTGAACACTGGTGGATCCATATGTGGTTCGTAGAAAGAACACACATGCAATGACATTGGTGGATCCATGTGTGGTTTGTGGAAAGAACACACATGCAATGGCATTGGTTGATGCATGTGTGCTTTGTAAAAAGAACACACATGCAATGACTCTAGTGGATACATATGTGGTTAGTAGAAAGAACACACATGCAATGAACACTGGTGGATCCATATGTGGTTCATGACAGGAACACACATGCAATGACACTGGTTGATCCTTATGTGGGTTGTTAAACGAACACACATGCAATGACATTGGTGGATCCATATGTGGTTTGTGGAAAGAACACACATGCAATGACATTGGTGGATCCATGTGTGGTTTGTAAAAAGAACACACATGAAATGACTCTAGTGGATACATATGTGGTTAGTTGAAAGAACACACATGCAATGAACACTGGTGGATCCATATGTAGTTCATGACAGGAACACACATGCAATGACATTGGTTGATCCATATGTGATTTGTGACAATAACACAAATGCAATCCCATTGGTTAATCCATGTGTGGTTTGTGGAAAGAACACACATGCAATGACTCTAGTGGATCCATGTGTGGTTTGTGAAAAGAACACACATGCAATGACACTAGTGGATCCATATGTGGTTCATGATAGGAACACACATGCAATGACATTGGTTGATCCATATGTGGTTTGTGACAATAACACACATGCAATGACATTGGTTAATCCATGTGTGATTTGTGCAAAAGAACACACATGCAATTACATTGGTTGATCCATGTGTGGTTTGTGGAAAGAACACACATGCAATGACTCAAGTGGGTGCATATGTTGTTTGTGAAAAGAACACACTCGCAATGACTCTAGTGGATCCATATGTGGTTTGTAGAAAGAACACACATTTAATGACATTGGTGGATCCATGTGTGGTTTGCGGAAAGAACAAACATGCAATGACATTGGTTGATCCATGTGTGGTTTGTAAAAATAACACACATGCAATGACTCCAGTGGATACATATGTGGTTAGTGGAAAGAACACACATGCAATGAACACTGGTGGATCCATATGTGGTTCATGACAGGAACACACTCGCAATGACACTGGTTGATCCATATGTGGGTTGTTAAAAGAACACACATGCAATGCCATTGGTTAATCCATATGTGGTTTGTGGAAAATAACACACATGCAATGACTCTGGTGGATCCATACGTGGTTTGTGAAAAGAACACACATGCAATGACTCTAGTGGATCCATGTGTGGTTAGTGGAAAGAACACACATGCAATGACATTGGTGGATCCATATATGGTTCATGGAAAAACCACATATGCCACATTGGTGGATCCATAAGTGGTTTGTCAAACGAACACACATGCAATGACTCTAGTGGATACATATGCGGTTTGCGGAAAGAACACACATGCAATGATCACTGGTGGATCCATAGGTGGTTCATGACAGGAACACACATGCAATGACACTGGTTGATCCATATGTGGGTTGTTAAAAGAACACACATGCAATTCCATTGGTTAATCCATATCTGGTTTGTGGAAAATAACACACATGCAATGACATTTGTGGATCCATGTGTGGTTCATGACAGGAACACATGCAATGACTCTAGTGGATCCATATGTGGTTTGTGGAAAGAACACACATGCAATGAACAATTGTGGATCCATATGTGATTCATGACAGGAACACACATGCAATGACATTTGTGGATCCATGTGTGGTTTGTGAAAATAACACACATGCAATTACTCTGATGGATCCATGTGTGGTTGGTGCAAAGAACACACATGCAATGACTCTAGTGGATCCATGTGTAGTTTGTGAAAAGAGCACACGTGCAATGACTCTAGTGTATCCATATGTGGTTCATGACAGGAACACAGATGCAATGACATTGGTTGATCCATATGTGGTTTGTAACAATAACACACATGCAATGACATTGTTTAATCCATGTGTGGTTTGTGGAAAAGAACACACATGCAATGACATTGGTTGATCCATGTGTGGTTTGTGGATAGAACACACATGCAATGACTCAAGTAGGTCCATATGTGGTTTGTGAAAAGAACACACATGCAATGACTCTAGTGGATCCATATGTGGTTTGTAGAAAGAACACACATGGAATGACATTGGTGGATCCATATGTGGTTTGTGGAAAGAACACACATGCAATGACATTGGTTGATCCATGTGTGGTTTGTAAAAAGAACACACGTGCAATGACTCTACTGGATACATATGTGGTTAGTGGAAAGAACACACATGCAATGAACACTGGTGGATCCATATGTGCTTCATGACAGGAAGACACATGCAATGACTCTAGTGGGTCCATATGTGGTTTGTGAAAAGAGCACACATGCAATGACTCTAGTGGATCCATATGTGGTTTGTGGAAAGAACACACATGCAATGAACACTGGTGGATCCATATGTGATTTGTAAAAAGAACACACATGCAATGACATTTGTGGATCCATGTGTGGTTTGTGAAAATAACACAATTGCAATGAACACTTGTGGATCGATATGTGGTTCATGACAGGAACACACATGCAATGACATTGGTTGATCCATATGTGGTTTGTGACAATAACACACATGCAATAACATTGGTTGATCCATGTGTGGTTTGTAAAAAGAACACACATGCAATGACTCTACTGGATACATATGTGGTTAGTGGAAAGAACACACATGCAATGAACACTGGTGGATCCATATGTGCTTCATGACAGGAAGACACATGCAATGACTCTAGTGGGTCCATATGTGGTTTGTGAAAAGAACACACATGCAATGACTCTAGTGGATCCATATGTGGTTTGTGTAAAGAACACACATGCAATGAACACTGGTGGATCCATATGTGATTTGTGAAAAGAACACACATGCAATGACATTTGTGGATCCATGTGTGGTTTGTGAAAAGAACAAACATGCAATTACTCTGGTGGATCCATGTGTGGTTTGTGGAAAGAACACACATGCAATGTCATCGGTTGATCCTTGTGTGGTTTGTGAAAAGAACACACATGCAATGCCATTGGTTGATCCATGTGTGGTTTGTGAAAAGAACACACATGCAATGCCATTGGTTTATCCATGTGGTTTGTGGAAAAGAACACACATGCAATGAACACTGGTGGATCCATAAGTGGTTTGTGGAAAGAACACACATGCAGTGAACACTGGTGGATCCATGTGTGGTTTGTGAAAAGAGCACACATGCAATGACATTGGTTGATCCATGTGTAGTTTGTGAAAAGAACACACATGCAATGCCATTAGTTGATCCATGTGGTTTGTGGAAAAGAACATACATACAATGACATTGGTGGATCCATATCTGGTTTGTGGAAAGAACACACATGCAATGACATTGGTGGATCCATATGTGGTTTGTGAAAAGAACACACATGGAATTACTCTAGTGGATACATATGTGGTTTGTGGAAAGAACACACATGCAATGAACACTAGTGGATCCATATGTGGTTCATGACAGGAACACACATACAATGAACACTGGTGGATCCATATGTGGTTTGTAAAAAGAACACACATGCAATGACTCAAGTGGGTCCATATGTGGTTTGTGGAAAGAACACACATGCAATGAACACTTGTGGATCCATATGTGGTTCATGACAGGAACACACATGCAATGACATTGGTTGATCCATATGTGGTTGGTGACAATAACACACATGCAATTTCATTGGTTGATCCATGTGTGGTTTGTGGAAAAGAACAGACATGCAATGACATTGGTTGATCCATGTGTGGTTTGCAAAAAGAACACACATGCAATTACTCTAATGGATACATATGTGGTTATTGGAAAGAACACACATGCAGTGAACACTGGTGGATCCATATGTGGTTCGTAGAAAGAACACACATGCAATGACATTGGTGGATCCATGTGTGGTTTGTGGAAAGAACACACATGCAATGGCATTGGTTGATGCATGTGTGCTTTGTAAAAAGAACACACATGCAATGACTCTAGTGGATACATATGTGGTTAGTAGAAAGAACACACATGCAATGAACACTGGTGGATCCATATGTGGTTCATGACAGGAACACACATGCAATGACACTGGTTGATCCATATGTGGGTTGTTAAAAGAACACACATGCAATGCCATTGGTTAATCCATATGTGGTTTGTGGAAAATAACACACATGCAATGACATTGGTGGATCCATATGTTGTTTGTGGAAAGAACACACATGCAATGACATTGGTTGATCCATGTTGTGTTTGTGAAAAGAACACACATGCAATGACTCTAGTGGATAAATATGTGATTAGTGGAAAGAACACACATGCAATGAACACTGGTGCATCCATATGTGGTTCATGACAGGAACACACATGCAATGACACTGGTTGATCCATATGTGGTTTGTTAAAAGAACACACATGCAACGACTCTAGTGGTTCCATATGTGGTTTGTGACAGGAACACACACACAATGACTCTAGTGGATACATATGTGGTTTGTAGAAAGAACACACATGAAATGACATTGGTGGATCCATGTGTGGTTTGTGGAAAGAACACACATGCAAGGACATTGGTTGATCCATGTTTGGTTTGTAAAAACAACACACATGCAATGACTCTAGTGGATACATATATGGTTAGTGGAAAGAACACACATGCAATGAACACTGGTGGATCCATATGTGGTTCATGACAGGAACACACATGCAATGACACCGGTTGATCCATATGTGGGTTGTTTAAAGAACACACATGCAATGCCATTGGTTAATCCATATGTGGTTTGTGGAAAAGAACACACATGCAATGACATTGGTGGATCCATATGTGGTTTGTGGAAGGAACACACATGCTATGACATTGGTTGATCCATGTGTGGTTTGTGGAAAAGAACACACATGCAATGACATTGGTGGATCCATATGTGGTTTTTGGAAAGAACACACATGCAATGACATTGGTTGATCCAGGTGTGGTTTGTGAAAAGAACACACATGCAATGACTCTAGTGGATACATATGTGGTTAGTGGAAAGAACACACATGCAATGAACATTGCTGGATCCATATGTGGTTCATGACAGGAACACACATGCAATGACACCGGTTGATCCATATGTGGGTTGTTAAAAGAACACACATGCAATGACTCTAGTGGATCCATATGTGGTTTGTGGAAAGAACGCACATGTAATGAACACTGGTGGATCCATATGTGATTCATGACAGGAACACACATGCAATGACATTTGTGGATCCATGTGTGGTTTGTGAAAAGAACACACATGCAATTACTCTGGTGGATCCATGTGTGGTTTCTGTAAAGAACGCACATGCAATGACTCTGTTGGATCCATGTGTGGTTTGTGAAAAGAACAAACATGTAATGACTCTAGTGGATCCATATGTGGTTCATGACAGGAACACACATGCAATGACATTGGTTGATCCATATGTGGTTTGTGACAATAACACACATGCAATGACATTGGTTGATCCATGTGTGGTTTGTGGAAAAGAACACACATGCAATGACATTGGTTGATCCATGTGTGGTTTGTGGAAAGAAAACACATGCAATGACTCAAGTGGGTCCATATGTGGTTTGTGAAAAGAACACACATGCAATGACTCTAGTGGATCCATATGTGGTTTGTAGAAAGAACACACATGCAATGACATTGGTGGATCCATATGTGGTTTGTGGAAAGAACACACATGCAATGACATTGGTTGATCCATGTGTGGTTTGTAAAATGAACACACATGCAATGAATCTAGTGGATGCATATGTGGTTAGTGGAAAGAACACACTGATACATTGCAAAGGTATCTATAATTTTTGATGCTCCATGCTTGGTTTTATCCACTTTCTTTTGTTTTGTCCACACTTTGGAGTACTTTTCATATGATTTCTTGGACTAACCTATTAACAAGAGCCATAGTGCCATCTGCCTGGTTTCTGATGTTTTTGGTTCCAGGAAAGTCAGAAAATGAATATTCTCGGAATTGGACGGGACAAAAGTCAAAGTGCCTATTTTTCCAGAAGACTCACGGAGCCAGAATACGAGACGGAGGAGGGCCAGGGGCTGGCCACACCCCCCCTAGGCGCGGCTAGGCCTGGCCGCGCCAGGGCCTAGTGTGGTGGCCCCAGGCACCCCCTCGGTCTCCCTCTTCGCCTATAAGAATCCTTCTGACCTAAAAACTTCGGGGGGTTCGACATTTTTCCAGAAGGAGTTCCGCTCCGCCGCCACCACCAGATTCCACGAAACAACACCAGAAACTTCGTTCTGGCACCCTGTCGGGATGGGGAATTGGAGGAGATCATCGCCATCATCATCACCATCGCTTCTCCATCGACCATCCATGTTTCTCCCATCTATGAGTGAGTAATCTACCGCTGTAGGATATGGGGATGGTAGGGATTGGATGAGATCGTTCATGTAATGGCATTAGATTGTTAGGGCATAGTGCCTAGTATCTCTATTAGTGCTTTATGACTTTGTTGCAACTTTGTTGTGCTTAATGCTTGTGACTAGGGCCCGAGTGCCATGATCTCAGATCTGAACTTATTATTGATTCATTATGATAGTATTGTTCTTGGTCTTATCTACAAGTTGTATACACACGTCGTTGTTACTGCTGTTACTTTACTATTCCTACTACAAAACTGTTGCTACTGATAAACTGTTGTGAGCAAGATTGTTTCCAGGTGCAGCTGAATTGACAACTTAGTTGTTAAGGCTGATAAGTATTCTTTTGCTCCCCTTATGTCGAATCAATAAATTGGGTTTCACTTCCCTCGAAAATACTGCGATACACCCCCTATACTTGTGGGTCATCAAGACTATTTTCTGGCGCCGTTGCCAGGGACCATAGCTTTATTTATCAAGTTCACTTGGATTCACTATTGTTCAAGCTAAGTTTATCTTTCTCCTTGTCTGCTTGTTTCTTTATCAAAAATACAAAAAAAATAGTTCCTACTCTAGTTGTTGTTTTCATTGGTCTGTTATTGTCTTGCTTTATCATGCTTGATGTCAATGGTTGGTTTCTTTGAAACTAAATCTTATTGGCAAGGTGGGTTCACGGAAGATCAAAAATATTATTATAAGGAACACCGCTTGTCACAAAAATGGAAACACTTATGGGAACAAATTGATAGATTGTATACCATTGGTAGAAACGTGTGCTCTACTTATAATGTTACTTATTGCTGTGATGAGTCTTGTTGCAGAAAGAGGTATAAACACCTCCCTTTTCAATGTGAGTATAGTGATAATGATACCATATCTTCCTATGCTAAAGGAATTTATGACTTTTATGATGCGGAACAAATTGAAGAATTTATTGCTTGGAAGGGTGCTTTTGAACTTGCTAGTTTGCTTGAAAATATTGATGATTCACCTTATAAGTATGAGGTTTATGGTATACTTAAATTTTGCTTTGATAATTACAAGGATGAAAATAACCATATCCTTGAATATTTTAATAGATGCTTTCCACAAATGGAAGAGACTAATGCCTTGCAGGACCCTATGGAAGAAGAAATTGATGAACCTGAAATCTCATTAGATGAAAAAGAGGAGGAGAGTGATGAACAAAAGGAGGAAGAATGGATTACCTACCCATGCCTACCTTCTAATGAGAGTGACTCTTTATCCCTTACATTATTTGATTGTCCTCCATGCTTACTAAAGGAGGATGAATGTTATGTTCCCAAGGTTTCCTTTGAAAATGTTTATGATAAGGCTCTAGTGCTTGTAGATCATGAAAAGCATACTTTATGTGATAGTTATATTGTTGAGTTTATTCATGAGGCTACTAAAAATTATTTTGAGAGAGGAAAATATGGTGGTAGGAGTTTTCATGGTATTGAAACACCTCTCTATGTGCTGAAAGTTTTCAAGTTACTCTTGTTTTATCTTCCTATGCCTGTCACTTTGCTCTTTGCAAATTTATTTGCTTACATGATTCCTATGCATAGGAAGTGGGTTAGACTTAAATGTGTTTTGGATTTGCTTCTTGATGCTATCTTTTACTTCACTTCATATTTCTTATGAGAGCATCCTCTCAAACTTTTATGCCTGAAGATGATAATATGTCTATTATTCTTGGGAGACCTTTTCTTAAATACTGCAGGAGCTGTTATTAATTGTAATCAAGGGAAGGTGACCTTCAATGAACACATTGTATATTTCCTCAATAATATTGAAAGGACTTATGGATTGAATTCAATTGAACATGTTGAGGGCACTCGAGTTGGAGAAATATATTGTCCCATACGAAGAGAAAAATGTGAAACTATTATGATTGGGACCATTGCTATCAAGGTTGAGGTAACATAATCATTAGTGGGATACAAAGTTTTGTCTCATATGGAATTGTTTTGGTAACAAGACCTGATCAACCTTGTTAACAAAAGGATTTCATTGAACAAAACAATGTTTGCACCATGATTATCTTCGCTTACTTCTATTCTATCCATTTTAGTTTTTGCTTCTCTTGCCTAACTTAAAGGCGTTAAAGAAAACTACTTGTTGGGAGATAACCCAAGAGTTTTAGTTGAGTCTTGGAAGTTATTACTTCAGTAATAACCGCTCCTTATCCTTTTTATTTGTTTTTTGTGCCAAGAGTAACCTCAAATGAGAGTGAAGTAATGATTGGAAAAGTTGCTGTCCCGAAACAGATTTTTGTGATTCACCGTAAATATTCCTGAGAGAGCTCTGTATGTCGGATTGAGCTGTACTTTTTGGTAATTCTGCCCCAGGTTGTTATCTAACTTTAGTTAGTTCAACACTTTTTTATTTGAGCAACATAAGATCTTCTAAAAAAATCGTCTTTACCTGCTGGTCTGTTTTGACAGATTTCTGCCATTTTCTGTATTTGCTTCTTGTTGGTTCCTTCTTGATTTCTTTTGGGGAATTGAGCTTTTTGAGGGAAGTGCTACAGTATCTAGTGTTCTAATGGAAGTTTATTTGGTGTTAGAACTGAACCTTGAGACTTATTTATCTTAAGTGCACTAATGTTGCTAATGAGAATGTGTGAAGTTTTGTATGAAGGAAAATTTTCAGGTGTATGGAAGGAATGAGTAATGAGATGAAGGATGGACTAAAGCTCAAGCTTGGGGATGCCACGCATGTCACCCCAAGAAATATCCAATAAGAACAAGCGTCAAAGCTCGGGGATGCCCAAGGCATCCCCTTCTTCGTCAATAAAAATCTCAGGTTTCTTCCAAACACTTCATTTTTATTGTTTCATGCACAGTTGTGTTTTTCTTGAAGCGTCTTCTTTTTCGTTTTTGTTTTGGTTTTTAGTTTGCGTGGTTTGCTTAGTTTGCTTAATAAATTGGTTGGACCCCCTCTTTCATACTTTGGTGTTCAAATAGTTTGGTTTGGTTTGGAAAAGAGTAGGAAAGCTCATGCTTAAGTGGAAAGAGAGCTTGTTTTTGACTGTGGCCTATGCTCTGTCATGCCATGCTTGATATTGTTTTGGCTTTATGCTTAGTATTCTTTGGTGTAGAATGACTTGTTATAAACAATGGAGATTGCTTAATGTGCCTTGGATGAATCATGCGTTGTTTTAGCATATTAAAGCATAGTATAGTGGTATTCTCCTTTGATGCTTTATTTGGGTTGACTTGGCACATGTTCACACCATGTTATGACTATCCAAAGTCACCATAGCCTTTATGATCCTTTAGTTTCCAACTTGTAGTATCACTTTATGCTTTGATCAATGATGTTTTGTTGCTCTGCATGATTATGGCCATTATTGCTCTCTCGTTTGTCGCTCCCTTACTATTGCTAGCCTTCACTTACACTGAGTATTTTACTCATGTTTCCAACTCCCTTAAACCAAATATTGCCAAAGTGTCCACCATACCTACCTATTAGCATCATTTTCTACTTCCGTGCATATTCAATATGCCTTGTTTTCTTCCGAATAAAAGGTTTGCTTGTTATGAAAAAGTTAGTTAGTAAAGCTCTCACAAACTTGATGGCACACTTTATTTCCTGCACTTAATAAACCTGAACCATTGTGAACTCTCCATGAAAGTTATATGCTTGCAAATTATAGGCTGGGGATTAGCAGAACCGTGCTGTCACGGGGAACGCTTTCAACACTTGTAAATATATACCCATTTGATACCTTGCTCTTTTGTTTGCGGATGTCGTCGGTGTGAAATAAAAGGGGAGCTTGTAAGTCCATGGAGTTATGTATGTGTGTTAGAGAAACGCCTGGGCCGCTGGTCTAATCCATGCTGACATGGTGGAAACCTGCAGCGTAACCATAATGATATCTATGAAGCATTCTTCTTATAAAAAAAGAGATAGCTATTGAGAAAAAGAAAAAAAAGAGATTATGAAAAGAGGAAAGAGAGAAAAAAGCACCATTTTCCCATGGTAAATAAGAAGATTGCTGAGATACTCATTGTCTGCTTGCCTTGTCATTTTGATGTGGGTATTCTTCCGTATCATCGGGCAAGGGGTACCCCGTTGGCGGTTCTCTATGATACGCACATACTTACGATGACAAGAACTTACCGGTAACTAAAGTTGAGTAGCATGAGGAGCAGCCCTCGTACTCAAGGGACTTGGGATTTTCAGTTTATAGTGTGTCAAGCATATAACTCAGATTGGACCTCACTTTCACCTTAACCACATTAAAGATGCTTATGATAGGGGCAATGAGAGCTCAAAGCTAATGAGTACCATACTTTTAGCATTTGGAAGCCTTTAAAATTATTCAAAACCTTTTTCTTTCCTTGTTGAGTCTCCACACATTCTTTGAGCACCTTCTTGAGAGCATAGTGGCCATTCTTAGTTCTATGTGCATTGTCCCAAGACTTGTTGATTGATGCATACCTTGATATTGCTTGTTTTGAACTATTTGTATCTAGTCACTCTTGTAAACTTTGAAGGTGTCCTATGCATTTATGTTTGCTACTCTTTGAGGGACAAGCTGAATGCCACTTTGCTATATTTTCTTTATGTGAAACAAACAAACGTTTTGCAAAGCATTGTTATTCATGAATCTTTTGTTTATGCCTTTTCATGTTGCATCATAGTTTCTTTGTCTTATTTCTAGAACTTTGTCTTTCATGTTATGATTGAAGTACTATGATACCTATTTTGAATATTTTACAAATTCTTTGATCAAGTTTATGATGGTGCATGTCACCTCAAAAATTATTCTTTCTTTTTATCACTTACCTACTCGAGGATGAGAAGGAGTTAAGCTTGGGGATGTTGATACATTGCAAATGTATCTATAATTTTTGATGTTCCATGATTGGTTTTATCCACATTCTTGTGTTTTGTCCACACTTTGGAGTACTTTTCATATGATTTCTTGGACTAACCTATTAACAAGAGCCACAGTGCCAGCTGCCTGTTTTCTGCTATTTTTGGTTCCAGGTAAGTTAGAAAATGAATATTCTCGGAATTGGACGGGACAAAAGCCAAAGTGCCTATTTTTCCAGAAGACTCACGGATCCAGAATACGAGAAAGAGGAGGTCCAGGGGCTGGCCACCCCCCCCCCAGGCGCGGCTAGGCCTGGCCGCGCCAGGGCCTGGTGTGGTGGCCCCAGGCACCCCCTCGGTCTCCCTCTTCGCCTATAAGAAGCCTTCTGACCTAAAAACTTCGGGGGGTTCGACGTTTTTCCAGAAGGAGTTCTGCTCCACCGCCACCACCAGATTCCACGAAACAGCACCAGAAACTCCGTTCTGGCACCCTGTCGGGACGGGGAATTGGAGGAGATCATCGCCATCATCATCACCATCGCTTCTCCATCGTCCATCCATGTTTCTCCCATCTATGAGTGAGTAATCCCCCACTGTAGGCTATGGGGATGGTAGGGATTGGATGAGATCGTTCATGTAATGGCATCAGATTGTTAGGGCATAGTGCCTAGTATCTCTATTAGTGCTTTATGACTTTGTTGCAACTCTGTTGTGCTTAATGCTTGTGACTAGGGCCCGAGTGCCATGATCTTAGATCTGAACTTATTATTGATTCATTATGATAGTATTGTTCTTGGTCTTATCTACAAGTTGTATACATCGTTGTCTGGAACCTATGGTCCCGAAGTGACAGAAATCGGGGTAGCCGGAAGGGAAAGGCTTTGATGTGAGGACCACATGTGTTCACGGAGTGTTAATGCTTTGCTCAGGTGCTCTATTAAAAGGAGCACCTTAATTGCCAGTAGTTCCCTAGAGGCCCCGCTGCAAACGGGCTGGCAGGACAAAAGATGTTGTGCAAGTTCTCATTGCGAGCACGTATGACTATATATGGAACACATGCCTAGGATTGTCTAGTACTTGGATGCTTTATCTTATTTATCTGCAATTTCCCAATGTTCTGATTGCTATGTGAATTTTCTTGTCCATGCAACGCCCGTCCATCCATCCCTATGCCTACCGCATTCGAATCCTACTGTTTACTGCTTTTGTTACTACTGTCTTTGCTTTGCTACTGCTGTTACTTTACTATTCCTACTACAAAACTGTTGCTACTGATAAACTGCTGTGAGCAAGATTGTTTCCAGGTGCAGCTGAATTGACAACTCAGTTGTTAAGGCTGATAAGTATTCTGTGGCTCCCCTTGTGTCGAATCAATAAATTGGGTTTCACTTCCCTCGAAAATACTACGATACACCCCTATACTTGTGGGTCATCACACACATGCAATGAACACTGGTGGATCCATATGTGGTTCATGACAGGAACACACATGCAATGACATTGGTTGATCCATATGTGGTTTGTGACAATAACAAACATGCAATGCCATTGGTTAATCCTGTGTGGTTTGTGAAAAGAACACACATGAAATTACTCTGGTGGATCCATGTGTGGTTTTTGGAAAGAACACACATGCAATGACTTTGGTGGATCCATGTGTGGTTTGTGGAAAGAACACACATGCAATGACTCTAGTGGGTCCATGTGTGGTTGATACATTGCAAATGTATCTATAATTTTTGATGTTCCATGCTTGTTTTATCCACTTTCTTATGTTTTGTTCCAACTTTGGAGTACTTTTCATATGATTTCTTGGACTAACCTATTAACAAGAGCCACAGTGCCAGCTGCCTGTTTTCTGCTGTTTTTGGTTCCAGGAAAGTCAAAAAATGAATATTTTCGGAATTGGACGAGACAAAAGCCAAAGTGCCTATTTTCCGGAAGTCATCAGATGCTAGAATATGAGACGGAGAGGAGCCAGGGGCCACCACACCACCTGGACGCGGGGGCAAGCATGGCCGTGCTAGGGGGTGGTGTGGCCAGCCCAGGCACCCCCTCGGCCTCTCCTTCTGCCTATAAGATGCCCTTGGGACGAAAACCCTAAGTACCCGATCAAAAATCCACGAAAGAGTCTGTAGCCGCCATCATCTCCATCCCTAGATCGGGAGGGATCTGAAGCTCTTCCCGGCACCCTGCCGGAGAGGGGAATTCACCCTGGAGGCCTTCTTCATCACCATGCAAGCCTCCGGTGTGATGTGTGAATAGTTCATCCTTGGACTATGGATCCATGTAGTAGCTAGATGGCTGGTTCTCCTCCTTTGTGCTTTCATGTCTAGATCTTGTGAGCTCCGTTCATGATCAAGATCATCTATTTGTAATTCTGCATGTTGTGTTTGCGGGGATCCGATGGATATTGAGATGCTATTTCAGATTGATTATTGATTCTATCATGTCTTTGTTATTTGTGATCTTGCATGCTTTCCGTTGTTAGTAGCTATCTTGGCCAAGTAGATGCTATCAACTCCAAGAGTTAGTATTTATGCTCGATAGTGGGTTCATACCTCTGGTAATCTAGGGAAGTGACAGAAATCTCTAAGGTACTAGATGTGTTGTTGCTACTAGGGAGAAAACAACAATCCTTTGTTCATAGAACAATCATATTGTTTACTTTACACGCAATTCGTAAAGCAATAATCTGTTGCTTACAACTTAATACTGGAGGGGGTTTAGATGATAACCTGAAGGTGGATTATTAGTCATAGATGCAGTTGGATGGCGGAATATGTATAATGTTGTAATGCCCAATCAAGTTCCAAAGGAGTCAAGATGATTAGTATATGCATGTATTGCTTTCTCGATGTTTGTCAATTGCCCCGCTGTAATTTGTTCACCCAACATGTTATCTATCTTAAGGAGAGCCACCTCTAGTGAACTATGGATCCTGGTCCTTTCTTTTACATACAATCTATAAACTGTTTACTACTTTTTGTTTACTTTCTGCAAACTATTACTTCCTTCCATTCGATACGTTTAATTCTTTGTTTTCAGCAAAACACGGTGAGATTGACAACTCATCACAAGTTGGAGACAGAGTTCTGTGGTTGTGTTGTGCAGGTCTCCACGTTGCTACTAGCACCGGTAGTGCGCCCTGCCAAGGCTCGGCTAGCAACACCTTTGGGGTGTTTCCTTGCTCCTACTGGTTCGATTAAACCTTGGTTTCATAACTGAGGGAAACTTGCTGCTGTGCTCATCATACCTTCCTCTTGGGGTTCCCAACGAGCTTTACATCAACACTGAGCCATCAAGCATTTTTCTGGCGCCATTGTTGGGGAGTCAAGGACATCTTCACAACGGGAGTCCCTCATAACCAATCTCTTTACTTTGTTATTTTTGTTTTGCTTAGTTTCTTTTTGCTTAGTTTGCTTGTTTCTTTATCAAAAACACACAAAAAATTAGTTTTACTAGTTTGCTTTCTTATTTGAAAACCCAAAAAAATGACTACTCTTGAAAACACTAAGTTCTATGACTTCACTAGCACCAACAATAATGAGTTTATGAGCACACCTATTGCTCCACCTGTGCCTGAAGATACTTTCTTTGAGATAAAACCTGCTTTGCTCAACCTTGTTATGAGAGAACAATTTTCTGGTATTAGTAATGAAGATGCTGCTGCCCATCTAAATAACTTTGTTGAACTTTGTGATATGCAAAAGCCTATGGATGTATATGGTGATATTATTAAGCTGAAATTGTTTCCTTTCTCTTTGAGATGAAAAGCTAAAGAATGGTTGAATTCCTTAACTAGGAATAGTATAGATTCTTGGACTAAGTGCAAAGATGCTTTCATTGGAAAGTACTATCCTCCTGCTAAGATTATATCTATGAGAAGTGAAATAATGAATTTTAAACAATCTGACAATGAACATGTTGCTCAAGCTTGGGAAAGAATTGTCCCACTCATGGACTGACTGCTTGGATGATCATCCAAACTTTTTATGCAGGATTGAACTACTCTTCAAGGAACCTATTGGATTCTGCTGCTGGAGGTACCTTTATGACCATCACTTTGGGTGCTGCAACAAAGTTTCTGGATAATATGATGGTTAACTATTCTGAATTGCATACTGAGAGAGCTCCACAAGGTAAGAAGGTAAATTTTGTCGAGGAAACTTCCTCCTTGAGTGATAAGATTGATATTATTATGTCTATGCTTGTTAATGGGAAAGCCCATATTGATCCAAATAATGTTCCTTTAGCCTCTTTGGTTGCTCAAGAAGAGCAAGTTGTTGTGAACTACATAAGAAATAACAATTTTGGCAACAATGCTTATGGTAATAACAATTATAGGCCCTACCCTCCTAATAATACTTATGGCTATAATGGTAAACCTGGATTACCTAGTGAAGGAAGAATTTTAGAAGTTGAAAGAGCCACTAAAAAATTCATGCAAATGCAATATGAGCAAAATAAACTATTCACTAAAACTATGGAGGAACAATCTATCATTTTGAAGAACATTAGCCATCAACTTGAGAGTCTAAATAGGGAAATTCCTAGTTTACAATTGAAACTCTCTAATGCTAAAAGAAATATATCATCTTTGTCTGAAGCTCAATCTTCATTGATTAATAAAATGGCTGCTAAGCCTGAAACTAATGATAATCCCTTTGCAGCTACTAATGCTATACAAGTAAGAATTGATGAAAATGTTAGACTATTAGCTGAATTACATGCTAAGTGGGAAAGAGAAGATGAAATTGCTAGAAACATTAGTGTTTCTACTATCACCACCACTAGTGTTGATTCTAGTAATAGTTCTACTACTTTAGATGATAATTTTGATCTTGCTGGTTGCAATATCTCTGAAGTTATTAAGTTCCTACAAAAGCTTTCTAAAAGTCCTAATGCTAGTGCTATGAACATGGCCTTTACAAAACACATTACTGATGCTCTCATAAAGATTTAAGAAGAAAAGATGAAACATAAAGCTTCCATTCCTATAAAACAAGAAGATGGTTGGGAACCCATCATTAATATGAAAGTGAATGACTTTCATTTCAAAGCTTTATGTGATCTTGATAGTAGTGTTTCTATTATGCCTATAAGGATTTATGATATGCTTGATTTGCCTCCACTTGAAGATGGTTATTTGAATGTCCCACTTGATGATAATGCTAAAAATAAACTCATGGGGAGTCTTAATGATGTTCTTATTATGGTTAACAATGCCTATGTCCCCGTTGATTTCCATGTTTTGGATGTTGAATGCAATGCTTCTTGTCTTATTACTTTGGGAAGACCTTTTCTTAGAACTGTTGGTGCCATTATTGATATGAAAGAAGGCACCATTAAATATCAACTCCCACTCAAGAAAGGTATAGAACACTTCCCTAAGAAGAGAGAGAAGATTTCTTTTGCTTCTCCTATGAAAAAAAATTTGGTCTTAATGCTTCTTCATTTGAGAACACTTGATCCTTTTTCTTACTTCTTATGCCTAACTTAAAGGTGTTAAAGAAAAGTACTTATTGGGAGATAACCCAAAAGTTTTAGATGAGTCTTGGAAGTTATTGCTTCAGTAATAACCGCTCCTTATCCTTTTTATTTGCTTTTTGTGCCAAGAGTAACCTCTAATGAGAGAGAAGTAATGATTGGAAAAGTTGCTGTCCCGAAACAGATATATGTGCTTCACCGTAAAAATTCGTGTAAAATCTCTGAATGTATTTTTGAGGCTTGAAGTTTTGTGCTTCTGCCCCAGGTTGTTATCTAACTTTCGTTAGTTTAACACTTTTTGATTTGAGCAACATAAGGTCTTCGAAAAAATTCGTCTTTACCTGCTGGTCTATTTTGACAGATTTCTGCCATTTTCTGCATTTGCTTCTTGTTGGTTCCTTTTTGAGTTCTTTTGGGGAATTGAGATTTTTGAGGGAAGTTCTACAGTAGCTAGTGTTCTAATGGAAGTTTATTGGGTGTTAGAACTGAACCTTAAGACTTATTTATCTTGATTGCACTAATGTTGCTAATAAAGATTGTGTGAAGTTTTGTATGAAGGAAAAATTCTAGGTGTATGGAAGGAATGAGTAATGAGATGAAGGATGGACTAAATCTCAAGCTTGGGGATGCCACGCATGTCACCCCAAGAAATATCCAAGAAGTACAAGTGTCAAAGCTTGGGGATGCCCAAGGCATCCCCTTCTACATCAATAAAAATCCCAGGTTTCTTCCAAACGCTTCATTTTTATTGTTTCATGCACAGTTGTGTTGTTCTTGGAGCGTCTTATTTTTCGTTTTCGTTTTGGTTTTTCATTTGCTTTGTTTGCTTAGTTTTCTGAATAAATTGGTTGGGCCCCCCAATTTCATACATTGGTTTTCAAATAGTTTGGTTTGGTTTGGAAAAGAGTAGTAAAGTTCATACTTATGTGGTAAAAAGAGCTTGTTTTTGACTGTGGCTTATGCTTTGTCATGCCATGCTTGATATTGTTTTGGATTTATGTTTAGTATTCTTTGTTGTAGCATGACTTGTTATAAACAATTGAGATTGCTTAATGTGCCGTGGATGAATAATGCGTTGTTTTAGCATATTAAAGCATAGTATAGTGGTATTCTCCTTTGATGCTTTATTTGGGTTGACTTGGCACATGCTCACACCATGTTATGACTATCTCAGGTCACCATAGCCTTTATGATCCTTTAGTTTTCAACTTCTAGAATCACTTTATGCTTTGATCAATGATGTTTTGTCGCTCTGCATGATTATGGCCATTATTGCTCTCTTAGTTTGTCGCTCCCAGTCTTTTGCTAGCCTCCACAACCAAGTATGAGTTCCACTCATGCATCCAACTCCTTAAACCAAGTTACTCCAAAGAGTCCACCATACCTACCTACTATCTTATGTTATTCCAAGTATATTCATGCTTTTGTTTACCTTCCGAATTAAACTTGTTATGAGAAAACTAGTGATTAAAGCTCTCACGAGCTTGATGGCACACTTTACTTTCTGCATTTAATAAACCTGAACCATTGGGTCCTTCTTTGTTGCGTATATGCTTGCACTTTATAAGTTGAAGTTAGCAGAACCATGTATCATGGGGAACGCTTTCAACATTGCACTTGTACTTTGTACCCCGTTGATATCATGTTCTTTTGCTTACGGATCCCGGCGGTGTGAAATAAAAGTGGAACTTGTAAGATCATGGAGTTTGTATGTGTGTTCGAGAAACGCCTGGGCCGCTAGCCTAAGCCATGCCTAATCATGGTGGAAACTTGCAGCATCACCATAATGAGCACTCTATGAAGCATCCTCAATAAAAACCTATACAAATAGCAAATAAAAAGATTGCTAGGATGCTCATTGTCTGCTTGCCTTGTCATTTTGATTATGGGATAGCTCATGTATCATGTGCAAGGGTTACCCTGTTGGCGGTTCTTTATGATACATATGTACTTACAATGACAAGAGCTTACTTGTGACTAAAGTTGAGTAGCATGAGGATCGGTCTTCATAAGTAAGGGGCATGAGATTTCGGTTTATAACTTGTCAAGCATATCCTCTTAGTTGTGTCACTTTAACCTTAATCACCTTCAATATGCTTATGATAGGGGCAATGAGAGATGAAACCTATAAGTACCATAATTTTTGGAAGCTCTTTATGAGACTTGAATCCCTATTTCCTTTTATAAAGGCCTTTCTTCCACCATTACATTAAGTCTCCACCTTCTACCTTTATGCACCTACTTTGAGAGCATAGTGGCCATTCTTAGTTCTATGTGCATTGTCCCAAGACTAGTTAATTGATACGTCCATTTTGCATCACTATTCTATGTATTAATTCACTATTATTCATTGATATATTTCATATTGAGAGGTGATACTTATGTTATTTCATCTATTTTTGCATGGTTGATGACTTTTGGAGCATGGACCGCTGCAGTCAGGATTTTGATGGAAAATGTGCTGTTTGGAGGCAAAATTCGCGATGATCAGAAAATCCAGGAAAATATACGGAAAATCCTATTTTCCAGAAGACTAAGGATGCCATAAGACGGAGTGGAGATGGGCCATAGGGGGGCCACACCACCCCATGGCGCGGGCAGCCCTAGGCCGCGCCAGGAGGTTGTGTGGCCACCCTGGCCCACTGCAGCCTCTCCCCTCTGGCGTATATCATCCTCCCAAACCCCTAAGACTTGGGGAGCGACCACAGAAAGATTCCGCCGCCTCTGCGGGGCGGAAAACACCGAGAGAGAAAGATCTCTCCGGCAGACTGATTTCTGCCGGGGGAATTCCTTCAGCAGAGAGGGGAGATCATCGCCATCAACACCACCATCAAGCTGGACTTCATCGGGATCATCATCATCATCACCATCATCATCACCATCAGCACCCTCATCACCATCTCCATATTGATGTAACAATTGCGTTGAATCTTGCATAGTTCATAGGGGAAACTTTCCCGGTGTTGATTACTCTTTGTAGTTAATGCTATTAAGTGAACCATTGAATTATTGTTTATGTTCAGATTGTTATACATCATTATTCCATCTCTGATCATGATCCATATGATGTCTTATGAGTAGTTCGTTTTGTTCTTGAGGACATGGGAGAAGTCTTGTTGTTAGTAGTAGAGTTGCGTTGAGAAAGATTTAATAGATTGTTATTTAAGTTGTGGTGTACTTCTTCTAGTGGTGTCATGTGAACGTCGACTACATGACACTTCACCTATATGGGCCTAGGGGAATGCATTGTGTATTTGGCTACTAATCGTAGGGGTTGCCGGAGTGACAGAAACCTGAACCCCCGTTAGGAAACCATTGCACAAGGGACGTAAGGGTCTTAGAGTTTAAAGCTGTGGTTAGGTTTCTACCTTAATTACTTTCTTGTACTTACGGATGTTTGCAAGGGGTATAATCACAAGTATGTATTAGTCTTGGATGGGGCGGTACATTAGCATAGGTTCACCCACACAACACTTAGTAAGCTAACGAAGATTAATCAACTATATGAAGCGAAAGCACTTGACAGTCTTCCCATGTGTCCTCGAGAACGTTTGGTCATCTTAAGTAATACAACCGGCTTGTCCTTTGCTGCATAAAGGATTGGGCCACTTGCTGCATTTATTCCTACTGTCTTTTATTTACTCGTACTTTGTTTACTTGCTTTATCAAAAACCCCTAAAAATCCATTTGCTAAGTATTTGCAGAGAATTCCTGATCCATACCACTAGCCAGCACCTTCTGCTCCTCGTTGGGTTCGACACTCTTACTTATCGAAAATACTGCGATACACCCCCTATACTTGTGGGCAATCAAGACTATTTTCTGGCGCCGTTGCCGGGGAGTGAAGCGCTATTGGACAGTGGAACTGGTAAAGGAAACTTCTACTGTGAGTATTGTTTACTACTACTAGTTGCTTTCTTTTCGTTATGGATAATTCGCTGAGTTTCTTATTTGGTAATGCTACTACCACTGCTAAGGTAGTAGATAAGCCACCACCTGCTAAGAATGACGTTTTCAAATTACCTACAAGAATTATTGATCGTGTTATGGATAACTACTATGTTGGGGATGGAACTGTCCATCCCGGTGATCATTTACTCTTTATACACGAATTATGCGGGTTATTCAAGTGTGTAGGTATTACTACAGATCAATTTAAGAAGAAGTTATTCTCATTATCACTGAAAGTAAGAGCCGAGGAATGGTATAAGCTGCTGAAGAATGGTCAAGCTCTGGAATGGCAGGAAATAGTGCCTCTCTTTTATTCAAAGTTTTATCCTCCTAGTGAGATTCATAAAGATCGGAATCAAATATACAACTTTTGGCCTCTTGATGGAGATAGTAAAGGTCAAGCTTGGGGGAGATTGAAGTTACTAATGCTCAAATGTCCCATTCATGAGCTCCACAACAATATTATTATCAATAAATTTTATGCAAGGCTCCCTCTACATGATAAAGATTTATTGGGTGCTTCTTGTGCTGGATCATTCACTCGCATGGAAGAAGAAGCTAAATGGGACCTTATAGACCATACTCAAGACAATGCTGAAGCTTGGGAGAATGACAAAGGTAGAAAGTCAGGTATAAATTATGATTATGAATGCATTGAATCTTTTATGGGAACTGATGACTTTCAAAATATTAAAAATGCTTATGGTCTAGACTCTCAAGCTATTGCTTCTTATTTTAAGGCTTTTGCTTCCTACATTGAAGTGCCTAAAAGAAGTGGAATAAGTATCATGAACCTTATAAATATGTTGCTAAGAGTGTTCCTGCAAGAAATACTGAAGTTTATACTACTAATCATGTTTTACCTAAACCTTATATTGAGAAAATTCATTTCCCAGTTAAGATGAAGGAACATTCTATGATAGCTTGTATGGTTAATGAAAGTATGAACAAAGCTGTTGAACCTGATAAACAAATGGTTGATGAACCTATAATAGAAAATGTGAAAGACTTTGTTACTAAATATGAAAAAGAGGGACACCCTATCCTTTGTAAGGATACCTCTAATATTGTTTCACAAAGTAGTGTTATGAGAGCTAGTATTCCCGTGTTTTCTGTTAGAATAAGTGATCATTGCTATGATGGTCCTTGTGATAGCTATATTGTTAAGTTTATGCATGATACTGAAAGCTACTATGAGAGAGGGAAAAGTGTTCTTTTGTATCTCAATAATATCAAGTTTCCTCGTTTTATGCTGAAAGTTTTTACGTTGCACTTGTTTTGCCTTCTTATGCAAGAAGCCTCTGGTTTCAACAACTTGTTTGTTTACAAAATCCCCTTGCATAGGAAGTGGGTTAGACTTAAATGTGTGTGTGTTTTTTGCTTCTTAATGCTCTCTTTCACTTCAATCCATATCCTTATGAGAGCTTCTTCAAAATTATCATGCCCATCTTAAATGGCTATAAAGAAAGACCTTTATGGGAGACAGCCCAATTTGTTTTTGCTTTTAGTTTGTTTTTGTTTCTTTGAGTCTTGGAAGTTATTACTTCGGTAATAACCGCTCCTTATCCATTTTGTTTGGTTTGTGTCAAGATAAACCTCTAATGAGAGAGAAGTAATATTTGGGGAAGTTGCTGTCCTGAAACAGATTTTTGTGCTTCACCGTAAAAATTCCTGAGAGATCTCTATATGTTGGATTGAGCTGTAATTTTTTGTGCTTCTGTCCCAGGTTGTTATTTAACTTTCGTTAGTTTTGCACTTTTTGATTTTAGCAACATAAGATTTTAGAAAAATTTGATCTTTACCTGCTGGTCTGTTTTGATAGATTTTGCCACTCTTGCATTTGCTTTTTTATTCGATTTCCTTTTTGAATTCTTTTTGGGTTTTCGGAAGGAGTTGATACAGTAGCTTATGTTTTGATGGTTTTCAGTTGAAGTTGGACTCAAAAGGTTTTATCACTTCACTTATACTAATGTTGCTAATGAGAACTGTGTGAAGTTTTGTGTGAAAGAAATTTCCAGGAAGTGGAGATAATGGTGTAATAAGGAAAAGAAGGGTTTTATGACTCACGTAATAAGTGTATGAAGATGAAGATATTGATGATTCAAGTGGTGACTCCGGAAGGATCCACTAAATACCAAATTCAGAGACCTGTAGAGTCTGTTTCCAACTAGGTAACAGTTCTGGTAAGAAAAGTTCCGCGAAAATACAATCCAACTATATTTTTGCAGTTTTCAGTCAATAAGGAAAGCTACAAAGCGAATAAGGGACGGAAATGGAGCCAGGGTGGCTCACACCACCCTGTGGCACGGGCCCACCCCTGGCCGTGCCACTAGGTGGTGAGTCCACTCCGGACTCCGTCTCCGACTCGTTTTCTCCCAGTACCTTCCTTTTGATATGAAACCTCGTAATATATAACCCCCCGGATCCCCCGAGGTTCGTATATCGTATTTTCGTCGTGTTTTTGTTTCGATCTGTTTCTACCAGGACATACTCTTTGAAGGTTTAGAAGCACAATGGTGTTCGCCAAGGATAAGGGGAAGGAGCCTATGGAGGAAGATCTCCAAGACCCCAAGCAGGGGCTGGTACCTTTAGTCTCCTGCCCTGCATCAACGGAAGCCCTACGATTCACTAAGGAGTTATGCGATAAGTACCGAGACTTGAGGAGGAAGGTGGACATGCTTCAATGGGAGAATAATAGGCTTCGCAAGATGCTGGAAGATTTCCTCACGTCAACTAAGAAAATATTACCACCACCACCGAAGGAGTAACTCGTCATCAGGTTTGGCATCCCCTTGGTTTGTTCCAAACTTGGGGGAGTGTCGCGGTATCATATCACTATCTTCTATCTTTTTACCTTATTAGTAGAGTCATATCATGAATAGAGGAGTTATTATGTAGTATGGTTTGCATTATGGAAGTGTCCCCTCTCTCGTTAGATATGTATCCCTTGGTGTGAGTTTCTGTTATGGAATATTAATGAGAAGTTCTATCATTCACTCTTTTGCATAGCTTATATTAGTTTTCAATTCGTAGTTATATGATTGATATTGTTGTTAGTATTGGTATCACTTTGGGATCATTGAGTTAATTTAGTTGGTTTTGGCAAACCTGGCTCGGTCAGTAGCAACACTATTTTTGAGAGCTGAATGAAAAAGATAAAAGTACCTTTAAAGAAAAATTATTTCATCATCTTTCTTTCTTGATTTGCTCATAAGTCTAGTATTCTCTAGTTAAGATCTTTTGTGCTTCCAAGGAAGATTGCATGTTTGTCTTTATCACTTGTATGTTTGGTTGTTTCCTTCAACTCTTATACTTGTTACCCAGCCTTGCTAGCCAAAAACATGTACTGAGAGGGTATTCTTCTCGTGCATCCACCTCTTTTAAACCAAAACCTTTGCCATTTGTGTCCACCATACCTACCTATTAGCATTATTGCTACTCCAACTAAATTCTTGTTTTATCTACCTCCCAAATTAAACTTTTTATGTGAAAATCAGTGATTAAAGCTCTCACAAACTTGATGGCACACTTTACTTTCTTGCATTTAATAAACTTGAACCATTGGGTCCTTCTTTGTTGCGTATATGCTTGCGCTTTATGAGTTGAAGTTAGCCGAACCATGTATCATGGGGACCGCTTTCAAAACTTCATTTGGTACTTTGTACCTAATTGATATCATGTTCTTTTGCTTATGGATCCCAGCGGTGTGAAATAAAAGTGGAACTTGTAAGATCATGGAGTTTATATGTGTGTTAGAGAAACGCCTGGGCCGCTAGCCTAAGCCATGCCTAATCATGGTGGAAACTTGCAGCATAACCATAGTGAGAATTCTATGAAGAATCCTCAATAAAAACCTATGCAAATAGCAAATAAAAAGATCGCTGAGATGCTCACTGTCTGCTTGCCTTATCATTTTGATTATGGGATAGCTCCTGTGCCATGTGCAAGGGGTACCCCATTGGCGGTTCTCAATGATACGCATGTATTCACAATGACAAGAGCTTGCTCGTGACTGAAGTTGAGTAGTGTTGGGGGGATACCCCCGGGTAGGGTCACTCCGGGGTATAAGGGCCGAGTTAGCCGAGATTCGGCAAGGTCAAAGCGGATGCTGGCCGAGTCACCTCAAGGAAGGCCGGATCACGGAGTAACCCAGACCATAGGGGGGTCGCCTAACGTTGTCTCGTCCGACTTAAGGAGTAAGTCGGAAATGCTTGTCTAACTTGTATGCAGGAACAAGTGTGGTCGGATCTACCGTGATCCGGATCCTCGCTTAGCTTCTAGAGGAAGGAAGGAATCTCTCTGGTCAAAAAAGAAGGTCCGGTACATACTGGATGAGCGAATAAAGCAAGGGCAGGACCACCGGGTCGTGGCCGACAAGGGTGACGACGCTCACGTCGGCTTACGTCGCTAAAGCAAGTGTGACGCGGGGGAAAAGCACCCTTGTCAGGTTACTACTTTGGGAGGGGGCATATTCTTAGGAATATGCCTCCACGTATGCCCTAGGCCAGGACCGAACCACCTCTATATAAGGGGGGTTAGGGTTCTGGTAGAGGGGTTGGGAGAATTCTAGTTGGTTGAGCACTAGGAGATCTAGGGTTCTTGGGCTAGATAGTAGGCAAGAGTAAGAGAGCACCTTCTTCCTCCTCTCTCCAATACAACTCAAGGAGCACTTGTAATCTTAGAGATATTGTAATACAAACTTCTGTGTGGAGAATCACTCTACTATCCCTCCCTGGATTCCCCTAGCGCATATTAGTCCCCACCTTTAGCCTATCCATGGCATCTGCCGTGACACCACCACGACAGTTGGCGCCCACCATGGGGCTAGCGGCGCTAGCAGGGGTGAAGATCCGGACGGGAAACTTCATCGGCACCAGCGAACGCATCGTCTCCGGGCTCGTTCAGCGCTTTGGTGCGCTGGATTTCGTCAGCGACAACGCTGGTTGCTTCGGCACGCGCCCGCTTCCGCGCAACGGCCTCTTCGTCAAGCTCGGCGCGCACAAAGTTTATGTTGCGGTGGACGTCTCGTGCGTTCATCCGCGTCGTGTCATCGATGCGGGGCAACCACCCCTCATTGTGGCTCGCAGGGCGCATATCGCTCGCTCCCCAGACCATGCGGAGGTGATGATGACTGGGCCAGGCGCAGGCGCAAGCAAGGATCCAGCGCCAGACCCGGAGGTAACACCTAAAGCACCGAGGAAAGGTAGAGGACCTCCACTAGAGAGGATTGAGAACGTGCTGAGGGAAGCTATGGATAGCTTGGCTAACCCAGTAGCAGCGGTGGTAGATCCGGCTCAGGCACAGGCCGAGCTAGAGGAAACTCGGCAAAAGATACTTGAGGGTGCAAACAAAATAGCCGCGGCTCAGCAGTCACTGAACATGACGCTGCGTGAGTACGCAAAGGCAAACAAGGTTGATGCAGTGAGGGTAAAAGGGAAAATCTCATAAGTGAGATGAATAGAGAAGGTGATGATGGAGTAGAAGGGTCGGAAAACTATCTGTCTGTGGGGTTGCCGAGGTATAGTACCCCGGCGAAGAACCTCAGAGCAGTAGATGCCGCTGCGTCCGAGTTAGAGGGTCTGACGGGTGAGGCCCGTCAAAGACAGCAAGACAGGGTTAACGAGCTGGTTCGGATCGCAAACAGGCAGAACGAGGAGCTGCTGAGAGCTAACCCAGGGAGAGCTGGGGCTTCCAAGATCATCCATTCGATGGTGGGTAACCCGGAGAAATCCGCTGGAGCCATATCATCGCCTCATGGCGGTCCAAGGAGATAAGAGGTAGTAACCTCGGCCAGACGGAACAAACAGATTATCCCGTACGACCCAACGCGTGCGGGAAAATAAAAAGAGATGCGGAAAGGTGATGATCGACGGAGTGTGAGCCGAGGTGAAGCTGGCCGAGGTAATCGCAACCAAGGCAATGTCGGTCAAGGGGACGCTGCCAACGGCAATGCCGGACAGCGCAACTCCGCAGGAGCAGGACAACCGCAGCAACGGAATATACCGAGGCAAGAGCAAAGCGCCGGCCGAGGTATGCAGCAGAAAGACGTGCGATGAGAGCAAAACCGATACAATGACGGTGATTCGGAGATGGTGAACGCAGGATACCCCAGACCGGACTATCATGTGATAGGGTCTAGGTTGGGGAGCAGGGATTTGATGCCGGATGACGCCAGGTTAAAACTGGATCGCCTGTATAGGTCGGAATAGATCGAATGTCAAGGTCCTCCGGGTCCAGCGTGCTTTGGACCCCGGATCATGAAGGAACCACCAGTACCCAACTTCCAATTACCCAGGGGCACGAAGACGTATGACGGCAGTACCAAGCCGGAGGATTGGTTGATAAACTATGCTACGGCGGTGAAAATTGCAACTGGTAATTTGAGATGGGCTGTGCATTACGTGCCCCAGATGTTGGAAGGCCCGGCCAGAGTATGGCTGAATAACTTGCCGCCCGGAAGCATCAACTGCTGGATAGATTTTGAAGAAATGTTTATCAGCAACTTCTCGAGTACGTACCAGAGGCCGAATAGACCGCAGACCCTGGCAATGTGCAAGCAAAGACCCAACGAGACGGATCGTGAATTCTTAACCCGGTGGTGTAACGTAAGAAACTCGTGTGAGGGCGTCATAGAGTCACAGGCCATAGCGTGGTTTGCACAAGGGTGCAGATACGGCAGCGAGCTATGGATGAAACTGCAAAGGAAAATGCCAGTTACGCTGGCAGAGATGATCTGGATTGCTGATTCGTATGCTTTGGGTGATCCGACTCAACCTAGGCTCCCGTCAAATGACTCAAGCGAGGAATACTATCAGAGGGACGGAGCTGGGTCGTCCCGGAGGAATGATTATAGAGGAAAAATGATAGATGACAGACTGGACCATCGCTATGGCTCGCAACAAGTTGCGGCAGTGAATCAAGATCAACCCAGAGGAGGAAGTAATCAATGCTAGAGAACTGGAGGGCAATGGACTCCAAGAAATGATGGCAAGAAAACATGGACTCCGGAGCAGAAGAAACAGTGGCAGGAAAAGAAAGACCGTCCGAGGTATACCTATGAGTCGATGCTGGACCAGCCATGTAAGTTTCACACGCCAAATTCGAATAGCCCGACGGGTCACACGACGAGGCAATGTGAGTGGATGCGAAAGATAGAGCAAGGAGGCTCGGGGAATGCTCAGGCACCCCGGAATGACCAACCTCGGCAGGAGTTACCCCGACAGCAATTGCTCTCCGGAGCGAACACGCAGCAGCTAATGTTGCCTCCCCCTCCGCCGAGGTATGACAACAATGAGAGAAGGGATGCGGTGCATCAGGTGGAAAATCAGCAACAACCGGATCAGAGGTACCCCGGAAATGAGGGAAGGAATGAGTACAGGGAACATCACCAGAGTTATTGTGTGTTCACGACCGAGGAAACTGATAGGAAAAGCTTGCAGCACCGACATATGGAGGTCAATGCGGTCATGCCAGCGGTGACGAGGTACATGCCTTGGCCGGACCAGGAAATCACCTGGAACATCAAAGATCATCCTAAACTTATGCCGAGCCCAGGTTCGTACGCGCTAGTGCTAGATCCGACATTCATTGGACCAAACATCAACGTGAGGTTCTCCAAGGTTTTGATTGATAATGGCAGTAGCATTAACATCATGTATGCGGATACGATGCGCAAGTTAGGTATCTCGGAGAACATGCTCCAGGCGACGAGAACAACTTTCCATGGCATTGTACCAGGCATTTCGTGCGAGCCCATAGGCAAAGTCCGGGTCGACGTGCTATTCGGAACGAGGGATAACTGCCGAACTGAAAATCTGGAGTTTGAAGTGGTGAACTTGGAAAGCGTGTATCACGCGTTACTCGGAAGACCAGCATTGACAGATTCATGGCAAGCTGTCACATCAGTTATCTGAAGATGAAGTTGCCGGGGCCAAATGGAGTGATTACCATTGCTGGAGATTTCCGACGTTCCATGGAGTGTGCTTTAGCCGGGTCTAACCTAGCCGAGTCACTCGTGATTGCACGAGAGAAAACAAAAATCCAAGAGGTGGCGGCACTAGCTCAGTCCGCGCAGCAATATATGCCGGCACTAAGTAACCCGCATGGCAGCGTTTCGTTTCAAGCCGCAAAGGACACCAAGAAGATTCCAGCTGATAACATGTTTCCGGAGCGCACCGTAATGATTGGTGCCGGGTTAACTGATAAATAGGAAAGCGAGCTCATCAACTTCCTCCGTGAGAATCGGGATATTTTTGCTTGGTCTACACAGGACTTGCAAGGTGTTCCGAGGGAGTTGGCCGAGCACTCTTTGAACGTAAGACCCGGAGCAAGGCCGGTGAAGCAACCTCTCCGCCGCTTCGCCGAGGATAGGAGAAAAGTTATTTGAGACGAGATAGCTCGGCTACTAGCAGCAGGATTCATCATGGAGGTACTATATCCGGATTGGCTCTCTAATCCGGTGCTAGTGGAAAAGAATAAGGACGATCCGAACGTGGCAGTGGTCTGGCGTATGTGTATCGATTACACGAACCTGAACAAGCCGTGTCCAAAAGACCCATTTCCACTGCCGAGGATAGACCAGGTCATAGACTCAACCGCGGGATGCAAACTGTTGTCATTCATTGATGCATACTCTGGTTTCCACCAGATACCTCTGAACCCGGATGATCAAATAAAAATGGCGTTTATTACCCCGTATGGGGCGTACTGCTATCGCACTATGCCGTTTGGTTTACGTAATGCAGGTGCAACGTACCAAAGATGTATGCAAAAATGTTTGCATGACCAAATAGGTCAGAACGTACAAGTATACGTGGATGATGTGGTTATCAAGACCAAGGAAAGCGCAACACTCCTTGACGACATAAGGCAAACATTCGCGAACTTGAGAAGGTTCCGGATGAAGCTTAACCCAGAAAAATGTACCTTCGGTGTCCCGGCTGGGAAGTTACTCGGATTTCTCGTCTCTAGCCGAGGTATCGAGGTTAATCCAACTAAGATCCGAGCCATCGAACGAATGGAGCTGCCGAAGTGTCTTAACGATGTCCAGAAGTTCACTGGATGCCTGGCGTCGTTGAGTCGGTTTGTATGTCGGTTGGGGGAAAAGGCACTGCCTCTCTACCAACTCATGAAAAAGTTAGATAAATTCGTTTGTACGCCACAGGCCGATGAAGCTTTTGCCCACTTGAAAAAAATGTTGGCCACTGCGCCAGTGTTGGCCTCTCCACTATCAAAGGAACCAATGTTGCTCTACGTAGCCGCAACCAACCGAGTTGTAAGTGCAGTAATCGTAGTGGAACGCAATGAAGAGGGTAAGTTGGTGCAGAGGCCAGTGTATTACCTGAGCGAGGTATTGTCTGCTTCAAAACAGAACTACCCGCACTTTCAAAAGGTAGCATACGGTGTCTATATGGCGGCGAAGAAGTTAAAACATTACTTTGAGGAGCACCCCATCAAAGTAATATGTGAAGCTCCCATATCCGAGATAATGGGTAACACGGATGCGAGTGGCAGAATCGCAAAATGGGCAATTGAGCTAGCCCCTTATGCGCCCCAATACGATAGAAGAGAAGCGATCAAATCTCAGGCTGTGGCGGACTTTTTCGTGGATTGGGCCGAGGTACAATACGAACCACCGCCACCAGATCCGAATTACTGGAGGATGCACTTTGACGGGTCAAAAACCAAAACCGGATTAGGCGCCGGGGTTGTGCTTACCTCGCCAAAGAAGGATCAGCTCAAGTACGTATTGGAGATCCATTTCGCGGCATCGAACAATGTCGCTGAGTATGAGGCTCTTGTGCATGGGCTCAAAGTGGCGAAGGAAATTGGCATACGTCAGATAATATGTTTCGGCGACTTGGACCTGGTGGTGCAGCAGGTGTCCGGAGTGTGGGACGCCCTGGATCCAAACATGGCACTATACAAATTTCACGTGCAGAAGATATCTGGTTACTTCGAGGGGTGTGAATTTCACCATGTACCCCGGGCGAAAAACGAGGCTGCCGACATGTTGTCGAAGCTCGGATCGACCAGACAGGCAATTCCACCGGGTGTAGCATTGGAACACCTCAGAAAACCATCTATCAGGCCGTCCCCAGGAACCGACTCGATCTATGTCTTGGAAAATATGGAATCCGGAGCTAAGCCCATGGACATTGACATGGGAGGTGGTACGCGAGACCCGGGGACTGCGTCAGCAAACCCGGGGACTGCCACGGCAAACCCGGGTACTACCTCACTAGACCCGGGGACTGCTCAGCATGATCTGGCTGAAGTTATGCCGGTGGATCAGATGGAAATTGATGAGGAGATATTCCCCCCACGAGCCATACCAGCTTGGGCACTGCCTATATTCCAATTCCTGAAAGATGGAACGCTACCCGCTGAGGAGGTGTTAGCCAGGCAAACTCAGAGGAGAGCAAAAGCATACACAATCATCAATTCCGAGTTATACAAATGGAGTGTAACCAATGTTCTCCAAAGATGCGTTGACCCGGAAGAAGGGCTTGACATCCTCCGAGATATACACCAAGGGGAATGTGGGCATCATGCCTCATCCCGAGCCTTGGTGGCAAAGGCGTTCCGACATGGATTTTACTGGCCAGGTACCTTGGAACAAGCAGAATATCTGGTGAGAAAATGCAATGGTTGTCAGAGGTACGCCACCAAGACATATATGCCTATGTCGGAACTCAAGACCATACCAATTACGTGGCCATTTGTTGTATGGTGCTTGGACATGGTTGGCCCGTTCAAACCAGCGAGAGGAAACATGACACACATTTTGGTCGTGGTGGACAAGTTTACAAAATGGATTGAAGTGAAACCTATACGAAAATGTGATGGAGCTACGGCCGTGACATTTCTCAAAGACATCATCTTGAGATACGGTTATCCACATAGTATTATAACTGATAATGGAACAAATTTTGCGGAAGGAGCATTTGCGCGCTTCTACCGAGATAAGAAGATCCGACTCGATGTCGCCTCGGTAGCCCACCCCGCGTCAAACGGACAAGTGGAAAGATCCAACGGATTAGTATTATCCGGGATAAAACCCCGGCTCATTGAGCCGCTGCAAAGATCAGTGGGGTGCTGGATAGAAGAACTACCAGCGGTACTGTGGAGTTTAAGAACAACTCCGAATCGATCAACAGGCTATACGCCATTCTTTCTGGTATATGGGGCAGAAGCTGTATTACCAGCCGACATAGAGCATGATTCGCCTAGGGTCACCCAATACACAGAAGCCGAAGTACAAGAAGCCCAGCAAAATGATGTTGATCTGGTGGAAGAAGCGAGAGAACTGGCACTGTCCAGATCCGCCATATATCAGCAAAATCTCCGACGCTATCATAGCCGGAAAGTGTGCCCCCGAGTCTTCCGGGAAGGCGATCTGGTGCTCGGGTTGGTACAACATACTACTGGCATGCATAAACTATCCCTCCCATGGGAAGGGTCATTCATTGTGAGCAAAGCATTGCACAATGATTCTTACTATCTAATAGATGCAAAGCCACAGGAAAATAACAAGGCGGACAGGTCCGAAGAGGAATCAAAGCGACCGTGGAATGTAGCACTACTTCGTCCCTTCTACACTAAGCTAAGAAGTGTATGTATCCGAGTCATCTCATGTGTCGGTATGTATGTCGGCAATGAGCTTATCAATGAAATAGCAGCGCCTCGAGCAGTAACTCGGGGACTGCCTTAATAACGTTTGTTGTTATTTTTTATGCGGTAGCTGGAATAAGTCGTTTTACTTAACCCGGATTAGTAATGTGTGAGCACCAAAAACCCAACCCTTCGACTTGCTGCTGTCCAACAAGAATTGGCTTCATGGCAAGCAAGGGAACAAGTTTGGAATTGCGTAGCACATGAAAAACGTCTAAGGAAACGAAGTTATTCGAGTTAACATTTGTTTTTTCGGACTAACCCTGTTTTTATTTTCAAGTTATTATGCTGAATTATTTTGATCCAAGGCTCAAAGTTTTTAAGTATTGTTAAGACAATTTTGAAGCTCGGATTCATAAGTCGTAAAACCGAATCAAGGTAGACACAGACCGAGCCAAGGAATTGGACGAACAAGAAAATGAAACTCGGGGACTACGCCCAAGTTAATCCGGCATAAAAACATAGTAGCAAAATATTACATATCCAGCATACAATTGCACCCGGCATACCGGGGATCTGATAAATTTTCAAGTTTTTTCAACTAAGGAGCGGCAGGAGGAGGAAGTTCGGCGTCTCACTGTCTTCAATATCTGAAGCAGCATCTTCTCCATCCTCACCCGACCCATCCTCCACGTTTTCCATATGATCATCCCCGCCGGACTCCAGAAAGCTCGGCCCCTCAACCCAGTCATGGATTGGAGAATATTCGACGAGGCTGTAGGTGCAAGCCTGGCGCCGAGCTACCCACTTTGGATCATCGGTCCATTTGGATCCGGTGCGCCGACGTGTGAGTAGGCTCAGGTCGATCTTCTCGTACCATGTAAGAATATGATGAAGGAGGGTATCTGCTGAGGCACGCCCGGCGGACTCCCTCCAGAGGTCAAGCTGAGTCTCAACTTCCAACAGCTTTTCGGCAAGGAGTGTGATCCTCTCTGGAGCGCTCTCGCTTGGCTAGAAGGTGTTGTAGATCCGGACCACAACGTCGAGGAGATCTTTCCCATAGTTCTTGATGGTTTCCACCCGAGATGACACGCTGACCAATAGGTCCTCCATGTCTAAGGGGATGCTCTCACCATCAGGAGCGACGGGAGTACCCCTTTCTCGGCGGAATTTGGCAACAGCAGCACTGGCAATGGGAGTACCCTCAGGAAAGTGATCTGGAAACAAGGAAAGGGAAGATGCTGAAGCAAAGGCATATGAGTTAACCCGGAAAACTATGTCGGATAAGGGAAAGAAACTTACGTGAGGTATGGCGGTGGATCCGGGTCAACTCCTTGATGCAGTTGTCACGTCTCTGGCGAAGTTGTTCAAGCTCAGCGAGCGCCGACCCAAGCTGGACCTCGGATTCTTTAAGCAAGTCCTGGTCCTTGGAGATTTGGAGAGTAAGGCGCTCACGCTCTTCGGTGAAGTTCTGGCCAACTTTTTGGAGCTCGATTTTGTGTTGGGCCTTCATCTTCTCCATCTTAGCTTTGAGCTTGGCTATCTCGTCGTCCTTGGTCCGGAGGAGGGCCAGCTCATCATTCTTCTTCTTCAGCTCAGCTTGATGATGTCCTGCTTGTTCGAGAAAATGCAGCATCATATCAGGCACGGGCACACTATCTTCAAGCGATGCTGAAATGATATGTTGACCCGGCAAAGCCGAGGAGTGAATGTTTGCCGAGCCAAGGAGAAGAAGAAATGGAAAACACTGAAAGGTCGAACAAAGAAGGACATACCCCGGATTTCCTCCAAATTCTTCCGCATAATCTTGTTCTCAGCCTCCACCCCAGCTGCAAAAAACCGAATGAGGAGATTAGTCCGGCGAAAACAAGTGAAGAAAAACGGAGAAGTGCCGAGGGAGAAAATTACCCCTCTTTTCATGCTCTGCGCCAAGTGCAACATGTTTTGCGCGCAGGATCTTGTGGGTATCAAGCAGGCGTTGAAATTCGGCGCTCCGGCGATTGGTAGTTACCTAAAAGGAGCACAGAAGTGTGAAATTAACTTGATGAATATTCGAAGTGTACAAGATCCGGGCCAAGTGGAACTTAACCCGGCTCTAGGTGTGTGCATATTCTAAGTGTGCAAAATCCGGGCCAAGTGGAACTTAACCTGGCTCTAGGTGTGTGCATATTCGAAGTGTGCAAAATCCGTACCAGGTGGAAATTAACCCGGCTCTAGGTGTGTGCATATTTGAAGTGTACAAGATCTAGGCCAAGTGGAACTTAACTCGGCTCTATGTGTGTGCATATTCGAAGTGTGCAAGATCCGGGCCAAGTGGAACTTAACCCGGCTCTAGGTGTGTGCATATTTGAAGTGTGCAAGATCTGGGCCAAGTGGAACTTAACCCGGCTCTAGGTGTGTGCATATTCGAAGTGTGCAAGATCCGGGCCAAGTGGAACTTAACCCGGCTCTAGGTGTGTGCATATTCGAAGTGTGCAAGATCCGGGCCAAGTGGAACTTAACCCAGCTCTAGGTGTGTGCATATTTGAAGTTTACATGCAGCTACGTTGATTTTCTAATGAGCATCCGGCCGAGTAACAAGTTACTCCGCCGGAGGCTCGGGGACTAATGGTTATTACCTATAGCATGTAAAGGAGAAACGACATACCTCCATCATTCACCCCGCGAGGTTAATTGCCTTGGCGGTAGTATTCATCTGGGCAGAAAATTCTGCGGGGCCGAACTTTTCTGGGAGATCGTCGTTGTAGACGAACTCCGCCTTATTCCAGTTCATAACGAACTCGATAAGGCTCGGAGGGTACCGTTCGCTAGTGGGCATGTGGGGTGCCACCAAGCCCTTTGCATGAGCTTCCTTCCTCTCAATCAGGGCAAGAGCTGGGCTGGTGTGAAGAACCATCTGCTGCGCATCGGTTGGCTCGGCAGGAGGATCCGTCGCTGCTGGTGATTTCTTCGGAAGCATTGACGACAAGGTTCGCTGCCCGGCCTCGACGGATGTAGACTTGGCAGCATCCGGAGCTTTCTTGCCTTTAGCCTGCTGGGAAGAAGAAACCACGACGGATTTCCCTTTGGAAGCTGCTGGAATGGTTCCTCGCCGGGGCTGAGATGACTCGGAAGAGGCAGAGGAAATTGGTACTGGAACTGATGTGGGTTTCCTGGCTGCCGGGACAGGTGCTGGTTCGGAAGCTGGTACTAGAGCTGCTGTTGGTGCTGGGGTTGCGGTAGACTTGGTGGTTGCTGGTTGCGGCAATGCCCAAGTGGTGGACACCGTTGCCTCGGCCGGACCGACCCCTCTCGATCTGAGGTCGCGTTCCTCCTGATGAGGTACTGCGGAACCCGGAGCAGCCGCAGAGCCCTCCGGAATTGGGCTCAGTGGGCGTGACTCGTTGTCACGAGGAGGGGAAGGACCGGACCTAAGGGGAGAAGAGATGCTGGATCCCCTCTGAGGGACCTCCACAGGAGGCCTGCACAAGAAAATGATGTCAGGAGTGAAATTACCCCGATGCAAGGAGAAGTATGTTGCGCAGTGAAAAATGACTTACGCATCCGAGGTCTCGGCCTCCTTGGGTTTCCGGGCCCTCCGTGCCGGCGCTTTGCCTGCCCGCTTGGAGGCAGTCTTGTCTCCGGCCTTCTTTTGCCTTTTGGTAGGCTGAGAAGGTTCAGAGGAAGAACTTGACGCGGATCCGCGCTTCTTCTTCGACGCCACCGGAACCGGCTCGCCTGTGGCAAGTGGAGGATCCTCGTGGATATGCCCACCGGGGTTAGCTGATGCCGGAAAGGCAAAAGAAAGAGGGACAGCCTCAATGGGTTCAATCACGTCGATATCCGAGTCATCCTCATCATCGGGCCAATCTCTAAGAGAAGAGAATTTACCGTTGGGACGTTTGGTGGCGTCAATCATAGGGAGAAACATCTCCTGGTCTGGCTCCTCCTCATCCGGGATCTCTCAGTCCGGCGCCCACTTAAGGGTCGGATCCGTGCCATCCTTGAGAGTTTGCTGGAGAAACAGCTGAGAAAAAGCACAAAGAGCAGAGTCAAAAATATGACAAAAACCGACACATAATTGATCCGAAATGAGTTTACCCCGCGAAGGTTACCGCGGGAGGGAGCCTATCACGGTAGTAATGTTCGATTCCCCACGTCCATTCGGCGGAGAAATCTTTGTGAGTGGTGAACAGAGCCTTGACCCGGCGGAAGATCTCTGTGTTGCTCAATTCGAAGGAGGAGGTTCGGTTGGGGTCGCGACCGAAGCTCATGTGGCACAACTTGTGGGTGCGCCTCTGGAGGGGAGAGCTTCGGTTGCGCACGAACGTGATCATAGCGTCCTCCTTGCGCAATCCGAGCTTCTTCAGCTCCACGAATCTTTTGTTGACTTGATTGGCCAGAGCTATAGGTTTCTTGGCGACCTCCTCCTAGAAATCCGTGTCAGGGGGACCCAGAGCGTAGGGCAGCAACCGAATCAAGTCTTCGGTACCCTCGTTCCGGACGTAGAAGAAGGTCCGGGCCCATCCTTTGCAGGAGTCAAGCCCAGTGACCCGGGGAAAGATTGAAAATCTCCCGGGCGAGATGGAGGCAGCTTCGAACTGGGTGAGCTGCTTGTCCTACGACTCGACGTGGATGTTGGGGACGACGTTGCGACGGAGACCGAAGAACGGGATCCACAGCTCCTTCGTGGGCCATAGTCCGGTATAACCTTCAATCGTAGAGACAAAGGCGGACAGAGAGGTGATGGCGTTCGCCGGGAGATGATGTGGTTGCAAGTGATAGATTCGGACCCAGTCCCGGAAGAAATCGCTCACCGGAAGACCAAATCCCTGTTGGAAATGGGATAGGAAAACAACAAACTCACCCGGATTGGGTGAGGGGGCCAATCCAGAGGAGGGGAGACGAGCGGCAACGCCGACGGGAATACGCCTGGTCCGGTAGAGCCAGTCGATGTCGTCTTGGCAGACCCACGAACCGGCCCACGCGTCGCGGTCCGCCGCGCCGGCGTCCTCCTCCATCTCCTGCTCAGCGACGACGAGCTCTTCCTCAGTCATCTCGTATCCGTTGTCCTCGCTGGAGCTAGCGGCGGGGGTCTATGGTCTAGATTGCTGAGGACCCGTGGCTAAGAAGCTGTGTAGCGGGGGGTGCAGTGCGGAGACACGGAGAAGGTGCGGCGGCGGCGCTGCTGCTATGAGCACTGGCGGCAGCGCGGTCGCGAGGAAGACAAAGGAGAAGAAGAGGAATGGGCCGAGGGGCGCAAAGGTGAAAAATGCTAAGGAACGCGCCCCTCCCCTATTTAACTGCCCCAGAGATGGGTGAGTGGGATCACGTTGTGCGCACGAGCCACACGATGTGGCCGTGTATTGCTTGCATCGGCCAATCGCTGAGGAGCCACACAGGGGGACACTGAGTAGACGAGATCCCATGATGCGACGTGCTATTGCGGTAAACGAGGAGACAGGCATGACGTAACCCGCGCACAGTAAAACTGACAATTACTGCGGCGGTTACTGTGCAGGCCCTTAAAATAAGACAAGGTAATGATTAGCCTCCACATGGGTTGGCGTATGAGAGAAGGAAACGGGGCCCGGATCGAACCATGATAACCATGGGATCCGAGCCAAAGTGGTGACCCGGCCGGCAAGTGAAAACTTGGAACGTGTGAAGGGAACGTAAATCCATGTAATCCGAGATAAGGAGCTGGCCTAGAATTAAACGTCTGAGGCTCGGGCATAAATGAACCTGATGTGTCCTTGGCGGCCGAGGCATCCAAGACCGCACCAGCTTCGGGGACTAATGTTGGGGGGATACCCCCGGGTAGGGTCACTCCAGGGTATAAGGGCCGAGTTAGCCGAGGTTCGGCAAGGTCAAAGCGGATGCTGGCCGAGTCACCTCAAGGAAGGCCGGATCACGGAGTAACCCGGACCAGAGGGGGGTCGCCTAACATTGTCTCGTCCGACTTAAGGAGTAAGTCGGAAATGCTTGTCTAACTTGTATGCAGGAACAGGTGTGGCTGGATCTACCGTAATCCGGATCCTCGCTTAGCTTCTAGGGAAAGGAAGGAATCTCTCTGGTCAAAAAAGAAGGTCCGGTACGTACTGGATGAGCGAATAAAGCAAGGGCAGGACCATCGGGTCGTGGCCGACAAGGGTGACGACGCTCACGTCGGCTTACGTCGCTAAGGCAAGTGTGACGCGGGGGAAAAGCACCCCTGTCGGGTTACTACTTTGGGAGGGGGCATATTCTTAGGAATATGCCTCCATGTATGCCCTAGGCCAGGACCGAACCACCTCTATATAAGGGGGGTTAGGGTTCTGGTAGAGGGGGTTGGGAGAATTCTATTTGGTTGAGCACTAGGAGATCTAGGGTTCTTGGGCTAGATAGTAGGCAAGAGTAAGAGAGCACCTTCTTCCTCCTCTCGCCAATACAGCTCAAGGAGCACTTGTAATCTTGGAGATATTGTAATACAAACTTCTGTGTGGAGAATCACTCTACTATCCCTCCTGGATTCCCCTAGCGCATATTAGTCCCCACCTTTAGCCTATCCATGGCATCTGCCATAACACCACCACGACAAGTAGCATGAGGATCGGTACTCATAAGTAAGGGGCTTGAGATTTCAACTTTTAACTTGTCAAGCTTATCCTCTTAGTTGTGTCACTTTAAACTTAATCACCTAAAGATGCCTATGATAGGGGCAATGAGAGCTGAAAGCTAGTAAGTATCATAATTTTTGGGAGCTCTTTATGAGACTTGCAATCCTTGCTTCCCTCTTTGAAGGGCCTTTCTTTTACTTTGTAGTTGAGTCAGTAAACCTACTCCCTTCTATCTCAGCAAGTATTTTGAGTTGTTGTGTTTCATTCATTCATATGTTGATTTATTCATTCATGTTTCTTATGTTCCTTGTTTTGCACATTGCTCTTATCCTGATGTTTACTACTTTGAAAGCTATCATTGAAAAACCAGTTATTTGTGAACTCCAGCAAATTATCAACTATTCTTCGACCAAGAGCTAAGTTTGCCATTACCAATTATGATTCACTTTATGTATCTTTATTGTGTTTCCTTTACTTATTACAAGTTGAGTTATATAATAGTGAGTTGTCTTCTATTATGATCTATGTATTTGATGAATGTGATGCTTCTTGTCCGTATTCTTTTATCGACTCTTCACTCCATAAACCTGAGGCCATGTTTATTGAGCTCAGTTTCGCTTGGGGACAAGCGAAGTCTAAGCTTGGGGGAGTTGATACGTCCATTTTGCATCACTATTCTATGTATTAATTCAGTATTATTCATTGATATATTTCATATTGAGAGGTGATACTTATGTGATTTCATCTATTTTTGCATGGTTGATGACTTTTAGAGCATGGACCGCTGCAGTCAGGATTTTGATGGAAAATGTGCTGTTTGGAGGCAAAATTCGCGAAGATCAGAAAATCCGGGAAAATATACGAAAAATCCTATTTTTCTAGAAGACTAAGGATGCCATAAGATGGAGTGCGACCATAGAAAGATTTCGCCGCCTCTGCGGGGCGGAAAACACAAAGAGAGAAAGATCTCTCCGGTAGACAGATTTCTGCCAGGGGAATTCCTTCCTAGACAGAAACCTGAACCCCCGTTAGGAAACCATTGCACGAGGGACGTAAGGGTCTTAGAGTTTAAAGCTGTGGTTAGGTTTCTACCTTAATTACTTTCTTGTACTTACGGATGTTTGCAAGGGGTATAATCACAAGTATGTATTAGTCTTGGATGGGGCGGTACATTAGCACAGGTTCACCCACACAACACTTAGCAAGCTAAAGAAGATTAATCAACTATATGAAGCGAAAGCACTTGACAGTCTTCCCATGTGTCCTCGAGAATGTTTGGTCATCTTAAGTAATATAACCGGCTTGTCCTTTGCTGCATAAAGGATTGGGCCACTTGCTGCATTTATTCCTACTATCTTTTATTTACTCGTACTTTGTTTACTTGCTTTATCAAAAACCCCTAAAAAAATCCGGTTGCTAAGTATTTGCAGAGAATTTATCCATACCACTAGCCAGCACCTTCTACTCCTCGTTGGGTTCGACACTCTTACTTATCGAAAATACTGCGATACACCCCCTATACTTGTGGGTCATCATTGATTGGTGCATAACTTGATATTGCTTGTTTTAAACTATTTGCATCTAGTCACTCTTATGAACTTTGAAGGTGTCATATGCATTTATATTTGCTACTCTATGAGAGACAAGCTGAATACTACTATGCTATGTTTTCTTTATGTGAAACAAACAAACATCTTGCAAAGCATTGTTATCCATGAATCTTTTGTTTGTGTCTTTCCATGTTGCATCATAGTTTCTTTGTCTTATTGCTAGAACTTTGTCTTTCATGTTATGATTGAAGTACTATGATCCCAGCTTTGAATGTTATACAAATACTTTGATCAAGTCTTTGATGGTGCATGTCACCTCAAAAATTATTCTTTCTTTTTATCACTTACCTACTCGAGGACGAGCAGGAGTTAAGCTTGGGGATGTTGATACATTGCAAATGTATCTATAATTTTTGATGTTCCATGCTTGGTTTTATCCACTTTCTTATGTTTTGTTCCAACTTTGGAGTACTTTTCATATGATTTCTTGGACTAACCTATTAACAAGAGCCACAGTGCCAGCTGCCTATTTTTTGTTGTTTTTGGTTCCAGGAAAGTCAGAAAATGAATATTCTCGGAATTGGACGGGACAAAAGCCAAAGTGCCTATTTTTCGGAAGTCATGAGATGCCAGAGTACGAGACAGAGAGGATCCAAGGGGGCACCACACCACCTGGCCGCGCCAGGGGGTGGTCTGGCCAGCCCAGGCACCCCACGGCCTCTCCTTCCGCCTATAAGATGCCCTCGGGACGAAAACCCTAAGTACCCGATCAAAAATCCACGAAAGAGTCTATAGCCACCGTCATCTCCATCCCTAGATTGGGAGGGATCTGAAGCTCTTCCCGGCACCCTGCCAAAGAGGGGAATTCACCCTGGAGGCCTTCTTCATCACCATGCAAGCCTCCGGTGTGATGCGTGAGTAGTTCATCCTTGGACTACGGATCCATGTAGAAGCTAGATGGCTGGTTCTCCTCCTTTGTGCTTTCATGTCTAGATCTTGTGAGCTTCGTTCATGATCAAGATCATCTATTTGTAATTCTGCATGTTGTGTTTGCGGGGATCCGATGGATATTGAGATGCTACTTTAGATTGATTATTGATTCTATCATGTCTTTGTTATTTGTGATCTTGCATGCTTTTCATTGTTAGTAGCTATCTTGGCCAAGTAGATCCTAGCCTGAAGGTGGATTATTAGTCATAGATGCAGTTGGATGGCGGTCTATGTATAATGTTGTAATGCCCAATCAAGTTCCAAAGGAGTCAAGATGATTAGTATATGCATGTATTGCTTTCTCGATGTTTGTCAATTGCCCCGCTGTAATTTGTTCATCCAGCATGTTATCTATCATAAGGAGAGCCACCTCTAGTGAACTATGGATCCCGGTCCTTTCTTTTATATACAATCTATAAATTCTTTACTCCTTTGTGTTTACTTTGTGCAAACTATTACTTCCTTCCATTCGATACGTTTAATTCTTTGTTTTCAGCAAAACACGGTGAGATTGACAACCTCATCGCAAGTTGGGGACAAAGTTCTGTGGTTGTGTTGTGTAGGTCTCCACGTTGCTACTAGCACCGGTAGTGCGCCCTGCCAAGGTTCATCTAGCAACACCTTTGGGGTGTTTCCTTGCTCCTACTGGTTCGATTAAACCTTGGTTTCATAACTGACGGAAACTTGCTGTTGTGCTCATCATACCTTCCTCTTGGGGTTCCCAACGAGCTCTAAATCAACCCTGAGCCATCCGTGGTTCATGACAGGAACACTCATGCAATGACATTGGTTGATCCATATGTGGTTTGTGACAATAACACACATGCAATGACATTGGTTCATCCATCTGTGGTTTGTGGAAAAGAACACACGTGCAATGACATTGGTTGATCCATGTGTGGTTTGTGGAAAGAACACACATGCAATGACTTTAGTGGGTCCACATGTGGTTCATGTCAGGAACACACATGCAATTACCACGTGTTGATCCATGTGTGGTTTGTGGAAAAGAACACACATGCAATGAAAACTGGTGGATCCATAAGTGGTTTGTGGAAAGAACACACATGCAATGACCACTGGTTGATCCATAAGTGGTCTGTGGAAAGAACACACATGCAATGAACATTGGTGGATCCATATGTGGTTCATGACAGGAACACACATGCAATGACATTGGTTGATCCATGTGTGGTTTGTGGAAACAACACACATGCAATGACTCTAGTTGATCCATATGTGGTTTCTGACAGGAACACACACACAATGACTCTAGTGGATCCATATGTGGTTTGTAGAAAGAACCCACATGAAATGACATTGGTGGATCCATGTGTCGTTTGTGGAAAGAACACACATGCAATAATATTGATTGATCCATGTGTGGTTTGTAAAAACAACACACATGCAATGACTCTAGTGGATACATATGTGGTTAGTGGAAAGAACACACATGCAATGAACACTGGTGGATCCATATGTGGTTCATGACAGGAACACACATGCAATAACACTGGTTGATCCATATGTGGGTTGTTAAAAGAACACACATGCAATGCCATTGGTTAATCCATATGTGGTTTGTGGAAAAGAACACACATGCAATGAAATTGGTGGATCCATATGTGGTTTGTGGAAGGAACACACATGCAATTATATTAGTTGATCCATGTGTGGTTTGTGGAAAAGAACACACATGCAATGACATTGGTGGATCCATATGTGGTTTGTGGAAAGAACACGCATGCAATGACATTGGTTGATCCATGTGTGGTTTGTGAAAACAACACACATGCAATGACTCTAGTGGATACATATTTGGTTAGTGGAAAGAACACACATGCAATGAACACTGGTGGATCCATATGTGGTTCATGACAGGAACACACATGCAATAACACTGGTTGATCCATATGTGGGTTGTTAAAAGAACACACATGCAATGCCATTGGTTAATCCATATGTGGTTTGTGGAAAAGAACACACATGCAATGACATTGGTGGATCCATATGTGGTTTGTGGAAGGAACACACATGCAATTATATTAGTTGATCCATGTGTGGTTTGTGGAAAAGAACACACATGCAATGACATTGGTGGATCCATATGTGGTTTGTGGAAAGAACACGCATGCAATGACATTGGTTGATCCATGTGTGGTTTGTGAATAGAAGACACATGCAATGACTCTAGCGGATACATATTTGGTTAGTGGAAAGAAAACACATGCAATGAACACTGCCGGATCCATATGTGGTTCATGACAGGAACACACATGCAATGACACTGGTTGATTCATATGTGGGTTGTTAAAAGAACACACATGCAATGACTCTACTGGATCCATATGTGGTTTGTGGAAAGCACACACATGCAATGAACACTGGTGGACCCATATGTGATTCATGACAGGAACACACATGCAATGACATTTGTGGATCCTTGTGTGGTTTATGAAAAGAACACACATGCAATGACAATTGTGGATCCATATGTGGTTCATGGAAAGAACACACATGCAATGACTTTGGTGGATCCATGTGTGGTTTGTGAAAACAAGACACATGCAATGACTCTAGCGGATCCATATGTGGTTCATGACAGGAACAGACATGCAATGACATTGGTTGATCCATATGTGGTTTGTGACAATAACACACATGAAATGACATTGGTTCATCCATGTGTGGTTTGTGGAAAAGAACACACATGCAATGACATTGGTTGATCCATGTGTGGTTTGTGAAAAGAACACACATGCAATGACTCAAGTGGGTCCATATGTGGTTTGTGAAAAGAACACACATGCAATGACTCTAGTGGATCCATATGTGGTTTGTAGAAAGAATACACATGTAATGATATTGGTGGACCCATATGTGGTTTGTGGAAAGAACACACATGAAATGACATTGGTTGATTTTGTGTGGTTTGTAAAAAGAACACACTTGCAATGACTCTAGTGGATACATATGTGGTTAGTGGAAAGAACATACATGCAACGAACACTGGTGGATCCATATGTGGTTCATGACAGGAACACACATGCAATGACACTGGTGTATCCATATGTGGGTTGTTAAAGGAACACACATGCAATACCATTGGTTAATCCATATGTGGTTTGTGGAAAAGAACACACATGTAATGACTCTGGTCGATCCATACGTGGTTTATGAAAAGAACAAACATGCAATGACTCTAGTGGATCCATGTGTGGTTAGTGGAAAGAACACACATGCAATGACAATTGTGGATCCATATGTGGTCCATGGAAAGAACACACATGCAATGACATTGGTGGATCCATATGTGGTTTGTGAAAAGAACACACATGCAATGACTCTAGTGGATCCATATGTGGTTCATGACAGGAACACACATGCAATGACATTGGATGATCCATATGTGGTTTGTCACAATAACACACATGCAATGACATTGGTTCATCCATGTGTGGTTTGTGGAAAAGAACACACATGCAATGACATTGGTTGATCCATGTGTGGTTTGTGGAAAGAACACACATGCAATGACTCAAGTGGGTCCATATGTGGTTTGTGGAAAGAACACACATGCAATGATATTGCTGGATCCATATGTGGTTTGTGGAAAGAACACACATGCAATGACATTGGTTGATCCATGTGTGGTTTGTAAAAAGAACACACATGTGATGACTCTAGTGGATATATATGTGGTTAGTGGAAAGAACACACATGCAATGAACACTGGTGGATCCATATGTGGTTCATGACAGGAACACACATGCAATAACACTGGTTGATCCATATGTGGGTTGTTAAAAGAACACACATGCAATGCCATTGGTTAATCCATATGTGGTTTGTGGAAAAGAACACACATGCAATGACATTGGTGGATCCATATGTGGTTTGTGGAAGGAACACACATGCAATTATATTAGTTGATCCATGTGTGGTTTGTGGAAAAGAACACACATGCAATGACATTGGTGGATCCATATGTGGTTTGTGGAAAGAACACGCATGCAATGACATTGGTTGATCCATGTGTGGTTTGTGAATAGAAGACACATGCAATGACTCTAGCGGATACATATTTGGTTAGTGGAAAGAAAACACATGCAATGAACACTGCTGGATCCATATGTGGTTCATGACAGGAACACACATGCAATGACACTGGTTGATTCATATGTGGGTTGTTAAAAGAACACACATGCAATGACTCTACTGGATCCATATGTGGTTTGTGGAAAGCACACACATGCAATGAACACTGGTGGACCCATATGTGATTCATGACAGGAACACACATGCAATGACATTTGTGGATCCTTGTGTGGTTTATGAAAAGAACACACATGCAATGACAATTGTGGATCCATATGTGGTTCATGGAAAGAACACACATGCAATGACTTTGGTGGATCCATGTGTGGTTTGTGAAAACAAGACACATGCAATGACTCTAGCGGATCCATATGTGGTTCATGACAGGAACAGACATGCAATGACATTGGTTGATCCATATGTGGTTTGTGACAATAACACACATGAAATGACATTGGTTCATCCATGTGTGGTTTGTGGAAAAGAACACACATGCAATGACATTGGTTGATCCATGTGTGGTTTGTGGAAAGAACACACATGCAATGACTCAAGTGGGTCCATATGTGGTTTGTGAAAAGAACACACATGCAATGACTCTAGTGGATCCATATGTGGTTTGTAGAAAGAATACACATGTAATGATATTGGTGGACACATATGTGGTTTGTGGAAAGAACACACATGAAATGACATTGGTTGATCCATGTGTGGTTTGTAAAAAGAACACACTTGCAATGACTCTAGTGGATACATATGTGGTTAGTGGAAAGAACATACATGCAATGAACACTGGTGGATCCATATGTGGTTCATGACAGGAACACACATGCAATGACACTTGTGTATCCATATGTGGGTTGTTAAAAGAACACACATGCAATGCCATTGGTTAATCCATATGTGGTTTGTGGAAAAGAACACACATGCAATGACTCTGGTTGATCCATACGTGGTTTGTGAAAAGAACAAACATGCAATGACTCTAGTGGATCCATGTGTGGTTAGTGGAAAGAACACACATGCAATGACAATTGTGGATCCATATGTGGTCCATGGAAAGAACACACATGCAATGACATTGGTGGATCCATATGTGGTTTGTGAAAAGAACACACATGCAATGACTCTAGTGGATCCATATGTGGTTCATGACAGGAACACACATGCAATGACATTGGATGATCCATATGTGGTTTGTCACAATAACACACATGCAATGACATTGGTTCATCCATGTGTGGTTTGTGGAAAAGAACACACATGCAATGACATTGGTTGATCCATGTGTGGTTTGTGGAAAGAACACACATGCAATGACTCAAGTGGGTCCATATGTGGTTTGTGAAAAGAACACACATGCAATGACTCTAGTGGATCCATATGTGGTTTGTAGAAAGAACACACATGCAATGATATTGGTGGATCCATATGTGGTTTGTGGAAAGAACACACATGTAGTGACATTGGTTGATCCATGTGTGGTTTGTAAAAAGAACACACATGCAATGACTCTAGTGGATATATATGTGGTTAGTGGAAAGAACACACATGCAATGAACACTGGTGGATCCATATGTGGTTCATGAGAGGAACATACATGCAATGACAGTGGTTGATCCATATATGGGTTGTTAAAAGAACACACATGCAATGCCATTGGTTAATCCATATGTGGTTTGTGGAAAAGAACACACATGCAATGACTCTGGTGGATCCATACGTGGTTTGTGAAAAGAACACACATGCAATGACTCTAGTGGATCCATGTGTGGTTAGTGCAAAGAACACACATGCAATCACATTGGTGGATCCATATGTGGTTCATGGAAAGAACACACATGCAATGACATTGGTGGATCCATATGTGGTTTGTGAAAAGAACACACATGCAATGACTCTAGTGGATCCATGTGTGGTTTGTGGAAAGAACACACATGCAATGAACACTGGTGGATCCATAGGTCGTTCATGACAGGAACACACATGCAATGACACTAGTTGATCCATATATGTGTTTTTAAAATAACACACATGCAATGCCATTGGTTAATCCATATGTGGTTTGTGGAAAAGAAAACACATGCAATGACATTGGTGGATCCATATGTGGTTTGTGGAAGGAACACACATGCAATGACATTGGTTGATCCATGTGTGGTTTGCGGAAAAGAACCTACAGGCAATGACATTGGTGGATCCATATGTGGTTTGTGAAACGAACACACATGCAATGACTCTAGTGGATCCATGTGTGGTTAGTGGAAAGAACACACATGCAATGACTCTAGTGGATCCATATGTGGTTTCTAGAAAGAACACACATGCAATGATATTGTTGGATCCATATGTGGTTTGTGGAAAGAACACACATGCAATGACATTGGTTGATCCATGTGTGGTTTGTAAAAAGAACACACATGCAATGACTCTAGTGGATATATATGTGGTTAGTGGAAAGAACACACATGCAATGAACACTGGTGGATCCATATGTGGTTCATGATAGGAACACACATGCAATGACAGTGGTTGATCCATATGTGGGTTGTTAAAAGAACACACATGCAATGCCATTGGTTAATCCATATGTGGTTTGTGGAAAAGAACACACATGCAATGACTCTGGTGGATCCATACGTGGTTTGTGAAAAGAACACACATGCAATGACTCTAGTGGATCCATGTCTGGTTAGTGCAAAGAACACACATGCAATCACATTCGTGGATCCATATGTGGTTTATGGAAAGAACACACATGCAATGACATTGGTGGATCCATATGTGGTTTGTGAAAAGAACACACATGCAATGACTCTAGTGGATCCATATGTGGTTTGTGGAAAGAACACACATGCAATGAACACTGGTGGATCCATATGTGATTTGTGAAAAGAACACATATGCAATGACATTTGTGGATCCATGTGTGGTTTGTGAAAAGAACACACATGCAATTACTCTGGTGGATCCATGTGTGGTTTGTGGAAAGAATACACATGCAATGCAATCAGTTGATCCAAGTGTGGTTTGTAAAAAGAACACACATGCAATTCCATTGGTTGATCCATGTGTGGTTTGTGGAAAGAACACACATGCAACGACTCTAGTGCTGGTTTTAGTATAAGAACACACATGCAATGACTCTAGTGGGTCCATATGTGGTTTGTGAAAAGAAAACACATGCAATGACTCTAGTGGATCCATATTTGGTTTGTGGAAAGAACACACATGCAATGACGTTGGTTGATTCATATGTGGTTTGTGGAAAGAACACAATGTAATGACACTGGTTGATCCATATTTGGTTTATGGAAACAACACACATGCAATGACTTTGGTGGATCCATGTGTGGTTTGTGAAAAGAACACACCTGCAATGCCATCGGTTGATCCATGTGTGGTTTGTGAAAAGAAGACACATGCAATGCCATTGGTTGATCCATGTGTGGTTTGTGAAAATAACATGCATGCAATGTCATTGTTTGATCCATGTGGTTTATGGAAAAGAACACACATGGAATGAACACTGGTGGATCCATAAGTGGTTTATGGAAAGAACACACTTGCAGTGAACACTGGTGGATCCATGTGTGGTTTGTGAAAAGAACACACATGCAATGCCGTTGGTTGATCCATGTGTGGTTTGTGAAAAGAACACACATGCAATGCCATTGGTTGATCCATGTGGTTTATGGAAAAGCACACACATGCAATGACATTGGTGGATCCATATGTGGTTTGTGGAAAGAACACACATGCAATGACATTGGTTGATCCATGTGTGGTTTTTAAAAAGAACACACATGCAATTACTCTAGTGGATACATATGTGGTTTGTGGAAAGAACACACATGGAATGACATTGGTTGATCCATATGTGGTTCATGACAGGAACACACATGCAATGACTCTAGTGGATACATATGTGGTTTGTGGAAAGAACACACATGCAATGACATTGGTGGATCCATCTTGGCATAATTTGATGTATGCCATGATGTATTTAATTGTAAAATACACTCACTTTCCATTTTTATACTACTCAGCTTTGCCCTTGGTTTTTTTATACTACCCAGTTTTGCCCCCTCTCTCTCTTTCGTAGAAGCCCAAACCTGTGCCCACTCTATCTGCTACGCCCTGATTGGTTGTCATAGTTGTCACGCGGATAATGTGCACCAATCGTTGATCCTGTGTGATCCAACGAGGCTTGTTGCACACGCCGTGCCCTTCACAGTACAGCGGAGACAGCATAGACGTCTCCCTCAATGAGATTTCTACAAGAAGGAACATGATGCCGTCCATGGAAAAAGTCGCCGAGTGGTCATGCCACGTTTAATCTAGTCTACAAAGGCTACAAGTCTACTACATGGGAACTGGTCATCCACGGCCCACGGGTTATACCATTTTTACTATGCAGCGTGCCTGCACTCTCACTTCTGATAGGCCCCCACCACACGAACCTTCCACGCGGCAGCCATAGCCGGAAGAGCTGCCTACCAGGGCCCTTGAGGAGTCCCCGCATTAAAAACCCAGCCTATCGAGTCTTCCATTCGCACTCATCCACTACTCTCTCTTCCCTATCTAGCAAAACCCCACAATCTTGAACGTACTTGCACGAACCTTCTCCATGAAACCAGTGTGTGGGGGTGAGTGTGCGGGCATCACCGCCAGGGTGGTGCTTCACGCGGCATATCTAGAGGAGCATCACGCAGTAGAAGGCAAGGAGGACGTGTAGTTCAACCCCTTGGGGGACCATGTGCTCGTCGGTGCTCACGACTTTGGAGGCCCCGATGAGGGCGTGGAGTTCGACGAACATGCTCCGCTCGTGTACCCGGAGGTACATCTATTTATACATGTTTCATATTTTCTGCTCGAGCTTAATCTATCCTGACGTCATTAAAAAATCTAGTCATAATGATTAGATGAAACGTACGAACCGGTACATGGAGAGATCTAGTCTGTTCTGAATGAATCCACATTATTTATTTATTAATAAGTTATCAAGAACACAAACCACATAATTTAGGAGCGAGCTGGGGAGACAGACGCAATGAACTGTTGAACCTGTATAGACATGTTATTGCATCGAAAGTAACTCGGAATGGTGGAAGGAATATATATTTATTATTTTGCTCATTTCGGTTTGCATTCCATACATTACAGGTGGATTCAAGTGAGATTGACTCTGACAAGGAGACCAGGGACAACAAGAGCCGCCATGTCATGAAGAAGCTCAAGAGCGGGATAATCCCTTTCCGCACTCGACTTGGGGAGCTCAGGTGCCCTTTCTGTAACAAAGGAGTCAACCCGAGGATTGCCAGCTTGATTTCGCATGCGGTTGGCATCGGTAAAAGCCCGGCTAGTAAACACAAGTTGGCGACCAAGGCTAAGCACGCTTCTTATGGAAAATTCCAAAGGGAGTATGTCAAGACCGTCCTAGTGTCCCCTTACTTAGGAATCAGCAACTTCTAGCCGACCAACCCGTCACTATGCTGGCCCGGCCACTAATAATATTTAGTTCTCTTACCGTATCTAGACCCTTAAACTATGGGGATTTCTTTTTTCGTACCCTTCAAATTATATTCAAGTTCATCTGTTTATGGAGTTAAAGTTTCGGTGGCATACTCGTTATTTTGCATGGATAGAGGGGTGCCCCCGACAGATATAAGGGTTATCATGTCTGCTAGATCACAAAGGATCAATGGTTGGTGGGCACAATCCATGTGACAACTGTCTTGACCAATCAGAGCGTAGCAGCGAAGATGAGCATAGGTGCGAGAGATGGATACAAAGAGAGGGAAAAACCGAGTAGCACTTAAGAACCAAGGGCAAAACTGAGTAGAACTTAAAAACCAAGGGCAAAACTGAGTAGAACTCAAAAACCAAGGGCAAAAGTGACAAAGGGATTCAAATAGAAAATAGAAAATGATTTAAAAATGGAACCAAACCGCCAGTGTTACGCTCGAGGGAAAAACTAAGTACAACTGAATCGCCAGGGTTAGACACGAGGGGAAAAACGTGACTCACGGTACACGTGTTCGGTGCACTGGGTCGTGTCCGTGCATGGTGCATTCGCGTACGCGGTGCACGGTAGTGCAACAAAACATAGCTTCCCTTCTCCTTTAATAGAGGCCTCCCCACTCCCACTCATCATGCACTCGCTCACTCAACCATTTCCACTGTCCCATCACCTTCTACAAACGCCCAACAAAACCCCAACCACGCCGGCGATGGAGAAGAACGGCGCGATGGCCATCGGCGCCTCCAAGGCCGCCGGCGAGGAGCCCCCTGTCCCCGTACAGACCCACGTCCCTGTCCCTGCATCTGCCATAGCCGCCGGCGAGGAGGCCCCCGCTAGTCTCGGACAGATCCCGCTCGGCTGGGACCCCTACGAGGAGGTTGTCTACATAAGGCCGGAGAACCCCTACGACACCAGCATCGCTGACCCATGGTCGGAGGTTACCAGGGTTTTCTTCCCTTCCCTTGTTCTTCCCTTGTTCCCATCGTTGGATGCTAGATCATATGTTATTAGGGCTCGGTTGTTCGTATTTTTACAGTAGCTAATCCTCTTGTGTTAGATCTCGATTTTCGATGAATCCCCCTATTCGTAGTTGGGATCAGTATTCGATTTGGTTTGAGATTTGGGGAATAATCAGGAGATCTCAATCCGTCAATCTATGCAAATAATCAATCCTGATAATCAAAGTATCTCAATCATGTCCTTATTGCACTCTATTTTTTCCAACAGGAGGATAACAGTGACGTCCGCAGCGACGACGAGTCCAAGGACACCATGACTCGTCATGTGCTGAGGAGGCTAAAGTCCGGCCCGTACAACAACTTCTTCACCGACGACGTGTACAGGTGCCCCTTCTGCCCCACCAAGAGGCTTCGCTCCATGGACTTCAACTACCTCGTGAAGCATGCCGAGGACGCGAGGACCTGCGTCGAGTCCATGAACGTCCATGGCTTCATAGCCAAGCACTAGGCGCTCGATCTTCACCTCCGCAACCTCCAAAAGGTGGCTATCGAGGAGGGTCGCATGCCCCCGATCAAACCCAAGGAGCCCAAGGTCAAGGGGTTGGGCAGCAAGAAGTGGAGGAGGTACCAGAGGGAGGAGGCGGAGACCGTCCTGGCAGAGGCCACGAGGGGCCACTAATCAGCTTCTACTATTGTAAAGTAGCTTCTTTTGTCTTTTCTGTGTTGAACCTGTCAACTGCTGCTGCTGAGCAGCTTAATTGTCGAACCTCGTTAAGTACCGTACTATATAACCTATATTAGGTGCTTTATCTACATCTGCTTTGTTTACTGAATTTATTTATGGTGTGATGTCTACGCACTTCTATTCTTGTAGACAGTTGTTGGGCCTCCAAGTGCAGAGGTTTGTAGAATAGTAGCAAGTTTCCCTTAAGTGGATCACCCAAGGTTTATCAAACTCAGGGAGGAAGTGGTCAAAGGTATCCCTCTAAAGCAACCCTGCAATCAAGATATAAGAAGTCTCTTGTGTCCCCAACACACCCAATACACTTGTCAAGTGTATAGGTGCACTAGTTCAGCGAAGAGATAGTAAAATACAAGTGGTATGGATATAAGACAACGGTGCCAGAAAATAGCTTGATGGCGTGAAAGAGACTAAAGGCAAATAAAGATGGAAGCAAGCAAACATGTAACAGATCTAGTTTCAAACGGTGTTTCAATGCTTAGAAACAAGGCCTAGGGATCATACTTTCACTAGTGAACACTCTCATATAAATATCATCTCTTTATGATACTACTCTAAACTACTCTCCGGTTGGACACTCTAATCCATGGTAGGGCTATAACAGCACACCTCAAAGTTCGCTTTCCCCATCTAGATAACCCCACACTGTCACCTTGAGCTCTAGATGGTTCCAACAAACACCACAATTTCATAGAAACATCCAACTCCAAATATAACTCATAACAAGTATTTTAATCTCTAGCCTAAGTGCCACCATGGTGTACACGCTGTCACTTTCACACACATGGGGAGAGCAGAGATCTATTAAAGCACTTGAGTAGCAAAGTAGATCTACTTGATTACAAAGCTCATGATCACAATATGCTCATGCATAGAGAGAGAGATGAACACATAGCTACCGATAGAGCCCTCAGCCTCGAGGAAGAACTACTCCCTCATCATCATGGGTATCAGCAACGGTGATGGAGATGGTGGTGGGGATCGATGGAGATGGTTCTGGGGGAACTTCCCCATCCCAGCAGGGTGCCGGAACAGAGACTTTCTATCCCCGAATCTCCCCTTCGGTGGCGGCGGTGCTGCAGAACTTTTTGTGGCTAGAGGCTGGATGATTTAGGGTTTTAGCATCGGAGGCATCTTATAGGCGAAAGGGGAGGCCGAGGGGGTGCCTAGGGCGGCCAGACCACCCCCTGGCGCGGGCCAGGCTTGGCCGTGCGGCCAGGTGGTGTGGCGGCCCCCTGGTCCCTCTCCGTCTCGTATTCTGGCTCCTTGTGTCCCTCGGTGAAAAACTGACTTTGGCTTTTGTCCCGTCCAATTCTGATAATATTCATTTTCTGACTTTCTTGGAACCAAAAACAGCAGTAAAATAGGCAGCTGGCACTGTGGCTCTTATTAATAGGTTAGTCCAAGAAAACATATAAAAAGTACTCCAAAGTGTGAACAAAACATAAGAAAGTAGATAAAACCAAACATGGAACATCAAAAATTATGGATACGTTTGCAACATATCAACATCCCCAAGCTTAACTCCTGCTCGTCCTCGAGTAGGTAAGTGATAAAAAGAAAGAATAATTTTTGAGGTGACATGCACCATCATAAACTTGATCAAAGTATTTGTAAAACATTCATAGCTGGGATCGTAGTACTTCAACATAGCATGAAAGATAAAGTTGTAACAATAAGACAAAGCAACTATGTTGCAACATGAAAAGGCACAAACAAAATATTCATGAATAACAATGCTTTGCAAGACGTTTGTTTGTTTCACATAAAGAAAACATAGCAAAGTGGCATTCAGCTTGTCCCTCATAGAGTAGCAAACATAGATGCATAGGACACCTTCAAAGTTTATAAGGGTGACTAGATACAAATAGTTTAAGAACAGGCACTATCAAAGTTATGCACCAATCAACAAGTCTTGGGACAATGCACATAGAACTAAGAATGGCCACTATGGTCTCTCAATAGGTGCATAAAGATAGAAGGTGGAGACTCAATATAAAAGTGGAAGAAAGGCCTTCATAGAAGGAAGCAGGGATTCAAGTTTCATAAAGAGCTTCCAAAAATTATGGTACTTATTAGCTTTCAGCTCTCATTACCCCTATCATAAGAATCTTGAAGTGATTAAGGTTAAAGTGAACAAACTATGGTGTATATGCTTGAGGAAGTATAAGTTGGAAATCTGATGTCCCATGAATACGAGGGCCGCTCCTCATGCTACTCAAGTTTAGTTACCGGTAAGTTCTTGTCATGGTAAGTACATGTGTATCATAGAGAACCGCCAACGGGGTACCCCTTGCCCGATGATACGGAAGAATCCCCATATCAAAATGACAAGGCAAGCAGATAACGAGCATCTCAGCAATCTTCTTATTTACCATGGGAAAATGGTGCTTTTTTCTCTCTTTCCTCTTTTCTCATATCCCTTTTTTTCCTTTTTCTCCTTTTCTCAATATCTGACTCTTTTTTATAAGAAGAATGCTTCATAGATAGCTCATTAAGGTTACGCTGCAGGTTTCCACCATGACAGCATGGATTAGACCGGCGGCCCAGGCGTTTCTCTAACACACATACATAACTCCATGCACTTACAAGCTCCCCTTTCATTTCACACTGCCGACATCCATAGACAAAAGAGCATGATATCAACTAGGTACAAAGTACAAGTGCAATGTTGAAAGCGTTCCCCATGACAGCATGGTTCTGCTAATCCCCAACATATAAGTGCAAGAATATAAAACATAGACGACACGATGGTTCAAGTTTATTAAGGGCAAGAAAAGTAAAGTGTGCCATCAAGTTCGTGAGAGCTTTAATCACTAGTTTTCTCATAACAAGTTTAATTCGGAAGGTAGATAAAAACATGAATATACTTGGAATAGCAAATGCTAATAGGTAGGTATGGTGGACTCTTTGGAATAACTTGGTTTTAGGAGTTGGATGCATGAGTGGAACTCATACTTGGTTATGGAGGCTAGCAAAAGACCGGGAGCGACCAACTAAGAGAGCAATAATGGCCATAATCATGCAAAGCGACAAAACATCATTAATCAAAGCATAAAGTGATATTACAAGTCGAAAACTAAAGGATCATAAAGGCTTATGGTGACTTGGGATAGTCATAACATGGTGTGAGAATGTGCCAAGTCAACCCAAATAAAGCATCAAAGGAGAATACCATAATACTATGCTTTAATATGCTAAAACAACGCATGATTCTTTCAAGGCACATTAAGCAATCTCAATTGTTTATAACATGTCATGCTACAGCAAATATCACTAAGCATAAAGCCAAAACAATATCGAGCATGGCATGAAAAAGCATAGGCCACAGTCAAAAATAAGCTCTCTTTACCACTTAAGCATGAACTTTCCTACTCTTTTCCAATCCAAACCAACTTATTTGAAAACTAATGTATGAAATAGGGGGTCCAACCAATTTATTCAAGCAAACCAAGAAACGAAAACCAAAACAAAGACGCTCCAAGAACAACACAACTGTGCATGAAACAATAAAAATGAAGTGTTTGGAAGAAACCTGAGATTTTTATTGATGAAGAAGGGGATGCCTTGGGCATCCCCAAGCTTTGACGCTTGTACTTCTTGGATATTCTTGGGGTGACACGGGTGGCATCCCCAAGCTTGAGCTTTAGTCCATTCTTCATCTTATTACATCATTCTCTCCATACACCTGAAATTTTTCCTTCATACAAAACTTCACACAATCTTTATTAGCAACATTAGTGTATTCAAGATAATAAGTCTTTGGGTTCAGTTTCAACACCAATAAAACTTCCATTAAAACACAATCTACTGTAGTACTTCACTCAAAAAGATCAATTCCCCAAAAAGAACTCAAAAAGGAACCAACAAGAAGCAAATGCAAATAATGGCAGAAATCTGTCAAAACAGACCAGCAGGTAAAAAACAATTATTTCGAAGACCTTCTGTTGCTCAAATCAAAAAGTGTTGAACTAACGATAGATAACAACCTGGGGCAGAAGCACAAAAATTCACGCCTCAAAACGACGGACAGAGATTTTACACGAATTTTTACAGTGAAGAACAAAAATCTGTTTCGAGACAGCAACTTTCCCAAGCATTACTTCTCTCTCATTAGAGGTTACTCTTGGCACAAAAAGCAAATAAAAAGTATAAGGACCGATTATTACAGAGGTAATAACTTCCAAGACTTAACTAAAACTTTTGGGTTATCTCCCAATAAGTACTTTTCTTTAACGCCTTTAAATTAGGCATGATAGTTTGAGAAGATGCTCACATAAGAAATATGAATTGAAGTAAAAGAGAGCATCAAGAAGCAAATTCAAAGCACATTTAAGTCTATCCCACTTCCTATGCATAGGAATCTTGTAAAGAAACAAGTCATGAAAGCACAAAGCAATAAGCATAGTAAAGCAAAACAAGTGCAACTTCAAGACTTTCAACATAAAGAGGGGAAACTTAATATTATTGAGATGCATAAAACCATGTTTCCCTCTCTCATAATAACTTTCAGTAGCATCATGAATAAAACTAACAATATAACTATCACATAAAACATTCTTATCATGAGCCACATGTATATAATAATTATTACTCTCCACATAAGCATAGTGATTCTTATTAATTGTAGTGGGAGCAAATTCAACAAAATAGCTATCATTATTATTCTCATCACCATAATCATCAAATATAGGAGGCATATTGTAATCATAATTAATTTTCTCCTCAATAGTAGGTGGATTGAAAATATCATATTCATCATTGTAATCATCATATATTGGAGGTATAGTATCATCAAAGAAAATTTTCTCCTCTAAAGATGGGGGACTAAAAAGATCATTTTCATAAAAACTAGCTTCCCCAAGCTTAGAATTTTCCCCGACAACGGCACCAAAAAATAGCTTGATGTCTACGCACTTCTATTCTTGTAGATAGTTGTTGGGCCTCCAAGTGTAGAGGTTTGTAGAATAGTAGCAAGTTTCCCTTAAGTGGATCACCCAAGGTTTATCAAACTCAGGGAGGAAGTGGTCAAAGGTATCCCTCTCAAGCAACCCTACAATCAAGATATAAGAAGTCTCGTGTGTCCCCAACACACCCAATACACTTGTCAGGTGTATAGGTGCACTAGTTCAGCGAAGAGATAGTAAAATACAAGTGGTGTGGATATAAGACAACAGTGCCAGAAAATAGCTTGATGGCGTGAAAGAGACTAAAGGCAAACTGAAATAAAGATGGAAGCAAGCAAACGTGTAACAGATCTAGTTTCAAATGGTGTTTCAATGCTTAGAAACAAGGCCTAGGGATCATACTTTCACTAGTGAACACTCTCATATAAATATCATCTCTTTATGATACTACTCTGAACTACTCTCCGGTTGGACACTCTAATCCATACTAGGGATATAACAGCACACCTCAAAGTTCGCTTTCCCCATCTATATAACCCCACACTGTCACCTTGAGCTCTAGATGGTTCCAACAAACACCACAATTTCATAGAAACATCCATCTCCAAATATAACTCATAAGAAGTATTTGTAATCTCTAGCCTAAGTGCCACCATGGTGTACACCCTGTCACTTTCACACACATGGGGAGAGCAGAGATCTATTAAAGCACTTGAGTAGCAAAGTAGATCTACTTGATTATAAAGCTCATGATCACAATATGATCATGTATAGATAGAGAGAGATGAACACATAGCTACCGGTAGAGCCCTCAGCCTCGAGGAAGAACTACTCCCTCGTCATCATGGGAATCAGCAAAGGTGATGGAGATGGTGGTGGAGATCGATGGAGATGGTTTCGGGGGCACTTCCCCATCCCGGCAGGGTGCCGGAACAGAGACTTTCTATCCCCGAATCTCCCCTTCGGTGGCGGCGGCGCTGCGGAACTTTTCGTGGCTAGAGGCTGGATGATTTAGGGTTTTTGCATCGGAGGCATCTTATAGGCGAAAGGGGGGCCGAGGGGGTGCCTAGGGCGGCCAGAGCACCCCCTGGCGTGGGCCAGGCTTGGCTACATGGCCAGGTGGTGTGGCGGCCCCCTGGCCCCTCTCCGTCTCGTATTCTGGCTCCTTGTGTCCCTCGGTGAAAAACTAACTTTGGCTTTTGTCCCATCCAATTCCGAGAATATTCATTTTCTCACTTTCCTGGAACCAAAAATAGCAGAAAATAGGCAGCTGGCACTGTGGCTCTTGTTAATAGGTTAGTCTAAGAAAACATATAAAAAGTACTCCAAAGTGTGGACAAAACATAAGAAAGTAGATAAAACCAAGCATGGAACATCAAAAATTATGGATATGTTTGCAACGTTCCATGCTTGGTTTTATCTGCTTTCTTGTGTTTTGTCCACACTTTGGAGTACTTTTCATATGATTTCTTGGACTAACCTATTAACAAGAGCCACTGTGCCAGCTGCCTGTTTTCTGCTGTTTTTGGTTCCAGGAAAGTCAGAAAATGAATATTCTAGGAATTGGACGGGACAAAAGCCAAAGTCGCTATTTTACCGGAAGACATCTGGAGCTAGAATACGAGATGGAGAAGGGCTGGGGCCTGGCCACACCACCTGGCCTGCGCCAAGGAGTGGTCTGGCCGACCCCAGCACCCCCTCGGCCTCTCCTTCCGCCAATATATTGCCTCCGATACCAAAACCCCAAGTACCCGATCAAAAATCCACGAAAGAGTCTGTAGCCGCCATCATCTCCATCCCTAGATCGGGAGGGATCTGAAGCTCTTCCCGGCACCCTGCCGGATACGGGAATTCACCCAGGAGGCCTTCTTCATCATCATGCAAGCCTCCGGTGTGATGCGTGAGTAGTTCATCTCTAGACTACGGGTCCATGTAGTACCTAGATGGCTGGTTCTCCTCCTTTGTGCTTTCATGTTTAGATCTTGTGAGCTCCGTTCATGATCAAGATCATCTATTTGTAATTCTGCATGTTGTGTTTGCGAGGATCCGATGGATATTGAGATGCTATTTCAGATTGATTATTGATTCTATCATGTCTTTGTTATTTGCGATCTTGCATGCTTTCTGTTGTTAGTAGCTATCTTGGCCAAGTAGATGCTAGCAACTCCAAGAGTTAGTATTTGTGCTCGATGGTGGGTTCATGCCTCTGGTAATCTGGGGAAGTGACAGAAATCTCTAAGGTACTAGATGTGCTATTTCTACTAGGGAGAAAACAACAATCCTTTGTTCATAGAACAATCGTATTGTTTACTTTACATGCAATTCGTAAAGCGATAATCTGTTGCTTGCAACTTAATACTGGAGGGGGTTCGGATGATAACCTGAAGGTGGATTATTAGTCATAGATGCAGTTGGATGGCGGTCTATGTATAATGTTGTAATGCCCAATCAAGTCTCAAAGGAGTCAAGATGATTAGTATATGCTTGTATGCTTTCTCGATGTTTGTTAATTGCCCCGCTGTAATTTGTTCACCCAACATGTTATCTATCTTAAGGAGAGCCACCTCTAGTGAACTATGGACCCCGATCCTTTCTTTTACATTCAATCTACAAACTGTTTACTGCTTTGTGTTTACTTTCTTCAAACTATTACTTCCTTCCATTCGATACGTTTAATCCTTTGTTTTTAGCAAAACCGGTGAGATTGACAACTTCATCACAAGTTAGGGGCAAAGTTCTGTGGTTGTGTTGTGTAGGTCTCCACGTTGCTGCTGGCACCAGTAGTGCGCCCCCAACGTTCAGCTAGCTACACCTTTGGGGTGTTTCCTTGCTCCTACTGGACTGATGACCTTGGTTTCTTACTGAGGGAAAACTTGCTGCTGTGTTCATCATACCTTCCTCTTGGGGTTCCCCAACAAGCTCGATATATTTGGGCCATCAACAACTTTTTCTGGTGCCGTTGCCGGGGAGTCAAGGACATCTTCACAAGGGGAGTCCCTCATAACCAATCTCTTTACTTTGTTATTTTTGTTTTGCTTAGTTTCTTTTTGTTTTGTTTGCTTGTTTCTTTATCAAAAACACACAAAAATTAGTTTTTACAAGTTTGCTTTCTTAATCAAAAACACACAAAAATTAAGTCTTCTATAGTGGTTACCTCTTTCTTAGCTCACCATGTTGATCCCTAAATTCACTTTGAAAGACCTTTCAATAGGTAGTGGTTCTATAATTGGAAGAGATAATATTGAAGAATTATTTAATCATGTTAGTAAACATGAGGATATTGAGGATAGATCCCTTGTAGAACTTGCTCCAAATTATGAAATTGCTGCAGCTTCTTTAGTTCACATGTTAGAAGCTAGGTTTGTTAACCTCAACCCCTTAATGCAAGTGATGTTTCTTAAACTTAAAGAAATTGAGGATCCTGAAAAGAGGGATTTTATTCTAGAAACTTTGTTTAAGGAATTCTATGATGTTGCCAAGGAAGCTAGAAAAGTCTTTGAACGTTTCAATATGCTAGGCTCATGCGTAGATGTTGTTGGTACACGAGTGAAGATGAACAAAACTGAACCTAATGGGAGGAAACTAAGGTACCAATACCCTTTAAACTGGTAGCAATACATGAAGCCATCGAAAAGAATCTTGATTGGATTGTTCCTGAAAACCCTTTTGATGAAAATAGTGAACCTAAGAGCATTGAGAGAGGATCCTCTAGAACTTATTTGTATGATATACCTTGCCTTGTTGAAGATATTTCTTGTATTAATCTTAATGCTTCTGCATTTGAGAATACTTGATTCTTTCTTGCTTCTTATGCCTAACTTAAAGGCATTAAAGAAAAGTACTTATTGGGAGATAACCCAAAAGTTTTAGATGAGTCCTAGAAGTTATTACTTCAGTAATAACCGCTCCTTATCCTTTATATTTGCTTTTTGTGTCAAGAGTAACCTCTAATGAGAGAGAAGTAATGATTGGAAAAGTTGTTGTCCTGAAACAGATTTCTATGCTTCACCGTAAAAATTCGTGTAAAATCTCTGTACGTCCTTTTGAGGCGTGCATTTTTGTGATTCTGTCCCAGGTTGTTATCTAACTTCCATTAGTTCAACACTTTTTGATTTGAGCAACATAAGGTCTTCGAAAAAATTCATCTTTACCTGCTGGTCTGTTTTGACAGATTTCTGCCATTTTCTGCATTTGCTTCTTGCTGGTTCCTTTTTGAGTTCTTTTGGGGAATTGAGCTTTTTGAGGGAAGTGCTACAGTAGCTAGTGTTATAATGTAAGTTTATTGGTGTTAGAACTGAACCTAAATACTTATTATCTTGAGTGCACTAATGTTGCTAATAAAGATTGTGTGAAGTTTTGTATGAAGGAAAAATTTCAGGTGTATGGAAGGAATGAGTAATGATATGAAGAATGTACTAAAGCTCAAGCTTGGGGATGCCATGCATGTCACCCCAAGAAATATCCAAGAAGTACAAGCGTCAAAGCTTGGGGATACCCAAGGCATCCCCTTCTTCATTAATAAAAAATCCCAGGTTTCTTCCAAACGCTTCATTTTATTGTTTCATACACAGTTGTGTTGTTCTTGGAGCGTCTTCTTTTTGTTTTCGTTTTGGTTTTTTGTTTGCTTGGTTTGCTTAGTTTGCTTCATAAATTGGTTGTACCCCCTCTTTCATACATTGGTTTTCAAATAGTTTGGTTTGGATTGGAAAAGAGTAGGAAAGCTCATGCTTAAGTGGTAAAGAGAGCTTGTTTTTTACTGTGGCCTATGCTTTGTCATGCCATGCTTGATATTGTTTTGGCTTTATACTTAGTATTATTTTTTTAGCATGACTTGTTATAAACAATTGAGATTGCTTAATGTGCTTTGGATGAATCATGTGTTGTTTTAGCATATTAAAGCATAGTATTGTGGTATTCTCCTTTGATGCTTTATTTGGGTTGACCTGGCACATGCTCACACCATGTTATGACTATCCAAAGTCACCATATCCTTTATGATCCTTTAGTTTTCAACTTGTAGTATCACTTTATGCTTTGATCAATGATGTTTTGTCGCTCTGCATGATTATGGCCATTATTTCTCTATTAGTTTATCGCTCCCAGTCTTTTGCTAGCCTCGATAACCAAGTATGAGTTCCACTCATGCATCCAACTCCCTAAACCAAGTTATCCGAAAGAGTCCACCATACCTACCTATTAGCTTATGCTATTCCAAGTATATTCATGCTTTTGTTTATCTTCCAAATTAAACTTGTTATGAGAAAACTAGTGATTAAATTTCTCACGAACTTGATGGCACACTTTACTTTTTTGCATCTAATAAAATTGAACCATTGGGTCCTTCTTTGTTGCATATACACTTGCGCTTTATAAGTTGAAATTAGCAGAACCATGTATCATGGGGAACGCTTTCAACATTGCACTTGTACTTTGTACCCCGTTGATATCATGTTCTATTGATTATGGATCCCGGCGGTGTGAAATAAAAGTGGAACTTGTAAGATCATGGAGTTTGTAGGTGTGTTAGAGAAACGCCTGGGCCGCTAGCCTAAGCCATGCTTAATCATGGTGGAAACTTGCAGCATCACCATAATGAGCACTCTATGAAGCATCCTCAATAAAAACCTATGCAAATAGCAAATAAAAAGATTGCTGAGATGCTCATTGTCTGCTTGCCTTGTCATTTTGATTATGGGATAGCTCCTGTATCATGTGCATGGGGTACCCCGTTGGCGGTTCTTTATGATACATATGTACTTACAATGACAAGAGCTTACTTGTGACTAAAGTTGAGTAGCATGAGGTTCGGTCTTCGTAAGTAAGGGGCATGAGATTTCGGTTTATAACTTATCAAGCATATCCTCTTTGTTGTGTCACTTTAACCTTAATCACCTTCAAGATGCTTATGATACTGGCAATGAGAGCTGAAAGCTATAAGTACCATATTTTTGGAAGCTCTTTATGAAACTTGAATCTCTGCTTCCTTCTAGGAAGGCCTTTCCTCCACTTATATATTGAGTCTCCACCTTGTATCTTTATGCACCTACTTTGAGAGCATAGTGGCCATTCTTAGTTCTATGTGCATTGTCCCAAGACTTGTTGATTGATGCATACCTTGATGTTGCTTGTTTTAAACTATTTGTATCTAGTCACTCTTATGAACTTTGAAGGTGTCCTATGCATTTATATTTGCTACTCTATGAGGGACAAGCTGAATACTATTATGCTATGTTTTCCTTATGTGAAACAAACAAACGTCTTGCAAAGCATTGTTATTCATGAATCTTTTGTTTGTGCCTTTTCATGTTCCATCATAGTTTCTTTTTCTTATTGCTAGAACTTTGTCTTTCATGTTATGATTGAAGTACTATGATCCCAGCTTTGAATGTTTTACAAATACTTTGATCAAGTTTATGATGGTGCATGTCACCTCAAAAATTATTCTTTCTTTTATCACTTACCTACTCGAGGACGAGCAGGAGTTAAGCTTGGGGATGTTGATACATTGTAAATGTATCTATAATTTTTGATGTTCCATGCTTGGTTTTATCTACTTTCTTGTGTTTTGTCCACTCTTTGGAGTACTTTTCATATGATTTCTTGGACTAACCTATTAACAAGAGCCACAGTGCCAGCTGCCTGTTTTCTGTTGTTTTTGGTTCCAGGAAAGTCAGAAAATGAATATTCTCGGAATTGGACGGGACAAAAGCCAAAGTCGTTATTTTACCGGAAGGCATCTGGAGCTAGAATACGAGACAGAGAAGGGATGGGGCCTGGCCACACCACCTGGCCACGCGGCCAGGCCTGGCCCGCGCCAGGGGTGGTCTGGCCGACCCCAGCACCCCCTCGGCCTCTCCTTCCGCCTATATATTGCCTCCGATACCAAAACCCTAAGTACCCGATCAAAAATCCATGAAAGACTCTGTAGCCGCCGTCATCTCCATCCCTAGATCGGGAGGGATCTGAAGCTCTTCCTGGCACCCTGCCAGAGAGGGGAATTCCCCCAGGAGGCCTTCTTCATCATCATGCAAGCCTTCGGTGTGATGCGTGAGTAGTTCATCTCTGGACTACGGGTCCATGTAGTAGCTAGATGGTTGGTTCTCCTCCTTTGTGCTTTCATGTTTAGATCTTGTGAGCTCCGTTCATGATCAAGATCATCTATTTGTAATTCTGCATGTTGTGTTTGCGGGGATCAGATGGATATTGAGATGCTATTTTAGATTGATTATTGTATATATCATGTCTTTTTTATTTGTGATCTTGCATGCTTTCCGTTGTTAGTAGCTATCTTGGCCAAGTAGATGCTAGCAACTCCAAGAGTTAGTATATATGCTCGATAGTGGGTTCATGCCTCTAGTAATCTAGGGAAGTGACAGACATCTCTAAGGTACTAGATGTGTTGTTGCTACTAGGGAGAAAACAACAATCCTTTGTTCATAGAACAATCATATTGTTTACTTTACACGCAATTCGTAAAGCAATAATCTGTTGCTTGCAACTTAATACTGGAGGGGGTTCCGATGATAACCTGAAGGTGGATTATTTGTCATAGATGCAGTTGGATGGCGGTCTATGTAATTCGTTCACCCAGCATGTTATCTATCTTAAGGAGAGCCACCTCTAGTTAACTATGGACCCCGGTCCTTTCTTTTACATTCAATCTACAAACTGTTTACTGCTTTGTGTTTACTTTCTTCAAACTATTACTTCCTTCCATTCGATACGTTTAATCCTTTGTTTTCAGCAAAACCGGTGAGATTGACAACCTCATCGCAAGTTGGGGGCAAAGTTCTGTGGTTGTGTTGTGCAGGTCTCCACGTTGCTGCTGGCACCGGTAGTGCGCCCTGCCAACGTTCAGCTAGCTACTCCTTTGGGGTGTTTCCTTGCTCCTACTAGATTGATAACCTTGGTTTCTTACTGAGGGAAAACTTGTTGTTGTGCTCATCATACCTTCCTCTTGGGGTTCCCCAACGAGCTCGATATATTTGGGCTATCACGAGTTCCTACACAGGAGGGAGATCTACTTCGCCAGCGTCGACATCAAGAACGACACTCTAAAGCTAGAGCGGGATCTCCTTGTTCATGTCGTCAATCACATCGATCTCCAACGTTTGTGGAGGTACCCGGATGGCGATACGGGGAAAGCCGGCATGGCTAGACTCGATGCCGACATCATCGACCGCGAGTACACCGGCATGAAAGGCGAGTTCCCTAAGCACCTGCACGAGCGATGGGAGTGGAGGCACCTGGATTATGATGCGATCAAGTACGCAGCCAGGGACGCATATGTCTGCTACGAGATGCTCAACAGGATCTGGCGGGTGGGTGAGTGTGTTGTTTACCACTACTAGTTTCGCATTTTTTTCCTAGTTTTATCTCGCCTGTATTTTATGTCGCATGTATTTTCTAAGCATTCTGTGTGTAAGAACCAAGATTGTATGATCCATGTGCTATTAGCTACTTAACCTATATGGATTACATTCCCCCCTTTTGTATGCTCAACATTCATTCTTACAAATTCTGTCTGTGTTATTTGCATGCGGTAGAATCCAGGACTGACATGCATAAGGTGTGATACAGTCATAAGTCATAACCAAACCGAGATTATAGCGAAGGATACAGTCATAACCAAACCTAGATTATAGTTCGACAAAGGTAATACACAGTAGTTCGTAATTGGTCACATAGTGTACTTCTGAAATAACATGTTTTCGTAAACATAACAAGCCCCATACAAACACAACAATCATGCACTAAAAGTCTACATCCCAGCCTGTTGGAGAAGGCAACTGATCCCAGGATGCCTTCGGTCGCTTGCCCCGGCTTGTAGATTCATCTACACTCCAGCATCTGGGACAGACAACCTGCCTTGGTGGTGATCCAATGATGCGATGCCTGGAACGAGATTTTACAATCTGGCGGTACAGCTCGTGGCTAACATACTCATCAATTGCAGTGTACTTCAGATTAGTTCAGAAAGCGGTTTATCCTCCCAGTAATCGCGGCCTAAACTCCTCCACGAACATCTCGGCAATTTGCCCTTCATGACAGCGTACCACGGGTCGATGAGTTCGGAGGCAAGAGCGGCCATCCCGGTCCTGCCGCCCTTCATCCCTAGGATCCAGTAAATTTCCTAGATGTCCACTCTGCACTCCTTTGGGATTCTAATGTTGACAGTCGGGCTTTCAAGCAGTTTAGTGTCATTCGTGATGTCAACACTAGTAAATGTTATGTGCTGGTTCACGAGAAAGTCATGAAACAGATCCCTAATGCTTTCACTCCCACCTACATGAAAATGAATTCAAACAAATAATATAGCAATAACTTTTGCAAACAGACGGTTCAGGAACAAAAAGACAGCAAAGTCTACTAGATCATGCCAGCCCCCTTTTCGCAAAAAGGCCAGTAGACGAGGATGTGCCCCTTCATGGAGAGTTACACCACGGCGATCCTACGGTGATCACGGTTGTACTCGAGGTCGAGACCTACAAACCTATTTTCTTTGAACCGCAACCAACTCGTGTAATTACTCAGAGTCTTCCTCACCGTCATAGGATTGGTGGTGTAGACGACTTTGATCTTCTTCCCGCCATGTACTTCTATGTTGAAGTGCGCAGTCGCTTGCCTACCGTCGTTTCGGACGTCCGAAAAGTCCATGACTATAGGCAAGAGGGAAAGGATACGGAGGAAGAGGGTGATGCTGTGGTGGAGGAAATGGATGAGGCCGTGGAGGAGAAAGACGATGAGGCCGTGGAGGAGGAAATGATACGGAGAAGTGAAAGATTGGAACCGCCCTTACCAATATCTAGAATGGTGCATACCGTTCGTAGTAGGATGAAGGTGGAGAAAAACGGCGGTTTTACACGTCGATGCTAGCACTGCCTAAAATTTGTTCTGCGCCACTTGCATGCGGTGGAATTGAGGTCTACCATGCAAGATCCAAGTCAAACATAGTCACGTTTGCACGTGCCGACCTTCACTCACTGACAGGCGGGCCACACATTTCTCTCTCTTACGATTTATTTTTTCACTTCCTCTAGACGGTTCCGGTGCACGCCCTCAATAATTACGCCCCCCCTGACTTCTCTTCCACGCGGACGAGAACCGGTGGTGGTGGCGGTTCCTCACTGGGTCACTCCCTACTCGAACAACTGCCCCCATCCCTGATTCCATCCCCTCTCGAATCCATCCGCCTCCTTATCACAACGCCTCCATTAATCTACCGGATTCCGGACTCCATTTGCCGCTATGGGTAGAGCTTGGGATAGCAGCAGGCTAAAGGCATGCGACGATGACACGGATGGCCAGGGCGACCGCCACTACGAGGATTGGGTATGGCCGAACCTCAGCGTCGTGAACGTGCACAGGATCGCCACGGAGTTGGACATCATTTCTGCTGAACGCCTCGCTCGCTGCATCCCTGGCTACTGCTTCACGATGCGGGGCATGGACGAACAACCGTTCGGCATGCCAGGCCTTCTTTACCCCGATACCAGCAAATGGCCAAACGACCGCGATGGCCATGTAAGTTCCAGTCTCTTGCTTATTGGTTTAGTCATATCGTTGATTCATATGTGCTGAACTCTCATCGGAATCCTATGTTCCTTTCGTCGAACGTGTTGTGTGCACGCGCGGTTTGAACAAATTGAACCATTTAAGAATATTCTATACAGCGGAAGCTCTGCTCGTACCTGATATTCTGGTATTTTCTTAGTGACACGGTCTTACTTTAGGTGATAGACGAGTTGTCAATTTCGATTTGCAATGCAATGCCTGCTAGGTGATATTCGGTTTCCTAAAATAAAAACAAATATAAGGTTGTTATGCCCCGAGCTGTTTATGATCATCGTCAGAGGTTTGTTCTGGGGGGGCTCTGCTCCTACTCCATATATTGGGCATCTTCGTAGTGACACAGGCACAATTTAGGCGATATCTGAGGAGACACTCGTATTTAGGCGATATTTTGTGTACTTTAATCTGAAGGTCCAGTTGTCAAATTGTATTTGCAATGGAATCCATGCTAGGTGATTGTACCAACTGACAACAAACTCTGCAGAATATTCATGCAAAACTGATGCTGCTGGATAAGTGGACAGAATCAGTAGTGGTGAATATCAAGGAAGAAGAGACGACAATGGGAGATGACCAGAACTGGGTGGGTGGCAACGGCGAGTGGCTGGTACTTTTATCCCAGGATGGGAGTACTTGGACTCTAAAAAATTGCTACCGATCGTTGAGACTTACATTGCCATCTTTGGAGGGTGTCGGCATTACTGCATTCAATAAAGCACTACTAGGAAAACAGCTATAGGTAAACCACATACCCGTGGCGCATATGGTAGGTGGTGCCCCACGGGTAAATAGCCGTGGCGCACCTGTCAGCAGTGCCCCACGGATATATCACTTAGCCGTGGCGCATATGCTCCTAGGTGCACCACGGCTAGGTATGAGCCATGCAGCCAGGGACGACCTCACTTAGCCGTGGGGCACCACATAGTAGTGCGCCACGGGTAGAGAACTTACCCGTGGTGCACCACTATGTGGTGCCCCACGACTAAGTGTGGGCAGTTTCAACTCCACACCCCCACCCCCACCCCCGGATCGTGTTTTTAGTTTTGCAAAAAATAAAAGAAAATGATAAATACTTCGAAAAATAAAATCCTTTCAGATCTAGGTAGGTTATGTGGTCTAGTTTTTAGGAAAATTATCAAATATGAGTTTAGACTTTTTTGCAAAAAAATGGTCATGGCACAGTAAAACGACCATAACTTTTGCATACGATATCGGAAAAAAATTGTAATATATCATAACGATGAGCATGAAATTTTCTATCCACTCGCAACGGTCGAAGACCATTTACAGATTTTTTAGATTCTCAAAATTCGGAAAGGAAAAAGATATGGCAAAAATAAGAATTTTTCCTACAAAAAAATATTGAGGCCACGGCTAAGTGAAGGCAGGATTCGAAATTCGAATTGACCTGGCCACCTACCAACACCCCCTTTGCATTTACCATCCCCTCCCATCCACCTTCTCCTGCCATTGTCCTCCTTCTCCTCTTCTTCTTCTTCTCCTCCTTCTCCTCCTTGTCCTTCTCCTTCTCCTCCTCTTCTTCTTCTCTTCCTCTTCTCCTTCTTCTCCTCCTCCTCCTCTTCTCCTTCTTCTCCTCCTCCTCCTCTTCTCCTTCTTCTCCTCCTCCTCCTCTTCTCTTTCTCCTCATCTTCTTCTCTTCCTCTTCTCTCCTTCTCCTCCTCTCCTTCTCCCTTCTCCTCACCTTCTCCTCCTCTCTCCGATGGCGCCCTCCTCCGAGTACCTCCGACCGCGGCGTCCTCTGCCCACCTCCGGTGTGACTTCGGCAACGACGGGAGCAAGACGAGGCGACTCCGACAACAAACTCCGGCGACCACAGCGGCGAGATTCAGATCCAGGTCTGAATCTGGATCCCACATTTTTTTTGAATTTTGAAAATTGTACCTGTGGCGCACATGGAACCCTTAGCCGTGGCGCACTACATGGTGCGCCATGACTAACTTTTATTACCCGTGGCGCACCACCTAGTGCACCACGGCTAACCAAGTTAGCCATGGCGCGCGTTTAGTGGCACACCCCATGTGCGCTACGGATGTCCAAAACAGGTGCGCCACGAACATGATGTTTTCTAGTAGTGACGGGTGGCTGCCGCCCATTTCCGAATTCGCTTACAGGTTCAACATGGCAGAACTTGAACTCCTGAAGGTACAGCTCCCACATAGACCACGGGAGGTGTGGAATGACTAGGAGTACGACCTCTTAGCGGTGTTCGACAAGGCAATCACATTCATTAGATGCCCAGAAGACAAGGAATGGACAGTCTTGCGCGACAACTTCCTGCGGTCGGAGAAGTATGTCGACGCCGTCTTCACCTCCAGCTACTATTCGTACAAACCGCAACGCATTTATGCAGTCACTGAACCTAGCGGCGACATGCGTGTTTGGGAGCCGTCCATTTGGGGTGAGTCATGGTGTCATATAGCATGTAAAATCCCATTCAAAATTCTGCTTACTGACTCTAAGTAACACGCAGGTACCCACGCAGCCCCGCGCATCATTCCAGCTCCGGTCATCGAAGATGCAGTAGCAGATGCTGAACTTGGGACACGGCGCTGTTTCCCGGCACCTCTCGGAGGTGACACAAAATAGGACGTTGAACTCATGTGGATTCATATCAGGGGAGCACTAAATAACGTTGGTGATACAATAGAACATATGGGGACACAACTTTCTTCATACCCATCACTACGGTGTGACGTTTTCTTGAGGTCCGCATGCCCATACAAAGACCCAGTAGAGCAAGTCTGTAGAGAAGAGTCGACAATCTGAAGGGACAATCTGTGTTTCTTGGGATCAACTACCCTTTCTTTGTTGGATCCCCTGGAGCTGCTGAACCTGTAATTGCTCAGGCAGCCCTGGCACCTGATGCTGATGCTGGTGGTGGTGGTGGTGGAGCTGACGAAGAACAAGATGTTGCTTCTCCTGGTGAAGCTGACGAAATACTTGGTGATGCTGCTGCTGGTGAAGCTGACGAAATACTTGATAATGCTGATGCTGGTGAATGTAACACCCTCGAATCGGCCCTATGCAAGTTTTAGCGATTCACGCCAAACCCGCATAGAAACGATTCAAAGATGCCTACCAGGCACTTGCGTGCGGGTGGAAAACAAAGTAATAACATTACACCATAGTCCACGATGGAACCCACAGAACATATATATACAACAATGACTCAAAGAGTCAAGAATATAGATATACAATAAAGATCCTAATCACCTTGAAAACGATACAACATCCGAGTACGGATAAGATGCAAATGGGGCTAAGAGCCCTGAAGAATAACCAATGTCACCCATAACCCTGCCCAGGCCAAGCTGGAAGGGTAACCCTGCTAACGACATCGATCTCAAACCTGCTAAAACAAAAGGGGTGCCGACAAAGGGCAAAGGAAAAAAGAGGAGCGTCAGTACTGAGGCCAGTACACGGCGAGGCTAGAATTCGGCGGCTCTCGCCTACATAGGTATGGTGGACTGAAGCGGCAGCGAAGCATGTACCATACAACCTATAGAGACTCGATATAACTGTCAGCTATTAGAGAGGGATAAGAAAGACCTATTCAGGACCAACCTGATACTAACACCAATCATACCCATCCTGGCATTTCCCCCTCGAGACCAAACGAGGAAGTCAAACCGAGGAACTCACACAGTTGGTAGTTTTATTCATTCCATTATAGTTGAAGAACTTACTAGTCAGATATAGATAGCATGAGTCATCCTGATAGCATAAGTAGTGGGCAGTTTTAGTTAACCATTCGGTTGTAGTTGCAGTACTTACTAGTCAGATACAATTAGCATGTGACATCCCAAACCTAGCAGTTGTTGGCACTTTTATTTTATTCCATTAGAGTTGCGATACTTACTAGGCAGGTATAACAAGACACGATACACCCCGGTTCCACCAGTTGTTGGCACTTTTATTATCCATTCCATTGTAGTGAAGCTGATTACTAGTCACATATTAAGTCAAATTTATAGCACTATTTTAGTTATGCTTGTCCATGATCGAGATATTGTGCTCCAAGTCATCCATAACCGCGGACACGGCTTTCAGAAAGATTTACCCTGCAGGGGTGCACAAATAGCAAAACACACACGATCAACCTCAGAAAAACCAAATCAAAACCCAAAGAGGCTTTCACGACAAAGCAATCACAGGATTCATAAAAGATTTCAGGGGGCCACCCCACTAAGCTACCCGCAACGAAGTTGGCCGGCTCCGGAACAGACCCAGGGTTTGTGACGACGGTTGTAAACGACTGGGAACCCGAAAGTGTGACTGGGCTTGTCGATACCGCGAAAACGTGGCACGATCCAAAACAGTACAGGTGCTCCACGCACAATCTTAAATAAAGCAGTAAAGCATGGCATAAGTACATGATAGTAATAAAGCCCCAAACTAGTTTGTGGCCCCAAGAAATAAGAAATGAATCAAGCTCTGGCTAAGGGGGATTCATAGAGTCTCCCGTATGTGGATAGTGCGAATATTCAAGGAACAGGTATCAAGTACTCGGGGCCTACGGGACACAAGTGGACATGAAAAAACAAATAGCATATATTACCCACCGGTGCCTCTTTTGTTAGTTATCCCAGCGATTTAATAGTTGTATTTAAAGTCATGATCCTCTCCACCGTAAAGCGTATGACAACATTCCAACAACTATGTGGTACTTCACGACACGGGATCACACATGAGCAAGCGACTACGACTCGCAAGACCATCTATCTACCAAACAGCGGGTAATAGGAGGTGTCCAAGGCAATATAAAGGCTGCAGGGAATATATCTGGTACGGAACACTAAACCATCACGACACGGATAGCAATAGATCAACAGGAGGAAATAAAGACTATAAAAGCAAAATAGGTAGAAAGGGGGAGAATGCTCGCCTGGGAAACTCTGTCGAAGGTTCACCGGAGATCGGGTCGACACTTGCATCAACTCATCGGCCTAATCCGCGGAGAAGCAAAGCACTAAAAGAAACACCGGATGCACTATTTAATACTACAGCAGAAGACCCGGCATGATGCATGTAAGATGCATGACATGGCAAAGATGTGATGCAATTGGGCCATATTAAGCGGAACCAGGGTCCCGACAATTAGTTAAAAGGTTCATGTTGTTTAGCTACCCCGCAAGTTAAATGTTGTCTTAACAAGGCGAAACATGGTATCAGTTCGCTACGCAAATTTAATTGGAGTTAATATAAGACTAGAATAGTCCGCATGTGGTCTCCATATTTAATTTAGGTGAATAGTCTAAATACCCCCAAACAACCACAATATGTATGCGAGTATGAATGACTTAATATGTAACAACTATATAGATGACATTTATAAAATAGGGTTCTCGGAAAGGGAATCACATTAGGGGTCGAAGATCTTGGGGTTCGATATGGTTTGGATCCTCGGGATCGAGGCTTGGGGGCTTGGTCTTCGGATCCGTGTCCGTGGCAAAGACCTAGGCGTTCCGGATCGGTCTTCGGGTCACGGGAAGGAGAGCTCATGGCCTTCGGGTCCGAGAAGGAGATCTTGGGTTTCCGTGGAGAACTTGGTTTGGCATCGGTCTTGATGGTAGATGATCTTGGCGACAACATGGTTCACCGGGCGACATCACGTTATCCGTGGCAGCGAAGATCTTGTCAATGAGACGGTCTTAGCCTCTGTCTTAACATCGCACAGGGTAGACTCCTTGTCTCGATCTTGGACAGCAGCCAACTCCACAGAATCGATTAGAATCACCGTATCCCCACTAATGGCCATATGCAGCATCATCACACCACAACACACAGAAGAAAACAACAGCACCCGTGGGTACTGCAGTAGTGCAGGGTCGAGGAGGACTTGGAGGAGACCGAGGCTGGTGCTGGCGCTTGCGGCTGCGAGGGACCGCACGGGATGAGCACGGCTGGAGCCTGGGTAGCGCGGTGTCAAGCGGGGCAGTGGAGGTGATGGTCGGCGGACGAGCTCGAGAGGGCCGCGTCGACCAACGGTTGAGGAAGCGTGGTACCGGAGGTCGGCGACCTGCTGTAGGCGGCTTGAACCGCGGTGGCCGGAGGCGCTCCATGGGGAGGCGAGTCTGCGACAAGGGCGGGGAACAGCAGCGGCGCTAGGGGCTCCGGTGGTGGAGGTGCAGGCTCGCGGCCGGCAAGGGGCTCGAGCGAGGCCGGACTCGCGTGGGCGCGTGACGGCTTGAGAGGGGTGCGGGGCGCGTGGCTCGGCACGGAGGGACAGCTCCTGACAGCGGCGTTGCTCTAGGAAGCAGAGGGCCCCGGCTCAGCGGCTCTTGCGGCTAGGGACGGCGAGCTACCGCGGCCTGTGGGAGTGGCGACGGGTGTCAGGGCGTGGCCGGAGCAGGGGCCAACGGGGCAAGGAGGGAGGAGTGGCTGGCGGCGCGCAGAAGCAGAGTGCGGCGGTGGCTGTGTGAGCAAGATGGGGAACGGTCGAGGGAGAGAGGCGACACGGGGTTGCGTGCGTGGCTCTCGCGATGGGAGGGACGGGAATTGCGGGGTGGGGCCAGGCTTGACCGAGCGAGGTGGACGGTGAGAGCAGGGTCGATCGGGGTGGGGTCGGGATGGTGGGGTGCGAGGCTAGCACTGGGCAGGATCGCGACGCGCGCAGGTGTTGTGCCCCTGCATTAGTTAGGTGGTGTGTGTGTTCGGGTCGGGTGTGGTTAGGTTAGATTAGGTTTGGGTCTGGTCTAGGGTTAGGGTTTAGGTGCAGATCTTTTAGGGTTTGATCTGCCGGGTAGTAGGTGGCCTGGCCTACGGCCTGGGCTGCCTCCTCGGTACAAAATAGTTTATCTTTATTTATTTGGTTGTTTAATTCAATAAGACTTTTGTAAATAGTTTTTAGACAAATAAAAGATCCGGATAAGACCAAGGTTTTGATTTGAAATAAAAACGAGGATATTTAGAAACAAAGATTGGCTTTTAGAAAATAGTTTTAGCAAAATATGCATGATGACATGACAATGCTCAAATGCAATGTGGCATGATGAAATGAGCATGCGATCATGATGGTGCAATGCACAAAGTAAGAATAACACGCGATTTTCTAGTAGTGATTTTACCAGGGTGCTACAATTCGACACCACTAACAATGGATCTCGCCCTCGAGATCCGCCTCATGGTACGGGGAAGAAGGATGACGATCTGAATCTTCTCGCTTCGTGTCGATCCTCACGACACCACTAACAAAGATCCTTGCTCCATCTTGAAATCGGCGACACCACCAATAAGGGGTCGTTGTTCACGTTCGTCGAGAGAACACTCTGGAGAAACAAAGATGAAGGGAGAGGTCTCAACTGATAGGCCACCTCTAACTTCCCTGAAAGGAGTAAAGTTGCATTGATCCACCAATTCAATGTACATAAGCGAATGATAAGAGTAGTCGGATGGGGATCAGTCCATCGCGCACCCAAATCATTACTCTGTACATGAATAGAAGAATTATGCAACCAACTCTCAGGATTCAGACTGAAGATCTTGACAAACGATGTATAGAAACACAAAGGAGTGATATAGGCTCTCTATCAAATCTGATGTGGTGGAGTTCGTCGTGTTAGAAAACATCGGGAGGTACAAAGAAATATTTCAGTGAATTTTGATCCACCGAAAGGTACAACCGATGAAGGGTTACTCCAATGGCACGAAGACCGTATGTGGAAACACCATTGCAAGAGGAAGGAATCAAAACCCTGAAGGTACGACGGAAACCCAACCACGAGAATTCCTGGACTTGAAGAAAAGATAAGAGAGCAGATCCAAAACACGCAGAGGTAAGAGAAAATAGCAGAGCGGTAAGGAGTAAAAGCAGACTTAATCAGATCTATCCAACCGATTTTGCAAAATAGTTTTGACATTCGATATCGGCCATTAGCTAGGTTATCCTATAGGCTGGACCAGTGGGGTAACGCAACTGCTGAGCTCTGATACCACTTTGTAACACCCTCGAATCGGCCCTATGCAAGTTTTAGCGATTCACGCCAAACCCGCATAGAAACGATTCAAAGATGCCTACCAGGCACTTGCGTGCGGGTGGAAACGAAGTAATAACATTACACCATAGTCCACGATGGAACCCACAGAACATATATATACAACAATGACTCAAAGAAACAAGAATATAGATATACCATAAAGATCCAAATCACCTTGAAAATGATACAACATCCGAGTACGGATAAGATGCAAATGGGGCTAAGAGCCTTGAACTATAACCAATGGCGTCCATAACCCTGCCCAGGCCAAGCTGGAAGGGTAACCCTGCTAACGACGTTGATCTCAAACCTGCTAAAACAAAAGGGGTGTCGACAAAGGGCAAAGGAAAACGAGGAGCGTTGGTACTGAGGCTTGGATTGGCTTGGATCTTAGACTGGGCCCCACACCAAGGAAGTGTGGACGAGAATGCAACTCGGATGTGCAACAAGGCTAAGGTCTCTCATGGGAAAAGTGACGCACCTCTGTAGAGTGTAAGAATTGTGACATGTTACTCCATGTTCCAGGAAGGAGCTATGAATGCGGCAGGAAAGGAACCCCATGAAGGTTCTGGTCAACCTGTGAAGGTTGTTGGACATAGTTTTTAGAATAAAAGCAACCTTTGAAGAAATGTTTACGAAAACCTGCATTGCCTATGACCTTTGGTCTGTGGCTGTAGAGATAGTGCACCATACACTTATTTTTAGTGAACTTGCTAAGTACGCTTGTACTCAACCGTACCTTCTTAACCCTTGCTAGGCTCTAAGCCATTGAAGACGACGTCGACACCAACTTATGCTCAAGAAACCATCATCGATAGCTCAAGTTCTTCAATAAAGTCAATGAAGTCAACATATACATCAACCAAAGTGGAAATGAAGTCCTTGAGTAGATAGGAATAGATTCTCTAGCCATAAAACCTACTTCTATAGAGCATTGCACTAGCAGCAATTGCAAGCCAATTAGTTTAGATGCTAGTCTTAGTAACTAGATAGTTATGAGTTGTTATTCTGGTTCTTCTTTGTGAGAAGTTATTTTAACCTAGAATGTCCTCTAGATATTTTGTAAAGAGTCGAGTTGTAATCTATAGTCATGTCTTGGACCTACTGTGTTTCTGTTGTACCACTCTAAGGAATGTAATAGTAGTGACGGTGTTTCATTGTTGTTATATCAACGACTATAGTGTACTACATCATGCAGTGGTATGCTGGGTCACCGCAGCTGGTATCAGAGCATATGCTTTGACCTTAGGATTAAAACCCTTTTAGGAAGATTTGTAGGTTGGATAGTGACTATAGGAGCCACCATATCTAAACCAAGACTTGTGATGGATATCCACTTGAGGATAAACCTTGTCACACTTAAGTTGGATGTTTTTATCATCTTACTTAAGGAATAGTTATATGTATTCTCTAGAGAAATGTCATTTTAGTGTACCTCTAAATAGGTATAACACCACTAAGATATCTTAAGTAAGTTAAAGTATCAAAGAAGATTACGACCAGGATTAGTATATCATGTTGTTGGGGGGATACCCCCGGGTAGGGTCACGCCGGGGTATAAAGCCCGAGTTAGCCGAGGTACGGCAAGGTCAAAGTGAATGCTGGCCGAGTTACCTCAAGGCAGGCCGAATCACGGGGTAACCAGGACCAGGGGTTGTCCGCCTAACTAAGTCTCATCCAACTTAAGCCGTAAGCCGGATAGATGAATCTAACTTGTATGCAGGAACATGTGTGACCGGATCAACTACGAGGTCATAGCAAGCTTCTAGGAGAAGGAAGGAATCTCGCTGGTCAAAAGTAACCCTGGTACACACTGCATGAGCGAAGCGGATAGGGGCAGGACCACCGAGGTGTGGCCGACAGAGGTGATGACGCCCGTGTCGGCTGACGTAGGCGCCACAGAGGCTCACGTAGCCTCTGCATGGGTGACGCAGGGGAAAGGTACCCCGGTCGGCTTGCTATTTTGGGAGGAGGCATATTCCACATATTCCCTGGAATAAGCCTCCACGTATGCCCTAAGTGGAGACCTAGCCACCCCTTTATAAGGAGGGCCTCTGTAGAGAGGGTTAGGTTCTACTGGTTGATCTCTAGTTGGTCTTGTACGGGTTAGCCGGTGGTGAGAGTAAGAGAGTCCCTTCTTCCTCCTCTCCCCAATACAGCTCTAGGAGCACTTTTAACCTTGGAAGTGAATCGAATACAAAACTTATGTGTGTGGAATCACCACGCTATCCGTCCCTGGATTCCCCTAGTGTAACTAGTCCCCACCTTTAGCCTATCCATGGCATCTGCCGTGACACCACCACGACAGTTGGCGCCCACCGTGGGGCTACGGCGCTAGCAGGGGTCAAGATCCGGACGGGAAACCTCATCGGCACCAGCGAACGCATCGTGTCCGGGATTGTTCAGCGCTTTGGAGCGCTAGACTTTGTCAGCGACAACGCTGGCTGCTTCGGCACGTGCCCACTTTCACGCAACGGCCTCTTCGTCAAGCTTGGTGCGCACAAGGTCTACGTTGTTGTGGACGTATCATGCGTTCATCCGCGGCACGTCGTCGAGGCAGGGGAGCCGCCCCTTAGCGTGGTTCACGGGGCGCGTATCACTTGCTCCCCGGACCGTGCTGAGGTGATGATGACTGCGCCAGGTGCAGGCGCAAGCAAGGGTCCGGTACCAGGTCCAGAGGTAACGCCTAAGGCACCGAGGAAAAGTAGAGATCCTCCACTAGAGAGGCCTGAGAATGTACTAAGAGAAGATATGGATAGCTTGGCAAACCCGGTAGCAGCAGTGGTAGATCTGGCTCAGGCACAGGCCGAGCTAGAGGAAACTAGGCAAAAAATTCTAGAGGGAGCAAAAAAGATAGCTGCGGCTCAGCAGTCGTTGAACATGACGCTGCGTGAGTATGCAAAGGCAAATAAAGTAGATGTTGTAAAGGTGAAGGGGAGAAATCTCATGAGTGAAATGAACAAAGAGGGTGATACTAGGATTGAGGAGTCAGAGAACTGTTTGTCCGTGGGGCTGCCGAAGTATAGTACCCCGGCAAAAAACCTTAGAGCAGCGGATGCAGCTGCGTCCGAGTTAGAGGGTCTAACGGGTGAAGCCTGTCAGAGACAACAAGATAGGGTCAATGAGTTGGTTCGGATCGTGAACAGGCAAAATGAGGAATTGCTCAGGGCTAACCCGGAGAGAGCTAGGGCCTCCAAGATTGTTCATTCGGCGATAGGTAACCCGGAGAAATATGCTGGAGCCGCATCGTCCCCTCATGGTGGTCCTAGGAGAGAAGAGGTAGCAACCTCGGCCAGGAGAAACAAGCAGATTGTTCCGTATGACCCGACAAGGGCAGGAAAAGCAAAAGAGGTACAGAGAAATGATGATCGACAAAGTGTGAGCCGAGGTGAAGCTGGCCGAGGTAACCGTGACCAAGGCAATGTCGGTCAAGGAAACGCTATTAATGGCAATGCCGGACAGTGCAACTCGGCAGGACAACCACAGTAGCGAAATATACCAAGGCAAGAGCAAAGTGCCGGCCGAGGTATGGAACAGAGAGATGCGCCACGAGAGCGAGACCGGTATAACGATGGAGATTCAGAAATGGTGAATGCAGGATACCCAAGGCCGGACTATCATGTGATAGGATCGAGATTGGGAAGCAGGGATCTGATGCCGGATGACGCCAGGTTAAAACTGGATCGACTGTATAGGTTGGAGCAGATTGAAAGTCAAGGTCCTCCGGGTCCTGCGTGTTTTGGACCCCGGATCATGAAAGAGCCACCGGTACCTAACTTCTAGTTACCCAGAGGCACAAAGACGTATGACGGCAGTACTAAGCCGGAGGATTGGTTGATAAACTATGCTACAGCTGTGAAAATTGCTACAGGCAACTTGCGATGGGCTGTGAGGTACGTACCAGATGTTGGAGGGGCCAGCAAGGGTATGGTTGAACAATTTGTCGCCCGGAAGTATTAACTGCTGGATCGATTATGAGGAAATGTTTATCAGCATTTTTTTCAAGTACGTATCAGAGGCCAAATAGGCCACAGACCCTATCTATGTGTAAGCAGAGACCGAACGAGAAGGACCGGGAGTTCTTAACCCGGTGGTGCACCGTGAGAAACTCGTGTGAGGGTGTGATAGAGTCACAGGCCATAGCATGGTTCACGCAGGGGTGCAGGTATGCAAGCGAGTTGTGGAAGAAGTTGCAAAGGAAAATGCCAACCACTTTGGCAGAGATGATCCGGATTGCTGATTCGTATGCTTTGGGTGATCCGACTCAACCTAGGCTCGTGTCAAATGAGTCGAATGAGGAGTACTACCAGAGAGATGGAGCCGGATCATCCCGGAGGAATGATTATATAGGTAAAAGAAGAGATGACAGACCGGATCACCGGTACAGTTCGCAACAAGTTGCAGCTGTGAATCAAGATCAGCCCAGAGCAGGGAGCAATCAACGTCAGAAAACTGGAGGGCAACAATGGACGCCAAGAAATGATGGCAAGAAAACTTGGACGCCAGAGCAGAAGAAACAGTTGCAAGAAAAGAAGGACCGTCTGAGGTACACTTATGAGTCGATGTTGGATCAGCCGTGTAAATTTCACACGCGGAATCTGAGCAACCCGGCGGGTCATACAACAAGGCAATGTGAGTGGATGCGTAAGATAGAACAAGGTGGCTCGAGGAATGCTCAGGCACCCCGGAATGATCAACCTCGGCAGGAGTTACCCCGGCAGCAATTGCTCTCTAGAGCGAACACGCAATAGCTAATGTTGCCTTCCCCTCCGCCGAGGTATGATAACCATGAGAGAAGGGATGCGGTGCATCAAGTAGAAAACCAGCATCATCCGGATCAGAGGTACCCCGGAAATGAGGGGAGGAATGAGTACAGGGAGCATCATCAGAGTTACTGTGTGTTTACACTGAGGAAACCGATAGAAAGAGCTTGCAGCGCTGACATATGGAGGTCAATGCGGTAATGCCAGTAGTGACGAGGTATATGCCTTGGTCGGACCAGGAAATTACCTGGAACATCAAAGATCATCCCAAGCTTATGCCGAGTCCAGGTTCATATGCGCTAGTGCTGGATCCGACATTCATTGGGCCTAACATCAATGTGAGGTTCTCCAAGGTACTGATTGACAATGGCAGTAGCATTAACATCATGTATGCAGATACAATGTGCAAGTTGGGTATCTCGGAGAACATGCTCCAAGCCACAAGGACAACTTTCCATGGCATTGTGCCAGGCATCTCTTGTGATCCAATAGGCAAGGTCCGGGTTGACATTTTGTTCGGCACGAGAGATAATTGCCGAACTGAGAATTTGGAGTTTGAAGTGGTGAACTTGGAAAGTGCGTATCATGTGTTACTCGGAAGACCAGCACTGAACAAGTTCATGGCAAGTTGTCACATCAGTTACTTGAAGATGAAGTTGCCCGGGCCAAACAGAGTGATTACCATTGCCGGAGATTTCCGACGTTCCATTGAGTGTGCCTCAGCCGGGTCTAACCTAGCCGAGTCACTTGTGATTGCGCAAGAGAAAAGAAAAATCCAAGAGGTGGCGGCATTAGCTCAGTCCGCGCTGCAGTATATGCCGGTGTTGAGTAACCCGCATGGAAGTGTCTCATTCCAAGCCACGAATGATACCAAGAAGGTGCCTGTTGACGATATGTTCCCAGAGCGCGCCGTAACAATTGGTGCCGGGTTAAATGATAAATAGGAAAGCGAGCTCGTCAACTTCCTCTGTGAGAATCGGGATATTTTTGCTTGGTCCACACAGGACTTGCATGGTGTTCCGAGGGAGTTGGCTGAGCATTCTTTGAACGTGAGACCCGGAGCAAGGCCGGTGAAGCAACCTCTCCGCCGCTTCGCCGAGGATAGGAGAAAAGTCATTGGAGATGAAATAGCTCGGTTACTGGCAGCAGGATTTACCATGGAAGTACTTTACCCGGATTGGCTATCTAATCCGGTGCTGGTGGAGAAGAAGAAAGATTATCCGAATGTGGTAGTGGTTTGGCGTATGTGTATCGATTACATGAACCTGAACAAGGCGTGTCCAAAAGATCCATTTCCACTGCCAAGGATAGATCAGGTCATAGACTCAACTGCTGGATGTGAACTGTTGTCATTCATTGATGCATATTCTGGTTTCCACCAGATACCTCTGAATCCGAATGATCAAATAAAGACTGCATTTATCACCCCGTATGGGGCTTATTGCTATCACACCATGCCGTTTGGTTTACGTAATGCAGGGGCAACGTACCAAAGATGTATGCAGAAATGTTTGCACGACCAAATAGGTCAAAATGTACAAGTGTATGTGGATGATGTGGTTATCAAGACCAAGGAAAGCAAAATGCTCCTTGATGATATTAGGCAATTCGCGAACTTAAGAAGGTTTCGGATGAAGCTTAACCCGGAAAAATGTACCTTCGGTGTCCGGGCTGGAAAATTACTCGGATTTCTCGTATCCAGCTGAGGTATCGAAGTTAATCCAACTAAGATCCGGGCAATTGAATGAATGGAACGGCCGAAGTGTCTTAACGATGTCCAGAAGTTCACTGGTTGCCTGGCATCATTAAGTCGGTTTGTATGTCGGTTGGGAGAAAAGGCATTGCCTCTCTACCAACTCATGAAAAAGTCAGAAAAGTTCGTTTGGACGCCACAGGCCAATGAAGCCTTTGCCCACTTAAAGAAGATGTTAGCCATTGCGCCAGTGCTAGCCTCTTCACTATCAAAGGAGCCAATGTTGCTCTACATAGCCGCAACCAACCGAGTTGTAAGTGCAGTGATTGTGGTAGAGAGCGACGAAGAGGGTAAGTCGGTGCCAAGGCCAATGTATTACCTGAGCGAGGTATTATATGCATCAAAGCAGAACTACCCACACTATCAAAAGGTGGCATATGGTGTCTATATGGCAGCTAAGAAGTTAAAGCATTGCTTTGAGGAGCATCCCATCAAAGTAATATGTGAAGCTCCCATATCCGAGATAATGAGTAACATAGATGCGAGTGGCAGAATTGCAAAATGGGCGATTGAACTAGCTACCTATGCGCCACAATATGACAGAAGAGAAGCAGTCAAGTCTCAGGCTGTGGCTGATTTTTTTGTGGACTGGGCCGAGGTACAATATGAACCACCGCCACCAGATCCGAACTACTGGAGGATGCATTTTGATGGGTCAAAAACAAAAACCGGGCTAGGCGCCGGAGTTATGCTTACCTCGCCAAAGAAGGACCAGCTGAAATATGTGCTGCAGATCCATTTCACGGCATCAAACAATGTCGCTGAATATGAAGCACTTGTGCATGGGCTCAAAGTGGCAAAAGAGATTGGGATACGTCGGATACTATGCTTTGGCGACTCGGATTTGGTAATACAGCAAGTGTCGGGATTGTGGGACGCCCTTGATCCAAACATGGCTCTGTACAGATTTCATGTGCAGAAGATATCTGGTTACTTTGAGGGGTGAATTTCACCATGTACCCCGGGTGGAAAATGAGGCTGCCGACATGCCATCGAAGCTCGGATCAACCCGACAAGCAATTCCACCGAGTGTAGCATTGGAACACCTCAGAAAACCGTCTATCAGGCCGTCCCCATGAACCGACTCAATCTATGTCCCGGAAGATACAGAATCCGGAGTTGTGCCCATGGACATTGACATGGGAGGTAGTGCGCGAAACCCGGGAGCTGCATCAGCAAACCCGGGAACTGCCTCAGCAAACCCGGGGACTGCCTCAGCAAACCCGGGGACTGCCTCGCAGGACCCGGGGACTGCTCAACATGATCCGGTTGAAGTTATGCCGGTGGATCAGATGGAAATTGATGAGGATGTGTTCCCTATGAGAGCAATACCAGCTTGGGAACTGCCTATATTTCAATTCCTGAAAGATGGAACATTACCCACTGAGGAGGTGTTATCCAGGCAAACTCAGAGGAGAGCAAAGGCATACACAATCATCAATTCCGAGCTATACAAAAGGAGTGTGACCAATGTCCTCCAGCGATGCGTTGACCCGGAAGAAGGGCTTGACATCCTCCGAGATATGCATCAAGGGGAGTGCGGGCATCATGCCTCGTCCCGAGCCTTGGTGGCAAAAGATTTTCGACATGGATTCTACTGGCCAAGTGCCTTAGAACAAGCAGAATATCTGGTGAGAAAATGCAATGGTTGTCAGAGGTATGCTACCAAGACACATATGCCTATGTCGGAACTCAAGACCATACTAATCACATGGCCATTTGCCGTATGGTGTTTGGATATGGTTGGCCCGTTCAAACCAGCAAGGGGGAATATGACTCACATTTTGGTCATGGTGGATAAGTTTACAAAACGGATCGAAGTAAAGCCAATAAGAAAGTGTGATGGAGCTACGGCCGTAACATTTCTCAAATACATCATCTTGAGATACGGTTATCCTCACAGTATCATAACTGATAATGGCACAAATTTTGCTGAAGGAGCATTTGTGAGATTCTGTCGGGATAAGAAGATCTGGCTGGAACTTGCCTCGGTAGCTCATCCCGCATCGAACGGACAAGTGGAAAGATCCAACGGATTAGTATTATCCGGGATAAAACCCCGGCTCATTGTGCCGCTGCAAAGATCAGCGGGGTGCTGGATAGAAGAACTACCAGTGGTACTATGGAGTTTAAGAACAACTCCAAATCGATCAATAGGCTATACGCCATTTTTTCTGGTATATGGGGCAGAAGCTGTATTACCAGCCGACATAGAGCATGATTGGCCTAGGGTCACCCAATACACAGAAGCCGAAGTGCAAGAAGCCCGCTAAAATGATGTTGATCTGCTGGAAGAAGCGAGAGAATTGGCATTGTCCAGATCCGCCATATATAAGCAAAATCTCCGACGCTATCATAGCCGGAAAGTAAGCCCCGGAGTCTTCCGGGAAGGCGATCTGGTGCTCCGGTTGGTACAACGTACTGCTGGCATGCATAAGTTATCCCCCCCATGGGAAGGGTCGTTCATTGTGAGCAAAGCATTGCACAATGATTCTTATTATCTTATCGATGCAAAGCCACAGGAAAAGAACAAGGCGGACAGGTCCAGCGAGGAATCTAAGCGTCCATAGAATGTAGCTCTACTTCATCCTTTCTACACTTAGCAGAGAAGTGTATGTATCCGAGTCTTCTCATATGTCGGTATGTATGGCGGCAATGAGCCTATCAATGAAATGTTGGCACCTCGAGCAGTAACTCGGGGACTGCCTTAATAATATTTGTTGTCTTTTATTATTTATACGTCAGCTGGAGTAAGTTGTTCTACTTAACTCGGATTAGTAGTGTGTGAGCACCAAAAACCTAACTCTTCGACTTGCTGCTGTCCAACAAGAATTGGCTTCATCGCAAGCAAGAGAACAAGTTTGGAATTGCGTAGCACATGAAAAACGACTAAGGAAAAGAACTTAATCGAGTCGACGTTTGTTTTTGGGACTAACCTTGTATTTACTTTCAAATTATTATGCTGAATTATTTTGAGCTAAGCCTAAAGTTTCCAAGTATTATTAAAACAATTTTTGAAGCTCGAATTTGTAAGTCGTAAAACCGAATCAAGGTAGACATGAACCGAGCCAGAAGATTGGACGAACAAGAAAATGAAACTCGGGGGCTACGCCCAAGTTGATCCGGCATAAAAACTTAGTAGCAAAATATCACATGTGTACTGGATACAATTCCACCCGGCATACCGGGGATCTGATAAATTTTAAAGTGTTTTCACTCAAGGAGCAGCAGGAGGAGGAAGTTCGGCGTCATCTTTGCCGTCTTCGATATCCGAGGCATCGTCCTCTTCATCCTCGTCCGAACCATCTTCTACGTTCTCAGCATTTTCGTCACCAGCGGCTTCCAGGAAGCTCGGACCCTCAGTCCATTCATGAATGGGAGCATATTCAATGAGGCTATGGACGCAAGCCTGGCGCCGAGCTACCCACTCCGGGTCATTGGTCCATTTGGATCCGGTGCGCAGGCGCGATAGGAGGTTGAGGTCGATCTTCTCGTACCACGTGAGTATGTGGTGAAGAACGGTCTCAGTTGTGGCACGTCCAGCGGACTCCCTCCAAAGGTCGAGCTGTGTCTCGATTTCCATCAACTTTTCAGCAAGAACTGCGGTTCCCTCCGGAGTATCTTCGGCAGGCCAAAACGTGTTGAAGACTCAGACTGCAACGTTAAGGAGATCCTTGCCATAGTTCTTGATAATTTCCAAGCGAGATGACAGGCTGACCAATAGGTCCTCCATGTCATAAGGAATGTCTTGATTATCAGGAGCAACGGGAGTACCCCTCTCTCGGCGGAAATTAGCAACAGTGGCGCTCGCAGTGGCAGTGCCCTCTGGAAATTTGCCTGAAAACGAGACAAGTGAATCAAGAAATGAAAGGACATGTGAAGTAACCCGGATAAATATACCGGATAAGGGAAATGAGCTTACGTAGAATATGGCTGTGGATCTGGGTCAATTTCTTGGTACAGTCATCGCGTCTTTTCTGGAGTTGCACAAGTTCAGCGTTCACCGACTCAAGCTTGACGTCGGCCTCCTAGAGAAGTTATCGGTCCTTGGCAATTTGGAGATTGAGGCGCTCGTGCTCTTCAGTATAGTCTTGGCCAGCCTTTTCAAGCTCGGATTGGTGCTGCGCTTTCATTTTCTTCATCTCTACTTTGAGCTTGGCGATCTCGTCATCCTTGGTTCAGAGGAGGGCAAGCTCATCGTCTTTCTTCTTGAGCTCAGCCTGATGCTGCCTTGCTTGTTCGAGAAAATGTAGCATCATATCAGGCACGGGCACACTATCTTCCAGCGATACTGAAATAGTTTGTTAACCCAGCAGAGCCGAGGTATGAATGTTTGCCAAGCCAAGGAAGAAGGGAGATGGAAAGCATAGCAAGGTCGGACGAAAGTGATTTACCCTTAATCTGATCTAGATTCTTCCTCATAAGCTTGTTCTCAGCCTCCACCCCAGCTGCGAAAACCGAATGATGGATTAGTTCGGCAGAAAAAGATGAAGGAAAACAGAAAAATGTGAAGAAGAGAACTTACCCCTTTTCTCGTGCTCAGCAAGATGTGCATTATGCTTTGCGAGCAGCATTTTGTGAGTGTCCAGGAGACGCTGAAACTCAGTGCTCCGGCGGTTGGTGGTCACCTGAAAAGAGTACAAAAATATAGCTTAATCCTTGTGCATATTCGAAGTGTACAAAATTCGGGCCAAGTGAAACTTAACCCGGCTCTAGGTGTGTGCATATTCGAAGTGTACAAGATCCGGGCCAAGTGGAACTTAACCCGGCTCTAGGTGTGTGCATATTGGAAGTGTACAAGATCCGGGCCAAGTGGAACTTAACCCGGCTCTAGGTGTGTGCATATTCAAAGTGTACAATATCGGGGCCAAGTGGAACTTAACCCGGCTCTAGGTGTGTGCATATTCGAAGTGTACAAGATCCGGGCCAAGTAGAACTTAACCCGGCTCTAGGTGTGTGCATATTTCAAATTGTCAAGGAGCTACGTTAGTTTTCTAAGGAGCATCCGGCCGAGTAACAAGTTACTCCCCCGGAGCCTCGGGGACTAATGGTTATATCACTAATATATACAACGTGCTAAGGAAAAGGTGAAGTAACGTACCTCCATCATCCGACCCGCAAGGTTAATCGCCTTAGCGGCTGTGTTCATCTGAGCAGAGAACTCGGCGGGACCAAACTTCTCCGGGAGATCGTCGTTGTAGACGAACTCCGCCTTGTTCCAGTTGTTCATAAACTCGATCAAGGTCGGAGGATATCGTTCACTGCTGAGCATGTGTGGCGCCACCAAGCCCTTGGCATGTTCTTCCCTCCTCTCAACCTGAGCAAGGGTCGGGCTGGTGTGCAGAACAAGTTGCTGCGCATTAGCTGGCTCGACAGGGGCGTCCTTCGGTGCTGGAGGCTTCTTGGCAAGCATGGACGCGAGAGTGCACTGTCCAGACTCGACGGACGCTGCCCTGGTGGCGTCAGGGGCCTTCTTGCCTTTGGGCTGCTGAGAGGAGGAAGTGGTTGCAGCAGATTTACCCTTGGGAGCTGCCTAGGTGCTTTCTCGCTGAGACTGAGAAGATTCGGACGAGGCGGAGGGGCTTGGTGTTGCTGCTTTGTCTGCTGGCGCTGGAGTTGGTGCTGGTGCTGGTGCTGTTTTCTTCTTCGGAGGAGGTACTAAAGTAGACTCGGGAGTAGCTGGTTGCGGCGGAGCCGAAGTGGTGGATGCCGCTGCCTCGGCTGGGTCAGTCTCCCCCGCTCCGAGGTTGCCCCCCTCTTAGCGAGGTGGGCTGGAACCCGAAGCAGCCGTTGAACCCTCCGGAATAGGGCTCAGCAGGCATGAATCGTCGCCACGAGGGGGAGAAGGGCTGAGTCGGGGCAGCGAAGCGATGCTAGATCCACTCTGGGGGACCTCCACCGCAGCTCTGCCGAATCAGATAATGTCAAATGAGAAACTATAACGATGCAAGAACAAGTAAATGGCAGAGGGAAAAAGAGGCTTATGCATCCAAGGTCAGCGGCTCCTTGGGCTTCCGAGCCCTTCGTGCTGGGGCCTTGGTTGCAGGCTTGGAGGCAGTCTTATCCCCGGACTTCTTTCACCTTTTGGCTGGCTGAGAAGGTCCATAGGATGAAGTGGATGCAGCTTCCCTTTTCTTCTTCGGCGCAACCGGAATAGGGTCACCCACGGCAAGGGGAGAGTCCTCATGGATCTGCCCACTAGGGTTAGCTGATGCCGGAAAAGCATAAGAAAGGGGGACAGCGTCAAATGCTTCCATCACCTCAACATCCGAGTCATCTTCATCGTCGAGCCAATCTCTAATAGAAGAGAGTTTACCGGTGGGTCGCTTGGTCGCGTCGGACATTGGGAGGAACATCTCCTGGTCCGGTTCTTCCTCGTCCGAGCTCTCCCGGTCAGGCGCACATTTGAGGGTGGGATCGGTGCCATCCTCGATAGTTTGCTGAAGGAATTGCTAAAGGAGGAAAAAGACAACAGAGTTAAAAATACAACAGCAACCGACATAAGATTCAATTCGGAGAAAGTGTGTGGCACAAAGCTTACCACGAGAGGAAGCCTATCCCGGCAATAGTGCTCAATTCCCCACGTCCACTCAGAGGAGAAGTCCTTGCGGGTGGTGAAGAGGGCCTTGACCCGGTGATAGATTTCTATGTTGCTCAGCTCGAAAGACGAGGTCCGGTTGGGGTCATGGCCCCAGCTCATGAGGCACACCTTGTGAGTGCGTTTCTGGAGAGGGGAGATCCAGTTGCGGATGAATGTGATCATGGCGTCCTCATTGTGCAACCCGAGCTCCTTCAGCTCCGCGAACCTTTTGTTAACCTGGTTTGCCAATACTGTGGGTTTCTTGGGGACAATGTCCCACAACTCCGGGTTAGGAGGACCCGGAGCATAGGGGCGAAGCCGGATCAAGTCTTCAGTGCCATCGTTCCGAACATAAAAGAAGGTCCGGGCCCATCCTTTGCAGGAATCTAGCCCGGTAACCCGGGGAAAGACTAAGAGCCTCCAGGGTGAAATGGACGCAGCGCCGAACTGCGTAAGTTGTTTGTCCTCTGGCTCTAGATTGACATTCGGAATTACATTACAACAAAGGCCAAAGAACCGGATCCGTAGCTCCTTAGTGGGCCATAATCCGGTATAGCCTTCGATCGTGGAGGCAAAAGCAGAGAGAGAAGTGATGGCGTTGGCAGGAAGATGGTGCGGCTGGAGTTCGTAGGTGTTCAGCCAATCATGGAAAAAATCGCTAACTGGCAAACCGAACCCCCGCTGGAAATGCGACGGGAACACAACAAACTCACCCGGATTGGGTGAGGGGGCAAGTTCGGCGGAGGCGAGGCACGCAGTGACGCTTGCGGGGATGCGTCTGGTGCGGTAGAGCCAGTCTAGGTCGTCCTGGCAGACCCAAGAGCCAGCCCACGCACCGCGGTCCGCCGTCGCGGTGTCCTCCTCCATCTCCTGCTCGGCGACAACGAGCTCCTCTTCTGTCATCTCAAGTTCGCTGCCCTCGTTGGCGCTAGCGGCGGTGGGGGGCAGCGGCCTAGATTGACAGCGACTCGTGGCGGAGGAGGTGCACAGCGGCGATGGCGACGCGGATGTGTATGGAAGCGGTGCGGCGGCGGCGCTGCTACTCAGACGCGGTGGTGGCGGCGCTGTCGCGGGAGAAGATGAAGAAGAAGAACTAGAGGCAGAGGGGCGCGGAAGGGGGAAAAGACCCAAGGGGCGCACCTCTCCCCTATTTAACCGCTCCATCAAGGAGGAAGTGGGATCGTGTTATGCGGCAACGCCACACGGTGTGGACGTGTATAGCACAGATGGACCAATTAGAGAAGAGCCACACGGAGGGTCACAGGGTGTAGCTGATCCCATGACGTGACGCATTGATGCGGTTAACGAGGAGGCAGGCATGACGTGACCCGTGCACAGTGATAACTGACAATTACTGCGCCAGTTACTATGGCTGGCCCTTAAAATGAGGCAACCTAATGATTAGCCTCCACGTGGGGAAGCGTACGAGAGAAGGAAAAGCAACCCGGATGAGAACGTGGTAACCTGGCCAGCAAGTGAAAACTTGGAATGTGCCAAGGGAAAGTAAATCCATAGGATCCGAAATAAGGTGGTAACCCGGCCAGCAAGGGAAAACTTGGAATGTGCCAAGGGAAAGTAAATCCAAAGAATCCGAGATAAGGAGGAAACTCGGAAATAAGATCCAAAGCTCAGTGAAATGGAACCTGATGTGGCCTTAGTAGCCAAGGCAGCTAAGACCGCACCAGCTTGGGGACTAATGTTGGGGGGATAACCCCGGGTAGGGTCACGCCAGGGTATAAAGGCCGAGTTAGCCGAGGTACGGCAAGGTCAAAGCGAATGCTGGCCGAGTTACCTCAAGGTAGGCCGAATCACGGGGTAACCCGGACCAGGGGTTATCCGCCTAACTGAGTCTCATCCGACTTAAGCCGTAAGCCGGATAGATGAATCTAACTTGTATACAGGAACTGGTGTGACCGGATCAACTATGATCCGGGTCATAGCAAGCTTCTAGGAGAAGGAAGGAATCTCGCTGGTCAAAAGTAACCCCGGTACGCACTGCATGAGCGAAGCGGACAGGGGCACCACCGAGGCGAGGCCGATAGAGGTGACGACGCCCGTGTCGGCTGACGCAGGCGCCGCAGAGGCTCACGTAGCCTCTACATGGGTGACGCGGGGGAAAAGTACCCCGGTCGGCTTGCTATTTTGGGAGGAGGCATATTCCCTGGAATATGCCTCCACGTATGCCCTAAGTGTAGACCTAGCCACCCCTATATAAGGAGGGCTAGGGCCTCTGTAGAGAGGGTTAGGTTCTACTGGTTGATCTCTAGTTGGTCTTGTACGGGTTAGCCGGTGGTGAGAGTAAGAGAGTCCCTTCTTCCTCCTCTCCCCAATACAGCTCTAGGAGCACTTGTAACCTTGGAAGTGAATCGAATACAAAACTTCTGTGTGTGGAATCACCACGCTATCCCTCCCTGGATTCCCCTAGTGCAATTAGTCCCCACCTTTAGCCTATCCATGGCATCTGCCGTGACACCACCACGACACATGTGGAGTAATATTATTGATGGAGTCTATATTTAGAATTCCTGTAAATTCGAAGAACCTTACCACTAGTTGATACCATTATACCACATAAGGAAGACCATTAGAACATGTATAGATGTGATGGGAAGTAAATCATGTGGGATTCACTTGATAATTCTACGCGATGAAGTAGGAATTGGTTTAGAATCAACTATCGTAAGCTAAGAAAAAGAGTCGTCATGGTGAGATTATCTCTTCAATCATGATGACTAGGTAAATCTTAACACGTTCATGGTGGTATTAGCTCCGAGACCATGATAAGTTTGTAATTAGGACCAAAACCAAAGTGAGACCACCTTGCTCAATATTATCCTGTTGCAACTGAGCAATTTGGGTAAATAATGAGACAAAGAGTAGTTTAACCTTAAGTGCTAAGTATCATGATGTAAACCTACACTAGGAGGTGTCATATATTACACAGCTAAGCCTGAATTCTAGAGATGTTTTACTCAACTACTATATTATGGGCTTAGAATGATGTGAGTTATATGTACCACATTTTGATTTCTTGGTTTTTCTTACATCTTTTTGGTTGACTAGATATGTACATAAAGTTGGACTTGGTGTGCAAATGCATGTTGCATCACCAGGTTATTACTTGATGTTATAGACCTAGATAGAAAAGGTAATTTGTGTAAGGGAGTGACGAGTTCCAAAGATCAAGATAAAGACTTACATGAAGAAGGAAGCTAAATATAAGGTGTATCAAGACTATTTTGAAGGATTGATCAATCCCCAACTCAGTATTAGCCAGTAATAGGAATAAATACTAATGCAGAAAAAGGTGGAGACCAACATGAAGGATGAACTTAAGTTCACTTAAAGTAGGTGATGTTGCTTAGAATCTAAGGAAGTAGTTGTACCAAGTTCATGGAAGTAACTTTAAAGGGTGCAAATATGAATTCTTGGAACAAAAGTGGTATTCAAGCTCTAACAACTCGGAGAGAATGCCAGTAGTACGTAAAGAACCTATAGGGTAATCCATACACCTAGGAGGATCCACAGCTGGTATCCATAGCTGGTATCCTTGCGGTTTAGCTAATTAGGTCGTCCTTGTATGAATTAAGGAGCATAAAACTTGGCCTAAGTTAAGAAAGACATAAACAAGTATAAATTAAAAGCGAACGACCTGCGAGACGTTTCATGAAATCGGGTTTATTAGTGAGAAATAATGTCTAAGAAGATAAAAGTAAGACAACTAATGTTGGAAGATTCATTTCAGAGATCCACAACTATGCGGGTATACCATAGATTCTGTCGTGAGACCTTATATAGGTAAGGTATACGTTAGACGGAGACCAATATCCTTATTATTGAGTTAATGGATATTATACACGAAGTTTAACGACCATTAGGAAACCCTAAGGGGGAGAGTAAACAATAAACACTGAAGTGTTGTCTAACTTTCTGACTAAAGGTTGGAGAAGATTTACTAGACGATGATGAGGTTAAGCCTTGTTCTCATAAGGTTAGAAGAAATCATCATTATAAAGTATTTCCGAGAGTATACCTGGATCAATGATCGAAGTAGACATAATAGATTAAACCTAGTGGACTAGTTCCAAAAGAAACAACTCGTAAGTTGTCCTTTAGAGTAAAGAGAGTATTCTAAAATAGTCTAGTGTAGTGTAGTAGGAAAAACTTATTGGAAGGGACAAAATGTGTCCACAACCAATTCTAAATAGAGCTAAAAGGGCATAAACCCAAAGAGATATAGTAAAAGGAACTATATGGTAAATGAGAAACGATAGTTGTATATTGTTGAGAATGAATAGGATTCAAGGAAAAAGATATGGATATGGGATACCACATTTATCCCCAATTGTGATCTCAATGGAATTTGAGAAATGTCGTGATCTATACAAGTCAACACCTCATTCCGAAACGTAAGAGAGTACAAACTTTGGGGACGAAGTTTATTTTAAGGGGGAGAGTCTGTAACATCCTAGCATTAAAGCTTAGAAATAAGCTGAGATGAGGTGTGTGCATTGCATTCATGTATAGAAAATCTGGATAATTTTCGCGCTTTTTAATAAAACTTGTCAAAGTGATTGAAGCTTCTCTTAACTTGGTGGAACTGAAGTAGATCATCAAGTTGACTGTGATAAGTTTCAATATGGCCTTTGCTAAAGTATTATCTTTGGGTAATATACTTTGATCTAAGGGTAGATCAAATGATAAAACTAAGTCACAACACACTACTTAATAAGGAGTACTTGATCTTCTAGAGATCATTACATGGTATTCCATACCTCAACTCAAGGATGAACTTAATATTCTAAAGATGATATCAAGGTATTATCTATCACAAACCCTGAATACCAAGTCAAGTATATAACTTAAGTAAAATAAACTCACAATTAAATCTTGAAACACTTGTTTGCCATAGTTATTCCTACCATGGGTATCATGGTAGTTCTTAAACATTAACTCTTATTACAAATAGAGTAGAAAGGGAAGTCAAGCTAAGACCATCCACACATACCCTTAGTGTCATGTTAATAGATGATAATCCTATTTAACCAAGTTCTAGTGTCTATTGATCATCAATGTGTCTGATCAATTCTTGACCTAGCACTTATTGACTCTTAGCCTTTGACCTATTATACTAACCTTCCAAAGACCTTAAGTAGATTAATATGAAGGAGAAACTAGTTATGGTATAGTGTGCCATCTTCAATGGAATGTGATCCTTAGTGGAGATCAAACCATTTGATGTTGGAGGAGTTAACTCACTCATGAGTTAACTAGAGGAAGTATTTAAACCCAAGAGTTTAGATAGTAATTATGGAGCCATTAGAAAGCTGGAAGTATTAGAGTATCTAGTGATAATCTTGTTAAGCCAAGTAGGTATAAATCTAAAGTAAGTTTCCTTAACAAGATAAGTCTTATAGAGAGACTAGTACAAGTCTACTACTTAGTGGATAGATGATAGATCTTGATCAGACAATTAGAAACCTAATCTTAGTATGATTAAAGGATGGTGGTCATTATTCTCAAGTCACTTGAGAATAGATGACCAGCTGATGAAGAACAGTTGTGAGAATACCACATTAGGAAAAACCTTAGTAAGAGGAATCATCTCACTTGATCATGAGAAGTTAAGCTATAGTATGATGAAGTATATAATAGGAGTATATGGAGTAGTTGGAGGCATAGTATTTTAACCAAGCTAGTACAAGAAGAAACTTGTATTATGGGAGTAGTACCATACCTACTCCAGAGGATTGATATCCTTGGTTATATATAGTAAGGATTGTAGTCTTGCAACCTTGGTAGTAGTTGCAAGATGGATTTAAAGGAGTTAATGGATGGAGTTAGAAGTAGCTACATTGATGGATTCATCAAGGGTAGTTTAGCAATGGAAGTTATATAGATACTAGGAGAAGAATGGAGAATGAGTATTGTTGAAGTTGTATGACCATGTCATCATATGATGATGGATATGGTGGAGTCAGATGATTGTCTTATTTAGGAAGATGAGATCTTTGTGAAAAAGATAAAAGAGATTTAAATAGAGTATATTTAGGAAAGGAATTCCTTATCTCAAGATCAGCTTAGTGAGGTATTAAGGTAGGAGTGCTTGAGAAACCTTTAACTAACAATATATCAAGCCATGACAAGAACCTTGTCTACCTCTGTGTTCAAAACCCTAAAACCAAATTGATAGTGGAACTATTTCCTATTCCTAGGTAACCATTGAACAATACCTTTTGGACAAATAAAGTTTCCAAGAGATAATTAGAGAACCAGATGAGTGTTTATGGAGGGAATCTTTGTCCACCTTATTGTCTTAAACCCTAATAGAAACCTAGAACAATAAAATATCAGGATCACATTAAGAAGTAATTCTAATATCTCACTCTAAGTTGAGATATAAAACCTCCTCATAGATTTAGAAGTAGTATTCCTAAACCTTGATCCTTATCAATATTCATAATAGAATATGAATATATTAAAACCTTCCTAAAACTCAGGGCAGTTATTTGGAAATGAATAATTACATTAATGATTCTTGTTGATGCTTCTTGACTTCACCAAGGTTGTCCATGGTAATCCTAAACACTATAAATCAAGGAGGATTTGAATGAGAGAAATCCCCAAATATGGAGAACCATGAAAATCAAATCATCATATAAGAACCACAAGGTTTAATACCTTATAATGAATATTTATAATTCCCTCAGGAAGTTGAGTATTAATAAGATTATGTACATATAAATATCCATCTTAAACCATCACCATTACATTCTTTTAGTGGAAGTGAAAGTCATTTTAAAAGATCTTATTATAAAGAGTAAATTCCTAAAACCCCAGTCCTTATTAATATTTCCTAATGTAAAAGACTTTTCATATAATTATGAATATTTTTAATGCACAATAAGAAATGAAGAGATGAGGGTCATATTTTCTTTACACAATAATATTCAGGGCCTACAAACTCTCTGGATATTTAAAACCTTGGAGAAAGTCATATTTGAAATGGTTTGTAAAAAAATAGAAAAAACAGAAAATAGAAAGTCGAAATAGAAAAAGAAAGCACAACACTGCAGTACAGGCCCACGACCTAGGTTATCATTGTGCTAGTTGTCGCCGCGTGCACTCTCTAGAGCGTCCCGCTCACTTCGCTATAGCCCAACACCAGCCCAAGTAGTTACACTCTATGACTGACATGTGGGGCATCGTCAGGGACTGCGAGTTGAGAAGTAAATCAATCCAGGGGGTTTTCTACAAATATCCATGTCATCGTGTTCCCGTGCGTCACAAGTAGCTCACTAGAGCACCTCACCACCGCCCGATCCCATCATCGACGTTAGCTATGCGCTGTAATACTCGCCACCGATGCCTAGAGGGGATAAGAAGGCCACCACGACGCCCTATTTGTCCTCATCCTCAATTCCTCTCTTCCTCTCTATGCCGCGAGGGGCCAAAACCCTAGCTCGTCGGAGCTCACTGTACTCGATGTCTCTGACCACCCTAGGTCCAACGGAGGGCACCCTCGTGCTCGACGTACTATTCTCGTTCTACCTAGCTAGGCCACGGAAGCCAGAGAGCCCCTAGTCGAGCCAATCGAAACATCACCTCCGCCACTAGTCACCAGCGATTCTAAGCTTGCCTCTCCTTGCCGACACCTCCACGAGCTTCCTAGTGAGTCACTGATTCCCCCGGAACCTCTCACGTCGTTTCTTGTGCACTAAATCGCCCGGTCGTCGGGGACCTTCGATCACTGTCGCGGTTGCTCACCGTGGGGGTGGTTCCGGTGACCATTCCCAGGTGTCGCCGCCGCTATTAGGTTCCCTATCGTGCACTCTTTCCAACGAACTCAACCACAGCCGCGCACACACGCCCAATCATCAGATCGATCATCGATCTGTGATGAACATCTTTGGATGACGTCATGATGACGTCATGCTCACGTCACTCCTGGCCACATCAGGGGGTTTGACTAGTCCATGCCTAGGTGACTGCCGATGTGGTCCTGACCCCACTAGTCAGTGACCTAGGGTAGATGTAGTCTTAGTATAAAATGCATTCCCTATTCACTAAATAGTTAAAATAGTATAAATTCAAAAATAAATAATTTTCAAAAATTTAATAAAATCATTAAATCTTATTAATTGAATATCTTTTGTTTTATAATTTAGAAAAATGATTATAATATATCAAAATGCTTAGAAAAATAAACTATATAATACAAACCTATTAACATATTTTATTTTACAACTTAAATCAGGTAATTATTATTATTAAAAATTAACCTATTAGGGATAAATCTTAAATAAATATATTCTATTATTTAAAAATCATAAAAATAAGTATAATATATCAAAATTCTTAGAAAAACAAAATATACACTTATAAACTTATTTGTACATTTTTGTGATAATTAAGTAAGTATTTATTATTTATTTAGGGATTATCAAGTGATAAAATTTATAAAAAATCATATCTTATTATTTAAAAATCACAAAAATATTTATAATATACCAAAATGATCACAAAAATAATATCTACATGTTAAAAAAAATAATCCACTTTGAATTAAATAAGTGTTTCGTACTCCAATAAACTTGAATTAAACTTATTTCCTTAATGGATAATTCATAAAAAAAGATATATAAAATTGCTAATGCTTCTAATATTGTCCATTAAAGGTCCAATAATTGTGTTTATCTTAAGTAATGCTATTAGGAAGTAAAAATAGTCTAAACATCCGAAATACAATATTTGTTAAATTACTATTCACAAATAAGTGTATATTATTTTATAAAGGGACTTTATCAAATATAAAATCCTCAAGAATAATATTTTGACTTATTAAAACCTTTACTATTATTTCACCATAAGTTTATAAACATATTAAGAATATAAAGGTAATTCATAAGTAGTTAAATAATATTGTTTCCTTTTTTCCAAATCATAACCACTCATTTATAAGGAGACAAATGGTTCAATTCAATCATAAAGTTAAGAAACTACTACTCAACTAAAAGTAATACTACTCTTAATTAACCTTCAAGAAACATTATAAAGTGAACAAATTATAATACCATATAATGACCAAGATAGATAAGTCTCCACTACTGGTGTGGTCCTTATTCAAATGAAGTAATTCTTCCTTCTTTGAGACTTATAACTAGAAAGAAATCCTAAGAGTGTTAACTTATAGTTTAAATGCTTTTGTTTAGTTAAGTATGATTTTCTTTAAAAGTTATTCTTTTAAGAAAAATTAAAAAGAGTCCTTAAGCATTTTTATAAAAGCTCTACTTTACTAATAATCTTGCTTAAGGACTCTTTCAGATACAAAGCCCCAGTTGAGTGCTTTAGTATTGTATGCTACTTGTTGTGTTTACTTAATTGTTTCACACACTCTCACAAGCCTTAATAAGAAGCACAAGTGTGAAGCTGGTATAAAAGTGAAACACATTCTAAAGATATCACCACAAGCTTCCAAACCTTAGATCAGATACAATTGTTTCGGGAATTCGTGTTCTCAAATTTGCATTACATTAATTATGCATAATTGCATCTTGCTTCTTTAAACATTCGTCCATACTAGACCAATGATGCTACTTTCAGAATTTGCATCTTCTATTGTCTTGAAGACCGTGAGTGCATAATCTTGCAATCACAAAAGGCAAGTTCACAACTTGCTCATGTCCTTTGATTATTTTCTATCAAATGCTTGTAACTCAAATGTTGTCATCACCCGCATTTCAAGGACAGAAAATACTATTTTCATAATAATATGATTATGGATTATTTACCAAGTGGTAATAATCTATTGATACAGTTCTAGTGGTAAAGGAACATAATATCTACGCCTTAACAACCAATGTCGCTAGTGATTCTAGCACCGTATATTACGCATTAACCATGAGATTTGGAATGGGACGGAGATGCCAGTTGTATCTTCTTCCTCTTGCATGCATCTGGATGGCCAGGTCATGGCTGTTATCCTTGTAGCATGCATTAATTGGTAATCCGTAGAGGATATGCAGCATATGGGTGGGAACCCTCAACATCCCACGATAGTTCTGGCATCTGACGGTTTGTACCAACCATTGCCGTAATTCAAGATGTTGGCATGGCGTACACCAAGGGGACATGCGGGGTCGCGAAGGGGGTCGTGATTGGCTGGGATCTTAGATTGGGCCCCACACCAAGGAAGTGTGGACGAGAATGCAACTCAGATATGCAACAAGGCTAAGGTCTCTCATGGGAAAAGTGACGCACCTCTACAGAGTGTAAGAATTGTGACATGTTACTCCATGTTCCAGGAAGGAGCTACAGATGCGGCAGGAAAGGAACCCCATGAAGGTTCTGGTCAACCTGTGAAGGTTGTCAGACATAGTTTTCAGAATAAAAGCAACCTTTGAAGAAATGTTACGAAAACCTGCATTGCCTACGACCTTTAGTTTGTGGCTGTAGAGATAGTGCACCATACACTTATTTTTAGTGAACTTGCTGAGTACGCTCGTACTCAACTGTACCTTCTTAACCCTTGCTAGGCTCTAAGCCGTTGAAGACGACGTCAACACCAACTTATGCTCAAGAAACCATCATCGATAGCTCAAGTTCTTCAATAAAGTCAATGAAGTCAACATATACATCAACCGAAGTGGAAATGAAGTCCTTGAGTAGATAGGAATAGATTCTCTAGCCATAAAACCTACTTCTATAGAGCATTGCACTAGCAGCAATTGCAAGCCAATTAGTTTAGATGCTAGTCTTAGTAACTAGATAGTTATGAGTTGTTATTCTGGTTCTTCTTTGTAAGAAGTTATTTCTTCCTCTTTAACCTAGAATGTCCTCTAGATATTTTGTAAAGAGTCGAGTTATAATCTATAGTCATGTCTTGGACCTGCTGTGTTTCTGGTGTACCACTCTGAGGGATGTAATACTAGTGAACGGTGTTTCATTGGTGTTATATCAATGAATATAGTGTACTACGTCATGCAGCGGTATGTTGGGTCACCGCAGTCTTGTAGTGTGGTGTTCGAGGAAAATGACGGCTCCAATGTGGGGAAAGTTGATGTTTGTGATACAGATGTTGAAATACCCTAAGATGCCATAAGAAGAATGGGTGTGGGATTTTACATCCCCATTTAAGAACCCCTTTGGCGGATCGGGAAGGACAATGCTCTACCCAAGTAGAGCCCTCATCTACACAATATCAACAAAATCCACCTACTGAAACAATTATTGCACCTTCTCAACAAACTTCTAAAGATCATCCATCATCTAGTCAGGCCGGAAGACCTAGGCCGGATTATCCGACCAGAGGGGTCGGATTATCCGTCCCTGCAACTCCCACACGCTCCAGCAATGATCAAGAAACAGCTGAATCTCCTATGTCAGATGATCTGGTCCCTCCCTCGACCAGATTATCCGGCCCTACAAATCTAGAACTGCAACTTCCTAATATGGTTGTAGATCAAGATCAAGGGCAAGAATCTTCTCCTACTATCAGTGTTGAACTTTCTTTTTATCAAGGTCAAGCTATTGGTCAAGACAATGACAAGAATGATGAAGATATTCCTCCAAGAAACAATAAGGAAACTGAAACTTGTCGCAAAACTCGAGCTAAAAGAAATCTAGAACTCAGAGGTCATACACTTGAGAAAGTAGTAGGTGATCTAAGAAGGGTGTCCACAAGAAGATAATTAGCAAGTTTTAGTGACCATCAAGCTCATATCTCTATGGTGGAACCTAAAAAGGTTTTTGAAGCTCTTGAAGAACTTAATAATTTCATGCGCAACAAAGTTTGGAAGATAGTAGAGAAGCCCAAACAATGTCGTAATGTTATCGGCACAAAGTGGATATTCAAGAATAAGTAAGATGAGAATGGAATTGTTGTAAGGAACATGTCAACACTAGTTGCACAAGATTTCTCTCAAGTGGAAGGCATCCACTTTAGCGAGAATTATGCTCCAATGGCTTGCCTTGAGTCCATTTGTATCCTTCTTGCTTATGCAGCTCATCATAATTTTAAATTACAGCATATGGATGTTAAAAGTGCCTTTATTAATGGTCCATTGCATGAGTTGGTGTATGTTAAGAAACCCCGGGCATCGAGGAGCCCCAACTTTCCTAACCACGTCTACAAACTCGATAAGGCGCTCTATGGCCTTAAACAAGCCCCACCTGTGTGGTATGAGCATCTTAAAGAGTTATTCCTAGACCACGGTTACGAGGCTGGGCATATTGACCTCACCCTTTTTACTAAGAAGGTTAAGGGGGAGCTTTTTGTATGCCAACTATATGTAGATGACATTATTTTTGGCTTTACTAACAAAGCTTTTAACGATGAATTTTCAAAGCTTATGACTAACAGGTTTCGAATGTCTATGATGGGAGAGTTAAGGTTCTTTGTTGGATTCAAGATTAAGAAACTAAGAGAAGGAACCTTCATTAATCAAGCAAAGTACATCCAAGACATGCTCAAGAGATTCAATATGATGGACCTTAATGGCGTTGTAACACCAGTGCAAACTAAATGTCATCTCGAGTTAAATCCCAATATTAAAGATGTGAATCAAAAGGTATACCGGTCCATGATCGGCTCCTTGCTTTACCTTTGTGCATCTAGACCTGATATTGTGTTGAGTGTAGGAGTGTGTGCAAGGTATCAAGCGGATCCTAAAGAAAGCCACTTGTTGGTGGTCAAGAGAATCTTCCGATATTTGGTTCATTCCCCAAACTATGGATTATGGTATCCCAAAGGATCTAATTTATCTCTATGTGGGTATACTGATTCAGATTGGGCTGGTGATAAGGAGGATAGAAAATCAACTTCTAGTGCTTGTCAATTTCTGGGAAGATCCTTGGTGTGTTGGTCTTCTAAGAAACAAAATTGTATATCTCTCCACTACCGAAGATGAATATGTGGCTGCTGCAAGCACATGCACTCAGTTGTTATGGATGAGGCAATCTTTAAAAGAATACATTATCAATTGTGACAAAGTGCCTCTTTTATGTGACAATGAAAGTTCCATCAAAAGTGCTTACAATCCGGTGCAGCACACAAGAACTAAACATATTGAAATCCGCAATCATTTCATTCGAGATCATGTTGCTTGTGGAGACATTGAACTATCTTTCGTGATCACGAAGAATCAACTAACAGATATTTTCACGAAGCCCCTTAATGAAGCACGATTTTGTTACTTAAGGAATGAGCTAAATATCATCGATTCAAGGAGCTTAACTTGATCTCCCTTGCATACACATTTATGTATTAACCACTATTGGGTTTAGATGCGGGCATGGATATAGGGGGAGTGTGGTCCTAATAATTGGGCTAACCGTCCCCCCATAATGCCAAAAGTAAGACAAAACATTTATCTTAATATCATTTTTGTGATATGTGAGCTTATTGATGAGTATTGGTCATGAACCCAAGATATATCTTCATGGTGTCATACCTTACACTCCTACTTAGACCCAAGATATGAATTGGTACACGGAGTTGTTGCCATCAGTGACCTTCTACTTAGACCGTGAGATCATATTTAACAACTGTCACTTGTAGTTGCTTTGACTGTATCGACGGTCACACCGTAATAGGGTGATCATATAGGTACATGTTGGTTATTCCAGAGGGACACATTGAGGTGTATGCATCAAGATCAGGATTTGTTCAGCCGCGTGATGGGAACATACAATGGGACCACTCAGTGAGATTGTATCCAATAAGCTGCAATGAATGACTGCGTCATGGGGATACGATATCACGATCACGAATTAAGTAGACTTGTCGGTAATGAGATTGGTATATTGATACTAAAGATCAAATCTTGGGAAAGTCATGTATCAAAGTGACAAAAGGAATTGGACATGAAGTTTATGGTTCAAACGATAGAGCATCATGGAATGCATGGGGCTCATTATGGGCATCCTGGTCTCGCTATTGATCATTGATATAAGAGAGATCTCGATCATGTCTTTGACATTCCCAGACGTGCATATGGAGTTTGAGATCTCCACCATACACATGCTAGCATGCTGCTAGATCCTCGGTCTAGATCTTTCTTCTTCTGCTGTTTCGCTGGACCGAAGCCCGGGGGATGTCGTCTACCGTAGAGGCATCTAGAACTTCGGAGGTGCTGCCAGTTGTAGCACTCATTGCTTGTATGTTTGCATGACCTTGAGGTTGGCGTCACTATATGACTACATCATTAACGTTCGTTGGAACGTAAATGATTTTCGGTCTTCAAGGATATGAACATTGAACACCTCGGTTACCTTACATCTACATAGATAGATCTTGGCTATATCGTTCCCGCTGTTAAGAATTTTTGTTTTTTGCTATCAAACCCTCCAGGACTAGCTTGGCGCCTAGGTAAGGCACCGTCGTCCATCTACCTTATTGTCTTCTTGGGGAAGGCTTCGGTCTTCCGCTCCTAGGCTCGGTACCTAGGGTGCTTCCTGTTGTGGGGTCCCTCGGTGTCCCAGGGAGGATGCTCCAATTCCTTGCTCCCGGGAGATGTCCGGTCCTTCGTTGGTCCCAGACAACAGCCCTAGGATCTTGGTGGAGATGGGCGACGGGGAATTGGCCCCGGGATCCCGGGGATTCGATGATTGTGGTGGCCGTGAGGACGGCACGGTGGCCAGTCCTAGGTGCTCGTGCTTGGATCTCGTGTTAGCCGTGACATTACTAGCTCCTGTGGTCTAGTCGGTGGTAGGTGGCAGCGGCCTGTTCTCCATCTCCGTGAGGTGCAGGTGGTGTTGGCGGTGCTTGATGAGCATTGTGGCTACTTGTGTTGGCTGCAACCGGCTTGTAGCATGGGGCTACTAGCTCGGCATGAATAATGGAGGTGGTCTTTTGGTTCCTCTCGCGCCAAGATGAAGATCTGCTTGCAGCCTGCCCTCGTTGATCAGGAAGAAGTGTCGAGTTCCGGAAGGCTAAACTGGTGAACTCCCATGGACACGCCATGCATGGATATTGCTGGATTGGGTGGGATTGTGGTCGTGCACACCCATGTTTTGTACTGACTGTTTGGTTTCAGAGGGAGCATTGCGAAGCTATGCTCTCTATTACCATCATGGGACACGTCTTTCAGCCCATGGTGAAATCATAGGCAGGAATGTCACAAAAGCTGATATTTGAGGACTAACAATGTTGGTTCGAGTCTATGTGGGGATGAAGGAATTGGTTTGGTGATTTGTGACTCATAGCAGCGACATCATCAAATGGGAGGATAACATAGGAGAAGTTCAAATTCCTACTTTGTAGTGTGAAAATCTAAGGTCTGGCCTTAATTGGTTGTGTATGGCTATGACCTTGTTGAAGGCATTGTTTTATGAGCATGGACTTTCTCCAGGATAAAAACCTATGATCTATGATCGGGCAATGACGACACTTGTGCACTATTTCCTCTTAGAGGCGTCGCTATTGGAAAAACTAGACTTCTAGTGTTGTCTTGCTAGAGTTAGTACTACTGCTACAAACAATGGGTCACTATAGTAGGACTTTTCTTTTCTATAATTCTTCTTTGTTTTTGGTTGTGTGCATCCGTAATGCCACTAGGGCACTGTGTTGTTTTAGAGGCCAGGTGTAATTGGTATCTTCGCGATATTAATATATACTCTTATCATAAAAAAGGGTCGCACTCCTTCCCTATGCACCAGCCAAGTGGGCCCACCCCTCCATTGTGTGTGGGCCCATTAAACGCTAGAACCATCTTCCTTTGATCCCAAGGAATATAAGGGCATGGCCAACGTGTTGCCCTAACCCACTGCCCCGTAAGCCACCAAAGCTCGGATTGTCAAAGCAGTTGTCGCACCGTGTCAGAATCGCTTGTAGAGGAGGTGGCATCCTCGAGAGAGAGAAAGTGGAGAGAGAGAGAGGGGGGAGTGCAAAAGTGATGGAGATTGGAACTTGTAGGAGATCAATACTATCGACCTCCATGGTCTCGAGCGCGGCAATCTCGACTGCGAGACATGTGTTACTTCTTGTAAGAGATATCATAGGTTGGGCGTAGAGCTACAGCCAGCCTCATTGCTCTTGGTCTTCATAAGAATCACATCAAACTCCAAATAAAATAAATATACAAGAAAAAAAGATAAGCAAAGGGATGGAGTGGTCGATTTGGGCTTCAAATTTGAAGATTTTCTATAAAAACAATTACAGTCGATTTAGAAGAATTTGGAAAAAAATCAAGGGATAAAGAGAAGTTCATGAAAAATATTGTGGATGAAGATGAACCTACAGGATAATGGGGAAGAAAAGAAATATCGAGATATATAATGTGGATCCCGATGAGTGGCGGCCTTAGTAAAAAGTAGGTCGTGCTCTTGTGCTCGATCGGCGGGAGGCACAGGGGTGAACCCTGCCTCTTCCCCCTCCTCCTACGCCACCGACAAAAGCTCGCCATGATAGCATCTGCCGTTCTACAGGTTCAAGAATGTGGATGCCAGGGCAGGAGCCCCGGAAGGTGGAATGCATGGATGGACCTCAGGTGAGCAACATTGAGATGGTGGTGGCTTTTCTATCCACCCACGTGGATGGTGAAGGGCGGGAAGCAGGCAATCCCGGTGATTACCGTGCTTCAACCGTCGCGGTGCCCAGATCTCGTCATGGAGGTCTTGTTGGTTGGCAGCCTGTGTTCGATGGGTCCATGGTATGGTGGGAAGCTTTTTGGGGGCAAAAGATCTGTGCTTTGGCACCAACAGGGGCGATGTCTGTGGGTCCCATGACCCTCGAGGAAGGGGGCGTCGTCGTGTTACCTTCCCGCATCAAATTTCTAGATGAAATCCCTTGAACGTTTCGGTCTCAGCTATTGCGGCGCGTGGCGTTGGCGCCCCTTTTGGGGAGGGGGCATCGTGAAGCACAGGCTCCTTTTAGTCTAGCCTCGTTGGCATCGGCGGACTTAGGATCCTATTTTGATGCACCTTCGCCTCGACGTGAGGTGCTATAGTTGTCTCTGGGTCCCAAACCTTGTAGTTTGCTGCCAGGATCAACACTCCACATCATGGAGCATGCCGTAAGGCGGCCATTTTCAGAGATAACTTGGCGGGTCGGGGCAACAATGTCCACCACTTTCACAAGGAGGCGCAGTTACATCATTCTTGGGTGTGTGATGGAGAATGTCGCTCCTCCTTTTATTTTTCGGTTATTCTATCAAAAGAATGTGTCCCGGTTGTTTCACCCATACGGCAGCCCGGGAGTTTGATTTGGCCCTATAAGGACAGAGCAGTGTAACATCCCAGCATTAGAGCTTAGAAACAAGCTGAGTTAGTGTGCATTGCATTCATGCAAAGAATATCTGGGGAATTTTTGCGCCAAACTAAAAGAGTGGGGTAAATCAGGGTTCTCTCACTCCAATGAATTAGGTTTAGATCATCTGAGATGAGTGAGGTGAATTTTGACATGATCCTTAGTGTTTTCTGGGTTATGAAGAAAGAAGTTTGAGTTTTGACTCTGAGTAAACAATTTAGTTAACTAAAAGTAAATAAATAATAAAATAGATTTTAAAAGAAATAAAGAATATTTGATCTTGTATGTAATAAATAAAATAATAGAATCCAAATAAGAAAGTAGTATTCTTTAATTTAATTTATATAAATATGGGATTAAGGAATTGTTATAATTACAAGTATATAATTGTAATACAAGGAAAGAATTACATTTTATTAATTGAAGCAGGATTACAAAATTCTTTTCTAATAAAAGAAAAAGAAAGGTAAACTGTAAGGGAAGGTAATTAATAAATGATTATAATATAAAATAATTCTTTTATTAGAAGGCAGGAAGTAGTACATTGTTCTTTTATAACAAAAGAAAAGGAGTAAAATACATTCAAACAATTACACAAATAATAGGAAAGGAAATACAAAAGAGATTCCTTATTACAGGAATACACCCATTACATTGTCTTTACAGAAATAATTGTCACACAGTCAAAAGAACTTTATTAAACAAATACTTATTACAATGTCTGTACAGAAGTCAAAATTAGAGAATACAGAGGTAATGAAATAAAACCCTAGTCTAAAATCTAACTATTTTTTCATCTAGTGTCTTCATTCCTCACTCTGATTCCTGCAAAATACAAACAAAAGATAGAATAAGAGAAAGGGGTTAGTGTGTTAGTTTTACTCTCAGTAGAGAACAGTGAAGTGCACTGTTCCTAGTTACATCATTGAGTAATTTAAGGGGCCAATTTCACCAATGTATAGTATCTGTTCTTTTAAACATATAAGCTTCGGATCAACATCATCAGCACAAGAGAAGGGGAAGATTCACCAGGCTATCAACTAGTAAACAGGTAATAGTAAAAGTCAAGTTACTTGAGCTCATCCACATGCACAACACACAAACACACACACAGCTTAGTCGACTAACTGCATAGGTGTGTTGGCAAGCAGACAGCAGCAGTGCAAGTAACCATACAAAGCACCAGCCGAAGGAGAACACAGGGACTCCTTCTTTCTTCTCAAACACACACTCACAGTTTTTGATCCTACTGAAACCATAGCCAAAATCTCCACCAGCTTACCAAATCAACCATTTAATCTCCACAAGATGGTGACATAAGGAGGAGGAGGAACAGGTAGAAAGAAAGGTCAAGCACAAAGTCCTAGGAGCAGCACCGATGGTGCAGAGCTAGATCAAGTAGCAAGCAACACACAACCTCAACCAACCACAAGTAATATGGTGAGTGCAAACAACACCATCACATGATCAGATTATCATTGAGTCAAAGAAGTGTATGTTGTTTATTAGTCTTCTCAGAAAAACACCCAAGTGGGGTGCATATTCATCCTAGAAGAATCTAAATAAAAGCCAATAGCAAATCTTTACCAACAAATCCAAGATCTCAGCCTATGCATCATAGATCTTGGATATCAATGGAAATTTCCACATTCATAAATAACAACAACCTTAAACCAAGATTCAGGGCACATCTCCTATGGAGTAGCACCTCTGAAATCTACTGATCTTAAAGGATCAATATTTAACAGTAAGGATGCCAATCCTTTTCTTAAAGGACATAAGAAACATTAGTTGATACCATGCATCAGAACACTTCTATGAGGGACAACTAGTAACAACTTCATTTTATCTAGCTATGCCTCAGGCCAGCATCATAGGCTAATAGACTATAGCATATTAGGATAATAAAATCATCAGCAGCTTTTCAGTCTTTTAACCAGCCAAACTTAGAGAAAGGTAGGATTTAGGCAATAGAATAATAAACATTTGTGTACCATTCTAAAGAAGGTGTCACGAATGTAGAATCTAAAACCAAGCCAATGTTTTACTGATATTTGATCAGTTAACTTACAGAAAGATAAGCAATCATTTCCCTGGAATAAGCACTCAGGAAGCATACCATGGTTGCATATTTACAATCATAGAATCATAGGAATAACATATTAACTCCAATCTGGAAGATCAACACAAATGAGTATATACATATCAAGTGAACAATTACTGACAGAACCACTGTCAGTACTCAAACCATGAAACAATAGTGATATCCACATCACTAGCATAAGTAGGTAAACTTCCAGGACAGTTTTACAATCAGTCTAATAGAGCTATAATAATCAAATCAGAGGGATGAACCCTAATCAGATCATGCACCCAATTAGGGATTGTCATTAGAAGCACACAGAGGCTGCCGAGCAAGGCAGAAGCTAGAGAGAACAGAGACAAGAGCAAGGTAACTTACTCAAGGTCCTTGTGAATTTAGAGAAGAGGAAGCAGAGGCCGGAGAAGAAGCAGCACCCGGCGGCACGGGGAGCACCCCAGAGGGGTGCTGCGACCCGCGGCGAGCCGCAATCACGGCGGTCACCGGATAGGGTGATACCCACCATCACCAAGGCACCAGCGTGGCGTCAATAGGGCATCGGAGCGCCAACTCGCCGGCGAGCTCCTAACCCTAGATGTCGGGGGAAGGGCAAGATCACCACTAGCAGAGAGCGCGAGCCACGAATCAAAGAGGGTAGGGCGATGTAGCACCGTCGGCAACGTCACCCTACACAACAGCGTCAGCCGAGAAGGCCTGGAGCCGCCGGGATCGCAGCGGAGACGACGTCGCTAGGGCATCGCCAGAGCATCGCCAAGGATAGGGTTGAGAGGGAGAGAGAGGAAATGACTAGGTCGATTGGGGCTGCTCCAGTGACTCTGGGTTGGTTTGACCCAACCCAGTGGGCTGGATCGGGCTGGCTCAGCCCAGTGGACTAGATCAGGTCGGGCCAGCCAGTGGGCCAGGCCCATGTTTAATAAGGAGGTTTGTTTAAATTTTCTAAATTACAAATATACCCCTAAAATTATTTTAATTATAGAAAAATATAGGAAAACATTAAAAATGTGAATAATATATTAAAGTAATCACAAAAATAATCTCTACATAATAAAAATATAAATCCACTTATTTAGGTTAAATAAAATACCACCAAATAATAAGAGTACTTAAATGTTAAATAAAGTTTCATAAATCAAAAAAAAATCCTAAAAATGAATGAAAATCATTTTTCACATATAAAAATAAAACTAATATTTGATAAAAATACTAACTTAAATTTTTGCAAATAAAATTTGATGCAAATCATTAAGAGCATTAAATACTTTGTTGAATTTTATAAAAATAAGAATAATACTTAAAAATAAATAAAAATCATTTCTAAGATCTTGAATAAGTGTAGTTTACTGTAAAAATACTAATTATGATACTCCATAAGGTTTTGAAGTAATAAATTTTAAACTATTTTATAAGATGCCATTTTATAAATTCATTAGGAACCTTTCTTAAAAAAGAAATAATTAAAAAACCTTAACTCTTATATATTCAAATACTAGTTTCAAAACCATCACTTGGATTTATGCAAAACTTAAAATATAAATTATTAACTGTTTAACACTCTAATAAATCTTAAAACCAAGAAAACCAACAATTTTAATTAAGTTCTAAAACATCAATTAAAAATTTTAAGATTCTTAACTCAACCTAGTTTAACCTAGTTTTTCAAACCTAGCACATCAATATTCTCATCTAAAAGCATTTTATTTAATAGATCAAATCAAGTTCATAATCACCAAGCATATTTTAAATTTATCATTCTCACAGACTCAAACATGCTTATTATAAAGCTTAACGCTTTTAATATTTTGAACACATCACAACCAGGTCTAGTTGTATTTTCAAGCTAACTTTAGTTCCTAAAGTTATGCAGATAGTATATAAAGTTTAATTATGTTTTATAGTTAACTTTTGTCTGTTTCAACCAAATCATAAGGCAGATCAAGTTCATATAATCCGAGCCAATACAAACAACGTCGATCACATTCTATTAACCCCACAGATTGTTTAAACCGTGGCAAGGAAACTTTTTCCTCAAATGTTATTTGTTTTGCCACTTCAAACAACAATCTTATAAAATAAGATCTTTAACTCTTACCAATCTATCACACCAACATCCATCATAATCACTAGGTAGTAAATCATCACAACCTCAAGGTGTTACTACACTTCACTAGTACACTTTGCATATTAAACATATAAACTCTTAACTTAAGAAGTAAAACATAAGAATTAATCAAATCTCAACAAGGTATCACTATTAGATAAAGTCACTCATGTACTAGGGATTTATCTCGGGACTTTACAAAATATATTACATTATTTATGCATCAGCATATTGCTTCTTTAAACATTAGTCCTTACCAGACCAATGATGCTATTTACAGAATTTGGATCTTCTAGTATCTCGAAGACCGTGACTGCATAATCTTGCAATCACCAAAAGGCAAGTTCACAACTTGCTCATGTCCTTTGGTTATTTTCTATCAAATTCTTGTAACTCCAATGTTGTCAACACCTGCATTTTAAAAGGACAGAAAATACTATTTACATAATAACAAGATTATGGATTATTTACCAAGTGGTAATAATCTATTGAAACGGTTCCGGTGGTAAAGGAACATAATATCTAGGACTTAATAACCAATGTCGTCAGTGATTCTAGCGCCGTATAATACGCGTTAACCATGAGATTTGGAATGGGACAGAGAAGTCAGTTGTATCTTCTTCCTTTCATATGGAGGCAAGATGACCCTATCGTGACGTTGGGATTCCTGGTATGGATCCAACATATGGGTGGGCACCCTTAGGCCCCACGATTTTGGTGTCTAGATTATTTATGAGTGGCTGTCGGAGGTATATTCATGCCTTTTAGGGAGCTTATCAGGGGCATCACCACTTCATAGAGTCTTCGGGAACTCACCAGGGTTATAGCTTGCCCTAGTTGGAGGCTTAACGGAGGTGTAGTCAGCCCCGGAGGATTGTGCAAACATATGGGGTCGCGGAGAGGGCAGTGATTGGCTTGGATCACCTACTGGGCCCCACATCAAGGAATTGTTGACGGGAAAGATTGCCCGGTTGTGCAACAAGGAGTTGGTCTCTCATGGGTAAAGCAACGCACCTCTGCAGAGTGTAAGAATTATGACATGTTACTTCCTGTTCCGGGAAGGAGCTACGAACGCGGCAGGAAAGGAACCCCATGAAGGTTCTAGTCAACCTGTGAAGACTGTCGGACATAGTTTTCAGAATAAAAGCAATCTTTGAAGAAATATTTACGAAAAACGGCATTGCCTACGACCTATGGTTTGTGGCTGTAGAGATAGTGCATCATACACTCCTTTTTAGTGAACTTGCTGAGTATGCTCGTACTCAACCGTACCTTCTTAACCCTTGCTAGAGTCCAAGCCATTGAAGACGATGTCAACATCAATTTCTGCTCAAGAAACCATCATCGACAACTCAAGTTCTTCAATTAAGCTAATGAAGTCAACATATACATCAGCTGAAGTGAAGACCAAGTGTCCGTTTAGATAGGAGTAGATTCTCTATCCATAAAACCTACTTCTGTAGAGCGTTGCAATAGCAGCAATTGCAAACCAATTAGTTCAGATGCTAGTCTTAATTACTAAATGTTTCTGAATTATTAATTTTGATTCTTCTTTGTAAGAGGTTCTTTCTCTCTCTTTAACCTAGAGTGTTCCTTGGATCTTATGTAATGAGTCGAGTTGTAATCTATAGTCATGATTTAGACATGTTGTGTTTCTGTTGTACCACTCTGAGGGATGTAATACTAGTGAACGGTGTTTCATTGGTATTATATCAACGACTATAGTATACTACATCATGCAGTGGTATGCTGGGTCACCGCAAGCGGGTACGTCAATTGCATGTAGGGAATCTTTTCAAGATCTGAAATTTTAAAAATAAGTATCTCTTAAATTGTTAATCCGATTGATGATCTATCTTCACCGCTGGGTTCATCTCGACGAGTACTTCAAACCAAATCTCATCTTGATATGTTTTAATGATATTTTTTTCCATCGTCAGTTACCAGATTACTATACTATTGCTACCATATTAATAGTTGACAGTTACCATCCATATAACACATAGTCATCAGATAACTTTTTTTTCCATCGTCAGTTACCAGATTACTATACTATTGCTACCATATTAATAGTTGACAGTTACCATCTATATGACACATAGTCATCAGATAACTTTTTACATGTTTCTAATGATAACAATGATCTGTATGTATAGAAAGTGAGTATTTGATCTATTCTAAACACGTAAAATATGGCATTACCATCATATAAGGCGTATATTAGTGAGAAACAAAGTTCAGAACCCCTTGGTAACCATTTGAATTTAACATGGTAACCAACTTCATTTACCTGGTGACCATAATCTAGCAACTAGGGTCGTTTTTCTATCAAAACCTATCAAAATGGGATCTAGTTTCGAAGATCTCATTGTAAAACTGATCTAAATTATGACTTACGATTTAAGAGATAAAATATTTTAAAGTTTGAAAAGTAAAAAAAAATCCAACCAAACTGCATGCATGCATGTGTCAAATACAGAATATAGTTCATGTGATAGTTTTAACCTGGCAATTAGCCTGACTTTACCTGTTAACCAATTGAATTTACCTGGTAACCAAGTGAAAGTAATCTGATAACCGGCGGTCAGAAAAAAATATTTTTAAAATATATCAGTATGAGATTTAGTTTCGAAGATCTCGTCGCGAAAAAGCTAACTATGATAATGGATCTTAATTTCGAATTATGGTTCAAAAGATAAAATATTTTGAAGTTTGAAAACGAAAAGGAATCCAACATGCATAGCTGAGTAGTCATATTAAATTCGTGCCCACGAAATGCTAATCTGAGACACGTGTTCTAGATAGCACTGTCCTTTATTTTCTATCTTATCTTTAATCCGCTTTGTAAGAGGGCTTCCGGCTTTCTCATCACCTTATATCGATTTAGCCATGCTGCTTTACTTATAAAGCAAGATGAAAGACTATTTCAAGAAGTGGTGGCCATAAATCAGTGCGGTGGGAGCTTTTTTCTCCAGCTGCTACTTCAGGGTGAAAACAAAGATCTCATGGAGAGAAAGCCAGCTAGGAATACCAATCGTCAAGAGGATCCGTGGTTTGAAATAGAATGTATTTTGAACTTTCAAGTTAGGAGATTCGCGTACAATCGGACAAATTTTGAGACGAAGGGAGTAGAATGTATTTTGAACTTTCAAGTTAGGAGATTTGCGTACACTCAAACAAATTTCAGTAAGGATGTTGCTTCTCATCACAAAGCGCAGCGTTAGATGGTTTTCATTGTTTACTTTTTTTTTGAAAAACATGATGTATTGCCCTTGTTCCGTAAAAGGAAGGGAGTATTGGGACGGAGGGAGTATCGCCCTTCTCCCGTAAAAAGAAACAGGACAAAGGCAAAATAGGATAAAACGGGGAAGAATCAAGCCAGCGTCCGGCGTCCCAGCACCATCACCGGCCGGAAGGGTTGTTTGGTGGAGGAGAATTGTACAGCAGCAGCACGTTTCCAAGTAGTTTTAATACAGAAGGATCGACGAGTCACATAAACGGAACAATAAAGCATCGAGCGCAAATCACAGTACTGATCTCAAGATTATAAAATGGCAGTTCCGATAGACGAAAGGAAATCTCGGGGCTGCATGTCTAGTACACCGAACCGAAGACAGCAATGCTAAGTGGCTGCTGGCGATGATTACGACTGCTAAAACAAGACGCTGGAGTTCAGAACAAGACCATCTCACCTCTACTGCCATAGACTTCTAATGATCTCCGAAAAAAGGTAAAGGGTGTGATAAGTAACTGCAAACGGAACGGACTAGATGCGGCCACAGGAGCGCACCATCTCCTTCTGGACCGCAGAGATGAGCTCCTCGAAGTCGTTGGCGAGGTTGCGGAAGAAGAGCTCAGTTTCCGAGCCGGGCAGGGATGGGAGGACGCCGTCGGCGTTGCGGTTGCGGTTGCGGCGCGGAAGTGGCTCGAAGAACGACACGTACAGGGTCCTCATCTCTTGCAGACCGTCCATCGCGCCATCCACGGAGTCGGCGAGGCGGTCGTCCCGTCCGGTCATGCAGTCCTCCTCCAGTTTGACGAACTTAGCGGCAATGCGGAGAGCGTCCTGCATCAAAAAAGATTAACCCATCAGAATTGCAAGGCTGCAGGCATGGTAAAACGTGCATACATGCATCTATCTGAGATTCGATCTGGTTCCGGGTGGTGACCACTACGTACCTTGCGGTTGGCACGCGAAGCCGGGATGAGCTTGTCCATGGCGGTCACCAGCATTTCAATGGAGTCCCCAGCGGTGCCCGCGATGCGGTCATACACCACACCATCCATCATCGAACCGTGCAGCGCCGGCTTGTACTTGCAGCGCGCCCCTTCAATCTCTGCCCGAAGAGCCTGTGGACTGTGGTCGAGAGGCGCCACAAGATTACTAACACGAAACGAACCCCGAAAGGAATTAAGACGATGGCCAGAAAGCTCAGATGAGGGAGGCGAAATCATACCTCGGCCTCACTGAAGCCACCCCCTCCACCACCGGTTGACTTGATGCGCGTGGATCCCACGGCCGCGCTGCCTCCCGGCACCACGAACCCCAGGCCGACGAGCGCGAGATGATGGCCGGAGGAGAGCGCCGGCTTGTTCGCTGCGACCAGTGGGGATCCCGACGCCGTGACGCCCGCCGACGGCGCGTGCTGAGTCGAGCCCCAGCCCAGCGCGGAGACCGGCGTGAGTTGTCCCAAGCGCAGCGCGGACGACGGCGCGAGGAGAAGCAGGCCCGGGCGAGAACCCACCACAAAGACCAAGTCGCCGGCGAGAGGCTTGCCGGCCGGAAGGGTGGAGGGGGCGAGGAAAGAGAGAGACGCCATGGCTCAGTTTGGTGGAATACTAGTACTACTATCGCTGGTGGAGACGGGGTGGAGGCGGCGAGAAGGGGACGGCAGGTGCTTTTATAGCGGGTGTATCAGAGTTGCTGACTGGTGGGGTCCTCATCACCTCCGCGTCCACCGCGTCGTGGGGAAAAGCTCCTTTTGCGCAGAGTTGCCCGTTTCCTCTCAGCAAAGAAACACACATTTGTATAGGATACAAGACCCAGAAGAAACACACTTGACCATTCTACTTTTCTGCAGATTTGTCGGTTTTCCAGACTATGAAGAAGCACACTTGTACAGGATCGTGACTCAGAGAAAACACATTTGCCCGTTCGATTCTTTCATGGTTTCTTCCGTGATCCGTGTCATGCGAGACAAGCACCATTGATTTGGTGCTTTAGGATTCGTGCTGCAATTTCCACCATGCTTTTCTTTTTCGAAATTTCACCGATCTACTCCCTCCGTTTAGAAATATAAGATGTTTTAGGTTAGTGAAGCTAATGTATCTAGACATCTTTTAGTGTATAGGTTCAAATGAATCTTGACACTAAAAGGTATCTAGATACATTTCTTTTACAAACCTAAAACATCTTATATTTCTAAACGGAGGGAGTATTAATAATCATACGAAGGCCTAAAATTAATTAAAAAAATATAAATAGATCATTGGACCACCTAGCGACGACTACAAACACTAGCGCGGGCCGAAAGCGCGCCACCTTCCTCTCCCCTCCATCACCGGAGCCAGGCAAAGCTTGCCGTAGTACAACTTATTATAGTAGACAGACGGGAAGTCGTTGTGCTAAGACCACAATAGACCAGCGCACTAGAGCAGCAACCATCGCCAATGATGACATCCGTAAAACGGAAGAGACTGACATGAAAACAAACTGACAAACATGAAAACGGACAGAATCCCACGTGATCCGCCGGACAAACGGCTCCACGCGCCCTCCATTAGCTCTAGATGCATAACTGGAGCGCGGATAGAGTGGGAAGGACCTTATTCTGACTTCGGGATGTAGCCGTCGCCTCAACATCCCGAAGAAGACACTAAAAAGCATGCAAAACAAAGAAACGGAAAACTCCTCGTCGGCGAGAGGACGTGGTCCGCCACACCTCCAAGACCCTAGGGCCACCGGAGGCGGAGCGGACCGACGACATCATCGGCGAGGGGTTGCGGAACCCTAGATGGGTTTTTCTCCTTCGGTCGTCTCTCTTGGCGGCTGTTGTACGTACGTACCCGACAACTTCCACCATGTTATGTCTTACTTTTCCATACGACTCCCAGCAGAGCAGGGTTCCATTACCACAACGATAAAAGAACAAAAAGTCTTCTTTGTAACAACTACCAAACATAAGTAAAAAAGAGAAAGGGCAACTACAAAGTCTTTCAGACAACATACTCGACGGCCACAGGGTTTATAAGACCAACTCCAACTCACCACCAACACACTTATTGACAATAGCAGATAAAGATTAAAGTCACAGGAACCCATCCCCCAAGAAAGCAGTTTAATCATCAGTGATGTCCACGCCCTCATCTTCTTCTCCATTCCCGACTCTCGGCGTCGAAACTTGCCTCGCCATCTCATGCACTTGAGTGGCCATATGTTGAATACGATCAGCTCCCTTAACCATCATGCCCCTATCTTGTTCACTCTAGAGACCTACCTAGTACCAAAGGAAAGGACACATGTAACAGATTAATCCTAGAAGGGAAGAAATTAAATTGCCTTTAAAACATGATCAATTTCTAGTTTTCCACAAAGCCCAGCATAGGGCAACAACACAACAATGTGAAAATTATACCTAAAGGGGAGAAATTTTACTATCCACCAAAAATACTGAGTAAAGCAAGAAGGTCTAGTTTGAGCATCAATAGTCGTAGCTATTGTACTCCACATATAAACATCGGCAGGGCATGTGAAGAAGAAATGATTAATGGTTTCACCACAAAGGACAGAAACGACAAACATAGCTCCCTACCCATTTCCTTTTTTCATGTTACCTTTAGTAGCAATTTCATTGTGCCAAATAAGCCAAAGCCAGATCTTGATTTTAAGAGGTAGCTTAGATTTCCATATATGTCTAAAGGATCTATCAGATCCCACATCAGCAATCTTATTGTACAAAGATTTAACTAAGAAAATCCTAAACTTAGTGTATTTCCATTTAGGTTTATCCTTCTCATCATTTAGGCTTATAGAAGCTAGCATGTTCCTTAGTTCATGCCATGTTCTGTCTTGTTCTACTAAACTACAGGAAACTGCATGAATCATAACGCAATAAAACACCGCAAAACTATGCACTATCATTTCTCGCAACTTGAGCATGTATACACAAAAAGTACGCATCTAAACAAGTTCCGGACCCAGATGTTCCAAGGCTAAACTCTGGAGTTCCTACCCTAGAAAATAGGATTTCATAGATATGATTAAGAGGTAGAATCTCTCATGGAATCCATGTGATTGTGATATAGAAGAACACTCTTGCGGAGTTGTGAGGCAAAGCTATCAAGGCTACTTCCTAACGATGTGGCTTCAGCGCTAAGGCGGTAGATCTACGTGTAATGGCTCTCATATTGCCTTCCTATGGCTTTGGCTCCTCACTACTGCTCTCACGAAAAGGCTTAGGATGATGCCAGAAGTCTTGGTTATGCCCTCTCGCTCCTCCTCTATATTTGGAAATAAATGCCCGGTGTCTGGACAAGCTACTCTTTATGGGCAACATCATCGGTGTAGTGTCATGTGGACCAATCGAGCATGGTCTCGAAATGAGGGGGTGCCATCGAAAATCTATTCCGGAGGTGGTTGGAGTCGACTATGTTGAAGTCTATGGGCATCGTTACCTTGCTAGAGGCTTGGTGTCATGCTATGGACTTACTCCCATGGAAACCCTAAATGTCGGTCATTCGATATTGAATGATCTCGGTCCTTGTTGTTGAGTTCCCTCCTACGAGCATGATTTCAGAGTTGGTCCTACTAGCTAGAATAGTCTCTTGTGGCAGTTGTTGGTAGCTTTTATTGCAACGATAATGGGGACGAGTGAGGATGTAGTAATGACCAGGTCAAGTGACATGGGGTCTACACGGAAATACCCATGGTTGATGGACTTGGGTTTAGAGAAAGAGAGTTGCGCCGGTGAGATCGTCGGCTAACAAACAAGAAGTGGGGGCATAATTTACTAGGTTTAGGCCCACAATGGGAACGAAAACCCTACTCATGCTTGTCTGTTCTCGGGGTATGATGATGACTACAAGGTTGTCGTGATGGCTATGGTGTAGATTGGATCTCTCCCAGGGTAGGTTGCTGATGTGCTCATCGTTCGACGTAGAGCTCGTTGGGAACCCCAAGAGGAAGGTATGATGAGCACAGCAGCAAGTTTTCCCTCAGTTATGAAACCAAGGTTTAATCGAACCAGTAGGAGCAAGGAAACACCCCAAAGGTGTTACTAGCTGAGCTTTGGCAGGGCGCACTACCGGTGCTAGTAGAAACGTGGAGACCTGCACAACACAACCACAGAACTTTGTCCCCAACTTGCGATGAGGTTGTCAACCTCGCCGTGTTTTGCGGAAAACAAAGGATTAAACGTATCGAATGGAAAGAAGTAAAAGTTTGCAGAAAGTAAACACAAGCACTAAACAGTTGTAGATTGTATGTAAAGAGAAAGGACCAGGATCCATAGTTCACTAGAGGTGGCTCTCCTTAGATAGATAACATGCTGGGTAAACAAATTACAGCGGGGCAATTGACAAACACCGAGAAAGCAATACATGCATATACTAATCATCTTGACTCCTTTAAGACTTGATTGAGCATTACAACATAATACATAGGCCGCCATCCAACTGCATCTATGACTAATAATCCACCTTCAGGTTATCATCCGAACCCCCTCCAGTATTAAGTTGCAAGCAACAGATTATTGCTTTACGAACTGCGTGTAAAGTAAACAATACGATTGTTCTATGAACAAAGGATTGTTGTTTTCTCCCTAGTAGCAACAGCACATCTAGTACCTTAGAGATTTCTGTCACTTCCCCAGATTACCAGAGGCATGAACCCACTATCGAGCATAAATACTAACTCTTGGAGTTGCTAGCATCTACCTGGCCAAGATAGCTACTAACAACGGAAAGCATGCAAGATCACAAATAACAAAGACATGATAGAATCAATAATTAATCTGAAATAGCATCTCAATATCCATCGGTCCCCTGCAAACACAACATGTATGACTTACAAATAGATGATCTTGATCATGAACGGAGCTCACAAGATCTAAACATGAAAGCAAAAAGGAGGAGAACCAGCCATCTAGCTACTACATGGATCCGTAGTCCAAGGATGAACTACTCACGCATCACACTGGAGGCTTGCATGGTGATGAAGAAGGCCTCCAGGGTGAATTCCCCTCTCCGGCAGGGTGCCGAGAAGAGCTTCAGATCCCTCTCGATCTAGGAATGGAGACGACGGCGGTTATTGACTCTTTCGTGGATTTTTGATTGGGTACTTAGGGTTTTTGTCCCAAGGGCAATATATAGGTGGAAGGAGAGGCTGAGGGGATGCCGGGAGCGGCCACACCACCCCCTGGCGCGGGCCAGGCCTGGTCGCGCGGTCAGGTGGTGTGGTGGATCCCTGGCCCTTCTCCGTCTCGTATTCTGGCACTTGATCCCTTCTGGAAAAATAGGCACTTTGGCTTTTGTCCCGTCCAATTTCGAGAATATTCATTTTCTGACTTTCCTGGAACCAAAAACAGCAGAAAACAGGCAGCTGGCACTATGGCTCTTGTTAATAGGTTAGTCCAAGAAATCATATGAAAAGTACTCCAAAGTTGGAACAAAACACAAGAAAGTGGATAAAATCAAGCACGGAACATCAAAAATTATAGATACATTTACAATGTATCAGTTGCAATGAGTGCATGGGTTTTGTGGCAGAAAATAAACAGTTTCCTACTACGAGAATGCTCCAACCCAAGAACTATATATGGATAAGTACAGTAACGAGCATTGTATGGTATTCATACCTTTGAATGCTGGACGCATAATTATGTTCCCGCACAAACGTTGATGATGAAGTCGAGCGTAGTAGACCTCAAGGTCTAGAAGGTTTCAAGCGTTCAACACCATTAATGGCAGTGCCTCCGAAGTTTCACACACGTCTAGTGTAAAAGATGTCTCCTGGGCCCCGGTCTAGCAAGGCAGTGAAAGAAGAAGATCCGGACCGACTCTAGGTGTACGACGACGTGCGACTGGTGAAAAATTATCTAGCTCGTGGAGCACGTTCCAAACTTGGGAACACACATGAGAGGGGTAGAGGGAGGGAGAGAGAATACGAATGGCCAACTATGAGATGAGATTTGGAGGAGTCATGGCCCCCTATATTTAGGGAAAAACTAGGCACGCCCACCCCTCCAAGTCCCAGGTTGGGACTAAATTTGGGAGGAGGTGGGAAGGGGTAGCCAGCGGTGGGGATGGGCCCCATATGTGTGTGCCAAGCCCACCTGGCTAGTCGGTGGCGGTAGGAGCCCCCACCTGCACGCCCTGGCCCACCTGGGGCTGGCCGCCTCCCCTTCTTGGACCTTCTCCCCTTCGAGGAGGGCCCATATAGAGAGTTTTGCCTTTTTATTTATTTAAATAAATATATTTAATATTAATTCCATTAATTGAATATTAAATACCTTTTAATTAATTCCCTTTATTCAAAACTCCTTTTGAATAACTTCCGCACACTTGACTTCAGTATCTCTCTAAAACGCTTCCGGTTCTCTCTCTTCATGTTTCTCTTACGGTGATGAATCAACCCACATCGTCTATACCCTTAAGAGTGACACCCTTACGGTTCGGGAATGTTCAGACATGATCAAGACATCTATCCGATCAGTGACCAACAATGGTATCTAGAAACACATGATGGTCCCTTCACATTGCACAAATTTTATGATCGCTTGAACCTTTTAAACATTGAGTCTTATTCCTTTTGCACAATGATACATGGTTTGTCCAAGACATGATCTCGGGTATCTACATACCAGTTCGATCTTGTTACTAACAAACACATTTACTTGTTCCTATGATTCATCCTCATGACCTATTCACATGCTTGCAAGCTCATTGATGGAATCTCACCGAGTGGGCCTACAATATATGTCCATTACTCGGATAGGCAAATCCCGATCTCGATACATATGCCTCAACTATTCCTCTGGAATATCCAATACACACCTTTATGGTCACCGAGTTATGGTCATGATGGTTGATGCAATCAAAGCAGCCATGGGAGATAGTTATTAAATATGATCTCACAGCTAAAGGATTAAGTTACTAGATATTGCAACATCAAACTTTGTGATTGGATCACATAGCAATTCTATGGTCGAGTGTGTCCATCACTTCATGAAGTGATCTTGTTGTCAGTTGACGTTAGTAAGTCCATGATCGAGAACCTCGATCACCGCTACCCAACGAAGTAGTACTAGAGGATACTAGGGACCTGATATGTTTACATACCACATCTGTATTAATGTTTCCACTTAATACAATTATATCATGATAAAAAACATTATGAACATTAGAGATATATCAATAAAACAACTTTATTATTAGCCTCTAGGGCATATCTCCTTTGGTCTCTGATGGCTCTAAAAATAATAAAGTAAAAACAACAACGATTTTTTAGTAGTTGTTTTCCCGGGGTGCTATAGTATGACCCACAAATAGGGGACATAATTGCAAAGAAATAAATTGTTGAACCCAAGGATGAACTTCTTAAAGTGATAAAAGAGGTTCAAGAGGGAAAGTTCCATCCTGAGAGAGAAAACGATGAGCTGACAAAGGCCCTCAGAAATACTGAAAAGTATGGACGAACACGAGGTTTTGGACCTTCTTTTCCATGGAAGATTATGTTTCACCAGGACATTGACACTTATAGAAGCCAATCGAGAAAAATGAAGCGGCAGTAGGCAGAGCGGTTGGCAAAGGTTGAAATAAAGAACGAGGAATTTCAAGCCATGTTTGAGCGGTAATAGGAGCATATTAATGAACTTAGAGGACTGGCCCGATAGCAAGATCCTACAATCGACAGTACGGTCGGTCCATCTCAGCGGAAAAGTAGCATGGCTTCCACGGAGGTCCAGGCTAATGATACACTAATGATCGAGAATAATGCACCGATGATAGATGATACCGGTGCAACGATGGATAGCTACCCCGTGGATGCAATCAAGGAAAAGACAAGTTGTGATCTACATGTGGAACTGAAGAACTTATCCATGAAGGTGGCGGTCGGCTATGCTTTCCCTTCTGCACCTGGAGCGACCTACCATTGTCGTCTGATTCCAGCTAGCTATGCTCGTGTTAGTGTGGATAAAGTTCAACCATTATTTCAGTCACTGCAGCTTGACATCCCTGAAGGTGAAGGGGAGACGATACTGGGAGAAGTCACGAGTGTATGTATACGTAAACTTGTTTGAAATGAAAACACAAAATAAAAAAATAATTGAACACAAAACATAAAATAAAAAGAAAAACACAAAACACAAAACCCTAAGCCCTAAAATCCCATCTCCTGCCATGGCAGCAGATTGCATTAAAACGCTGCCGCGACAGAGACCTTTAGTCCCGGTTACGAACTGGGATTAAAGGTCATCCAGCCCAGCGCACTACGCGGGCCACTTGGAGATCCTTTAGTCCTGGTTTGTAACACAATCAGGACTAAATGGAGGTCTCTAGTCCCGGTTTGTAACACAGACCGAGGCTAGATGTTGTTTTCTACCAGCAAGAAGAAGAAGAAGAAGAAGAAGAAGAAGAAGAAGGAAGAGGAGGAGGAGGCGGCATTTTCTCATCGTCACTGTCCTATAATCATAAATTGTCATTCGATCCCTCGGTAGGATGTATCGTTGATATGCCATTCATAGTAGATAGGACCGAGTACATTATGACTGTACTAGTAGTATTCGTGTTGATCAACGGCTACTTGATTAGTCGTTGTGTTACATACTGAGGTGTTCCATGATAAGATCATCAGCAGAGATAAAAGATGACCACAATCTTGCTTTCATACAACCGCATAATACAACCAAACATATCGATTGTTGCATCACAGAGTATATTTTGGACTTGGGGATACAATGAAGAAAACCAAACGAAATCACAACACGGTCGGAAAACCGTTTCCGCAGGAACATGCCCCAGGACCTAGTCAGAACGAAGAGACCTACTAATATCTATGCTATCTACCAATGGCGCCCTAGGTGTACCGGTGTACCGGTCCCCGGCTACGTCGACTGTATGTGGGTGTGTCCAGTTGAGTCCACGACGGTACCGTGGGCGTCCCGCGCCAGGCGCTGCTCGATTAATCTTTCTCGAGCCGACCGGCGTATGACTCTCTGCGTGCAACTCAGGGGATCAATATCTTGTTCACTGGTCGGACGACGCCGTCGGAATGTATTTTTGACTTAATTATAATCTGCCGTTGAGAAAAAACACCGTTCAGTCGGACCGCCATACAATACTTATCACCTGCACAAAGATAAAGGCGAGCAGAAGTGCAGAACCCTGCTACCGCTGCAGGGTGCACAACAAACAGCACTGGGGGCAGCGTACTCCGACCTCCATCTGCTCCGCGTCTGCCAGCGGAAAGACCAGGTCCGCAAGAAAACAAAATTGCTTCCTTCTCGTTTCTTCCCTTCCCCGTTCAGTTCTGCCGTTGAGATTCCTGTGCCCGTGGCACTATGACTGTGAGGAACTTGATTTGAACCGTTTGTTTCGTCAGCCTCACGCTCCTTTGTGTTAGGGCCTGTTTGGAACGCAGGATAGAAAAAATTGTAGGAACAGGAAAATCGTAGGAATAGAAAAGGAATGCACCAGAAAAACTATGGATTGGAAAACATAGAAAATGTTACTAGGTGAGCGTTTGGATGAGCTCAGGAAAAACACAGGAACTTTCTGGTACTCCCTTCGATCCAAATTAGTTCACTTCGTTTTGTCTAGATTCGCACATATCTAACACTAAAATAAATTTAGATATATTCGAATCTAGGCAAATCTAAGTCAACTAATTTGAATCAAAGGAAGTATGATTTTTGAAAATTTGAAAAGAAAATTCATTTGCACAAAACACAATTTATATCAAGGGCCGGAGTTCGGAGGCCCTATTCGGGGCCGTTGGAACGTAGGACTGTGAAATCTTACGTTCCAAATGGCCTCTTAGAACAAGGACAATAGTATAGCCAGCTGCTGGCTATAAGCCAAATGTCATGTCATCTATAGTCAATTTAGAGCTAACATGTACAATAATGAGCTATAAAAATATACTACTTTAGCACTACGTGGCCCATCCTTCACTCTCTCAAAGTGCCTAGGAGCACGTGCTAGAGCTGGCTCTTGCATGAGAGCCCACTCTTCTTCTCTCTCCTCTTCTCTCTCTTCCAATTAGGCAAAAAAATAGTATTCTAATCTTTATAGCCAGCTGACTAGAACTTATTGTACTTGCTCTTAGAGTTGTGCGCTTGTGTGTTGTTTCTTCTTGGACACGTGGAGTCCTCTGCTGCTTGGGTCTAGTCCAATCATGAGCGAGAGAAAACTGACGGGATCGTACAGATGACAGTGGGCCACAGAACATTACTCCCTCTGTTTCAAATTACTCCGCCGACGCGCTTATGTAGGTGAACTAGTACTCCCTCATTTTTCATTCAAAAAATCCTTAAATTTTTGAAATAGATAGTATGAAATATGTACTACGTATACCAAAAATTCTAAAAAAAATTGATGAAAAATAAGAGAATACTAGGCCACCTAGGTAAGCGTGCGCGCGGAGTAATTTGAAACAGAAGGAGTATGTTGGAGTATCCGGCGTACTAGTAGTAGTACTAGAAAACACGACGTTTCCCTGCCGCAAGCCAAAAACAGGAGACGGGTGCCGCGGTGTGGATCCTCTCTCGCGTGTCGCTATCCGTGGAGCTCCAAGGATTTGAATTTCCCCTGCACACTTTGCGGCAAGCGGTGGAGCCAGCTCAACAGGAGTTGCGTCAAAGTGGGGCTCTTCTGTCATCTGACAGCCTCCTTGTCCCCGGTACACGACGATTTTGACTCGGTCTCGGGCTGGACGACGCCTCCGTCCAAGCGAACTCTCGACGCAGGGTCCCGGTGTCAGTACTGGACACCTCCTTTTCCTTCTTCTTTTTTGAGTCAAGGACACCTTCCTTTTCCTTGTCCAGCTTTCACCAACGGGCGTGGATTCCTCTGATGGCCCTAAAGGTCGTGGACCAAGGCTGTGGGCAGGGGGCAAAAAAGGCCTTTGGAGCGATCGACGTAGGCATCTTCCGATCAGCCTGCCAGAAACCCATCTCGCCTGTGCTTCCGAGGCCGGCACATCGCCGATGCCGCAGGAAGCGGATCTATACTGGGCCGATCAGACGCAGTGGCCGGATCCGTGGACGCTTCGCCACGGCCACGCCTCTGCGACAGCAACAGCTATCGCTGATCAGTAGCCTCGGTATAGGCCACTTTGCTTTGGGAGAAAATCTCTACTATCTAAAAAGAACTTGGCTGTTCCGTTTTCTGCCACTAAGCTGGTCCTTTCGTCACGCATTGCTCCGTCGTTGCAGCGTATGCTCCGTCCCACGTACCTGGGCCAGGCCCAACTAAACCCCGTACATCTCTTCTATCGTGAGTGACCCTCGCTAGCGTTCGTTCGTCGTCCCCATAGCTGGTCGTCGGTCCTTGTCTGGCCGCCTAGGGTTTCGTAGCTGCCGCCGCGGGCAGGGTCTCCCTGCCAAGTTAGAGAAGAGGCGGAGTAGCCAGACTGGGGCCGGCCGCCGAGGAGGGGTCGGAGGGCCGAGTGGACACACAGGGGATGCCGCCGCCTTGTCGTTCCTCTCCAATTCGCCCCGTTCAGAAGATCCACGCACACACCGGGAAGAGAGAGGGGCGTTCAGAAGAAGGTCAGGAAGGCTCACTAGGCCGAGGGAGAGGTAGTGCCCGGAAGGAGCACGGGCGCTTCCTCGATGCCCTACTCCGGTCAGTGGAACGACATGCGACTTCCACGTCCTCTATTTTGCTCTGCCTCTAATCGTGTGGATTTCAGGACCTCGACTCGAATATGATTGAGGAGCACGACTGCACCAAGATCATGGTACAGGTAATTCAAATCCAGTCTGGATCAAGTCGCCTCGCTTATTACTGAACTGCTGAAATCGTAATGTTCGTGTCTTGCGTGCAGATATGTGGACATGCTCAATTGCTCATAAGTACTTCCTCCAGGTACAGAAGCTTGGCCTCACGCCATGTTGCCGCCACAATATCCAAGCCACAGGTCGCCATGCTGCAGCCGTCATAGAGCTCGCCATCCGTTCTGAACGGGCACCTGCAGCAGTGCCCAACTGCTGTGGTTCAGAGCCCCATTGACTAGAGCACTCCCGGAGTCCTTGGATCCAATGGCAAGCGAGTCTACCTGTCCACTTGCTTAGTGTTCTGAAGTTCTGTACAGTGTGCAACGTCATTTTCCTTGTTGTTTATTTTTGTTAGTGACCTAATATTGCACTGTGTTCCGAATGTTTTTCAGACATGAAGGTGTTGGACAGGTTAGGTACTTCTTCGTCATGGGTGAACCGTGGAGGTGCAGGGAGCCATGCTGTACAAGCTAATGCAGCACATGCAGGTAACTGTTCCTGGCATCTGGTTTTCGGGTTCTGAACACACGGAGCTGCAACCGGAGCACCATGATCATAGCTACAAATTTACATAGGTGCAGCTCGTTTATGGTGGGCCCCAGCTTTAGCAACAAGAGCATTGAGTGCGCTAGCACCGGAAGCACAAGCAAACTTGGCACAGGTGGCATGGTTGTGACGCTCGTGGACGTGCTCTGTTCACGAGTCAACCGCACTGGACTGGGACGCCGTCATCCCTGTCCATCCATCTTCATCAATAAGAGCTGTTCGGCGGCGTTGGATCCATGCTTCACTGTTGCCGACTCTACCGATATAATTTCATTTGTCCATTTTGTTTTCTTTCTTCCCAATCAAAATTTCTTCTGGGTTTGTGTATGTGTTTCAAACCATATCGACCACACAGCCAGTGCTTTGGTAGATGAGCAAGTTTTTGGATCTTTGCTCTCTTCAGTTCGTGGATTAGCTTTTATTGTCTTGGACATTACGTTTCTTCTTCTTTTCTTCAAATTCATCAGCAATATCTGAGTAGCTAAACTAGAGTTACTTTTATTTGATCTTGAATAATAAGGGTTCACTCCAAAAATATATCTTGCCTTTAGTACATTTAGTACCTGCTAAAGGCAAGGAAAAGGCCACCAAGGTGATTATTTCTTCTATAATGGATTTGCTATTTTTGTTTGTTTGAAAAAATTCAGTACCTGCTGGTTTGTACTTTGTAGGATAGCAAGAGGTGGTAACTTATTTTAGATCATTGGGATTAAAGCTTCGAAAGGGACTTGTCATGAGCTGATAGCAAATGCTACATTTTTTCAAGACGGTAGCAGCTCATTTCTAGCGAAGCTTATCATTTTTCATGACTAACCAATTCATATTGTTCAAGAGCCAGACTTAATTGCTTTTATATGCAGAGCGCTATGCATTGTTGTCCATCAGATCAGATTAGCCAAAAAAAAGTTTCCCCGATGAAGCCAGGCATTATATAGACAGCTTTCTAAAAAGGCTTATATTATGGAACGGAGGTAGTAGATCTGGATACACCTTATCATCAATCACGATACCATGAACGAAAGCTGCAAAATTGTCAGTGTCATCTTGGTCACGTCAAGGTCTTCTCAATGATCATTGTCTAGCATTTGTTGTCTATCATCCAGTTGCAGTAGCTAGGTTGTTGGTCGTCCTATTTGCCGGAAACCCTCATTACAAGATTTGCCACCCTTACATATTTTTGTTATTAAGTCGTTCAGGTAATGCCATGCAATTTTCCTTCATATCAGTATTGAGACTGTTCATAGGCTAGCTGAATAAGTGCATATACATCAGAAATAAGGCCAAGCTTCCATTTGGAGTTGCAACTTGGCCTTCATATATGAGATTAGGGCTCAATTTAATTATTGTACTATGAATTTTTTGGCATTCCCTTAGTCTGTAAGAGATCATGCTAGAAAAGTTTTATCCTGCTAATGACTTGGCATCTAATGATACATCAGTTGTGGTCATCCTATCGATAAGACTTGGCAGGTAAGGTCTGGTGCGAATAGTCCAATCACTGAAATTTTCATGTCCTGTGTTTATAACTTGCCAAATGGATGGGAATGTCACAGGTAAACTGAGCAGGCAGATGACTTCGCTTATCAAAGTGAAGCAATGGTGAATATGATCAGCCAATGTTATAGCATCTCCTTTAGCTATTACACCATGTGTTGCATCACTTAGTTCTCTGCTCAAATTTGGTCCATGATTTTTAGCCTTTACATGCACTATCATTATGTAGTAGCCCATACAGCAACAAATCCATAATGCATCGGTTTGGGTCCTAGCCTACAAATTACGGCCTTGCTTTTTTTTGTCCTCAACCTACTTGCTTTGGCCCGTTATGGTAGAGTCCTCTTTCAGTTTGACGGTGAAAGTGACATGGCATCTAATGATACATTAAATATTATACTTTTATATTTTATCAGCGATCACGGACCCTACTACCAGTATTGTCAGATTCAGTAAATCCTATTGATTTTGCACTACTAGAAGCTTAATTCTGTTTGGAACATCAGCCATACATCCTTTGTATGCTTAGATTATATTGATGTTGTTTGTGCAACCTCTTTCATGCAAACGCATACTATCGGGTAGTCAGATTTCAAATTCTTGATAGTACATTTGTTACATTGAGTACCTGAGTAGCAAGGTCTTTTAAATACATGTTTCATATCATGTACATCAAAAGAGATACTCATTGATGAAAAGAAAACATCCGCATGTACTTTTCCTGCAATTCTAACTATGGAACCCATAGTAATTTTTTTTATCAAATTATTAATGTGATTTCCTTCCTCTGAATTTTTGGTTAACACTTAGGAGTATTTAAGTTACAACCATATTATTCGGGAAGACAAGAAACGCTATTTTTATTTTCCAATAAATTAAGGAATTGGAAGCTCGTTTCCCTTTTCATTTTTCTACCAATATGAACACTCATTTGGTTCAATAATCTTGTTGTTCATTTGACAGGGTGTGATTGTATCACTTGCTCCCATCAGGAGTCATCATTGACAGTGTACACGATTCTTACATGTTCCAGACGTAACAAGCAGCGATAACAGTCCAATCGGCCTGGTGCTGAAGCTCTAGGAAGTAGGCACCGATGATATTTGAAATGCTTCATCAGGTTGAAACGATCCAAGCCTGTGGATTTGCACTTGTAGCATATCAATCTATAGATTAATATGTTTTTTCAGACTTTGCATATATGTTATCCATGTTGAGGGTACTTCTTGGTCTAGAGCTACAAATATTTTGCATCTCTACGATTTTGAGTCAAATTAAGTATCCAAGTTGTCTTCCTACCTCAATTGTAGCTTTGACATATGACAACTCATTGTTGTGAGATTGTATGTTTAGATATATACGCCCTCCGTTCGAAAATATAAGATGTTTTAGTTTTTTATAAACACATGTATCTATACGCCTTTTAGTGTGTAGGTTTGCTCATTTTTCTCTAAGTCTACACACTAAAAGGCATCTCAATTTATGTATTTCAGAAAAAGGCTAAAAAACATCTTATATTTTAGAACAGAGGTAGTATATGCCTCGGTATACAAAATCCATTAGATGAGATAGTTATCTACACTATTTTTATTATTAGCAAAATCGTTTGCCCCTTCAATATCTACATTGTCTTGGGAATAGTGTAGTCGTTGATCATGGTTTGTGTGTCAATCTTCTGTTTTAGTAGTGAAAATCTCCATGGCCTAAAGCATATTATATAAACATCATTGCTACGTGCATATTTCTTTATGTCGTCTCTTTCTCACCTCCCCATTTTTTTTGGTATTGCTAAATATGTCGATGAAAGTGGCCTCCATGGCGCTCTGTCTATTGACCAGAGAATAGTCAAACTTAGAACAAACTCACGAAGCGATCTTGATCAGAGAAACAAACTTAGAAGAAGCTCACGAAATGGTATGACATGGAACACACAAGGAGGAGGGACGGAGGGGGGAACGCTCGCAATACACGATAAGTATGAGATATTCAAAGATGTTTTTCGGATGCAGCCAAAAATTGTGAGCACACAGTTGCTCAAAAAGCACATTATAAATAGTATGATACATTTTCTTAAACTTTTTTTTGGCGGTTGAAGCGTAGGAGAATTCTAAAAGTAAAAGCTTGACTCAATTTATACCAAATCACTAGAATATTATGTCCCGTTGCAACGCACGGGCATGTTTCCTAGTGACACAAAACTATCTCGGCGTTTGTCACACAAATTTTGATTTTGTTTTTTTTAAACAAACTACCTACACTGATGATAGAAATATACTTTCACCCGGATATATTAATATAGCAACCATGCGATACATCTTTGCAAACAATGCTCGGACGAAACAACACAAGTCAAGCTCAAAATAAACAAGAAAAAATAAAAGAAAATAAAGCCGACATCGGCGATTAGATGGGAACGGAGATATCTCGCAACCACTGCGCCCTCCGAAAAAGTACCACCACATGCCTATCACTCTGAAATGTCGCATACCAAGCGGCACCTTCAAGAAGGGAAGCGACGACAATGTGGTTGCTGTCCCGACTGGTTCTAGGGTTTCCCCCGGTACGCTACGGGGGGTGGTGAAGTGATACACCCGACGCCCTTCAGGGAGGACGGTGACACCGGGAGGCATCACTGTGTCGTCGTCTAGAAGACAAGGAGTTCTCCCAACCCCTAAAGAAACCACACTCCCGCACGCTTCGTATTACTCCAACAAGCTCGCCGCCCACCAACCAACACACGCCACCACGATCTTGCATACATGACCGCCGTCTCACCGTGACCCACGTTGCGAGGCCAGTAAGACTGAAAAGAAAAAACTTTGGCGAGTGTTGGCAGTACAGCATCACGCGGGACGGAACTACCTCCACCGCTGGGAGGCGATAGCCGACCTGATGCAGCAGCAGGAGCAAAACAGGCCTTCCCTAGCCCGAACGAGTCCAAATGGACCCGTGAAGCCCCATCGCCATACTACAACAATGGTGCCACTGTCATCGCTTAAAGGGCAATGATCCCTCTATGTGTTTTGGTGTTGATGACAACTCCTATTGTGGTCTAATAGTGTGCCTAAGCTGCGGGAATCATGTGTAAGCACGTTGTGTTTGATGGACCTTTCTTCGTAAGGACTCTTGAAGACGGCGTTTATTTTTGGTTTTCTCTCTATTTTGTTGTTTTAGTCTCCCAAACTATCAAGAGGGGGTCCACCTCGGAAGGGTGTGGGGGAGTCACTTTTCTTGCACAAACCATATATGCACCTCCACAGCCCTCCTAGTTTTCAGCGAGAGAGAGCCCAGCTGGAGGTTTTGAGCTATTTTCTTCCTAACCGGAAGTACCCATCGCTCACCGGTAGTTCCTCCCGCAAGCGTTTGTGTGGCTGGCACTGGCGGTAGTAGCGCCACATATACCGTCCAAGTTCCAACGGTACCATGCATCAGTTCAGTAGCCTCTCTATTTTAGAATGCTATTTGACGAAACTTGCATCAAAAGTTGACCAGTAGGACCAGTCGGAAGTTCTGCTCGTCTCTGAACAGAACTTTCGGCTGGGACTGCCTGGTCACTCTCGCGGGCCTTTGCATGTGGTACATGTGGCCGGTAGTTCCGTTGGGCACCACTGGTAGTTCCAGTCAGGGGTTCGCGACCCAGAACTTCCGAGCCTAGTTTCGGTCAAGTTTCGTCAAAGACTGGCATCTGTTGAGTACCCTTTCTGTTTGCGAGGAGCTATTTGACGGAACTTGGGTGGAAATTGGGCAGGTAGTACCGGTGGGAAATTCTGCCCACACTCAGCCGAAATTTCTGACCCGCTGATACGTCCATAACGTATCTATAATTTTATATGGTTTTATGCTAATAATATGCTTTTGACACTCCTTTTTATATAAAGTTTATGATTTATTTGGACTAGCCTACTAATAGTTGCAAAAGTGCATAATGTTCTTGTTTTACACTTTGATGTGTAGGAATTACCAAAAATACAAGTGAAAACCTTGTTCAAGTCAAATTGGGATTTTTTCAGAAATCTGTCTCAGAACTCTTTTTGAAGATGGTCATGTTTCGGGTCGAAGACGGTGTAAAACGGAAAACTCTTCAACTACAAAGTTGTTGAAAATTGTGCGACAAACGTTCTGGACATAAAATTTAGATGATTCCAAGTCCGGATGGACCTTTTAGACCCGATTTACAGCAGCCCAAGATGGAGTGACGGGAATCCGAGAAGCTATATAAAGGGAGGAAACCTAATTCGCCCAAGGCATCTCCACCCACGAATTTGCAGTCACTAAAGCCACGTTTTTGCCTCACCCATGGATCCCATCTCCATGGGGGAGGGCTCCCAAGAATCCATGAAGGAAGGGGGCTAAGGGGCGGTGCTCCCCCATGATACCGGCGGCGGGGAAGGAGTCCCCCGCGTCGCCGCCGCCGCCCTCTTCACCATCTTCACCGCCATCTCCATCACCTAATCCTCCTAGTATGCAGTGGTTCATCCTTCCACACACCTCTATACCGTCCTATGTAAGCATGGTGTTTGATGCTATAAGTTATAATCCTATGATATATGTCATGTTTGTGTAGTTTCTTTGTTCTTAGATTGAATAGTTGAACGTCTTTGATTCATTAGAGTTGTATGTTGATATGGTACAGTCCTTTGGTGTCCATTATATTTGTGCTTGCATGGATTAAACATCATAGGGTTTGTAGTATGTGTAAAAGGAAGGGAGAGTTCTGCCAGAGTGACAGAAACCTGAGGACGCGAACTGGAACGTTGCACGCATGGGAGTAAGAGGACCATTAAACTTAAGGCTATGGTTGGGGAAACCTTAATGCATTGATTGGTACTTACAGATGTTTGCTAACAATCCAATCATATAGTACATGTAATTCAAGTAGTGAAGCACATGTATATTTAGCCTCTCCCACAGAAAACTGCATCGAAGACAATGAACCTGATCTATTCGCTATTTAAACTTGGACAAAGCCACCACAATTACCACTACTATTCCACACTCATGGTTTTGTTAGTTTAGTGTATTTTATTGCTGCAGCAACTAGCTTTACTTTCTTGTTATTTATTATCATGCAAAGCTATCTCTAATACTCGTATTGTTGCTCTAGTTTTATTTCCTAGATAATGCAAACGTTTAGTGTGCGTAGAGTTGGTTGATAGAACTTGAGAGAATGTTTATCCTACCTTTAGCTCCTCGTTGAGTTCGACACTCTTACTTATCGAAAAGGCTATACACGATCCCCTATACTTGTGGGTTATCAAGACCTTTTCTGGCGCCGTTGCCAGGGAGCAATAGCGTGTGGTGAATATTCTTGTGTGCACTTGTTTGCTTTATCTCTAAGTAGATTTTACTTTCATTTTTAAGTTATTCTCTATCTTAGTATGGATAGGGAATGCGAATTACAAAAAAAAATAGTTGTACTTGTTACCTAAAAATGTTTTCAAAAAGGAAAGTGATTGGAAAGATGAGTAATGGTTAAGTGGGGGTCGACCTTGAACACTTGTGTTCATGCCTATGAAACCAAAACAAATCTTTACATGGAAGCTTTTCAGTTAAAAACTTGTAGGAATGCATGAAGCCTTGAAAAATAAAGATATTTCTGGTATTGATCTTAATTCTTATTCATTCGAAAATACTTGAATCTTGCTCCAATGCCTAACTTGAAGGCATTAAAGAAAAGTACTTATTGGAAGATAACCCAAAAGTTTTAGATGCATCTTGGAAGTTATTATCTCTGTAATAACCGCTCCTTATCCTTTTTATTTGCTTTTTATGCCAAGAGTAACCTCTAATGAGAGAGCAGTAATGCTTGGGAAAGTTGCTGTCCCGAAACAGATTTTTGTGCTTCGCTGTAAAAATTCGTGTAAAATCTCTGTACGTCGGTTTGAGCTGTGAATTTTTGTGCTTCTGCCCCAGGTTGTTATCTAACTTTTGTAAGTTCAACACTTTTCGATTTGAGCAACAGAAGGTCTTCAAAAAAATTGGTCTTTACCTGCTGGTCTGTTTTGACAGATTTCTGCCATTATTTGCATTTGCTTCTTGTTGATTCCTTTTTGGGTTCTTTTGGGGGAATTGAACTTTTTGGGGGAAGTGCTACAGTAGCTTGTGTTTCAATGCAAGTTTTATTAGTGTTGGAACTGAACCCAAAGACTTATTGTCTTGAGTGCACTAATGTTGCTAATAAAGATTGTGTAAAGTTTTGTATGAATGAAAATTTTCAGGTCTATGGAAATAGTGATGTAATGAGATTAAGAATGGACTAAAACTCAAGCTTGGGGATGCCACGTGTGTCACACCAAGAAATATCCAAGAAGTACAAGCGTCAAAGCTTAGGGATGCCCAAGGCATCTCCTTCTTCATCAATAAAAATCTCAGGTTTCTTCCAAACACTTCATTTTTATTGTTTCATACACAGTTGTGTTGTTCTTGGAGCGTCTTCGTTTTTGTTTTCATTTGCTTGGTTTTCTTAGTTTTCTTGAATAAATTGGTTGGACCCCCTCTTTCATACATTAGTTTTCAAATAAGTGTGGTTTGGATTAGAAAAGAGTAGGAAAAGTTCATGATTAATTGGTAAAAGGAGCTCTTTTTTGACGGTGGCCTATGTTTTGTCATGTCATGCTTGATATTGTTTTGGCTTTATGCTTAGTGATTTTTGTTGTAGCATGACATGTTATAAACAATTGAGATTGCTTAATGTGCCTTAAAATAATCATGCGTTGTTTTAGCATATTAAAGCATAGTATTGTGGTATTCTCCTTTGATGTTTTATTTGGGTTGACTTGGCGCATGCTCACACCATGTTATGACTATCCCAAGTCACCATAGCCTTTATGATTCTTTAGGCTTTAACTTGTAATATCACTTTATGTTTTAATTAGGTGTGTTTGGGAGGGCTCCACTCTACTTCACTCCACTCCAGTTTTAAACTCCACTCCACCAAACCTAATCTGGAGTCCTAAATTGTGTTTGGGAGGATAATTAGCTTCAGATCAGATTAGTGGGAGGTTGTTGTAAAGGTCTAGAGTATCCTCTATTTTTTTGTTTTTCTATCGATTTAGTACCTAGTTGTGTTCCACATGTCCGTACTTTTTTCAATCGTCAAGATAGAAGGATATTGGTGCATGCGTGTAATTTGTACTCAACTCGTTTTCTACGCATGGTCTCCGTGCACGTGTTTAGTGCCATGTCCGGTGCACACGTCATTGGTTCCATTCTACTAAACTAGATGTATAAAAATCTAATGGAATTAGAACAAGCAGTATCAACTCAATCTGACATACGTACATGATCAAAATGAATTCACGTATGAACACCGCTAGTGCTAATCGTCTTCACCATGGGGGATGATCTGTTTTTTACATGGACACGGTCTGTTTTGAGGAAAGAGATACGGTCGAGACTAGCTTTGAGAAAATAAGAAAACGTTTCATTCAAGGACTCACTTTGTGATGGCAAAGGTGGGTAAATTCATCCAAACTCTAGGGAAAGTTACGTATCACAGGGTGGAGTGGAGTAAACGAAGCAGCTGTTTCCTTGCTCCGCTAAATTGTATTAGGATGCCTCTTCGCTCCGCTCCGGCTAAACGGTGGAGTTTGTGTGTTTGGGACAGCTTCACCTGCTCCGGCTGCTGTTTGGTGGAGTGGAGCTATCCCAAACACACCCTTAATGATGTTTTGTCGCTTTGCATGATTATGACCATTATTGCTCTTTTAGTTGGTCGCTCCCAGTCTTTTGCTAGCCTCCATAACCAAATATGAGTTCCAGTCATGCATCCAACTCCAAATAAAACCAAGTTATCCCAAAGAGTCCACCATACCTACCTATTAGCATTTGCTATTCCAAGTATATTCATGCTTTTATCTACCTTCCGAATTAAACTTGTTATATAAAAATTAGTGATTAAAGCTCTCACGAACTTGATGGCACACTTTATTTTCTTACACTTAATAAACTTGAACCATTGTGTCCATCTTTGTTGTGTATATGCTTGCACTCTATAAGTTGAAGTTAGCAGAACTATGTATCATAGGGAACGCTTTCAACATTGCACTTATATTTCGTTGATATCATGATTCTTTTGCTTATGGATCCCGACGGTGTAAAATAAAAGTGGAACTTGTAAGATCATGGAGTTTGTATGTGTGTTAGAGAAACGCCTGGACCGCTAGCCTAAGCCATGCCTAATCATGGTGGAAACTTGCAGCATAACCATAATGAGCACTCTATGAAACATCCTCAATAAAAACCTATGCAAATAGCAAATAAAAAGATCGCTGAGATGCTCATTGTCTGCTTGCCTTGTCATTTTGATTATGGGATAGCTCCTGTATCATGTGCAAGGGGTACCCCATTGGCGATTCTCTATGATACATATGTACTTACAATGACAAGAGCTTACTTGTGACTGAAGTTGAGTAGCATGAGGTTCGATACTCGTAAGTAAGGGGCATGAGATTTCAACTTATAACTTGTCAAGCATATCCTCTTAGTTGTGTCACTTTAACCTTAATCACCTAAAGATGCTTATGATAGGGGCAATGAGAGCTGAAAGGTAATAAGTACCATATTTTTTGGAAGCTCTTTATGAGACTTGAATCCCTGCTTCCTTCTAAGAAGGACTTTCTTTTACTTTTATGTTGAGTCTCTATCTTCTATCTTTATGCACCTACTAAGAGAGCATAGTGGCCATTCTTAGTTTAATGTGCATTGTCCCAAGACTTGTTGATTGATGCATAACTTTGATATTGCTTGTTCTTAAACTATTTGTATCTAGTCACCCTTATGAACTTTGAAGGTGTCCTATGCGTTTATGTTTTTCTACTCTATGAGGAACAAGCTGAATACCATTCTCATTATGCTTTCTTTATGTGAAACAAACAAACGTCTTGCAAAGCATTGTTATTCATAAACATTTTATTTGTGCCTTTTCATGTTACAACATAGTTGCTATGTTTTATTGTTAGAACTCTATCTTTCATGATTCATGTTTAGAGTACCTTAATCCCAGCTATCAATGCTTTTACAATAATGATGATCAAGATTGTGTTGTCTGCATGTCACATCAAAAATTATATTGTTTTGATCGTTTACCTACTCGAGGACAAGCAGGAACTAAGCTTGGGGATGTTGGTACGTCCATAACGTATCTATAATTTTTGATGGTTTTATGCTAATAATATGCTTTTGACACTCCTTTTTATATAAAGTTTATAATTTATTTGAACTAACCTACTAATAGTTGCAAAAGTGCACAATGTTCTTGTTTTACACTTTGATGTGTAGGAATTACCAAGAATACAAGTGGAAAACTTGTTGGAGTCAAATCGGGATTTTTCCAGAAATCTATCTCAGAACTCTTTGTGAAGATGGTCCGTTTTGGGTCGAAGATGGTGTCAAACGGAAAACTCTTCAACTACAAAGTTGTTGGAAATTTCGCGACAAACGTTCTAGAGATAAAATTTAGCTGATTTCGAGTCCGGACGGGCCTTTTAGGCCTGATTTACTGCAGCCCAAGATGGAGTGACGGGAATCCGAAAAGCTATATAAAGGGAGGAAACCTAATTCGCCCAGGGTATCTCCACCTACGAATTTGCGGCCACCAAAGCCACATTTTTGCCTCACCCATGGATCCCATCTCCAGGGGGAGGGCTCCCAAGAATCCATGAAGGAAGGGGGCTAAGGGGCGGTGCTCCCCCATGATACCGGCGGCGGGTGATACATAGCAAATGTATCTATAATTTTTGATGTTCCATGCTTGGTTTTATTGTGTTTTGTCCACACTTTGGAGTACTTTTCATATGATTTCTTGGACTAACCTATTAACAAGAGCCACAGTGCCAGCTGCCTGTTTTCTGTTGTTTTTGGTTCCAGGAAAGTCAGAAAATGAATATTCTCGGAATTGGACGGGATAAAAGCCAAAAATCATATTTCACCAGAAGACTCCCGGAGCCAGAATATGAGACGGAGTGGGGCTGGGGCCCAGCCACACCACCTGGCCGCGCGGGCTGGGCCTGGCCGCGCCAGGGGGTGGTCTGGCCGCCCTAGACTGCCCCTCGATCTCCCTCTTCGCCTATAAGTTGTCTTCTGACCTAAAAACTCAGGGGGGGTTCGTCGTTTTTCCAGAAGGAGTTCTGCTCTGCCGCCACCACCAGATTCCACAAAACAGCACCAGAAACTCCGTTCTGGCACTCTATCGGGACGGGGAATTGGAGGAGATCATCGCTATCATCATCATGATCGCTTCTCCATCGACCATCCATGTTTCCCCATCTATGAGTAAGTAATCCCCCGCTGTAGGCTATGGGGATGGTAGGGATTGGATGAGATCATTCATGTAATGGCATCAGATTGTTAGGGCATGGTGCCTAGTATCTTCTATTAGTGCTTTATGACTTTGTTGCGACTTGTTATGCTTAATGCTTGTCACTAGGGTCCGAGTGCCATGATTTCCGATCTAAACATGTTATTGATTCATTATGATAGTATTGTTTTTGGTCTTATCTACAAGTTGTATGCACACGTTGTTGTCCGGAACCAATGGCCCCGAAGTGACAGAAATCGGGATAACCGGAGGGAATGGCTTTGATGTGAGGATCACATGTGTTCACGGAGTGTTAATGCTTTGCTCTGGTGCTCTATTAAAAGGAGCACCTTAATTGCCAGTAGTTTCCTTGAGGCCCCGCTGCAAACGGGCTGGCAGGACAAAAGATGTTGTGTAAGTTCTCATTGCGAGCACGTATGACTATATATGGAACATATGCTTAGGATTATCTAGTACTTGGATGCTTTATCTTATTTATCTGCAATTGCCCTATGTTCTGATTGCCATGTGAATTGTCTTGTCCATACAACGCCCGTCCATCCATCCCTATGCCTACCGCACTCGAATCCCACTGTTTACTGCTATTGTTACTGCTGTCTTTACTTTACTACTGCTGCTACTTTACTATTCCTACTACAAAACTGTTGCTACTGATAAACTGTTGTGAGCAAGATTGTTTACAGGTGCAGCTGAATTGACAACTCAGTTGTTAAGGCTTATAAATATTCTTTGGCTCCCCTTGTGTCGAATCAATAAATTGGGTTTCACTTCCCTCGAAAATACTGCGATACACCCCTATACTTGTGGGTCATCAAGACTATTTTCTGGCGCCGTTGCCGGGGAGCATAGCTTTATTTATCAAGTTCACTTGGAATCACTATTGTTCAAGCTTAGTTTATTTCTGCCTTGTTTGCTTGTTTCTTTATCAAAAATACAAAAAAAATAGTTCCTACTCTAGTCGTTATTTTCGTTGGTCTGTTATTGTCTTGCTTTATCATGCTCTTTATCAATGGTTGGTTTCTTTGAAACTGAATCTTATTGGCAAGGTGGGTTCACGGAAGATCAAAAATATTATTATAAGGAACACCGCTTGTCACAAAAAGGGAAACACTTATGGGAACAAATTGATAAATTGTATACCATTGCTAGAAACGTGTGCTCTACTTATAATGTTACTTATTGCTTTGATAAATCTTGTTGCGGAAAGAGGTATAAACACCTCCCTTTTCAATGTGAGTATAATGATAATGTTACCATATCTTCTTATGTTCAAGGAATTTATGACTTTTATGATGCGGAAAAAATTGAAGAATTTATTGCTTGGAAGGGTGCTTTTGAACTTGCTAGTTTACTTTTAAATATTGATGATTCACCTTACAAATATGAGGTTTATGGTATACTTAAATTTTTCTTTGATAATTACAAGGAAGAAAATGGTTATATTCTTGAATATATTAATAGATGCTTTCCACAAATGGAAGAGACTAATGCCTTGCAGGATCCTATGGAAGAAGAAATTGATGAACCTGAAATCTCATTAGATGAAAAAGAGGAGGAGAGTGATGAACAAAAGGAGGAAGAATGGATTAGCTACCCATGCCTACCTTCTAATGAGAGTAACTCTTTATCCCTTACATTATTTGATTGTCCCCCATGCTTACTAAAGGAGGATGAATGTTATGTTCCCGAGGATTCTTTTGAAAATGTTTATAATAAAGCTCTAGTGCTTGTAGATCATGAAAAGCATGCTTTATGTGATAGTTATATTGTTGAGTTTATTCATGAGGCTACTGAAAATTATTATGAGAGAGGAAAATATGGTTGTAGAAGTTTTCATGGTATTGAAACACCTCTCTATGTGCTGAAAGTTTTGAAGTTACTCTTGTTTTATCTTCCTATGTCTGTCACTTTGTTCTTTGTGAATTTATTTGCATACACGATTCCTATGCATAGGAAGTGGGTTAGACTTAAATGTGTTTTAAATTTGCTTCTTGATGCTCTATTTTACTTCAACTCATATTTCTTATGTGAGCATCCTCTCAAACTATCATGCCTGAAGATGAAATATGTCTATTATTCTTGGTAGACCCTTTCTTAAATACTGCAGGAGCTGTTATTAATTGTAATCAAGGGAAGGTGACCTTCAATGTTAATGACAAGAAACATAGTGTCTATTTCCCCAAGAAGATTGATAGAACTTCTAGTTTTGAATTCAATTGAACATGTTGAGGGCATTCAAGTTGGAGAAATATATTGTCCCACACCAAGAGAAAAAATTGAAACTATTATGATTGGGACCATTGTTATCAAGGTTGAGGTAACATAATCATTAGTGGAATACAAAGTTTTGCCTCATATGGAATTGTTTTGGTAACAATACCTGATCAACCTTGTTAACAAAAGGATTTAATTAAAAAAACAATGTTTTCACCATTATTATCTCTATTTACTTCTATTCTATCCATTTTAGTTTTTGCTTATGCCTAACTTAAAGGCGTTAAAGAAAAGTACTTATTGAGAGATAACCCAAAAGTTTTAGTTGAGTCTTGGAAGTTATTACTTCAGTAATAACCGCTCCTTATCCTTTTTATTTGCTTTTTGTGCCAAGAGTAACCTCTAATGAGAGAGAAGTAATGATTGGGAAAGTTGTTGTCCCGAAACAGATTTCGGTGCTTCACCGTAAAAAATCGTGTAAAATCTCTGTACGTCCTTTTGAGGCGTGAATTTTTGTGCTTCTGCCCAAGGTTGTTATACAACTTTCGTTAGTTCAACACTTTTCGATTTGAGCAACAGAAGGTATTCGAAAAAATTTGTCTTTACCTGCTGGTCTGTTTTGACAGATTTCTGTCATTTTCTGCATTTGCTTCTAGTCGATTCCTTTTTGAGTTCTTTTAGGGAAGTGAGATTTTTTAGGGAAGTGCTATAGGATCTAGTGTTTTAATGGAAGTTTATTTGGTGTTAGAACTGAACCTTAAGACTTATTTATCTTGAGTGCACTAATGTTGCTAATAAAGATTGTGTGAAGTTTTGTATGAAGGAAAAATTTCAGGTGTATGGAAGGAATGAGTAATAAGATGAAGGATGGACTAAAGATCAAGCTTGGAGATGACACGTGTGTCACCCCAAGAAATATCCAAGAAGTATAAGCGTGGGGATGCCCAAGGCATCCCCCTCTTCATCAATAAAAATCCTAGGTTTCTTCCAAGCGCTTTATTTTTATTGTTTCATGTATAGTTGTGTTGTTCTTGGAGCGTCTTCTTTTTTGTTTTTGTTTTGGTTTTTTCGTTTGCTTGGTTTTCTTAGTTTGCTGAATAAATTGGTTGGACCCCCTCTTTCATACGTTGGTTTGCAAATAGTTTAGTTTGGTTTGGAAAAGAGTAGGAAAGTTCATGCTTATGTGGTAAAAAGAGCTCGTTTTTGACTGTGGCTTATGCTTTGTCATGCCATGCTTCATATTGTTTTGGCTTTATGCTTAGTATTCTTTGTTGTAGCATGAATTGTTATAAACAATTGAGATTGCTTAATGTGCCTTGGATAAATCATACGTTGTTTTAGCATATTAAAGCATAGTATAGTGGTATTCTCCTTTGATGCTTTATCTGGGTTGACTTGGCGCATGCTCATACCATGTTATGACTATCTCAAGTCACCATAGCCTTTATGATCCTTTAGTTTTCAACTTGTAGTATCACTTTATGCTTTGATCAATGATGTTTTATCGCTCTGCATGATTATAGCCATTATTGCTCTCTTAGTTTGTCGCTCCCAGTCTTTTGCTAGCCTCCGTAACCAAGTATGAGTCCCACTCATGCATCCAACTCCTTAAACCAAGTTATTCCAAAGAGTCCACCATACCTATCTACTAGCATATGCTATTCCAAGTATATTCATGCTTTTTTTACCTTCCAAATTAATCTTGTTATGAGAAAACTAGTGATTAAAGCTCTCACGAACTTGATGACACACTTTACTTTTATTGCCCTTAATAAACTTGGATCATTGTGTCGTCTATGTTGTATATGCTTGCACTTATTTGTTGGGGATTAGCAGAACCATGCTGTCATGGGGAACGCTTTCAACATTGCACTGGTACTTTGTACCTAGTTGATATCATGCTCTTTTGTCTATGGATGTCGTTGGTGTGAAATAAAAGGGGAGCTTGTAAGTCCATGGAGTTATGTATATGTGTTAGAGAAACGCCTGAGCCGCCGGTCTAATCCATGCTGACATGGTGGAAACCTGCAGCGTAACCATAATGAGCTGTCTATGAAGCATTCTTCTTATAAAAAAAAGTCCTATATTGAGAAAAAGAGAAAAAAAGAAAAAACGAGATTATGAAAAGAGGAAAGAGAGAAAAAAGCACCATATTCCCATGATAAGTAAGAAGATTGCTGAGATGCTCGTTGTCTGCTTGCCTTGTCATTTTGATATGGGGATTCTTCTGTATCATCGGGCAAGGGGTACCTCATTAGTGGTTCTCTATGATACACATGTACATACGATGATAAGAACTTACCGGTGACTAAACTTGAGTAGAACGAGGAGCGGCCCTCGTATTCAAGGGACATGAGATTTCTAACTTATACTTCGTCAAGCATATACACCATAGTTTGTTCACTTTAACCTTAATCACTTCAAGATGCTTATGATAGGGGAAATGAGAGCTGAAAGCTATAAGTACCATAATTTCTGGAAGCTCTTTATGAAACTTGAATCTCTGCTTCCTTATATGAAGGCCTTTCTTCCACCATTATATTGAGTCTCCACCTTCTACCTTTATGCACCTACTTTGAGAGCATAGTGGCCATTCTTAGTTCTATGTGCACTGTCCCAAGACTAGTTGATTGATGCATAACTTGATATTGCTTGTTTTAAACTATTTGTATCTAGTCACTCTTATGAACTTTGAAGGTGTCCTATGCATTTATATTTGCTACTCTATGAGAGACAAGCTGAATACTACTATGCTATGTTTTCTTTATGTGAAACAAACAAACATCTTGCAAAGCATTGTTATCCATGAATCTTTTGTTTGTGTCTTTTCATGTTGCATCATAGTTTCTTTGTCTTATTGCTAGAACTTTGTCTTTCATGTTATGATTGAAGTACTATGATCCCAGCTATGAATGTTTTACAAATATTTTGATCAAGTTTATGATGGTGCATGTCACCTCAAAAATTATTCTTTCTTTTTATCACTTACCTACTCGAGGACGAGCAGGAGTTAAGCTTGGGGATGTTGATACATTGCAAATGTATCTATAATTTTTGATGTTCCATGCTTGGTTTTATCTACTTTCTTGTGTTTTGTCCACACTTTGGAGTACTTTTCATATGATTTTTGGACTAACTTATTAACAAGAGTCACAGTGCCAGCTGCCTGTTTTCTGTTGTTTTTGGTTCATGGAAAGTCAGAAAATGAATATTCTCGCAATTGGACGGGACAAAAGCCAAAAATCATATTTCACCAGAAGACTCCTAGAGCCAGAATATGAGACGGAGTGGGGCTGGGGCCCAGCCACACCACCTAGCCGCGCGGGCTGGGCCTGGCCACGCCGGGGGGTGGTCTGGCCGCCCTAGACTGCCCCTCGGTCTCCCTCTTTGCCTATAAGTTGCCATCTGACCTAAAAACTCAGGGGGGGTTGTCGTTTTTCTAGAAGGAGTTCCGCTCCGCCAGCACCACCAGATTCCACGAAACAGCACCGGAAACTCCGTTCTGGAACCCTGCCGGGACAGGGAATTGGAGGAGATCATCGCCATCATCATCATCGCTTCTCCATCGACCATCCATGTTTCCCCCATCTATGAGTGAATAATCCCCGCTGTAGGTTATGGGGATGGTAGGTATTGGATGAGATCATTCATGTAATGGCATCAGATTGTTAGGGCATGGTGCCTAGTATCTTCTATTAGTGCTTTATGACTTTGTTACGACTTGTTATGCTTAATGCTTGTCACTAGGGCCCGAGTGCCATGATTTCAGATCTGAACATGTTATTGATTCATTATGATAGTATTGTTTTTGGTCTTATCTACAAGTTGTATGCACACGTTGTTGTCCGGAACCAATGGTCCCGAAGTGACAGAAATCGGGATAACCGGAGGGAATGGCTTTGATGTGAGGATCACATGTGTTCACGGAGTGTTAATGCTTTACTCCGGTGCTCTATTAAAAGGAGTACCTTAATTGCCAGTAGTTCTCTTGAGGCCCCGCTGCAAACGGGCTGAGAGGACAAAAGATGTTGTGTAAATTCTCATTGCGAGCACGTATGACTATATATGGAACACATGCCTAGGATTATCTAGTATTTGGATGCTTTATCTTATTTATCTGCAATTGTCCTATGTTCTAATTGCCATGTGAATTGTCTTGTCCATGCAACGCCCGTCCATCCATCCCTATGCCTACCGCACTCGAATCCCACTGTTTACTGCTATTGTTACTCCTGTCTTTACTTTACTACTGCTGCTACTTTACTATTCCTACTACAAAACTGTTGCTATTGATAAACCGCTGTGAGCAAGATTGTTTCTAGGTACAGCTGAATTGATAACTCAGTTGTTAAGGCTTATAAATATTTTTTGTCTCTCCTTGTGTCAAATCAATAAATTGGCTTTCACTTCCCTCGAAAATACTGCGATACACCCCCTATACTTGTGGGTCATCAGCGGGGAAGGAGTCCCCCGCGTCACCGCCGGCGTCGCCGCCAGCCTCTTCACCATCTTCACCGCCATCTCCATCACCTAATCCTCCTAGTATGTAGTGATTCATCCTCCCACACACCTCTGTACCGTCCTATGTAAACATGGTGTTTGATGCTATAAGTTATAATCTTATGATCTATGTCATGTTTGTGTAGTTTCTTTGTTTTTAGATTGAATGGTTGAACGTCTTCGGTTCATTAGAGTTGTATGTTGATATGGTACAGTCCTTTGGTGTCCATTATATTTGTGCGTGCATGGATTAAACATCATAGGGTTTGTACTATGTGTAAAAGGAAGGGGGGAGTTCTGCCAGAGTGATAGAAACCTGAGGACGCGGACCGGAACGTTGCACGCATGGGAGTAAGAGAACCATTAAACTTATGGCTATGGTTGGAAAAACCTTAATGCATTGATTAGTACTTATAGATGTTTGCTAACAATCCAATCATATAGTACATGTAATTTCAAGTAGTGAAGCGCATGTATATTTAGCCTCTCCCACATAGAAAACTGCATCGAAGACAATGAACCTGATCTATTCGCTATTTAAACTTGGACAAAACCACCACAATTACCACTACTATTCCACACTCATGGTTTTGTTAGTTTAGTGTATTTTATTGCTGCAGCAACTAGCTTTACTTTCTTGTTATTTATTATCATGCAAAGCTATCTCTATTACTCGTATTATTGCTCTTATTTTATTTCCTAGATAATGCAAACGTTTAGTGTGCGTAGAGTTGTATCAGTGGTTAATAGAACTTGAGGGAATATTTATCCTACCTTTAGCTCCTTGGAACTTGATCAGTCGGTGGCGATTCATGCACGAGGTATGTGAGGTTGCAAAAACAATCAGGTAGCTGCCGTTCTTATGATGCACCGCATCGATTGCCGCTGGCAGATCGAATCAGATCGATGTACTCCGTAGTTGATTAAATAAACTTCGTTACTGGGACTTGATTCACCATGGATTTTCACTTGCGCGTCGATGATGAACGGATCTAGACGGCTCTGATACAATCAGATCTAAATTATCGCTGTCATGGCACGTCGGACGGTCTTTTGTATTGAGCCGATCAGAAAAAAGACCGATGAGATTGGAGCCGCCGAAACCTTGAGTCCAACTCACGGATTTTCCACAGATGAAACCAATTGACGTGGGGTAGCCACGATAATGTTTATCTACTAACTTCGTCGGCTAATAAACAAGAGGGAGACATGATTAATCCAGGTTCAGGCTCCTGAAGGATAATACTCTACTTTCTGCTTGTTTGTTCTTGATTGATGATGTTGATGATGTTACAATGTCGTCGAGATGGGTAGGGTTGCACAGATTCGATCTGGTGTAAACTACAGTGTTGCGATGTGGATCTCCTCCTCGGCAGCCTCTCCTAGCCATTATATATGGGGAGACTAGATCTTAGGTACAGTCCGAGTCAGTTATAAGTTGATTACTACGTATCTCTAAAGTTTTCTAATCGAGATCTTTTTCTTGTTCAACACGTCTAGGATCGGTATCCTTATAAGTTTCGTAGCAGCTGAATCGTTTCGGGCTTCGCAGACTTTAATAGATCGTTGTGTAGGTCTCCTGTTGAGTCAATCTAGATAGACTATAGGCAGGTGACCGCTATGCTAGTTTGTCCAAGCCGTTTTCTGGAGATTGTATCGTGTGATTGCTATATTAATAACGGGATGAACGTTTTTTATTTTGAGCATTTCCAATACCTTTTATTTATCAATGTTCAAAGGTACAATATTGTTAGCAGCCACACTTGGCGTCCATGTTCTAGATACAAGGAGGAACGAGATAAATTATGAGCATGAGTATTAGAGGCTCTCCTCTCACGACTAAAGCCAACTATTTCGAACTCGTTCTGATCAATTTCTGTGACAATCTTCTAGGAGCACTAAGCTCCCTAGAATTGGCGAGCTCTAGTTGCTCTGAAATTTTTTCGCCGAGTCAGGCTGTTTCGGAGGTGCGCTAGGTCGGTTGAGTTGACCATGTGTGAACCGTCATCGGCTGGTCGGTTCGGTTGCATGTCTACGACTTCCGCACTCCCTCTTATCCCCCACCTCCATCAGAGAACGTGCTGGAAACGAGTGGATGGGTTATTCTTCCCGTTAGCCAGTTCGCCCCTTTCCTTATCCAGCCGCCAGACAGGAGCACGCAGAGAGAGTGAGCACCTCACGGGGCTGACACGGAGCCAGAAGCGCTGTCAGAGACGACGTCGAATCTTAGGAGTGAGGTGGGGGTAACGCCGGGGGTGGATGCAGAGCGGCGGTGGTGCCGGTCGGTGCAGGACGGGGTTGTGAGGCAGCGGAGGACAACCGGATGGGCCAGGGAGGCACGTCCGGCCGGTGGATCAACGAGGAAAAGCTGCAGTGGATTCGATTCTTCAACGACGAGGAGGCTGGAGGATCCGACGGTGGAAGAACCGTCGGAGATGGGACGATGCTTGGGCGTCTCTGCCGGCAGCATCATTGCTACATCATGGGAGGACGTCGGAATTAACCGTTTGGCGTGGTCGACCATGAATCAGTCGCCTCCTTTTTCCTTGCCTCGACGCAACAGTGCCTCTACTTGACAAATCAGACCACCGGTGACGATGATCGACATTGCTGACCACGCTGTCATGCTCCTCTCAACCCCGCCAAAAATTCCCTCCAGCGCCTTGCCTTCTGTCCTTTGTTGGCGTATCATGGACTCCAGGTCTCGGAAAATATAAATTGTAGACAATAATCATTTACTTAGAGCACTTATGCTATGATTAGAGTCATGGGTCTGGAAACCATGCTCCTGCAACTACAAAAACATTTACGTATCTCTACAGGCCACGGGTGTTCAGAGCCACGTATTATCTTTGATATTTGTTCATGAAATTTCATCTTAAACCTACATGTGGGCAAGATGACTGGTGACTAGAAGGGAAGAAGTGAATGTTTGTGCATCATGAAGTTATTTGTAGTCGGTTCTGTCTAATAGGTTACTGTTAGTTTTCAGCTAGAGTGTACAGCATACATGCATCAAATATATATAGGAGAACTTACATGTTTCTCCTATATGCTCCCTCCATTTCAAAATATAAGATGTTTTAGCTTTGTGAATGGAGCGTATCTAGACCTCTTTTAGTGTATAGGTTCGTCTAGTTTTAGAGTGAACCTACACACTAAAAGAATCTAGATACACTCTCTTCACAAAGCTAAAACATCTTATATTTTAAAACGGAGGGAGTATATTTGAGGCTGCATTACTCTGAACTTACATTTTTCTGTCTAATATATTACGTGTTTTCTCATGAATGTCTGCACTTCCTGAATTTTCTGAACGTAATTGAATGTATGTGTTTTTTCTGAATCTGTCCTTGCGATGATAACAAAATCTTCGGATCATGTTTCCTGGTTTCCTTAGCGTGTGAAAGGATCTGGTCATGTTCCTCTCGATTGGTATGTACTTCTATGGTCATGATTACAAACGAGGATGACATCAACATTGTAGACAGATAGCCTTCTTCTGAATTTAGTAGAAGCAAAATCTCATTCATGTACAAATGCCTCCAGTTTATGATCTCTGTTTTATGGGATAGGACTATAGATTTTTGGGATACATTTTGGCTACAAAGGCTATTGTACTTACAAAAGGATCCCACCTCTAATATGTCAGAATTCATCCACATTATAAATTTTCAGGTTTTGTAGTTGCATGTGAGATTCTTAAATTTATAGATGTCCCATTTGGTTCAGCAATGCTATGCGCCGTAAAGGGATTGGATTTGTAAAAACATCAGCAAAGACAATATAGGTTGTTTTGGATAAAGCATGTCTATTTACAAAGGGTGCACTTATCATGGCTAGGCACCTCTAATTGATTTATGCACTTTTGTGATGTACGTATCCATTACCCTTTACCATAATTCAAGATCGAAAGTTCATGGATGTGGTAAGAGTTCCTGGAAGAATGCTTTGAGAAGTGGATCAAGTATGGCTTTCTAACTCATAAAGATGCACTTAGTTCTTTCTCATTTTGAAATTTGAATGCACTCTGTTCAGACGTGCAATTATACTCTATAATTACTTCTAAGTTTAGTTTTGTCCAGAGTCACATCATAAAGCAGATGCATCAAGTATAAAAGTCATGTGTTTACGTGTACACCTCAACCTCCTTCAGCTTGTTTGAAAGTGATTGTTCCATCTTATTGATATAAATCTTTGCTTACTCGACAGGGATGTCAATTGTATTGCATACATCTTTCCTTCAGTATGTAAAATACATTATTCTTTTTACTAATTTCTTGAAGCATCTTCGGACTCTAATTTTCAACTAAAGATAACGGAGATTGGATTATACTTATTGCATTCTACATAACTGGGGCATCTAAGAATGTCAGACAATAAAGTTGTTAGATTAGCTGGTTCAGTTTCAGTTCCTTTTCTTTTTATCATTTTCCTTTCTACTGCAAAATCCTTTTGTTGTTACTTTCCTCACATTCCCATCATAAAGCGGATGTATCTATCATAGGGAAGTGATTCACATTTTGTTCAAGAAATAAAATTCATATGGTGAGTTCCATAGGATCCTTATGCTCCTTTCAGATTGTTAAAGAACATCTATGTGTTGTCATCAAATAGTTCTCATCTAATTTGACAAAAAATGATGTCTCCAGTCCTATGTCGTATCTTTGCATAGCAAAGCTTCATTGATTTATTTTTGAAAGTATTTTTGCTTATAGATCGCAGGCACGCATAAGGAAAGAGTTACACATTTTTCATAGCTTGTGAGATTTAAGACAGTGAGGCTAAAGTGGTTGTAGTTGCAGGTCCAGTTTAAATTGTTTGTTGTTTTATCGTTTCATCTCAATTGCAGCATTCCTTGTATAACATTGTGGTGCATATATTATAGGTAATAGGGGAAGCTCTTGTTATTTAAACTCATTTGTTTTTCAGAATTTTCTGAATGTACAATTGTACATGCTTAGGTAAGTATTTACCTGGACACACATCTTTGCTGCAAACTTCACCTGTAGTTTTTCTACTGCCCAACTCCTCTTATTATTAGGCTCTAATAGTTTTCTCAGTTTCTATTAACCTGAATACCCAACAATACCATGGGGGAAAAACTTATAACCAACGTACAGAGGTATCTAAATTAGATGGTTTAACATGCAGAGTATATGCTTCCTATTTGTTAGGATAAGTACTGTTTTACTAAACGTTCCGTCCTAATATGCTAGATTGTCACTAGGCATTGAAATTTCCGTATAATGAAAATTGTCCATCCATAATTTTCAGGTGGCAGGATTGGTAGGTAGAGGGGCCGCTTCATGGTTTTTTTCTCAACAATTTAGTCTTGCATATTCAAATTACAATATTATTACATGTTTTCTCGCTAAATAAGTAAGTACCAGAAATGTTTAGTGTACCTTCATGAAAATATCCTGAATCGGCCAACTTTTCAGTTAATATATTTTTTATCCCATCTTCAAGTTGAATGCATGAAGCTATTCTGTTTAGTACAAAACAAGAGATGGGATATATTTATTTCGTTTATTTTGCACACCAGAGAAGTAGTCATTAAGTTTGTCAATTCGGGGAGCCAGAAAGTGTAGTGACTACAGTGAAAACATTCTTACTAGCTTGCATGTATATCCATTCTTGGTGCAAAAGAAAGAGTCACAGGATGCATAACACCACTTCTTGCATAGATTATTTAGATATATGACGACCTTAAGGTGCGACATTTTGCTGAAATTCGAGATTGCTTGCTGAGAGTATTACTAACGAGCATGTGAACGTTTTTATATGGGCAGGAGTATCAGGAAGTGTTTTCCAGTCAAGAAAAATATTAGGTACTAGAAAGATACAAAATAACTAGCCACAAATATGGCATATTCTTATGTATAAAAGATTGTTGTACATCAATGGTAAAAAGAGTGGTTGCCTTCTTATTTTTGGGTAGTTGTACTTTCTTTTTGTTGCGATCAGAACTATGCATAGTTATGCATCTGCGAATGAATCTTCTTATCTTGTGTCCATATATGGTATTTCTCACTTATTTCATATGATATGTGAATAATGCATCTATTTGGTTTACATAGGGCATTTTAGTGTTTAGTTACTCAATGGGCATCATTTATAATTACAAAATCTGTACTGTTTCTCAATGTTTCACATTCTCTGATAGAAAGGAAGGAGTAGCGGCAATATTTTTCAGCTCCCGAGCTTCTAATATCCCACCAGGTAGTGAAAATATACAAATAGAATAAAATGCTCCTATTAAGCATTACCATCAGCTTGAGCATTGTTACCTCTGAAGAGAGATCATGGATCAATTGTTGTGGCAAGGCCCACATTAAGCCCGTTATATGCATAACAGGCGAAAACACGTAAGGGAAAAGACGCTACGGCAAAGCGCGCAGGTCCTTCACTCCTTCTAGTAGAATAGAAGCGGGACGAACGGCTGTTTAGAGGTGTTTGAGGATTGTGTTGCCGTCAATTTGGACCGTGGCGTCGACGTATGCGGCCCATTACTACAGGCATCTTGATTCGACCGTTGACCAAGAGCAACAGATCACAGTGAAAACGCACGACGCACACGTGGACAATCCAGGCAACCGAAAAAGAGAGAGCGGCGTGACCGACCGCCCGTCGCCTTCCTCGTCTCGTCTACCATATCCAGATCGGCGCGCGTCATGCGGCACCATTCCCCTTCCTCGATCCCCAACGTCGAGGAAGGAAGCAAAGCTGAGTGACGCACGGCCAGCGTCGGCGCGGGAGATAAACATCACGCGAAACAAGGCGGCGGGCGGCGCCTCCCTCTGTCGCGGTTAGTTTGGTTGGCACGTCGCGCAACCGTCCCCCCTTATCTCCTCCCTGACCGACTGGGACGCCGCCTTTGTCCCCACGCACCCATCCACGGCAGCACGGAAGGGAGAAGAAGCCCAACACGTCCTCTTCTGATCCCCTCCATTTCCACATCCCAGCACGCCATGCCCTCGCGCGCAGCTGCGTGCAGCCAAGCGCCATCTCTGTCTCACTGACTCTGGCTTGGCTCTGCACCGATCCAAGGCCTGCCGCGGCGGCGACCCAGCAGCGACCACTCCACGCTGTCTGTCTGTCTGTCTGTCTGTCCGCCCGTCGCTATGGACGTCATCACCAACGAGGCGCGGGTGGGCGCGTTCGCGATCGGCCCGTCCACGGCGCTGGGCCGCGCGCTCGCGCTGCGCGTGCTCTTCTTCGGCTCGCTGGCGCGGCTCCGACGCCGCCTCGCCGTCGCGCTGCGCGCCGCGGCGTCCCTGGCGGCGGCGTGGCTGCACCCGCGCCACAACACGCGCGGGATCCTGCTGGCCGTCTGCGCCGTGGCCCTCCTGCTGCGGGGGCGCGGCGGCCGAGCCGGGGTGCGCGCGCGGGTGCAGTCCGCCTACCGCCGCAAGTTCTGGCGGAACATGATGCGCGCCGCGCTCACCTACGAGGAGTGGGCGCACGCCGCGCGGATGCTCGAGAGGGAAACGCCCCGCCGCGCCACCGACGCCGACCTCTACGACGAGGAGCTCGTGCGCAACAAGCTACGCGAGCTAAGGCACCGCCGCCAGGAGGGCTCGCTCAGGGACATCGTCTTCTGCATGCGCGCCGACCTGCTCAGGAACCTTGGCAACATGTGCAACCCGGAGCTCCACAAAGGGAGGCTGCAGGTACTCCTGCGCTACCCATCTGGACAGAAACTTTGATACTATCTGATGCTTGCTTTGACTTTGATCGCACTACTGTTTGGGGATCCCTACTGTTTATTGCCCGAGTATTAGAAATGTTTCTCCTTTTTCCGTAGTCAAAGGACTCAATACATACACAATTTGTTCGTAATCCCACTCCCACTAGATAAAATTTGAGCAGGGTGCATGTATTCTGCCAGTTATTGTTGAATAATAAACTTGCTTGGTTCGTCAGAAGATTCAATTCAGATCATGTCGATATGGACATACATTCAAGCATCACTGAAATGTTTATTCTTAATGATCTGGTAGGTGCCTAAACTCATCAAGGAGTACATTGAGGAGGTATCTACTCAACTGAAGATGGTTTGCAATTCTGATTCAGAAGAGTTACCTCTTGAAGAGAAACTGGCATTTATGCATGAGACAAGACATGCCTTTGGTAGATCTGCCTTACTGCTAAGTGGAGGTGCTTCATTTGGATCTTTTCATGTGGGCGTTGTGAAAACCTTGGTAGAACATAAGCTTCTACCTAGGATTATTTCAGGATCAAGCGTTGGCTCAATAATGTGTTCTATTGTCGCCACAAGGTCATGGCCAGAACTGGAGAGTTTCTTTGAGGAGTGGCATTCCTTGAAATTCTTTGACCAGATGGGTGGGATCTTTCCTGTATTTAAAAGAATTTTGACACATGGAGCTGTTCACGACATTAGGTACTTGCAGACACAGTTGAGAAATCTTACAAGCAATTTGACATTTCAAGAGGCATATGACATGACTGGCCGAGTTCTCGTTGTCACTGTTTGTTCTCCAAGAAAACATGAGCCGCCTCGATGCCTGAACTATTTGACATCACCTCACGTTCTCATCTGGAGTGCGGTAACTGCTTCCTGTGCTTTTCCTGGACTGTTTGAGGCCCAAGAGTTGATGGCCAAAGATAGATTTGGAGCAACAGTTCCTTTTCATGCTCCATTCTTGTTGGGCGTGGAGGAACGAGCTGACGCTGCTACACGACGCTGGAGAGATGGGAGCTTAGAAAGTGATTTGCCCATGAAGCAATTGAAGGAATTATTCAATGTGAATCATTTCATAGTAAGCCAAGCCAATCCTCACATAGCCCCATTATTGAGACTAAAAGAGATCGTCAGAGCTTATGGAGGCAGCTTTGCTGCCAAGGTATGTCAAATATTTTCTCCGTAATCTCTTATGTCTATTGTTTGATTATTCTCTGTCGGATTTTGGAGCCAATTTTGATTGAGCCTGCTTTCCATTTCATGCAAACATAAAGTTCTTTTTTTTTGCTCATGTTCCTTTATGATGATAGTACTTTCATTGTTTCAGTAATATGTCTGTGTTGATGGCTTAGTAGCAAACAATAGCACTATACCCACCAAGGCATACTTGACTGAGTTTTAGCTGAATTGTATGGCTGAATAATCCATTCTACTAAAAGTGTCCCCTGGCATGATGTGGTGAAGTTTTTTGTTCTATGGTCTAATATGATCTTATAATTCTTTTTATGTGTAGCTTGCTGAACTTGCTGAGATGGAAGTTAAGCATAGATTCAACCAAGTTCTGGAACTTGGATTTCCGTTAGGAGGAATAGCTAAGTTGTTTGCGCAACATTGGGAAGGTGATGTCACAATCGTTATGCCAGCAACTCTTGCTCAGGTTTTGAATGTTTCCTATCCATTCTTTCGTGCAAATATGGAATCTTCAAACGTTAATAAGTCATCTTACAAAAGTTATTTTCTCTCTGTATCATCAGTATTCGAAGATCATACAGAATCCGTCGTATTCTGAGCTTCAGAAGGCCGCAAGTCAGGGTAGGCGATGCACATGGGAAAAGCTCTCTGCCATCAGAGCAAATTGCGCTATTGAGCTTGCATTGGATGAATGTGTTGCCCTCCTGAACCACATGCGTAGGCTAAAGAGAAGTGCTGAAAGAGCAGCCGCTTCACAGGGATATGGTGCTACAATTAGACTCTGTCCATCTAGAAGGATTCCATCATGGAATCTCATAGCAAGAGAAAATTCAACTGGTTCTCTCGAGGACGAAATGCTTACATCTCCAACTGTTACAAGTCAAGCAACTGGAGGTACTGCTGGACCATCTAACAGAAATCATCATCTCCAACATAGTATACATGACAGCAGTGACAGTGAATCTGAAAGTATAGACCTAAACTCGTGGACGAGAAGTGGTGGCCCTCTCATGAGGACAGCCTCAGCTAATAAGTTCATCAGCTTTGTTCAGAACCTTGAGATTGATACAGAATTCAGAACAATTTCACCAAGGGGAAGTGGAAGTGATACTATGACACCAAGTAGTAACTTGTTGGCTGGTCACCCACTTGGTAGAGAGCTAGTTGAAAACCACACAAGGCCCGTTTCTCCTGGTAGAACCTCAGCCAATTCAGGTTACGATCCTCATGATACTACTGTCCATAGATCTCCATTTGGTCTTTCGACCAGTATCATGGTCCCTGAAGGTGACTTGCTGCAGCCTGAAAAGATGGAGAATGGCATTTTGTTCAATGTTGTGAGAAGGGATACTCTTCTAGCATCTACTAGCGGAGTTGACCCTCATGGATACTCACAAGAAGCAGATGTGGAAACAGTACCCACCGAGTGCATTTACGGTGCTTCGGACGACGACGACGACGAGGCTGAATCAAAAGTTGATGAAGCAGCATCTGACCCTGGAGTATGCATGAGCAGCGAAAATTTAGGTCATCAGGGATCTTCACTTGCAGGAAATCTAGATTCTTCCGCCTCCATAGATTGTCAAGCTGAAACAAATACTAGTAGATCAGATGCTCCATCTCTTTTTGATATCTGTGTGGAGATCCCTCAAGCAACCATGGCCACAGTAAATAGTCTGCCTGGCGAGCCTTCTTCAGAAACAACAGCGGAGATGGCAGAGACAGAATGCCCCAAAGGGAATCTAACTGCTGGGAATGATGAAGTTGAGTCTGGTTCTGCTAATAGAGAATCTTCCGATCTTTCTCAGACAGCAGAAACTAGTCAGCAGCAGCATCAAGTGGATACGGGGTCTGTAAACTCGTACGTATGATGTTTCTGTTTCAGAAAATGATAGACTTGTCAAGGTCATTCCGAGTGAGAAACCAGTTACTACTTCCAGTGGCGGAGCTGAGAGTATGGCATCTGGGAGAAATGAAGCTGTGTAGTGGTAGTGTGAAAGGTGCTCAACTGTTGACTGGCTTGATGCTAGGTTGTGTTGGGACTTGTAGTTTAAACAACTCGGCTTTGATCTGATCCATGTAATGTAATGCTGGTACGTTTAAAGTCATCTCACGAGCAAACTGGGTTTGTCTGTAAACCTAGGTGCCATAATCACGTTGTAGGGCAGTCAACCTCCTAGTGGAGTAATAAGAATGACACGTTTTTGAACACACATAAAAGAGGAGTTTATATGTTTCTGAAATTGATTGATGAAAATTCCTTGCGATGGATTCTTTTGAATGAGCTGCCCAGACCACAGCTCTTTTCAGGCTATTATGGCGTTCCCTAGTCTTTGATTATTTAAATTGCAGACTCGAGAGTTGTTAAGGCCATATTAGCATTCAGCAGATTACATATAAGTTCGGCGCAGCGAGTTCAGCAGCCGAGCTCTTCCTTCGGTTGCCCTGTTAAGAGTATATTTCGGTTTTGGAAAAGATTAGTCACAGATAGATTTTGTACTCCCGAAAAGGATGCCTCAAGTTTGTCTAAAGTTGACACTATTTACTATATAGATTCATCCAAACTCAGACATTTTTTTATTTTTGGAAATCAAACTCGGACAAACTTGACGTCCTTTTTGGGATACAAGTAGTGTTACAATCCATTTGGATTCGATCCTGAAGAGCATCAGGGACTGACCCAAACCAGACTTGTGTCTTTTGGTTCAACAATTCAAATTTAGCTAGCTCATGACTGACTAGCACTATTACATAATCTAGGAATTTTAAGAAAAGATCCAAATCGGTCGGACGCCAATAGTAATCAAAGGTCCTCCACCAGACCAGGAGACCCAAAGGCGAGAAATCCCTCTCCGGGCTCAACGCCATTTGCATAAGCACCGAGCTATCAGTTTCCACAGTAATTTTCTGCATTCCCAAATCAAGGGAGAATCATAAACCTTCCAACCAAGCTTGTAATTCTGCCTCCAATGCAGAAGAACAGAGACGGAGGTCCCTGCAAGCTAAGAAGACCACCGAGCCATCACTCTCATGCCAGCACCCCGTTTCAGCCACAAAGGCAACAGTTCTCCAAAAAAAAAAACACAAAGGTTTCTACTGTCACATCTTTTACAAGTTAATCAATACTCCCTCCGTTTCACAATATAATCCTTTTTACTAAGCTAAAACATGTTGCTAAAAAAAATATATTGTGAAACAGTGGGAGTACCATCTATAATTTTGTTGTGATGCTTGACCATATTACAACAAATGGCTTGTTTTTCCTCCCGATTTCTTTCTATATGGCGACAAATGGTAAAAACTTAACATACAATATTTGAATATGGCAAAAAGTAAGAGAAATTACAATATTGATTCTGCTAAAATATTTATGGATTTTCAAGAATTTTGACAAGCATCAAGTACTGTAATAAGAACGACTCGTTTTTGAACACACATAAAAGAGGAGTTTATATGTTTCTGAAATTGATGAAAATTCCTTTCGATGGATTCTTTTGAATTTTGTGACATCTTTTTCAGCACGGAGGAGTATCTTGTTTTGTACTACCCCTATATATACTCGTCTGAGAGTGAGGCTCAATAAAATCCAACATATTATGACAATCCCTCTCCCTCTATCGTTCTACACTCTTACCCTTTTTTGGGGGGCAAAAGGAATTGTATTAAATGATAGAAGTAGTGTTACAATCCCTTTGGATTCGATCCCGAAGAGCATCAGGGACTGACCCAAACCAGACTTGTGTCTTTTGGTTCAACAATTCAAATCTAGCTAACTCATGACTAACACTATTACATAATCTGGAAATTTTAAGAAAAGCTCCAAATCGGTCAAACGCCAATAGTAATCAGAGGTCCTCCACCAAGAGACCAAAGGTGAAAAATCCCTCTCCAGGCTGAACGCCATTTGCATAAGCACCCAGCTATCAGCCTCCACAGTAATTTTCTCCATTCCCAAATCAAGGGAGAATCATAAACCTTGCAACCAAACCAAGCTTGTAATTCTGCCTCCAATGCACCGAGCCATCACTCTGACAGAGTATCACGCCAACACCCCTTTCACAAAGGTAAAACATCTTATATTTTGAAATGAAGCGAGTATAATTTTGTTGTGATGCTTGACCATATTACAACAAATGGCTTGTTTTTTCTCCCGATTTCTTCTATATGGCGACAAATGGTAAAAAAATGAACATACAATATTTGAATATGGCAAAAAGTAAGAGAAATTACAATATTGATTCTGGTAAAATATTTATGGATTTTCAAGAATTTTGACAAGCATCAAGTGTACAAAACGAATAGCAAAAATTATTATTTACAACTAAATAAATGAAAATTGTTCGAAGGATAATAGATAGGAAGAGATAAGTGAATGAGTAAAAGCAACTGTTCTTTATTGATGAATGATCACAGCTTATATACAGGACGAAGGGACACGAGTATGTCGGTTCCTAGAGTCGGTTCGCAACACGCGACGTTCCAGAAACATTGGCGATGGTTCCATCATCGTAGGAACTGCATGTACGGGAATAAGGGGATTATCCCAATAACTGCCTAAGTTTATTTTATTTCTAACACTCCCCCTAATCACCGCATGACTACACACATCCCTTAATCTATGCTTGTCTTTGTGGATCTTCATCATCTTAGAACGGTCTCCTCCAAAAACCCTGTGGGAAAAATATGAGGAGTATGGTAGGATATGCTGTTAAAACTCCTTCAAACCGAGTGGAAAAATAAGGAGAAAATAACACAGCATATAATGATTGTATTGCATCTCTTAACTCAATATGAATTAAATCCATAGAATATAGAGAATAATAAGTATGTCGTGTATACTTTCCGAAAAACTCCGGTGGGAAAAAAGATAGTATGACATATGATCTCATGTTGATATTACCTCATTAAAAATCTTAATGGGAACCTGTGAAGTAAACTCATTTAAGGGAAAAATAGTATAATATGATGCTTCGAACAGGAATAGTTCAGGAAGATACTCCCCCTGATTCTTGCAAATCTCGAAGCCGTCGCATACCAATTCCATGAATGTATTTCTAGAATGTTGAAGTTGGTAGAGACTTCTTAAACAAGTCGGCGAGATTATCGCATGATTTGACTTGCAAGATGTTTATTTCCCCACTCTTCTAAAGTTCATGGGGATAAAACAACTTAGGAGCAATATGCTTAGTGATATTGCTCTTGATGTATCCTGTTTGCATCTGTGCAACACAAGCCGCATTATCTTCATAGATAATGATAGGTGATTCGATAGAACCAATTCCACATGACTGTTGTATGTGGTTTATCACTCTGCGAAGCCACGCACATTCGCGTGTTGCCTCATATAATGCAATTATTTCAGAATGATTGGTAGAAGTGGCAACCAGAGTCTGTTTCGAAGACTTCCATGATATAGCAGTTCCACCATGTAGGAACACAAAGCCGGTCTGTGATCTGGCATTATGGGGATCAGATAAGTAGCCAACATCAGTGTATCCAATCATACCGGAGTCCAGATTTCTCTAAAACTGAAAGTATAGGCCAAGATCCTTTGTGCTTTGGAGATATCGAAAGACATTCTTAACTCTCGACCAATGGCGTTTGGTAGGATCTGCGTTGTGTCTAGCAAGTAGATTCACTGCAAATGCGAGGTCAGGTCTCGTGCAATTTGCAAGATACATTAGCGCTCCAATGGCACTGAGATATGGAACGTCGGGTCCCAACATCTCTTCTCCATCATCCCTTGGCATGAACGGATCTTTCTCTATATCTAGAGAACGAACCACCATAGGAGTTTTAGATGGATAAGATTTGTCCATATTGAATTTCTCCAATATTTTCTGGATATAGGCAGCTTGGTGTACCATTATTCCTGAGGGAAGGTGCTCGAGTTGGAGACCCAAGCAAAATTTGGTTTGACCCAAATCCTTCATCTCAAATTCTGCCTTTAGATGATTGCGTGCTTCATCAATATCTTGTGTGTTGAAGAGGACTTCTTGATGAAGACACATGGGCAGTCATCACTATTGGAGTAACCCTTCTAAAGAAAGAACTCACTAAGTCGGTTGTACCACATCCGTCCCGACCGTTTCAAGCCATACAAAGACTTGTTCAGTTTTACACAGTACATGTTGTGTTTTGCGCTTGCATCCGGGACAGAGACTCCGTTAGGAACCTTCATGTATATGTCCGAATCTAGTGAACCGTAAAGATATGCGGTCACGACATCCATCAACTGCATAGATAGACGATTTTGCACTGCCAAAGATATTAAATATTGGAAAGTGATACCACTCATTACCGAAGAATATGACTCATTGAAATCAATGTCGGGTCTCTGCATGAAACCCTGTGCTACGAGCCTTGCCTTGTGTCTCACCACCTCGTTGTTCTCGTTCCGTTTCCGGAGGAAAACCCATTTGAATCCCACAGGGAAAACTTTGGGAGGTGTTGGTATTGCTTCAGTGAATACCTTCCTTTTGTTAAGCGAGGCTAATTCCGCTTGTATTGCATCCTTCCATCGAGGCCAGTCAGAGCGTTTTTCACACTCAACGATAGTCCTTGGATCATGATCATTGAGAAGGGTATTTGTAATTGTAGCAGAAAAATAAGTGTCGACAATCGTAGACTTACGGTTAAATGATTCTCCAGAATCGATATAGTTGGTGGATATCTCCTGCACCCTTGGTGACTCTTCGTGATTTTCCAATACGCGTGAGTCTGGGTGTTCCGATGTCCCAGCCAGTGTGTGCAAGCTGGAGCTGGGTTGTGGAGGTTGCCCTTCCACTGGGTGTATACTACCCATAAGGTGTTTATCAACATTGAGTTGACTTGCATTTACTGATTTTGAGGATTTTCTCCTCTCTCTCTCCTTTGTTGCTTGCGAGAAGCAGGTTCTGGATCAGAAGCCGTACTACTCCCCCTCTTTTTCGGAATGGGTAGTTGAGTGGTTTTAGTTGGTACCTCCACTCTTTCGGGCGCATTTCTGGCCGGAATCAAGGATTTTGTAACATCTTTTAGATCAGTAAATGAATCTAGCAGATTATTTGCAAGATGTTGCAAATTAATGATTTTCCGAACTTGGAGTTCGGTCTCTTGGGTACGTGGATCAGAGGTTGAAATGGCGATAGCATTCCAATCAATTTCCGGGCATTCTTTCTGGTACTTGAAATCTCCCCCTAATGCCGGAAAATGTTCCTCGTCAAATATGCAATCAGTGTGACGGGCTGTGAATAGATCCCTAGTAAGGGGTTCCAGGTACTTAATAATCGACGGCGATTTATACCCCACATAGATCCCTAGTTTTCTGTGTGGGCCCATGGATGTCCGCTGGGGTGGTTAACGTGTTCGAAGGATAATAGATAGGAAGAGATAAGTAAATGAGTAAAAGCAACTGTTCTTTATTGATGAATGATCACAGCTTATATACAGGACGAAGAGACGCGAGTATGTCGGTTTCCGGAGTCGGTTCGCAACACGCGACGCTCCAGAAACGTTGGCGACGGTTCCATCATCGTAGGAACTGCATGTACGGAAATAAGGGGATTATCCCAATAACTGCCTAAGTTTATTTTATTTCTAACAAAAATGACAAAAGTAAAATCCTACTCTTTTGGAACCAACAAAAAATAAAATGCAAGCAAACACAAGTTATCTCTCTCATTACTATATTTTTTTCACATCATTAACCTGTTGGCCAGTTGAATGATCCTACAAAACCATTATAATTATTTCACAATTTTAATTACCCCCTCAGATCCAAATTAATATTCTCAGGTTTATATAGATTCAGATGTCTCTAGCATGACAAACCCGAGAACATTAATTTGGATCGATCGGAGGGAGTAGCACAGAGTTTTTTCCAATGACTCAATTTACACAACCATAAATTTTGAAGAGAAAACCGACACGTCCATAGCTCTCCGTTTGTTACAGCAGCGCTGCAGCTTTTGGCTCCAGAAACGCTACGGGCAAATAAACGACAGCAAATAGTAAAGCGCTTGCGAGAAGCGCGGCTGTGAAATACACTGCGAGCGTCACCGCGAGGCAAAGCGAGAAGAGGGGTGCTTCCCGCAGCTTTTGCTGCTTCCCGAGTTGCCGTGGACCTAATTATCCTCTACACTTCTGCCTAATTACAAAAAAACTGCCATTCCAGAGTCAACCGAACCCACATACCCATCCCCTCGACCTCCTGTACTGTCCTCTCTCCTTCTCTCCTCGGATTGGATTCCACCGCCGCCGCCGTTCGTGTCGTTGTCGCTGTCCCCTGGAGCGCGGAGGCTGGAGCTCGCCGTCCGTCCCTGCAGCGTGGAGGCCAGGCTCGTCGGCCATCCCATGGAGTGCGCAGAGGCGCGGGCTCGCCGGCCAACCCTGGAGCACGGAAGCTGGAGCTCGCCAGCCGTCCCTGCAGCGCGGTGGCCCGGGCTCGTCGGCCGTCCCCTGGAGCACGCGGAGGCGCGGGCTCGACGGCCGTCCCCTAGAGCACGCGGAGGCGCGGGCTCGCCGGCCGACCCTGTCCAGCATCTGCCAACGGCGAGCCTCCTCCCTGTCCGACATCCGCGAGCTACTTCGGGGGCGCGATGCGGGCATCCACGATGGGGGCGGCGGTGCATCCTATCTCGCCGGCGCTTGGGGGCGTGGGGACCACTTGGGGACCGCTTCCCGCCTAGGGGCGTCGAGGGCCGCAAGCAAGCCGCCGCAAGCAGGGACGCAATGGGAGGCAGCGGGGACTGCGGGAACCGCGGAGAGGTCTGGGGGTGCATGGGCGTGGGGCGGCGGCGGCAGTTCCTGGGCCTCGACGTGGCGGCGGCGGTGATTTCTGGCAGGGGAAGGTCGCTGCAGGGACCGTAGTCGGGATCGAGATGGAGCTCTCGTATCCAACAACCACCTCTTTTTTTATTTGTTATTTTAAATGCATAACACTAAGATAATGTTGATGATTTGTATGCTTTGGTAATGAGCATTTTGGAACATGTGTGTATGCGGTTTACCTCCAAAAGCTAGAGAAAGTTTTTTAAAAAAGCCTAATCAAACACCTCAAATCTTTGGGTCCGATGGTAATTCAGCCCTTAAACGTAGTAGTTAAGTAAAAGAATAGTCAAAAACAACTATTTACTTTAAATCAACACTTATACAACATTTTCTGCACTCAAGGGCATTTGTGACATTTCAGACATAAAACCAGCAACAACAGCAGTCAACAACACTTTTACCAAACACCAAATCTCTATTTCCAACAACTGCTTCCTACAGCTACTTTTCTACAGCTGATTTTCCACAGCTGATTTTCAACAGCTGCAGCCCAAACAAACACAGCCTTAGACTTATGGCCTACGGTATGACACGAAAGTTCAAGCAAACAAAATACGTATTTAACATGAAACTAAAACCGGTGTCAATTAATATGGATGCGGCCTTAAAGTTGTATACATGTGCTGGATCTTATTGATTTCAAGGCGTATTTTGTTTCGAGAAGCAAGATTAGGTCACATGCAGTGATTTGTGAGGAGAAAAAGGTGGAATGTAGTGGTGAATCCTCAAATCTTTCCTTCAAAGTAAAATGTGAGGTAGGGTAATAAAAAAAAGGGTGGTAATTTAGGGAGCAAAAACTAAGTTGCTAATTTAAATGGGGGTAGGAAAAACTAAGTTAGTTTACTGTGCAAAAAAAAAACTAAGTTAGTTTAAATGGTGGTGCTATCCGCTGGCCTTCAGTGCCAAAGAAATCTTTGTAAGGTAGGTCAGCCTGTTTGCTTTCTTCAGAGGAGACAGACCGTTTGCTATTCGAGGTGGAGCCAATAGTAGGCCATACCACAAAGATCGAACGGTAAGCTGTTGCCACAGCCCAGCCCAGCCCATGGAAGGTCAGACTTCCGGCGGCCCGAGCAGCTTTCCCTGCGGTGCTTCTTCGCTAGAACGAACCCTAGCCGCCTCGCCATCCCAAAGAATCGGGAAAGGGAAGCGACGATCTGGTCTGGTGTGCCCCTCCCTCGGCGTCGAATCCTGTCACCTCGTAAGCTGTTGTTACTCTCTCCCAATCTTTCTCCCTTCTCTCGTAAGCGAAAGATAATGGTGATTGGAGCTCCGCAGCACTCTGACCTCTATGCTCTGATTCGAGCGTCTTTTTGGCAGCCGGGGAAACGAAGAACTCGTCGTGGGTTCCGCTCCGGCGGGATGGGGAAGGCAAAGCGGGCGTCCATCTTCATCAGGCTCGTGTCGGCCGCCGGCACGGGGTTCTTCTACGTGAAGCGCAAGAACCCTCGGCGGATCACGGAGAAGCTCGAGTTCAGGAAGTACGGCCCCCGCGTCAACAAGCACGTCCTCTTCACGGAGGCCAAGATGAAGTGACGACCTTCGCGCCGCAGGCCGGCCGGAGGCTGAATAACGCCGTCGAGCCGTCGAATGAATGAATGATCCGGGGAGGAGACGGGTGTATCCGTCCGTTCCTGTTCTTCTTTCTTCTTTGCCTGTACTGCCTGTCGCCGGCTGGACCGAGCTGCAGTGCATTTCTGTTCAGCTGTTCTTTCTTGCTTGCTGTCCAGGTCCGTTGTATCCCCATGAAGCTGCACTGTGTTCTCTCCTTTCCTGACATCGTGTCGACAGACAATGACAATTCGTCTGTCTTTGTAACATCTTGGTCCAAACTGCAAACGGAAGTTGTAAACGTACTGTAGATAACTGGTGAATGCGTGCAGTGCGGTGCTCTTCACCTGTTCTTTCGTGCTGCTAGTCTAGGTCCAGTGGGAGGCCGACAGATATGACGATTCGCCTGTCTGTGTAGCATCTTGGTCCAAACTGACCGGCATCCGTGGTCTCTCACTTCCTTGAAGCTACAACTAGAAGTTGATCAACTTGATCTGAAGTTGTGGCGTACTGCTGATCACTGATGAGTGCTAACACTTTCTTGTTCTTGCAAATTTTATGTGAATTTAATTCAGTGTCTTCCGGAAATCATACGGCTTGGTCGGTAAACAAGAGGACCTAGCGATCTAGAGGTGAACTTCCAAAAGTAATCCTGGATGTTAGTTCACCCCCATAAGCCAGCAGTAGATTGCACGAATCTGACACGTTTCTGCTACTCCAAGTTCAGTGCAGCAAAAAACGAACCTACTGCAGAAAAGAAACAGAGAATGCAGATAATGATATAAACAGAAAATACGAAGTGTGACCACTGGAGCAGCACAAATGCACAATGCAAGAATCCATACATCAGGGGGAGAAAAAAGGTACCGTGCCTGCAGCTAGAGCTCCATGTTAATTAGGATGTTTTCTTAGCATGAAGATAAAACTATTGCTAGACAACGAACTGGGCAAGTGTAAATGCTAAAAGTGAGCACCGATATAGGACAAACAAGATGCATTAATGTAAAATTCATTGATCAGAGCCGAGGGAACGTGGGCTAGTCGACAACACGACTCCATGAGGCAGGTTGAGGGGCCCCATGTTCTTCTCCACCTAATTCTAGTGGCAGCACACAACTATGCAAGCTCAGAGGCATCTCACAGCAACAATGTTCGACACGGCAAATGCAAACAGTGAAACAGTTCATGTGTCAATTCGACATCATCTCTCATCAGAGCCGATTCTCTCTACCAGATTGCAATGTCGTGGAACAAAAATCATGACATCTTATCATGTGACATGCCAGAACTTACAAATCAAAATCCTCCGTGCGTGCAGTTACAAGTACAACGTAGTAGTAGTAGTAGTTAACAATATCACAGCAGCTAGCTCCAAAGCCAACATATATTGATGGGAACCCTGAAGAGAGGCCTAACAGGAACGAATTACATAGTTTACATTCAGCAACAACAACAAAAAAGTGAAAATGATGAAAGACAAGTTTACTTTGTTATCTGGTATTCTGGGGGCATTTTGTACGGCGATTATGAAAAAAGGACACACTAAAAAGAATAATATATGGGTGATGGGTGAAGTCCTAAGCTAGTATGATGAATCAACTAAGGTGGACGTTTGTAAGGAGCCTTGTTAGTTTACCGAGGGTTTCTCGGGCCGAAACCGTGTCGGGGTGCTGCTCGCCGCAGATGGAGGTGCGGATGAATATGGCCTTCCGTATCAGGTCATCTCCGGTGCCATACTGTCCACCTCTGAGCATCAGCTTCGCCCGTGTTTCTAGTACAGAAGCTTTCAGAAGAGCCAGCTCCTGCCAAAGGTAAGTGTACTGGGCTTCCGACTGGACTGGCCTAAAGCAGGAGATTGATGTTTCTCTCCATTTACCAGCATGAGAAAGCATGGATTCGGCTGCGCGTTCCAATGCATCTGTGCACAGACGCAGAAGCTCCAACGCGGCGTTGCATCGGGAATATGTGATGAATGTGTTTATGGCAAGTGGCACCACGATCTGCTTCACAAAGAACATCAACTCAGATGGCCTCAGTTCTACCAGGAAAGGATCAGAACCAAATCCAAAAGCCATGAAGCAGGCAGCCCACAGGTGCTCAGAAGAATGTTTGATTGAGCCTCGGAGGTACACTGATTGGACCATAGCTTGAGCTGTTCTTGTGCCTGCTCGCTTGCGAGCATATAACCTGATCATATCATGGAACTGAATATACTCAGACTTTGCGCTGCATCTGGCAATTCCAAACCGTGTCAGCATTGCAGCTGCTTCAGCTTCAGATCTCTGCATCCTAGAAGTTGCAAGGCCGCAAGCTAGTGTTCGCCACCACTTCCTCCACCTCGGACCCCTCCGATGCTTCTTTGGGATTTTATGTGCAGCCAGAGCCAACATATGAATCGGAACTGCAGATGGTGCAAACCAACCAGACACCTGAACCATACGAATTGCCAGACTCCTAGGACCATCTGCATGCTCAAATATAGATAGGCAGACATCCAGAAGTCGAACAAGCACTTCATTATTTTTCAAGCTGATTAATTCCCTCTCATTCCAAGAAAAATCTCTAATGGGTGACGGCCGATTCAATGTGTCAAGAAGTCTACTTGGAGTGATTGGAAGCTCCAAGAGTATAGCTCCAACAATTCCTAGGCCAAGGGTGAGTCTCCCAAGCTTTTCTTCAATGACCTTGAGCGCATCAATTTCCATTAGCGGGTATTCTTTGACACCTCCTTTCATTAAAGTCATTGCCTCGGCACCAGATAAGTAAGAAAGCTTCATTGGCTCCAAGTTCATCACACGCGGAAGGCGTGTTGTTATGATGAAGTGAGTCTCGCCACCAAATTGTGGGAGAAGGTCTGTTATGAGTCTCTTATCCCACCAGTCCTTCTCACTCTCCAGATTATCAATGATAACTAAATATGGTATGTCCCGCATCAGTTCTTGCCTTATTTTGGCAATGGCTTCCTCTTCCTGCTCTTCAAAGCATCGGTCACTTCCTTTCTCATGCAAGTGGGTATCAACACTTAAATCTAATTCCAAAAGAGACCGTAAAGCCAAATAATTATGACGAATGTATCTACTCTCCCCTCTAATCCACAAAACCATCTTATATCTCTGGGAGAACCTGTATGCGTATTCCAAAGCCAAGTCTGTCTTGCCCATCCCAGATTCCCCTGATATGCAAGCAATGCCCTTTCCATAGAGTATCTTCCTAGATATTTTCTTCCTCCCATACCTCCCCCCATTCTTCACTCTTTGTTGTCGACCATGCTGCAATGGGGTGCCCAGTCTCTGCATCTCGATGCCTTCCTCGGTCTCCTTCCATAATACCGGTTCCTTTCCCTTGATTCCATCTGCATTTAATTGCTCATAATTGTTAGCAGACCACCCACTAACAGGGCTCTTTCTTCTTTGCTTTGTCTTGAGCTCAAAATATTTCTTTTCTCCTTCCCCGCTGACATCACCAAACAAAATGAGCTCCAACTGTGAGAGCTCCTTTTTCCTGCCAACGAAATCAGCATTGCGAGGGAAAGGAAACTCCTCCTTATCCACCCTCGCTCTCCACCTATTCACCCGATCAACCACACTTCTCCTGCCTAATTGTGTGGCCAAAAGAATAACTGCTTGCAGCATGCAAGCTCTCCAATTGGTATCATTCGCTTCTAACTGCACATCTACCACCCGAGAAAGAGCATCAACTGATTCCCTCCATTCATTCTCCATTCCACCATATAGCATCCACAGCTCGCCACCATGTTTATCCCACAGTTCTCCCCTCTTCTCGATGATATCTCTGGCAAGGCAATCAGCAGCACCCAAGTCAAAGAATATAGGGATAAGATTTTTCTTGCCAAAGAAGTTCCTGAGCTCCTCAATGGTATAAGGATTCCCAAATGACTTCTTTGTAAGAATGACAACTCCATATGTGGAAGCATTCATTATCCTCTCGACAGCATCGTGGCTGTGTGAGTTCCGACACCTAGACCTGTCAGAAGCAAAGCAGCTGATTCCATGAATCTCAAGTTCTGCACGAAGCCAATTTGTGAACCTCAGCAGTGAAGCCTTGCGTCCATGAAATCCTATGTACACATCATATGTCCGAAGCCTACTGACAGAAGCTGCTGATGTCGTAGGTTGAGAGGACGAAGATTTCCGATAGGTCCCCACCTGCCTCTTCTGTTTTTCCTTTCGAGTTGAACGGTCACAATTGCTAGTTGCTGATGAACTACCTTGGTATGGGCCATTGAAGGTGGAAATGAAGCTGGGATTATTATAGACAATTGCTGGAGTCCCAAAATTACTTGAAGTGCAAAGGCTGGGAGGAGGCGAAGCATCGTCTTGCAACAACCTAACATTGGTTGCCGGTAACTGCTCCTTCTGTACCAGTGTGTCACCAGAGAGAATATCACTGATTTTTAGCGCGATGCCATTCGAGGAGCTAGTGTGCTCAGGATGAGCATGCTCCGGGCCACGAGCAGACATCGACCGTGGCGTGAAGAAAGGTGATTGATTAGCAGAAACAAATGTCGAGGAAGAGGATGATAGGTTCCTTGATGGTGCCGAGACCATAGCCCCAACATCGGAGCTTTCCTGTTGAAGCTCCATATACCCATTTTCAGTGCTATCCAGCTCTCAAAATGGCCTGTAATTCAACTGATCGCTGTGCAAATCAGTATCTGCAAAAGATAGAAACAATGTATCATTATTTGAAAAACTTCAACCAGTTCCTAGCTAGTACGCATTAGAAGTACACCTCAGGGAACAACAATTGTTGACCAATATGATGCATGATCTTTCATCGCTCTTTGGGGGTGAATAAACAACCGAACTAGTAAACAGTAGTCGTTCACGTTTCTATCTACTCTTGAAATAAATAAAATGTATATATAGAAGTTTGGAGAAAGGGGACAAATTAAAACTGTAGCAAAGGTGCATTCTATTGGCCATTCAGATAAAGTAAACCCATGATGGCCCAATAATGGCTGAGCAAGTACGTTGAGGCGAGTCCAATTGGTTGATACTACTTAGATCTTGTTTACTGGATGCCAGCAAGAAAGAAGAAAAGAAAAAGGCTGAGATGAGCTGTTTGCTTCACTGTACTGATCAATTTGGTAGCAGCGGAAATAACTGTCATGGTGACTTAACATATGGGTAGAATTGAGTTGCCCATACTTGATGATGCACAGCGCACCAAGTACAACCTGGGCCAGGGGCCAAGATAGGAAAAGAAACTAACCGTGTACGGGGAGAAGGAAGCAAAATGGCAACTCATTCCTGTTGTTTCGTCAACAATCTTTCATGATACCGCGGGGTTGGGAAAACGGATCTACCGGCGGCACCAGCTGAAGCTAAATCTTTGCGGCTATGCGACGCCTCACGGCTCCAGATCTGCTGCGCAATCGCAACTAATCAGAGAAGAGAAGCGGACACTGAACCCAGCAAGATCACGCGTGCCGACGACGGCTCTCAGATCTGGCAAAGGCAAAAGGCCAGCTGAGAAAACCGTCAGAGCACGGCTCAGGAGACGACAGACCGATCAAGACGAACAGCACCAATTGCTCCAAAAAGGAAAAAAGCAATCGTCCGTTCTACCGATTACTTCGCACTAGAAAAACAGCAGAGAACACTCGAATTCGAAGTACCTGCGGCTTACATTTCTTCTCCCTCGAGGCAGCAGCCCCTTGTGGGGGTGGCGCAGTAGTGTCTGCTCCCGCGCCGGATCCCGATTCGAATCCGGTTCCGCTCGATAACCAGAGCAGCCCTCGTTGCTGCCTCTAGCTAGGTAGCTTCTCTTCGGCAGCAGCAGTAGCGGTCAGTGAAGTCCAAGCTCATCCAGTGTGAAATGCGTGCGTGATTCGTCGGGACACGAGGCAGTGTCAGTGTGAGGTGGCGCGGCGGGCGATTTTTATATGCTGTGCGAGGGAGGGAGGAAGCAGCGGCGACGGCGGGGCGGGGGAGGGAAGGAGGCAAAAGCTTAAGCGAGCAGACTGCAGAGAGAGAGAGAGAGAGAGAGGGGATGGATGGGAATGGGATTAGTGGTGGTACTGCTGCTATAAGTGGAGGGTTAGGCAGGATGAGGTGTGATTAATTAAGGCTGCCACGCCGACGCCGACGCGGGCCGCGTCGTGTGGGCGGTCCCCACCGGCAGCGACTGGACGGTGGTTCGGTTGGCGTGGGTAGGAGGAGACAGGCACGGGCGGGCCTGGCCTGACCCGACAGCGAGAGCCGGTTCGTGCCTGCGTTTAGGTGTGAAGGAAAGGAAAAAAAAGGCTTCGGATGGACGGACCGAGTGGGGAATCTCGAGGGCCCAGCACAATCTGATCCGTGAAAGAAAGCTGCGGTTTCTGACGGGACATTGTTTACCCGGTTTTTGTCAAATTTATCTCTTTATTATTGCTGTTTCGCTTTTTCTAAAGGATAATTGCACGTAGAATTTAGAAGAAGCTATTTTTTTTGTCTGATAAAGGCGAATGCTAAGCGTCCCCCGGGATCTGTCATCCCCACGGTGTCCTCAGCTCCTCGCTTGACGGACATGTTATCCCAAATCCCATCGCGCATGTCCGTCCCCAACCCATCGCCATGGGGCCCCTTGGCCACCGTCCACCTCCGGCGAGGGCGCCATCCCACAAGCCCCCTGGCCTCCATCCAAGCTCTGGCAAGGGCCAGCCATGACATCGCCATCCACCCGTCGGAGCAACACTGACAGCCGTCCGTAGCAACTCTGACTGTCGTCTATAGCAACGTCCTCCGCCATCGATAGAAACGATGACTACCGTTTGTAGCAATGCCCTCCGCCGTCTGTAGCAATGCCCCCGCGGTTGGCAGCACCATCGGTTGCTGATAGTAACATCGTCATCATCTCCCATTGAGGCGTGGTAACGAGGTTGAGGTGAGCAGCTCGGTAGTGGTCATCGGTGCCAGGTGCTTGTTCACAGCAAGAGAGGGATGGAGTGGCGCTGGGCTATGCCATGCAGGTGGGACGGGTCGGCGGCACGCGGGTGGGATCGCGGGCGGTGGTATGCTCCATTGCTGAGAGATGTGAGAGAGGAGAGAAGTCAAATGGAGGCACTTGGATGATATGAGAACAGAAGAAATGAGAAGGGGAAGGGATAAAACCAGGAGCCCGTGGTGGGACCATGTGAGTCAGTTTCTCTCCACATGAGGGGCGTGGTTTGCGCACCCTGACTCGGACGATGATCCTTGAGACGTCCATTTTACATCACTATTCTATATCATAATTCACTGTTATTTATTGATATATTTCATATTAAGAGATGATACTTATGTAATTTCATTTGTTTTTGCATGGTTGATGACTTTTGGAGCATGGACCGCTGCAGTCATGATTCTGATGGAAAAGGTGCTGTTTGGAGGCAAAATTCGCGAAGATCAGAAAATCCGGGAAAACATACGGAAAATCCTATTATTCCAGAAGACGAAGGATGCCAGAAGAAGGAGTGGAGATGGGCCAAGGGGGCCCACACCATCCCCTGGCACGGGCTACCCTAGGTCGCGCCACCAGGTGGTGTGGCCACCCTGACCCACCTCTGGCGTATATATTCCTCCCGAAACCCTAAGACTTGAGGGGCGACCACAGAAAGATTTCGCCGCCTCTGCGGGGCAGAAAACCGAGAGAGAAAGATCTCTTCGGCATATAAAATTCTGCCGAGGGAATTCCTTCCCGAAAAGGGAAGATCATCGCCATCAACACCACCATCAAGCTGAACTTCATCGGGATCATCATCATCACCATCAGCACCCTCATCACCATCTGAAGGGAATATGCCCGAGAAGCAATAATAAAGTGGTTATTATCTTATTCCATGTTTATGATAAATGTTTATTTTACATGCTAGAATTGTATTGATCGGAAACATCAATATATGTGTGTTTAATAAACAAAAAGGGTTCCTAGTTATGCCTCTCTTATAGACTAGCTTGTTGATTAACAAGATGATCAAGGTTTCCTGATCATGGACATTGGATGTTGTTAATAACAAGGTCACACCATTGGTAGAATGATGTGATGAACATTCATCTGAAGTATAGAATTACGATCAAAGTCATTATGTTTATATTGCTATAACATCATACGAAGTAATCTTTATCCTTAGACCATGAGATCATGTTAATTGCTAACACCGGAAGAGTATCTTGATAACATCAAACGTCACACCGTAACAGGGTGACTATAAAGGTGGGTTCAGTGCTACGAAGGTGTTATGTTGAGGCTCATGGATCAAGAGTGGGATTTGTCCATCCCGATGACGGATAGATATACTCTGGTCCCTCTCGGTGATATCACATTGAAATAGCTTGCAAGCAAGTGATGTGATCACTAGAATGTTATATCACGGGAACGAGAAAATAGTGCATGTCGGTAACGAGATCAAAGTAGGTATGGAGATACCGATGATCGAATCTCGGACATGTAATATATCGCGGGACAAAGGGATTTAGTTACTAGCGTTAAAGGTTCTCACGATCACAGAAGTCATCGTTGAATATGTAGGAGTCAGTATGGATCTCCAGGTCCCGCTGCTGATTATTGATCGAAGAGGGGTCTCGATCATGTCTGCATTATTCGCGAACCGTAGGATGACACACTTAAGGGATACCGACACCATTTGGAGCAAATATGTTTCAGATAAAGATTTAAGAAAGAGCTGGAATTATTTCAATAGACACCAAAACTGTTTCGGGTGAAATTGCTGAAATTGGTTCTGCATGTAATATTGAAATGTTGCAGGGGGTTTTATGTGAATGTTTGTTAATTAAAGTAATTACCAAAATTCTGAATAAAAATAATAAAAGGGTTTTATTAAATGAGAGAGCATTAAATTTGGAGAAATTTAATGCATTTAAAGTGGAGACTTTAAAAGAGAATGTGAAGGGGCATTTTAATGTGGAGGGGTTACCACCACATGAATGGAGGAGGTGAAGGGTCACCCCCTCCATGCGCCGGCCATGAAGGAGGGGCACCCCCCCTCTCCTCCTATAAAAGGTCACCCCCTCCTCACTTCTCCCACACACCTCTTTGTGAAGGATCTCTCTTCCCCTCTAGTATTATTCCCCCATAGTCTCGAATTAGCGGGATACATGTTCCCGGTGGCTTTATCTAGAAAGGAGTTGCTGCTTTTGCTGCTTTGCTGGAGCGAGGGACGGAGGTTGTCGGGGTACCGGACGTGTGTGCGATCACGGATGCACCGCTGCTTTGCGGTGCTGGACTTGGTGGTGCTGGAGCTGGATCTGATGGACGTGCTGGAGCCGGACCTGCTGGACTTCATCACGATCTTGAGATCGACAAGTGTACGACTACATCAACCACGAGTTCCTACTCGTTAACAAAGCTCGTTGTCTACGAGGGTAAGTTCTCGTTGGATGTATGTCCACCCGTTGCTTTGTACCTAGTAGATAGATCTTGGCGTGTAGTTCACACTGTAGGAATTTTTTTGTTTTCTATGCTGCGGACCCAACAGTGGTATCAGAGCCTGATCTATGCGTGGGTGCTTAGCACGGGTAGTACACATATGTTGATATGTGGGCGATGATGATCATGTTATTGCATCTTCTATGTATTTTGGATATTGGTGGCATAGTGGGATGAAGCGGCCCGGACCAACCTTACATGTCATCGTACATGAGACCGGTTCCACGACTGACATGCAACTATTTTTGCATAAGTGGCTGGCGGGTGTTTGTCTCTCCTACTATAGTCAATATCTGATTTACAACGAGTTGATAATAACTTGGTTATCCTCGTTGTGGTTCATGTTCGTAGGTAAGAACGGTTCTTTCTCCAAAAGCCCTAAGCCACGTAAAACTTGCAATTGATAAATTAGAGGCGTCTAGTTTATTGATATGGTATTGTTGTAAGTAGATGTATGATAGATACTCTTACAACACACTCAACGTGTAAGTTCCATAGACCTTGGCCTTACACACAAAGGAATGATAGAGATCATACCACGATGCAAGTGATAGAGATCAAATGCATCGACCATATCATCTCACTTTACACATTAGATGTTAGCATCTTATACTGCTAGTTTGGCGCTTTCTGTAGCATTGTAAGATGATCTCTCTTTTAGATATCAAGATAAAAATGTGTTCTTTCTTAAGTATGCACCGTTTTGTGGATCGTATTTCGAGACATCACGTGATGATCGGGTGTACTCGACTCTACGCTTTCATACAAACGGGTGTAAGACAGTTTTACACATGCGAGTACTAAGGTTCTTACTTGGCGAGCCTAGCATGTACAAACATGGCCTCGGAACACGGATCGAAAGGTTAAGCATGAGTCATATAGTTGATATGATGCCCATATAGATGCTCGCCTTTGAAGCTACATCAACTCACGTGATGATCAGACTTGGTGTAGTGGATTTGGTTCATGTAATCACCAAAAAGGCACGAGGGATGTCGTTTTTGAGTGGGAGTTCATTTCTAATTTGGATTAGTCGAACCAAATTTGTCATAAATTAAATCAAAGTGAATTTGCATAGTTTATTGTAGTCATTGGCATTCGTTTTCTACCTTATGCTTAGTTTTTATTTGAGATAATAGAACTATAGAATTCTGGATATTTACTTTACGAACTGGTATCGTATTGTTTCGAATGTCAATTTAAAGTTTATAAGTCCTATTGCAAACTTTCAGCAAACTCTATTTACTCCATGAAGTTTAATAAGTAGTATTAAATCAAGAGTAAGGATTCCAATGTTAGTATCTAAAGTATCATGTTTGCCTCCATGATTATTGATATTCAAAACGTTGTTTTAATATCAAGATTATATTGGAGCTGAAAATTGTTTCAGAAACCATTATGTGTGAAAGATATTGTGATATCTGAAACAATGTTTTTTCGTTGCATTATGATAGAGTATAATTTAGCAAAATACATGTTCTCATATTGTATGAGAATTTGTGAAGGATGGAGATGCTAGGCATCCGAATCTACCAAAAAGGTTTTGGGAACTGATATTATACTCGCGATTCTTCCTTATAGGCTATAGTAGCTTGATCATGAAAGTTGTCATGATAAGGATGAATAGAAGATGTAAGTAAAATGTTTACTACACTAATAGATTACTAAAGAATGGATTTTTGAAAGAACACCAAACATTTGATGATGGTGATCCACTTCAAAGTGCAAGTCCAAAGGTATTAGTATTTGACTATATACGCTTTGTACCATGTGTCATGTTGATGACACCACTATTGATGTTGATAGATTATTTTAAAAGAAAAGGAATTGCTGAAAGAGAATCTATAAAATATTTGGCAGAAAATAAAAGGTTGTAGATGTCCAACTTAGGTATATAGAATATATACATGTTATGGCTATATTCCTTGCTTGTTAAACAATGTGGTTCTTAGGTATTGGATACCGGTATTGGATACCTAATTGGTTGGTATGAAGTGTCATACAGGACAACGCAATTCATGAACTACAATGGCCTAAGTAACCAGCAAGAGAATGAGTGATGATGTTCATCGAAAACAAATAAAGTGTTATTGTGTTTTTCGTTGTCATCAAACCAAGCCTTCAAGATTTGTTTAAATAATTGTTATTTTGTTCCGGTATCATGAGAACAATGTCTGTTCAAATAATTACCGTATTCCATAAAGGATGGATGAACTTTTACAAGTCTAGTTGGAGAAATCACATCCATAAACACTATTGCTAAAATGTCGCAAGACAAATGATTGAAAGATCACTTATGAAGTGACATCGACGTTTAAATTATATTTGAAAGAAAACATGAAGAAACTCCATGTTGATGGATTTTTGGAGTCTTTGATTTTGATCAATTGACGCATGTGAGACTTTCCTCGAGATAATTGAAACTCCGTCCATAGGCCAGAGAGGAACGGATGACTAGCTTATTGGAAATTGTGCATGCTGATGTGCATAGTCCATTATATGTAGCCATATGCGATGGATCTTTTTGCTTCATATGCTTTCTCCGAAAATTTGAGTGAATATATCTGTATATTTACTTAATAAGGAAGAAGTATGAAACATTTGAAAATTGTTCAAAGACTTTCAAGATGAAGTGGAAAATCATTGTAACAAGAAAATAAAGAGTTTATGATTCGATCATAAAGGAAGATATTTGAGTTACATGTTTAGCAAAAACACCTAAGACTTGAGGAATTGTTCCATGATTTGTGTTTCCCGATAAACCATAGGAGTATGGCATATTCGAGAGATAAAATCAAACCATGTTTGACATGGTAAGATCAAGGGTGTCATTTATAAAACTGTCATTATGTTTTAAGGATTGAAGCTTTAGAGACTACCGCTTTTACACTGAAAAGAGCACCATCGTGATCCATTGAAATGACACCATATGAGTTATGGTTTGGGATAAAACCGAATTGTCTTTTCTTAAATTTTGGTATGCTATGCATAAGTAAAATGTTTACAACCAAAGTCGGATAAGCACGTCTTTGTAGGTTATCCCAAAGAATTTGTTGGGAATTTCTCCATAACACCGAGGACAAAAGAGTTTGTTACTTGGAACGTCAAGTTTCTTGAGAAGGAATTTTTCGTGAAAATTTAAGTGGGAGGACAATAGAACTTTGATAAGGTTGTTGAACCTTAGCTATATGTGCTAAGTAGCGCAGCGCCGGAAAGTGTCCCGGTGGCGGCCACAATGCTCATGGCTCTCGTGATTACAAAAGGTGTGATCTTGGAGATTAGAGTTCCTATAGAACCGTGTGGGTCGGTAAGAATCAAATAGTAAGATTTGATAAGCAAGTCGTTATTGTTTTGACAGTGATGAACCGACTACATGCAAAGAAGCGATGATGGGCCCTGACTCCATAAAATGACTAGAAATCATAGAATCCGTGATAGTATCCATACACGAGAAAACAAGTTTCTGAACTTGGAAGACTGTCCGGAAAGGCGTGAAGCCTATCGGTCGTGTTTGGATCTATAAAGAAATAAGACATGGATGTTTAACATCTATGAAATAGTCGACATGTCGGAAAGAAGTTTACGACAATGTTCAAGGAGTTGACTATGACAAGATTTGATCTTTCATAGCGATATATAGTCTTGACGGATTAATGTAGCAACCACTACATATAATTTGGTATATGGTAGTTGAATAAACAAAACAAGGTTCTTCTAATAGAACGGTAACCTAGGACATGTACATGACATGGTCCGAAGGGTTTTGTTAATTCAAAGGGTGCTAAAAGGGCATGTAAACTTCAATAGTTGAAGTAAGCATAGCGGAGTTGGAATCTTCACCATGATGAAACTGTTAAAAGAGTTTAAATTCATCGAAGATGATGAAGATGCTTGCATTTGCAAGAAATTAAGTGGGAGCGCTGAGACTTATTTCTAATACATTATGTAGAGGACATATTGTTGATTGGAAATGATGTATCTTGTATTGACACAAGTTAAGAATTTCATTAAAATAAGATTTCGATGAAAGACTTGGGCACCCGGAATATTAGGCATCAATATCTATATGGATAGATTAAGGCACTAATATGGTTGTGCCAGACATACATATATGAGATATTGAAAGGGTTCAATATGGAAACAACAAGAAAGGTTCTTGCTGCATGGAAAGGATTGTATCAAAATTCAAGTGTTTCAACACTTGGTGAGTAAAATCACAGGAAGATTTTAATCGATTATACCATGATATGTATATATCTAGAATGTCCTATGCTCTAAATGTTATGAGCATATACCAGAATGATTCATAAGATGATCATTGGACAATAGTAAAGATATTCTTATGAGCTTTGGAAGAACTAAGAATATATAATGTATAAGTGACAAATAGTTAAAGGTAGTTCATTGTAAATTGTTACATTGATACTAGTTTTGTCACAAGATACAAATTAAATTTATCTCAATTTAGACTATGGGTGGCACAATGTAATGGAAAGGATGTTCCATGATGGATTTGGATGAGTTCCAAAGTTGAGACATTGTGACGGATACTACAACAAAAGGCTAAGTATATGACTGTCATAGTAGCAGCAAAGGAGGGCATTTGTGTTAAGTAGTTTCTTATCAAACAAGGTGTGGTTCAAAGTGGGCTAATACTATGAAGATATATTGTGTGACAATAATATCAACATATTTTGAGCCGAACGAACAAAAGGTCTCACCAAAGGACCAAATCTATACAATGCCATCTCATTTGAGAATGAGTGATGCGTAGAGACGCAGAGACATGCAAATACACACGGACCTGAAACTGTCAGATCCAGAGATTATGTTAACCACTAGCAATAGCGTATATGCAACACCAGAAAGCCATAGGTGTTCAATACGCAAAGTTTTTCAAACTAGATTATTGACTCTAGTGCAAGTGGGAGACTAAAGGGAATATGCCCGAGAGGCAATAATAAAGTGGTTATTATCTTATTCCATGTTTATGATAAATGTTTATTTTACATGCTAGAATTGTATTGATCGGAAACATCAATACATGTGTGTTTAATAAACAAAAAGGGTTCCTAGTTATGCCTCTCTTATAGACTAGCTTGTTGATTAACAAGATGATCAAGGTTTCCTGATCATGGACATTGGATGTTGTTAATAACAAGGTCACACCATTGGTGGAATGATGTGATGAACATTCATCCAAAGTATAGAATTACGATCAAAGTCATTATGTTTATATTGCTATAACATCATACGAAGTAATCTTTATCCTTAGACCATGAGATCATGTTAATTGCTAACACCGGAAGAGTATCTTGATAACATCAAACGTCACACCGTAACAGGGTGACTATAAAGGTGGGTTCAGTGCTACGAAGGTGTTATGTTGAGGCTCATGGATCAAGAGTGGGATTTGTCCATCCCGATGACGGATAGATATACTCTGGGCCCTCTCGGTGATATCACATTGAAATAGCTTGCAAGCAAGTGATGTGATCACTAGAATGTTATATCACAGGAACGAGAAAAGAGTGCATGTCGATAACAAGATCAAACTAGTTATGGAGATACCGATGATCGAATCTCGGACATGTAATATATCGCGGGACAAAGGGATTTAGTTACTAGCATTAAAGGTTCTCATGATCACAGAAGTCATCGTTGAATGTGTAGGAGTCAGTATGGATCTCTAGGTCCCGCTGCTGATTATTGATCGGAGAGGGGTCTCGATCATGTCTGCATTATTCGCGAACCGTAGGGTGACACACTTAAGGGATACCGACACCATTTGGAGCAAATATGTTTCAGATAAAGATTTAAGAAAGCGCTGGAATTATTTCAATAGACACCGAAACTTTTTCGGGTGAAATTGCTGAAATTGGTTCTGCATGTAATATTGAAATGTTGCAGGGGGTTTTATGTGAATGTTTGTTAATTAAAGTAATTAACAAAATTCTGAATAAAAATAATAAAAGAGTTTTATTAAATGAGAGAGCATTAAATTTGGAGAAATTTAATGCATTTAAAGTGGAGACTTTAAAAGAGAATGTGAAGGGGCATTTTAATGTGGAGGGGTTACCACCACATGAATGGAGGAGGTGAAGGGTCACCCCTCCATGCACCGGCCATGAAGGAGGGGCACCCCCCTCTCCTCCTATAAAAGGCCACCCCCTCCTCACTTCTCACACACACCTCCTTGTGAAGGATCTCTCTTCCCCTCTAGTATTATTCCCCCATGGTCTCGAATTAGCGAGATACATGTTCCCGGTGGCTTTATCTAGAAAGAAGTTGCTACTTTTGCTGCTTTGCTGGAGCGAGGGATGGAGGTTGTCGGGGTACCGGACGTGTGTGCGATCACGGATGCACCGCTGCTTTGCGGTGCTGAACTTGGTGGTGCTGGAGCTGGATCTGATGGACGTGCTGGAGCCGGACCTGCTGGACTTCATCACGATCTTGAGATTGGCAAGTGTACGACTACATCAACCACGAGTTCCTACTCGTTAACAAAGCTCGTTGTCTACGAGGGTAAGTTCTCGTTGGATGTATGTCCACCCGTTGCTTTGTACCTAGTAGATAGATCTTGGCGTGTAGTTCACACCGTAGGAAATTTTTTGTTTTCTATGCTGCGGACCCAACAGTGGTATCAGAGCCTGATCTATGCGTGGGTGCTTAGCACGGGTAGTACACATATGTTGATATGTGGGCGATGATGATCATGTTATTGCATCTTCTATGTATTTTGGATATTGGTGGCATAGTGGGATGAAGCGGCCCGGACCAACCTTACATGTCATCGTACATGAGACCGGTTCCACGACTGACATGCAACTAGTTTTGCATAAGTGGCTGGCGGGTGTCTGTCTCTCCTACTATAGTCAATATCTGATTTACAACGAGTTGCTAATAACTTGGTTATCCTCGTTGTGGTTCATGTTCGTAGGTAAGAATGGTTCTTTCTCCGAAAGCCCCAAGCCACATAAAACTTGCAATTGATAAATTAGAGGCGTCTAGTTTAGATCGTTGCTAGGCTAGTGTATTGATATGGTATTGTTGTAAGTAGATGTATGATAGATACTCTTACAACACACTCAACGTGTAAGTTCCATAGACCTTGGCCTTACACACAAAGGAATGATAGAGATCATACCACGATGCAAGTGATAGAGATCAAATGCATCGACCATATCATCTCACTTTACACATTAGATGTTAGCATCTTATACTGCTAGTTTGGCGCTTTCTGTAGCATTGTAAGATGATCTCTCTTTTAGATATCAAGATAAAAATGTGTTCTTTCTTAAGTATGCACCGTTTTGTGGATCGTATTTCGAGACATCACGTGATGATCGGGTGTACTCGACTCTACGCTTTCATACAAACGGGTGTAAGACAGTTTTACACATGCGAGTACTAAGGTTCTTACTTGGCGAGCCTAGCATGTACAAACATGGCCTCGGAACACGGATCGAAAGGTTAAGCATGAGTCATATAGTTGATATGATGCCCATATAGATGCTCGCCTTTGAAGCTACATCAACTCACGTGATGATCAGACTTGGTGTAGTGGATTTGGTTCATGTAATCACCAAAAAGGCACGAGGGATGTCGTTTTTGAGTGGGAGTTCATTTCTAATTTGGATTAGTCGAACCAAATTTGTCATAAATTAAATCAAAGTGAATTTGCATAGTTTGTTGTAGTCATTGGCATTCGTTTTCTACCAATATGGGCATTTGAGTGGGAGTTCATTGTCGTTGTTGTTGTCATGTTGTTAGTAGTGGAATTGTGTTGAGAAAGATTCAATAGTTTGATATTTAAGTTGTGGTGTACTTCTAGTGGTGTCATGTGAACGTCGACTACATGACACTTCACCTATATGGGCCTAGGGGAATGCATTGTGTATTTGGCTACTAATCGTAGGGGTTGCCAGAGTGACAGAAACCAGAACCCCCGTTAGGAAACCATTGCACAAGGGACATAAGGGTCTTAGAGTTTAAAGCTGTGGTTAGGTTTCTAGCTTAATTACTTTCTTATACTTACGGATGTTTACAAGGGGTATAATCACAAGTATGTATTAGTCCTAGGAAGGTCGGTACATTAGCACAGGTTCACCCACACAACACTTAACAAGCTAAAGAAGATTAATCAACTATATGAAGCGAAAGCACTTGACAGTCTTCCCATGTGTCCTCGAGAATGTTTGGTCATCTTAAGTAATACAACTGGCTTGTCCTTTGCTGCATAAAGGATTGGGCCACTTGCTGCATTTATTCCTATTGTCTTTTATTTACTCGTACTTTGTTTACTTGCTTTATCAAAAACCCCTAAAAATCCGTTTGCTAAGTATTTGCAGAGAATTCCTTATCCATACCACTAGCCAGCACCTTCTGCTCCTCGCTGGGTTCGACACTCTTACTTATCGAAAATACTGCGATACACCCCCTATACTTGTGGGTCATCAAGACTATTTTCTGGCGCCGTTGCTGGGGAGTGAAGCGCTATTGGAGAGTGGAACTGGTAAAGGAAACTTCTACTGTGAGTATTGTTTACTTATGTTATTTGCTTTATTTTCGTTATGGATAATCCACTGAGTTTCTTATTTGGCAATGCTACTACCACTGCTAAGGTAGTAGATGAGCCACCTGTTGGAGATATGCCCTAGAGGCAATAATAAATGTAGTTATTATTATATCTTTGTGTTTATGATAAATGTTTACATTCATGCTATAATAGTATTAACAAGGAAACATTAATACTTGTGTGATTTGTAAACTTAATTTGAAGTCCCTAGTAAAGCCTCTATATAATACTAGCTTGTTGGTTAATAGATGATTGTGGTTTCCATATCATGAACATTGAGATGTTGTTAACAACAAGATCATATCGTTAGGAGAATGATATGGTGGACATACTCCTATAGATAAGCGTAGCATAAAGATCAAGTCATTTTAATAGTTGAATTGCTATATGCTTTCTGATACATAGTTATCTGATTCCTTCGACCATGAGATCATGCATATCACCTTTACCGGATGGATGCTTTGATAACATCAAACACCACACCGTAACTGGGTGGCTATAAAGGTGGCATTGAGTGTTCAGAAAGTATTGGTTGAAACACATGGATCAAGAGTGGGATTTGTCCATCCATATGACGGATAGATATACTCTGGGCCCTCTCGGTGAAATGTCATCCAATTAGCTTGCAAGCATGTGACTGGCTCACAAGGGATCACATATCACGGGAACGAGAAAAGAGTACTTATCAGTAACGAGGTTGAACTAGGTATGCAGAGATACCGACGATCATAACCTCGGATAAGTAAACTATCGTGAGACAAAGGGAAATTGATATCGTATGTAAGTGGTTCATTCGATCGCAAAGTAATCGTAGAAATATGTGGGAGCCATATGAATTTCCAGATTCCTCTATTGGTTATTGTTCGGAGAAGTGTCTCGATCATGTCCGCATAATTCACGAACCGTAGGGAGACACACTTAAGGATTCGACGTTGTTTGAGTAGTTATGGAATGATGAGAAAGATACCAAATGTTGTTCGGAGTCTCGAATGGGATTCGGGATATCACGAGGAGATCTGGAATGGTCCGGAGAATAAGATTCATATAAGGAAAGTCCCGTTTCGGAGTTGGGGAATGGTTCCGGTGTTTTCATCGGGAATGTTCTAGAAGGTTCCGGAATGTCCGGCACTCCGAGGGGGGAAGGGTACATGAATGTGTCATTGTAAGTTGGAATGATTGCATCATGTACTAGGTGTCCTCGCTGTCCAAAATAAAGGGTTTATTTAAATCCTAAATTGAAAAGTCAAACGGCTAGTTTGAAAGTCAAACGACAAGTTTTGGAAAGAGGAGGAGGAGTGGGAAACCAAGTTGGGGAGGGATTCCCTCCTCCAACCGCCGGCCCACCTCCAAGCCGAGTTGGGGAGGGACTCCCCTCCCCTTGGCCGCGCCTCCCACCTATAAAGGGAGGGGCAGGGCTGCCCCTCCTAGTACACAAGTACCTCTCCTCCAAAACCCTAGATTGGCGCCACCACCTCCTGCTGCTGCCGCCACCTCCCAGGGTTGCCCTAGCCGCCGACTTGGGGTGCCCCAAACCCTAGCCGCCGGCTCTAGCACCTCCTCCTTGGTGTGTCTAAAACCTAGATCGCCGAGGAGCTCTCTCATACTCCACTATACTCGCTCCGGCTTAAGGCGAAGCCCTGCGAGATCTCCCCTCTACTTCCGGTACCACGCCGTTGTGCTGCCAGAATCGCGAGGAGAGTGCTACAACCTCCGCTGCCTGCTGGAACAAGGGAGAGGAAGGTCTTCGTCGAGTACTGAACGTGTGACCGACTGCGGGAGCGCTGCCGGAACGCAGCGCCGGAAGGATCGTCTACGCGATCTTGAGATCGGAAAGAGTACGACTACATCACCCACGAGAATCTGCTCTCATTAAACACTTTGGAATCTTCGAGGGTGAGTTATTCCATCGACTCGTTGCTACAATCTAGTAGATAGATCTTGGCTTGTTTGTTTGTATGCGGTAGAAATTTTTTGTTTTCCATGCTACGAAACCCATAAGTGGTATCAGAGCCGTGTCTATATGTAGATCTGTTGCACGAGTAGAACACAATGGTCATTGTGGGCGTTGATGCTTTTATTGTCGATTGCTTCTTGTGTACTTTGCATCTTGCGGGATGTTGGGATGAAGCGGCCCGGGCTAACCTTACATGACATCGTTCATGAGACTTGCTCCACGCTTGACATGCAACTTGTATTGCATAAGTGGCTTTGCGGGTGCCTGTTTCTCCCAGCATAGTGGAGATCCAATTTACAACGGGTGATTTACAATACTAGTATCAATGTTGTGGTTCTTGTTCGTAAGTTAGAACGACACTTATAAACATCCCCAAACCACGTAAAATATGCAAAGAAAGTAGAGGCGTCTAACTTTGTTTTGCAGGGGTGTGCAGTGATGTGATATGGCCATGATTGTGATTATATTTGATGTATGCAATGTTCCTTATTGTAAGTTGGCAACCGGCAGGAGCCATATGGTTGTCTTTAATTTCTGTTAAGACCCACGTGTCTATTCAAAGTAGTTGTAATAGTTGAAGCTGGTGGACGACAACCATGAAGAAGCGTCATTGACCTTGATGCTATGCCGGTGATGATGGAGATCATGTTCGTGCTTGAAGATGGAGATCGGAAGCACAAAGAAGAAAGGCCATATCATATCACATATTATGAATTGCATGTGATGTTAATCCTTTATGCATCTTGTATTGCTTAGTAGACGACGGTAGCATTATAAGATGATCCCTCATGCACATAAATTTCAAGTTCTAAAGTGTTCACCCTTAGTATGCACCGTTGCTAAAGCTTGTTGTTTCGAAGCACCACGTGATGATCGGGTGTGTTAGATTCCGCAAGTGTATACAATGTAAGCAAGCCAGATTTGCTTATGCGGAAGCTAAGGTTTTATCTTGATGAGCCTAGCATGTACATACATGGTCTCAGGAACACGGATCACCGAAAGGTAAAGCATGAATCATATAGTAGATATGATGAACATGTAGATTGTTCGCCATTGAAACTATATCAACTCTCGTGATGATCGGTTTTGATATGGTGGATTTGGTTCGTGTGATCACTAAAACAATGTGAGGGATGTTGTTTTGAGTGGGAGTTCACCTAGATTAAACTTAATTATTAATTTGAACTCAATTTGTCATAAACTTAGTCTAAACTATTGCAAATATGTTGTAGATCAATGGCAGCCCCTACCATCAATTTTAATGCGTTCCTAGAGAAAGAAAAGTTGAAAAACAATGGAAGCAACTTCGCGGATTGGTTCCGCAATTTGAGGATTGTCCTCACAGCTGGTAATTTGACCTATGTGCTGGATGCACCGCTGGGTGACCCACCTGCAGCTGATGCTACCGATAAAGTAAAGAATGTTTACCTTGCTCGGAAGAATCAGTACTCCATAGTTCAGTGTGCTATCTTTATGGTTTAGAATCGGAGCTTCAGAAAAGGTTTGAGAATTCAGACCCACATGATATTGTCCGTGATCTCAAATTGATCTTTGAGACTCACGCGGCGATTGAGAGTTATGAGGCTTCTGAAAAGTTCTTTAACTGCAAGATGGAAGAAGGCAGCTCCGTCAGTGAGCATGTGCTTAAGATGTCTGGGCACGCAAACAAACTTCAAAGCTTGGGTATAGTGATTCCTAATGCTTTGGGGATTTACCGTGTCCTCCAATCACTACCACCAAGTTACAAGAACTTTGTGATGAACTACAACATGCAGAACATGAACAAGCAGTTGCCAGAACTGTTTGCCATGTTAAAGTCTGCAGAAGTGGAGATCAAGAAAGAGCACCAAGTGTTGTTGGTCAATAAGACCACCAAATTCAAGAAAGGCAAGTCTAAGCAGAAGGGACACTTCAAGAAGGGTGGTAAGAAAGTTACCACGCCAACGAAGAAGACCAAGGCTGGACCCAAGCCTGATACTGAGTGCTTTTACTGCAAGGGAGAAGGTCACTGGAAGCGGAATTTCCCAAAGTACTTGGCGGATTTGAAGAACGGCAACATCAAGAAGAAAGGTATATCTGATATACATGTTATTGATGTGTATCTCACTAGTATTCGTAGTAGTACCTGGGTATTTGATACCGGTTCGGTTGCTCATATTTGTAACTCGAAACAGGAGCTGCAGAATAAACGGAAGCTAGTGAAGAACGAGGTGACGATGCGCGTGGGAAACGGATCAAAGGTTGATGTGATCACGGTCGGCACGCTACCCCTTCATCTACCATCGGGATTAGTTTTATACTTAAATAATTGTTATTTGGTGCCTGCGTTGAGCATGAACATTATATCGGGATCTTGTTTATTGCGAGATGGTTACTTGTTTAAATCCGAGAATAATGGTTGTTCGATTTATATGAGTAATATGTTTTATGCACATGCACCTTTGAAAGATGGTCTATTCTTGTTGAATCTCGATAGTGGAAATACACATATCAATAACATTGAGGCTAAACGTTTGAAATCAAGCGATAACTCGACCTATATGTGGCACTGTCATCTTGGTCACATTGGAGTGAAGCGTATGAAGAAACTCCATTCCGATGGACTTCTTGAATCACTTGATTTTGAATCACTTGAAAGATGCGAAGCATGTCTGATGGGAAAAATGATTAAGACTCCATTTTCTGGTATGATGGAGCGAGCTACGGACTTATTGGAAATCATACATACCGATGTGTGTGGACCAATGAGTGTAGCATCGCGCGGTGGTTATCGTTATGTTCTTACCTTCACGGATGACTTGAGTAGATATGGGTATATCTATTTCATGAAACATAAGTCCGAAACTTTCGAGAAGTTTAAGGAATTTCAAAGTGAGGTAGAGAATCAACGTAATAAGAAGATTAAATTTCTACGTTCTGATCGTGGAGGTGAATATCTAAGTTACGAGTTTGGCGAGCATTTGAAGAAATGCGGAATACTTTCACAATTGACACCGCCGGGAACACCACAGCGTAATGGTGTGTCTGAACGTCGTAATCGAACTCTCTTAGATATGGTTCGTTCTATGATGTCACTTACAGATTTACCGCTATCATTTTGGGGTTATGCATTAGAAACAGCCGCATTCACTTTAAATAGGGCACCGTCTAAATCCGTTGAAACGACACCGTATGAATTATGGTTTGGGAAGAAACCTAAATTGTCGTTCCTTAAAGTTTGGGGATGCGAAGCCTATGTAAAGAAGTTACAGCCGGACAAGCTTGAACCCAAAGCGGAAAAATGCGTCTTCATAGGATACCCGAAGGAAACTATTGGGTATACCTTCTATCATAGATCCGAAGGCAAAATCTTCGTTGCTAAGAATGGATCCTTTCTAGAGAAGGAATTTCTCTCGAAAGAAGTGACTGGAAGGAAAGTAGAACTTGACGAGGTTGTCGAACCTTCTCTCGAAATTGCGAGTAGCGCAGCGCCGGAAGAAGTTCCTGTGGTGCCTGCACCAATTAGAGAGGAAGCTAATGATGATGATCATGAAACTTCGGTCGAAGTTGCTACAGAGCCTCGCAGGTCAACGAGAGCTCGTACCACTCCAGATTGGTATGATCCCGTTATGAGTGTCATGTTGGTGGACAACACCGATGACCCTGAGACATATGAGGAAGCAATGATGAGCCCAGATTCCAATAAATGGCAAGAAGCCATGAAATCCGAGATTGGATCCATGTACGAAAACCAAGTATGGACTTTGGTGGACTTACCGGATGGCCGGAAGGCTGTCAAGAACAAATGGATTTTCAAGAAGAAAACAAATGCTGATGGTAATGTTACTGTCTATAAAGCTCGACTTGTCGCAAAAGGGTTTCGACAAATTCAAGGAGTTGACTACGATGAGACTTTCTCACCAGTAGCGAAGCTAAAGTCTGTGAGGATTATGTTAGCAATCGCTGCATATTATGATTATGAGATATGGCAGATGGATGTCAAAACAGCATTCCTCAATGGTGACATTGATGAAGAGTTGTATATGATGCAACCCAAAGGTTTTGTCGATCCTAAAGATGCTAACAAGGTATGCAAACTTCAACGGTCCATCTATGGATTGAAGCAAGCATCCCGAAGTTGGAATCAACGTTTTGATAAAGTAATCAAAAGTTTTGGTTTTATACAAACTTATGGAGAAGCTTGTATTTACAAGAAAGTGAGTGGGAGCTCTGTAGCATTCTTAATACTATATGTGGATGACATATTGTTGATTGGGAATGATGTAGACCTTCTTAATAGTGTCAAGTAATATTTGAATAATAGTTTTTCAATGAAGGATCTTGGCGAAGCAGCTTACATATTAGGCATAAAGATTTATAGAGATAGATCGAAATGCCAAATATCATTGTCACAGAGTACATATTTGGACAAAGTTCTAAAGAGGTTTGGAATGGAAGATAGCAAGAAAGGGTTCTTGCCCATGTTGCCCAATACGACCTTGAGTAAAACTCAGAGTCCGACATCGGCAGAAGATAGAGAAAGGATGAGTAAGACTCCCTATGCCTCAGCCATAGGATCTCTAATGTATGCCATGCTATGTACTAGACCCGACATTGCATATGCTGTTAGTTTGACTAGCAGATATCAAAGTGATCCAGGAGTGGATCATTGGACAGCGGTAAAAAACATCCTTAAGCACTTGAGAAGAACTAAGGATATGGTTCTTTCTTATGGAGGTGATGAACAGCTCGTTGTTAATGGTTACACCAATGCTAGTTGGAACACCGATCCGGATAATTCTAAATCACAATCTGGATACGTATTTATTTTGAATGGTGCAGCAGTTAGCTGGAGGAGTGCAAAGCAAAGCGTTGTGGTGAGATCTTCAACTGAATCGGAATACATGGCTGCTTCGGAGGCTTCACAAGAAGCAATATGGATGAAAGAGTTCATTACAGAGCTGGGTGTGGTTCCTAGTGCGCTGGACCCAATGACTATCTACTGTGATAACATGGGCGCCATAGCCAATGCGCAAGAACCAAGGTCACACAAAAAGCTGAAGCACATCAAGCTACATTTTCACGTTATTCGAGAACATATCCAAGATGGGTATATAAAGATTTGCAAAGTACACACAGATCTGAATGTGGCGGATCCGTTGACTAAACCTCTCCCGAGGGCAAAACATGACCAGCACCAAACTGCCATGGGTGTTCGGTATATTACCATGTAATCTAGATTAGATGACTCTAGTGCAAGTGGGAGACTGTTGGAGATATGCCCTAGAGGCAATAATAAATGTAGTTATTATTATATCTTTGTGTTTATGATAAATGTTTACATTCATGCTATAATAGTATTAACAAGGAAACATTAATACTTGTGTGATTTGTAAACTTAATTTGAAGTCCCTAGTAAAGCCTCTATATAATACTAGCTTGTTGGTTAATAGATGATTGTGGTTTCCATATCATGAACATTGAGATGTTGTTAACAACAAGATCATATCGTTAGGAGAATGATATGGTGGACATACTCCTATAGATAAGCGTAGCATAAAGATCAAGTCATTTTAATAGTTGAATTGCTATATGCTTTCTGATACATAGTTATCTGATTCCTTCGACCATGAGATCATGCATATCACCTTTACCGGATGGATGCTTTGATAACATCAAACACCACACCGTAACTGGGTGGCTATAAAGGTGGCATTGAGTGTTCAGAAAGTATTGGTTGAAACACATGGATCAAGAGTGGGATTTGTCCATCCATATGACGGATAGATATACTCTGGGCCCTCTCGGTGAAATGTCATCCAATTAGCTTGCAAGCATGTGACTGGCTCACAAGGGATCACATATCACGGGAACGAGAAAAGAGTACTTATCAGTAACGAGGTTGAACTAGGTATGCAGAGATACCGACGATCATAACCTCGGATAAGTAAACTATCGTGAGACAAAGGGAAATTGATATCGTATGTAAGTGGTTCATTCGATTGCAAAGTAATCGTAGAAATATGTGGGAGCCATATGAATTTCCAGATTCCTCTATTGGTTATTGTTCGGAGAAGTGTCTCGATCATGTCCGCATAATTCACGAACCGTAGGGAGACACACTTAAGGATTCGACGTTGTTTGAGTAGTTATGGAATGATGAGAAAGAGACCGAATGTTGTTCGGAGTCTCGAATGGGATTCAGGATATCACGAGGAGATCCGGAATGGTCCGGAGAATAAGATTCATATAAGGAAAGTCCCGTTTTGGAGTTGGGGAATGGTTCCGGTGTTTTCATCGGGAATGTTCTAGAAGGTTCCAGAATGTCCGGCACTCCGAGGGGGGAAGGGTACATGAATGTGTCATTGTAAGTTGGAATGATTGCATCATGTACTAGGTGTCCTTGCTGTCCAAAATAAAGGGTTTATTTAAATCCTAAATTGAAAAGTCAAACGGCTAGTTTGAAAGTCAAACGGCAAGTTTTGGAAAGAGGAGGAGGAGTGGGAAACCGAGTTGGGGAGGGATTCCCTCCTCCAACCGCCAGCCCACCTCCAAGCCGAGTTGGGGAGGGACTCCCCTCCCCTTGGCCGCGCCTCCCACCTATAAAGGGAGGGGCAGGGCTGCCCCTCCTAGTACACAAGTACCTCTCCTCCAAAACCCTAGATTGGCGCCACCACCTCCTGCTGCTGCCGCCACCTCCCAGGGTTGCCCTAGCCGCCGACTTGGGGTGCCCCAAACCCTAGCCGCCGGCTCTAGCACCTCCTCCTTGGTGTGTCTAAAACCTAGATCGCCGAGGAGCTCTCTCATACTCCACCATACTCGCTCCGGCTTAAGGCGAAGCCCTGCGAGATCTCCCCTCTACTTCCGGTACCACGCCGTTGTGCTGCCGGAATCGCGAGGAGAGTGCTACAACCTCCACTGCCTGCTGGAACAAGGGAGAGGAAGGTCTTTGTCGAGTACCGAACGTGTGACCGACTGCGGGAGCGCTGCCAGAACGCAGCGCCGGAAGGATCGTCTATGCGATCTTGAGATCGGAAAGAGTACGACTACATCACCCACGAGAATCTGCTCTCGTTAAACACTTTGGAATCTTGGAGGGTGAGTTATTCCATCGACTCGTTGCTACAATCTAGTAGATAGATCTTGGCTTGTTTGTTTGTATGCGGTAGAAATTTTTTGTTTTCCATGCTACGAAACCCTACACCACCACCTGCTGAGAATGATGCTTTTAAAATACCTACAAGAATTATTGATCGTGTTATGGATAACTACTATGTTGGGGATGGAACTGTCCATCCTGGTGATCATTTACTATTTATACATGAATTATGCGGGTTGTTTAAGTGTGCGGGTATTACTACAGATCAAGTTAAGAAGAAGTTATTCTCATTATCACTGAAAGGAATTGCTGAGGAATGGTATAAGCTGCTGAAGAATGGTCAAGCTCTGGAATGGGAGGAAATAGTGCCTCTCTTTTATTCAAAATTTTATCCTCCTAGTGAGATCCATAAAGATCAGAATCAAATATACAACTTTTGGCCTCTTGATGGAGAAAGTACAGCTCAAGCTTGGGGGAGATTGAAGTTACTAATGCTCAAATGTCCCATTCATGAGCTCCCCAACAATATTATTATCAATAACTTTTATGCAAGGCTTTCTCTACATGATAAAGATTTATTGGATGATTCTTGTGCTGGATCATTCACTCGCATGGAAGAAGAAGCTAAATGGGATCTTCTGGACCGTATTCAAGATAATTCTGAAGCTTGGGAGAATGACAAAGGTATAAAGTCAGGTATAAATTATGATTATGAATGCATTGAATCTTTTATGGGAACTGATGACTTTTAAAATATTAAAAATGCTTATGGTCTAGACTCTCAAGCTATTGCTTCTTATTTTAAGGCTTTTGCTTCCTATATTCAAGTGCCTAAAAAGAAGTGGAATAAGTATCATGAACCTTATAAAGATGTTGCTAAGAGTGTTCCTGCAAGAAATACTGAAGTTTATACTGCTAATCATGTTTTACCTGAACCTTATATTGAGAAAATGCCTTTTCCAGTTAAGATAAAGGAACATTCTATGATAGCTAGTATGTTTAATGAAAGTACATATAAAACTGTTGAACCTGATAAACAAATGGTTGATGAACCTATAATAACAAATGTGAAAGACTTTGTCACTAAATATGAATAAGAGGGACACACTATCCTTTGTAAGGATACCTCTAATATTGTTTCACATAGTAGTGTTATGAGAGCTAGTATTCCTGTGTTTTCTGTTAGAATAAGTGATCATTGCTATGATGGTTCTTGTGATAGTTATATTGTTAAGTTTATGCATGATACTGAAAGCTACTATGAGAGAGGGAAAAGTGTTCTTATACATCTCAATAATATCAAGTTTCCTCGTTTTATGCTGAAAGTTTTTATGTTGCATTTCTTTTGCTTTCCTATGCTAGTAGTTTCTGGTTTAAACAACTTGTTTGCTTACAAAATTCCCTTGCATAGGAAGTGGGTTAGACTTAAATGTGTGTATTTTTGCTTTTTAATGCTCTCTTTCACTTCAATTCATATTCCTATGTGAGCATTCTTGAAATTATCATGCCCATCTTAATGGCTATAAAGAAAGAGCTTTTTGGGAGACAACCCAGTTTATTTTTGCTTTCAGTTTGTTTGTGTTTATTTGAGTCTTAGAAGTTATTACTTTGGTAATAACCTCTCCTTATCCGTTTTGTTTGGTTTTTGTGTCAAGATCAACCTCTAATGAGAGGGAAGTAAGATTTGGGGAAGTTGCTGTCCCGAAACAGATTTTTGTGCTTCACCGTAAATATCCGTGAGAGATCTCTGTATGTCGGATCGAGCTGTAATATTTTGTGCTTATGACCCAGGTTTTTATTTAACTTTCATTAGTTTTGCACTTTTTGATTTGAGCAACATAAGATTTTCGAAAAAATTGATTTTTATCTGCTGGTCTGTTTTGACAGATTTTGCCACTCTTGTATTTGCTTCTTTATTCGATTTCCTTTTTGAATTCATTTTGGATTTTCAGAAGGAGTTGCTACAGTAGCTTATGTTTTGATGGTTTTCAATTGAAGTTGAACTCAAAAGGTTTTATCACTTCACTTATACTAATGTTGCTAATGAGAACTGTGTGAAGTTTTGTGTGAAAGAAATTTCCAGGTAGTGGAGATAATGGTGTAGTAAGGAAGTGAAAGGTTTTATGACTCAACAAATAAGTATATGAAGATGAAGATATTGATGTTATTCAAGTGATGACTCTAGAAGAATCTACTAAATACCAAATTCAGAGACCTGCAAAGTCTGTTTTCAAATAGGTAACAATTCTGGTAAGAAAAGTTCCGCGAAAATACTATCCAACTATATTTTTGCAGTTTCTAGTCAATAAGGAAAGTTATGAAGCGAAAAAGAGATAGAAACGGAGCCAGGATGGCTCACACCACCCCCTGGCGTGGGCCCACCCCTCGCCGCGCCACCTGGTGGTGAGGCCACCCCGAACTCCGTCTCCGACCCGTTTTCTCCCAGTACCTTCCTTTTGTTGTGAAACTTCATATATATAATCCCCTGGACCCCCGAGGTTCGTATATCGTGTTTTTGTCATGTTTTTGTTTCGATCTGTTTCTGCCAGGAACTATCTTTGGAGCTTAGAAGCACAATGGTGTCCTCCAAGGATAAAGGGAAGGAGCCTATGGAGGAAGACCTCCAAGACCCCGGGCATGAGAAGGAGATCAAGAGTGAAGGTGAAGAGGAGGCAAAGCACACCGGCACTACCATTGCAAGCATTGGAGTGGTGGCGAACCCTGCCAGGACCAGAAGGACTGCACGGATGTCAACTGGAGGTAAACCTCCGCGTCACTGTTTGGCACCAAGGAGACCTTCTCCAAGCACCAAGAGTCCCTTCCATACCTTTATCCATAACCATGCAGGAAAAGAAGACTCCAAGAGGGAAGAACAGAAAAAGAATCACAAGAGCTGGGATCCACAATCTGACATGATCATGCACCGCATCGAGCACAACTCGGAGTTAATTCGTACCATCACCTTCGAGATTGAAGATTTGGGGAAATTGGTCAAGAAGCTCATCGAGAGGATACCACCACCACCAAAGAAGTAATTCGTCATCAGGTTTGGCATCCCCTTGGTTTGGTCCAAGCTTGGGGGAGTGCCGCGGTATCACATCACTATCTTCTATCTTTTTACCTTATTAGTAGAGTCATATCATGAATAGAGAAGTTATCATGTAGGATGATTTGCATTATGGAAGTGTCTCCTCTCTCGTTAGATATGTATCCCTTGGTGTGAGTTGCCGTTATGGAATGTTAATGAGAAGTTCTATCATTTACTCTTTTGCATAGCTTATTTTAGTTTTCAATTCGTGGTTATATGATTTATCTTGTTGTTAGTATTGGTATCACTTTGGGATCATTGAGTTAATTTAGTTGGTTTTGGCAAACCTGGCTCGGTCAGTAGCAACACTATTTTTGAGAGTTGAATGAAAAGATAAAAGTACTCTAAATAAATATAATTTCATCATCCTTCTTTCTTGATTTGCTCATAAGTTTAGTATTCTCTAGTTAAGATCTTTTGTGCTTCCAAGGAAGATTGCATGTTTGTCTTTATCACTTGTATGTTTGTTTCTTTCTTTCAACTCTTATACTTGCTACCCAGCCTTGCTAGCCAAAAACCTGTACTGAGAGGGAATTCTTCTCGTGCATCCACCTCCTTAAACCAAAACCTATGCCATTTGTGTCCACCATACCTACCTATTAGCATTATTGCTATTCCAAGTAAATTCTTGTTTTATCTACCTCCCAAATTAAACTTGTTATGTGAAAGTTAGTGATTAAAGCTCTCACGAACTTGATGGCACACTTTACTTTCTTGCACTTAATAAACTTGAACCATTGTGCCCATCTATGTTGCGTATATGCTTGTGCTTTGTGAGTTGTGAATTAGCAGAACCATGCTGTCATGGGGAACGCTTTCAACATTGCACTGGTACTTTGTACCTAGTTGATATCATGTTCTTTTGTCTATGGATGTCGTCGGTGTGAAATGAAAGGGGAGCTTGTAAGTCCATGGAGTTATGCACGTGTGTTAGAGAAACGCCTGGGCCGCTGGTCTAATCCATGCTGACATGGTGGAAACCTGCAGCGTAACCAAAACGAGCATCTATGAAGCATTCTTCTTATAAAAAAAGAGTCCATGATACATTGCAAATGTATCTATAATTTTTGATGTTCCATGCTTGGTTTTATCCAATTTCTTGTGTTTTGTCCATACTTTGGAGTACTTTTCATATGATTTCTTGGACTAACCTATTAACAAGAGCCACAGTGCCAGCTGCCTGTTTTCTGCTGTTTTTGGTTCCAGGAAACTCAGAAAATGAATATTCTCAGAATTGGACGGGACAAAAGCCAAAGTGCCTATTTTTCCGGAAGTCATCAGATGCCAGAATACGAGACAGAGAAGGGCTGGGGGCCGGCCACACCACCTAGCCATGCAGCCAGGCCTGGCCTGCGCCAGGGGGTGGTCTGGCCGACCCCAGCACCCCCTCGGCCTCTCCTTCCGCCTATAAGATGCCCTCGGGACAAAAACCCTAAGTACCCAATCAAAAATCCACGAAAGAGTTTGTAGCTGCCGTCATCTCCATCCCTAGATCGGGAGGGATCTGAAGCTCTTCCCGGCACCCTGTCGGAGAGGGGAATTCACCCTGGAGGCCTTCTTCATCATCATGCAAGCCTCCGGTGTGATGCGTGAGTATTTCATCTCTGGACTATGGGTCCATGTAGTAGCTAGATGGCTGGTTCTCCTCCTTTGTGCTTTCATGTCTAGATCTTGTGAGCTCCGTTTATGATCAAGATCATCTATTTGTAATTCTGCATGTTGTGTTTGCGGGGATCCGATGGATATTGAGATGCTATTTCAGATTGATTATTGATTCTATCATGTCTTTGTTATTTGTGATCTTGCATGCTTTTCGTTGTTAGTAGCTATCTTGGCCAAGTAGATGCTAGCAACTCCAAGAGTTAGTATTTATGCTCGATAGTGGGTTCATGCCTCTGGTAATCTGGGGAAGTGACAGAAATCTCTAAGGTACTAGATGTGTTGTTGCTACTAGGGAGAAAACAACAATCCTTTGTTCATAGAACAATCGTATTGTTTACTTTACACGCAATTCGTAATGCAATAATCTGTTGCTTGCAACTTAATACTGGAGGGGGTTCGGATGATAACCTGAAGGTGGATTATTAGTCATAGATGTAGTTGGATGGCGGTCTATGTATAATGTTGTAATGCCCAATCAAGTTCCAAAGGAGTCAAGATGATTAGTATATGCATGTATTGCTTTCTCGATGTTTGTCAATTGCCCCGCTGTAATTTGTTCACCCAGCATGTTATCTATCTTAAGGAGAGCCACCTCTAGTGAACTATGGACCCCGGTCCTTTCTTTTACATACAATCTATAAACTGTTTACTGCTTTGTGTTACTTCCTTTGTTTTCAGCAAAACCAGTGAGATTGACAACCTCATCGCAAGTTGGGGATAGAGTTCTGTGGTTGTGTTGTGCAGGTCTCCACGTTGCTGCTGGCACCAGTAGTGCGCCCTGCCGACGTTCAGCTAGCTAAACCTTTGGGGTGTTTCCTTGCTCCTACTGGATTGATAACCTTGGTTTCGTACTGAGGGAAAACTTGCTGCTGTGCTCGTCATACCTTCCTCTTGGGGTTCTCCAACGAGCTTGATATAATTTGGGCCATCAGTCCGATATTGAGAAAAAAGAGAAAAGGAAAAAAGAGATTATGAAAAGAGGAAAGAGAGAAAAAAGCACCATATTCCCATGGTAAATAAGAAGATTGCTGAGATGTTTGTTGTCTGCTTGCCTTGTTATTTTGATATAGGGATTCTTCCGTATCATCGGGCAAGGGGTACCCCGTTGGCGGTTCTCTATGATACACATATGCTTACGATGACAAGAACTTACCGGTGACTAAACTTGAGTAGCATGAGGAGCGGCCCTCGTATTCAAGGGACATGAGATTCTCAATTTACAAGTTGTCAATGCATATCCTCATATTTGATCACTTTAACCTCAATCACCTAAAGATGCCTATGATAGGGGCAATGAGAGCTGAAAACTAGTAAGTATCATAATTTTTGGGAGCTCTTTATGAGACTTGCAATCCCTGCTTCCCTCTGCGAAGGGCCTTTCTTTTACTTTTTAGTTGAGTTATTAAACCTATTCCCTTCTATCTCAGCAAGTATTTTGAGTTGTTGTGTTTCATTCATTCATATGATAATTTATTCAATAATGTTTCTTATGTTCCTTATTTTGCACTTTGCTCTTATCTTGATGTTTACTACTTTGAAAGCTATCATTGAAAAACCAGTTATTTGTGAACTCCAGCAAATTATCAACTATTCTTCGACCAAGAGCTAAGTTTGCCATTACCAATTATGATTTACTTCATGTATCTTTATTGTGTTTCCTTTACTTATTGCAAGTAAGTTATATAATAGTGAGTTGTCTTCTATTATGATCTATGTATTGATGAATGTGATGCTTCTTGTCCATATTCTTTTATCGACTCTTCACTCCATAAACCTAAGGTCATGTTTATTGAGCTCAGTTTCGCTTGGGGACAAGCGAAGTCTAAGCTTGGGGGAGTAGATACGTCCATTTTGCATCACTATTCTATATCATAATTCACTGTTATTCATTGATATATTTCATATTAAGAGATGATACTTATGTAATTTCATCTGTTTTTGCATGGTTGATGACTTTTGGAGCATGGACCATTGCAGTCAGGATTCTGATAGAAAAGGTGCTGTTTGGAGGCAAAATTCGTGAAGATCAGAAAATCCGGGAAAATATACGGAAAATCCTATTTTTTTAGAAAACGAAGGATGCCAGAAGAGGGAGTGGAGATGGGCCACAGGGGGACCACACCACCCCCTGGCGCGGGCTACCCTAGGCCGCGCCACCAGGTGGTGTGGCCACCCTGGCCCACCTCTGGCTCTCCCCTCTGGCGTATATATTTCTCCCGAAACCCTAAGACTCAAGGGGCGACCACAAAAAGATTCCGCCGCCTCTGCAGGGCGGAAAACACCGAGAGAGAAAGATCTCTCCAGTAGACAGATTTCTGCCGAGGGAATTCCTTCCCGGAAAGGGAAGATCGTCGCCATCAATACCACCATCAAGCTGGACTTCATCAGGATCATCATCATCACCACCATCATCACCATCAGCACCCCCATCACCATCTCCATATTACTATAACAATTGGGTTGAATCTTGCATTAGTTCTTAGGGGAAACTTTCCCGGTGTTGATTACTCTTTGTAGTTGATGTTATTGAGTGAACCGTTGAATTATTGTTTATGTTCAGATTGTTATACATCATTATTATATTTCTGATCATGATCCATATGATGTCTTGTGAGTAGTTCGTTTTGTTCTTGAGGACATGGGAGAAGTCATGTTGTTAGTAGTGGAATTGTGTTGAGAAAGATTCAATAGTTTGATATTTAAGTTGTGGTGTACTTCTAGTGGTGTCATGTGAACGTCGACTACAGGACACTTTACCTATATGGGCCTAGGGGAATGCATTGTGTATTTGGCTACTAATCGTAGGGGTTGCCGGAGTGACAGAAACCTGAACCCCCGTTAGGAAACCATTGCACAAGGGACGTAAGGGTCTTAGAGTTTAAAACTATAGTTAGGTTTCTATCTTAATTACTTTCTTGTACTTACGGATGTTTGCAAGGGGTATAATCACAAGTATGTATTAGTCCTAGGAAGGTCGGTACATTAGCACAGGTTCACCCACACAATACTTAGCAAGCTAAAAAAGATTAATCAACTATATGAAGCGAAATCACTTGACAGTCTTCCCATGTGTCCTCGAGAACGTTTGGTCATCTTAAGTAATACAACCGGCTTGTCCTTTGCTGCATAAAGGATTGGGCCACTTGCTGCATTTATTCCTACTATCTTTTATTTACTTGTACTTTGTTTACTTGCTTTATCAAAAACCCCTAAAAATCCATTTGCTAAGTATTTACAGAGAATTCCTGATCCATACCACTAGCTAGCACCTTCTGCTCCTCGTTGGGTTCGACACTCTTACTTATCAAAAATACTGCGATACACCTCCTATACTTGTGGGTCATCAATCCTCCAGGGGATGGGAATCATTTTCTTTTGATAAATGACAAGAACTCAAATTTGTGTCCACGGAGGACATGAACCCTATGTCTTTCAACCATTTTTCCCTATCTAAATGAGATAGATTCACTTCTTAGGTGTATCGTATCTAACGCCCCAAGAGGTGTGTTTGCCGTTTTTCTTTGTTTCGTTTTTTCCCTTTTCTACTTTCTAGATGCTTTTCCAATCCTTTATTTTTGTTGGTCTCTCGCTTTACTTTTTGTTTTCTATTTTTATTTTTTATTCATATTTCTTTCTCTTTTTTAGTATTTTTTACCATGCATGAACCATTTTTTAATGTTTTCTCTTCTTACATGAACAAATATATTATAATGCATCATCAACGTTGAACATTACTTTTTCTAGAAGGTCCGCTAGTGACTTTTTTTGTTAAAGCTTCACAACTCTATGAACCTATATTCGTTCACTTTAGGCCATCTAATCCTACAACTAGTATGTCTTCTTCAACCACTTTCAGCACTTTTCTACTGTACACTACAATAGTTACGTTCAAATTGAGTAGATATTTGGTGTATTTGGACATTAGTGATCCCTTATTTGACTGGAGATTTGGTACACATGGACACTAGTGATCCCGTTTAAAAAAATGAAAATTATACTCCCTACGATGGGAACCTGGGTAAGCTGTGTTACCTCGTACCCGCCAACTCTCCGCCTTACCCCACGTTTCTAAACACGCACTGTGAGGATCCCTCCATGGCGTACTCGTCGGCAATACCACGACAGTTGGTGCCCACCGTGGGGCAAGAGGCGCTTCGAGCTCTACACCGGGCGAGGTCCAATCTCTTCACAGGAATCGGCGACATCGTAGCCATCAGACATGTTCTCTTCTCCTGCAACGTCCCAATCGTCCCTCTAGATGAGTTCTAGGTGCCGGCGAAGACGAACGCTACACGATGTTCCGTCATCCCCTTCAGAGACATCCACATCTTCATCGGCAAAACCGACTCGGGTCCTAGCTTCCAGGAAGTCGGAAACTTGTCAATCCCCGCACGTACCGACTATGAGCAGGACACGTTCGCGGAAGGATCTGGGTCATACCTCTCCTTGGAGTATGGTGGCTCGGATCAGGAAAATTCAAGGCCCACCCAAACCACCCCAGTGCAGGATATAATGGTGGAAGGACCCCACAAATCCACTTGGTCCCCGAGCGTTAGAGATGCGCAGGTCACACTTTGTCGGCATAGTCACCATCTTCGATCTGTCCAGATGCGTTCAAAGGGATGGAGAACCTCCCCGCGAATACCTTGCCAAATGGATGAGGGTGAGGGAAACCCTAGAGGGCGACCGTGCCGACGAGCTCGTGTACCACTTCGTGGAAGGGCTCACACCCGGAACACTCCTCCGGCATACCCTCCGAAGATGGCAGGCCGCAAGTCCTCTCACCCTTGGTGAGATGGTTGCCATCATTAACGAATATGCGGAGGCCAACGAAGAGGCCGAAACGGCAATCGCCATCATAGCCGGAGGAGGAAACAACAACAACGGACCACCTCCATCACCCTCCACATCCGCCATCGTCAACACCGAAGCCAACTCTGACTCCATCCTCGACGCGCTTTACGCCGACATCAATATGGATGGCGATGGCTCAGACGCTAACTCGAAGGAATACGATGCTGTTATGAGGGAGATCGAGCAGGAGATCGAGAAGGAGGAGCGTGCCGAGAAGGCCAACACTTCCCACCAGGTGCTAATCGCCATTGGGAGCGTGATGGAAGAAGACAGACAGGAACCGAAACGTGAGAGAGCGGCCATGCGGTGCGTCAGAGAGGAGGGGTGACGGGCTTGGGTCGAGGAAGGTCGTGGTGGCCGAGCACGTGTGCGAGCGTAGGCGGCGGGGTTCCAGGGCACGCTGAGGACGGCGGACGGGAGTGGAGGCTGACGACGTGCTCGGGGAGGCTTCGAGGAGCACGCTGGTGGCGGCGAGCGGAAGACGCAGAGGCGGGGCGACTCAGGGTCACGGCCGCGGGAGAGGAAGGCAGAGAGACGGATGTGAGGGGCGAGCTCCTGGCAGCCATGGCGGCACCGAGGCATGGCCGGCTGGCGCAGTGCGACGTTGCACACACGGAAGGACAGGAGGGCTGGCGCGGGGTCGAGGCAGCTCGGCGGCGGCCTTGCGGGATCGAGGGCCGCCAGGGTGGCTCCTGCAGTGGCCGGCGGTGCTGTGGCTCGGCACGGAGGCGCGCGAAGCGGGCGTGAGGGTGTGGGGTCATTGCAAGGAGGACGGGGCTTCGATCTGGGTCACGTGCGAGGGACGCGGGTGAGCGAGCGAGGGTTGGGCGATGGGACTGAGGCGGGAGCATTGTTGGTGGGATGGGGCATGCCAGGGGAGCGTGACGTTTTGTCACGGGGTGGGCCGCTGGTCGCGTGTGCGTTGCGTAGCGCGCTACCTCGCGTGAGTGAGTTTCTAAGTGGAAAAAGTCTATTTTAAACCCTGAATTCATAGAGGTTCGGCGGTTTAAACCCCAAAGTCGAAATCCCGGTTGTTCGCACCCTGAACTATTGTATCCCGATCTAAATCGAACCTTAGACCTGTTTGGCATATCGGAAAAAGGCATGATCCCAGCCGGGAATTTACATTGACTCACTGACTAGACGGGCCCGCGTGTCGTATTCATCTCTATCTATATCCATCTCTCCCTAATCTGGACAGAAAAGAAAGCAGGCCATGTCAAACATCGGGAAAACCGCGATGGGGAGGGGCAGGGGGGTCGGCCTGCTGCTGCTTTCGTTCTTTCTCTGGTTCGAGGATGCCGAGACAGGGAGAGGGAGACAGAGACGGGCAGGGGGAGGTGCATGAGCTAGCGCGTTTGACCACCGTCGCCGGCCGAGCGACGACCACCCCGGAGCAGGCGAGTGTGGCACGAGTGCCGTGCCGCTACGGAGCCGTGCCGCGAGGTCCCGGTTTCCTACGTGGACAATGTCCGCCACAGCCCGCTACTCGTCGATGCGTTCATGGCTAGTTGTTGTAGAGAGCAGCGAGGTGCGGTTAGTTAATCAGATGCGCCGTTCTTGCCTGCGATTAGAGTCCATCCATAGTATCTGCAATTGAAAATTTCTTTGCTGAGCAACAATTTGGGTGTAGATGTTTCGTTAACCTAGGAATCAATTTGTGACATTGCATAGATATTAAGCATGGAATTTTCGGTAGGCCGGATGCAGAAATTTGATTGTTAGTACTCGAGATGAGTAAAGATGAGATTCGAAAGGCTCGGGTTTCAACGAAGAAAGTCCAGATGAGTAGGAAAATATCAAAGATAGAGAGGATAAAGGTAGAAGATAGATATGCCATGTGGGCCAACACAGTAAGTGAGAATAGCAATTTAGGATTTTAATTTTTCTATACTAGAAATAGATCTATGGTTCGATTTAGACCAGGATTCAACAGGTCAGGTGCGAACGACCGGGATTTCGACTTCAGGGTTTAAACCGCCAAACCTCTATAAATTCAGGGTTTAAAATAGACTTTTTCCTTTCTAAGTGTAGGTCAGGTGGGTCGTGTCGGGTGTGGTCGCACCAGGTGGGTGGGGCGGTAGGGTAGGTAGGGTGGGTTGGGTTGGGTCCAGGGACGGGTTTGGATTAGGGTTAGATATGGTGGGTTGGGGTGAGGTTGGGCCGACGGGGGTTGTAGGTAGCTGGCTGGGCCCTTTTGGCCTGGCCGGCTGCCTCCCCCTAAAAACATATGTTTTTATTTTATCTTTTTGTTTAATTTTGAAAGACTTTGGTAAATATTTTTTAGGCAAACAAAATATTCGGACGGCCAGGGTTTTATAATTTAAAAATAAAAAAGGGTATTTAGAAAATAAAGGTAGGCTTTTAGAAATAGTTTTAGACAAACATATGCATGCAGACATGAAGATGCTCAAATGCAATGCGGCATGATACATGAGCATGCAGTCATGATGATGCACAAAATAAAAACAACACGCGATTTTTAATAGTGCTTTTATCCAGAGTGCTACAGCTACACGGCCCGTAGTAGGGTTCGTCTGCTGATTCGTGATAGGCTGTCCTGGTAAGTATTTTTCGATCTCTAGATCGATTCTTCTCTCCGACAGTCACTTGGACGTTTTTTGGGTTCACGGATCATAGATCAGACTGCATCGCCCATCGCGCTTCGTCATCACGCGCATCTACTCCGACATCGGCGTCGACTCCGTACCAACTGACTCGTCTTCGCAGCTGTCATGGCCGACTCGCTGACACCGACTCTGCATTGTCCGGCTTCCCTACGCCGTCCATCATGGTCACTCGGTCGGCTGTTACGCCTGCCTCGGTAGACTGTCACAACCGACTCGCCTACGCCGACTAATCTTCACCAACTGTGCGGCAAGGCCGGACGCGTCGTCCGAGGAACACCTTGATGTGTCGCTACCGGGTTCTCTCATCCGCGCAGTGCCTATCATCGGTCTATCTTCATCATCATCGCCTGGGACTTCACCAACAACGTCGCCAACAACTCTGATCTGCGACATGTCGTCTCCGTCATGGCACGCACAGTGTCATCGTCGGTCTGATAAACCGACCCCGCACACGTCTTTGCCAACCATGTCTCCGAGCACGCGCCTACCACCAATCGAGCATCGGACTGCCGTTGTATCGCCTCTTCAGGCCGTAGCACCACCGCCCTTTGTCCATGATACCAGCTTCCATCACGCCTTTTATGGTGTGTACGTCATTGGTGGTATCCAGCCGCTGCACCGACACGCGCCCTACAATTCTGTCACCCCCTCGGGTCGCAGCGATGCTGCACGTGGTCATCTTCATCATCCCCGCGCACCGACGTCCCCGACTCTCACCACGCCACCCCCAATGGTGTGGGTTGCCAACGTCCGCGCATGGTCTTTGTCACGCCGCTGGGTTCTTCCTCAACAACTTCGAGCACCGCATGGCCACTTCAGGCTGCCGCAGGTCCCACCGACGACACCATCGCCACGGTCTAGGCATCCAACATGACCTCTCTAGGCCATTGCTGGTTTTGCCGCCTTCTATGTCTTCGTCGACTACGACTTCGTCACTAGTGTCATCCTCTCATCCCTGACTACACCATCCGCTCGTCTACTCCGACAATCGTGGACTACATCGACACCTCTCCTTCTTCACCGCTCAGTGCTTTGCAACCATTCAGAGGCCTCCTCTGCTAGTCTCTCTGACATGGCGTAATTTATGATAGTCCTTGCCCTTGCATGCTCGGTACTGACAACACCGATGTGTGCTTTCGTCCCCGATGCATCCCAGAGTCTGGCAAAGTTGGACCGGCGTCTCGTCTTCATCGATTTCGATAATGTCTTCTTCGGCATTGACTACCACCTCTACGACTGCCTCGGCTGCGTCACCGACGAGTTTTTTTTTGCATACTTGATTCTAGCAAAACCAGAACGTGGGTTCATCCCAAATGCACGCATAGTTCTGATGTGTAGCATTTTCTATTAAGCAGGTAGCAGCAGAAAGATAATGAAAAAGGAGACTACGAAAGGAGCAATGGATCAAATACAGAGGGTTACTCTGGTGCCATCAAATACAGAAAAAGGAGTACTAGCTTATTATTGTACCCCCTTTAGAAATAAGTGATTTTACTTTGTGTAGATTCGTATATATGTATACACTAAAACGTGTTTAGATACATGCAAATCTAGATAAATTTAAGTCACTTATTTCTGGACGGAGAGATTACATCTGGTGCCATCATCCTTGCATTTGCAGGCTTTGACCGGTGGCTCTGCCCCACTTGAGTGCCCATGCCGCGTCATCGCCCTTAATTTGACTAATCGGATCATCCCAGCTCACCTGACCAATCAGATCGGCATCTCAGTTTCTTCTCTACCAAGTTCCTTGGGAGCGAGGCATGGACCATACGCATTGGTTTCTCTATATATATACCGTGACCATCTCAGCCATTCTCATTCAGTCCAACTATCAGTCCCCTCTGCAGTTTCCACTGTCACCGAGCCATCCTTCTCCTACTTCATCAGAGCAAAATGGTTCTTAGAGCGCCGATGAGTCCAGCTTCAGTGTCATGGAGCTTGATATGGGGCACCCTGGGTTTTGTTCTTCTGTGGCAGGCTGCCCGGCTGCTAGACCGGTTGTGGTGGCACCCACGGCGGCTGGAGCGGGCCTTGCGCGCCCAGGGTCTTGGCGGCACCTCGTACCGCTTCCTCATCGGCGATGCCACCGAGTATGAGCGGCGGAACAAGGAGGCGCGGTCAAGGTCGATTCCACTGCGTTGCCACGACATAGCCCCCCTCGTCGCACCGCTCCTCCACGACATTGTCCGGGAGCACGGCAAGGTTTGCGTATCCTGGTTTGGCCCGTACCCCAAGGTGACCATCAGCGACCCTGATCTCACCAAGGAAGTCATGTCCAACAAGTTCGGCCACTTCGAGAAGCTCCAGTTTCCGGCACTGTCCAGGCTGCTCGCCGGAGGCCTGGCGACATACGAGCGCGAGAAATGGGTCATGCATAGGCGGATCCTCAACCCCGCATTCCAACTCGAGAAGCTCAAGGTACCTGCAATTGTTTACTGGAATTTTGCCTGTGATTATTCTGGGAGGAGTTATAATGTCTGTGGTTCATCCTCTGATGGTGTCATCTAATTTGCAGCTGATGCTGCCAGCGTTCTCCACATGCTGTGAAGAGCTTGTCAGTAGATGGGTGCGATCCCTTGGTTCTGATGGTACATGTGAGGTGGATGTCTGCCCAGAGCTCCAAAGACTCACCGGAGACGTCATTTCTCGCACCGCGTTTGGGAGTAACTACCTTGAAGGCACCAGGATTTTCCAGCTGCAGTCCGAGCAAGCTGAGCGCCTCCTGTCCAGGATTAAGAAGATTATCATTCCCGGTTACTTGTGAGTCACCGCATCATACATTATACTATCACTACTACTCCCTCCGTTTGGAAATATATAAGACATTTTAGATTTGGAGATTTGCTTCGGTGCCCTCCCTTCCCATACTTTGAAGGGGTAATATGGTCTTTTGCTATTAATTACTGATTATTAGTTACTAATAAACCGCACACGCATAGACACGATTTACGATTGGTAGAGGGGATTATCAGAGTACATCCAAAATCATCACCTTGCTAGTCTAGTATATTGTATTACCTATACATGCACGTCTTGCCGGAGTGGACACGATCACAGCTACTGGTACCTGTAGTTTAGCGACCACGCACGCTATGACGACGACCGGCATGGTTCGCGACGAGGATCTCTGCTTGCCCGCTTCACGTGTTGCGGTTTTTACGACGATCACTGAATCAGCTCCACTCGCCGTCATTGTGCTGGTTAACCCGTCAAAAGGACGATGAGTATTTTTGGGGCAGACGGTTTTAGTTGGTACATGTAAATACTAGATATGGGGTTTGCGGACCAACGTAATCTAATTTGGTTTAGCAACTAATAATCAATAATTAATGATAAAAGACCATCTTACCCCTTCAATGTTTTGGGAACGGGGGGACACGGAAGCAAAAGTGTTAGATTTATGCTATGAGTGTATCTAGACACTTTTTAGTGTAAGGTTCACTCCGAATCTCTACGAATCTATACACTAAAAGATGTCTAGATACACTCATAGCACAAAGCTAAAACGTCTTATATTTTCGAACGGAGGGAGTACATGTCATTTTAATATTGTGTGTGCAGCATAATTCCAACAGCTTGTCTTTATTGCTAAGTATATGCAAAATTTCAGCCAAAAACTATACAGCACATATCTCTAATTTAGATTAACAACCAACATTAGTCACATGGGAGTGGATACATGACTTAGTAGTACTGTATAGGAGGATTAATTTTGTACAACGAATCTTTATATGTGCTTCTAGTAATTTAAGGGTGTACTGTACTAATTTGCAGGTCGTTGCCCACGAAAAACAACAGAAGGATGAACGAAATTAATAACGAAATCGAATCCATTCTACTCGGCCTAATTGGGAAAAGAATGCAAGCTATGCAAGAAGGAGAAGATACAAAAGACGACTTGCTCGGCCTGATGCTCGAGTCCAACATGAGAGACATAGATGAGAATGGACAACCCATCTCTGGAATGACCATTAAGGAGATCGTGGAGGAATGCAAGCTGTTCTATTTTGCAGGGTCAGAAACTACATCAATATTACTCACATGGACAATGATCCTACTAAGTATGCATTCGGAGTGGCAGGACCGTGCAAGGGAGGAGGTCCTTGGCCTATTTGGAAAGAATAAAATTGTGTATGAAGGATTTAGCCGACTCAAAACAGTAGGTGTTTTGTTTTATTTACGACTACTCCGTACTTGATTTCCTCGCAACAATGTCATTTCCAATTGGGTATCTAACATCTTGCAAACTTATGATACAGGTGACCATGATCCTTTACGAGGTACTCCGGTTGTACCCACCGGCTGTCGCCTTCATCCGAAAAACATACAAGGAGATGGAGATTGGAGGCATCACATACCCCGCCGGCGTGCTCATCGAGCTCCCCGTACTGCTAATGCACCATGATCCAGACATATGGGGAGACGACGTGCATGAGTTCAAGCCGGAGAGGTTTGCCGACGGGATCTCCAAGGCGTCCAAGAATCCCGGTGCCTTCCTACCATTTGGTTGGGGGCCACGGATCTGTATCGGCCAGCAGTTCGCGCTGCTTGAGGCCAAGATGGCCTTGTGCATGATCCTTCAACATTTCGAGTTCGAGCTCGCACAGTCATACACGCATGCGGTTGATAACAGGAAACTGCTGCATCCGATGCATGGTGCACAGATTAAACTCAGGGCAATTTAGTCGCCACACACACGGCGGAATACATGGTGTTCAATATTTTCTTGTCGTACGCCATGACCATTTAATAAGGCATTGAAATTCCGACCCTGCAAGTAGATGGAGGCTGGATGTCTACATGTACCATGTGCTGCCACTTCATCTCATCTTTTGTTTTCATCAAGACTATTTTGTACTAAATTAGCTTCACCGATCTTCCCTTTAGTGCAACTAGCACAGATTGCTGCGCAGTTGCACGGAAAATAGCTATAGCTGAAGTTAGTTTTCTGGATTCACATATGTATGTGTTTTCTTTTTGACTAAAGGAGCACACATCCCCAACTTCATTTGATAGAAGCTGATTTTGTCGAACAACCATCAACATGCATGGCTGGATCTGTCGTTTGCGCGTGATGTTTCACTACAGGAATGGACGGCTACGCCGACGGCCAAACGTCGGGACCGTCGGCGTAGATCGCGATCAGACCAGCCGTCCCAAGCAGTCATCGGTGTAGGATAGCTATGCCGACGGCTGCCCTCGGCATAGCTATTTTTCTTTTTACCTTATAAATCTTTAAAAACTTATAACTAAATCATTCTAATTTAGAAAAATACAAATAATATATCAAAATTTGCAGAAAAATAAGATATATCCATCTACACTTAAATATTACAAATTTATAAATAAAAATTAAGTGAAACATAAAACATTATATATAGTTTGAAATGGGCATAAAAATCCAAACAATGCGAAACCTTCGCGTGGTGTCATATTATGTAATATAGTTGCAAATAAAAATATAAAACTTGATATATTGATTATGTCTTAAAAAAACCTTCACAAAATGATCTATCGCATTCGAGGTTTCCTGGCTTTCGAGTCAAATGACCAATGTTATGGCTAGAAACAAGGCGTAGTTTATGATAATATGCCCATATTATGCATGCATGTGCATCATGGGATGACAAACAATGTTGCAGGAGGAAGTTTTCCTATTCATCACACCAAAAGGCTATTTTCCATTTTCCGAGCACAAAACCCGGGGGTTTTGTGAAGCAACCACCGAATGGATAATTCAAAATGCTACCACCCCATTTTTCAAAAATACTAGACCACCTTAAATGGACAATGTCCCAATAGGGGGATCTCAAACATTTCCGTCCATCCCTGATGAAAAAGACAAATTTATGCAGAATCGGTAGGAAGTGGGTCAGATATGAATTATATGCACATGATCTGATGCTCATGATTTATTACAAAAATAATTTTTAGGTTCATAATATGCTATTTCGTTAGAGATCCACTTTAAGTTTAGCGAGGCTCAGCCCTGAGCTAAGAATCTTCATGTCCGCCGTTCGACAAAGTTTGATGATAGTTTGAAACGAGCATAAAAAAAATCAAAAATGATCCAAACAATGCGAAATCTTTATGTGGTGTCATATTATGTGACATAGTTGTAAGAAAAAATATAAAACTTGGTATATTGATTATGTCTCAAAAAGACCTTCACAAAATGACCTATCTCATTCGAGGTTTCCTGGTTTTCAGGTCAAATGACCAATGTTATGGCTAGAATCAAGGCATAGATTATGATAATATGCCCATATTGTACATGCATGTGTATAATAGGATGGCAAACAATGTTGCAGGAGGAAGTTTTCCTATTCGTCGCATCAAAAGGCCATTTTCCATTTTTTAAGCGTAAAAAACGGAGGGTTTTGTGAAGCAACCACCAAATGGATAATTCAAAATGCTACCACCCTATTTTTCAAAAATACTAGACCATCTTACATGGACAATTCCCCAACAGGGGGATCTTAAACATTTCCGTCCATCCCTGATGAAAAAGACAAATTTATGCCGAATCGGTAGGAAGTGGGTTAGATATGAACTACAAGTACATGATCTGATGCTCATGATTTTTTACAAAAATATTTTTTAGATTCACAATATGCTATTTCATCAGAGATCCACTTCAAGTTGAGCGAGGCTCAACCCGAGCTAAGAATCTTCATGCCCGTCGTTCGACAAAGTTTGACGATAGTTTGAAACGGGTATAAAAAATTCAAAAACGATCCAAACAATGTGAAACCTTCGCGTGGAGTCATATTATGTGATATGGTTGGAATTAAAAAAATATCAAATTTGGTATATTGATTATGTCTCAAAGAAACCTTCACAAAATTACCTATCTCATTCGAGATTTAATGGCTTTTAGGTCAAATAACCAATGTTATGGCTAGAATCAAGGCATAGTTTGTGATAATATGTCTATATTATGCATACATGTGTATCATGGGATGACAAACAATGTTACAGGAGGAAGTTTTCCTATTCGTCGCACCAAAAAGTCATTTTCTATTTTCCGAGCGCAAAAAATAGAGATTATGTGAAGCAACCACCAAATGGCTAATTCATGGCATAGTTTGTGATAAGTTGATATGAATATCATATTTGGATTCTTCTCATTTTTCTAATCAATTTAGACATATTATTTATTGAATTCCGATTTACGGATTTAAAGATATTAATTATTCTATATTAAATAGAAAAATACAAAAAATCATTATATTTTTATTTGAATTCAATAATATTTTTACTTATTCATTATTTTTTAATGAAATAATTGTTTATAATTTCAAAAAATAAAAACGTGTGACATGATGATATAAGAGTTAAGAAGATTGATATCATAGTATTGACAACAGGGTACAAATTCCTTTGCGGAATGTGATTTTGAAATAACGTAGAAATTAAGCGTGCTGGGGATGGAATAGTGAGGATGGGTGACCGATCGAGAAGTTTGACCAAGAATGCAATTTAATCAAAGATTAAGTATAATTAGTGTTAAAAATATTCCAAATGAGAGATTAACGAGTCAAACAATTTAAAGATAAAAAAATTAGAAATATAAATTTAAAAAAAAAATTGAAATTATTTTTATAATCGGACGTTAGGCTATGCCGAAGGGGGCTATGCCGAAGGCAGCCCTCGGCGTAGCTGCTACACCGATGGCTTTTTGACGCCGACGGCCTCGCTGGCTCCGCCGAGGGAGGTTTTTGCGGAGGAGCTACGCCAAGGACAGCCGTCGGCGTAACCTACGCCGACGGCTATATGGGCTACACCGACGGCTTTTGGCCATCGGCTTACCTATCCATTAATAAGCACACGACGGTGGAAGGCATCCACGGGAAACCTAATTCTCATAAAAAAGAGTCAGAATTCTAGAGCACAGTACAACCACGACCAGGGTAGAACAATGTGGGTCGGGCGAGGGAAAGAAAGTTTGAGAAAGATGTCGCAAAGCGTGCGGCATTAACAACCTCATTACAAGAATCCTTGACCAAAATGATGGCTATCAAGGAGGTCTCAAGTGGGAAGAGTGGTGAGGCGAGGAAGCAGAAGAGAGATGGGTGGTTCAAGAGCTTCATAGAGATATAAACAAAACGGGTGGGCATATTGAGGTGGACAAGCTCAGTATTGAAGTGGAAAAGGCCGCAATCGGCAAGTTGAGAGCCACAACAGAGGCAAATGAAGTAGGCTTCAAGTTGTTCAACGGGGTAGCCGTAATGTTGATCGACAAAGCCATCATGGAGGAAATGACGAAGTCTTGCTATGAACAAGTTCGTGCCAAGATCTTGTGTCACACTGACTGATCACTCTATTTCTTCTTGTTTCCTTGTACAAAGTATGTGCCCTTGTAGTTATATTTTTTGACAAATGTAACCTATGGACAAAACTAATTCCGAGTCTGACCCTTTGGCAAAATTATTTCGGAATTTGATCCCCATGATCGACGCCATTTAAAATAAAGCCGAAGTTGTACAGGTCAGCACCAACACGAAACAGCAGGTAAGCTGGCTGGGGAGGTCGGCGCCATATCACATGGCGCCCAGGTGGAAAACTGGAACAACGTAGAGCAGTGTCCATGCCAGCCCAAACGGTCATTCTTGCTCGTGTAAGAGCATCTCCACTCGCAACCCCCAATTTAACCCCGGCGTAAGACCATATGGGGAGCGCCGGTGCAAAAACCGGCTATGGGGGGGAGCCGGTCTCCAGCCGTGACCCCCCAAATTAAAAATTTGAAATTCGAACAAGAAAAATAATATGGTGGGTAGAACGGTCGATCGCCGATCGCATAGCTGAACATAAATAGTCTGGGCGTTACAAAACAAAGTCTTGACGATCACATCGTCGCAAATCGCTGCAAATCATCATAGTCCAGCGATCAAAAGAAACTGCGCCGGCATCAAAAAGCATAGCGGTGCATCAGACGGCGGCGTCGACATTGACGGCCGGCAGGGGAGTGCCTATCGCCGGTGCGCTGGGCCTCCCACCACGCCCGCACGTCGGCGTCCATGTCCCTGGTGTCGACCATGAGGATCGACAGTTCCTCCCTCCTCTTCTTCGCGACCATATTGGCCCTAATCAGCTCGAGCTTGGCGTCCTGCCTCTCGATGACCAACGCCCACCTGACCGCGGCAACCTGCTCCATCTTGGCGGCCTGCTCCGCCCTCTCGGTAGCGTGCGAGGCGGCATCCGCCATGCAGGCCATGATCGAGCTGTGCAGTTTCTCGATGGCCGACGCGACATCCCTTGTCGCCTTGGCCTTCTTCTGCCCGATCAGACGGCCTCCTGAGGAGAGAGCTGGCGGCGCGTTGGGGTCGTACTTTCTCTTGGCGAGCGCTGTGCGCGTCTCGGTCCACTTGTCGCACGTCTCGATCCTGGCGAACACATGGATGAACTTGAACTCGACGTCGTCGTTGTCCTCGCGGTAGGCGGTGATCATGGCGCGCATCTACGGAAGCAATACAATGCAGCGAACAAACGACCGTGATCAATGGTCGGCGGCCCAACACAAGGCTACGATGGACAGTGGACACGGTGGGTTCACTTACTTGGTCCTCGAAGTTGGTGCCGCTGACATGGACACGGCGCACCTCCTCCACGATGACATGCCACTTGTTGCAAGCATGCTACATCATGTGCCAGCGGTGCGACATGTCGGAGTCATTGCGGTCGTGGTACAAATCCTTGAAGTAGGGGTCCAAGAGCCGCTGCTCGTCGTACGCCGCCTTGACGCGCAGCCAGTAGGCCTCGGAGCTCTGGTTCGCGCCGGTGAAGGGGTCGATGCTGGCCGATTTCCAAGCCTCGGCGAGGCACTCGTCCTCCCGTGAGCTCCACTTTGGGCCGCGACCGCCGTTCTTCTTCTTCTTGACCACGGGCACCACCTTGGGCACCGACGCGGGCGCCTCCTCCTCGTCGTCCTCGGCGAACGCGTAGGCCTCATTCTCCTAGGGTTCTTGGCTGTCGTCGCAGCCGTCGTAGGCCTCCGCCTCCCCCTACGTGTAGAACGGTGGCAGCCCCCCACCGTTGATCATGTCGGTCATGATAGCGTCGGTGCCCAGTGTCGTTTCGTCGAGCACCCCATGGCTGTCGCCGCTGCTAACAGCGGTAGTGGGCATACCGCCGTGGAAGAGGGGGCGGCGGAGAGCAGGAGAGGCGACCAGGTTGGGTGTACCTTGGCTGAAGGCATCGGGGTTGAAGCTGGCGTTGAGGTCGACGACGCTGAAGGCATTGGGGTTGAAGCCCGCCCACGTCGAGTGGCCCGCACGGCGAGAAGCGAGATAGCTTGGGTGTACCCTAGCTGTCCTGGGACATCGGGCCAGCCTGGGTTGTTCCCGAAGACGGCGACGATGACGAGACGCTCCCTTGGCTCCCCCACGCGTGCGGGGGGAAGCTCGGCATGCCCGCCATGTGGCGGGCTCTCTGCGCCATGAGCACCTCCGTGGCCAGAGCCTCCGAGGCCCGCTTCTTCCTCGCCCTGAGCTCTCTCTGCCGGCGGCTAGCGTTCTCGACCTGCCGGCGCTGCAGGTCGAACGCCCACTCCGCGTTCGTCATCCCCTTCGGCCGCTCCTTCTCCGGCTTGCCCCTCTTCTTCGCCGGCGGCGCTGCTGCAGTCGCGCGGGGAGCGACGTACTTCTTCGGAAGCATGGTGGCGCGATCTGGTCTGTGCTAGAGAAATGGCGGGAGTGGGAGGCGATACGGGAGGAGAGGTGGGAGGTAGGGGCTAATTTTGGAGAGAACCGGCGCTAATTTTGGTGGGAAAAAAGAACAATTTCAGCTAGGTCGCCGACAAGGCTGGCCCGCCGAACTTTTCAGCTACCTCCCTTGGAATTGGGTTTCGACCAGGTGCGCCAGGTAAATCGAGCACGCGCGCCGGCGCCAAATCAAAATTGGGGGATGCGGCTGGGACCGAAAATTGACGCCAACGGTACTCAAGGGCCTTTGAGAGGCCTTTGAGACCACGAGTGGAGATGCTCTAAGGCGCGTTACAAGAAAAAAGGCCATGCCAAGGACTTAGCCTATCTACGGAAGGAGACCCATACCCCGCATCGAGCAAAAAAAAAAGGGTATTTTCTGCCATCGCGGGAGAAAATACGTAGAGAAAAGCGACTGCATGAGAGAAATACAAAATGTCTAGGATGTTGTCTTTTCCTCGTCCATGTTTCAGTCAGCGTACACGTCGCGATATCCAGCCATGCCATTTACATGGATAAGTCGATGGGTGAGCTGATCTTCTCGTGCATGTACCACGGCTTTACCCATGTCACTGAACTGTCGATTGTTGATAGGGCCGTGCAGTGCAGCTAGTTATTACCCCATGCTTTGAGAGCCTTATCTTGAAGCATCGTGGTGACGATCGCTGCCCAACAGTGTGTAACCTATACGGTTACCGCTCACGTACGTACATCATCGCTGGCGCGCATATATAATTATATATGCATGCGTGTTCTGTCAATGCGTACATGGCGCAGACAGTCACGTCGCACATGATTTCTCGAAAGATCGCGGTGCCCGCCAATACACGACGTCATCGATCGGAAGGAGAACTTGTTAGCTTCACACAGACTGGAGTGCTCACATCTTTCGGCTTTGTGTCGCCGGGAAAGAACAGAGGTTGATCCACGCATACTTTGCAGACGAGCGACGAGCTGTCGGTGTTCAGCTCGGAATCGGAGTACTTTCAGGCAGATAATACCTTTCTAGACCAAGTAGCCAGATTTCGTGTCCTAAGCATACTCTTCTCTAGCAACAAAAGTAGGTGCCTCAAACAACCACGAGTGCAGCCACTAGTCAAAAAGAAGCTGGTTCAGCACAAGAGCGGCAGAAATCAGTGTTAAGTGCCATCAAGAGCATCAAATTAAGAATCCTGCCCGACCCCTGGGTTTCCTTCCCCGATAGCCAATTTCCCAAATGAGTAGGCAGATCTTCCAATTCGGTTGCCTCCACAAAAGGTAGCCGGATAAGCCGAGGGTGACTTCGGTAGCCTGCACAATCTCTAGTCAGGCTCCCTGGAGATTAAAACAGATCGATTGGTTGCAGGTAGATACTATGTGTTGTGGCCCGCACCAAACGTAAAGTAGCTCTAAGCTAGGCCCATTGAAAACACTTGAATTGTTCGTTTTTAGCGAGCCACCGTCAAAGTCGTGCAAAAAGCGGCGGTTACATGCATGAGCTCGTGCGCCCATGGAGAAGGCGGGAGCTTGCATGCTGCAGCAAGAAAGGGGCGAGAGAAATTCGGCCACCTCCCGTCGAAACCCCTCCCCTCTTTCTACCAATGCTCGCTGTCCAAACCCAAACCATCACATTTCCTTCCATCGAGCTCTCTTCCCTGGTCAGTCCACAACAGGTAAGGAGCACCCTCATTTTCGGTCGGCGGCGGCTTGAAGACTACTTCGTCCTCTTCCTCGAGCTCACATCCTCATCATCTACCTCCGCCGATGGTTGTAAGTAACAACATCACCGTCTAGGTTTGAAAACCTGAGGTCTTCCTATGGTAGATCTTGGTAGGGTTGGGCATGTGGAAACCCTGTGTAGCTTGATCTAGATGTAGACCAAATTGTGTAGCTAGATTTGTATGGTATTGCTTTCGTTCTTCGTAGATTATGTAGCTACATTGCTATGGTGTTGCTTCGGTTCTTGTTAGATTGTGTAGCTCCAACTTGTTCTAGATGGTTGATTTGTAGCTAGTTCTTCGGTACTGATTTCAGCAATAACCCATTGTCCACCGTGTTTAGCTCTATATTGTTCTAGATCGTTGATTTGTAGGTAGACCATATTTGCTATGTTAGATAATCTGCATATGTTTACATGCATCCATCATGTGTGATGAATGTTGGACCTATTCTATGATGACTTTACCCAGACTATGGTCGTAGTTGGTGACTCCCAGACCCCCTCGTATATGGCTGAGATTCAGCCCTTTCTTGGAAATGAAGTGGTGCCTTCATTGGCGTCGGTTCGGCCTATGTTGGATCCCGATGTGGGAAATACGTAGCTGTAAAGGTGGTAGCAAAGATTGTCAAGGCGCAAAAGAAGGCGTAAATGAAGAGGGGCCATAAAATGGCTTCCCTTTATATCCACCTTCATTCTCGACAAGATGTGCGATATCATTAAGAGCGATATCCGGAATGGCAAGGGTTTCAAGGAGGTCGATAACATGGTGTTTGTCGTGGTGTGGAACACGGCAGTACCATCGGGGATGGCTTGAAGGGGACAATCAGGATGCTATCGGTGGCTACTCGCAACGGGTTAGGCATAGATACTGCAAACACAGCGATATACCCAGGTTCGGAGTCCTCTTGGTGAGGTACAACTACTACTCCTGCAAGGATCTACTATCGAAGGGGGTGAATGCCCAATACAGATGCTCCTTGAGTTGTTTCCTTAGCTACTTCTTGCTTGAAATTGTCTAAGTCCTTCCTGTTGTGTCTACCTAGAACCCTAGCACTACCCCCCTTATATACTGGTCGAGTACGAGTAGGTAGTTTACAAGGTGGGTTCTAGGGTTTACTGTTTGGATTTGGGCCTTACAGAGTGGGCCGTCTGGACAGGGCCATACGGTAGGCCCGGGTCCAGTAAAGCCTCCAGTACAGGGGAGGACCACGCTACAGTGTCCTGCGCCCCTGCTTTACTCGTCAGCCGGCTCTTTATCCGTCAACCGGCTCTTTATGCGTAAGCCGGAGCTTTCCTTGTCAGCCCTTGCTTCGCTCGTCAGCCTCCAGCTTTGGTGCAGTTGTCCAGTAGCGCCGGCCAGGCCAGCCAGCCTGTCTGGTCAAAGGTGCGCTCAGCAAGGAGCGTCGCCCCCACCGTACCGTGGCCAGCGGATCCGAGGCGGCCGACTAGGAGCGGCCTCCCAGCTGGTTCTTCTGGCTACCTAGCTAGACGGGCCAGCCGGGGAAACTTGAATGCGGACCGGGTGGGGGATTCCACTCGGCTGTGGTTCCTTGATCTGGGTCCAGACGGCATGAGCTCCTTGGAGCCGGCCGGTTGGTCCCGTCTTGGCCTACCCGGGGGTCATCCCCCCGACACTAGTCCCCGAGCGCGTTAGGACTTGGCCCCGTGGAGAATTTCTTGCGTGCTCATTTGAAATGATTGATGGTGCAAATGCTTTTGTCGTTTTCATTTGTCTTGTACCGGCTTGGGATTTTGTGCTATTTTCCGGCTGGGGTTTACAGGCTACGGAGCCGATGGCCCCACCCACAGGGTGTGAGCGGTGATGTTCTTGACCGGCTACCACATCCGGCCAGGAGAGGGATCGCCAGTTTGCTGTTGTCGGTGCTCGCGTCAGCCATGCCTGCCGTTTCTGGCATATGTCGCATCAGTTTGACTTCTAGGTCTGCCGCGGCAGTTTTTTGGTAACCGCGCACACGCCTTCATCATTGCGTCTCCTTGGAGATCATGGGCGCGGTTTGCCTCCCGCAGTAACTTCCGCGGGATCTTCTGTGCGCGTGGCGCTGGCGCACGCGATCCGTCCCGAACCGTCGCGGGGGAGTGGGGCGGTTGCTTGCCACGTGGCGTAGAGGGAGGGGAACCGACGTGGGGGAGTGGGGCAATTACTTGCCACATGGCGCAGAGGGAGAGGAACCGGCGTGGCCCTTCTTCCTCGATAAATAAGTATGCCAAGGAGCGGTGGCTCCTTACTTCGTCTTCCTGTGCTTGCCGCCCCTATTCTCCCTTGCGCTCTAGCCCTCCACTGCTCCTCTGCTCCACCGCTTCTTGGTCACCGGCGCCGTTCTTCTTCCCCCTCGACAACGGGCCCCCGCGCTTCAATCACAGCCACCTTTCCGAACAAGATGTTGCCCGAGGTCGCCGGCGGGTGGTACGGCTCGTACGTCACCGAGGAACTGGTGAAGAAGTACCGGCGGGGGAAGTTCCTGTCGTTGGAGCGGCTTGTGAAGCATCGCCTCGCGCCGGAGGGCGAGCGGGCAGCCCAACCCCCAGCCTGGCTAGGCTGTCGTCTTCCTCGCCCACTTTGCTCCCGGCCTTGGGCTGCCGCTGAGCCGCTTCGTCTTGGAGCTGCTCGTCACCTTCGACCTGCAGCTCCACCACCTCGGAGCCAACGCCGTGTCGATGCTGTCGCGTCACGCGGCCTGCTGCGAGGCGTTCCTTGGCGTCTGCCCTAATGCCGCGAACTTCTTGAAGTTCTTCTACTTCAAGGTTCAGGTGGTGGGGAAGGGCGGGCCACTGACGGAGACGGACTGCTGCGCCATCTACCCGCGGCCATCGGCGCCCATACCGCGCCTGGAACTCCCGGACACCGTCAAGCTCTAGCAGCACTCGTACTTCTACGTGCGCAACAACACCGAGGTGGACTTCATCAAGGTCCCCGCCTTCGCTAACGTCCTCTCCAGCCGGAAGTCCTGGAACGTCCAACACTTGGGCGCCTAGGGCGACATCGACCGGATGGGAGCCCGGCTGGCGGTCCTCATGGAGAAAGAGCGGCTCACTGCCCGGGAGATTCTGCTGTCCTGGATGGCGAACCGCGTGCTCCCACTGCAGCACTGATCGCACAAGATGTGCCACCTCTCTGGCCATCTGGATCCCACCCGGGTATCCCGGCTGGATGTGCCGCATGCTGCCCTCCGTGAATGGCTCGCCCCCATCTCGAAGGAGGCGCTGGAGGAGGACTGGGTGTTCTCCTGCCGGCCGTACCACCACAGCCGTCTTCCGCCGAAGGTATGTCTTTCTTGCTCTTCTCTGGGTGGATTTTCCTGAGGGACTCCTGTTTCGTGCCTCTTACATTCCCTTGTTGAGTAGCTTTTCACGGCGCAGCTAGCGGAGGACGGTATGAGGGACAACGAGCTCCCCAATTCTGTCGTGGACTTCAAGCCGGTGAAGGCTCCGCCGGAGGAGCCGGAGCGGTTCCCCATGCGGGCCGACAAGGGCTGCGAGTTCCCACCCGGTGAGAGTTTGTCCTTTGTCCTTGTCTGCTTTGCTCTTGCTACGCTTTTAGCCGTGAACTTGACATTTTGCTTGCACTGGAACAACCGCTCATGGCAAGGATGTGGACCTGGCCGAGGTCACCGCGCCCAGGGGCAGGGGGAAGCAGGCCGCCTCCACCAGCGTTTCTCCGGCCGGAGGCGGCGCCAAGAAGACACGCCGCCCCCGTCCCGCGACCACCATGCCGAGTGTTGCCGGGTAGGTGCTTCTGTCCTCCCGGTACTTGTGTTGACTTGCTCGCATCTGCGTTGCTTATTCCTTGTGTTTTCTGCAGCGAGGCGATGGCCTTGCCCGGCTCCGCGACCATCGCCACCGCGTACACCCCTCCGCTTGCTGCGGAGGGGAGTACATCGGCTCCGGCTCCCGAGGCCGCGCCGGCTCCGGCCCCCGAGGCGGCATCTGCTCAGCCGACTGGGGCCGGTGCGGATGCGAGGTGGTGCCGCCGGCTGCGCCTGCAATGCTTCATCGGGTTGGGGCCGTCCCTCGGCTTGCTGAGGGTCTTCTGCTTGGGTGCGCCGGCACGGCCATGCCTCCCTCCGGCTCAACGGTGGGCGCTGATTCTAGCGCCTACTGGGTGGAGGAGCCGGTGGAGGTGCGGCAGCCGGAGGCCCCCGTCCAGCCGGAAGGTGGGCCCTCCGCGGCTTTGGTGAGCGATGATGACCTCCAGGTCACCGGCTGGACGCCGGCTCGGGCTGCTCCGCCGCTGGACGCCCTCTTGGTGTAGTTGTCAGAGGCAACGCCTCTGGCCATTGGCCAAGCTCGCCAGCTGGTGGAGGCGCTGGAGCAGGGGCTCGGCCAAGCCAAAGCGCTGGGGGCTTCCGTCGAGGTATGTGTTCTGTTGCCAATCTTGATGCTTGTTCGCCGTCTTGCGCTGCGGCTTGTTCTCACTTCTCTTTTTGTGCAGAGGGCTCTCGTCGACGGCGCCAAGACCTCGCGGGACCTGGGTCGTAAGATCGCTTGTTCCGTCATATCTTCTCGATTGCACAATTTCTCGCGCTTCTTGTTGAATATTAGTTACCCTCCTGCAGCTCTGCTGGCGGACCGGGACCGCGAGGTGGCCCGACTGAAGGGGGAGGTTGCCCGACTAGAGGAGTCCAACAAGACCCGCTAGGACCAGATCGCCCAACTGACTACGCATCAGCAGCAAATGGAGATCAAGGCTGGCAGGGCCAAGGAAGTGGCGGAGACCCGGGCCGAGGCGCTGAAGAACCTCGAGGGGCTCTATGCTACCCAGGAGGATGCCCTCAAAGCTTCCAAGGCCAAGGAGGCGGTGGCGCTGGGAGACCTCTACCAGATCGCTGAGATCGTCGTCAGTAAGTGACCTTAACTTCCTGAATGTTTTTCTGTTTCACGCTTTGCCGTCAACAATGATTGTTGTCCTTTTTCCCGGCTGCAGCTCAGTATCCTGAGGCGACTGATCAGGCGCTGGGCCGGATTCCGGAGATGGATCCGGATCGAGATCTCCACCCGGGGGAGCTGGTGGTGGTTGTCTACGAGGAGGCAAACCGGCTTCATGCCGCTGCTCTCGAGGTCTATGACTATGTCTGTCCCGAGGCTGCCCCGCCTGCCACCATGGATGCCTTGACCGAGCGTCTTTTGGGTGCTCCGGATCTCATGAACGTGGCCCGAGAGTGGGCGGCTCATGGCGGCGCGGAGATGGTGCTGGCACTGCTGAAGTCCTGGTACCCGGATGTGGATCTGCGGAGCCTTTCCTGCGGATTTCGCCAAGGGACCAGCTATGACCAGCTTCGCGCCGAGGTTCCTGACATCCGCTCCTATGGTGTGACGATTGGTAGCTTCGTTGTGCTGGACAGGGACTTCAGCGACCCGGCTGGCATGGAGCGGTACTATCACAACCCGGATGTGCCGCACACTGATGCCCAGGCTGCGCCGCAGACCGCCTCAGCAGACGTCGCCTCCAGCAGCCAAGCTCCAGCCGATGCCTCCGGCCCCTCTGCCCCCTAGTGAACTTGGTCCCTGGTATGCCGGAAGTATTTGTGACTGAAAAACTTGTCTTTACTTTGTGCTGTCGAACAATTGTCTGTGTTCTTGTTATTGAACTCTTGTGGGAGCATCATCTTCCTCTGTATATTTGCTCATGCTCTTCTGTTTGCACTTTCTATTTTGCATTTTCTGCATGCTTGTTTCTGTGTGGGGGCGCGCGAGCGCACCCATAGGGTGTAGTCCCCGAGGTTCGGACCGGCTGGAGAATACAGCCAGGTCGAAGCTCCTTTGTGTTGTTTGTTTGCAGGTTTCTGTGTGGGGGCGCACGAGCGCACCCACAGGGTGTAGTCTCCGAGGTTCGGGCCGACTAGAGGATACAGCCGGGTCGAAGCTCCTTGACCTGCTTGCTGTCGCCTGGAAGCTACTTGCCTCCGGCTTGGGTGTTCGTCGTGGAACTTTGGCTCATGCAAACATAGAAACAAACAAGTTGTTTGCCTGGTTAAGCATATGTAAGTTAAACTGTAATCTTAGATTTGCTAGTTTTGAAATTTTTGCTGTTTCATGCAAATTCAATGTCTTTGCCCTTTTCTCAGTGAGCATTGGCCAGTTTTGATGTTGTTCCCTTGCTGGCTTCTATCCGGAGTCGAAGGGGTAGCTTAGTAGGCTTACTGCACTATATTTCGGGTTTGGGTCATTGGCCTTGGGCGAGCGAGCACAGCCGGTACGTCCAGACGTTTTGTTTTCCTCGTGGCTTTTTCGTGTAAGGGCCTTCGAGCATTCTACTCTTGTCGGGTCTATCAGCCGGCTTGCGGTCTGCAGCCGGAACCGAAGAGGAATCCCTAGGAGCCGTGTATAGTACTTTGCCGTGTGGGTTGCGCAGCCGTCTAGGCCAACCGATGAGTCCCCGAGGCGGATCACCGGCTCCGGGGTTAGAGTAATGCAGCCGGAAAACCAAGTTGTGCAGCATGACTTGCTTATTTATTGCGGAGTCCCCGAGACTGTGTCGAGGCTCCCATGCTTGTTCATTACATGAAGGTAAGATACATACACTTCTTGTTCAAGTGTAGAAGGAGCGAAGCAGGCTTGCATTCCATGGGCGTTCAGTTTCTTCGCCTGAGCGATCCGTCTTGTTCTTTTCCGGCTTGCGGCCGTCGATGAGGTAGTATGAGTTGTTCTGAAGTGCCCGGCTGATGATGAATGGGCCCTCCCAAGGCGGATATAGCTTGTTCATCCCCTTGGTGTCTTGTACTAGCCTTAGCACCAGGTCGCCCTCGCGGAATGAGACGCTGTGGATCCGGCTGGCGTGGTAGCGGTGCAAGTTTTGCTGGTAGATGGCGGATCTAGACAAAGCCAGCTCGCGTCTTTCTTCAAGGAGATTGACGATGTCTTCCCATGCTTCTTTGACTTGCTGCTCTGTGTAAATCAATTTGTAGGGTGCGCCGAACTCGATGTCTATGGACAAGACCGTCTCTGCCCCGTAGACGAAGAAGAAAGGGGTCTAGCCGGTGGACCGGTTTGGTGTTGTGCGGAGGCTCCAAAGCACAAGCGGCAGCTCCTCAATCCATCTTCTGGGGGATCACATCAGTTGTTCGATCAGCCGAAGCTTGATTCCGGCTAGGACTAGGCCATTTGCTCGCTCGCACTGCCCGTTGGACTAGGGGTGTGCCGCAGATGCAAGGTCCAGGCGGATGCCTTTGTCTCCGCAGAATCGTGCGAAAGCTCCCTTGGCAAAGTTTGTGCCGTTGTCGGTTATGATACTGTTGGGGTAGCCAAAGCGTGTGATTATGTCTGTGAAGAACTTGACCATTGTTGGCCCATCCAGCTTCTTTATCGGCTTTGCCTCTATCCACTTGGTGAACTTGTCCACCGCCACCAGCAAGTGGGTCATGTCGGACCTGGCCGTTTTGAAAGGGCCAACCATGTCCAGGCCCCAGACGGCAAACGGCCAGGTGATGGGAATTATCTTGAGTGTTGCAGATGGAGTGTGCTTCTGCTGGCTGAACCACTGACAACCGTTGCATGCTTTGACAATCTGCTCAGCGTCTTCCAGTGTCGTGGGCTAGTAGAACCCATGGCGGAATGCCTTCGCAACTATGGCTTGTGACGACGCGTGCTATCCGCATTCGCCCTGGTGGATGTCGATCAGTAGCCGGATTCGTCCTCTTGGCTCACACATCGCTGATAGATGCTGCCAACACTGCGCTTGTAGAGCTCATTGTTAATGATGGTGTATGCGCTGGCTCTGCGCTTCACCTGCCTTGCCTCTACCTCTTCTTCGGGCAGCTCTCCTCTGGCCAGGAAATCCATGAATGGCTTGGCCCATGTTGGGGTTTCCCGGATGGCACATACCGTTTGCATCAATAGATTCACTTCTGCCCGGATAGCCGGGCCAGGCTCGTCCGGAGGCCAACCGGGCGGAGCTGGCAGCCTCTAGGCTGGACGCGGAACTTCCCGGGTGCGGCGAAGCAGTCCCCAGGTGTGGCGCAGCCGTTGCGGAGGTCTTGGAGCCGACAGTCCCCAGGTGCAGCGAAGCAGTCCTCGGGTGCGGTGAAGCCATTGCGGAGGTCTTGGAGCCGGCAGTCCCAGGGTGCGGCGAAGCAGTCCCCGGGTGCGGTGAAGCCGTTGCGGAGGTCTTGGAGCCGGCAGTTGATACATTGCAAATGTATCTATAATTTTTGATGTTCCATGCTTGGTTTTATCCACTTTCTTGTGTTTTGTCCACACTTTGGAGTACTTTTCATATGATTTCTTGAACTAACCTATTAACAAGAGCCACAATGCCAGCTGCTTGTTTTCTGCTGTTTTTGGTTCCAGGAAAGTCAGAAAATGAATATTCTCGGAATTGGATGGGACAAAAGCCAAAGTGCCTATTTTTCCGAAAGTCATCAGATGCCAGAATACAAGACGGAGAAGGGTTGGGGGCCGGCCACACCACCTAGCTGCACGGCCAGGCCTGACCCACGCCAGGGGGTGGTCTGGCCGACCCCAGCTCCCCCTCGACCTCTCCTTCCGCCTATAAGATGCCCTCAGGACGAAAACCCTAAGTACCTGACCAAAAATCCACGAAAGAGTCTGTAGCTGCCGTCATCTCCATCCCTAGATCGGGAGGGATCTGAAGCTCTTCCCGGCACCCTACCAGAGAGGGGAATTCACCCTAGAGGCCTTCTTCATCACCATGCAAGCCTCCGGTGTGATGCGTGAGTAGTTCATCCTTGGACTACGGATCCATGTAGTAACTAGATGGCTGGTTCTCCTCCTTTGTGCTTTCATGTTTAGATCTTGTGAGCTCCGTTCATGATCAAGATCATCTATTTGTAATTCTGCATGTTGTGTTTGAGATGCTATTTCAGATTGATTATTGATTCTATCATGTCTTTGTTATTTGTGATCTTGCATGCTTTCCGTTGTTAGTAGCTATCTTGGCCAAGTAGATGCTAGCAACTCCAAGAGTTAGTATTTATGCTCGATAGTGGGTTCATGCCTCTGGTAATCTGGGGAAGTGACAGAAATCTCTAAGGTACTAGTTGTGCTGTTGCTACTAGGGAGAAAACAACAATCCTTTGTTCATAGAACAATCGTATTGTTTACTTTACACGCAATTCGTAAAGCAATAATCTGTTGCTTGCAACTTAATACTGGAGGGGGTTCGGATGATAACCTGAAGGTGGATTATTAGTCATAGATGCAGTTGGATGGCGGTCTATGTATAATGTTGTAATGCCCAATCGAATCTCAAAGGAGTCAAGGTGATTAGTATATGCATGTATTGCTTTCTCGATGTTTGTCAATTGCCCCGCTGTAATTTGTTCACCCAGCATGTTATCTATCTTAAGGATAGCCACCTCTAGTGAACTATGGATCCCGGTCCTTTCTTTTACATACAATCTACAAACTGTTTACTGCTTTGTATTTACTTTCTGCAAACTATTACTTCATTCCATTCGATACGTTTAATCCTTTGTTTTTAGCAAAACACGGTGAGATTGACAACCTCATCGCAAGTTGGGGACAGAGTTCTGTGGTTGTGTTGTGCAGGTCTCCATGTTGCTACTAGCACCGGTAGTGCGCCCTGCTAAGGCTCAGCTAGCAACACCTTTGGGGTGTTTCCTTGCTCCTACTGGTTCGATTAAACCTTGGTTTCATAACTGAGGGAAACTTGCTGCTGTGCTCATCATACCTTCCTCTTGGGGTTCCCAACGAGCTCTACATCAACACCGAGCCATCAAGCATTTTTCTGGCGCCATTGCCGGGGAGTCAAGGACATCTTCACAAGGGGAGTCCCTCATAACCAATCTCTTTACTTTGTTATTTTTGTTTTGCTTAGTTTCTTTTTGCTTTGTTTGCTTGTTTCTTTATCAAAAACACAAAAAATTAGTTTTACTAGTTTGCTTTCTTATTTGAAAACCCAAAAAAATGACTGCCAACAACAATGATTTTATGAGCACACCTATTGCTCCACCTGTGCCTGAAGATACTTTTTTGAGATAAAACCTGCTTTACTCAATTTTGTTATGAGAGAACAATTTTCTGGTATTGGTAATGAAGATGCTGCTGCCCATCTAAATAACTTTGTTGAACTTTGTGAGATGCAAAAGCATAGGGATATAGATGGTGATATTATTAAGCTCAAATTGTTTCCTTTCTCTTTGAGAGGAAAAGCTAAAGAATGGTTGAATTCCTTAACTGGGAATAGTTTTGATTCTTGGACTAAGTGCAAAGATGCTTTCATTGGAAAATACTTTCCTCCTGCTAAGATTATATCTATGAGAAGTGAAATAATGAAGTTTAAACAATCTGATAATGAACATGTTGCTCAAGCTTGGGAAAGAATGAAATCTTTGGTAAAGAATTGTCCCACTCATGGACTAACTGCTTGGATGATCATCCAAACCTTTTATGCAGGGTTGAACTATTCTTCAAGGAACCTATTGGACTCTGCTGCTGGAGGTACCTTTATGACCATCACTTTGGGTGCTGCAACAAAACTTCTGGACAATATGATGGTTAATTATTCTGAATGACATACTGAGAGAGCTCCACAAGGTAGGAAGGTAATTTCTGTTGAGAAAACCTCCTCCTTGAGTGATGAGATTGATATTATTATGTCTATGCTTGTGAATGGGAAGCTCATATTGATCCAAATAATGTCCCTTTAGCTTCTTTGGTTGCTCAAGAAGAACAAGTTGATGTGAACTTCATAAGAAATAATAATTTTGGCAACAATGCTTATGGTAATAACAATTATAGGCCCTACCCTCCTAATAATACTTATGGCTATAATGGTAAACTTGGATCACCTAGTGAAGGAAGAATTTTAGAAGTTGAAAGAGCCACTAAAAACTTCATGCAAATGCAATATGAGCAAAATAAACTATTCACTAAAACTATGGAGGAACAATCTACCATTTTGAAGAACATTAGCCATCAACTTGAGAGTCTAAATAGGGAAATTCCTAGTTTACAATTGAAACTCTCTAATGCTGAAAGAAATATATCATCTTTGTCTAAAGCTCAATCCTCTTTGATCAATAAAATGGCTACTAAACCTGAAACTAATGATAATCCCTTTGCAGATACTAATGCTATACAAGTAAGAATTGATAAAAATGTTAGACTATTAGCTGAATTACATGCTAAGTGGGAAAGAGAAGATGAAATTGCTAGAAACATTAGTGTTTCTACTATTACCACCACTAGTGTTGAGGCTAGTAATAGTTCTACTACTTTAGATGATAAATTTGATTTTGATCTTGATGGTTGCAATATCTCTGAAGTTATTAAGTTCCTACAAAAGCTTGCTAAAAGTCCTAATGCTAGTGCTATGAACATGGCCTTTACAAAACACATTACTGATGCTCTCATAAAGATTAAAGAAGAAAAGATGAAACATAAAGCTTCCATTCCTATAAAACAAGAAGATGGTTGGGAATCCATCATTAATATGAAAGTGAATGACTTTGATTTTAAAGCTTTATGTGATCTTGATAGTAGTGTTTCTATTATGCCTAGAAGGATTTATGATATGCTTGATTTGCCTCCACTTGAAGATTGTTATTTGAATGTCCCACTTGATGATAATGCTAAAAGGAAACTCATGAGGAGTCTTAATGATGTTCTTATTATGGTTAACAATGCCTATGTCCCTGTTGATTTCTATGTTTTGGATGTTGAATACAATGCTTCTTGTCCTATTATTTTGGGAAGACCTTTTCTTAGAACTGTTGGTGCCATTATTGATATGAAAGAAGGCACCATTAAATATCAACTCCCACTCAAGAAAGGTATAGAACACTTCCCTAAGAAGAGAGAGAAGATTTCTTTTGCCTCTCCTATGAAAACAAAATTTGGTCTTAATGCTTCTTCATTTGAGAACACTTGATTCTTTTTCTTGCTTCTTATGCCTAACTTAAGGCGTTAAAGAAAAGTACTTATTGGGAGATAACCCAAAAGTTTTAGATGAGTCTTGGAAGTTATTACTTCAGTAATAAACGCTCCTTATCCTTTTTATTTGCTTTTTGTGCCAAGAATAACCTCTAATGTGAGAGAAGTAATGATTGGGAAAGTTGCTGTCCCAAAACAGATTTCTGTGCTTCACCGTAAAAAATCGTGTAAAATCTCTGAACGTCTTTTTGAGGCGTGAAGTTTTGTGCTTCTTCCCCAGGTTGTTATCTAACTTTCATTAGTTCAACACTTTTTTATTTGAGCAACATAAGGTCTTCGAAAAAATTCGTCTTTACCTGCTGGTCTATTTTGACAGATTTCTGCCATTTTCTGCATTTGCTTCTTGTTCGTTCCTTTTTGAGTTCTTTTGGGGAATTGAGCTTTTTGAGGGAAGTGCTACAGTAGCTAGTGTTCTAATGGAAGTTTATTTGGTGTTAAAACTGAACCTTAAGACTTATTTATCTTGAGTGCACTAATGTTGCTAATAAAGATTGTGTGAAGTTTTGTATGAAGGAAAAATTTCAGGTGTATGGAAGGAATGAGTAATGAGATGAAGGATGGACTAAAGCTCAAGCTTGGGGATGCCACGCGTGTCATCCCAAGAAATATCCAAGAATTACAAGCGTCAAAGCTTGGTGATGCCCAAGGCATCCTCATCTTCATCAATAAAAATCCTAGGTTTCTTCCAAACGCTTCATTTTTATTGTTTCATGCACACTTGTGTTGTTCTTGGAGCGTCTTCTTTTTCATTTTCGTTTTGTTTTTTCGTTTTATTTGTTTGCCTAGTTTGCTCAATAAATTGTTTGGACCCCCTCTTTCATACATTGGTTTTCAAATAGTTTGGTTTGGATTGGAAAAGAGTAGGAAAGTCCATGCTTAAGTGGTAAAGAGAGCTTCTTTTTGACTGTGGCCTATGCGTTGTCATGCCATGCTTGATATTGTTTTGGCTTTATGCTCAGTATTCTTTGCTGTAGAATGACTTGTTATAAACAATTGAGATTGCTTAATGTGCCTTGGATGAATCATGCGTTGTATTAGCATATTAATGCATAGTATAGTGGTATTCTCCTTTGATGCTTTATTTGGGTTGACTTGGCACATGCTCACACCATGTTATGACTATGCCAAGTCACCATAGCCTTTATGATCCTTTAGTTTTCAACTTGTAGTATTACTTTATGCTTTGATCAATAATGTTTTGTCGCTCTGCATGATTATGGCCAGTATTGCTCTCTTAGTTTGTCGCTCCCAGTCTTTTGCTAGCCTCCACAACCAAGTAATGAGTTCCACTCATGCATCCAACTCCTAAAACCAAGTTATTCCAAAGAGTCCACCATACCTACCTATTAGCTTATTCTATTCCAAGTATATTCATGTTTTTATCTACCTTCCGAATTAAATTTGTTATGAGAAAACTAGTGATTAAAGCTCTCACGAACTTGATGGAACACTTTACTTTTCTTGCCCCTAATAAACTTGAACCATTGTGTCGTCTATGTTGTATATTCTTGCACTTATTTGTTGGGGATTAGCAGAACCATGCTGTCATGGGGAATGCTTTCAACATTGCACATGTACTTTGTACCTAGTTGATATCATGCTCTTTTGTCTATGGATGTCGTCGGTGTGAAATGAAAGGGAAACTTGTAAGTCCATGGAGTTATGTATATGTGTTAGAGAAACGCCTGGGCCGCTGGTCTAATCCATGCTGACATGGTGGAAACCTGCAGCGTAACCATAATGAGATGTCTATGAAGCATTCTTCTTATAAAAAAGAGTCCTATATTGAGAAAAAAAAGAAAAAAAAGAGATTATGAAAAGAGGAAAGAGAGAGAAAAACACCATATTCCCATGGTAAATAAGAAGATTGCTGAGATGCTCGTTGTCTACTTGCCTTGTCATTTTGATATGGGGATTCTTCCGTATCATCGGGCAAGGGGTACCCCGTTGGCGGTTCTCTATGATACACGTGTACTTACGATGACAAGAACTTACCGGTGACTAAACTTGAGTAGCATGAGGAGCGGCCCTCGTATACAAGGGACATGAGATTTCTAACTTATACTTCGTGAATCATGTACACCATAGTTTGTTCACTTTAACCTTAATCACTTCAAGATGCTTATGATAGGGGCAATGAGAGCTGAAAGCCATAAGTACCATAATTTTTGGAAGCTCTTTATGAAACTTGAATCTCTACTTCCTTCTATGATGGCCTTTCTTCCACCATTATATATTCAGTCTCCACCTTCTACCTTTATGCACCTACTTTGAGAGCATAGTGGCCATTCTTAGTTCTATGTGCATTGTCCCAAGACTAGTTGATTGATGCATAACTTGATATTGCTTGTTTTAAACTATTTGTATCTAGTCACTCTTATGAACTTTGAAGGTGTCCTATGCATTTATATTTGCTACTCTATGAGGGACAAGCTGAATGCTATTATGCTATGTTTTCTTTATGTGAAACAAACAAACGTCTTGCAAATCATTGTTATTCATGAATCTTTTGTTTGTGCCTTTTCATGTTGCATCATAGTTTCTTTGTCTTATTGCTAGAACTTTGTTTTTCATGTTATGATTGAAGTACTATGATCCCAGCTTTGAATGTTTTGCAAATACTTTGATCAAGTCTTTGATGGTGCATGTCACCTCAAAAATTATTCTTTGTTTTTATCACTTACCTACTCGAGGACGAGCAGGAGTTAAGCTTGGGGATGTTGATACATTGCAAATGTATCTATAATTTTTGATGTTCCATGCTTGGTTTTATCCACTTTCTTGTGGTTTGTCCACACTTTGGAGTACTTTTCATATGATTTCTTGAACTAACCTATTAACAAGAGCCACAGTGCCAGCTGCCTGTTTTCTGCTGTTTTTGGTTCCAGGAATGTCAGAAAATGAATATTCTCAGAATTGGACAGGACAAAAGCCAAAGTGCCTATTTTTCCGGAAGTCATTAGATGCCAGAATACGAGACGGAGAAGGGCTAGGGCCAGCCACACCACCTGGCCGCGCGGCCTGGCCTGCACCAGGGGGTGGTCTAGCCGACCCCAGCTCCCCCTCGGCCTCTCCTTCCGCCTATAAGATGCCCTCGGTACGAAAACCCTAAGTACCCGATCAAAAATCCACGAAAGAGTCTGTAGCCGCTGTCATCTCCATCCCTAGATCGGGAGGTATCTGAAGCTCTTCCTGGCACCCTGCCGGAGAGGGGAATTCACCTTGGAGGCCTTCTTCATCACCATGCAAGCCTCCGGTGTGATGCGTGAGTAGTTCATCCTTGGACTACGGATCCATGTAGTAGCTAGATGGCTGGTTCTCCTCCTTTGTGCTTTCATGTTTAGATCTTGTGAGCTCCGTTCATGATCAAGATCATCTATTTGTAATTCTGCATGTTATGTTTGTGGGGATCCGATGGATATTGAGATGCTATTTCAGATTGATTATTGATTCTATCATGTCTTTGTTATTTGTGATCTTGCATGCTTTCCGTTGTTAGTAGCTCTCTTGGCCAAGTAGATGCTAGCAACTCCAAGAGTTAGTATTTATGCTCGATAGTGGGTTCATGCCTCTGGTAATCTGGGGAAGTGACAGAAATCTCTAAGGCACTAGATGTGCTGTTGCTACTAGGGAGAAAACAACAATCCTTTGTTCATAGAACAATCGTATTGTTTACTTTACACGCAATTCGTAAAGCAATAATCTGTTGCTTGCAACTTAATACTGGAGGGGGTTTGGATGATAACCTGAAGGTGGATTATTAGTCATAGATGCAGTTGGATGGCGGTCTATGTATAATGTTGTAATGCCCAATCGAATCTCAAAGGAGTCAAGATGATTAGTATATGCATGTATTGCTTTCTCGATGTTTGTCAATTGCCCCGCTATAATTTGTTCACCCAGCATGTTATCTATCTTAAGGAGAGCCACCTCTAGTGAACTATGGATCCCGGTCCTTTCTTTTACATACAATCTACAAATTGTTTACTGCTTTGTGTTTACTTTCTACAAACTATTACTTCTTTCCATTCTATATGTTTAATCCTTTATTTTTAGCAAAACACGGTGAGATTGACAACCTCATCGCAAGTTGGGGACAGAGTTCTGTGGTTGTGTTGTGCAGGTCTCCACGTTGCTACTAGCACCGGTAGTGCGCCCTGCCAAGGCTCTGCTAGCAACACCTTTGGGGTGTTTCCTTGCTCCTACTGGTTCGATTAAACCTTGGTTTCATAACTGAGGGAAACTTGATGCTGTGCTCATCATACCTTCCTATTGGGGTTCCCAACGTGCTCTACATCAACACCGAGCCATCAGCAGTCCCTGGGTGCGGTGAAGCCGTCGCTGAGGTCCTCGAGACGGCAGTCCCCAGGTCCGCTCTAGCATTATGGAGTCGGATTCGGGAGACGACGTGATTGATGGCTTGCGTAGGTGCTCGAGGGAGATTCCGGGCGGAATTGCTTGTCTTGTTGACCCGGTGCGATCGAGCGTGTCCGCGGCCTCGTTATTTGCCCTAGGAATATGGTGAAACTCGCATCCTTCGAAACAGGCACATAGCTGTTGTACGAAGAAACGGTATAGAGCCATGTTTGCGTCTCTGATGTCCCAATCACCCGACACTTGCTAGACCACCAGATCAGAGTCGCCGAAGCATAGGATGCATCAGATCCCTATTTCGTTTGCCATCTTGAAGCCGTGGACGAGCGCCTCATATTCAACGATGTTGTTGGACGCGCGGAAGTGGATCTGCAACATTTATTCCAGTCGGTCTCCTTTTGGAGAGGTGATGACCACTCCGGCTCCGAGCCCTCCATACATCTTGGAGCCATCGAAATGCAGCTTCCAATGCATGGAATCAAGGCAAGGCGGCAGGTACTGCGTTTCTGCCCAATCAACGAGGAAATCTGCCAAGGCCTGAGACTTGATCGCTGTTCTTGGCTTGTACTGTATGTTGTGGGTGGCGAGCTCTATGGCCCATTTCGCCACCCGGCCTGTGGCGTCTCTGTTGCCGGTGATCTCCGAGAGCGGCGCTAGCGCCACCATCCGGATCGAATGTTCTTGGAAGTAATGCTTCAATTTCTTGGAGGCCATGTACATGCTGTACACCAGTTTCTGGTAATGAGGGTAATTATTCTTTGAGAGCGAGAGTACCTCACTCAGGTGGTACACCGGTTGTTGCACCGGTTGCACCTTTCCTTCTTCCGGCCTCTCCACTACCAGCACCACACTAACAACCCTGTTGGTTGCTGCGATGTACATCAACATGGGTTCTTTTGCCGCTGGTGCTGCCATAATAGGTGGTGAGGTGAGCATGCGCTTGAGGTCGGGGAAGGCTTCATCCGCCTGCAATGTCCAGACAAATTTGTCCGTCTTCTTCATGAGTTGGTACAGCGGGAGTGTTTTCTCTCCCAGCCGGCTGATGAACTGGATGAGGGAGGCCAGGCATTCGGTGAACTTCTGGACATCTCTCAAGTTCTTTGGCGGTTGCATGCGCTTGATTGCGCCGATCTTCTTTGGGTTCGCCTCGATTCCTTGCTCAAATACGAGAAAACCGAGGAGTTGGCCGGTTGGGACGCCGAACACGCACTTCTCCGCATTCAGCTTCATCAAGAACCGGCGGAGGTTGGTGAATGTTTCCTTCAGATCCTCAAGGAGTGTTTGGCGCTCCTTGGTCTTGACCACTACATCATCGACCTAGGCGTGCACGTTTCTACCAATCTGAGTCTGCAAGCACTTCTGCATGCAACGCTGGTATGTTGCTCCAGCGTTCTTCAGTACAAACGACATTGTGGTGTAGCAGTAGGCTCCATAAGGAGTGATGAATGTTGTCTTTATCTGATCAGCGGGGTTCAGCCGGATCTGGTGGTAGCTGGAATACGCGTCCAGAAACGACAACAACTCGCAGCCGGTCGTGGAATCGATCACTTGGTCTATCCTTGGCAGGGCGAATGGATCTTTGGGGCATTCTTTGTTCAGACTGGTGTAGTCAACATACATGCGACAAGTCTTGTTCTTCTTCAGCACGAGTACCGGGTTTGCCAGCCATTCCGGGTGGAAAACCTCCATGATGAATCTGGCTGTGAGCAGCCGGGTGATCTCCTCACCAATGGTTCTTCTCTTTTCTTCTGCGAAGCGGCGTAGTGACTGTTTGACCGGCTTTGCGTCTGGCCTGACATGTAAAGAGTGCTCAGCAAGCTTCCTCGGAACACCTGGTATGTCCTTGGGGGACCATGCGAAGATATCCCGATTCTCATGGAGGAAGTCAACGAGCACGATTTCCTATTTGCTATCGAGGCCGTCTCCGACCAGGACGAACTTGTCCGGCTCGGCCTCGTTCAACAGGATCTTTCTCGTTCCTTTGGACGGCTTGAATTGTGCTTCTCCGGCCGGCTTGGTCTCGCCAGTCGGCATGTCCTTCTGCAGGGCCACCATGTTCTGCATGATTATGCGCTTCTCTTCCGCGATGATCATGGCTTCTGCTACCTTGGACCCGTCTATGGCGCACTCCACAGACCGTCTGTAGCAACCAGCCACAATGATGACACCTTTGGCCCCTGGTAGCTTCATCTTGAGGTACGCGTAGTGTGGTATCTCCATGAACTTGGTGATCACCGGGCGCCCCAGGATTGCGTGGTATGCGCTGCAGAGGTTGACCACCTCGCACCAGATGGGCTCGCGGCGGAAGTTGTCCTCCGTGCCGAAGATGACGTCCAACTGGATCTTTCCGATGGGGGAGTGCGACGGGCCTGGGACGGCCCCGTGGAAGGAGGTGCTTGACGGCTCTAGCTGCGACTCGCTGATACCGAGCCGGTCGAGCGAGCTGTGGTACAGGAGGTTGATGTTTCTCCCTCCGTCTACGAGGACGCGGGAGAACCTGCAGGAATGCTTCTAGGAGACAATGATAGGATCCAAACCATCTCATAGGTGCCTGGGTGAGGCAGCTCAGCTGGCTGGTCCTTCTGGCTCCATGCAACTTCTTGCTCCGACCAGTTGAGGTACTGGGGAACGGGAGGAACGATTGCGTTCACTTCCACCTCGCGGCGCTGTTGGGGATATACTTTCCGGGTATCCTCACAGTTCCTCACTGACCAGGGTGGCCCACTTCAGGTTAGAGCTTTGCTTCACGGGCGACCCAGTCAGGGAGAAAGACGGAGTCCCATCCGGCTACGGGAAGGCCCAGAAGACTTACCGACTTAGGCCCATAATGTTACTTGTAGTTCAAGATGTATTCTGTAACCGACTCTTAGTCGTAGCCGGATAGATTTCTCCTGTAAACCCTAGGCCGGATATCTATATAAGCCGTCCTAGGGAGAGCCTTTAGGGCACCTCAATACTTTAGACCGTCAACTCGCACAGGCGAAACCTTGTAACCCATATCCGGCTCTGCCGTATTACTGGATTGCTAGCAGGAGTAGGATCCATCCAAAGCCGACGGATTCGAACCTGGGTAAACTTGTGTGCTCACCGCCCTGGAACACCGTACGTCTCACACCCCTCTCTTCCGCACGCCTCGAGGAGCCCCCATGGCGTACTTGTCATCAATCCGACGATAGTTGGCGCCCACCGTGGGGCAAGTGAGCTTCAGATCTGCGTTCCAAGCGGAATCTGCAAAAATCGGAATCGGCGAGACTATCGCCGTCGATCGCATCCTCTATGCCAACGACATCCCTCTCATCGTTCTCGACGAGACTTGGATTCCGGCAAAGGAGGTCGTGACTGCCTACACAATCATGTCTTTTGGCGAGATCGATGTTTACATCGGTTTCGCTGAAACTGCCCAACCCACCCTAGCGGTGATGATAGAGGCAGAAGAATTTTCTGGGTCCCCTTTGTCCGCGGAGGCGGCAGAATTCCGGATATCAGAAAACCCTAATCCCACCCAGCCTGCACCAGTTGCGGAGATAGTGGAGAAACCCGAACCTGAAGAAGACCTAGCGGTCAACGTCGAATCTAGAGTGGATCTCCCCGGAGGAGCCGAATCCCAGATCGACCCACCCGTGGAAGTCGAAATCCAGGAGGAGCATATCAACGACACTGATTCTGGCTCCGATGATGCCGAAACAGACAGGCCTTTCCTAAGGTACACACTACGACGTATGATACTGCAAGGCAGAAACGCAGATGCAATCCTTGAAACCATCAAAAGTTTCGATATGGCTAATCGCGAAAGCCGCAGCTACCTCAGGAGGCACGCGTCGCACTTCATCAGATACGTGGGATCTGGATCCGGCTCTGCCGATGCTGGAGAAAACACCGACTCGGTGCTAGAAGCAATTGGAACAAACGCCGACGTACCCACATCCTCGGATGAGTCGATGACGTCAACTGATTTCCGAAAGTTCTCCGTGGAGTATGAAGAGGAGTACAACTCCAAAGCTGCAGAAGAAGGAGAAGCCATGGATGAAGGATCCGGGGAACACTCTCCCAAAACGCAGGATGACATGGACGTCGGAGATAATCCCGAATTCCAAATGTCCGAAAGTACCGATCAGAGCTTGACTCCAGGAAATCGACCCAAAGCCGTCTTTGCTACCGGCGCTGCCAAGAAGGCAAAGAAGAAGAACAAGAAAAACAAGACCCCGACAAAAGACCCTCTGACAGAGGAGGCGATTGCCGAGGAATACGAGGAAGACTCGGATGGAGCACTTATCCCAGACGAGCTGAAAAAAGAAGCATCGGTGGATGGACACGTGATCACTGAAGGTGCGCGTAAACTCATCGATCCTGCATTAACCACACCTATCCCTACAGCTGCAGAACTTACTACAGATGAGCTGGATGAAAGGGCGCAAGCCCTAGAAGCGCGTCGTCAACAACTCCTCGATGAAGCCAAAAACATCGAGGTGGAGAAGAAGCGCATGTCGAACAAGGAGTACATGTCTCGTCTGCATCAGAAGACACGGAAGCGTCACATAGATGACAACCAATTCCCACGTGTCCGTGTCGTCCATTTTGGAGATGAGATGGGGAAGCCACGGAAAGATAGCAACGGAGATTGGGTATACCCAACGCCAGTACAAAATACCGTGGCAGCCCGAGAAATTCTATCGGCTAATCCAGGACCAGAGGAGATCCGTTTGGGTATCAAGCTACTCAACAAGGGACTGGAGCAGCAAAAGGTCGCCCTGTTCGGAAGTCAAAAACTGGTCTCAGATTCTGACCAATGTCGCACAGATCCGGCATGGGCTAGCGTAAGATCCCATTACGTCCGGGCGCAGTATCATGACCCCGAACGCAGGGAAGACAACTATTCAAGAACCAGATCTTCAGGACAGCATCACAAAACTTCACGTAACTGGAGCAACGTCGCCCCAGCGACCGAGAAAGATGCCATCGCTGCCCTGAATCCGACGAACCCTCCCCGACGAGAATCTAAAGATCGAAGGGGAGAAGATAAAGAGAAACGTCGGGAGGAGGACCGTCAGAGAATGCCACCTCCTAGACATGAGAACCGTCCGGCTGAGCCTCACCATGGTGGGAACGACGGACGAAGAAACAATGGAAACCATGCCGGTACAAGCCGGCAGGGGGCTCGTCGTAGTCAAGCTGCTCCACCCTCTCCACCAAACAGTCATCACAACGGCTCCCATGGAGGGCAAGGAGGACGACATGGCGGAGGAGGTGGTGGCAGAAGCCGAAGTCCGGCTCCACGGCACCGCAACCACAGCCGGCATTCGGGACGATCTCTATCCCCGAACGACGCAAGGCACAGGATCAACTCCAACATAGAGGCTCGACGCTATGAAAACGATGACGTGTACATGGGCCCAAAGTGCTTCGGTCCACGCATCAGAGCTACAAAATTCCTGGAAGGATTTGCTATCTCAAGACATATCCAAGCCTACGACGGCATTGCTCGGCCAGACACCTGGTTACAGGATTTCTTCCAAGCTTGCTGCATTGCCAAAGGCGGAAACAGCCTGGTCGCAACCCGATATCTCCTACTTATGTTGCGGAAGACGGCACAATCATGGCTCAATGAACTTCCGGCAAACACCATCCATAACTGGTATGATTTACAAAGCGCGTTCTTTCGGAATTTCGAAGGCACATATCGGAGGCCCTGTACGGTTGGAGACCTACAGCGTTGCACCCAGAAAGCCGGAGAAACTTGTCGGGATTACCTTAGACGATGGATCGACACCAAGAACTCCTGCGAAGGAGTAAATGATCAAACTGCGATTGAAGCTTTCATCGCAGGTCTCCCTATTGGTTTACTACGCCATCGCTTGAAGTGTGACAAGGTTACCGATTTGGGAGAGATGATAGAAACAACGAGCAAGTATGTAGATGCTGACGACGATGCAGAAGGACTACTCAATGCCCTAGCTGTGCCTCAGTCGGCAAAACAACAAAAGCAACAAGCTCAGAAGCGCAAAAACACCTCGGAAGAAAAACCCAACACGGAAACAGCGGTAGTCACTACTGTTTCCAGGTCTGGAGGACGAGGAGGATGTGGCGGAGGCCGCGGGCGTGGCCGTGGGACATCAAGGGTCCAAGGTAGAGGAGAACAACAACCAGGCAAAACCTACTCTTGGGCCGAAATTGCCAATAACCCATGTGTGCATCACCTAGACGCCAATGGGGGCTCGTCCCACACTAACACTGAATGTCGTTTCAATGACGACATCAAAAGAGATGACACTGCGAGCTACAAAGCTAAGCGGAAGAAGGGAAAGAAAAATCCCGAAAAAGACAAGGAGACCAAGGAAGATTCCAACATGGAGGAAGCTGATGCTTCAAATCCCAAGTCGGAAGGGAAGAAGACTTTTCCCACCAAGGACACTTATGTCACCTTCCTCGGATCTCAACCAGCAAAGGTCAAGAAAGCAGTTCTACACGAGCTCAATGCAACAGTTCCGGTTGTCCCCCAGTATTTGGACTGGTCGGAAGTGGCAATCATGTTTGACCGCGATGATCATCCGCCTAAGTTACACAGGCGAGGAAAGTACGCCTTAATCGTTAACCCACTTATTGACGGTTATGGTTTCTCCAAGACCCTCATGGACGGTGGTAGCAACATCAATATTCTCTATGTCGAAACGCTACGCCGGATGAAGATCTCGGAGACCTAGCTAAACCATAGCTCTGTGATTTTTCACGGAGTTGTCCCAGGAAGACAAGCTAATTCCCTGGGAGAGATCACTTTGGATGTTACCTTTGGAACTCCAAAGAATTATCGGACGGAGGCACTTTCCTTCGAAGTGGTCCCGTTCAAGAGCGCATACCACGCTATATTCGGACGTCCGGCTTACTGGGCTTTTATGGCTCGTCTGTGTTACATTTACAATATGATGAAAATTCCAGGTCCCAATGGCGTGATCACCATCAGGGGAGACCCGAAGAAAGCGCGAGAGTGCGAGGATGGAAATGCCGCCTTTGCTAAAGCCGTGCTGCACTCCCAGGAGTACTAGGAGATCAAGAAGAGCATAGATCCGTCGAAGATGCCCGCAACAAAGAAGGAGGTTACCAAGCCAAATCCGGAGTTCAAGGCATCAGAAGAGACGAAGAAAGCGCCGTTGAAGGATGATGACCCCTCCAAGGTGACCCAAATAGGCGTAGGTCTAGATAGCGCATAGGAAAGCGTGCTTGTCAAGTTCCTCCAAGCAAATCAAGATATCTTCACATGGCAGCCATCTGACATGACCGGAGTACCTAGGGAACTTGCCGATCACTCTCTAAATGTAAACCCGAACGGTAAACCCGTCAAACAGTCATTATGATGGTCCGGCGACGAAAAGCGTAAGGCAATAGCTAAGGAACTAGCGTGGCTCGAGTTAGCCGGATTCATAGAAGAGGTCATCCACACAGAGTGGTCGGCCAATCCTGTAATGGTCCCTAAAAAGGACACCACTGATTTAATGATGTGTGTTGATTATACTGCCTTGAACAAGGCTTGTCCAAAAGATCTATTCGCTCTGCCTAGAATTGATCAAGTTATCGATTCTACGGCAGGCTCAGAACTCCTCTGTTTTCTCGACGCATATTCCGGTTATCACCAAATCCGGATGAAGGAATCTGACAAAGTCAAAACTTCATTCATAACCCCCTTCGGAACCTTCTGTTTTGTTACGATGACCTTTGGGCTGAAGAACGCAGGAGCTACGTACCAGCGCACGATGCAGTGTTGCCTCCACGACCAACTCGGACGCAATGTACATGCATACGTGGATGATATCGCGGTGATGTCCAAAAATAAGGAAACACTCATTTCCGACTTGGAGGAAACGTTCGCCAATCTAAGAAAATACAACATCATGCTTAACCCGAAGAAATGCTTCTTTGGAATACCAGCCGAAAAATTGTTAGGTTTCATCATGTCTCAAAGAGGCATAGAGGTGAACCGCGACAAAATCAAGGCTATACTCAATATTTCCAGGCCAACTCACCTGAAGGACGTACACAGATTAACTGGTTGCATTGCTGCGGTCAGTCGATTTGTAAGCCGGCTTGGTGAAAGAGCCGCACCATTATACAACTCCTGAAGAAGACCAAAGATTTTGTTTGGACTGACAAAGCTGAAGCTGCACTGCAAGACCTGAAGAAAGTACTCTCATCTGCTCCTATCCTTGCAGCGCCGGAACCTCAGGAACCGATGTTTCTTTATATTGCTGCGACAAATAAGGTCGTTAGTATCGTCATGGTGGTGGAGAGACCAGAGGAAAATTAGGAACACCTAGTGCAGCGTCCGACTTACTTTGTCAGCGAGGTCTTGACAGAATCAAAACAACGATATCCACACTATCAAAAGTTGGCTTACGGTGTTTTCCTAGCATCTCGTAAGTTACGACACTATTTTCAGGAGCACCCAATTATCGTGGTGAGCAAAGCTCCCATGAGAGACATAATCAACAACAGCGACGCCACAGGACGTGTCGCCAAATGGGGCATAGAGCTCTCAGCTTTCGATATTGAGTATAAATCTCGGACAGCAATCAAATCCCATATCCTTGCTGACTTTGTCGCTGATTGGACAGAGACGAAGGAGAACATGGTCCTCCCTGAGTCGGAATACTGGACCCTCTTTTTCGATGGGTCTAAGGCTCGAGGGGGCTCGGGGGCTGGCGTGGTGCTCAAATCACCCCAAGGAGATAAACTATTATACGTGTTGCAGATCCACTTCACAACGACAAACAATATTGCCGAGTATGAAGCGCTGCTGCATGGAATCCGGATTGCCAAGGATATTGGCATCCGACGTTTGATGTGTTACGGAGATTCAGATCTTGTTGCTCAGCAAGTCTCGGATATTTGTAATGCAAATAAGCACATGGCAGCATATAAAGCTCTCGTGGATGATCTATCTAAATCGTTCGAAGGGTTTGAAGTTCAACACATCCCTCGAGCAGAAAATGAGGAAGCAGATGCACTATCTCGAATAGGCTCTGCGCGGAAAGAGGTCCCGAATGGCGCATTTTTAGAGCACCTCAAAGTTCCCTCGATAAAGGGAGTAGATGAGGAATATCCGACCAAATCCGACTCACCTTTAATAGCAGTTCTGGCTGTAATTCCCAGCTGGACTCAACCCTACCTCGATTATTTGGTAGATGGCAAATGACCCGAGGACGAGATGCTGAGCCGGCAGATTATCCGACGAGCAAAAGCCTATACTATTGTTAAGGGTGAGCTCCATAAACAGAGTGTTTCTAGGGTTTTTCAGCGCTGTGTATCTGCGGAAGAAGGAGTGGAAATCTTAAGGGAAATCCACGAAGGCGAGTGTGGTCACCACGCTGCAGCCAAATCTTTAGTGGCAAAAGCTTTTAGACATGGATTTTTCTGGCTTACAGCTCAGGCAGATGCAGAACAATTAGTCAAGACATGCAAAGGCTGCCAAAAGTACGCCAAGCAAGCTCATGTTCCGGCTGATCATCTGCGAACAATACCTATAACATGGCCTTTTGCGGTCTGGGGGCTTGATATGGTAGGACCCTTTAAACGAGCTCCAAGTGGATTTACCCACCTCTTAGTTATGGTGGATAAATTCACCAAGTGGATCGAGGGTAAACCTATCACTAGTTGTGATAGAGCAACAGCCAAAAGATTTGTCGAGGATGTTATAATCCGGTATGGTTATCCGCATAGCATTATCACGGACAACGAGAGTAACTTTTCTATGGGAGAACTGGCTGAATTCTGCGATGAGCAAAATATCCGGCTTGACATTGCGTCAGTCGCACATCCACAGGCTAATGGACAAGTCGAAAGAGCAAATGGTTTAATTCTACAAGGCCTGAAACCAAGACTCGAAGCACCACTGCGACGTGTTGCGGGGGCTTGGGCAGAGGAATTACCTTCTGTAATTTGGAGTTTACGAACAACTCCAAACAGGTCAACAGGATACACACCTTTCTTCTTGGTCTATGGTGCAGAAGCAGTTCGTCCTAGTGATTTAATTCATACTTCTCCTAGAGTGGCCGCGTATATCGAAGAGGGTGTCGAGATTTCTCGACAAAATGATCTCGACTTAGTCAAAGAAGTTCGCGTCGTTGCTAAAATGAGATCTATAGCCTATCAGCAGAAGTTACGCAAGTATCATAGCCATAGAGTCCGAAATAGATCTTTCAATAAAGGTGATTTGGTTCTCCGGCTTGTGCAACAAAGAAAGCACAAACTTTCCCCCAGTATGGGAAGAGCCCTTTTTAGTTAGTCGAGTATTGCACAATGGATCGTACTATTTAACTGACATGAGGCCAGTTAAAGAAAGACCTGCTACTAAGAATAGAAAGAGAGCTAGAGGCAGTACAAATCCGGATGAGTTAGACAGACCATGGAATATTGCTCAGCTACGTCCCTTTTATTCTTAGTTTATCTTTCTTTGTAATCATACATATGTACATGTTCTGTGAGAAATAAAAGTTTTGGTTGCCTCAAGTTTTTTCTGAGAAGTTCTTAAACCATCTTATTTCTGAATGATCATGTCATAGTCAAAAATCCCAGAATGCTTGAAAGTACTTTATGCTCATGTTCGTTCTGGTCTAGATTTCCGATTCTAAAAACTGCTACCTTCGAGTATAACTCTAAAAATTTCTAGTCTTTACTTTGGTTATTTATCTGATTGCCGGATGCGGGCATTTTCTGAGTAGTGAATTGTTGGTACTGGAAGCCGGCTTTGTTTCCGAGTTTAAACTGGTTTAGCAATTGAGCTCCGTTGCTCGGCAAAGTTTTCGACTGAAGGTTTAGCCGGCTCACGAAAGGGACGAGGCGGAAAGCCAGATAAACGATAAGTCGTGACGAAAAATATAAGTGCTTGTGTAAACATTTCAGGCACGCAAAAATTTCAAAAGTCAAAAGTGCTGAATAGATCAAAAGCTTAGAACTTGCAAAAGATAAATAGTACTTAATATTTACAATCGCATCAGGTTTTTTCCGGAATAATACATAAATTTCTGGTCTATGATGCAGGAGAAGATGAAGGATCTGCCAGCTCGCTGGTCACTCCGCCTTGATATCTTTCCGAGATGTCCACATCTGAATTGGTGCGTCAATCGTCGGAAACTTCTTCGGCTTCTTCTGCAGGAGGAGGCGGAGTAGCCACGCGGGTGAAGAAGGGGATCTCGTAGCTGGTTAGATCAGCTACGTGGCACCCGTATCCAGCGCAGGAGTGCATTATAGCTTGAAGGTCTTGCTCCTGGCCGTCTTCATCCACCTTGAAGTACCCTCTGGTCACTTGCCATATCTCCATGTTACCATGGTGGCTCAAGACCATGGAGAGAGCGTTCTGCGCAGCATTCCGCGCGTAGGACATGTTCTAGTCCTGAACAAGCTGCGGCATCTCCTTGGCCCTGTCCCGCACCTCAAAATCTGACATGCTTGGCATGTCCGGAATCCTGAGAGACTCGCCAATGTCCTCAAGGGACTGGCAGTAGTCATGAAGAAGATCATTGACTTGGGTAAGCCGGTGGGTGCGGGGCTCGGACGAAGAAGAGTCCGTCAATTTAAGAGGACCTATACACAAAACAAAGTTAAGAAAAAACCGACATTGCTAGAAGTCGAAGAAAAATATAAGTCAGAGAGGTGGAATGTACCAAAAATAACATTGTCAATCTTGGTCTTCTCCTCCCGGAGACTCTAGAGTTTAGCCCGGAGCGCCTGGGACAGGTCCTTTGTCAACACCCGGATTTTTAATCCCAGATGCCCGTTATGCCATACCTCGCAATCCTAGGATTACCATTTTTGCGAAACATAACGGATTGGATATCACAGTACATCATCCATTACAAACCATACATAAGGTTTTACACAAATAAGGATCTCATGATCCAGTCTTTAATACAACAAGCAGCGGAAATAAACGATAGCGTAGCGGTGGGGTCCATCTTCAGGGGCATAGGCAATGCTGACGAAAGCAGATAGTCCTAGTTATCATAGCCGTCCTGCTGACCATCATCTTGATAATCTCCTTCATAGTCTGGCCATGATAATAGCCAGGGACAAAAGCCATGAGTACTCTTTAAGTACTCGCAAACTACTACTAGCAAGGGTTATAATTCTAAGTTAAAGTACAGAATTTAAAGAATAACTATCAAGTTAAGTTTGAAACCTAAGCTGAGTTCTGAAACAAGAAAAGATAAAATAAAAGTCTAGAATCACTTAAGTTGGGAAGCTATTATCATCTACACAACCCTGTTGTGGTCAAGTTAAGGTTCATCATTCATTTCAAGTCGTTTAGAAAACATCTGACAACGAAACAGTATGGCCATTCCAACTCTCCATAACCACGGATGCGGCTATTCGAATAGTTTGACACTCTGCAGAGGTGGTACACTTTCACCACAAGATTCGATACATCTGTCAGGGATAACCCTGAATCATCATACTTAGTATGCAGATAATCAAACATAACCTTCCCTTTACACACCCTAGTACACGCACCTCTCCTATGAGCATGGCCTCCCAATCATGACCATCAGTCATCTTGGGCACTGCATAGGTGGACAACATTGAGAGGTAGCCTCAGCTCAAACCTCTCCCGTGAGGGAACTAATACTAATGCATATAAATTTCAAGCTAAGCCTTACCTAATTCAGGTAATGTGGTTGTACGGTAAATTTGGAATGGTATCGCATCCGAATCGAACCATCAGTTTTATAAAAAGGGTTAAGGCTCATGCCTCATCATTTTCATCATCATAAACCAATTGTGTTTCTCAACACATGTCAAAACATCTCAATAGAATGACTCATCATTCCAAGGTTTTCATAACTCATTTTCACCAAGTGTTCCCATCTAAAATGACTCAAGTTTGATCTATTCTAAAACACTAGGGTAAGAGTGTTCACTAAGGTGGGAAGGTGGGATCAATCTCATGCCATAGAATGCCATCTAAGGGTTTCTAAGTAGGTCAAGTTTTATACTCTTTATGCTACCTTCAAACTTAATTAAAGAACCGTGTGTAAACTAAGGGGGTGTGATCAAAGTATGCGTAAGGCATCTTTACTAAACCATCTAGTTTTATTCTAGCTTGCTACAATAGCTTACTAAAGCATGTTTGCAAGGGTTAGCTTGCCACTAATATCTTGCCTTGGTTGGTGCAGTGGTTGAAGTTTTCTTCTTCTTCTTCTTCTTCTTGGTAGAACTCCTCCTCCTCGAAGGCTTGGTCGGTACTATCGTCTAGAAATACATAGGGAATGCACAATCACCAAACAATACTTAACTTGGGCTAAGTAGTATTCTAAACCACACAATTGATGATCTATTATCATCCCAAACATCACAAGTTTTAATTCAATAAATTCAACCTTTTTATTTTGGAAAAGTAATTTCTACTCATTGAAATATTAACTAAAATTTAATATTCACCACCAAAATATGGGATCATGTGGACACATGTCCTTACCACATATTCTAACATGTGGGAATGAGATTTAAAGGTTGGATCAATATTACTTTGGTTTAAGTTCATTATTTAATGATTTAAAGTGACTAGAAATGCCTATATAGCATTATTTTGGTACTAGTCCAAAGTCACTGCCTGTAAACCTTAATATTATTACATATTTCGATAGATATGATGAAATGTGATTTTTGAGAGTTGGAATCAACTCAAAATCTAACTTGGTTGATTTTACAAAAATGTTTCAAGTTGTAAAAGCTTCTGTCTTCTTATTTTTATTAGGAGAAATCTATAACTCTAAATGAATTAAATCCAATGGGCTTGTATAGAGCATTTCAATACCTTCCAGACAAAATTAGTTTCATGTAATTTGGATTTGTCAAACTCACAGAATTGAATTTTGAAACACTGGACAGAAACTATATTCTAACTAAAAAGAAAAACCTAGATTTGAATCTACGGGCTTACGCGGGAAAGGAAATGGGCCGGCCCAGTGGCGCTGCATGGCACAGGGCTCAGCTGACAGGGGGGTCCCACTGGTCAGCGGCACTTAAAACGCGAAGCGGTACGCACGCTGTGGGCCGTGCGATTAGAGGCTAGATCTACGGCTGAGGGTCGTCGTCGACGACGGACGGGTCGCCGGCGAGCTCGAACCCTAGCGGCTCGGTGGGGGTCTACTGGGGGCATACCAGGGCTCCACCGGGGTCGGCGATGCAGGCGAACAAAGTGGAAGACGACGGCAAGGCGAGGCGTGGTCGCGGTGGAGCTTGGGGTGGCTGGAATCAACGGCACCCTTCTTCTCCAGAGGCGGCGGCTCCGGCTCCAATTCCGGTGAGCTGCTGCTCCACTTGCTCCGGTGAGGGGTGGGTGAGGTTCAGAGAGGTGAGGGGAGTGGGATGGTGTGAGTCTTTGGTGCTGGGGAGTGCTCCTTTTATAGGCTCGACGGTGAGACCGAGCGGGATGGGCGGTCGATGGTGGCGACATGGCTACGGCGAGCTAGCAGCATGGCTGGGGATGGCGATCGATGGGCGGTCCCCTAGCGGTGCTCTAGCGCTTCAATGCGGCCATGGGGCGGTGGCATGCGGTCGGGGTGAGGTGGCGCTCTGCGCGGCCGAAGCGGCTGTGTCCACGGCGAGCGGTGGTTGTGGGGCTTTGGGCGGCGAACGGAGGTGTCTAGGGTGTTCTCTAGGTCGAGGCGGAGCGGTGGGCGCGGGCTGGTGTCGAGTGGTGGCTTGTGCACGCGGGGGCAGTGCGCGCTCTGCGGGCGGCGTCGGCATGGTTCGGTGGCACTGGGCGCTGTTTCTCCTCGGTGGTCCACGGCTGCTCTTGGCTCGGGCAAGGGACAGAGAGGGGCGGTGCGGCGTTGGCTACCTCCTAGACATGGCGAGGGGAGGGGGAGTGGTCTGCTGCGGCGGTTGCAAGGTTGGCCGGCAAGGATGGTGCTCAGCAGGGCATGGCATTGCCACTAGGGCGTAGGGGATGGGCTGCAATTGGCATGGTTTGATCAAAGGGGGACAGAGATATTAAATGGAGATCAAATGGGGGCAAAACCCTATTCCAAACAGTGAGCTAGGATTAGAGGTATGATTCTGCCTGCCAAGTGTTTGATGAAATGGCCGCAAGAGAAATTTTTTTGAATTTTGAGTTCAAAATTTTTGAGTGATCTCCACTAGTGCTAGGTAGTCTCTGCAAGGGTTTTGAAAATGGAGCTCAAATACATGGTTTTTGAAATAGGGGTGATCTATGCATATGCATTAGATTCAATTTTGAACTGCCATTTAAAATAGTTTCCAGAATGTTTTTAGAAGATCAAAAGGTGGGCCTTGGTACCTCATTATGTGTACTAGCAAGGGGTGCAAAGATCAAGAATTGTTTCTGTTAAGAGTTGAGTACTAGGAATAGCCAAAGTAGGCATGAGAGTTAAATTTGTCCAAATGACCATTCCTTCATTTAAATTCTTTTTGATTTGATTTCTTTTAGGAAAAGTTTGGGAATGATGTAGATGATGTTTAAATCACCTAAGAAACATTTTAGAAGCAAAGGATCACACAATCATGGTAATTCCAAACAATTCCTATTTTAAATGCACACATATATGAATGCTTTCATTTTAAATATGGAAAAGTTTTTGTTAATCCTAAATTTGGATGATTTGATCTTTGATACACTTGGATTGAAGTTTTGGGCTGTTACAAACCTTCCCCCCTTAAATAAAATCTCGTCCCGAGATTTACAAGAAAACTAGGAACTAAAGAGATCTGGGAACTCTGTCCTAATGTAATCCTCGCGTTCCCAAGTAGCTTCCTCCTCGATATGGTTGCTCCACTGAATCTTGAGAAACTTGATATTCCTGGTCCTGGTGGTTCTGTAGGCTTCTTCTAAGATACGAATGGCCACTTCCCGATAGGTCAGGTCATTGTTGATTTCCACTGCTCTGTGATCGATATTCTTGAAAACTTCAGTCTTCTCAGGCACTTCCAAGCATTTGCAAAGTAACGAGATATGGAACACATTGTGGATGGCTGACATCTCTTTAGACAGTTCCAGTTGATACGATACTTCTCCTCGGCGGTTCAGAATCTTGAAAGGTCCCATATATCTGGGAGCTAACTTTCCCTTCAGACTAAAGTGTTGAGTTCCCTTCAATGGTGAAACCTTGAGATATACGAAATCTCCGACATTGAAAGTCAGGTCTCTCCTCCTCTTGTCAGCATAGCTCTTCTGTCTGGATTGGGCGGTCTTGAGGTGCTCAAGAACTTTGTGAACTTTCTCTTCTGCTTCTCGGAGAATGTCGGGTCCAAAGATCTGACTTTCTCCTACTTGCGACCAATTTAAAGGGGTACGACACTTTCGTCCGTATAGGAATTCAAATGGTGCCATCTGCAAACTAGCCTGATAACTGTTGTTATATGAGAATTCTGTGAAAGACAGGCAGTCTTCCCATTTTGATCCGTATTCCAACACACAAGCTCTAAGCATATCCTCCAAGATTTGGTTGACTCTCTCTGTTTGTCCATCGGTTTGCGGGTGATAAGCGGTACTGAAATTCAACTTGGTTCCTAAACCTTCCTGAACTTTCTGCCAAAATCTTGAAGTAAACTGGGTTCCTCGATCTGATACGATGGTCTTGGGGGTTCCATGCAGACTAACAATTCTAGCAATGTACAGCTCTGCTAGTTTTGCACTCTGGTAGGTTGTCTTGACTGGTATGAAGTGGGCTACCTTGGATAGTCTATCAACTATGACCCAGATTGAGTCATTTCCCCTACTAGAAGTAGGTAAACCGGTGATAAAGTCCATTCTGACGGAATCCCATTTCCATTCCGGAATCTACAATGGTTGCAACAATCCTGCAGGTCTCTGATGCTCTGCCTTGACTCTTTGACAAATGTCACATTTGGCGATGTAGCTTCCGATCTCTCTCTTCATCTTGTGCCACCAAAATTGCTCTTTCAAATCCTGATACATCTTTGTTCCTCCGGGGTGGATAGAATAAAGAGTATCATGAGCTTCCTTCATGATAATTTCCTTCAGCTCCAAATCTGCTGGTACACAGATACGTCCCTTGTACCACAGTACACCTTCTTCGTCTTCGGTGAATCCAGGTACTTTGCCTGTACCAATACGACGTTTGATTCCGTCGATACTTTCATTTCCCTTCTGGGCTTCCTTGATTTGGCTAATCAACGTGGGTTGAAGTTCAATGTTAGCTAGGAATCCTTTGCTAACTAACTCAGTCCTGAATTGCTCCAACTCCTCATACAAACTTGGTTGCTTCTCTTTGATCATGGTGTTAAGCCTACACGGCAATCTGCTAAGAGCATCCGCTACCACATTGGCTTTGCCGGGGTGATAGTGAATGTCAAGGTCATAATCCTTGATTAACTCTATCCATCTTCTTTGCCTCATATTCAACTCCTTCTGGGTGAAGATATACTTCAAGCTCTTATGATCTGAGTAAATCTCACAGCGATTACCCATCAAATAATGACGCCATGTCTTCAATGCTAGAACCACAGCTGCTAGCTCAAGATCATGGGTTAGATAGTTCTGCTCATGCTGCTTCAGTTGTCGAGACAGATACGCGATGACTTTGCCTTCTTGCATCAATACACATACTAGACCAATCTTGGATGCATCACAATACACATCAAACGGCTTCTTGATATCTGGCATGATCAAAATTGGGGCTGATATCAATCTGTTCTTCAGCTCCTGGAAACTGGCTTCACACTTGTCTGTCCATTCAAACTTCTTGTCCTTCTTCAATAATTGGGTCATTGGTCGGGCTATGCTCGAGAATCCTTCTACGAATTTGCGGTAATATCCCGCTGATCCGAGAAATGAACGAACTTGGGTTTGATTGGTTGGGGCTTCCCATTCTTCGACATCTTTGATCTTGCTGGGATCAATAGAGACTCCTCCGGCAGACACAATATGTCCTAGGAATCCTACTTCTTTCAGCCAAAACTCACACTTGCTGAACTTGGCATATAACTGATGCTCTCTCAGGGTTTCTAGGATGATTCTCAGATGTTTCTCATGCTCTTCTTCTGACTTGGAGTAGATAAGGATGTCATCGATAAACACAACTACAAACTTATCTAAGAAATTCATAAAGATCTTATTCATGAGATTCATGAAATAAGCAGGGGCATTGGTTAATCCAAAAGACATAACCGTATACTCGTATAAACCATAGCGAGTAGTAAAGGCGGTCTTCGGAATATCCGTTGCACGAATCTTAAGTTGGTGATAACCAGTCCTAAGATCAATCTTTGAGAATACCTGAGCTCCAGTCAACTGATCAAATAGATCCTCTATCTTTGGCAAGGGGTACTTGTTCTTGATGGTGACATCATTCAACTTTCTGTAGTCTGTACACAGACGGTTGCCTCCATCTTTCTTGTCGACGAATAACACTGGTGATCTCCATGGCGATGCGCTTGGCTGAATCAAGCCTGTTGCTAACATGGCATCCAACTGCTTCTTCAGTTCTACTAACTCTGAGGGGTTCATGGTATAGGGTCTCTGGGCTATAGGTCCGGTTCCGGGGATTAGTTCGATAATGAACTCTATATCCCTATCCGGGGGCATACCTAGCAATTCATCTGGGAATACGTCGGGGTATTCACAGACTACTCTGACTTGGTCAATGGTAGGCAGGGCTACACTTTTGTTGCATTTGAATTGACGGGGTAAGGTTTCAGAGATATGTTCTACTGTTATTCCAGAACTACTGGTCATGGTGATGGCTTTCTTAGCACAGTCTATCAGTCCTTTATGCCTTGACATCCAGTCCATACCTAGTACTACTTCCAAACCTTTGGTTCCAAGTACAATTAGGTTGGCATAAAAATCTATCCCATGTATTCGGATAGGTACAGCTTTGCAAATTTTTCTAGCTTTTGTAGTTGAATCGGGGATTTGAACTATCATGACATGCTTCAGGTTGGTTGGGCGAATCTTACTAGTGCATACAAATTCTTCGGTGTCAAATGAATGCCATGCTCCAGAATCAAACAATACTCTTGCTAAAACTGAGTTGACAGAAAACATACCCAGCACTACATCTGGTGCTTCTTGGGCTTCTTCTGCGTTCATGTGGAAGAGACGACCATTGCGGTTGTGCGGGTTCCCTGGGGCAAATCTCCTGCCTGGTTGAACACGACGCTGCTGCTGAGCTGGGGCATTCACATGGGCATTGGCGGCAGTCTTCTTGGGACACTCATTGGAGTAGTGACCCTTCAATCCACACTCGAAACAAGTGATCTGGGACTTGTCCTTGACTGCAACAGGTATAGCATTGCTGCCAGTTCTGGGGGCAGTGTTGTTGTTGTTGCTCTTGGGAGGGGCACAGTTGAAGTTGTTGGCGTTGCCGGAGTTGTGATTGTTTCCTCCGGGCTTCACATTTCCTCCGCTACGGTTGGGGTAGCTTGGGCGAGAATTTGGGGGTCGGTTGTTCCTTGGTGCATATCCTGGTGAGGGGTTAGGACGGTACTTCTGGTGACTACTGGATCCAGACTGCTGCATCATATGACGCTTGCGATTGTCGTTTGCCTGGTTAATCTTCCCTTCCATCCGAATGGCAGAGTCGACTAGCTCTTCAAGATCCTGGAAACGGATGTTGACGAGGACAGTCTACATCTCATCATGTAGTCTGTTTAAGAATCTCTCCTTCTTCTTGGCCTCCGTGTTGATTTCATCCGGTGCATATCTGGCAAGTGACAAGAATTTGTCACGGTACTCTACTACAGTCAATGTTCCTTGCTTCAGTTCACAGAATTCATCTCTCATCCTGTGGACAAGACCTTGCGGCACGTGGGTGCGGCTGAACTTGACCTTGAATGCTTCCTAGGTTATCACCTGGCCATGGTTCATGTTGCGGACGCTATTCCACCAAGCTCTTGCATCTCCCGCCAGATAGTGAGTGGCAAAGAGAACTTTCTCATTCTCATCAACTCCTGCAACTTCTAGGTTGTTTTCCATGGTCTGTAACCAGTCATCAGCATCTAATGGGTTTTCAGATTGGTTGAAGATTGGGGGATTGGTGTTCTGAAAATTTTTGAGTTTAGATCCATGGTGATCCTGATTTCCATGTCCTTGGTTGTTGAGAGCCATTTGGGCGATCTGTTGCAATGTCGCCAAGTTGGCTTGAAGCTCGGCCCTACTTGCTTCACAGTCCGCGATGAGATTCTGCAAGATCTGTAGCATTGGGTCCTGTGATAAGCTGCTCCCTCCTTGGTTTCCACGAGTCATCTGAAGATTGAGATAGATATAGGGGTAAGAGGGAAATTCTAAGGTTCATGGTTTTGGGTTTTCAAAGCTACAACTTTGAGTTAGACTCTGGTTTTTCAACTAACTTCATTCTCATTCATGCAAGCAAGCACACGATACAACACACACCACAACAATCAAAGGGAAAACAGATGGTTTGAAGAACCATTCTGCAAACTACGATACAATGAGATGATACATCTCATGCTACGACAGTGCTCTAGTGCATCTACTCATCGTCGATGAAGTCGGAGTCTTCATCATCAGTGTAGAAGTCCACAACATCCTCTGCCAGAAAATTATCATCGTTGCTGAGGTACGAATCCATATCTCCCTGGATGTCTTCTCCTTCATCATCTTCTTCCTTGGCGGCAAGCTGAGCTTCCTGCTCCTTGACGATCTTCTCGAGGTCAGCCACCTTCTTGCGAAGACGGGTGATGGTGCGATCCTTCTTTGCACGCTGGCGACGAAGAGACTGGCGATCTTGGACGAGCAGTGTGAAAGTCTGGGCCTTCTGGTCGGCAATTGCAGGGTTCTGGTTGGCTAACTCTCTGGCATTGTCCAGTTCCTGCTGTCGGTCATGAAGCAAGAAGTCAAGGTTCTCCACTTGGCGCCTCAACTCTGGGTGACTTGGCATCTCCATCGGCATTCCCATGAAGTCACGTCTTGCATAGTGGGCAAAACGGGTTCCTTGAATCTTGTTGACGCTGAGGGCACATAGACGTGCGAGGGCTTCATGCATTGCCCTGGCTAATCCATCTAGCCAGTTGTTCTCTCTCACAGAGAACTGAATTCTCCCGGAAGTTGGTGCTTCAATACTTCCTCGAAGATCTGCGGTGACTAGCCATTGTAGGTCTCCTCCTGGGGGTCCTGGAAGTTGAGCTCCAAGAAACTCCGGATGTGGGCGTCCCAGTAATTCTGACAGTGAATCCAGATCCCTCTCGAACATCAGCTGACCTCCATTTCCTAACTGGTAAAACTTTCTGAACTGAGTCTCCATCTACAAGAATTTAGGATGAGGAAATTAGTGAAGTGATCAAGTGTGTCAAATTTTAAGTAGTAATGTAAGAATTTTGAGGAACATGTATTTTTGAGAAAGAATGAGTTCACAAGGGTAAGAGGGGAAATAGTTTTTCATAAATACTCACTTTTGGTTTTGAAGCTAAGTTTTTGGTTTGGACGTCCATTCTAACTAGGGTCTCCTATGGTCAGGATGGCTCTGATACCAACTTGTCAACACCCAGATTTTTAATCCCAGATGCCTGTTATGCCATACCTCGCAATCCCAGGATTACCATTTTTGCGAGACATAACGGATTGGATATCACAGTACATCATCCATTACAAACCATACATAAGGTTTTACACAAATAAGGATCTCATGATCCAGTCTTTAATACAACAAGCAGCGAAAATAAACGATAGCGTAGCGGTGGGGTCCATCTTCAGGGGCACAGGCAATGCTGACGAAGGCAGATAGTCCTAGTTATCATAGTCGTCCTGCTGACCATCATCTTGATAATCTCCTTCATAGTCTGGCCATGATAATAGCCAGGGACAAAAGCCATGAGTACTCTTTAAGTACTCGCAAACTACTACTAGCAAGGGTTATAATTCTAAGTTAAAGTACGGAATTTAAAGAATAACTATCAAGTTAAGTTTGAAACCTAAGCTGAGTTCTGAAACAAGAAAAGATAAAATAAAAGTCTAGAATCACTTAAGTTGGGAAGCTATTATCATCTACACAACCCTGTTGTGGTCAAGTCAAGGTTCATCATTCATTTCAAGTCGTTTAGAAAACATCTGACAACGAAACAGTATGGCCATTCCAACTGTCCATAACCGCAGACGCGGCTATTCGAATAGTTTGACACTCTTCAGAGGTGGTACACTTTCACCACAAGATTCGATACATCTGTCAGGGATAACCCTGAATCATCATACTTAGTATGCAGATAATCAAACATAACCTTCCCTTTACACACCCTAGTACAAGCACCTCTCCTATGAGCATGGCCTCCCAACCATGACCATCAGTCATCTTGGGCACTGCATAGGTGGACAACATCGAGAGGTAGCCTGAGCTCAAACCTCTCCCGTGAGGGAACTAATACTAATGCATATAAATTTCCAGCTAAGCCTTGCCCAATTCAGGTAATGTGGTTGTACGGTAAATTTGGAATGGTATCGCATCCGAATCCAACCATCAGTTTTATAAAAAGGGTTAAGGCTCATGCCTCATCATTTTCATCATCATAAACCAATTGTGTTTCTCAACACATGTCAAAACATCTCAATAGAATGACTCATCATTCCAAGGTTTTCATAACTCATTTTCACCAAGTGTTCCCATCTAAAATGACTCAAGTTTGATCTATTCTAAAACACTAGGTTAAGAGTGTTCACTAAGGTGGGAAGGTGGGATCAATCTCATGCCATAGAATGACATCTAAGGGTTTCTAAGTAGGTCAAGTTTTATACTCTTTATGCTACCTTCAAACTTAATTAAAGAACTGTGTGTAAACTAAGGGGGTGTGATCAAAGTATGCGTAAGGCATCTTTACTAAACCATCTAGTTTTATTCTAGCTTGCTACAATAGCTTACTAAAGCATGTTTGCAAGGGTTAGCTTGCCACTAATAGCTTGCCTTGGTTGGTGCAGTGGTTGAAGTTTTCTTCTTCTTCTTCTTCTTGGTAGAACTCCTCCTCCTCGAAGGCTTGGTCGGTACTATCGTCTAGAAATACATAGGGAGTGCACAATCACCAAACAATACTTAACTTGGGATAAGTAGTATTCTAAACCACACAATTGATGATCTATTATCATCCCAAACATCACAAGTTTTAATTCAATAAATTCAACCTTTTTATTTTGGAAAAGTAATTTCTACTCATTGAAATATTAACTAAAATTTAATATTCACCACCAAAATATGGGATCATGTGGAGACATGTCCTCACCACATATTCTAACATGTGGGAATGAGATTTAAAGGTTGGATCAATATTACTTTGGTTTAAGTTCATTATTTAATGATTTAAAGTGACTAGAAATGCCTATATAGAATTATTTTGGTACTAGTCCAAAGTCACTACCTGTAAACCTTAATATTATTACATATTTCGATAGATATGATGAAATGTGATTTTTGAGAGTTGGAATCAACTCAAAATCTAACTTGGTTGATTTTACAAAAATGTTTCAATTTGCAAAAGCTTCTGTCTTCTTATTTTTATTAGGATAAATCCATAACTCTAAATGAATTAAATCCAACGGGCTTGGATAGAGCATTTCAATACCTTCCAGACAAAATTAGTTTCATGTAATTTGGATTTGTCAAACTCACAGAATTGAATTTTGAAACACTGGACAGAAACTATATTCTAACTAAAAAGAAAAACCTAGATTTGAATCTACGGGCTTGCGCGGGAAAGGAAATGGGCCGGCCCAGTGGCGCTGCGCGGCACAGGGCTCAGCTGACAGGGGGGTCCCACTGGTCAGCGGCACTTAAAACGCGAAGCGGTACGCACGCTGTGGGCCGTGCGATTAGAGGCTAGATCTACGGCTGAGGGTCGTCGTCGATGACGGACGGGTCGCCGATGAGCTCGAACCCTAGCGGCTCGGTGGGGGTCTACTGGGGGCGTACCAGGGCTCCAGCAGGGTCGGCTATTCAGGCGAACGAAGTGGAAGACGACGACGAGGCGAGGCGTGGTCGTGGCGGAGCTTGGGGTGGCCGGAATCAACGACACCCTTCTTCTCCAGAGGCGGCGGCTCTGGCTCCAATTCCGGCGAGCTGCTGCTCCACTTGCTCCGGCGAGGGTTGGGTGAGGTTCAGAGAGGTGAGGGGAGTGGGATGGTGTGAGTCTTTGGTGCTGGGGAGTGCTCCTTTTATAGGCTCGACGGTGAGACCGAGCGGGATGGGCGGTCGACGGTGGCGACATGGCTACGGCGAGCTAGCGGCATGGCTGGGGATGGCGATCGATGGGCGGTCCCCTGGCGGTGCTCTAGCGCTTCAATGCGGCCGTAGGGGCGGTGGCATGCGGTCGGGGTGAGGTGGCGCTCTGTGCGGCCGAAGCGGCTGTGTCCACGGCGAGCGGTGGCTGTGGGGCTTTGGGCGGCGAACGGAGGTGTCTGGGGTGTTCTCTAGGTCGAGGCGGAGCGGTGGGCGCGGGCTGGTGTCGAGTGGTGGCTTGTGCACGCGGGGGCACTGCGCGCTCTGCGGGCGGCGTCGGCATGGTTCGGTGGCGCTGGGCGCGGTTTCTCCTCGGTGGTCCACGGCTGCTCTTGGCTCGGGCAAGGGACAGAGAGGGGCGGTGCGGGGTTGGCTACCTCCTAGACATGGCAAGGGAAGGGGGAGTGGTTTGCTGCGGCGGTTGCAAGGTTGGCCGGCAAGGATGGTGCTCGGCATGGCATGGCATTGCCACTAGGGCGTAGGGGATGGGCTGCAATTGGCATGGTTTGATCAAAGGGGGACAAAGAGATTAAATGGAGATCAAATGGGGGCAAAACCCTGTTCCAAACAGTGAGCTAGGATTAGAGGTATGATTCTGCCTGCCAAGTGTTTGATGAAATGGCCGCAAGAGAAAAAGTTTTGAATTTTGAGTTCAAAAATTTTGAGTGATCTCCACTAGTGCTAGGTAGTCTCTGGTTGCAAGGGTTTTGAAAATGGAGCTCAAATACATGGTTTTTGAAATAGGGGTGATCTATGCATATGCATTAGATTCAATTTTGAACTGCCACTTAAAATAGTTTCTAGAATGTTTTTAGAAGATCAAAAGGCGAGCCTTGGTACCTCATTATGTGTACTAGCAAGGGGTGCAAAGATCAAGAATTGTTTCTGTTAAGAGTTGAGTACTAGGAATAGCCAAAGTAGGCATGAGAGTTAAATTTGTCCAAATGACCATTCCTTCATTTAAATTCTTTTTGATTTGATTTCTTTTAGGAAAAGTTTGGGAATGATGTAGATGATGTTTAAATCACCTAATAAACATTTTAGAAGCAAAGGATCACACAATCATGGTAATTCCAAACAATTCCTATTTTAAATGCACACATATATGAATGCTTTCATTTTAAATATGGAAAAGTTTTTGTTAATCCTAAATTTAGATGATTTGATCTTTGATACACTTGGATTGAAGTTTTGGGCTGTTACATCCTTCTCTCTGCCAAGCTCATTCTTGAGGTCCGAGATTATTTTATCCTGAGCAGGAATCTTGCGATCACGCTCATCAGTGGCCATGGAGGAGGATTCAAGGACTTGAGCTATGCTCTTTTCATGATCTGCCTTGAGCTTATCCAGCTCTTGGCGAAGTCCTTTGTCCTCCACCACCAGGGTCTTGAGGTTCTCGGCCTCTTCAATCATAGCGATGGATTGTTTCACCAGCGCTGTAAGCCAAAAAAGAACAACAGTTCAGAAAAATTTGACATTGAAAAAAGCAAAGACAAGGTTTGAATCTCGGAATCTTTACCCTCGGCTTCATCCTTGGCTACTTTGAGCTCAGCATTTTTAAGCCGGAGAGCTTTGATCTCTCTCCGCTTATCACAGACATTGGTCAGTAATTCCTAGTTATAGGAACATACTTTCTGTAAGTCAGAATACCCAAAGTCAGAAAGCTACTTAAGACTCGGGCTAATATTTTTGCTAAATATCAGCACGAGCCTTGGGGGCTACACTAGTTCGTTCTGTGGCATCCTAATGAAGCATAAACTCGGATTCTGTATCCTACTTCATGCTTGGGGGCTAGAGGATATGCTATAACATAATGGAAAAAACAAGAGTTGGAATTCTGACTTACATATTGTTCGCGGGTGAGTTTATCTAAACCCGCATTCACTTCAGCGGCCACCTTCTCGGCAAGAGTAAGAGAGATCACCGGGGCTGTTGGAAGCTCGCCAGTCCTAATCCTCTCGCCGCGAAGGCGGACTTGAGTGAGAAGGTCAGAGAACTTGACGTCCTCTGCTTCTTGCGCTTCCTCCTCGGGGGATAAATGGCTTTTATCCAGGACTTGCCTGGCTAGCCGCTGGATCTCCTCTGCAGATTTCTGGGTCAGGCCAAACTTGGCAAGACCCGGATTTTTAAGGAGGTTTTCAGCGAAGACTTCAGCCGTGGGATCATTACCCGAAGAGGGTTCACCCTTATCTTGAGCTGACGCACCCACGGTGACGTCAGTTTGCGACCCAAGGATCGCAGGCTCCGTTTGAAGAGCCAGATCTTCTGCAGCATCCGACGAGATAACCGGAGTTGCAGAAGGTTGAGGGGTCGGAGTCGTAGGAGCCACGGCAGGGGAAGCTATGGTAAGTTTCGTCTGGCGTAAGGGCTTCGAAGAAATCCCTTTCCCCTTGCCCTTGATGATTGATTTTGCTCTAAGAAGGTAACAAAGTCGGAAACGTTACATCTCGGAAAGAAATTTGAGTAAAGTACAAAGATGGAAAAGTTGTGACCGAAAAGATACCTCTTCACGACAGGCACCTCCTTTGTGCCAACCGCTACCGTCTGAGCTTTGCGCTTCTTGAGCGCAAGATCCGGCAGTGGAACTACTTCTACCTCCTAAGAAAACTCCGGAGGATATCCTTCGAGGGGAGCAAGTTCCGCCTCGGGAATGTCAGCGAGCTAAAAATAAGAAAACGTATCAGTATTGCAATATAACTCAAAGATAGAAACACATAAAAGATGTGACGATAAAAGCTTACCGGCACCACGGGGTTTTCTGCCATGTGCATGTCCAGAGAAACCTCTGGAATCCGCCTTGTGATCCACTCCTTGATCAGCCACTTGATTTGGCTTATGTAGCCTTGAGTGGTGTAGGCTTTGGGGCTGATGTGGAGGGAGTCGGTTAGAGAAGACATGATGGAATGCATCAGTCTATCCCCGTGGTACTGAAGTGGCTGGATCCGGCGTGAGACCCAGCACTGGACCAAGTCGGATCCCTTCAGACCATTGTGCTTGATCAAATATTCGATCCGCCTCTTAGCGAGGATCAGATCATCTGTGAGAGCCGGAGCAGCCTCGTCCCAGGAAGGTTGGGCCATGGCAGCTCCGTCAACAAAAGCCGGCAAAGCAGTAGCTTTGTCGGGAGCTGGAATATCCCTATGGTAGAAAAAAGTGGCTGGCCATTGTTTAACCGAGTCACTGGCAGAAATTTTGGGATATGCCCGGTCTCGTCTAAGAGAAAAATTAATGGTGCCGATGATATAAGGAACACCGGCAGTAATGGAATTACTCCGGACATGGAAGTAAAACTGGAAGAGAAGCAAACTCGGCCTAATGCCAAGAAAGCCCTCGCAAAGCGCGGCATATGCGCTCATTTCTAGAAGAGAATTGGGAGGAAGATTATGGAGTTGAACTCCATAGTGATCTACACCTCGGAGAAGAACTCCGAGGGAGGAAAAGACATACCTCGGTCCAGATGAGTGCCGAAGTGGACTCACTCGCCCTCGTGTGGGTTGGGGACGGTTTCGCCGGAGCCGCTCCGCCAGTCGCCGGCGACGAGAAGCCCCTCCTTCTCCACGTTCTTGAGGCCCTCCTCATTGAGGGCGCAGGGGATCCAGATTCCCCGGAAGCTCTCCTTCTCCGCTGTAGCTTCCGCCTTTGCCGCTGCCACCGCTACCGCCAAGCCAGAGGAAGAAGATGATGAAGCCATTTTTCTTTGGTGAGAAAGTGACCTTAAAGGGGCAGTGCTGGGAGTTTCTGTGGGGGGAGGACGAGGAGGCTCTGTGCGTGCAGGAGGATTGGGAAGGAAGGAAACGACAAAGGACTGGTGGATAGGAGAATAAGAAATCTAAACCCCTTATATCCACCAACCTGCGCCAAGATTCGTGCAAACGCTACAGTGCAACCGCCACGCGTCGTGGAAAGAACTAGGAAGGACCCGCGCGATGATTGCGTCGCCTCGATCTCCACGCACGCATTGAAACGGCGCCTCGGTTCCACGGACCGCGGACCCACCAACGGTCGTGCTGACGGAATGCTTGTCAGATGATGTGACTTGACCATGCTTGTGTCAGGTGGCGTTAGAGACCAAGTTTTGGCTTAGTTCAAAATCAAGCTGGAAAATCCGAGTAACCTACTGATAGGTCCGACTTATTTTTAAGACCCGGGTCGTATCTTTTGTTGTGAAGTTTCAGGAACCCTTCAAGATTCTACAAGCCAAAGATCAAGCTAGACGATGATAAATCCGACTTTGGATCTTGGAGGCCTCCGGGGGCTGCTGTTGGGGATATACTTTTCGGGTATCCTCACAGTTTCTCACTGACTAGGGTGGCCCACTTCGGGTTAGAGCTTTGCTTCACGGGCGGCCCAGTCAGGGAGAAGGACGGAGTCCCATCCAGCTACGGGAAGGCCCAAAAGACTTACCGACTTAGGCCCATAATGTTACTTGTAGTTCAAGATGTATTCTGTAACCGACTCTTAGTCGTAGCCGGATAGATTTCTCCTATAAACCCTAGGCCAGATATCTATATAAACCGTCCTAGGGAGAGCCTTTAGGGCACCTCAATACTTTAGACCCTCAACTCGCACAAGCGAAACCTTGTAACCCATATCCGGCTCTGCCGTATTACTGGATTGCTAGCAGGAGTAAGATCCATCCAAAGACGGCGGATTCGAACCTGGGTAAACTTGTGTGCTCACCGTCCCGGAACACCGTATGTCTCACACCCCTCTCTTCCGCACGCCTCGAGGACCCCCCTCATGGCGTACTTGTCATTAATCCGTCGACAGGCGCCTCTTGTTGTGCTTGGTCTCCGGCTCCATGGTGAAGATGTGGTAGTTTCCCACCTGGCGGGGGTAGTTGTTGTCATCATCTTCCCTTCGACGCTGGTTATTGCGATCGCCTGGTGGCCCGCCGGCTGGAGGAGGCGGCGCCTATCCAGGCGGTGCGCCAGCAATCTTTGCCATCTTCTTCGTCCAAGTGCACTGCCGTGTGGTATGCGTAGCCGGTTTGTTGCCTCCGCTATGGAACTTGCATGGCCCATCAAGCATGGTGTACTTGGGCCATTTCCCTTCGGCTGGCGCCGATCTATGGCAACGTCGATGATTATTTGCCCTTGGTCGTCCACCCGGACGGATCTCTTCATTGCCGTGTCGGCCGTGGCGTACTTGTCCGCGACGGCCATGGTCTATGCCATGGTTGTGGGCTCCACCCGGTGAAGCTTATGCTTGAGCATAGTGCCGTCTCTGCAGCCATTGATGAAGAAGTCAACCGCCTGCTGTTCACGTACCCCCTCACAGGAGTTGTGCATGCTCGTCCATCGGGTGTGTAGGAGCGATCGGATTCATTCAAGCCCTATGTGCAAAGAGCGAGCTCGCCGGGTCGACCTGGGTGCTTGTAGGTGCCGGTGAAGTTACGGACGAACGCCTGCTCGAAATCGATCCATGCGTTGATGCTGTTGTCGGGGAGGCTGTTGAGCCACGTCCTGGCTGAGTCGAGGAGCATGAGAGGGGCGTAGCATACTGCTACCCGACGGTTGCCGTTTGTGATGCTAATGGCGGTGGTGTAGTCCACCAGCCAGTCCTTCGGCTTGACCGAGCCGTTGTACTTTGGCGTATCCCTTGGGAGCGAAAATCCCTTTGGAAACGGTTCATTCCGGATGCGCGACCCGAAGAATCTTGGACTACCTGGACTTTTTTCCTCCTGCGCGCGCGACTGGACCAGTAGGTCTCGTGCACGCGCGTCTTGCTGTTCCTCCGGCTCGAGCGGTCCCAGCCGGCCGGATAGGCGGGACTTGGGGAGCGCTTGGCCTTTTCCGGCTTCGTCGCCGGCTCGCGGTTTTTGCTGGTAACAGCTGTCGCGTCGCGGGCGTTGTGCCCACGGCCTGCAGATCCACCGTGTGGGCGATTTCTCTGCCTTGCTCCATTTGGGGAAGATGCCTTGCTGCCAGCTACAACCGGATCCTCCATCCGGCGAGCCGGTTGGGTTCTGCTGTTGCCAGCCATGCTGAGTTCTGCCTCAACCTGCTGCTTGTTCGCCGTGACCACAAGGAGCTGGACACGTGCCTGCTAACAGAGCAGTTCCTCGCCCTCTAGGTGGCTTAGCTCCGCAACTTCCGCCTCCGCGGCCCTCATGTTTTTGGTGGGGGTGCTGTAAACCGGCTGCACTGCGGGCGTACGCGGATCAGCGGCGCGATCCATCTCCGAACCGAGGTTCCGACCTTGTGGCTGGGCCAGGCGGCTCGTGCCAGGCAACCGCGCGAAGCCGTGCATGATGTTGTACTCCCGCATGGTCGCGTTCATCCACCGTTGGGCGGCCGCTACTTTGCCAGCTTCCTCCAGAAGGTTCTAACGAGTAGTCTCCAGGGCTGCCACAGCTGCAGCTGGATCCGCCTCAATGGGGGTGATGGGGTTGCGGAGGTGCTCGATGGACGCGTTGAGCAGGTCCTCGTTCGAGAGGCGTGATTTGGTGGCGCGGCCGTTCATGTTGCGCTCCAAAGGTGGGCGACGGTTCTCCATTGAGCCCGCCATCATGACCTCGACGCTGCCGCTGGCGACACGTGGGGTGGAGAAACCAGGGGCGCGCCGGAGATGGTGACGACCTCACGAGGGAAAGCCTCAACGACGATGGCGATGTAGACGCGGTGCTCGCCGAAGTGCATGATGGAGCCTCCGCTTGGGAAAATCCCCCCAGCGAAGCAGGATGCGTTGTCGAGGACGCAGTCGAAGGAGCCGAGGGTGAGGACGAGGCTAGAGGCGACTCGCTCACCAGCGACGAGCGGAAGTCCCGTGCGAAAGATGACCCCAGCCGAAGCGTTGTGCTCCACGGTGGGCGCCAACTGTCGTGGTGTGGAACACGGCAGTACCATCGGGGATGGCTTGAAGGGGACAATCAGGATGCTATCGGTGGCTACTCGCAACGGGTTGGGCACAGATACTGCAAACACAATGATGTACCTAGGTTCGGATCCCTCTTGGCGAGGTACAACTCCTACTCCTGCAAGGATCTACTATCAAAGGGGGTGAATGCCCAATACAGATGCTCCTTGAGCTGTTTCCTTAGCTACTTCTTGCTTGAAATTGTCTAAGTCCTTCCTGTTGTGTCTACCTAGAACCCTAGCACTACCCCCCTTATATACTGGTCGAGGAGGTAGTTTACAAGGTGGGTTCTAGGGTTTACTGTTTGGATTTGGGCCTTACAGAGTGGGCCGGCTGGACAGGGCAAATCGGTAGGCCCGGGTCCAGTCAAGCCTCCAGTACAGGGAGGACCACGCTACAGTGTCCAGCGCCCCTGCTTTACTCGTCAGCCGGCTCTTTATCCGCCAGCCGGCTCTTTATGCGTAAGCCGGAGCTTTCCTCGTCAGCCCTTGCTTTGCTCGTCAGCCTCCAGCTTTGGTGCAGTTGTCCAGTAGCACCGGCTAGGCCAGCCAGCCTATCCGGTCAAAGGTGCGCTCAGCAAGGAGCGTCACCCCCACCGTACCGTGGCCAGCGGATCCGAGGCGGCCGGCTAGGAGCGGCCTCCTAGCTAGTTCTTCTAGCTACCCGGCTAGACGGGCCAACCGGGGAAACTTGAATGCGGACCGGGTAGGGGATTCCTCCCGGCTGTGGTTCCTTGATCTGGGTCCAGACGGCATGAGCTCCTTGGAGCCGGCCGGTTGGTCCCATCTTGGCCTACCCGGGGGTAATCCCCCCGACAGTGTTAGTTGTGAATAGCAATCATCGATGATCATGTGAGATAAGTTGATGGCAATGTTCTAAACGAGATGTGCCCTTTGAAGTGCTCTGTTTCGAGGCGAATGGTGAAGGTGTCCTCACACCAGTGAGCACTGTTAAAGTCTCACAAGCTTGCTAATCTGGATCCACCCGATCCTCTACTAACTGAGGTGGTTGTACACTTAAGTTGATGACAACGAGTACTTTGCGAACGGCTACTTAGGCCAACTCCCCCCCCCGTAAACGAACCCCGTGCATCCGATCCCGTCCTTCCGGACCGAGGCCACGACCCAACGTGCACCCGCAAATGGAGATCCAGCCCCGAATCCGTCCGTTTTGGCGCAAACCGGGACAAAAGTTGAGCTCGGTTTGCGGAGGATCGGACTGCCCGCACGTCCGGGACGGCCCTCATCTAGACCCGCGCGTCATACACACAAAATTACTATGACTTGCTTTCATTACACAAATAGAAATACTAGTCTTTAAACTAAACTAATCTACTAAGCATCGGCCCCGTCCTAGCCGAAGGTTGCGTTCTTAGCCACCTGTGCCCACCGGGCCGCCAAGGCTGCGGTCTTGGCCTTTGTTGCCTGCCTCTTATGGTGGCGCATGAGGGTCTCGCCTCCCTCTGCCTGGCCGCCGTTGCGGATGTGCGATTGCACGCCGCTCTCGTCTCCCGTTTGGCGGCGGTCGCCACTGCAGGTCGCAAGGCAACCGCCTCTGCCAGCACCTCCCGTTTGACCATAGCACGCACCTCCGCCAGCGCCTCCCGTTTGGCGGTGGCCTTGGACAAGGCGCTGTCCAAGACCGTGACCTCTGACGTCTCCTGTGCGTCCTGCCGCTGCCGCTCCTCCTCCAGCCTGGCCTCAATGGCGAACCGGGTGGTCTTCTCGGCCTCCATAGATTCCTTCGCTTCCCGCTCGTCGCGGTCCTCGATGTCCGCTACCGCCTCCCTCACCACCTCCTCGGTCTCCAGCCGCAACCGCTCAGCTGTTTGCCGACCGACGGCCTTCCTGGCCTTGAAGGCCCGGTAAAGCTCCGCCACCAACTCTCCCATGTCCTCCTCCTTCTCCTCGCCCTCCTAAGATTCACCGGCGCTGGGGGGGGGGGGGGGGGAGGGGGAGGGGAAGGGGAAGGGGGTACGCGTCGAGCGTGAACTTGCTGAGCTCGGCCCAGGTCACAGGGAGCTGTTCGGCATGGCGATGAAGGGGTTGGTGCTGGTTGGTGCTTCCCATCCAGGCGGCCGGCCCCTTTTTATATTCACGGGGATGCTCGACGGGGGAAGGTAGCGGCGGGCGGAAAATGACGCGGTCTAGCAGGCAGGAACTCGAGTCCTGGCGGAAGAATCACGTGGGGGACACCCGCCGCCATTAGCGCTGAGACTACCATCAAGCTTGAGCTTGATGACTCCCCGCGGATAGGGGACCCGCATATGGGGTAGCCGGTTGGGGGCACAGGCCACCACAACCGGGCTGAACCCGGACGGTCTGTCCACCACTCCTGCAAACGGACCGAATTGGACGACATCGATGTCCGAAATACGGGACCCGTTGTAGCTGGCCTTAGGAACGCATGCAGTCGGTTTCAGTGACGTTGTTTACGCAGGTCATCCGAAACTGTCCGCCAAGCTGGAGACACATGCACGGAGCCGTGCGTGCATCATCCCTTGGCGCGGCGCGAGCACCGCACCGCACCGCACCGAAGGCGTGATCTGAGGTTTGTCACGGAACCGATGGTGGCGAACGGCATGTGCATGCTGTGCCACCGCGCCGGCCATTCGTGTGTGCGGCGTAGATAGACACCTCTCCTAGCTGGCACGAGCGCGGCCGAGTCAACGAGCCGTCACGCACCGAGTGGGGAGCGCCGTCCGTAGCGAGCGATGCTTTTTTTGTTTTGGATGTTTGCGACCGGCCGTAGGAACAACGGCTGATCGATGCCGTTCCGTGCGCATGTATTGCCCAAATGCATCGGTCGTCCGAGGTGCTCTCGCGCCGACCAAAAACCTTAGGAGCAAACAACTTGCCACCGAACAACGGCTATCTTACATGACACGTCATATAAGATCAGATCCGTCTTCAAGTGTCTATGGCAAAGGCGAGCTAGTAGCACAAATGTGGCTGAGCAGGAGACGAAGTATCGCTCGGGCGTGGAGGCTCATTTCTGGCTACATTTCGTGGAATCCACTGTAGACTGTGGAGGCAGTGGAGCACTACACGGAGATGCTTTGCCTTCTCCGTGCGTGCGCCCAAGACGTATCATAGCTTTGCCTGTTCTGTACCATCCAAAGAAAAAGAGCACGAAAGAGCTTTGGAATGTACTTCTGCAAGTCTCACGGTCACGGAATCCTTTTTTCTCTCGGCCAAGGATGTATAGTGGTTAGTACATTCAACATTGCACACCAGCTTTCAGAGCTTGGCACGTACTGGCGCTGGTGTCGATCTCCTCACTGATTTCTGGATCGAGTATGCACGGACGTGTGGATAGGAATGTATGCCGCCAATGTGTCCGCCTCCTGTGTCTGTATGTAGCCCGTGTTATGTTAATATATTATATATTTACATGACGTATTTATTCATCATTATAGATATATCTCTCTATATATTTGGTCTAGCTTTGCAAGGACTTTTAGTAAATTTATACATGCCTTTTTTCTTTTTTGGAACGGATATAGTTCATGCATCGCTGCGACAAATGAATAGCTCTGCTTATTTTAGACTAACGATTTAACTTTGATGTTATATGAGATCGAATCCAAAAACAAGTGACTAATCAAAGACAATGACAAACTCTAAGTTGCATCAAATCACTCTGATACCATTAAAGGTTTGCGGAAGAACCATTCCATGCACTTAATTGGCAAAGAATTCAGAGGTTTGACTAACCTCAAAGGTTTTGAATAACCGCATGGGGCCGCCTGCCATAAGAGGTGAGAATCTAAGACCACTCACTATGGGCTATGGCCACCCTTCACAAGATAGCTCGTTGAAACCCAACTTCGTCAGTGGACCACCGAAAAAGTAAAGCATAGTCGTGGTAGCACGAAACGGGAGAAACCTAGACACCACTACCTCCCCGATATCGACCAAGCGTGTTAGGGTTGACCCCTTAGGGTTGCCCGATCTTTCACGAATCCCCGTGAAAATTGAGATGAAGGCGAGTGGGGGTGAGGGAGAGGATGAAATCCATGAACACACACGCGAAAAACTCGATGAACACACACACACGCGCGAAAACACGATACAAGTCAATAGCTCACACCGGCAGCAACCGGTCCGACACAATCCCTAGGATCGGTGGTGGGCAAGAACACACACACACACTCTCTCTCTCTAACCGGCACGTCGAGCGAGAGGTTTGGCGAGATCTTGACAACTTGGAGAAGGGAAACCGACTCCAAGGCCTTGTAAAACTTGAACGCACTATACAAAGCTCAAGAGGTTGGGGAATAATTGGTGCTCCTTGTCAAAGAGCATGAGACTAGAACTAGATAGATCCATAAGGGTTTCTTCTAATTCAATTATCCAAGTACAGGGTTACAATATGGAGGAGGTGGTCTATATATAGGCCAGGAACTAAACATGGGTAGTTTGGGAATAAAAAGTAAGTTCTGGGTGAGTTGGAGAGTACATGGGCTGAAGGCCCAGCTGACGGCGCGTAGGCCCACTACTTAAGTCGGACACTCCTGCGCGAGTGGGCTGGACATTCCGGCTAGGCCGGACAGTCCGGGCTAGCCAGACATTCCAGGAGGAGTTCGGGTAGCTTCCGATTAGGCGGATAGAAGGGATGAGCCACGTTCAGTCGGGTCGAGGCCAGACATTCTAGGGCATGTCGGTCGGACATTCCGACTGGGCTGGACACTCCGGGTGGTATTGGCCGGACAGTCCGGTCCAGGCGGCGCCTTGGTAGGTTCGTTTTCCGGGCTCGGTTAGCGAGATGTCGGGGCTTCGTACTTGAGGATGCACACTGTATTGGCATGAAGTAGCAGGCCATTCAAAGGTGTATCAAAATCACACAAAGATAGAAGCGATTTAACATTTTCATGGAGTAACTTGGCTCGGGCACGAGTCATAGGACCACTTTGGGGACTTGGTGGAGAGTATGTAGATACATCCGTGGGACGGGCTGCATCGGCTCCCCCCCTTGGAAAGAGTCGTCCTCAACTCTTCATCCTTATCATCTTGATCATCTCCATGAAAGGGTGAAAGGTCCTTGACATTGAACGTCTTGCTCATGAGATACTTTGATGTATGTATGTCGATGAAGTAGGCATTGTTATTGATCCTCTCGAGGACTTTGAAAGGACCATCTCCCCTTGGTTTTATCTTGGATTCGCCATCCTTGGGGAAGCGGTCTTTACTTAGGTGTATCCACACAAGGTCACCTTCTTCGAAGATCATCTCCTTCTTGGTATTGTTTAGCCTTGAAGCTTGGAGAAGCACTTGTTGCTCGATAGTATCTCTTGTGTCTTCTTGTAGTTTCTTCATGGCTTGTGTGCGCTTGTCGACATCCATGTTGGTGCGGTCATGGAGAGGAAGTGGTAGAATGTCGAGCGAGGTGAGGGGCTCGAATCCATAGACGATCATGAACACACTCTTCATTATGGTGGAGTGCTTGGCTCTATTGTAGGCGAACTCGGTGTGTGGAATGTTTTCCTCCCAATCCTTAATATTCTTCTTGATAAACACGCGAAGGAGTGATCTGAGGCTTCGGTTGACGACCTCGGTTTGGCCACCGGTTTTTGGGTGCGAGGCGGACAAGAAGAGGAGCTTGACGCCAAGATTGGTCATTAGCGTATTCCACAAGTAGCTCATGAATTTGACATCGCGGCCAGAGAAGATTGTTCTAGGCACACCATGAAGATGAACTATTACCCTGAAAACCAAATTTGCCATCAGTCTTATGGCATGGAATGAAGTGTGCCATTTTGGAAAACTGATCCACTACGACAAATATATTCATTACCATGCTTATACCTAGGCAATCCTAACACAAAGTCCATGCTAATGTCCGACCAAGGTTCATGATGAATAGGCAATGGCATATAAAGACCAAATGGGTTAGACTTGGAATTAGCTTGGACACAAGTAGTGCATCGTTAGACGTGGCGCTCCACGTCGTGCTTCGTCTTGGGCCAATAGTAGTGTGTGGAGAGCATATCATATGTCTTGTCACGACCAAAGTGACCCATAAGGCCTCCACCATGAGACTCTTGGAGAAGCAAAATTTGGATTGATGACTTTGGAATGCAAAGCTTGCTTTGTTTAAAGAGAAAACCCTTATGCAAACATAAGTCATCAAATCCTTTATCAATCAAACACTTTGTGAATATTGGTCCAAAGAACGGGTCAGAAGCATACAAAGTTTTTATATCATCAAGACCCAACACGTTTACTTCGAGGCGCGTAAGAAGGCTTGTGTTCTTGCGAGACAAGGCATCCGCAACTACATTATATTTGCCTTTCTTATACTCGAAGATGTAAGTAAAAGACTCCATGAACTCAACCCACTTAGCGTGTCTTTTATTCAAGTTGGCTTGGCCTTTGAGATATTTGAACGACTCATGGTCAGAATGTATGATAAACTCCTTAGGTCAAATACAGTGTTGCCAAACTTGAAGAACATGAACTAAGACAAAAAGCTCTTTGTCGTAAATCAGATAGTTAAGGCGTGCACCATCTAGTTTCTCACTATGGTATGCAATAGGACGTCTATTTTGCATGGGGATTCCTCCAATGACGATACCACTAACGTCACACTCTATCTCAATTTTTTTTGTGAAATCCGGTAAATCTAGGAGAGGTGCTTCGGTTAGCCTCTTTTTGAGCTCATCAAAGGCTTTTTTGTGCTTTGCCCCAAACGAAGGTGACATTCTTTTTGGTTAACTCATTGAGAGGACAAGCAATGGTAGAGAAGTATTTCACAAAATGACGATAGAAACCGACCAAACCATGAAAACTTCGAAGTTCACTCACATTTGTGGGAATGGACCAATCTCGTATGTCTTTTACCTTGGAAACATAAACTTCAATACCATTCTAAGAGACAACAAAACCAAGAAAAATCAACTTGTCTTTAGCAAGCATATAGCTTTTCATTTCGAAGGATTTGTAACACCTCCTTAACATGTATAACATGCTCATCAAGCAACTTGCTATAAACAAGAATATCATCAAAATAGACAACTACACTTTTTCTAATGAGAGGTCTCAAAATATTATTCATAAGGAGCATGAAGGTGGATGGGGCATTAGATAATCCAAAAGGCATGACCAACCATTCATAGAGACCAAGTTTGGTCTTGAAGGAGGTTTTCCACTCCTTCCGCCAGGCGTATTTGGTGGTAGCCACTATGAAGATCAATTTTCGATAAAATAGTAGCTCCAGTCAACTCATCAAGCATATCATCAAGACGTGGTATAGGATGTCTATAACGCATGGTAATAGCATTGATTGGATGAAACTCCATGCATAACCACAATGTATCATCCATTTTTGGGACAAGAATCACGGGTACCGCACTTAGACTAGTGCTTACTTGGATCAAACTTTTGGAGACGAGTTGGTTGATTTGGCGTTCGATCTCCTTTGTCTCCTCCAGGTTCATTCGGTATGCGGCACGGTTTGAGAGAGGTGCGTCGGGTATGAGGTCAATGCGGTGCTCGATTCCGTGAAGAGGAGGCAGTCCATGTGGGAGCTCTTCGGAAAACACGTCCTTGAATTCCTACGAAATAGCCATCAAATAGGGAGGAACATCTGTCAAGTCATTAGTTCCTCGCGTTAGTCCCTTGCAAATGAGGACATACACTAGTAGGAAAACCCCTATCCATGGCGCACCAAATTTGGGGTCCATGGCACACGCCTAGTGCGCCACGGATGTTACACCACCAATATTTTTTATCCGTGGTGCATGGGGATATGGTGTGCCACTGATAGTGATTTAAAATTTTTAAAAAAGGCGGGATATGAAAAATTATCCGTGGCGCATGCGGGCATGGTGCGCCACTGAGAAAATTTTCAAATTTTAGAAAAAAGCTGGATCTAGATTTGTCGCCACCGGTGTCGCCTCTCCGCCGTCACCTCGTTGTCGTCACATCGTGCTGCGTCGCCATGGCCACAGCCTACCACCACAGGTAGATGCGGGAGGCCATGTCTGAGCCGGTAGGAGGCAGGGGATGGGGGAGCTCAAGGACGGCGTGGCCAGAGGAGGGCGATGCGGTCGGAGGAGAGGAGGAGGGGGAGGAGGAGGAGGAGGAGGAAGAATACCGGAGGAGGAGAGGAGAAGGAGGAGGATGAAGAAGAGAGGAGAAGGAGGAGTAGGAATAAGAAGAAGAGAGGAGGAGGAAGAAGAGAAGAGGGGGAAGAAGAGAGGAGGGGGAGGTGAGCCACAGATAAGTGGCCTCAAATTTGTTTTCTGCAGGAAAAAATCTTGTTTTTGCCATAACCATTTTCGAATTTCGAGATTCTAAAAAATCGCTAAATGATCTAGGGTGGTTGCTTGCGGATGTAGAATTTCATTCTCGTCATTTTTATATATTAAAGATTTTTTTGATATCATATGCAAAAGTTTTGACCATTTTACCGTACCATAACGTTTTTTGCAAAAATGTCAAAATTCATATTTGTTAATTTTCCGACTAACTAGACCACATAACCTACTTATATATGAAAGGATTCTATTTTTTGAAGTGTTTTTCATTTTCTTTAATTTTTTGCAAAAATAAAAAGGCGAGCGGGGGGTGAGAGAAGCTTTTTAAAACATTATCTATGACGCACCACTATTGGATGTGCCATAGATATTCCAAGTTAGTGGCGCACCCCTATCCGTGGCGCACCGAAATAGCATGCGCCACAGAACCACACTTATGTGTGGCGCACCAAAATAGCGTTCACCACGGATATCGCACTTATGCATGGCACACGCCAATTCTATGTGCCACGTATAGATGGGGGCAACCCCTGTCTAGGGCCCACTTGGGCGTGGCGCACCAATTTGACTGTGCGCCACTGGTAGAGTCATACCCGTGGAGCACCATTTTATTGTGCGCCATGGATAATTATCCGTGGAGCAACATATCAAGGTACTTCACTGGTATGCCATCCATGTATAAGACTTTTCCTACTAGTGATAATCCAAGACAGATGGATTATTCCTCACTTCTCGCATCTCACTTTTGGTGGCAAGAAGAACACTCTTAGTTTTTCCACTTTAGTTTGGCTTGTGGCTCTCACTCTCTATATGGTGGTTCTCTCGCTCACCACTCTTCTCACAATTTTGTTTTGTGATTTGCACCCTTGATAAAGCCTCTGCATTGTCCACAATTATTTGGCTAGGAGTCATTGGTTGAAAAACACATGTCTTATTAAGACATTTGAATGTATACACATTTGTGCAACCGTCATGTAGAGCATCTTTGTCAAATTGCCACAACCTAGCAAGAAACATATGGCATACCGTCATGGGAACCACATCACACTCCACCGTGTCTTTGTATGGACCAATTGAGAATGTTACCAAGATGGTGTGCTTGATCTTCACGGACCCTTGGTCACTTAGCCATTGTACATGGTATGGGTGCTTATGTGGATGGAGGGTGAGGTTGAGCTTCTCACATAACTCAATGCTTGCAATGTTGTGGCAACTCCCTCCATCGATGATAACTTTAATGGATTTCCTATTGATGCCGACATGTGTTTGGAAGATGTTGGATCTTTGATCTTCATGATCTTGGACTTGAGTGGTCAATACTCTTGTGATGACAAGCGATGGACTTGCATCGTGATCACACAAGAGGAGTTCTTTGTCATCTTCAACATATTGCCTTGCCATTGCTTATTTGACTCGTGCATCAAATTCATCTTCACTCAAGTATTCCTTGACAGCATTGTCATGAATGAACAAGAGTTTGGTGTTGCCACATTTTGCCAACTTGTGTCCTTTTCCTCCACACTTGTAGCATTCGTCGTTGAATGGCGGGTCATCCAGGTTTGCTTGCCACTTGGGGGCTATTTTCCTTGAGGAAGTGTGGGCTTGAAGGGAGGCTTGGAGGTACCTGAGGAGATTTCTTTGAAGTTTGTTGTTGTAGCAGTTGGATCTTGCTTGTTGGTGAAGTACATCTTTGACTTCTTGTATTTGATGTCCTCTTGCACTTGATGTTCGACATTTGTTACAATATGCACAAGCTCAACCATGTTGTTATACTTTTGGAACTCGACGATGCGCTTGATTGGGTGGTTCAAGCCTATGAGGAGACGTGCCATTGTTTGCTCTCCGTGCTCTTCAATGTTGGCACGAATCATGCTGAGCTCCATTTGCTTGAAGTAATCTTCCACAGTCTCCGTTTCTTGGTTAAGAGTGTATCTTGTTGAAGAAGTCACATGTGTAGTGCGAAGGAACAAAGCAAGATCTCATATGAGCCTTCATATCTTGCCAAGTGGTGATTGGAGGCTCTCCTCTTACATCACGAGCGACTTGGACTTGTTACCACCAAAGGTTAGCATAATTATGGAACTCATGCGAGGCCATGGCTACCATCTTCTCATCGCTATAGTTGTGCATGCGAAAGATTTTGTCGACTTTGAGTGCCCATGAGAGGTATTCTTCGGGATCATTCGAACCGATGAACTTGGGCATGGTGAACTTGAGCTTGCCAAAAGTTTCTTCCTCATTGCTATCACGGTAGCGGCGGTTGCCAAAATGTTGATGGTCTTCATCTTCCATGCAATCATTGCGACGATCTTGCTCACATTGTTGTTGCACTTGCGATTGAGGATCCACGTTTGGGGGAGGTAGAACTTGGTCTTCGCGGCGTTGTTGTGGAGCTTGCTCTTGCTCTTGGCGTTGTTGTGGGTGTGGTTCAGGCGCTTGGGCCTCACGAGGTTGATGAGGATGTGGAGCCACTTGCCGTAGTTGTGGGTGAGGGTGAGTCTCATTCCTCGGTTGTTGACGTGGGTTAGGCACTTGGGCCTCTTGGTGATGATCATGGTCTTGATCCTCTTGACATGGTTGGCGTTTGATGCATGTAAAATGCATACATGAACTTTGTAGTTTGTTAACATGTTTTCCCACATATTTGCATCATATATAATGTTATACCCCTATTTTATATTGATTTATCGGTATTTACCAATGATCCTCTTTATTTTGGTTATAACCCTACAGGGCAGAAAAACCCTGTTTTCAATGTTTTTGATGTTTTAGGACCTAAATGAAGTAAATGGACCTATACTTTTGGGAATGCCAATATTTATCCACGAGAAGCATCTAGAGAACTGGAATCTCACCAGAAGGGCTAGGAGGGCCAAAAGAGCCTAGGTGGCATGCCCAGGCCTAGTGGGCACGCCACCCATGCTCTTTCCCTCCTCGACCATCTGGTCGCCTTGATTCTTTCGCCCATGAAGTTCTCTTGACCTAAAACCCCCTATATAAGGACCCCCGGGGCATCCTCGAGGAGAGAGCCACCAAAGACAAAAACACCACCAAATAGAGTCAGCTCCAGCAAATATTGGAGGGGAAAAGTCCACCGGAGCCACCTCCGAGGAGTTCTCCACCCTCTCCAACAGTTCCCGCTTCATCACCATGATGAAGAGGGAGTAGTCCACCTCCAGGCTATGGGTTTATGGTAGTAGCTTGATCTATTTCTCTCTTGTTCTTCATAGATCTAGTACCATATGAGCTTCCCAACATGATTATGGTCATATTTGTAATTCCTATGTGGTGGATATTTATTCTATGATTTGATATTTGAGATTGGAATCTATTTTGTGTAAGATGTTTTAATAGATTCATATCATGCACCCCGTTCTTCATTGCTTGTTTTGATCCAACTTGTATGCAAGAACTTGTATGGGGAGAAGTGTGTGTTAGATGGAGTAGCATGGGGGTAGAGATTGAATTGTGACACATATTATTCAAGATCTACTTTGGTTTTTACCTTTCTTTTGCTGCCTCACTAGGGGTAAAGTGAAATCATGTGCTATAGTTACCACCTGACGGTGTGATGACCTTGACTAGATCAAGGTAGAATATTTTGTATTTCAAACATCATATAGTAGTTCTTAAAGCTATACTCTGATGTATTCTTAAATCAAGATTGCATGGAGATTTCCCTTCTTGAGGAGTATAAGAGAGATATGTATTCCATCTCAAATTAGAATGTGATGCCCATATTGATTCCTTTTATCAAGCACTTATAGAATTTCCATGAAACTTTATCATTGATGAATTGTTTTGTGATCACTACAACCTAAAAAGAGAGTAGACAAGTGAACCCATGAACCCTGGTCCAATTTTTATCATAAGGAAACACCTTTCCATTGCATCTACGATCCTTTACAATTTCTGCAATTTATTATTTCGAAAATACTAAAATACTTTGTCTACTTGCAATCACTTAACAAAATCCAAAAACAACTCTACTATCTTCCATATCATCTAGTTTGCATTACTTTACTTTCTTTACTTTAGTTTGTTTTATATTTAATTTCATGTTACTAATACGAAACCTTATGCTTGATAACCACTTGGTGGAGTTGGGGACACAAGACAAATTATTTTACTTTACATGTTGCTTGAAGAGGATAAGACGAACATCCTTCCATAATCAATTCCCCGAGAGTTCGAAATAAACCCTTGAGTCACCCTTGTGGGGAAAATAAGCTTGCTACAACACCCTACACTTGGAGTCATGACAAAAAGTGGCTGCATTTGTTGCCATCAAGACTATTTTCTGGCGCCGTAGCCGCGGAATCGTAAGAGGGATACATCATAGTGGTTGATGCATGGTGAAGCACAAGTCAACTCCTACTGCAACTGCTAGACAATTTTCTAGCATCATTGCTTGGGAATTGGGAAAGGTACATCACAACTGCATCCTCATCAAGTTTTAAGAGCAAGGTACTCCCACGGCAACTACCTATTTTCTGGTGCCGTTATCTTCATCAACTTGTGCAACAACCCAAGCTTGGGGAGGTTGCACCGCTGTGATCTTTTTCTTCTCCTTTTAGATTTTTAAAGTATTTTATTGTGTCTTGTTTTTCTTTTTAAGTTTTCCTACAAAAACACATAAAAAATATTATAACCTCTAAATATGCATGCTAAAATATGGAGAAACTTGGAATCCACATACCTATAGGTCATGTCAAAATGTTGCAAGCCTACTATGAATATAGATGAACCGAAGAAGGGAATAGAATAGATGAATTGCTTACAAATCTCAATCAATTTGCTATTGACTTTTATGAATCACATGATATAACTCGTTGCACTAAGAAAGACTATAAACACTCTCACTATCAATGTAAGCATAATAGTGATCCTATTATTTCTTCTTACCAAGAGTGTAAATTTTTATGAGAAATATATTGCCTATGTGGGAGCCCATGAGATATACTCTCTTATAAATCAAAAATTTGAAACTAGTCATGATGCTCGTGTAATGAAAGAACACATAGATATTATCCTTCAAATTTGCAACGAAGAATTTAGTGATAATGCTTATGTTATTAAATATAAAGAAAGAACTCTTGCTGCCATGAAAAGTACTAATATATTGCAAGAAAAAATGGTAAAAACATAAGCTTCGAAGAACAAGTGTGTGAAGAAGAAAATGAAGTAGAGATAATCCAATCTAAGGTTGGGGAAGAGTGGGATCTTACACCTTCACCATCAACAAATGATAGTAACCCTCAAACTCAAAACTCATATGTCATCTATGATAACCCATGCTATGATAATTGTCCAACTAAAAATCCATACACTTCTTGTGAGGGAATTGAAACTCAATTGGTTATTTATGAGAACCCTTCCTATTATTATGGAATTAATTATGCACCTTTGTCTTCTAATAATGCTACTACTAAAATTAGTGATGATAATGAGGACTTTTGTTTCGATATGCTATATGCAAATGCTTTAGATGATGGTCCTATACTTCTTGATAACCATCCAGTTAATTGCGCCTAGGCAGAAACACTATAGACCTTACATCAAATTCAAGTCCCCAGGCTTGAACTCAGAATTATAACTGGCGTATTTCAGTTCGAGCCGTTGAGGTCTTATCAAATACTGAATTCCAGTTCTATTTTATCGGGTACCCAATGCATCTGTTAGGATTTTTATCGTATCGTTGATATGGATATTTTACTGGCAGAGCGCATTCTTGTGCGATTACCAGGCTACACAAGACGAATCCTGGGGTCTTACCTTCATGTCTTGGACACGGCATTCGGAGTTTTATCGCGTCGGGTGCTATCCAAGATTTTTGTATGATTTTTATCGACTGCCTTATTTGGCTGCTGGAATTTCAGAAATTTATCAGATTTCCATTTTAATGATTTTATAGAATCTCCCGATGGAAGTAACCTTTTGAGGATACACCAAATTAAAACTCATAGGTTTGGGTTGAAACTGCTTTGACTCTATATGCACAATTTAATTTCTATCGGGTGCGCACCAGCGCTCCCGATGGGAGTAGACCCGAGGATATGTTCGGATGCCTGTATCTGGACATAGGCTCATAATTGTTGTTCGTTTTATCAGAATAGTGCTCTCACAGAAATAAAGATCCCCTGTTTTGTTGGTAAAAAGTATATAAATAAAGACTCAGAGTATGAAGAATTTATGTTTTATTTAATTTCTGAAGCCGAAGATACATTGTTTGGCGGAATTTTGCCTGGACATTGGCCTTAATATTATGGCTAAGAAGCCGGGCCATAGGCCTTATTGTAATTTAAATTGCGAGAAAACATAAATTCTAAGCGTAAAAGCACCGCAGTTGTGCGATGTTCCACGGATTGGAGTATTTGACTCATGCCTTCTTGTCTTGTAGCCGATATGCTCCTCCGAGAATAACTTCTATGACAATGTAAGGCCCTTCCCAAGGATACTCCAATTTATGGTGACCATCTTGCTTGAGGCGAAGAACTAGGTCCCCAACAACGAAGGACCTAGGACGCAAACATCGACTGTGGTAGTTGCACAAGTTTTGCCGATACATAGTAGCTCTTTGTAGGGCAGTATCACGGGATTCATCAAGTGCATCAACATCATCTTCAAGTGCTTCTCTTGATGCTTCTTCATCATATTCAGCTACTCGTGGAGATTCGAGTAATACTTCGACTGGAAGGATTGCTTCAACGCTGTGGACCAGAAAGAAGGGTGTTTCTTGTGTCGAATAATTTGGAGTAGTACGCAAACTCCACAAAACAGATTGTAACTCATCAACCCATTCTCCTTTTGCCCTATCGAGTGGTGCTAGTAATATTTTCTTGAGGCCAGTAGTTACTAAGCCATTGGATTTTTCCACTTGCCCATTAATTTGCGGGTGAGATACTAAGGCATAGCTTACTTTTATACCCATCTCCTCGCAGTATTCTTTGAACTCATTGGAAGTAAAATTAGTTCCATTATTAGTGATGATGCTGTTTGGTACGCCAAATCGTAACACTATGGATTTGATAAAATTTATAGCTGAAGTCCCATCCTGACTGGTGACAGGCATTACCTCAATCCACTTATTAAATTTGTCGACTGCTACTAGCAGAAAGACGTGTCCTCCTGGAGATGATTTGTGAAGTTTACCCACCATATCGAGTCCCCACTGACAAAAAGGCCAAGCAAGAGGTATGTGATTTAACTCGGCAGCAGGTGCACTAGGTTTTATTGCAAACCGCTGACATGCCTCGCATGTTCTGACTATATCCTTTGCATCTTGTACTGCTGTGAGCTAATAGAATCCTGCCCTGAACGCTTTGGCGGCAATTTCTTGGCTACTAGCATGATGTCCACATACTCCTTCATGTATATCCTTAAGTATAATTTCCCCTTCGTCGAGTGTGACATATCGCTGTAGCACACCTAAAACACTTCTTTTATATAACTCTCCTTTGATGATTCTAAAGGCTTTTGATCTTCGAGTGATTCGTCGAGCTTCCATTACGTCTTCGGGGAGTTCTCCTCGAGTCATATATGCTATGTATGGCTGCATCTATGTAGGCTCTATTATCATAACCTCATCACCTTCTGGTTCTTCTTCAAAGATTTCCTTCATACTTTCGCTAGCTGGTGGAGCCCCCGAGTCCTTTCGTGTCTTAATCTGTTTCCCTGTCTTGGGCGCTATGACCTCAGAGACTCTCTTGGACTTGATAGAGCGCTTAGTTATTTCCTCCCAAAAAACCCCAGGTGGGACTGGTAGGCATAAGGACCCGATGTTTGCGAGATTGTCAGCTCCTTCATTGCTTGCTCTTCCTATGTGTGATACTTCGCATCCATCAAATTGGGCCTCCATAATGCTATACATATCACGGTAGGCAATCATGTTGTCGTTGATAGCATCACACTTGTTCATTGCTTGTGGTTCTACAAGATTAGAATCACTGAATATTTTGAGGCGAGTTGCACCGCAAGCTTTAGCCATACGCATACCATGCAATAGGGCCTTATACGCAGCTTCATTATTGGACGCGTTTGCGAAGCTCATCCGAAGTATGTATCGCATTTTATCGCCTTGTGGTGATACTAGTATGAATCCTGCCCCCGCTCCTTCCGTTCTCTTTGATCCATCAAAGTACATTGCACATGCGCTAGAAAGGTCTAGTGGGCTCGCGCATTGTAGTACAGTCCATTCAGTGATAAAATCGGGTAGAACTTGTGATTTAATTGCTTTGCGCTTCTCGTACGTGATATCTCGAGGGGAAATCTCAATGCCCCATAGAGAGACGCGTCCAATTGCTTCTAGATTGTTGAGAATATTGGATAGAGGTGCTTCGTTGACCACTATGATCGGGTGTTCTGAAAAATAGTGGCGCAACTTTCATGTTGTCATAAACACTCCATATGCTAGTTTCTGATAATGCGGGTACCTTTGTTTGGATGGCGAGAGGACCTCACTCAAGAAATAAACTGGCCTCTAAACAGTATTGGTTTTTCCTTCTTCGGGTCGTTCTACGACCAGAATCGTGTTGATCACCTGATTAGTGGCGGCAATGTAAAGAAGTAATGGTTCTTTTCTAGCGGAGACACGATGATAGGATATGTCGAAAGTGTTCTTTTGAGATCTTCAAAGGCACGCTGAGCTTCTTCCGTCCACTTGAATTTATCTGATTTCCTCCTAGATGAGCAATAAAATGGTTGAGTGCTGCGACTCGCCCAGCCAACTGTTGTAGGCCTCGAAGATTCATTAGCTTTTTCATTATTAGGATCGCCTGTATTTTATCGGGATTGGCTTCGATTTCTCTTGCTGATACGAGGTATCCGAGGAGTTACCCTGCAAGGACTCCAAAGCAGCACTTCATCGGGTTAAGTTTGATGCAAAACATCGAGATTCTCGAATGTTTCTTGGAGATCATTGATAAGAGAGGACCCTTGCTTTGTTGTAACTATGACATCGTGGATATAAACTTGTAAATTTGTGCCAATTTGGTTTCCTAGGAAATTCTGCATCATCCGTTGATATGTTGCCCCAGCATTTTTGAGGCCAAAGGGCATTGTTGTATAGCATAATACGCCATAGGGCGTGATAAATGTTGTTTTCTCCTGATCTTCCTCCTTCATACGAATTTGATGGTATCATGAATACGCATCTAATAAGGAAAGATGTTCGCACCCCGTGATTGCATTGATTATTTGATTGATTTGTGGCAGTGAGAAGTGATCCTTTGGGCAATGTTTATTCAATGCAGTGAAGTCAATGCACATTCGTAATTATTTTGTATTTTTCTTTGGGACACATACTGGATTTTCGACCCACTCTGCTTTCTTTAATTCTTTGATGAATTTAGTGTGAGTTAGGCGATGGAGCTCCTTTCCAATGGCGTTTTGTTTTGGCTCTGCGAAGCAACAAAGCGACTGTTTTACTGGCTTCACCTTTGGATCCAAGTTTAATGCGTTCTCAGCGAGTTCCCTGGGAATTCCCGGCATGCCATAAGGTAACCATGCAAAAATCCCCCAGTGCTCATGCAGGAACTCGATGAGCGTGCTTTCCTACGCGGGACCAAGATTGGAGGCCACAAATGTAGTCTTCTCTTCGGGGTGGTAGAGTGGATCTGTACTTCCTTCGTATCTTTTGTGGTATTAAAAGCCTGGTCGGGATTGACACGCGCTATTGCTAGAGGTTCTGCGATTGCTGACATTTTTAGCTGCTCAAACTCAGTTGCCATCCCGATTCGGAGATTTTGTTGAACTCTCGATCGCAATTGTCGGATCGAGTGAAACTGCCCTTTACTGTTATGACTCCATTTGGTGCTGGCATTTTCATAACTAAATATGCATAATACGGGACTACCATGAATCATGCAAAAGCTGGGCGACCCAAGATCGCATGATACTGTGATGGCCAGTCCATGACTTTGAACTCGAGCTTTTCTCGCCTAAAAATTTCCTTGGATCCAAAAACAACATCAAGAGATATTTTACCTAAGGGAATTTCAAATTTAGCTGGTACTATACCGTGGAAGGACGTTTCTGTTGGTGCTAGATTTACCAAAGAGTAATTCATTGCTCTCAGTGTTTTGGCGTAGAGAAAATTTATGATGCTTCCTACATCCATGAAGACTTTGCTCATGTTGAATCCTCCCACTTGTGCTTCTACTATCAAGGCCGATGACCCGGTCATAGTACTCGAAGTGGGTTATCAACTCTGTTAAATGTGATTTCCTGTTCTAACCAGTGGAGATACTCGGGTGTGGCTGGTGGCGCCATCTCAGCCATGTTGACTTGTCTTGTAATTAGCTTCTGGATCTTGTTGGATGGGCTCCCTATCTGAATCATTGACATTGCTCCTTTTGACCTAGGGTATTCACTACCTTGATTTGTTGTGTTTTGCAGCTGCCCTGCTGGCGGGTGTACTAGCGGCGGTGGTGGTGCGCTGATAGCTAACGCACCAGGCGTAGTGGTGTATCCTGGGCTTGCTGCTTCGGTTGCCTTTGCATTGCATAACTCTTGCATCTTCTAAAATGTTCGTTAATCTTTCATGAGATGGTTGGATCATCTTTTGCCCATTGAGACAACATAAAAGTGCATATTACAGGGTCCTTCTAGCATTTGCATTGCGGACATTAGTGGGTCCCGAGCTCTTGGCTGATACTGCTATGTTAATTGGATTCCTTTGACATCATCCCTGCTATTTCAGTGCCCGCTGTTATAATCGTCGCTTATATGATTATCCTCTCCCGAGAAACTAGCTGCAACATTGCTTGGTCCCGTGTGTCCGTCGTTGTTCCTTCGTCTTCTATCACTGCTGCATTTATCTTTATCTTCTTCGAGTGAGCGTGTTCTTTTGTTATGTAGTGCGTCCTCTCCATCAGCCTAGCGATTTGCTATGTCCATTAATTGTGAAATTGTTTTGGGTTTGACCCATCCTAGCTCTTCTATAAATTCTCGATGGCGGAGGCCGTCATTAAAGGCATCAATTGCCCTTTCGTTGGACATGGCCTCGGGTGAGCTTTTTATGATATTCTATCGCTGAATGAAGGATCTTATTGATTCTCCGGGTTTCTGTTTGCATGCCCGCAATTGCTCTAGTTATGCGAGTTGTTTGAATGTGGAGTGAAAATGTCGGATGAATTTTTCTTCAAGGTCATTCCAGCTGCTGATGGAATCTTTAGGTAGTTGTCTAAGCCATGAACATGCGGTGCCAGTTAGGTGGAGCTGTAGGCTTTGCATTGCGGTGGTCGTAGAGCCACCATGTAACTTGACGGTGGCTAAATAATATGCTAACCAAGCTTCATGGTTCCTGTAGACCATCGTACTTTTGACGGTCATGTGGAATTTTGAAGTCTTTGGGTACTAGGGTTTTACGAACCCGCTGGGTAAAGTAGCTGGCTCCACATAACTCATAGTCATCTTCACTGTCCCTGTTGTAGTATCTTTTATGCGGCCTTCGTCCCCTGATTCGTTGTTTCTGGGATGTGTGTTGTCATTTCTTGCACTATTTCGTGGCTTGGACCCTGAAAAGTGCACCCGATGTGGTGATCGAGATCTTCGGGTGTGCCCCACCACTACTAGGAAACAGCCTATAGATAGACAAGATGTTCAGTGGCGCATAGGCCAATTTGTGCGCCACGGGAAGACATCAGTGGCACACTGGAAAGAATGCGCCACGGAAGTTTGGAAGTTCTGTGGCGCATTTTCCAGAGCATGCGCCACAGAAGATTGGTGGGACCCGCCGGCGGGGGGAGATGATCCAAGTTCTGTGGCGCATTCTGTAATATGCGCCACAGAACATGGAGGAAGGCCCCACCACGGAATCTAATTCACCCAGGTTCTGTGGCGCATGTTGACATATGCGCCACATAAGTGTTTCACTTCTGTGGCGCATATGTCAACGTGCGCCACAGAACTTGGGGGTGGGCCCCACAGAGGGAATCTTATTCACCCACTTCTGTGGCGCACATGGTAGAAATGCGCCACAGAAGTTTCAGCATCTGTGGCGCATTTCCTCCATATGCACCACAGATGAGGGCGTCCAGATCCATATGTTAAAAAGGTGACATGAGCTAGCTTTCTTATCTATCCCACCACCACCCATTTCACATCTCTACCTCCTCCCAACTCGTCTTCCTCCTCCCTCACACCCCATCTTGCCCATAGTTTCTCCATTTTCTTATATCTAAACCTACTTTAATCCATAGATTGGTAAGTAGAAGCTTCGCTCCAACTTCTAGATCTAAAAGTTCCTTACTTTTCCCTCTCACATCTCTCTATTTGTTTACTAATTTCCTCTCCACCAACTTGCATTGTAGATCTATTTGTCCATACTCTCTCATCACACGGTTTCGTCTCGCTATTATTGTGTCTACTATAGCTAGGTGAGTACTTGGCCATCATGAACATGTAGGTGAAGCTTGTCGCGCGGGCGGTGTGTGTGTGCGATCCATGGCGAGATGATGCTTGTGTGTGGTGCATGAATGTTTGCAATGGGAGGAAGTTTTTTGTTGTTTTCTTGTTGTTGTCGGGCCCGGCCGGTGTGGTTGCATCGATGTTTGCCGAAATGTTGATTCATTTCCATTTCGGCAAATTTTTGCACTACCCATATGTCCTAATTTTAGGAAAGGTCATGCCGAAATTTTTCCGGCTAGCATTCATGCATGTGTGTATTCATATGGTGTGGTTCTCACCTATATTCTCTGTTTTGACCGCTCAGGCAACCATGGTCCTCACGATGAGCGAAGGTCGAATTGCTAGATACAAGAAAGGCGCGAAGGAGGACATGATTCTAAACAACAAGACCATGATAAGATGTCCATGTCGAACATGCAAACTGCAGCGCTGGATCGACCCTGAATCTGGACAATTGGAGGGTCACCTGCTTAGGCGCGGTTTCATGCGCGACCTCAATGAGGCGCCGGCAGGACATGGTGGTGGTCACGAAGACGTGGGCGGGCGAGAAGACGAAGAGTCTACCGGGCATGATCATCATGACGAAGGAGATGCCAGCGGGCATGATCATCATGACGAAGGAGATGCCGGTGGGCATGATCAGCATGGAGAAGGAGATGATGACGGGCATGATCATGAAGAAGGAGAAGACGCGAACACACAGACGCTGCTAACTTCGATCTTGCAGGACCCTCATGTTCAAGAACTGCTCCTCAAGGAGACGAGCAACGACAAAGCTGCAGCCAGAGAGAAAGCCAAGCTGGCCCAAATGGAGGTAGACGGGATGACTCCATTGTATCCTGGGTGTCGCCCCGAGGATACACGTTTGAGTGTAACGCTCAAGGCTCTAGAGATGAAGGCCGAACACAAATGGACCGATGTGAGCTTCAACTTGAACATGGAATACTGGCACGACCGACTTCCTAAGGGGAACACATTGCCAACAAGTATTGAGGAGGCCAAGAAAATCGTGTGCCCTCTCGACCTACCACACATTAAATACCACGCATGCATCAATGATTGCGCACTTTATCGGAACGAGTACGCGGATAGAACCACTTGTCCGGTGTGTGGCCAAGGACGGTACAAGAGAGGGAACAAGAAAGTTCCTCGAAAAGTGGTATGGTACTTTCCTATCACCCCTCGTCTGCAGCGATATTCGTAGATCCTAAGGAAGCAAAGCTCATGTAATGGCACACGAAAAGAGAGAAACCCGAAGATGATCCAGAGAAGGGCAAGATCCTGACACACCCTTCAGACGCTAGCCAGTGGAACGCATTAGACATCGAGTTCGAAGAGTTCGGGGGCGATGCAAGGAACGTCAGGCTGGGTATGAGCACCGATGGACTCAATCCTTTTGGAAACCAGAGTAACACGCATAGCACCTGGCCCGTGTTTGTATGGCCATACAACCTCCCCCCGTGGCTATGCACGAAGAAAAGGTATGTACACATGAGCATTCTTTTTTCAGGGGCCAAAACAACTAGGAATCGACATGCATCTGTATCTCGGTCTATTGAGAGAGGAGTTAGCCAGCTTGTGGGAGACGCCGGCCCGTACGTGGGACGCCTACACTAAAGAATATTTCCATCTAAGATCCGCGTTGCTCACGACCGTGCAGGACTATCCTGGTTATGCATATGTATCGGCCCAGGTGAACCACGGACACAATGCATGCGTCAAGTGCATGGATGAGACACCGCATCTCCAGCTACCAAGGGATCCTGGGTCTTCGAAAACCGTGTTCCAAGGTACTCGAAAGTGGCTCCGCATGGATCACCCGTGGAGAAAACATGGTGACCTGTTCAATGGTAAGGACGAGCTCGAAAGAGCCCCGCATCCGAGGAGCGGCGAAGAAATCGAGGAGCTTTTGAATAATTGGGTAGATTGCCCTGCGCCTGGAAAAAAACGACCGAGGACAAAGTCGTTGCTGGGTGTATGGAAAGCAAGGTCTGTTTTCTGGGACCTGCCGTATTGGAAGGTCCTTCACACTCCCCATATCCTCGATGTAATGCACATCACAAAGAACGTTACCGAGAGTCTGCTTGGCACTCTACTGAACATGCCGGAGAGAACCAAGGATGGGCCGAAAGCAAGAAAGGACCTTAAATTGCTTGGCATAAAGAAAGATCTTCAGTACCCTGATAGTGATGATGATGATGATCATCATCATCATCATCATCATCAGGAAGGGACTCAAGGTTGCCGCAAAAGAGTTAAGAAGAATGAGGTGGTGCTTCGCGCTGCCTGCTTCACTCTGAGTCTGGAGGAGCTCGAGCAGTTTTCCAGGTGCCTCTTAGGAGTGAAAGTTCCTCACGGTTACTCAGGGAAGATAAGCAGATATCTAGACGTGGCGAAGAAGAGGTTCAGCGGTATGAAGTCTCACAACTGTCACGTGCCGATGACGCAGATACTCCCTGTTGCGATCCGTGGGATAATGGACGAGCATGTCCATGAGATGTTGTTTGGCCTCTGTAACTTTTTCGACATCATATCTAGGAAGTCGATCGGTGTGAAGCAGCTCGACAGGCTACAGGAAGAGATCGTGATGATACTATGCGAGCTTGAGATTTACTTCCCGCACGCATTCTTCGACATCATGGTGCATCTGCTTGTACATGTCGTGGACGACATCATCCAGCTCGGGCCGACATTCCTGCACAACATGATGCCGTTTGAAAGGCTAAACGGTGTCATCAAAGGATTCGTTCACAATAGGTCTCGTCTAGATGGAAGCATAGCCAAGGGCTTTCTGATCTACGAGTGCATCTCCTTCTGCTAGAATTATCTAACCACCGAGATCGAGGATGTTGGAATACCCACAAAGAAGCACCTCGGCACGCTCGGTGGATATGGTCACCGTGAGGGCTGCCGCTCACTACATGTCGGCATTGATGGTCGACGAACTGATTTTGAAAGGGCACACCGAGCCGCGCTACAACACATTGAAGTGGTCGGCCCTTGGGTCGAAGATCACAGAAGCTTAATCGAGCAGGAGTACGTCGACCAGGGCCGGCCGAGGAAGAAGGGAGACGTAACCAGAGAGCACAACTCCAGCTTCACGGGTTGGTTCAAGAAAAGGCAACTAGACAATCCCCCATAGACGCCTTCTACGGAAGATCAAAAACTCATATTCTCCTTGTCGCAGGGCCCAGGGCACAACCTAAGGACCTATCAGTCATACGACATAAACAGTTACAGATTCTACACCGAGGAAAAGGACAAGAATAGTGAATATCAAAACTCAGGAGTAACTATGTTATCCTTTGCTGATGACGAGACTACTGTGATGGAAATATTCTACGGAAGGATCGAGGAGATATGGGAGCTCGACTACTGTGGAGAGATCGTACCGATGTTCCGTGTTAGATGGGCCAAGAACATGGAAAAAGAAGGCCGCTATTTCACCACAATGGTTATACCAGATGCCAAATCAACAAAGAACGCCTCCGCAAAAAATGAGCCTTGGGTACTAGCTAGCCAAGTTGATCAATGTTTTTTTATTACCGACCCGTCAAAGCCCAACCGTGTTGTAGTTAGGAGGGGCAAGAGGAGCATCATCGGAATGGAAGGAGCCGCCAACGAGCAAAACTTCGACAAAAACAGCGACCCGAAGATCAAAGAGGAATTCGACAAGTACTTCGACATGCCTACTACTACTAAAGTAACAAGGAAGACCACACTGCCTACTAAAGGTTGTCCATTCACAAGAAGAAATCTCAAAGTGCACGGGCTAAAGTATTCAACCGCGACAAAAAAGGGCAAGAAGATTGTGAAGAGACACTAGCAATTGTGTGACTTTTTGGTGTATTAATTCATGTGGGTATAATGTGATATTATTAGTGTGGGGGTATTAGTTAGAGACAAAAACATATAATGTGATATTTGACAAATTCACATTTATGTGTGACAAGCACACACATATATATGATTCAGGAGGTTTTTTTATAAGTATGCATGTGTATATGTTCTTGCTTTTTTGAATAAATATGCATATGTGTGTATAGGTTCTTGATTTTTTTGAATAAATAAAATATATTTTTTTTAAAGGAAAAAAGTCTGAGACAGCCAGGATTCGATCCTGGCTGCCCCAGGTTGAAAGCTGGCGAGCATGGACCACTAGGACATGTAGCTGATCTTGTCAAACTATGATGCCACTTTGTTTTGGACTATGCCCAAAAGTTTTGTGGCGCATAACATAGTAATGCGCCATAGAAGTTGTAAATTCAGTGGCGCATTTTAGAGGAATGCGCCACAGAACTTTCACACTTAGCCAAAATAAACGGTTTGGCCTCCCCTGCTACCTTCTTCCATTTCTTTCCCTCATCTTGCCCGCGCGCAAACCCTAGCTATTCGCCCTCGCCGCCGAAGCCGCCGTGGAGGAGAGCCCGTGGAGGAGGAGAGCCGTCGTGGAGGAGAGCCCCATCACCGCCGCGCCGGAGCCTGTGGAGGAGGAGGCCCGCCCCGCCTGCGACCTAGGAGGAGGAGGCCCGCCACCGCCGCTCCGGAGCCCGTGGAGGAGGAGGCCCGCCCCGCCTCGCCTACGACCTAGGAGGAGCACCGCCGCCACCCTCGTCGATGACCACCTCTCCATCCACAGGTACACTTCCCGCTCTCTTCTTTTCCCCCTCTCTACAAGAATGCTCTACTCAATTTTCGCCGACCAAAGCCAACTGCAACGCTGCGATGCCAACGATGATCACGTCGACGTCAAGCACGCCACCGTGCCGACAGGGCCTGGGTGGCAGCAACAGCAGCAGCTTCTCAGCCGTCTACTCATCATCCAAGGCCAAATCACCATTTGACTGACTGAAAGTCTGAAACAACATATTCGCCTCTGTTTTGCAGTTGTATTTTGGTAGATGCGATCAATCAACTGCGCAATTAGTCCGTGGTGGTGGGTAATGAGCCGTGTACATGGTTTTTAGCTTTTCTTCTTGGAGAGTACTTGATTACTGTAAGTTGAGGACTTAGGATTTATTTACTATTAGAACCCGAAGATCCATGAGGTTAGATTCAGCCTTCTCTGTGTTTTTTTTGAGAGAATAAAGATCCACGAAATGCTAGCACTGCCATGAGGTGTGAACTTTCTTTCAGTGGTGTTAATTTCAATGCCGAACATGTTGATCTAGTGCATCTCAATGCCAAACACATAATTCCACCAAAGCTTTCTTTCCTTTTTATAAGGATGCTTTAGAAAGATGTTTCAGGCATTTGTCTGATTGTCTTCCCTCTGAACAAATCATGAGCTGAAATACTAGGAAGTTGCAAGAACTTAGAGTACTGAATAACACTGTATTGTACATACTGAACTTAGAGTACCGAATAACACTGTACTAGGCATGCTAAATTCAGTGCATTCATGTAAATCAGGTTCTAAATTTGATGATTGAATTATCAAGGGCCTGGGTTACTTGTAGTTCTAGATCGGTTCTAGTACACTAGGACTGCAACTAAGTATGCAAGTGGGTAACCTTATATTGTGTGAAACTGGTCCATATATTGTGTTATTTTTTACTGTTCCATATATTGTGTGAATCTGGTATGTGTTATTTAGCAACTGTTATACTGTTCTCTGTCTTTCTTTCTTTTTGACCCAAATATGAATGAATGGATTACAACCCAACTTTGCTTTGGTGAAATCCATCAGGAGCATCATGATTGTGTATGTGTACTGCCGCTAGATAAAAAGAATCCCCTTTACTGAACTGTGCAAGGTAAAGTGTGTGTACTATAACTTGATAGCCTGTGTGTGCAAGAAGAAGAGAGAATGTGTGTGTCTCTGTGTACTATAACTGCTACACAGTTTTCATTCAGTAGAAGCACATGTCTGGTATATATACTGCTTATATATTATTTGTTGTACCCTTTTAAGTTTTTAAGTTCTTCTTATACATGTATCTGTTATACTGTTGCGTGAATGATGGATGGGGTTGCATGGATGATGATGCTGGGATCAATGCATGGGGCAGTCAATATGGGTATGGGGTGTTTTGTCTTGCAGGGATTTCATTTGAGTTGTCCATTTCTCCCGAAGTGTCGATTCACTTCCGTTTCAGTTGAGAAATGGGCACTCCTAGGTCAAAAAATTAGCAAAGGTCATGCCGAATTTTTCGGCCGAGATTTGTGCTAACATTTTGCCTCTTTTAAATAGAGTAGTGCAAACATGTCGGGCAACAAGGAGTCTGGCCCTTCTAAGCACATGATCAGCGTCGAAGAACAAGCTAGACAGGCCAACCAGTCATTCTGGTAGGGGTCCCAACAGGAGGAGGAGGAGGCGATGAGGATGACACCACCACCGGAGGAGGAGGCGACCGTCGCCAGAGCTGCTGGGGCCAATGAGGGCGGAGATCCTGATTACGAGGGGGATGAAGACGACTACGATGGAACTAGTGAAGGCGGCGGTGAAGAGGATGACACCACCGATGGCGGCGCCCGCACCGATGGCGGCGAGAGGACGGATGGCGGTAGCAGCAACCCGGCCGCTTCTCAGAAGAAGAAGAAGAAGGAACAGAAGGAGCGGAAGGTGCCAGTGCTCGCCACTGTCTGTGATGAGTTCACTGAGGTCACAGAAAGTGGCCAACCCATTGCGCCAGAGGCGATTGCTAAAGGGTACGGCCTGCAACTCGGGTGCATCATCCAGGAAAGCATGTCGATCAACACAAAGTACATCAGACATGATGACCATGCAGCTTTGGTCGATAACCTCCTTAAGAAGCTTCACAAGCGATACAGATTCCCAGAGCAGTTTAGAAACCTCGAGAGAAATAAGAACCCGGTGAACAGACTAGCCCTCACGAAGATGAGCAACGCTTTGTGCAGCTGGAAAACCCGGGTGAAGAATAGCATTGACAAAGGTGAAAGCTGGGAGGTTATTAGTAAGAAAAATCCGATGCTCGACGAAGAGGAGTTTAGGATATTCAAGGCGGATATAGCTACCGCTGACGCTATAAAATGGACTCAATGCGGAAGGAGTATGCGGGAACAGAACATAGGTAACCACCACCTTGGAAGCGGCGCTTACAGGGGGAAACAGGCCATTTGGGACAAGGAGGACGCCGAACTTAAACGCCTTGGTAAAGACAACCCTTGGCTTAAAATCACGGACTTGCAGCTTAGGCAATTTGTTCGGGCCCGCTACTACCTGGACAAGGAAATAGGGGAGTTCATCCCTGATGATCCGGAGGTGAAGGAATTCGAGAAGAATCTGGTAAGGAATTTATCGCCGATCTCAAGTCTATTGCGTTCTAATTAAGATAATGAAGCCAAGAATCTAAATGGGTTCACCTTTCCTTGTCTCTGCAGGAGGAGGAACTGAACGCTACTGCCACAGAGTCATCCCAGGATTCGACGGAGCCGTGGGACATGGTTTTCAACAGGGCGACCAATGCTTACAAGAAGAGGGACAAGGGGTTGCCGCCGTCCTCAGCTGGCCGTGTGTCCGGCTTCGGTACGAGCATGAAGTTCAAGGAGTTCTACAAAGAGGACGCCAGGAAAAGAAGGGACAGGAAGAACTAGGATAAAGCCGCTGTTGCAGAGATGAAGGTGCAGACACTGGAGGAGAAGGCGGTGGACTAGAAAATGGTGGACAAGTTAGTGGAAGAGAAGCTCCGCTCGATGATCCCCCCTGAGTTTTTCGAGGGGCTTACTGCTTGGAATGCGGGAGGTTGACAGGGGCCGATACCTCTGCCCAGCTTAAGCGGCAGCAACTCGGGCATCAATGTTACCGTGTCGCTGGACCTGGTGACCCTGCCGGCCATCAACGTCAGGACGAAGCCCCTCGTTTTGGTCACACCGACGCCCCCTCCCGCCAAAGATACCAATAAGGCGCAGCCGACGGCGGCGGTGCTTCGTGAGGCACCCGAGCGGGAGATTGCAGATGATGATAGGCCGGCCGCGGGCATCCGCCGTGTCTCTACATTAGCCGAGATCCACGCCATCACCAAGGTAACTAATTAGTTAGTGCATGTCATCTCCTTTATGCCTTTGATGCATGACTGTTGCCATCTCATGACGCCCAACAACATGTTTTTGCCTCAGGACACTTCTTGTGTACTCCTGCTTAAAGATGTCGGCGGTGAGTTGAAGGATGTTGCCAAGGGCACTCTTATACAACTGGCGAGCCGCACGGTGCACAACAATCCAATGGATGATGACGTGATGAAGGTCAGGTTGGCTCGGGTGTTGCCAGGGTGCGACGACATGGACCCCCCCATTCAACCTCAGGGAGCCGACGAACACAAGACCCTTGGGGAATGCTACAACTGGCCCTTGACATGGCCGAAGACCCAGATTCGTCTTGCGGGGAGGGAGCACCGGCGCCACCTCTCGACCGATCATCACCCGGCCACCACCTCGGAAGCCAATAGCCGCCGTTGTCGCCACCACCAGCCGTCACCATCAACTCTTGGCAGCGTGTGCACCGCCACATGGCAAAGACGTTGTGCCGCAACCGGCGTCGCCCCTGCTACCACCACCACATGATGGCACCCATGAAGATGATGATGAATTGGTCAACGTTGACGACTTCATCAACACCGGCGCTGCCAAAGGATTGTATATGCCTTCTGTGGATGAAGAACCCTTCACAGCTCGTGACAACCATCAAGCTGATCGGCCCAATACATGCACGCAGTGCCTGGTCTTCCATGGTCTTTCTCAAGAGACGCCTCCGGCCGCCGATCCACCACAAGAGAAACCGGGATTGGTTTTCAGCCCCAACACACTCCAAAAGGCGACTGATGTGCAGATGGTAGTGGCTGACACTGTTGTGAAGAAGAAGCACTACAGGAAGAGAGGTAATAATAATAAGAAGGGTGCGAGCCAGCCTCTTCCGAAGAGGATCCGGGGTTAGGACGCCGTCATCGTACCATCCACACAATTTGGCTTGCCCCGAGTGCATGTAGCTGGTGATCTGATATTGACTCCGGATATGATCCACATTGCGGTTGGAGCCATGTTAACTTTGCACGAGGGTGTCAAGACACTAGAGGCCCTCCTTCTTAAAGAGGACGATCCAAATTACCCGGTTTTCACGGCCAAGGTGCCATTGGACGTGGGCTTCGTCGATGAACCCCCCGCGGATATATTCTTCATAGCGTTCGAGGACATATTCAAGCTGTTTCTCACGAAATGGCTGGACTATAACTTGGTTCGCCTATACGCGCTCAATCTGGCGCTCACGATCAAGAGAGAAAGTACGCCGGAAATCACGATAGTGGATCCCTACTACATGCGGGACAGCCAGTTGGTCGAAGGATCAGAGACACGGACCAAGGCGACGGCGTACCTCGAGAAGTTCATGGTGGACAACAAGAGGAAGGGCACACTTCTTTTGCCTTTCTTTCCCGAGTAAGTACACACACTCGCTCATCGTCACCGTAACTTATGCATTTCTTATAGATTTCTTTCCTTTGCTCTTTTTCCAACATTCCGTTCCAATTGTGTTGTGCAGAGACAAATACTGCACGCTCATCGTCCTTGCCCCGAGGTATTCTCTAGCCACGTATTTCGACTCGGTGAGTTTGACGAAGAAGAAATACTACACTAGAATAAGGGGTGTTCTCAATGAGGCTCTTGAGGGCTACACCAAGAAGGGATGCACCTTCGTAGATAGGGGGAATGTATCAAGGATGGAAAACACGTGTTCAAGCACGTGCTCGACTTCCCCTGCGTCAAGCAGTCGACTGCTGGTGCCAAGGAGGCCTTCTACGTCCTCCATCACCTTAAAGGCTATGTTCAGGATTGCCATAACCTAACGCTGCCATCTAGTCTCCGAGGATGGGCCAAAACTTTGGCGAAAATCGACGATGCTGATCTTAGAGAAGACTTCCATCGCATTTAGATGAAGTTGTCGCAAATCATCATTGAAGATGTCAACACAAGGGGCGGTGCCCTACAACAAGCCAGAGGGTTGAGTAAGAGGGAGATCGAAGAACACCTCCATAAGCAGGGTGACACAAGGACATGGATGACGAAAGAGGGCTATCTACCGTTCCCGAAGCCGTGCCAGAAGAGGAAGTCTTCATCGTGATCGATGTGTGCCTCTAGTATGATCCAGTGTGTGTATATTCTTGATGGACGCCTGCTGTATTAGTGTGTGTGTGTCATAAACTTCACTATCTCGTGGTCGAAATGGTCATTGTTGTTAGACTTAAACTACCTTGTGGTTGTGCTGTCGTTGAACTTATTGCTTCTATGATGATCTAACTTTTAGGTTTATGGATCCTTTGTTTTATATTCTATGAACATATATATACGGATGTGAACCCTTTAATCATTCTTTTCGTTGTATTTTTACTAATATGCCTTGTCGTCTATAGAGATGGCGATGAGGTGGTATGTGGTGTACATGGGTAGGGTTCCAGGAGTCTACGAGGAGTGGGAGGATTGCCACAAACAAGTGAACAAGTTTAGCGGCAACATCTACAAAGGATACGCGACTAGAGAGGAGGCGATAGCCAAGTGGAGGAACCACTTGTGGAAGAAGAACCGGATGAAGATATTGGTCGGGCTAATGCTCTTGCTCACCATTATCACAGTTGTATTCTATTTGATCCTAGTGTAGGCGGCGGTGGCCACTTCATATTTGTAATGTGAGATGATATGAACTTTGTATTCGGCGCTTGTGTAAAAATTTGGCACTTGACAGTATATATGTATCTCGATCGGGCTCCAAGTGTTTGTATTATATATATGTCAGTTTTCATGCATCTACTACTTGTGCAATGTATTTTATACTCATCTGGATAAATCATGTATAAATTCTGTATAAATACCTGATTATACACCAGGAAAGTATTTTACTTCGAATACATGTTACACAATCAGTGGCGCATATAATTATATAGTTAGTGGCGCATGGCATATCTGTGGCGCATACACGTAAATGCGCCACAGAAGTTCTTCCTGTGGCGCATATGAAGGAATGCGCCACAGAAGTCTGGAACTTCTGTGGTGCATATCCATATGCGCCACAGGAAGTAGTTATCAGTGGCTAGGTAATAGTGGCGACAAAGATATGCGCCACAGAAGTCCCCTTTTCATGCGCCACAGATAGGCTGTTTCCTAGCAGTGCACCTGCCGAGGGCTATTGCGACGGCGTGGGGATCTGTTAGGTTGATGCACGATTCCCTGTTCTACTTGCGCAAGGGTTGCTCCCACCATGCCGAGGTTCATTATGGCTGAGCAATGGAGAGATACTCGTGGATCGTCGGGTGTGGGTTGAGTTGTAAGTAGATAGGTTTATGCGGCTACAATTGCTGCTTGGGTTGTTTTCATTGTGATGTGTTCGGTTGGATCTACTATCATGAACAACAGGTTGAGGTTTCGAGTTAATTCATTTCTTTCAGCTTCGGGGATGTTCTGTAGTCGTGATGCTCCTCTTCTTGGTGGTGCTCCCCCAGTTATACTTCCTGGTCCCCGGGTAGATCTTAGCAGTGCCCGTCATAGGATGGATTCGTCGGCTAGCCTTTTTCTTTTGTCGAGTTGCCTTTGCATCCTTAGCAAGTCTCTCTTTTTGCGATGAAGCAGGTATTGGTATGCTAGTAAATCTTCGTGCGTGGCATCGGCTATCATTGGAACTGCACCCAAAATTACTTCCCTTGCTTTTTGTGATGCTTCCGCTGGTGTTTGGAGAGTTCGCCTCTTGCCTCCGCGTGGTTCTCCTCCTCCTGGGATTATGCGGTTGTTCGTCGGGTCTCCTTTGTTTCCGTGGTTCCCTTTGTTGCTGTGATTTCCTGCATTGTCATCCATAGAATATCATCAGGGTTAAGAATAGGGTTACCATTAGAGTCGCGCTGTGTCGAAGGGTCCTTGATGATCACACACACTTGGTGGCATGTTATGTATGGACTAGTGACGTCATTGTCAGACCCGAGAGAGACACTGTCCAGGGGATCAGCGCAGTCCAACAGTTTCTGCTCTAGGTAGATTTCGGCCATCCTCATTACAAAGTCGATACTTTCTCCACTTTCTTTGGGTTCCTCGTTTATTGATCCACGTGGCGTGGTTGGATAGTGGTCTGACCCAAGGGAGAGACCGTCATAGAGACCATCAAGGTCCCCTAGATCTGCTTTTTTTTCATTGTTTTCTTCGGCCTTCTCCGCCTGCAGCATGGATTTGGCAGATGATCCGACGGATGATGCAGCTGTTGTTGTAGGCATAGATTTTTCGACCGACAATCCTGGTGGGATCAGAGCCGAGAGGTGCGATTGTTCGGGATCCTCCACTTGAAAGTGGAAACTTCCAATGATGAGATCGGATCCACCGTTGAAATCCGCGGGTACCAAAAAAGGGGTGGGCGTGTGTGGATCCACTTCCGTTGGATTGCTTCTTGATAAAAAAGGGGTCCGCTGAATCCATGACTCCAGCGTTCAGGTTTCCCACAGATGGCGCCAATTGACGAGGGGTAACCTCGGCAATGCCCATGGTTATGGACATAGGGTTTCGTTGAAAAGAGAACGCTAGGGATTTCGTCAGATGCCAGGCAAACAAGGGAGTCGAAGTCGCCTGATTACTTGATGAATAATACTATTACAGATCGCTTGGTAGTTTTTTGGTGCCTCCTCGTAGGCTTCTCCCGTCCTATATATAATAGGCCGAGTCTCAAAGTTGTATACAGATAGGTTACATATGTATGATTACAACACCAACACAATGCCGATTCATATTTCCTTTCCTAATACAACTAAGGCTTTCATCAGATGCTTCTTGGGCCATCATCTTGATTCTTCATGGGCTGTGAACCTTTATGCAGCTAGGGTAGAAAATCATAAGCACCTGAGTAATCATACCCATGTCAATTGGCATGAGCACACCATGGGACCCTGATATAGTGCATGGAACACTTTCCAAGTAAAAATGAGGTAGCTAAGAAGCACAAGCTATCACATGAGTTCCACATCACCTAAACCAAATAAGTAAATCCTAGCTATATGGTTATAAAGAAAGCGCTTTCTGGGAGGCAACCCGGTTATTTTTCTTTTGAATTTTTGTTTTGTACTATTGTTGTAGCAAGAGAGTTTTGTTTCGGTTTTATTTTTGAAGTTTTTAATAAAGTACCAAGTGGAACCCGTTTTGGATGTTTTAAAAGTTGCCAAACATATGGAGTAGCAAATTCCTATAGAACAGTTTTTAGTGCGTGAATTTTCTGATTTTTTATGTAACTCCGTTTGTGCTCAGATTCATACAGGATTTACAACTTTTCATTCTTTGTACGCCAAAACATTGGCTAAAATTCTTGACATGTCTAAGTGGGAAAAAAATCATTTTGCTGTTGCTGAAAATCTGGACAGATTCTGCCATATTTTGTTTTAATCATTCCCAAGTGTCTTAAAATGATTTGTATGAGTCATATTATATGCTAGGGATATGTAGGAACATTATATGTTTTTTGTAGCATTTATAATATTTTTTTGTCTTTGATATATAGGCAGCAACTATTATATTCTTGTGCCACTATTGTCACCTCTCAGAAAAGAGATGGGAGAAAAAGTTTTGTGTTGAAGTTTTTTGACAGGGAATAGAGGAACACCACACCAAGAGCAATCCAAGGATGGTGCAAACCATAAGCTTGTGGATTCCCAAGGCACCCCACAGGACCAACTCAACTCTCGGTTTGCAAACCACTAAACTTTGTTTTTTGAGCAACATAGAACTATCGTAGAAACTTGGAGCGTTTGTTTTGTCATTTTACTTTTTGTTTTGCATTAGAAATACCACCACCAGCATTATTATAAATTATTATGATTAGCTACTGAAAATAAACTCTACCTTGATGAGATTAAAACTGAAAAAGAATGCCATGGAATAAAAGAAAAGGGGAGATAAAAACAAAAGCTGAAATTCATGTTGTGTCTAGTTCTTAAGCTCAAGTACTTTATATGAAACATGATCTGTTTTATGCCTATTAATTTGTATCCTTTGCTTGTGCATATTTATGTTCAACATTAATAAGCAAGGTGACAAAATAAATGTTGACATTATAAACTAGATGGCACACTCTTTAGATCTCTTTCTGCTAAGCCTTTTCTACACAAGCTAAGACTTGTTCCAAGACCTTTAAAACTAGACTAGGCAATTCCACCTACTTGTGGCAAAAGCTACTTCCAAGTATAGTATGTATGTTAATCCTACAAACATTCTTAAAAACACCCTTTTCATGTATTTTAAATCTCATAAGAAAGTAAGGTTTGGTGTGATACCACTATGGAATTTTTTGTGCTTTACATCTTATTAGTTGTTGTTGGCTAAACCATGCTGGCATGGCACATGCTTTCAATGTTGAATGTTGATAATCATTCATGTATAAAATTCTACCTATGGATTGCATCGATGTGAAATGAAGTGTGCACACTGGAGTAGGCATGTTGGTAGAAAATGCTCCTGAACCGTTAGCCAAAGCCATGCTTGACATGGTGGAAACTTACATCATGATGATCCTTGTTGATATGATTCATATGTCTGTTTTTCTTGTCTTATGAAGTCGAGATATTGCCCCTCCCACCTTTAACACAATCAAGGAACTATATTATATTTTATGATAAATAAACAAATAAACAAATGCCAAAAAGGAGGGCATATAGCTACACAAGGGGCAAGAGGTACTTCAGTGATGCGGTTTCACAAAAACAACACGAGTATACAATGATAGGCCTAAGTTGAGTAGCATGAGGAGTGCAAGATCATAGACTAGGTGTATGAAACAATCAACTTGTAAGATGTTTAGCACATAAACCATAGAATGCTTTAAAACAAAGTGAAAATAAAAAGTTGCTGGAAACCCCATCCTTATTAGTATTGTTGACATGAATTACATAGCTCAAAATTCTATTTCCTTTATTCTTTATGGAGGATTAATATATGTATTCAATGCTTACTTTCGGTACGAGATGCAAAACATCTCAAGGGAAGATATAAAACTAAGAAGCAAGTCTTCCAGTCAAGGGCATGAAACTAAGAAGTACCCAAAAATAAAGGCATGAACACCAATTAATGCCCACCATGAAAATAGCCTCTTATTCTATAGGTTCATCAAAGTGTGCTTGAAGGTTTATTTTGTTCATCATTTGTTTTATCACACCATCACTTAGTTTTTAGCATATTTATGTATGTGTAGAAGATACAACTTGATAGTACACTTACATATTATGTTTCATTGAAAGGAATTGAGCCTATGAACTCTATGTGATAATGAAGGAAGCAAAGGTAACAAACTCCAAAGTCCATGTTTAGTTTTATCACCTTCATTCTCGAGGACGAGCATAGGTTAAGCTTGTAGTTTGTTAACATGTTTTCCCACATATTTGCATCATATATAATGTTATATCCCTATTTTATATTGATTTTTGGGTAATTACCAATGATCCCCTTTATTTTGGTTATAACCCTCCAGGGCAGAAAAACCCTGTTTTCAATGTTTCTGATGTTTCAGGACCTAAACAAAGTCAAATGAACCTTTACTTTTTGTAATGCCAATATTTATCCACGAGAAGCATCTGGAGCACTGGAATCTCACCAGGAGGGCCAAAAGAGCCCAGGTGGCGCGCCCAGGCCTGGTGGGCGTACCACCCATGCTCTTTCCCTCCTCAACTGTCTGATCACCTTGATTCTTCCGTGCACGAAGTTCTCTTGACCTAAAAAACAAAATATAAGTTACCCCTAGGGAATCCTCAGGGAGAGATCCAAGAGACAAAAACACCACCAAACAGAGTCAGATACAGTGAAGATTGGAGGGGAAAACTCCACCGGAGCGACCTCCGGGGAGTTCTCCACCCTCTCCAACATCTCCAACTTCATCACCATGATGAAGAGGGAGTAGTCCACCTCCGGGCTATGGGTTTGTGGCAGTAGCTTGATCTATTTATCTCTTGTTCTTCATAGATCTAGTACCATATGACCTGCCCAACATGATTATGGTCATATTTTTAATTCCTATGTGGTGGATCTTTGTTCTATGATTTGATATTTGTGATTGGAATCTATTTTGTGTAAGATGTTTTAATAGATGCATATCATGCACCCCGTTATTCATTGCTTGTTTTGATCCAACTTGTATGCAAGAACTTGTATGGGGAGAAGTGTGTGTTAGATGGAGTAGCATGGGGGTAGAGATTGAATTGTGACACATATTATTCAAGATCTACTTTGGTTTTACATTTCTTTTGCTGCCTCACTAGGGGTAAAGTGAAATCATGTGCTATAGTTATCATGTGACGGTGTGATGCAAAAACTGAGGTTATAGTGATATATTTGGATAAATTGATCTGCTATCTAAATTGACTGGCTGAGAATTATGATTTGGATGCCAATGATGCATGGTCTGAAGCTAAGTAACTCTACAATGACATTCACATGGCTTTGTATGTGGATTTGATAGTTTTCTCTCTCCCAAATGATTTACATGATGAAAATAATAAAAATACATGTTATGATGTGTCCCTTTTATTTCTTTATGATGATTTTGCAAAGCAAATCTTTGCAATCCTGAGAGAAATCTCAACACAACCTAAGATTGTTAAGGATATTATTATTTGTTTCCTGACTTATAGACATGGTTTATTTGTTGGCCTTGCTGGTGAGCTTAAAGTTTGTGGTTTGCTTAACTTTATTTACACTTGTGCCCATGTGATGCTGCTAGACTATCTTTGCTCCTGTGGTGCCTCTCATATGAGTGTGCATAGCGTACATATATGCTTAGCAAAAATTGGTGATCTTGGTGCTTGTGCTTGGTGAAGCAATAGATCTCCAAGTCATGTGAAAACATGATCTGGTGATGCTGAATTATATGATTGTCATAGTACTACATATATTCTATTCCCTAAACATCAGTGGTTTCTTGGATCAGATCCCCATGATCTATGCTAGAGAACTAAGAAAACATATACTAAGAGTAGATTTGAATGTTTAGTAACATATGGTTGTAGAATAGATTATCTTGGAGGTGTTATTGTGTATCTTGTGTAGCTACTCTTGATCTGCTGCTAATTGATTTGGTGGCTTGCTCCACCTTCCCTCCTTGTTGCTACTGGCTTTCTGCTTAAGCTGATGTTTAGCCTTCTCCTTGTGCTCCTGATCTTCCTCTTATGCTCCTGGCGATTGTGATGAGATGGGGTGATGTCCTATGATGTGTGGTGGAACTAGAGATGATATGGATGGAGGTGGTTGTGTGTGAAACTGTGTAGTGGAAATATTGTGTGTTGTGACCTGAGAGAGAATGAGATGGACTTGCTTTCCTAGCTACGGCTGATGGCTTCCTTCTCTATTACTTCCTATGCTTGTATTGTGTTGTTGATAGCACAAAGGCTGCATGTGTTGTGTAAGCTGCTATCAAGTGGGACCCTCCCAGGGTTCAAGTTTCACAGTTGAGATCTTTTGATGTGAAGATCAGCTTTGCTGGGTTAGTATTATCCCTTCCAGTTGTTTTATTTGAACTTACAACTGGATTATAACTTGACCGTTTATCTTTTGACTTATACTGATTTGGTGAAACTTGCCCCTATTGAACCTATGCTATTGAAATGAGGCCAAGAGTTTGATAAGAATAAATTTAGACATTGGTGAAACTTGCCCCTTTAAGATTAGCTCAGTGATAAAATGTACAGTGCATTACACCGTTCATTCTGAGAGCACCATTAGCCAACTAACCATCTTTATTTCTGTTCTTGTATCTTATGGTTCTTTTCTTTTGTGTGCAGGTGACAAGACAAGACTGATATGAAGATCAAGAATTTAGATAGAAAATATTTTAGATTTAGTCCAGGTTTTTATGTTATTTAACTATTGTAATTTCTTTTTCTTTATCGATTAATTGTACAAACAATGTAATATTATATTCATACATCAATAAAGATTTCTTTCATCTAATTGTTGTAATTTTCTTTTATTCTTTATTGATTTATAATTTGAGACTTGTAAATATTATATCTTATTCATAAATAAGAATTCAATTCTTATTTCTTATTGCAATTCAATTTCCCATTATCATTCCATTTCAAATTCTTTGGAATTCAAATTTATCAATTGAATATTCAAATTTGAATTGCCTTCCCCTCAAACACAGAACTACAGTAGAGGTCATGTCAAAATCTATCGCACTTGCCCTGACGTTTCCATCAGAACAAGAGAGACCTCGATCCCTTTGTAGTTTCTTCAGTTTTGCATGAAAATTCTTTGGATTTTCTTATGCATGAATGCAATGCACACACATATGTCCTATCTATTTCTAGGTGCTAATCCTGGGATGTTACAGTCTCTCCCCCTTAAACTCAACTTCATCCCCGAAGTTTGTACTCTCTTACTCTCTTTCATTTCAAATACATGAAGAAGATAATTGATGTATCTTCTTCATTCAAGCTTTTCCTTGAATCCACATCTGATTTGAAATGTGCCAACTGCTAATCCCATTTGATATAGAGCCTAATTTTGAATCTAGCACTTCTGCCCTGATCAGGTCCTTTCGAGTGTCTTTGGGTTAGGGTATCTATTAGAGAGATGTTTGTTTCTAGAATTTTTTTACTAGGATAAGATCTAGGTTTAGACTTTGGCCAACTATAGTCTTGGCTCTAACATTAACCTATTTATGGTATACTTAGTCCTTTATGGCTTACTAAGGATGTTTACCTTCTATTTATGGCTTAAGAGTATTTTGATTCTGGTTTACCTTCTATTTGGGGTTGCTAAACTACCTTATCCTTTTTGAGCCTTTAATCTTATTAAAACTTAGTAGGTTTCTTAACAACTTCTTTATTATTTCTCCAACTTCCTTTTATCGCTAAGCTGAAGACCTTCCTCTTACTATTTTGAGGTATAAATATCAATTTCCATGATGCCATACTCCCGAGAGTTTCATTAACCTTATGAAAATAAGGTCTATCTGAATCATGGTTTAGAATTTCTCCTTAACCTTACTCTAGATATCGAATCTTGATGCTTCTTCACTATTCACTCTCCCCCTTAGGGTGTTCTAATACTTCCAACTCCTGAATATGCCACCATATGTTTGTATGGTTAGGACATTGGTCTATTTGCAATGCCGACTTCGCGAAGTAACTCGAAAGATGACTATTTTAATTTCATACTTCTCTATATCTTACTTAACATAGGCCGAGTTTTATGCTCTTTAAGTCATACAAATATGACCTGGTTATCTGAACTAATAGGATACCACCTGTGGATCATCCTAGGGTTTATAATTTATGGATTATTTTATAGGATTTCAACTTTCTCCTAGTATTCTCTTTGAGATTTTAGATCTTGAATACAATTCTTGTTTCAATACTTCTTCTTTGCATTTGTTCATCATTCTTTTATAAACCTAATTACTACTACTTCATTAGCTCCTTAGGAACACCACTGACTTTGAGTGAATGAAAGGTCATTATGTCATGTTGCTCCATCCCCTTTCTGCACTAAACTTCCTTCGTGTTGCCGACTAATACTGATTTGGAATTGATTCATCCTTCAATGTAGTGTTGATATTCCTTATACTTTTCTTCAATCTTCATACGAGTATTTATCTTGGTACTTGGACCTCGGCACTTCCTTACACGAATTGCCTTTTTCTATCTAGGTTAATAACATCAAGTAGTAACTAGACATGCAACATGCATTTGCACACCAAGTCAAACTTCATGTACAGATCTAGTCAATCAAGAAGATACAATAAAAACCAAGAAATCCAAATGTGGTACATATAACACACATTATTCTAAGCCCGTAATATAGTAGTTGAGTAAAGCATCTCAAAAATTCAGGCTTAGTGTGTAATATATGACACCTCTGAGTATAGGTTTACATTGTGATACTTAGCACTTAGAGGTTAAACTATTCTTTGTCTCAATATTTACTCAAATTGCTCAACTGCAATAGGATAATTTTGAGCAAAGTGGTCTCCACTTGGTTTTAACTAACTTCTTACCTCTCTTTTGGCACTACTATTGACCACTAACCTTTCAACTCTATGAGAAACTATCCTCACATGATCTCTCCAAACGGCTAATCAGAGTCTATTTAAGACCTAAAGCCAAATATTATCGTATATTTATGACATCTACGACTTTTATCACGATCCTACATGATTCTTTTGTTAGTCTATTTCAAGATTATTTACTAAGTACTTGTCAAAATTATACATTCATCATGGTTTCGGAGCTAATCTCACCATGATGATTATTCTTCTTAGCTTATTGTTAATGATTCTTAGCAAAATTCCACTCCATCATGCAATATTCTTAGTGAATCCCACATGATTTACTTCCCATTGTATTTATACATGTTCTAATGGTCATCTTTATGTGGTATAGTATTATTAAATAATGATAAGGTTCTACTATCTTACGTGGATTCTATGGATAAACTACACCATTTATACTACTCTATATGATATCGTAAACTTAATCATAATCTACTTCGATATTTTAACTTCCTTACGACATATTGATGGTGTTATACCCTCTTAGAAATAGCACTACACCAATGAACGATGGATAACTACTCCTAAGAAAGATGATCAAAGCATCTCACTTAAGTGTGATAAAGCTATCCTCAAGTGGATACCCATCACAAGTCTTGGTTTAGATAAGATGGCTTCCTATAGTCACTATCCAACCTACAGATCTCCTAAAAGGGTTTTAATCCTAAGGTCTAAGCATTTTATCTGATACCAGCTGCGGTGACCCATCATACCAATGCACGACGTAGTACACTATAGTCGTTGACATAACACTAATGAAACACTGTTCCACCAGTATTACATCCCTCAGAGTGGTACAACAGAAACATAGCAGTTCCAAGACATGACTATAGGTTACAACTCGACTCTTTACAAAAGATCCAGAGAACATTCTAGGTTAAAGAGGAAGAAAGCAACTTCTTACAAAGAAGAACTAGAAATAATAGCTCATAACTATCTGACTAAAAAGACTAGTATCTAAATTATATGGCTTGCAAATGACGCTACTACTTTGTTCTACAGAACTAGGTTCTATGGCTAGACATTATACTCCTATCTATTCAGGAACTTCGTCTTTACTTCAATGAATGTATAGGTTGACTCCAATGATTTTGTTGAAGAACTTGAGCTTTCGGTGCCAATTCCCTTGAGCATAAGTTGATGTAGACGTCGTCTTTATTGACTTAGGAATCTAGCAAGGTTTAAGAAGGTATGGTTGAGTACGAGCGTACTCAGCAAGTTCACTAAAAAGGAGTGTATGATGCACTATCTACAGCCACAGACCAAAGGTCGTAGGCTATGCAGGTTTTCGTAAACATTTCTTCAAAGATTGCTTTTATTCTAAAAAAAACTATGTCTGTCAGCCTCACAGGTTTACTAGAACTTCGTGGAGTTCCTTTCCTGCCGCGTTCGTAGCTCCTTCCTGGAACAGGGAGTAATATGTCAGAATTCTTACACTCTACAGAGGTGCGTTACTTTTCCCACAAGAGACCTTAAACTTTGTTGCATAGCCGGGAGTATGTCCCTATTCAAACTTCCATGATTTGAGGCCCGACCTAAGATCCAAGCCAATCACTACCCTTCTCTGTGACCCCACATGGAACACGACCTTTCAGGCAAGCCACATCTCTGCTAAGACCCCTTTCAGGCAAGCTACAGCTCTGATAGGCCCCCAAAGACTCTAGTGAGTAGACAATGTCCCTGGTCGCCTCGTTGATATGAGGACCTACCTACGACCTTCCTTCACAGATAGTCTAGACACCAATATCACGGGGAACTAAGGGGTCCCACCCATGTTGAGCCTCATAAGGTACACCAGTGCCACGAGATGCTCATCCGTTCATGTGAAAGGAAGAAGATCCAGCTGACTTCTCCATCACATTCCAAATCTCATGGTTAACGCATATTATACGGTGCAAGAATCACTAGCGATATTGGTTGTTAAGTCCTAGATGATATATTCCTAGACAATGGTATTCCAATTGCCAGACTTAATAGATTAGCTGATCACCCTGGATCAGCAACCAATAGTTTACATTATTATCAAAAATAGTGTTTTCTGACCTTTTTGAAATTCAGGTGATGACAACATTTGATTTGCAAATACTTTATAGAAAATAATCAAAGAACATGAGCAAGTGTGAACTTGCCTTTGTGCTTACAAGATTATGCAATCATGGTCTTTGAGACGGTATAAGATCTAGTATCTGAAAACAACAACATTGGTCCGGTAATGAATAATGTTTAAAGAAGCAATATGCTGTGATGCATAAGTAATTTAATGCATTTTGTAAAATCCCGAGATAACTCCCCGATAACGTGATGAGTTAATTTAGGTGATGTTTTAAGATTTAGTTATTTCTTTCAAGTTTACTTTTCAAGTAAATATATTTGTAAAGTATTTAAGAGTTTAACACACAAACTATATAAGTGAAATATGATAACACTCTAAGATTCAGGTGAATTGCTATCTGGTAATTATGATGGAAGTTAATGTGTTAGATTGTTAAGAGTTAAAGGACTTATTATAAGGTTATTATTTAAATTGGCAAAACGAATAACTTTTGAAGAAAAGGTTTCTTTGATAAGGTTTAAACAATCTTTATGGTTAATGCATTGTGATCGATGTTGTTTTCATTTGCTCGAAAAGTTTGGACTTGAGATGCCTCATGTCATAATTGAAACAGACCAAAGTTAACTATAAAAATATAACTAGTCTTTAGACATGATGTTTATAAGTTTTGAGATTTATGGTAACTTTAAAATCATAATTAAACTTAAGGTGTACTATGTCTAAATCATTATCAAGTTTTAGGGTTATGATAAGGATGATTAAGAGTGTGAGTTCAGTCACTTCCAATGTAACTGGATGATGAGTTTAAATTTGATTTGCTATTATGAAAATAACATATAACTTATTAATGGGAGCATAATTAGATGATCTTAGTAATTTGTTAGGATTTGAAGTCATGTTAAGAATGATTAAGAGATAAAGATCATTCTCCCACCATATAGGTGAATGATGCATAATGTTAGCTTAAGGGTTGTTGGTTTTAATTTGAATTTAAAAGTTCCAAAGGAATATTATAAAGTTAATAGTTTATACTTAAATTTCATTATGAATCATAATGATGGTTTTGGACATATGATTAATTTCTTATTTGATAAATGACTTTAAAGAATTCACAAAGGAGGTATTTTTATTTTTAATCATTAATATTTATTACTTTGGAATCTTGAAATATTTTGGAATAAAATATATGTAATATTTTTTTGGTAAAATATATTTATTTAAGATCTTTAAAATGATTTTTATTTATTTTTAAGGAGTATCTTTATTTTTATAAAATTCCTTAAAGGATTACATGTCCTTAACTATTTGTCTTAAGTTTTATTTATAAAATAGTAGACTTATTTTCATATACAAGAATGATTTTTATTCATTTTTAGGACATTTCCTAATTTTATTAAATTTCATTTAGTGAGTTAGTAACTTTAATATTTAGTTGTATTTTATTTAGCTTAAGCAAGTAATGTTGTATTTTTTATAGATAGAGATTATTTTTGTGATCAGTTTGATATATAATATGTATTTTTTTAGGATTTTTCTATATTTTTAAGGGTTGAAAGTGTTCACAAGGGCATTGTGGTAATTTGATTTTATTCTTAATAATTTCCTTTCGATTTCTTTCCTTTTTAACTAGGCATAGACTGTGAGCAAGCCTAGTCCACAATTTCCCCAGCCCGTTAAAGTTCCACTAGGCTGGGCTAACCCGAGCCCACCCCCAGTCCTCGCCCCTCACTCAACGGTACTCGAACCCCTCTCTCGTCTCTTGAAATCACTCGAGCGATGCCATGGCGCCTCCACCGCCACCTGCACATCACGGTCAGCCCCGACATCTTTGTCCACTGTCGTTGGTCATAGTCGATGCGCCTCGTCAAGATCTACCTATCTGTCCAAGCCGATTTAGAAAGCTTGCACACTTCTGGACGCCCCTTCCTCGGATGGTTCTAGGGGTTCGGCCACCTCAGTGTCGTCGTGCGCCAATGATGTTTTCAGTCATTTCCAGGCGCTCTTGGGGACCTAATGGCATGGACGCTGCTGCTGGTCGCGGCTTGGCACAGGCACAGCACCGTCGTGCCCCTATGTCGCCGTGTCGTGGCACCCGTTTCCACCTTAGTTGCATCTCTGCTTCCTCTTCTTCAAGCCCTAAGCAAGGACCTCGGGTACATTTCTCCTCACCACTCTCTTCTTGAAATGATATCTCTTTGGCTATACTTCTGCGTTTGGTGGCCAACCCTGATTAGGGCTTTTACTCTATTATAGACTAGATGTTATATGAATCTGTGGCTTCCTAGTGTGGAGGTTGACCATGTTGTACTTCTATGCCAAAACTACTCTATGCTCTAGAGTTGTTATCTGTACTTTGACTTGGCCTGATATTTATTTATCTGTGTGTGGCACTCATGTGGTTACTTCTACGGTTACCTAAGCATGCTAGAGTTGCTCTTTGCTAAATCCTAAATTCAATAGGATATTCATATATATGTTATGATTTGAGAACAGATACTGCACTTAGTCTATTGGATAGTATGGACCCTGGCTGGGGTGCTGTCCATTTAATAGTACCTAGTTGTGTTGCTTATTTGTTCAAGTTCCTGAACTTGTTATTTTGTTATAATTATAGGGCTTGCAACACCTATTACTTGTTGATGTATCTTAGCTCTGGCTTGATTCTCCCCTGACATGCTGGGATATAATTTCTTTGGATTCAAACCCCAAGGTTGAATCCAACTGTTGTGAAACATTTATGTGTTGTCAATATGACAAAGAGTAACTTTGGTTGATTCCTAGTATATTCTAGGAAGATGATTTAGTTAAGTGAATGCATTGCAAAATGGACTCCCTAAGCTATTAACTAGTCTTTGTCTACAAAAGTTGTGGCTTCTGTAGCTAGGCTATACAGCTGGGGTACCTCACTGGAGGATGCACAACAGCCTAGATTCTTCTACATGATCTAATGCAAAAAATATATGGATTTGCTGTTGCTCTAGCTAATGATGCAAAAACTAAGGTTATAGTGATATTTCGATAACTTGATCTGCTATCTAAATTTACTGACTGAGAATTACGATTTGGATGCCAATGATGCATGGTCTGAAGCTAAGTAACTCTAGGATGAAATTCACATGGCTTTCTATGTGGATTTGAGAGTTTTCTCTCTCCCAAATTATTTACTTGATGAAAATAATAAGAACAGATGTTATGATTTGGCCCATTTATTTCTTTATGATGATTTTTCAAAGCAATTCTTTGCAATCCTGAGATAAATCTCAACACAACCTAAGATTGTTGAGGATATTATTATTTGTTTCCTGACTTGTAGACATGGTTTATTTGTTGGCCTTGCTGGTGATCTTAAAGCTTGTGGTTTACTTAACTTTATTTACACTATGTGCTGCTGCTAGACTGTATTTGCTCCTGTGGTGCCTCATATGAGCATGCACAGCGTACATATATGCTTAGCAGAAACTGGTGTTATTGGTGCTTATGCTTGGTGAAGCAATAGATCTCCAAGTCATGTGAAAACATGATCTGGTGATGCTGAATTATATGATTATCACGGTACTGCATATATTCTATTCCCTAAACACTAGTTGTTTCTTGGATCAGATCCCATGATCTATGCTACAGAACTAAGAAAACATTTACTAAGAGTATATTTGAATGTTTAGTAACATGTGGCTATAGAATAGATTATCTTGGAGCTGTTATTGTGGATCTTGTGTAACTGATCTTGATCAACTGCTAATTGATCTGGTGGCTTGCTCCACCTTCCCTCCTTATTGCTACTGGCTTTTTGCTTAAGCTGTTGTTTAGCCTTCTCCTTGTGCTCCTGATCTTCTCCTTGTGCTCCTAGCGATTGTGATGAGATGGGGTGATGTCCTATGCTTTGTGGTGGAATTGGAGATGATATGGATGGAGGTGGTTGTGTGTGAAAATGTGTAGTGGAAATATTGTGTGATGTGACCTGAGAGAGAATGAGATGGACTTTCTTTGCCAGCTACGGCTGATGGCTTCCTTCTCTGTTACTTCATATGCTTGTCTTGTGCTGTTGAGAGCACAAAAGATGCATGTGTTATTTAAGCTGCTGTCAAGTGGGACTGTCCCAGGGTTCAAGTTTCATAGTTGAGATCTTTTATGTGAAGATCAACTTTGTTGGGTTGGTATTATCCCTTCCAGTTGTTTTATTTGAACTTACAGCTAGATTATAACTTGACCGTTTGTCTTTTGAGTTATACTGATTTGGTGAAACTTGCCCCTATTGAGCCTATGATATTGAAATGAGGCTAAGAGTTTGATAAGAACAAATTTAGACATTGGTGAAACTTGACCCTTCAAGATTAGTTCAGTGATGAAATAATTACAATGCATTACATTGTTCATTCTGAGAGCACCATTAGCCAACTAACCCTCTTTATTTTTGTTCTTATATCTTGTGGTTCTTTTCTTTTGTGTGCAGGTGACAAGACAAGACAGATATGAAGATCAAGAATTTAGATAAATAATATTTTATATTTAGTCTAGGTTTTTATATTATTTAATTATTGTAATTTATTTTTCTTTATTGATTAATTGTACAAACAATGTAATACTCCCTCCGACCCATATTAGTTGACTTGGATTTATCTAGATTCGGATGTATCTAGTACTAAAACATGTCTAGATACATCCGAATCTAGACAAATTCGAGTTAACTAATATGTGTCGGAGGGAGTATTATATTCATACATCAATAAAGATTTCTTTCATCTAATTATTGTAATTTTCTTTTATTCCATATTGATTTATAATTTGAGACTTATAAATATTATATCTTATTCATAAATAAGAATTCAATTCTTATTTCTTATTGAAATTCAATTTCCCTTTATCATTCCATTTCAAATTATTTTGGAATTCAAATTTATCAATTGAATATTCAAATTTGAATTGGTTCCCCTCAAACACAGAACTATAGTAGAGGTCATGTCGAAAGTTGTCGCACTTGCCCTGATGTTTCCATTAGAACAAGAGAGACCTCGATCCCTTTGTAGTTCCTTTAGTTTTGCACGAACATTCTCGAGATTTTCTTATGCATGAATGCGATGCACACACATGTGTCCTCTCTATTTCTAGGTGCTAATCCTAGGATGTTACAGTGGTATACCGCTGAATTGGCAGTAGTACCGACCAGTACTATTCTCTCACCACCATGTCACGTTTTGACCATTTTAAGAGAGCCGACAGTAGTACCGCCGAGTAGGTAGTACTATCAACCAAGCACGGATCTGAACCTAACGGTTCGATTTTGGGACAAGCCTTTTAAGGACTCATTCTTCCTCTTTGTGGGGTAACCCTTTGAGCTCTTCTACTTTATCTCCTCCATTGTTGGCCTTAAAGAGCTTGTCCTCTCCCCTTCCCCCTCCTATGTTTCTTGCATCTTTTGGAGGGATTTGAGAGAGGATATCTAGATCTACAACGCCACTGAACCAAATCCCTTCTTTGTGAAGGAATCCTTGGGATCTAGATCTTGGAGAATTTGGTGTTCTATTTTTGTGTTCTTCCTCTCTTATTCCCCCAATAGCTTTTGTAGCTTTGGTGGAATTTGGGAGTGAAGGACTTGTCATTGTGTTAGGTGCATCGGTTTGAGTTCTCTATGAAGAATCGGTTGGTGAAAGCTTGTGTTCTTGTTACTCTTGGTTTCTTGGAAGCCTTGACAGTTGTTGCCTTTGTGGTGTTACTTGGAGCCTCCAATTGAATTGTGGAGTGATGACCCACAAGTATAGGGGGTGTATCGCAGTATTTTCGATAAGTAAGAGTGTCGAACCCAACGAGGAGCGGAAGGTGCCAGCTAGTGGCATGGATAAGGAATTCTCTGCAAATACTTAGAAAACAGATTTTTAGGGGTTTTTGATAAAGCAAGTAAACAAAGTACGAGTAAATAAAAGACAGTAGGAATAAATGCAGCAAGTGGCCCAATCCTTTATGCAGCAAAGGACAAGCCGGTTGTATTACTTAAGATGACCAAACATTCTCGAGAACACATGGGAAGATTGTCAAGTGCTTTCGCTTCATATAGTTGATTAATCTTCTTTAGCTTGCTAAATGTTGTGTGGGTGAACCTGTGCTAATGTACTGACCTTCCTAAGAATAATACATACTTGTGATTATACCCCTTGCAAACATCCGTAAGTACAAGAAAGTAATTAAGGTAGAAACCTAACCACAGCTTTAAACTCTAAGACCCTTACGTCCCTTGTGCAATGGTTTCCTAACGGGGGTTCAGGTTTCTGTCACTCTGGCAACCCCTACGATTAGTAGCCAAATACACAATGCATTCCCCTAGGCCCATATAGGTGAAGTGTCATGTAGTCGACGTTCACATGACACCACTAGAAGAAGTACACCACAACTTAAATATCAAACTATTGAACCTTTCTCAACACAACTCCACTACTAACAACATGACTTCTCCCATGTCCTCAAGAACAAAACAAACTACTCACAAAACATCATATGGATCATGATCAGAGATGGAATAATGATGTATAACAATCTGAACATAAACAATAATTCAATAGTTCACTCAATAGCATCAACTACAAAGAGTAATCAACATCGGGAAAGTTTCCCCTAAGAACTAATGCAAGATTCAACCCAATTGTTACAGCAATATGGAGATGGTGATGAGGGTGCTGATGGTGATGATGGTGGTGATGATGATGATGATCCCGATGAAGTCCAGCTTGATGGTGGTGTTGATGGCGACGATCTCCCCTCTCCGGGAAGGAATTCCCCCGGCAGAAATCTGTCTGCCGGAGAGATCTTTCTCTCTCGGTGTTTTCTGCCCCGCAAAGGCTGTGGAATCTTTCTATGGTCGCTCCTCGAGTATTAGGGTTTTGGGAGGAATATATACACCAGAGGGGAGAGCCAGAGGTGGGCCAGGGCGGCCACACCACCTGGTGGCGCGACCTAGGGTGGCCCGTGCCAGGGGGTGGTGTGGGCCCCTTGTGGCCCATCTCCACTCCCTCTTCTGGCTTCCTTCGTCTTCTGGAAAAATAGGATTTTCCGTATATTTTCCCGGATTTTCTGATCTTCGCGAATTTTGCCTCCAAACAGCACCTTTTCCATCAGAATCCTGACTACAGCGATCCATGCTCCAAAAGTCATCAACTATGCAAAAACAGATGAAATAACATAAGTATCATCTCTTAATATGAAATATATCAATGAATAACAGTGAATTATGACATATAATAGTGATGCCAAATGGACGTATCAACTCCCCCAAGCTTAGACTTCGCTTGTCCCCAAGCGAAACTGAGCTTAATAAACATGACCTCAGGTTTATGGAGTGAAGGGTCGATAAAAGAATACGGACAAGAAGCATCACATTCATCAATACATAGATCATAATAGAAGACAACTCACTATTATATAACTTAACTTGCAATAGGTAAAGGAAACACAATAAAGATACATAAAGTGAATCGTAATTGGTAATGGCAAACTTAGCTCTTGGTCGAAGAATAGTTGATAATTTGCTGGAGTTCACAAATAACTGATTTTCAATGATAGCTTTCAAAGTAGTAATCACCAAGATAAGAGCAATGTGCAAAACAAGGAACATAAGAAACATGATCGAATAAATCATCATATGAATGAATGAAACACAACAACTCAAAATACTTGCTGAGATAGAAGGGAATAGGTTTACTGACCCAACTAAAAAGTAAAAGAAAGGCCCTTCGCAGAGGGAAGCAGGGATTTCAAGTTTCATAAAGAGCTCCCAAAAATTATGGTACTTATTAGCTTTCAGCTCTCATTACCCCTATCATAGGCATCTTTAGGTGATTAAGGTTAAAGTGACACAACTAAGAGGATATGCTTAACAAGTTATAAGTTGAAATCTCATGCCCCTTACTTACGCGTACCGAACCTCATGCTACTCAACTTCAGTCACAAGTAAGCTCTTGTCATTGTAAATACATGTGTATCATTGAGAACCACCAATGGGGTACCCCATAATCAAAATGACAAGGCAAGCAGACAATGAGCATCTCAGCGATCTTTTTATTTGCTATTTGCATAGGTTTTTATTGAGGATGCTTCATAGAATGCTCACTATACTTATGCTGCAAGTTTCCACCATGATTAGGCATGGCTTAAGCTAGCGGCCCAGGCGTTTCTCTAACACACATATGAACTCCATGATCTTACAAGTTACCATTTTATTTCACACCGCCGGGATCCATAGGCAAAAGAATCATGATATCAACTAGGTACAAAGTACCATGGCAGTGTTGAAAGCATTCCCCATGATACATGGTTCTGCTAACTTCAACTCATAAAGCGCAAGCATATACGCAATATAGATGGGCACAATGGTTCAAGTTTATTAAGTACAAGAAAGTAAAGTGTGCCATCAAGTTCGTGAGAGATTTAATCACTAATTTTCTCATAACAAGTTTAATTTGTGAGGTAGATAAAAACAAGAATTTACTTGGAATAGCAATAATGCTAATAGGTAGGTATGGTGGACACAAATGGCATAGGTTTTGGTTTTAAGGAGGTGGATGCACGAGAAGAATTCCCTCTCAGTACAGGTTTTTGGCTAGCAAGGATGGGTAGCAAGTATAAGAGTTGAAGGAAACGAACAAACATACAAGTGATAAAAACAAACATGCAATCTTCCTTGGAAGCACAAAAGATCTTAACTATAGAATACTAAACTTATGAGCAAATCAAGAAAGAAAGATGATGAAATTATTTTTCTTTAGAGTACTTTTATCTTTTCATTCAACTCTCAAAAATAGTGTTGCTACTGACCGAGCCAGGTTTGCCAAAATCAACTAAATTAACTCAATGATCCCAAAGTGATACCAATACTAACAACAAGTTCAATCATATAACCACGAATTGAAAACTAATATAAGCTATGCAAAAGAGTAAATGATAGAACTTCTCATTAATATTCCATAACGGCAACTCACACCAAGGGATACATATCTAACGAGAGAGGGGACACTTCCACAATGCAAACCATCCTACATGATAACTTCTCTATTCATGATATGACTCTACTAAAAAGGTAAAAAGATAGAAGATAGTGATATGATACCGTGGCACTCCCCAAGCTTGGAACAAACCAAGGGGATGCCAAACCTGATGACGAATTACTCCTTTGGTGGTGGTGGTAATATTTTCTTAGTTGACGTGAGGCAATCTTCCAGCATCTTGCGGAGCCTATTATTTTCCCATTGAAGCATGTCCACCTTCCTCCTCAAGTCTCGGTACTTATCGCAGAACTCCTTAGTGACTCGTAGGGCTTCCGTTGATGCAGGGCAGGTGACTAAAGGTACCAGCCCCTGCTTGGGGTCTTGGAGATCTTCCTCCATAGGCTTCGTTCCCTTATCCTTGCCGGACACCATTGTGCTTCTAAGCTTTCAAAGATAGTTCCTGGCAGAAACAAATCGAAACAAAAACACGACAAAAACACGATATACGAACCTCGGGGGATCCGGGGGATTATATATTACGAAGTTTCACAACAAAAGGAAGGTACTGGGAGAAAACGGGTCAGAGACGGAGTCCGGAGTGGCTACACCACCTGGTGGCGCGGCCAGGGGTGGGCCCGCGCCACAGGGTGGTGTGAGCCACCCTGGCACCGTTTCCGTCCCTCTTTCGCTTCGTAGCTTCCCTTATTGACTAAAAACTGCAAAAATATAGTTGGATGGTATTTTCACATAACTTTTCTTACTAGAACTGTTACCTATTTGAAAACGGACTCTGTAGGTCTCTGAATTTGGTATTTAGTGGGTTCTTTCGGAGTCACCACTTGAATAACATAAATATCTTCATCTTCATACACTTATTACTTGAGTCATGAAACCTTTCACTTTCTCATTACACCATTATCTCCACTACCAGGAAATTTCTTTCACACAAAACTTCACACAGTTCTCATTAGCAACATTAGTATAAGTGAAGTGATAGTCCAATTTCAACTGAAAACCATCAAACCATAAGCTACTGTAGCAGATCCTTCCGAAAACCCAAAAATAATTCAAAAAGGAAATCGATTAAAGAAGCAAATGCAAGAGTGGCAAAATCTGTCAAAACAGACCAGCAGATAAAGATCAATTTTTTCGAAAATCTTCTGTTGCTCAAATGAAAAAGTGCAAAACTAATGAAAGTTAAATAAAAACCTGGGGCAGAAGCACAAAATATTACAGCTCAAACCAACATACAGAGATCTCTCACGAATTTTTACGGTGAAGCACAAAAATCTGTTTCGGGACAGCAACTTCCCCAAATCTTACTGCTCTCTCATTAGAGGTTGATATTGACACAAAAACCAAAAAAAAAGGATAAGGAGAGGTTATTACCAAAGTAATAACTTCCAAGAGTCAAAGAAACAAAAATAAACTGAAAGCAAAAACAAATTGGGTTGTCTCCCAAAAAGCTCTTTCTTTATAACCATTAAGATGGGCATGATAATTTTGAAGACGCTCACTCAGGAATATGAATTGAAGTGAAAGAGAGCATTAAGAAGCAAAAATATACATATTTAAGTCTAACCCACTTCCTATGCAAAGGAATTTTGTAAACAAACAAGTTGTTGAAACCAGAGGCTACTAGCATAGGAAGGCAAAAGAAGTGCAACATAAAAACTTTTAGCATAATACGAGGAAACTTGAGATTATTGAGATGCATAAGAACACTTTTCCCTCTCTCATAGTAACTTTCAGTATCATGCATAAACTTAACAATATAACTATCACAAGGACCATCATAACAATGATCACTTATTCTAACAGAAAACACAGGAATACTAGCTCTCATAACACTACTATGTGAAACAATATTAGAGGTATCCTTACAAAGGATAGTGTGTCCCTCTTCTACATATTTAGTGACAAAGTCTTTCACATTTGCTATTATAGGTTCATCAACCATTTGTTTATCAGGTTCAATAGCTTCATTCGTACTTTCATTAAACATACTAGCTATCGTAGAATGTTCCTTTATCTTAACTGGGAAAGACATTTTCTCAATGTAAGGTTTAGGTAAAACATGCTTAGCAGTATAAACTTCAGTATTTCTTGCAGGAACACTCTTAGCAACATCTTTATAAGGTTCATGATACGTATTCCACTTCTTTTTAGGCACTTCAATGTAAGAAGCAAAAGCCTTAAAATAAGAAGCAATAGCTTGAGAGTCTAGACCATAAGCATTTTTAATATTTTGAAAGTCATCAGTTCCCATAAAAGATTCAATGCATTCATAATCATAATTTATACCTGACTTTCTACCTTTGTCATTCTCCCATGCTTTAGCATTGTCTTGAATACGGTCCAGAAGGTCCCATTTAGCTTCTTCTTCCATGCGAGTGAATGATCCAGCACAAGAAGCATCCAATAAATCCTTGTCATGTAGAGGGAGCCTTGCATAAAAGTTATTGATAATGATATTATTGGGGAGCTCATGAATGGGACATTTGAGCATAAGTAACTTCAATCTCCCCCAAGCTTGAGCTGTACTCTCTCCATCAAGAGGCCAAAAGTTGTATATTTGATTCCGATCTTTATGAATCTCACTAGGAGGATAAAACTCTGAATAAAAAAGAGGTACTATTTCCTCCCATTCCAGAGCTTGACCATTCTTTAGCATCTTATACCATTCCTCAGCTCTTCCTTTTAGTGATAATGAGAATAAATTCTTCTTAAATTGATCTGTAATGATACCTGCACACTTGAACAACCCGCATAATTCGTGTATAAAGAGTAAATGATCACCGGGATGGACAGTTCCATCCCCAACATAGTAGTTATCCATAACACGATCAATAATTCTTGTAGGTATTTTAAAAGCATCATTCTCAGCAGGTGGTGGTTCATCTACTACCTTAGCAGTGGTAGTAGCATTACCAAATAAGAAACTCAGTGAATTATCCATAACGAAAATAAATCAACTAACAGAAGTAAACAATACTCACAGTAGAAGTTTCCTTTACCAGTTCCACTCTCCAATAGCGCTTCACTCCCCGGCAACGGCACCAGAAAATAGTCTTGATGACCCACAAGTATAGGGGGTGTATCGCAGTATTTTCGATAAGTAAGAGTGTCGAACCCAACGAGGAGCAGAAGGTGCTGGCTAGTGGTATGGATCAGGAATTCTCTGCAAATACTTAGCAAACGGATTTTTAGGGTTTTTTGATAAAGCAAGTAAACAAAGTACGAGTAAATAAAAGACAGTAGGAATAAATGCAGCAAGTGGCCCAATCCTTTATGCAGCAAAGGACAAGCCGGTTGTTTACTTAAGATGACCAAACGTTCTCGAGGACACATGGGAAGACTGTCAAGTGCTTTCGCTTCATATAGTTGATTAATCTTCTTTAGCTTGCTAAGTGTTGTGTGGGTGAACCTGTGCTAATGTACCGACCATCCTAGGACTAATACATACTTATGATTATACCCCTTGCAAACATCCGTAAGTACAAGAAAGTAATTAAGGTAGAAACCTAACCACAGCTTTAACTCTAAGACCCTTATGTCCCTTGTGCAATGGTTTCCTAATGGGGGTTTAGGTTTCTTCACTCCGGCAACCCCTACGATTAGTAGCCAAATACACAATGCATTCCCCTAGGCCCATATAGGTGAAGTGTCATGTAGTCGACGTTCACATGACACCACTAAAAGAAGTACACCACAACTTAAATATCAAACTATTGAACCTTTCTCAACACAATTCCACTACTAACAACATGACTTCTCCCATGTCCTCAAGAACAAAATGAACTACTCACAAGACATCATATGGATCATGATCAGAGATGGAATAATGATGTATAACAATCTGAACATAAACAATAATTCAACGGTTCACTCAATAGCATCAACTACAAAGAGTAATCAACACCGGAAAAGTTTCCCCTAAGAACTAATGCAAGATTCAACCCAATTGTTACAGCAATATGGAGATGGTGATGAGGGTGATGATGGTGATGATGGTGGTGGTGATGATGATGATGATCCCGATGAAGTCCAGCTTGATCGTGGTGTTGATGGCGATGATCTCCCCTCTCCGGGAAGGAATTCCCCCGGCAGAAATCTGTCTGTCGGAGAGATCTTTCTCTCTCAGTGTTTTCCGCCCTATAGAGGCGGCGAAATCTTTCTGTGGTCGCTCCTCGAGTCTTAGGGTTTCGGGAGGAATATATACGCCAGAGGGGAGAGCTAGAGGTGGGCCAGGGCAGCCACACCACCTGGTGGCGCGGCCTAGGGTGGCCCGTGCTAAGGGGTGGTGTGGGCCCCCTGTGGCCCATCTCCACTCCCTCTTCTGGCTTTCTTCGTCTTCTAGAAAAAAGGATTTTCCGTATAATTTCCCAGATTTTTTGATCTTCGCGAATTTTGCCTCCAAACAGCACCTTTTTCATCTGAATCCTGACTGCAGTGGTCCATGCTCCAAAAGTCATCAACCATGCAAAAACAGATGAAATAACATAAGTATCATCTCTTAATATGAAATATATCAATGAATAACAGTGAATTATGACATAGAATAGTGATGCAAAATGGACGTATCATGGAGTTTGCCTCAAGCTTGTTGGCCTTTTCTGGCATTATGTTGGGAGGCTCCAATTAAGTTGTGGAGATTGCCCCAAACATGTACGGGTTCGATGACTGCCCTCAAGTGTCCCATAGTGGATCGTGAGTAGGAATTTGTGGTGATCTCACGTGAGAATAAAGTGAGACTTTTTTGGTGTTGGTGAGTAGTGTGCCTCTGCATACTGGGGTGAGGCCTTGTGTGGCATTGGGTGAGCATCGATCCAGCACACCTCAAGCTGAGCAAATTGTGGTGTTTGGGGAGCATTACGCCATCGCACCTCTCTAATGGATACATAGCTTTTTGGAAGTAAACTTCGGGAAAAAATCATCGTCTCCGTGTCCATCGGTTATCTCTACACCATAGCCCTTTTCTTATGCACTTTACATTGTGATAGCCATCTTTCTTGAAGTAACCTATCTTGATATCACCCTGTTGTTTGTCTTGCTTAGCATAGGTTGTTGGTGCACTTAATTGAATCTAGTGGATTTAGGTTTTGTGCTTGACAAATTGAACATTAGTTTTATTCCATATTTATTAGAGCCTAAACCGTAATTATTTTAAAATGCCTATTCACTCCCTCTAGGCGGCATTCAAATACTTTCACCCATGATTCCTCAACTTATAACCTGATGTTTTCAACTTTGAGGCCTTCTTGGCTTGCTCCCTCATCATATCTTTCTTAGCTTCAACCTCAGCTTCTTTCTCAAGCCGCTCTATATCTTGAGAAGCATTAAAGTCTTCCTCTGTCTCTTCTCCCGTTTTCTGTCAGCATCATCATAACCATGAGGTTTTTCCTCACCAGCCTCCTCCTCACTAAAAGCATTGTCAATATTCTCCTAGATATCCATTTTCATCTCTTGCCTCACTTGCAAACTGAAACACCATTGAGATGCTAGTAATCTTGCCTCCATCTTGAAAACCTCAACAGCCAATTTTTTGTCAGTTTCCTCTTGAATAAATCTGGCCAATTCATTTTTATAGAAGAATTTTCCTCCTTAAGCATCACCCATGACTGCATCACTATGCCCATTCTCACCAGTCATAGCTTTTTTGGTAGGGCTGCCTTCATTTACATCTAAGACGTGACTCACACTTGAGACATCCACCAATAGCAATAGGGAAAGCTATAGCAGGTCGGCACATGTAATCCTTACTTTTCCTTGTTTCCTTTATCTATAGTTTCTCCCCTCTATCAAGGCTCTTATCACCTCTTTTGTTAGATAAAAGTTCAGAAGACACCAAGGCAGATACAAACTCCATGTATCACATTCCTTTCTATTTTTTACATTTAACAATGCTTCCCCAAGCACTGGAGAAGCAGGAGGTTGATGATCATATCTAGAGCTTCCCAAGTTTATCCACCTTCTATTTGGTCTCTTCCAACAACCATCAACAACCAAAGGTCTCCTCTGTTTAGTTCTTCTAGTCTGATTTTCACTATTTCTTCTGCACACAGGAGCACTCACCTCTCTCATCTACAGTCTCATTAGCGATTGGCACCATAGGAGAAACTGTAGACATAGATTGTGTTTCCTATTTTTCATCTTTAGATTTAGCATCATCAGCTAGAACCCAGAAATTTCCCCCAATGATGTCCAATATGTCCACCGCTCCTACATATGAACGCCTCATCCTTCCTGAATAGTCTTTTGAATTCATACCTCCAGATTTTTGCTTCATTTCATCATCTTTCTCATCCCATCCCCAGACACCATGCTTGAACTTCATCAACCTGGACCCAACTACAATCTCTGACACCTTGAAAGGCAAAACCATGGAATCCAAAACTTCAGATGGATTGGGGAACCTTATATCCACTCCCTCTTGCCGCATCTGTTCCTCGAACAAAACTCGTGGTAGATTTGACATGGTAAGGCTCTGCGGTGTCACCAAAGCTTGAGATGCACTCCCCGCCAGCTGATGTATCCCCTCCATCGCCGATAGCTCAAACTCCCTTCTCCTTCTCTCCATATTTGAGCGCCTACGATAGACCGCCTTGATCTCCGCCTTGTTCCTCCACCACTGACGCCTGAAAACCTTGAACAACTTTATCCTCTCTGTGCCGCTCTCTAGCCTAACAACAGAAGTAGCCACAAGCCAGTCTCCCGGATTAATCGATGTAATAGGCAAGGACTGGGTGCAGCAGCAGCTGAGGTTGTCGATGCCATCCCTTTGAGTCCACCATCACCAGTGTCACTCGTGAAAATCAGGGACACACGAACCTATGAACATGCCGATCTCCAATCACACCATCCCTTCCAATCACCCCGGTCGGAAGAACAGTAGAGACCCACTCATGGAGATCTCCAATAATCCCACCACGAGGAGGTCGAGAATGGCGAGATACCACCTCTAATAAGATTTCAAATCCCTCCTCCCGCGATCCTCTCCACCGGTGACAGGAGCCTCGCATGCAGAATCAGAACCTTGCACCTCAATTTATCCTCCAAATCCGGCCTCCAGGAGCTGGCAATCTCCCCCAATTCCTTTTGTCTCTGTCTCAACTCTACCTAAAGCTCGACGTGCCCCAACTCCGTGTACGGCATCCTCTGTCTGCCCTCCTCCGTCATCCACTCCCCCCCCCCCCCCGCTCCTCCGACCATCTTCTCGGCACAAGCACGACGAGGAGAGAATGTCGGCACACCGATGGGTGGTGGTGGTGCGCTGTGTCACCTTTGCAGTCGCCTAACGTGTCGCTAACGAGCATAACGAAACCCTATCATAGAATATATTATCCACCGGAAAAGAAACAATTGTCCCCACCTCCGCCTTATGCCCTGACGAGTCCAGCCATCCGGAGTGGTTTCAATTTCTAGGTTTCGTTGTAAACTTAATTGGTTACTTCCAATTACGTAAATAAATAGTTTAAATCACACTCAAAGGTAGGGTGTTTCCCATTGATATGGAAACTTTTGTACTAGAAACACTAGTATCTCCAATTATAACCCCTCTAGGATGTAAAATATATCTCTTCTCACTATCACATTGTGTATAAAACAAATGCATGTATTTCGATTAGGGTCGTATTCTATGGTTACGATTCTACCAGATATATCTTTTGGATTCTGTCTAAAATCGAATTTACGGTACAAACACTTATGACCTCCTGCTCTATGTCTTGCGGTAATGATTTTTCAAAATTATGACCTTTATCACAACAATGCAGTCAGTGGATCAAATTATTTCGTGAATTGAATTTCACTCGACCGTCTACGGTTCCCTTTGCCTGTGCTATAGATAGGTGTTTTGTGGCAACGGAGGGGACACTGACTCAATCAGAAGCATCAAGATCGCTGCAATTATTAGCTTGCCTATTTCTGAACGACATGAATAACCTGTACGTCCCTGCCAAAGCGGCCTATGCAGCTGCAGCGTGGACGGAGACAAAAACTGCAGCGAAAAACGCTCTCAAGCACACCCAGAACTTCTCCAGAAAGCCTCATCACACACCGTGTCCCTGGCCTAAAAAGGCACGTCCGGCGGGCCGTTCCCAAACTCCGCCCGTACCTAGTCAACTATAGCGATGGCTCACAGCTAGCCCGCACACTAGACTGATTAAGCACAACCTTCAGTGACTGGCAAACCACATCACTCGTTTGTATCCGCCGTCGTGCTGTTGAGCATTTAGCGAGAACACCCGCCCGATGCTAGGACTTGGGGGCTCGTTATTTGTTAAGACGCTGAGACCAGCATCTCCTTCTCTTCTTTGTTTCCATCTCTTTCTTTCTTCTTGTTTACAGTAAGCGTTGATGTCATCAGAGTTTGACACCGCCTATAAATTCCCCCGGCCTCTCGTTGTCGCCAGTACAAAAGTTTCCATCTTGCTCTCCCCGCCGCTAGCTGCAGTTACACTGCAATACTGCTAGCAGCTAGAGGGTGGAGATCAGATCAGCATGGAGGTCTCGGCCATGGAGGAAGCCCTCCCGCTCCCGGAGGCGAGGAGGAAGAAGGGTGGACTCAGAACCATACCATTCATCATCTGTAAGCAAAGCTCGCGTCCATCGACCACCTCAATTTCCCTTTCTCTGCCGCAACTTGCTGCTGCATCAGTCCATCGATTTCCTTTTCTCTTAACCTTGGCAAGAGATCAAACGTACACTCCATGCAGCTTGTGCAACTGAATAGACTGACAAGCTCATGTGACCATCTGCTTGAATCTCGTGCCTCAGCGAACGAGATCTTCGAGAAGCTGGCGTCGTACGGGCTGCAGGCCAACATGATCCTGTACCTCACCAAGCGGTACTACATGACGGCGGCCGACGGCGCCATGCTGCTCTACCTCTGGAGCGCCATTAGTAACTTCCTGCCCATCTCCGGCGCCGTGCTCTCCGACCTTTACCTCGGCCGGTTCCGCGTCATCGCCCTCGGATCCGTCGTCAGCCTCTCCGTAAGCTTAGCAGACTTCATTCTCGTCGCGTTCCTTTAATTAATTTGCACGCACCTTTTGACCGGTCGATCGGTCGCCAATCTTGTTGCTACGCGCGCGCAGGGGATGTGCGTGCTTCTGGTGACGGCGATTCTGCCGGTGTACAAGAAGACGCCGGAGTGCGCGGCGAACCCGCAGGACTGCACGCGGCTCGCATGCCAGCTGCCGCTCTTCTTCACGTCGCTCCTGCTCATGTCGGTCGGGGCGGGCGGCATCCGGCCGTGCACGCTGGCGTTCGGGGCGGACCAGCTGGACAAGCGGGACAACAGCGCCAACAACGTGCGCACGCTGCAGACCTTCTTCAACTGGTACTACACCGTGCTGGGCCTCTCCGTCGTCTTCGCCGCGCTCGTCATCGTCTACATACAGGAGGCCAAGGGGTGGGTCATCGGCTTCTCCGTGCCCGTCGTGCTCATGCTCACCGCCCTCACGCTCTTCCTCCTCGGCTCGCCCTTCTACCTCGAGGCGGACCCAGACAGGAGCGTGCTCGTTAGCATCGTGCAGGTGCTCGTCGCCAGCTACAAGAACCGGGGCGAGACGCTGCCGCCGGAGACCACCACCGACGCCTCGTGCTTCCACAACAAGCCTGGCTCCAAGCCCAGAGTCCCCGCGAGCAATCTCAGCTACATGAACCGGGCGTGCGTGCTGAGGAACCCGAGCAAGGAGCTCAACGCCGACGGCTCGGCGTGTGACCCGTGGAGGCTGTGCACGGTGCAGCAGGTGGAGGACGCCAAGGCCGTCGTCCGCGTGCTGCCCATATGGTCCACGGGGATCATACCCGGCGTCATCGTCTCCCAGCACAGTTTCCCCGTGCTGCAGGCCAACACGATGGAGCGGCGGATGGGCAGCGTCAACGTCCCCGCTGCGTCCTTCGGCGTCTTCGCCATCCTCACGCTAACAGTGTGGGTGGCCTTCTACGACCGCGTGCTCGTCAGGCCCCTCTCGCGGCTCACCGGCCACGCGCGCGGGCTCAGCCTGCGGCAGCGCATGGGCGCCGGGATCGCGCTCTTCGCCGTGGCCATGGTCGTGGCCGCGCGCATCGAGGCTCTCCGCCGCGCTACGGCCATCGCGGAGGGCCTCCAGGACACCGCGCACGCGGTGGTGCACATGTCCGCGGTGCGGCTCGTGCCGCAGCACTGCCTCACGGGCCTGGCCGAGGCGCTGAACCTGATCGGGCAGCTCGAATTCTACTACTCCGAGTTCCCCAAGACCATGTCCAGCATCGGGGTGTCGCTGCTCGCGCTCGGCATGGGCTTCGGCGCCGTGCTGGGGGCCGCCATCGTGGGGATCATCAACAGAGCCACCGGGACGGACGGGCGCGTCAGCTGGCTGTCCAGCAACCTGAACAAGGGCCACTACGACTACTACTACCTGATACTCGCGGCGCTGTCTGTGGCCAACTTGCTCTACTTCGTCTGGTGCGGATGGGCGTACGGCGACGAGGGCCAGAACAGAGTGATGGCGGCCGAGGTGGATGACGAGGAAGAGACCAAGCAAGAACAACTGAAATGGTAGGCAAGGCATTCGCCGGGAAGCGTGCATGTTGAGCTCGCGCCTTCCTCGCTTGCGAATTACAGTACTGAACTGTGATATGGTAGTAGATGTGCTACTGCTGGTGTAAAAATGATGAATGCAATTTACATGCATCTCAAACTCTCAAGTTTCATGTACCCAGCCCCCTCCTTCCCACCATAGCTGTTGATCTAGGCTTTATCCACCGATCGAGTTCTCTACTTGCGAAAGATGAGGAGGAGGAGGAGGAGAAAACCTGAGCCATCTCATATTGCCTTATCTGTGTAACTGCGTTGTGAAGCCAGAGAGGGTGAGAAAGGGAACAGAAAAGAACAGCACAACCTTGTGATGGAGAAGAGTGGTTTCTGCCCAGTTTGGCGATTCCTGACCGGTTGCCTTCATACTGGCTATTGGTGGCTCAAACATTCTTGAATTGGCTGCAAACTTGGTGAGCTTATACCTTACTTTAAACACTTCGATCTTGTTAGCTCGTTTGATTGTTGGGTGAGTGGATCAACAATACTTAGAGTGGTTTATTCAAGTTGAGACATTAGTGCAGTTTTAGTAGACGAACAATTTGGCACGCAACTGTGTCCAGCTGAGCTGAAATTTGGTTTGTCTATTGATAACTTGTGCGTTTTCTTGTCTACCAAACATAGTACAGTTTGGACTTGTGGTTTCAGAACGCTGGCCAGACTAAAGAATGGGATAGAAAATGTGATACCTCTATTTTGTTGATTACATTTTTGCGAAATTCCACCGATCTATTAATAATCATCAAAAGAAGTACAATGAGTCCCGAAAGTATTGATTTTTCTCCTTGTTATTATTGACCGTTGGCAACATGTTGAAGTGCGTTGTAAATCTTTAGGTGTTGTAGAGAAGTCTTCCTACCCAAACTTCTCATAGTGAAGCTTACTTGGACCGGCCAAGTATTTTGTCCCTCATATTGAGCCTCAAAATTGAGGAGGTTTCTAACATGTAAATGATTGTGCCGCATGCGTGTGTGATCGTGTTATTCCTGCTAAGTTTACGCGTTGAAGCTATCCTCAAGTTCCTATTGGTTTGATAGTTATTGATCTATTGTGTCGCGCTCTATCGGTTATCGCCAACAAAAGTGATATCAGAGTTGAGGTTTGGTTTATGCTTGACAGAGAGAGAAAACGGGAGAAATTTTTTTTGCTACCGAAGATTTATATGCAGAGAAATATAATTTAAACATAAGAATTGAAAGAGAAATAAATTTCAACAATTTGTAAATCTCTCTAGAGAGGTATATTAATAAAGTACTTTGCAAGTTCAAGATGGGCAATTCAAATGTTGTGAGATGCCCATTGGCTTCTCATTTCAAGTTGAACACAAGGTAATATCTCACTAGTGATGAGATGGAAAAGGAAATGCAGATGGCATATGGCATATTTTAGATGAGTGTTTGTATGCACGAACCTTGTGGTTAGTATTGTGAAAAAATGTCTAATCTAAAATACTGCATTGGAAAGCCGTGAAGTGAATTTTGGGGTATTACCAGCATAGCAGTAATATACAGTTTGCTTTGAATATATTGGGTCCAAGTTGATTGAGCGCTACTATCAAGAGGGTGCCCTCCGCGAAGTGCGCGAGACGCGGCGCGCACGAGGTGCGGAGCAAGCAGCACACATGGCTTCTCCACGAGCGACACATGGCTGCACACGTGTGGGAGCATGTCTCCGTGCCCACAAGCAGGACCGAGTGCGTCGGAATCGATCGGGAATCGATCATACATGCACACACGTATTTGCTCAGCTACGGGCTGCTTCACACTTTTTCTATGTACAAGTGAACCGTTAAAAAGGATTATTACGATTGTGGCCTTACCTCGGACCTAAATTATGACTATGTCACGACGATCCATCGAATTGTAGCAACACCATCAGAAATCGCAGACTCGTTATGTCCATATCACTGGTTCCGTCTGTTTCCGGCTGTCGACGTCCGCCATTACGATTGTATCAGCTGTCGTCTAGTTGACTCGCATCCTGACATGTGGGTTCATCACTTGCCACGCCAGCATCTCGAGAAGCTAGTATATTTGTCGGCCTTCTAACCACTGGGATGAAGCTGAGTTGCGGGACCTCTTATGACGTGTGGGACCTCTTCTAACCTAAGAATCCCAGTAATAGCCCTTCTGACTAGTGGGCCCTTGTCTGACTTGTGGGACCTCTTCTGACGTGTGGGACCGAGTTATAGCACTTCTGACCTATGTTTCTTTTCTAACATGTGGGCTCTAGTACGTAGAACAACGTGCGGGACCTATTCTGACGTGTGAGACCTCTTCTGACCTAGGGGTCCCAGCAATAGCTATTCTGACCAGTGAGCCCTCGTCTGACTTGTGGGACCTCTTCTCACGTGTGGGACCGAGCTATAACATTTCTGACTTGTGGGACTTTTCTGACGTGTGGGATCCAGTATGTAGCCGACGTGCGATACCTGTTCTGATGTGTGGGACCTCTTTTGACGTAGTGGTACCAACAACAACCCTTCTGACCTATGGGCCCTCCTCTGACTCGTGGGACCACTTTTGACATGTGGGACCGAGCTATAACACTTCTGACATGTGGGTCTTTTCTGACGTGTGTGACCTAGTACGTAGCATGACGTGTGGGACCTCTTCTGAAGTGTGGGACCTATCTGACCTAGGGGTCCCAGCAATAGCCCTTCTGATCAGTGGGCACTCGTCTGACTTGTGGACATTTTCTGACGTGTGGGAGCAAGCTATAACACTTCTAATTTGTGGGTCTTTTTTGCCGCGTGGGACCCAGTACGTAGCACGACATGTGGTACCTCTTCTGACGTAGTGGTCCAACAAAAACCTTTTGACCTATGGGCCCTCCTCTGACTCGTGGGACCACTTCTGACGTGTGGGACCGAGCAATAACACTTCTTACCTATGGGTCCTTTCTAACGTGTGGGACCTAGTAGGTAGCACGGCGTGTGGGACCTCTTCCGATGTAGGGGTCCTAGCAATAACCCATCTCATCCATGGGCCCCCTTATGCCTTGTGGGATCTCTTTTGACGTGTGGGGCCGATCTATAGCACTTCAAACCTATGGGTCTTTTCTAACGTGTGGGAGCCAGTAAGTAGCATGACGTGCGGGATCTCTTCTGACGTGTGGGACCTCTTCTGACGTAGGAGTCCTAGAAATTACCCTTCTGACCTGTGGGATGATACGTCGTAAACGTATCTATAATTTTTGATGTTTTAAGCTTGTTTTATATCTACTTTCTTATGTTTCGTTTATACTTTGAGGTATTTTTATATATTTTCTGGAACTAACCTATTAAAAAGATGTCACAGTGCCAGTTGCCTATTTTCTGTTGTTTTTGGTTTCAGAAAAGCTGGAAAACAAATATTCTCGGAATTGGACCGGACAAAAGCCAAAGTTGATATTTTACCGGAAGACTCACGGAGCCAGAAGACGAGACGGAGAGGGGCCAGGGGCTGGCCACACCATGTGGTGGCGCGGGTCCCCCTGGCCGCGCCACCAGGTGGTGTGGGCTCTGGGTCCACCCTCTGACATCGCTCCTTCGCCTATAAAATCCCCCCGGGACGAAAACCCTAAGTACTAGATCAGATTTCCACGAAAACCCTAAGTACCAGATCAGATCGCCCCTCCACAGCGCCGCCGCCACCAAAGGGGAGATTCAGGGGACAGAAAGTCTCTATTCTGGCACCCTGTCGGGATGGGGAATTGCCCCCGGAGCCATCTCCATCGATCTCCACCACCATCTCCATTGTCGTTGCTGATTCCCATGATGATGAGGGAGTAGTTCTTCCTCGAGGCTAAGGGCTCTACCGGTAGCTATGTATTCATCTCTCTCTCTATGCGTGATCTTATGAGATTATGAGCTTTGTAATCTATAGATCTATTCTGATACTCAAGTGCTTTAATGAATCTTTGCTTATCTCCACGTGTGTGAAGTTGATAGTGTGCACACCGTGTGGCACTTTGGCTAAGGTTATATAAATACTTGTCATGAGTATAATTTGAGTTGGATGTCTCTATGAGATTGTGGTGTTTGTTGGAATCATCTAGCGCTCAAGGTGATAATGAGGGGTTATCTAGATGGGGAATCGAACTTTGAGGTGTGCTGTTATAGTCTTACCATGGATTAGAGTTATCCAACCGGAGAGTAGTTCAGAGTAGTATCATAAAGAGTTGATATTTATATAAGAGTGTTCACTAGTGAAAGTATGATCCCTAAGTATTATTTCTACGCATTGAAACACCGTTTGCAACTAGATCTGTTACATGTTTGCTTGCTTCCATCTTTATTTCAGATTGCCTTTAGTCTCTTCCTACCCGTTGATATGTCCATAACGTATCTATAATTTTTGATGGTTTTATGCTAATAATATGCTTTTGACACTCCTTTTTGTATAAAGTTTATGATTTATTTGGACTAACCTACTAATAGTTGCAAAAGTGCACAATGTTCTTGTTTTACACTTTGATGTGTAGGAATTACCAAGAATACAAGTAGAAACCTTGTTGGGGTCAAATTGGGATTTTTTCAGAAATCTATCTCAGAACTCTTTTTAAAGATGGTCACGTTTCGGGTCTAAGACGGTATCAAACGGAAAACTCTTCAACTACAAAGTTGTTGAAAATTTCGCGACAAACATTCTGGATATAAAATTTAGCTGATTCTGAATCCGAACGGGCCTTTTAGGCCCGATTTACTGCAGCCCAAGATGGGGTGACGGAAATCCAAGAAGCTATATAAAGGGAGGAAACCTAATTCGCCCAGCGCATCTCCACCCACGAATTTGCAGCCAGCAAAGCCACGTTTTTGCCTCTCCCATGGATCCCATCTCCATGGGGGAGGGCTCCCAAGAAGCCATGAAGGAAGGGGGCTAAGGGGCTGTGCTCCCCATGATACCGGTAGTGGGGAAGGAGTCACCCGCATCGCCGCCGGATTTGCCACCGCCCTCTTCACCATCTTCACCGCCATCTCCATCACCTAATCCTCCTAGTATGCAGTTGTTCATCCTCCCACACACCTCTGTACCGTTCTGTGTAAACATGGTGTTTGATGCTATAAGTTATAATCCTATGATCTATGTCATGTTTGCGTAGTTTCTTTGTTCTTAGAATGAATGGTTGAACGTCTTTGGTTTATTAGAGTTGTGTGTTGATATGGTACATTCCTTTGGTGTCCATTATATTTGTACGCGCATGGATTAAACATCATAGGGTTTGTAGTATGTGTAAGAGGAATGAGGGAAGTTCTGCCGGAGTGACAGAAACCTGAGGACGCGAACCGGAATGTTGCACGTATGGGAGTAAGAGGACCATTAAACTTAAGGCTATGGTTGGGGAAACCTTAATGCATTGATTAGTACTTACGGATGTTTGCTAACAATCCAATCATATAGTACATGTAATTCCAAGTAGTAAAGCGCATGTATGTTTAGCCTCTCCCACATAGAAAACTGCATCGAAGACAATGAACCCGATATATTCGCTATTTAAACTTGGACAAAGCCACCACAATTACCACCACTATCCACACTCATGGTTCTGTTAGTTTAGTGTATTTTATTGCTGCAGCAACTAGCTTTACTTTCTTGTTATTTATTATCATACAAAGCTATCTCTATTACTCGTATTGTTGCTCTAGTTTTATTTCCTAGATAATGCAAACGTTTAGTGTGCGTAGAGTTGTATCAGTGGTTGATAGAACTTGAGAGAATATTTACCCTACCTTTACCTCCTCGTTGGGTTCGACACTCTTACTTATCGAAAAGGCTACACACGATCTCCTATACTTGTGGGTTATCACCCGTCAAGCTCTTTTTTGGCACCGTTACCACTTATAATTATCCATACCACTTGTATTTCACTATCTCTTCGCTGAACTAGTGCACCTATACACCTGACAGGTGTATTGGGTGTGTTGGAGACACAAGAGACTTCTTGTATCTTGATTGCAGGGTTGCTTCAGAGGGATACCTTTGACCACTTCCTCCCTGAGTTCGATAAACCTTGGGTAATCCATTTAAGTGAAACTTGCTGTTGTTCTAAAAACTGCTGCACTTGGAGGCCCAACAACTGTCTACAAGAATAGAAGTACGTAGACATCAAGCTATTTTCTGGCGCCGTTGTCATGGAGGTAAGGTAAAAGGTACTC